>CM076943.1:46522123-47947123 GCA_039566865.1 Aurelia coerulea
AAGGGACTTACAAGGGGTAAAAGGCAACGGCGCATCTGAATTTTGAAGTTTCAAGAAATTTGGGGGTCGTTATGACGTTATAAAAGGGGGTTGAAAAAAAATGTTCCGATTTTTTTACCCGAGGTTACGTTTGGAGTCGATGCTCTATGGTTACTTGACCAATTTCAAAACGGAAAAAAGTTTACAAGAGCCAACTCATCTGCAAATCTTATAACGAAATTTGGAATTGGATACCGCCTTCAGGGGCTCCGCGCGGGCGCCTTGAAAATGGGGGTAAATTTTTGCCTACCCCATTTTGCACGGTAACTCAGATTTGCGCTCGGAAAAGGGCCTCGAAATGTCAAAATTCGACGGAAAACCACATTCTTTACCTATTTCAATTTTAACTTGCTATTTACTTCTGAAATTGGGAGAATAACGAGCCATTTCATTTTCGAAGCTGCGGTGAAATTTTCGAAAAATTTCGACTTAGGCCCATTTTCCACTAAAACAAAGGGGTGATGGTTCTTCGGGCAATACCAACAATATTAACTCCTAGCTTATGTACAAAACCTTGCAAGCTCGTTTTTGTACTGACGGCTTTGGGTTGATATTTTCTGGTGGGTTTCTGGTATTGCCTTGCCCGCGGAAATAGTTATTATTAGGCGTAATCATCTACTGCCGTTTTCACTTATCATTGAATTTAATAGCAACAATCACATGCAATCTTTTGATTTCTTTGCAGTTAGTTTGGATTGCCATATTAATATCTCAAAACGTACAAACACAGCAACGGCAGAGCAACCAAAGTCTTTTTCAGATTTTTAACACAAATCAACATGGCAGGATGAATTGAGCGTGAAATTTTAAGCATTTTAACAAGGCGTCTTTTCGATTTGGAGTTATAATTGAATTCGCAATCGCCCCATACAGTATTGCCCCACAAAATGAAAAGTTATTCAGAAACGGAATTGTCACTTCGGTGATCTTGAATCAAATGTTATTTCATTTTGTAAAAGATCAAAAATTCACCTCGTGCTTGTTTGATGGATGAAAAAAGCACAATAACAGTAACAGGGAAGGCTTTTCGACCGTAGGCCAATCTGTGAAACTTTTTTACCAACTACCTGGTGTCCCAAAACCCAAGTACTCCTGCTTCAAAAATCACCAAAAATTGATTATCAAACCTTTGATAAAATTTTCTTTTTCAGTTGTTTTGTCATAGATGATAAAATGTTTGCTTTTGATGCAACAAGGTAGAACAAGTACACGTTGAAAAATCTTATTTTGAGCTATAGTTTTTAAACAAAATAGTAAATCTTTCCTATGAGTCAAAATGTTTAAATTTTTTATCATCATTGAGGTCGGCCATGATTTTGCGCATTTCTTTCTGTCATTTATGACCAACCTAGATGGTTTACATGCACAAAGAAATTGATCTGGCAATCATCAGTGCTTTTTTGCAGTATGGTTCAAAACCAGGTAGCCTTAAAAAGAGCTAAATTTTCTACTTTTTAAGCCAATTACAAGATCAGCTATCTATTGAAAAATAATTTGGTCCTTGATATACTTGACAAAAAAAGAAAATTGAAGATCGGCCGTGCAATCAATTTACTCAGCAAAATTGTTATCAAAATGTTCACGATTGTGGTCAAAATAATTTCCATATTTGTGCAGGCCCAAATGTCTATCATGATGACAGCCACCACACAGTGATCCAGAATTCCAGACTGTTCTTGAGCGTAGTACTAGAGTTTCTTAAATTTTTGGTCATCGTAGTACTAGTTTCTTATAAACCAGTTTCTTATAAAAAAAAAAACGTGTAGCTAAAGAAATTTTAGGTGTGTGCAAGATCTCCTAACTCCATTTTTCACTAGGCTAGTTTCACCTAGCCTGATAACCAGACCCCAATTTCAAAATAGATAATTTGAAATCGGGTCTGGTTATCAGGCTAGTTTCACCATGGCATGGTCCATGATATGATCCATCATTGGTCCATAATAGGGTCCATGCCTGTCCATGCATGGTCCATCATGGGTTGCAGGATAAATTTGGGTTCCCATAAATGAACTAAATTCAATTGGTATTAAATAAAGAATATAAATCACCTTGTCTCTTTCTTGTATTTATCTTTCTCTGCACCTTCTGGGGGCAGCAAATAAGCTTCTTTTCAGGTTCACCAACTTAGGCCAACTGTCATTAACTCAAATTACGAAAGTCGACGAAAGTCTCGTTCTGGTTTGCTCTTTGCTCCTACGTAGCTACAAATGTCACGCAGGAAGGGGGACCGGGAAAAATTAAAGGGGCTCCGTCGTCAAAATGTAAACAAAACGATGATTTTTGCAGTTTTTTGAAAGGTGATATCACACAGGATTTTTGTATTTTTTTCAAATGAAAGTTTCTGTTTGGGCACTAATCCTTGTACTTCATTAAGGAACAAACCAAACATTCATATCTTCTACGATTGCTCGGGTATAAGTGGATTTTTAACGGTCACTTTTTTGTGGCTTGGGTGAAGCCACCAAACAAACTGCAGAGAACAATGGGTGAACACTGGATAATCCCCGACACGTGCGAATTTACGGATTGTTTACTGTTTGACGACTGAGCCCCTAGGTAACTCTGCTTTCCGCTCTAGTGCACAGCGAGATGCAGTTTCGCAAAACCACTCTCCTCAGAAAACAGTTAACTTCTCCCATATTATTTTCGGCCTATCGAAAAGCGGTAAAAGGATGTTGTTCTGTATAGTCTGGGCAATCGAAAGATGCATAAATCGCAATGTTTCCGTCAACGCTGGCTCTGCAAATCCTAGTTCAAATCTTTTTGTTGATTTTAGAAAAGTGGATTTATCTCCAAAACTACTCGAAAAATGTTCGATTTTTTTCGCTCCATCTTCAGTTAGGTAGTTGATCTACAACTTTGCCAAGTCTGATTGAAAAATTTAGGCTAGATTTCCTGTAATCGAATTTTATGTTATCCATAACATATTTAGGGTACGGGTATGTGCCGCCCATATGGGTGGGTTTTTGGGCCAAAATTCTCTAAACAAGGGTACTTTTTCGGCAGATTTTCCATAAACATGGGTGGGGCTTTGCTGAAATTCACAAAAAATTGTCAAAATGGGCAGTTTTCCGCCAAAATTCATCATAAAAGTGGGTATCAAGAGCAAGTTTCTGTAATTAGAAGAGGGTAGCTTTCTGAAAACCGGGCGGCAGACCCCCGTCCATCCTTAAGTCATGTACCCCGCCCCCCCGGGTCAAGTGCTTTATGTTTTGCAAATCTTACCTGACAGATATATACCAAAATTCAATCCGTTTCCTACACATTTGTCACCTTTTTCATTCTTTAACATGCCATCGAAATGCTTATATAAAATGAGAGGTGGATCCTGTTTGGACAGATAAAGTATGTTGGTATGATTATTCAGTGACACGTGATCTTCTCCATGTTTGATCATGATGCCTGCGAAGAGAATATGCGAAAGTGAAAGGTGTAAAAGTAATTCATTTGATAGATCCTGCAAAAGGTAGTTTTCTCTCCTCACCTATAAAAACACCGAGCTAGAAAGAAATCTTATAAAAACACTGCGTTTTCAATTTCCTTTATGATTTTTATTGTACCTTATCAAGTAGATTGAGCACTTTCATTTTCATCGCAGTTAGCAGTGTTTGTGTTTCACCTGTTTTTCTATCTGTTTTTGCCAATATTATTTGTCAACAATTTGTCAATATTATCTGGCTTCAGTTAATTTTGGTAAATTGCGTTCTCAATTATATGAAAATTCAAAAGTTGCACAAGAAATTTCGTAAACTTAAGTGACAGAAAGTTCAGAGCAAAGTTCCAAAAACATGAGTTGACCGTTCAACCGCTCCCCTTTTCGACGCTTAAAAAATTGCGTGGTTCGACTTTCTCCATGTACATCATACACAGTGGCTCATGGTCATTTAAATGTACTTTGTAGCTAGAGACATTTACTTGTGCAGTATTATTCTAATCACACTTACGAATGGTCTGGTTTCCAGCAAACGTGGGCTTAAAGGTAAGGAAGGACAGAAGCACCTGTAATGGAAAAGAACAGTTTTATTGAACAGCAGCACTTTAAACCCATATCTTTAATAACATCAGAGGATCTTCAAAACATATGTCAGTCAAGGATATACCACACGTACTCTCTTGTCTCTTTCAGCTGCTTAGCAATGAAGGTTCTCTATATGGATAAACAAAAGTCTCAACTCTTGAAGATCTTGAAGGCTCTCAAATATTGAAGATCTGTGTAGCTTGGGTTACCGTACCCCTTCAGTGACCACCTTTGGCGTTTTCTCTTCTGATTGTGACGCACACAACATAACACGTATTGATAATACATCGTTTGGTTGGCCATCAAATGGAGAAATATGTGGGAATGGTGTGCTAGATACATGCTAATGTAATCATTGGATCTCCCCCTACTGTATCATATGACTGGGAAGGCACTGGAGCAATGTCTAGCTATTGAAAAGGCATAAAAAGAGTTCGTTTTTAAGAAATTTCAAATTCTGGTAATTGTAAGAAACTTTCAGTTGACTACGGGCTCAAATTCTTACTTTTTTATCAAAAACACACGTAGAGCTTCAAACAAGATATAGATAGTCTTACTCCGACGACAATTGCTGAGATCTTCATTTTCCTTGCTATTGTCCGTTATCCGTTTCTCCCAAATTTCAGAATTGAACTGACGCTTCTTCTGCTGCAGAAAGTAAATTCTCGTTAGAGAGCATGCATACGTCCTGTCATATGCACAATAATTTATCAAGTGCCTTTCTGAATCTGATTGCTTGAATTATTCACAAGGCATTTGCTCATAGAATTTTCAATAGTCTTTGTGAAATTAAGGCGTGCCGCAACAAGTCATAATTCTGCCACTGGAAATGCAACGGAAGGGGTCAGCAGTAGGGGTCTGGGAATCAAAGCAACCCTCTTGGATGACGCACGAGGCCTTAGCCGGTTTGAAAAAACCGCGATAATGCTCTTTGAGACGTTATTTAGGCCTTAAAAACTGCAAAAAGATAATGGAAAAGAACGGGAACTTAGTTTCTAGCTGAAAATTATGCACATATTTGAACGCAATATTTAAACTTGGTTTCATTGGTGCCTGAAAATGAGCAAAAACGGAAAATCCATACAATCGCTTCTTTAGCGGAATTCACACTTGCAGGGGCGTTTTTAACGCATTGCACATAACATTGAAGTGCAGCAAAGTTGGATCGATTCGACTGTGCAGCTTGTGTTGCAGTGAGCAGTAAATATCTCATCAAGTGTTAATTCAGCTTTTGGTAGACTTATTACAATTCATCCCAGTTTTCGCTCTGAAATACTAACTTATCTATTTTATTGAATTGAATGGAATTGCATCAAATACGAAAAATGAGTGAAATTTACGACGAATTGTAATTAGTCTAAGCTTTTGGCATAAACGTTGTTCTCATTACCTTCAACTCTGCATTTTCCTACAACCAGATCACACCAAATATCAGTCTCAGCAAAACCTGCCAAGAATGCACGTATCCTTAAAAATTGATGTCATTACTATTTTCAGCAACATTTCAGCAGCAACAACAAATGCTCCTTGTTGTGGATACTGAAGACTGCCCCTTTTGTCTAAGCCTTTTGTTTAGCCGGCGTGCAAGAGTGTTGAGGCTCACTGCACGCAAGAAGAGGGAATATAGTAAGTCCCCGCATATAAGAAACTCAAATTTTCGAATCAGGCTGCCTAGTTTCTTATATGGAAGAAAATATTTTCAAATCAGGCTGGCAGATTTCTTATATGGAAGAAAATATTTTCAAATAAGGCTGCCAGATTTCTTATAGGTCCACTAAGAAAATTTCTCTCACATAATGCTTTCTTTTCAAAAACCATCTTTAAATCCAAAGATTATGCTGCATGGTAAACAAGGATGCCCCAAGAAATGAATTTCATATCAAATGAAATTCATTTCT
This sequence comes from Aurelia coerulea, assembly GCA_039566865.1. Classification (NCBI taxonomy): domain Eukaryota; kingdom Metazoa; phylum Cnidaria; class Scyphozoa; order Semaeostomeae; family Ulmaridae; genus Aurelia; species Aurelia coerulea. The sequence goes on from CM076943.1 coordinate 46,528,079, forward strand.
TGGGGCATCCTTGAAATGAATACCATTCTGAAATGAAATGAAATGAAATGAAATGAAATGAAATGAAATGAAATGAAATGAAATGAAATGAAATGAAATGAAATGAATACCATTCTGCTCCAGAATTTTCGCTCTAAATGCTAACCCGATCCTAGAAAATGCTAGTAAAAAGTATACTCCAAAACATGAAAATTTGACCGAATAACGACCCAATCTAATAAAATATCCTCTTTTAGCATGTTTTGACAACCTGCTCTAGAAAAAGTGCCTTGTTTTGATACCCCGTGCCAGACAAAATTGATGAAAACAACACCCTGAAAAACGGCACATCTCTGTCGGACGAATATACTAAGTACCCTCACCTCCCGGGATCTAATATCAAACTATAAACCCACCTTTTTTTAATACCTTCAAATGCACTAAGCCTTGGGTCATCTTACTTCAATTATTCATGAGGCATTTTCCCACAGCTCCGTTTGTTTACTTTTGAAGAAAAACGCTGACGCCCCCATTTTCCATTGTTATTTCTAGCGATCTGATTGGCCGAGTAGATCATAACAAATTCGCTGATTGGATAAAAACCAAATTCTCCTATCCTCCTTGGGTCATCTTCATCTTTCAATCATCTTACTTCAATTATTCATGAGGCATTTTGCAACAGCTGGTTTACAGCTGGTTGGTATTAAGATTCACAGTGATCATCAAAAGGAGGTATACCTGCCATATCTCAATTGGGGAGTTTCTTAACCCTATATGCCACATGGTGGCCATTGTGGCCCCCCAACCAAACATTGATACGCAGTGCTTCAACCATTTAGATATGGTTATCTAGCGAAATTGTTAATTAGAAAACAACAGAAATATAATGAGACACCATGAGCGATAGGACACCAAGTGTGTGAAAGTTTTATTAGTAGCGAACCACCTTAACCAATTGTTTTTTGTGTTTTACCTAATTTTTACTTGATAGTGAGCCACCTTATTGCTGTTTCTTATTTTATGCCGAAATCTGCCGTACCATATAGGCCATATAGCAATCTTTCGTTGCAGAATTGAATGCTGAGCTCAAAAAAGTGACTCGGTTTGCTGCAACTGTTGTAGTTGCATTGCAGATATATAACAGGCCCGTAGGAAGCGGGGGGGGCAGGGGGGGCTCAAGCCCCCACAATAATTTTGAAAACAATGGTGTTACGTCACACGAATCAATTAGATGTATTGTTCTCTATTGTTTTAAGAACGATTGCCCCCCCCCCCCCCCCAATCCGAAGTTTCTTCCTACGGCCCTGTATAAAGAGGCAAGAAGGGGTTTTTGTAAAGATATACACCCTTTTAAGGGTTATTCTAAAAATGTTGCTTTGGCCCTTTCATTAACCCTGACAATGCCACAATGGGAGCACCCACCGGGGGTCCTCCCTTCCTTCCTCCAAATCCTTGTTGTTGCAAAACATAGCCATGCGTAGGAGATCACTGCGTAGGAAAAACTTGACATGTCTCGATTTCGTGTTTAGCATAACAACGAACAACAATAACAACTTTGTTTTCATTATGAATGGCCTAGCCATAGCAACATAAAGCACCCCAGCACTGCAGCAGAGAAGTCTGCAGGAAGACAGCAAGATGAGTGGGTTGCCACGAGAAGTTCTCAAATGGCTTCAAAGTCTGGACTTAAGCAGACCCGTAAAGAATTCAAGAAGGTATTCATTTAACTGTATGACGGGCTAAGTAAAGTAAAACCTGCATCCATTATAAATAAATCACAACAACGCAAAAAGGTTCATGGCATTTCCGGATGGTTCGTCGGCCTAATAATCATAATGTGCTAAAACCTTCTTGCTTCTCAATTTAAAAATAAAGTGGGCATGTTAAATTTACACACACCATTTTGTGTCTCTCTCGTTTCCTTTTTCAATTTTTAGCTTGTTTGTTCCTTTTGATTCTATTCTTCTTCCTTTCCGTTTTCTTAGAGACTTTTTTGGGAATGGTTGTGATAGCCATCAATCATGATCCAGATTTCAGACTTTCATTAACTCAAAATAGCCTAATGCAATTTCAAAAAATAGTATTGTTTACCAGTTACTTTAAGAAATCTTGCTGTAACCTTGTAAATGGCTCAAAAATTCTAATTAGCCATGTGGAAACCTTGTACTACTAGACTGGTTGTAACTTGGAATCTTATTGATGATAATAATATTAAGGGAATGGAAGCTCGTGAGACCTATAAAGCCCTGTTACGTTCTATCACACGACTAAATCGTGTACGAGAATCTGTCTACGTGTTTCAGTCGATCACATGCTCGTTCAAATTGTTGCACCGTCGAACAGTTGATGACTTCACTTGATAATTTGTTCCAGTCATTAATGACTCATTGTGTGAAAAATGTTTTACGAACGTTTAAGTTACACCTCTTCTTGAAATATACACAAATATACACGTTTAAGTTACACCTCTTCTCTTATTGATAGCCTTGTAATCTTCTTCAAAGGTTAGGACAAGGTCATAACAAGGTCGTAATCCCTGCTACGAGGCTAAAACTTAGCCTGTACAAGGCCGAGTTTAGCCTTGTATTTTTGTAAAGGATATTTGATAACAGTCATCATGTTAACTCTAATTGCTTGTAGGGATTTTTCAAATGGCTTTCTGGTTGCTGAAATATTTTCATGGTATTATCCTCAAGAGATACAAATGCATTCATTTGATAATGGAATATCAACAGAGACAAAAATGGGAAATTGGTCAATCATTAAAAGGGTAAGACAATTCTTTATAGAACGAGGACCACTTTGGTGGATATGGAGCATAATTATGAAAGGGAGGATGAGGCATGGGGGCGTTCTTGACTAAATTTTGGGTAGGGGTCTGCTGCGAGCATATTCAAAATGGTACCGTTGGCTAGACTAATTTTTACAAAAATTGTACCCTTAGCTAGACCAATTTGACCATTCTCTGGACCAATTTTTACGAAAATGGTACCCTTGGCTGGACCAATTTTTGCCTCTTTCTAGACAAATATTGTCAAATTTGTACCAAATATGATATCATGACCATTCGCTAGACCAATATTGTCAAAAATGATACTCTTGGCTAGACCGTTGTAGGCCACAATTGCAAAAAAATAACCCTTGGCTAGACTAGAAGTGCGAAAAAGTATACCCTTGCTGGCGGCACATCCCCAGGTACCTTTACTATGGAAGAACCCCTTTCCCCCATGGGATGAGGCAAGCGACAACGATCAATGTATAAATGTTCATATTCATCCCGGATGAGCCAGAAAAGAGTTCCCACTTTCAAAAATTCGTAGCACCACAAGTACTTGATGCATTTGAATGATTCAAATTCTTGTGAAAAGCCAAAAGATCAAAGTATTTTTGTGATTTTTCTCGTCTTCTTACGAGCACTGCAATTATAGGTAAATTTTCAAATGAGCTTTCAAAAGTGGGGACTTTTTCTGGTTCACCCGGTATATCTTTTGCCAATATCATCATCTTGATATCCATCGATTCATGGCCATTCAAACAGGGATCGTTTTCATTGATTAACCCAGTATATTATTTCACTGTTACATATTCCAAACAGCTGATGCTTTTGTTTCCCCATGGATGGCAGTGTCTGTTTGGGGGTAGAATTTATTAATATTTTTTCAATGAAGACCTTGTTCTGTGCATGGCAAATTTAAAGGTCAATTGACTCTTCAAACTTTGATCTTGTTCCAGTTCTTCATAAGAGAAGCATTTGACATACCAAAGGAAGAAATTGAAGGGACAATCCATTGCAAACCTGGAGCTGCAGTATTATTTGTACAAAGGATTTACTCAATTTTGACCAATAGAATGTAAGTTATTTTTTAATTCCTGCCTATATGTTTTTGCTATTTTAGAGCTCCTGTATGAAAATGCAAGGCCAGGTAATAGCCATGTACAAGCCTTGTAGTTATGGCCTTGTAACCTTGTTCTAGCCTAGAAAAAGCGTTGCTGTAACCTTGTAAATGGCTCGAAAAATGCTAATTAGCCTTGTGGAAACCTTGTGTTAGACTGGTCGTAACTTGGAACCTTACTGATAGCTTTGTAATTTTCTTCAAAGATTAGGACAAGGTCATAACAAGATCACAATCTCCGTTACGAGGCTAAAGCTTGCCCTGTGCAAGGCCAAGTTTAGCCTTGTATTTTTGTACAGCCTGATAAAGAATTGTACTTCTAAAGAATGCTAAAGAATCCATTGTGATCCTTAATATTGAAGCCTGTCAGAAATTAATGTCAACTGTTTTAGGTAAATTTTAAGAAATTTTTCTTCTGCCTTCTTCCCCCCTTAAATTGTTAATCATACTTTCCTAGAATCAAGTCTTCAAGCACAGAAAAATTTGCAGATTTCACAGACAACGCATATCAAGCACAGCTACCGTTGCATGCTAGAACAACTGCAGCACAGGTCAGTTGAACAAACTACACACATAAGAAACTGGTGATCCTGATTTTTTACCAGTTTCTTATAAGTTTTTATTTCAGAACAAAACTTGTGATTGATTAAATATTTAAAAATTTACAGATTCAAATTACTCTCAGTGTGCCCATTTTCGTACAGTTTGGAATGTTTTGTTTATGAACTGTGTGGTGTTCAGCCTTTGATAGAAAAGTAAAATGCAATAGTTTTTATCATCATTTATTAGCATTTAGCATTTATTATTAGTTAGGGAGTTTTGCTTTTCCGAGTTGGTCCTGCTAGGAGTTTCTGATAAGAAATTATACGATTTTCTTATAGGAAACTCATCAGCTTATTTTTCAATGTCTTCTCATTTTACAAGAAACTGTACAGCCTTATCAAGGGCGCCTACCTTGTAGGAAGTGTGTTTATTCCCAATACTGTACCCGTGACTCATTACACGGAATGACCCAGGGCACAGAGTAATTGGTGTCCAGTGACCCAGTCCTGTTAATCTGTGTATATCATAAGGATTTTCAAATTCTAACGTCTGTTAGTGTTGACCAATCAAAAATCACGCTGTCTGGTTCCCTGTGGCCAACTCGTATAACAGTTGATCTCGTATTACATCAACACCGGAATTTGACACCCACGTCATCTTACCTGGACAGGACTGACTCTGTGTACCACCGGGTGCGCCAAAATAAACTATGCACGTTTGGCAGGCTACAATAAATCGTACACTGGACTGATTTTGAAGATTTATGACTTAATCGTTAGCAGAAAGCCTGAATTAGATACTGGGATTTTTTGCAAATTTTTTCATTTTCAGTTTTTAGAGCTAGAAGCGAGTTTCCTAAGATTTTAGTTTTCGAAAACACCGAAAACGATAAAAAAACATCGATCAAATTTTCTAAAGAATCGACATGAATGGACAAAGAGAGAACTTTTTCGTGGTGATTTGCGATCTAAAAATCGACCAATAGACCTTTTAGCTATTCTACAAAAGAACCTGGATCGAGCGTTATTTTTATACATTTTTATGCGCGAGGTTCGATTGAGTCGCGTTGGAGCTTCTATCACTATTGTGCACATTCGAAAATTCATCAAAAGGTATCAAAATATCGTTCGATTCGAATGTTGTTTTAGAATACCTAAAAGGTCTATTGTTATCTGCTGTCTGTAAGTTCGTACTGACCCCCAAACCCCCTGAAAACGCTTTCTCTTTGTTTATTCATGTTATGGATCTTTTAAAATTTGATCGACGTTTTTTATCGTTTTCAATATTTTCGAAACGAACATTTCAGAAACTCGCTTCTAGCTCTAAAAACTGAAGACGAAAAATTTGCAAAAAAGTCCCAGAATCTAATTCAGGCTTTCTGCTAAACATTAAGTCATAAATCTTCAAAATCGGTCCAGTATTCAATTTATTGTGTCCTGCCAAACGTGCATAGTTTATTTTGGTGCACCCGGTAGGTCACGGTACAGTACTGGGATACTCTGTGTACTGGGTCACAGGACACCAATTATTCTACAGTACTGGGAACAAATACAGTTGGGCGCAAGGTAGGCGCCCTTGGCCCTTTCCGAAAGAATGAGTTTCTTACATGCAGGGTTTTACCGTATTCTCATTGATGTCTTTCCATTTAGATCAGGATTCCTTTTCTGAGGAAATTGTGTTAAAGGAAATTAACAATCTTGCCATTATGCCAATAGGCACCAAGCGAAATAACTAGTTTTGGAGTAAAATTTGTGTAGTATCTACTTAAAACTTCCTGGGGAAGCATTCTACGTTTTCAGCACGATCCTTGGCCATCAAAAAACAGTGTAGATTGCGGGTGGGGAGGAGTACGTAGCATGTTCAGGGTTCGGGTATGAGCCGCCCATATGGGCCGCTCTTATGTGCCGCCCATATGGGTGGGTTTTTAGGCCCAAAATTCTCTAAACAAGGGTCCTTTTTTCGGCAGATTTTCCATAAACATGGGTGGGGTTTCGCTGAAATTCACTAAAATAGTTTGAAATGGAGTTTTCCGCCAAAATTTATTATAAAAGTGGGTACCAAGCCAAGGCAATTTTCGGTAATTAGAAGAAGGTACCTTTCTGAAAAGACCCTCCCCGTCCATCCACAAGTCATGTACCCCCCCCCCGGTAGATTGTTCATATTTGCAGGTAATTCTTCGTTTATTTGCTGCTGAATTGGTTTGTTAATGAAATTTTGTATCATTATCACTATAGGCAATCAAGAATAACATTACGAAATCGGAGCTCATTACAGACCCAGATCGGATACTATGCAGTCAAAAGGTATGGTCGATACACTTTATCATTTAAAAATTAATGTGATGAAAACAGAGCTTCAAATATTGAAAGATATGTCAACTAGTGAAATCATTCTCTTTTCGTATTCTCATTTCGTTGAAAATTATGTTTGCACGTATTCTTTCACAAATAACTGAGAAATAGATCCAGTCCTGAAAACTTCCTAAAATCACATTGAATTTTACACCCACCTTTTTACGCTAAGTTAAAGATTTGGAACCTATGCTCCTAAAATCACAAGATTTTGATTATTGAAAGCTCCGTAGCATTGATTTATGGTGTAATTATTGGTGAGGTAATCATTTGTATTTAAAACTTCAAAACCCGTGCTGCAAGGATAATAACGAATAGCAGCTTCGATGCCCCAGGAACAAGGGCAGATTTTGTAATACAATAGCACGAGTTGCTTTTGTTGACACCTCAATTCAAAGCGATTAGCGATCACAGACAAAGGAAATTCTATCAACCAGTAATTCAAAACAAACAAAGCCGCAAAATTTTCTCTGAAACCCAGGTAGCTAGCTCGCTTGCTGTGCATTCCAGAAATATTCTTTAAGGGCAAACATGAGCATAGATCGAAATAAGAAGGATATATCTACACATCTACTGCGGGCATTTTATTTCTTTTGTCCAGAAGCTGAGCAGTAAATGTTTTGATAACACCCAAAAAATGCCCCAGGCAGACCTCTTATTGAAGGGCTGGGATGGAAGACCGTTGAGAAACTGGTTACTGGTGAATCTATGACAATGGTCTTCAAGTCCCTGAATGAGCTTGCTCCACAATACCTTTGTGACCTCTTCACCCGAAATTCGCTCTGCTCATCATATGAAAAGGTCAGCAAATGGCCAGAGATGTTTCTCTTATAGAGGTGTAAAACTATGGAATGGCCTGTCAGCCGAGCCAAAGCAGGCAACCTCCTTTTTATTTGTACTTTTTTTTTATAAATCATAAAAATTTTACAATACATATTACGGTCTAGACTACTTACAAGAATTACTTTACAATACTACTGGGACAAATACCCCCGGGGAGCAAAAGGCTGTGTCTACCCCAAGGGAATTAAATTAACATAGATAAAGGAAAGAAAAACTACTTAAACTTAAAGAACACTACTAAAACAACACATACGGATAATAAGAACGATTGATACCTAAGTCTGCTGCATATTAGACGTCAGATCTAAGTGATGGCAAGGAAAGGTAACTGGTGGAGAAAACTTATCTTGAAGTTTCAAACCGTCCATTTTGTACCTTTATACCTTAGATTGTAATAATGTTTTTATCGGAGGGCCCCTTGAAAACAAACTTGTTGAAGGTCAAACCTTCTTGAAAGAATGAAATGAAAAATGAAATGAAAAATGAAATGAAATGAAATGAAATGGGGTTCTTCTGTTCTTTGATATATCATGGTAGATGAAGCTCTGCCTCTGTTTATGTGTTCATTACTTTATGCGAGCAAAGCATTCATTTTGGAGAAGACAACACCAAATCAATTCTTTTCGGCTGAAAAAACACAAAAGCCTAAAAAGCTTAACATCACGAAGGGTGAAATAACGTTTAAACAGCACTCAATGGTCACATACCTTGGATGTGTTCTGGGTGAAAATATCTCTGGGGAATCAATGGCAACTAAAATGCTTGCAAAGATAAATGGCAAACTGAAATGTCTGTAAAGGTCAGAATAGATGAACATACATGTATGAATATAATGAAATTCTTAAAAGGAATGGGTCCAGCTTATACTGACGAAGTATCCCATCCAATCGACCAGAGCCGAGCAATACGAAGGTCTAAGTTTTGAATTAAACCTTCCACTCTGCAAAAATAACACAGGCCAAAATTCCTGTCTTACTTTCGGCCAAAAATATGGATTCTGATTTAAAATCCACAAACAATATCAACTCGTTCAAATGCAAGTTCAACGACAATTTTGTTCAAAATATATAAAGAGAAGAAAATGACGTATATTCTCTCTTGGATTCATAATTTGGCCTTAATCAATTATGCTTTATCCAAAGCATATAAAATCTATAGTTTTTTCTCTTTGCAACCACCACTAAGGAGACCATTGTAGAAGTAAGGCCAACTCAACCTTTTAATGCCATCCCTGCCGCTATAATTTGGGGTGTTTTAACGTTTGTTTATTATCGTTGTGATATGTAAATTGTATTGTATCTATTTTATTATTGTTTAATCATTGTAAATTTGTGTGGTAAATTGATACATACATCCATATATTTCTACCAATACTATTAATACCGGGTGAGTCAATTAAAATGACCGGTGTTTGAAACAATGCTGTTCCCTGAATATCAAAGCAATGATATTGGAAACTGTCTTGTTTTATTCCCAATTTGTCCAATTAGGTTCAATAGTTTACCCAGCTTTAATCAGCCATTCCTTCCTATCGATATGGGAGATTTTCTGCAGAAAGCCCCATTCGAAAATTCGCAAAAACGAATGAAAACGATGAGTAAAATCTCCTTTTGTTTTCCTTCCTTGCAATTATGACACTCACACACATTCATGTATTTTGTCCTCTTAGGACAATGGAATCTCCAGTGAGTAAGTTATTCATACTCGGGGGAAGGCCTTTTTATTCCCCCAAGAGGATAGCACTTGCTAAATCGTGCTTAAGTCATTGCTGTATGGTAAACATACCAGGGAAACTTGCTCATGATTTTGGCACGATTTCTTGAAGGATTTTAGCACGGTTTCTTGAAGGAACTTTGTTTAGAAAATCTCTTGTAAAATGTGAACGGAGTGACCGATTTTAGCCAGGGAAAATTGTAAAAATATTCAAACATATTAGCTATTCAATCAGATATTGCAAATATCATTGCTGGTATATCCTTGGAGCAGTAGCCTTTTAAACGCTGGGCCTTTTTTACTCACCGGGTACATGGCTAGAAAAATACTTACCAATGCCTTTAAGATAACAAGGGCAGATTTTGTAAGTCAATAGCTACAGTTGCATTTGATTGACACCTCAATTCAAAGCGATTACCGACTGCAGACAAAGGAAATTCTCTCAACCAGTAATTCAAAACAAACAAAGCCGCAAAAGTTTCCCCGAAACTGGTAGGGCAAACTCTCGCCTTGTGCAAGCGAAAGATGGTTTTTAAGGGAAGTTATGTGCTTATAGCGAAAGAAGAAGGATAAATCTAAAGTTCTTTCTGGCGGATTTTATTTATTTGACTAAGAAGCCCAGCATAGCAGAAGGCATTGTAATTCTCGCGTATTTAGGGCATAAATGGAACGATTACAAAACAGCTCCTCAATCAAGTAAAAAAATCCGCCAGACAGAACTTTAGATTTACCCTTCTTCTTTGGTTATAAGCACATAACTTCTCTTAAAAACTACCTTTCGCTGGCACAAGGCGAGAGTTTGCCCTGCTAGTTTCGGGGAAATTTTTGCGGCTTTGTTTGTTTTGAATTACTGGTTGAGAGAATTCCCTTTGTCTGCAGTCGCTAATCGCTTTGAATTGAGGTGTCAATCAAATACAATTGTTGCTATTGTATTACAAAATCTGCCATTGTTCTTTAAGATACGGACTTGACCTGCTGTTTTCCACTTATGTTGTTGCTTTTTAAACACAGGCACAAGAACTCATAAGAATGCATGTTCAAAATCGACAAATTCAGAGAATGGAAGATCCGAGTAAGTAACATTTACTATTCTTAACGCAGTCTTGGCAATATTGACTCAGAGAGACTGATGAAATCCACTAAAGTGCTCTACGTATGCTCCTGAATGATTACGAAGCCTCATTCCATGAGATATTTAGACTGATTATATGAGTCTTCGTTTCACACACTGAATTGAATGATAATTATGGATTCAAACTGACGAGAGAAGCAAAAACATCAGGTCAATTAAAAAATGACGGAATGCAAGGGATCACATCGTCATTCCATAGGAAGCCCAATCGCGTAATATGGCGGCCTAGCTGATTTCTTCATAACCCCAAATGATCGGATGCTGTTTCTAGCTACAGTTAGAGAGATGAGTGTTGCTGATTTGTAATAAATAGCAACAGTTGCGTTTGATCGACACCTCAATTCAAAGCGATTAGCGGATGCAGACAAAGGAAATTCTCTCAACCAGTAATTCAAAACAAACAAAGCCGCAAAAGTTTCCCCGAAACTAGTAGGGCAAACTCTCGCCTTGTGCAAGCGAAAGATGGTTTTTAAGAGAAGTTATGTGCTTATAGCGAAAGAAGAAGGGTAAATCTAAAGTTCTGTCGTTTAGATTATGTTTATTTGATTCAGGAGCCGAGCAGAAGGCATTGTAATTCTCGCGTCTTTAGGGCTTAAAATGAAACGATTACAAAACAGCTCCTAAATCAAATAAACATAATCTAAGCGACAGAGCTTTAGATTTACCCGTCTTCTTTCGCTATAAACACATAACTTCTCTTAAAAACCATCTTTCGCTTGCACAAGGGGAGAGTTTTCCCTACTAGTTTAGGGGAAACTTTTGCGGCTTTGTTTGTTTTGAATTACTAGTTGAGAGAATTTCCTTTGTCTGCATCCGCTAATCGCTTTGAATTGAGGTGTCAATCAAACGGAATGCAACTGTTGCTATTGTTTTACAAAATCTGCCCTTGTTGTTCCTAACTGCAATATAAAGATAGCAGTATTTGCTCTTTGAATTGAGGTATGAATATAATTTTCTTCAATTCAAAGAGCAAATACTGCTATCTTTATATTGCAGTTAGGATTTGACAGCAACGTAAATTACCTTAATAAGCTATTGGGCTTCCTGTGGTCATTCTAAGAGCTCATGTAATGTAAAAAACCTTCAAAAGCTAAAATATCTCTTCAGAGGTAGTGCTCTTTGGAACGCTATATCTGATCAAGGTCAAGCCATCCTATGGGCTCGTTCAAGGTTCAAATTAAATGATGGAATGGAGACGGTTGTAATTGTTACATCTGTAATTAGCTGAAATTCTGAATATTGTAATTTTGTAAATAGTCCTGCAAATAGTTGGTTAGAATTAGTTACCCTATTCTTAGAGTAAAGTATGTTTTCTGTATCCAAATTTGAATGAATCTTTTTCATTATTATTATCATTATCATCCTTTCACGAGCAATAGCAATTTTCAATGTTTTTTGTTGTGGTTCCCTTTTCTTTCTTCCCTATGCTTGACTTCCCTACTCTTTGGCAAACCTTCTAGCTCTACTGTTGAGATTTTATGGCCTTTATCGTCTGCAGGTTCTCTTTAAATGTTCAATACCTTTACTAATTTCATTTCAGAGCGATTCGGAATCAAACCAAATATTTGTCAGAGAAGTCCTCGAAAAACACCAACAGAAGAACTGACTGAGGAAGATGCAGAACAATTTTATAATTCTGGTGAAAATGATATTGATGGGGAAGATCAAGGTTTTGTCGAAAATGAAGAATTTATTCCAGAAATCAAAGTTAGACAATCGATTTATTAATTAACTCTCTTTTCAGAATATATACCAGTAATAATTATACCAGATATTTACCAGTTAACTTGTTGAGAACCCTTCGTTGTAAATGATATTTTTTTTGTAAATATTTGCTATTAGATATTTGGAGACGAACTGGTAGAAGAGTGAATATTGAGACGACGGGTAAAAGGTTCCTGTATAATTATGACATGTAGGTAGCTGGTTTCTTTTGATGAATATAGAAAATCATGAAATATTGCTATAGTGTTACGACTTTTGCTGCTTTGCGCTCAACCACGGGGGAGGGGGGGGGGAGGGGGTTCTTCCATAGTAAAGGTACCTGGGGATGTGCCGTGAGCAAGGTATACTTTTTCGGAGCCAAGGGTATACTTTTTTGCAATCTTGGCCCACAACGGTCTAGCCAAGGGTATAATTTTTGACAAAATTTGTCTAGCGAACGGTCATGATTTCATATTTGGTTCAAATTTGACAATATCGGTCCAGGAAATGGTCAGAATTGGTCTAGCCAAGGGTACCATTTTCGTAAAAATTGGTCCAGAGAATGGTCAAATTGGTCTAGCCTAGGGTACCATTTTCGTAAACATTAGTCTAGCCAACGGTACCATTTTGTACATGCTCGCGGCAGACCCCTACCCAAAATTTGGCCAAGAATCCCCCCCCCCCCCCGTGCGCTCAACTCAACTTGTGTCAAGAGCCAAATAGATTTGATAGATGGTCGTTACTTCGTTCCTTGATTAATAGCATTAAAAAAACATGGTCTTATTAGTATTAGTTAGATATCTACTTATGATTTGTTACTTCAGTTCATATACTGTACTGTCTGAGTCTTACATGACATGCACCTGTCTTTTCATAAGAAACTAAGAATTTGAGCCAGCACTGAATGCCCTGGAATGGACCCCAAATCGCTCTGTAATCTACTCCTTTTTGGAAGTTCCGATCTATGCGTGAATGCGAATAAAATGATTATGGATGAAACGATTTGCTTTATCGAAAACACGAAACGAATGTAGGTTAATAATCATTTGTTGGGAGGCAGCAGCTATGTCTTATGTCCGTTATGTCTTGTATTTTGTTTTTCCTTAACCGTTTTCGTATTTGTTTTTTGTTATTGTATTTAATTCTAAGAAATATTGTAAGTGCCTGAATGCCCGGTGGGTACAATTCGATAGTAAAAGGTACACTACGCTCGTCCATACCATTTCATAAGATACCCTTTCCTCTGACTTTCCAGTTGATGAAAAGACCCCTTATCATGGAACACTTTGAAGGTAACCCTCTTTAAAGGAGTATCATCAAGCCCTAAAGAAATCTTTACAGTACAAAAACTGGTTCTGAGAGAAAGGTAAAGGTCTGGGATTTTCGCACGTTATTGTGATTCACTTTACTGAGAAAACAGTAGAATCTCATAAAGCTTGGGGTATCAAACTTGGGCCAGGTGAATTTCGACTTTTATTCTAGAGTCCCAAGTCCACCAGCATTTAACTGTTTTTGGGTTGGATATACCCTGTTTTTTTCTGAGATTCTGGGTCCTAGGATTCTGTTTCAAATATACCCCTTTCTCAGCAAAATCATGGATGGACGGGGTGTCATGTCTTCATTAACATTGCACCGACCGGGACTGAACGCTTCTTTAAAGAGAATCAACGGAGATAAAAGCCCCGCGCGGAAGGAGTCTGGGTATTCTATTATTAGCCTATTGTATTTGATGATTTCGAGACGTTCGTTGATATTGTTTAGCCAGAGGAACAATAACGTGCGTAGAAGTTTTCTTTGTCCTATTTATAGATTGCCTCTACTTAGCTCCGTTCATTCACTTTAAATTTTCAGTTTTTCAGTATTTTGAGTTTCTTATGAGTTTCGTGTTAGTTCATCTCGTGAACACTTTTGGAGCAAATCCAATGTCTAGACTAGACTAGGTCTAGACATTACTCAAGCGCCTTCCATGCTAGTGGTATGATACAGGGAACGAGTGAAAACAAAGTAAAAAATATGCAAAGGCTTCCAAGACAAAGGCAAACTATTGCTTCCCTTGCTTCAATAACTTTTCCCAATACTTGTTGAGATTTCGTATAAGAAAATACGTGTAACAGGGGAGCTCAAAAGAGGACCTACTGTAGGAAAGAAACCAATTTTTTTGACAGTGAGGAATAAACTTGGGTATGATAATTGATAACCATTCGTTGTGATTTCGGGGCGTGCCTCTAACCAGATCTAGCATCAATTCCCGCAAATTTAAAGCCACTAATTTATTGAATTATAGCACACTTTTGCTACTTAAAGCTTCTATATTTTAAAGCCAGAATTTTAGAACTAATCTATTTTTGTTAGAAGTTGTCCCAAAATTACTTAGTGGGATCTCAAAACAAGTAATACAGGTCCTGTACAGTGTCAAAACATCTCTGGGAAAATTACAGTTTCAAGTTACAAAAGTTTATGAGAAAATAAAGCTGAAATTTGAGACCTGTTAGAAGACCAGGAAATCAGGAAATAGCGATCATTGATCATTCAAATCATTTGTTACTTTATTATGACGTCATATGGAGCCTCGACCTGGAAAAGAGTACGTTGCTTTGGCTAAACAGGGGATGGTTTCTTATCCTACACTGTGGAAAGAAAAAGTCATTCGAAGAGCTTAAGACCATATAATTCCATAATGTCAAACATAGCAGTTGCAAGAATTAAGAGAGAATTTAAAGAAGTCATCAGAAGCGAAGAGGCAAGTATATCCGCCATCTTGTTCAATCATTTCTAGGGTCGGTTTCAAAGCTTTGTCCAAAGGGCCTAAATAACGTTGCACAGCGAAACCCCAGCCCCAGGTGTTTGATAATTCGCTTTTAATTAGTTTCATCCGCAAAATTTGTAACATGATGTCGTAATGCGTGATTTTTTATTTTACGTCATTGCATCTTTGCGATTTTGCGTCGTAAACTAACTGGCTTCCAATGTTTATTATTTAGGAAAACGCCTTGATGCTCGATATCACGGATCAAAATACTGTTGGTTTTGGGTTATGATGTCACAAAAATGTAAACAATAAATTTGAGGTCATTTGGAACCAACATTACAATGGAACATTTACCCGATTATAAGCCAGAAATTCTACTTTCCTTAGAGACGAATGACGACAGAGATATACCGGGTGTCCCAAAAAAAGTACTCCCGTTTGAAAAATCACCAAAATTTGATTACACAGCCGATCTTCAATTTTCTTTCTTTGTCAAGTAGATCAAAGACCAAATTATTATCCATTATATAGTTATTCTTGTAATTGGTTTCAGAATTAGCGAATTTAGCTCTTTTTAGGATTACCTGGTTTTGAGTCATACTGCAAAAAAGCATTGATGATTGCCAGATCAATTTCTTTGTGCATGTAATGCTTCTAGTTTGGTAATAAATTACAAAAAGAAATGCGCACTATCATTGGAGACTTAATAATGATAAAGAATCTGACAATTTTGACTCTTACGCAAGATTGAGTATTTTGCTTCAAAAATATAGCTCAAAATAAGGTTTTTCAACGTACTGTATGATTTCTCTACCTTGCTGTATCAAAGGCAAACATTTTATCATCTATGAATATTGTTGGGTCTTTGAAAAAACAAGTCAAAAAGAAAATTTTATCAAAGGTGTGATAATCAATTTTTGGTGATTTTTAAAACAGGAGCACTTTTTATGGGACACCCGGTACATAAGGCAAGTTCAGTTAGAGCCTTGGACAATCTGAAAATTGTTTTTGATGATCTCGAGAGAGTATCAAATCAATTGGACAAATGAAGGCATGCAGCCATCTTTTGCTCTATTTTAAGCCAGATGCTATGTATCCATCATTTGTCTTTAAGATCCCGTTTACATTGTGCCAGCTTAATTTTAACTGCATCAAAATTCATTCAGATAGGTGTTTTGTTTACGCTAGACCCAAGCTATCTGCACGAGTTTGAGAGCAGCTATCCGAGCAGAATTAGTTCACCTATGAAAATGGATTAAATTAGTTCAGATAATTAGTTCTGGTACAGTGTAAATGGTTTTATCCGGATAAATCTCATCCACATCCACTATGATGAGGTTAATTTTGATCAACGAGGAAGCTTTTTCAATAAGGGGAATCAAACTCTTGAGTCATGAAAGTGGTGCCAATCCCATTCCTTTTCAAAAACGAAACATACTTGCAAATTGAATCATGCTGTCTTGTTGGGGATACAAATCGTCAAAGTTCAAAGCAACGGTTCAGTTATCCCCCAAAAAGGAAACCTGTGATCATGCACAGAAAGCATGTTTGGTTTTGTGGAAAGAATTTGGGTGGATAATCCGGCCACAATCCAAACAAGAAGTAGCAGAGAAACAAAGAGATTCTCACGCATGGTATTAGGTTTCCCAGCTGTTGATCTGCTTTGAACTTTACCAGCATAACGAAAGGCTCAGACGAAAGGGCAATCCTCAGTATCCTCAACAATGTCACCAATCTGCTGAACATTCTTTGTCAGTCCAAGTCACATTAGTGTCCTGATGAGTATGTTTCCCTTCCTTTATCGATGAGTGTAATTTACAGAATCCGGAACTACGGAATTTGGAATCTGGAATCACGGAATTCGGAACTGCGGAATTACGGAACTGGGTCATAGGTATAATTTGCGGAACACAAATGCTCTATATAGTTAATGGGCCAATGATGAATATTTCTCAAGATATGATCTGTTAGGGGAACATTTAATTTTTTTGTTTTCAATGTTTAGATGTATAATCAAGTTCCTTGAAACTTTCAAAAACACTGAAGTGATAAAAAAAGCATCAATCAAATTTCTATGAAATTGTTTTGGTGATTTAGGATTTAGAAATCGATTAATTGTATATTGATTGCGTCATAACTGTACAAGCACTGGTTCTGACATCCCTGGTGCCACCAACCATGTTTCTGAAATTTATGAAATTATCTACCAGCCCCGCACCTTGGTTTATTATGAAATATTTGTGTACTGTAGCACCATTTCTTCTTTGCTGACTTTCGAAAATTGAGCACACTGTTTCTTATTAAAGAAAAATGTGTGCTGAAGTTTCTTTCGAATCTACTGTAGAAATCTCAAGTTTGAGCGTTTTAAATTTTTGATAAATGTGTTTTGCTTTATTGTAAGCAATCAAGTTGAATTGCTGTGACCAATTATTCAATGTCACACAAATACAAATACACAGCCAAACACCGGAATTGTTGGCTGTTTATGCCAAACATTCCGGTGGCACACACAGCGATCTGAGATGGTTAAAAGTCACATTGCCAAAAAGGATAAACTTGACACCTTGTCCAAAATACATTTTCTAGACCACCCAATCATCAAGAATGTTTGTAATAGTGATCCAGAGTTTGCCAGAAGTATTTAGGATACTGTTTTCAGGAAGGCATATTGATTCCTGAGACCAATGGAAACCTGACCGCGATGGATGGGCCCGGATGGACATTGAATATTAAATAAATAATGAGAAACCAAACTATTTAACAACTCCAGATTTCATTTGATAAGGTATTCTGCCTTTATTAAAAGATTGTCCTTGAGTCTTCAAGCTCCTTTCAAAACATTCAGCATATATGACCGGACCTTCATTTTGGAAAATTAAAATTTTAAGGAACTTTATTATACCTCTAAACATTGAAAACAAAAAAGGTAATGTTCCCCTAACTGATCATATCTTAAGAAATATTCATCATTGGTCCATAAACTATATGTAGAACATTTGTGTTCCGCAATTTATACCTATGAACCAGTTCCGTAATTCCGCAGTTCCGAATTCCGTAATTCCATAGCTCCGTGATTCCGGATTCCCAAATTCCGTAGTTCCGGATTCCGTAAATTACACCGGTCGTTCCTTTGTTCGTTATTTCAACTACATTGCAGTTTCAACTACGAATAGTAACTCAACCAATGTGTTTTTGACAATTTTCTTTGATTGCGAATGAGAAGCAGGTTATGTTGAGTCTTAGATCATTGTACTGATCATGGGAGTTTATACTGTTCTGCACATGATTATGGTCTGGAGACTGCAGTTATCCAGCACAGTGTAAACAGGAGGGCAAAGTTAAGGCTGTTTAATAAGGTTTAAAATGATAAGTTACAATAAAAATATCTGAAAATGTCTTCAACTATTGATGTGCACATTTTCTACAATGTCTACAAATTGTCTACAATTCCTCATCCTAATCAATTTGTTAAAGATATTTTCAATTTAAACTTGCTCAACTCTTTTCTAGGCACAAAGGAACAACATCAAACTTGAGTTGGTTGATGACACATACACAAAACTTAGAGGAGAAATCTCTGGACCTCCAGATACACCATATGAAGGTAAATGAAGGATTAATGAGTAAATAAAGGATTGTTTGTCTTTTGATGCATGCCACCACATACACATAAGCTGCCCAAGATTTGCAGTTCGTTGGTTGCATGCATGAAATACCTCAGTTAGAACAACCCGATAAAAAATCCATTGTTTAAGAAAATTTTGCCCAACTTAATGTGGATTTCTGCCCGATTATAGCTGATTTTTGAAAATTCTTCGACGTTCGGAGGGCTGCAGCCCCCCCAGCCCCCTGTCTCCTACGCCTATGACTGGAATTCAAAGTGGTTAGTGACTGCAGACAAAGGGAATTCTTTCAACCAGTAATTGAAAACTCTATGTCTAAGATCTATTTCTTGGGCATTTTATTTGTTGGTTCAGACACATTTAAATTACACCCAAAAAATACTAGAATTGAATTGCCTGCCAACCAACTTCTACAAATATAATGCCCATGGCAGATGTTTAGATATACAGTACATTACAGTATATCCTTCTTCTCTCAATATATGCTCATGTTTGCTCTTGAAAACCATTTTTGGAATGCACAACAAATGAGCTAGCTACCTGGGTTTCCGAGCAACTTTGGCAGCTTTGTTCATTTTGAATTAGTTGAAAGACTTCCCTTTGTCTCCGATTGCTAATCGCTTTGAATTCCAGTGTCAAGCAAAAGCAACTGACACTTTCGTGTTACAAAATTTTTTCTTGTTCCCTGCTTGAACAATAACTAATTATGAATTTGAGGTAAGCTGTTATGATTTTTCTGTAAGACTGATGATTGAGTATGGTAACTGACCAATTTACTGGGGTAAAATGGGTAAATTTGGGGGTAAAACGGGTAGGTTTAAAGGTAGAAACACCGCAATACAACAAAAACAACAGCAAATGATTGAATAAATTTTATGCCAATATTTCGTCCTGCCATGCAGGACTTCTTCAGGGCTGTAATAAATGGGTAGGTTGAAAAATTTGATAAATTTTGCTAAAATCCTTGTTCGCTGTTTTCCTACAGCTGCAACTGTTTGATTTACTCTCCTTCGCATATAGAGAATGATGATTTATCAATTCAGGGTCTGCTTTTTTCCAGTAATCAGCACTACCTGTTTCACCCCAGCCTGCCCACTTTACTCACTGTACTTTACATCTTTTTTGTTAATCAATACTGTTTACTTGTGTCTTCCTGTGTTTATAGAGTACCAGGTCAACACTCAGCTTGTTTTCTACCCAGGACCAAGGGGCAAACAACTTGCAGAAAAATTTGTCTGTTAGGCAGTAAACTCTGTTTGAATTTGGGGAAGTCTCTGAAAAATCTAAAAACCATCTCTTTAACCCTAATCGATATGGGGGTGAGATTCGTCAGAACGAATTAATAGCACAAATGAGGTTATCAGAATTGGCTACTTTCTGCCAAAATATCACTCCAAAATCGTTATTTTCAATAAAATAATATTTTCTCACCAAATTAATATGTTGAAAAATTGAACCAAAAACTGCATTTTACAGTTTGTGCCAATTTTCTTTAAACTCTTTATTTAACTTGGAAGCCTGATTTTCATTGATATTCAACTCTGTGACGCCACAAGGCATGGCAGCCACACCCAACTGATGCTACAAGCTACAAATTACTTGTTCTGTAACTGTGCCAAGTTGTATTGAATTCTGGTTAGTCTAAGGCAGTTTTCAGAGGGCCCCATAAATGGTAGCTCAAAAAATGCCCATATAGATTAGGGTTAAGATATTTCAAACTTTTAATAAAGGAAGTGATTTTCCACTCCATCGTTTATTTCCAAAGAACCAGGCTAAAATAAGCCAATGTTGGAACTGTTACCAATGTGAAAGCCAAGGTAGAATGGAGCATGTCCCTTGTATATTATTTGTTTGGGATACTATCAGTGAAAGTCTTACGGATTTTATCCAGAAGAGCTAGACCCCCGTTTAAGCGCTTTGGAATATGCGCACTAGCGATTGCAGGGTCATCATCCTTCACTTTTCCTTTGTGAATTCGCGCATGCCCCAAAACGTTTCACCAATTCCATTGATCAGCGAACCAATCAGAGTTATCGTCTTTTCCATAGACCTTTTAGCTATTCTACAAAAGAGCCTGGATCGAGCGTTATTTTTATACATTTTTATACGCGACGCTCGATCGAATGGCGTTAAAGGTTCTATCACCATTGTGCACATTCGAACATTCTACAAAATGTAGCAAAATGTTGTTCGATTCTGATTCTTTTCAGAATAGCTAAAAGGTCTATTGTGATTTACAAAAGGGGGAGTTCGCAGTATCCCGAACGATTATAGAGATGTAGCCTTAATTTGTTATGTTTTATTGAAGGTGGAAGATATGTGCTGACAATTGACATACCAGAAACATACCCTTTTAACCCTCCCAAGGTAATGCATTTGATACCTGATTATTATGTATTGGTGAAAAAATTTTCCACTAAATAATGAATCTGCTTGCTAATTGATCTATATGACAATGGCCGCTAAAAAGGAAAAGGAAATGCTTAATGTGCAGTATGGTTTGAATTAGCTAATTAGAATTTACAGTAAAATCTTTTCATTATACAATACAGGCTTTGTGCTTTATGTACTGTATTTACAAAATATAAACATAAAAGAATTCTCAAGGTATTCTTAAGGGTTCTGCAAATGCACGTAAGAGGTTAAGATTCCAAGAGCTCAGGCAAGAACACGATATTTGTGTACCAGAGGGACAGAGCAGAAACTGCATGGAAGTTTCTGGAAACGTAACCAGTTTGAGAAGATAGAGTTTAGGTCCTGCGGAACAAAATATCAAGTGTTGCCTGTTGATAAATGTTACAAGAAGCTAGAGGAGCGCAAAGTTACAAATTTTAGCACATACTGTACGTGCACAGTTTCTTTTCATATATATATATATATATAAATTTGATACTAAAATTTTCGACGAATGGATATATATATATATATATATTCTCATAAGCTCATTCGCAATATGTAATAAAAAAGATATATGTAGTCAAGAAAAACACATTCTAGTAAACGTTTCGGCGCAAGCCTTCATCAGTAATAGCCTTCCAAATTAGATGGAGCATACATATAAATCTTGAAATAACAATACAATATAAAAACAATAGCCTGAGCGGGATCCTGATTATTACAATAAGTCATAAAAGGTGCAAATAGGGGTGTAGCCAAAGGCGGCAATGGGAAGATCAAAGAATATCTATATTCTATCAAACCAAAACTACATTTAACAGATAAACTAAAATTAAGATACATTGTGCTATTTACAATTGAAATAGACACATGGTCATCAAGTTCCCACCATAAATAGCACTTGCAATATATAATTAATAAATAGTATACAGGGTATCCCAAAAAATATGTGCGCTGTTTGAGTGGCTTCTGCGGAGCAGCCATAAATCAAATTTTTCTGTTTTTGAGATTCTTGACAGAAGAGACTTAAAATTAAAGGTTGACACCGATTTTGAGTAAATCTGATCACTAGTTGCTGATTTATGGAGCGAGAAGGCCAAAATTATTGGCTGCCTCAAAACCAGAGGATTCATTATTCTCCACTGCGTTAAAATCAACGAAATTGATAGAAAGAAACATACCTTGCCCTGTTTTCTGATGTTGATAAGTGAAACAGACAGTCATACATTGAATTTTGTGATAACCAAGAATATTGAAAATATCTAGGGTTGCTAGGAATGGTAATGGGCAACACAAGAGCTACAGCCCATGGCATGCGTCCATCAGATATTTTGCTTCTCAAAAGTGATGAAGTCGGTTTAAAGCAACAATATTGCGTTCAGCAGGCTGCTTGGTCAATAGTCTTGAGTTATGCGGTCATTAAGCATTCCATTACAAAGGACGGCAAGTTTCAAAAAGTTGCACAGTTTTTGCTATCTACCAGAGGGCTGTACTGCCAGTCAACAGCAACATTTGACACCCACTATTTCAAATACTGAGAGGAAGTTAAAAATCTAAGCATAGGTTCCAAATCTTTAAAACGGTTGGCGTAAAATTCCATGACCTATTTCTTTGAACTGAATGACTTCAAAGAAACTTTAACTATTTCACGCTACCGTTGAAAATTTCTCAAATCTCCATTATTTTCGGATTTAGATTGTTTTCCTTCTTTTTCAAGAATTCAAGGAAAAGTTTCAAAAAACTTAAAACCATCGTAATTTCCAAATTGTTTGAAGCAACATGAAATAATTTCGAAAAAATTCATAGTTTATGGATGTCTACAATATGGTATCAAGCAAAAGTCTGTCCCTTTTCTGGTTTATGATTTAGAAATTTGATGACGTCACACCCTCAAATGAGTTGAAATGTAAGATATGCCAAAATTTTGAAAAATATCCAAAACTTTTGGAAAGTCCAACGGTAGAATCAAAGATAAGTGACTAAAATTTGTTTCAAGCCACTTTGTCCGAAGAAATAGATCACAGAATTTTTTACACCCACCTTTTTACTAGACTTATGACGATGAGTCCCTTGTATCCCTGCGGTACCTTGCTCACAGGGACTCATTATGAAACAGTTAAAAACCTGACCCTATCTTCTGCATTCGATTGATCGAATCTGGATCGAACGACTGCTTCGGCTCTGTTCGACGGTCACTCCTCAGAAAGGAAATGCGATAGAATCCACGGTAAGCAGACACTTAATCAACAAAACTTGGTATTCATCTGAAGAAGAAAGTTCACTTTACCTGGTGAGTGCAAAATAAGTCTTTTAATGCTGCAGTTTCCATGTTTTTAAGACCAAAACATAACAGAGAAATCTTCAAGTACCTGCTGCAGCAACTTCCTTCAAATTTAGTAAGCTGCGTCAATCGAATTGAAGGTTCGAAACTGATTGTTCTTCTCCAAATCTCGCAATCTGATTGGTATGCTAGGAATCCCAGCATATTAGGCCTAATAGGGTCAACTTTTTCAGAGTAATATTATGAGTCTCTGTTGACTGAAGCGCCATCAAGAAGTCAAAGAGCACAGGGAAACAAGAGACTCATCGTCATAAGTCTACCTTTTTACGACGAGTTAAAGATTTGGAAGCTATGCTAAAAATCTATAAGAGATGGCGAATGATTGAAATAGCAGGCAGTTTTTCTGCAAATAAATGAAACTACAGATGAAAATTTTTTCCAGATGGTGAGCATTATGGATTGTGGATGTAAACTGTACTCAGATCGTGATAAAAAGACAAAAGAAATCCACGAAAAGAGGAATCCAGTATTTCATTATTATTCCAGACAATGGACCTATTTGCTATCCGAACGCAAATCGTTATCTTGCTTCGAATGAATGTTTTCATACATTGAGCTGCTTTATTTTAGGTAAAATTCGCAACTCGTGTTTGGCATCCAAATGTTAGCTCAGTCACTGGTGCAATATGTTTAGATATACTCAAAGACCAATGGTGAGATATCTTACAATCAACTTTATATTGCATAAAGAGACTTTCTACAGCACTCTTTTGCAGGGTATGGTACACACCGACCAGTTATGGAGGATATGTGCCCTTTCCCTCTGCCATTGGCTTTCCTACAAAAAAGTTGGCTCCCTCCGACCTCCATGGATGCCCACTTGGTGATTTGTCATTTTGTGTAGTTTTTCTTTGGCAACATGGAATGCAGAGGTTATTGAATTGAATTTCTTGACTGACTGATATCATTGAACTACCGGGTGCGCCAAAATAGTCAAAATAAACTATGCACGTTTGGCTGGCCGCAATAAATCGCACACTGGGCCGATTTTTAAGATTCATGACTTAATCTTTAACACAAGCCTGAATTAGATTCTAGGATGTTTGGAAATTTCTTTGTTTTCAGTTTTTAGAGCTAGATGCGATTTTCTTAAAATCTTCTTTTTCGAACACACTGAAAACGATCAAAAAACGTTGATCACATTTTCTAAAGACTCGACATGAATGGACAAAGAGAAGACTTTTTCGTGATGATTTTGGGATTTAGAAATCGATTACGTAATCGATACAATTAATCTATACAATTAATCGATTGCTAAATCCCAAATCACCACGAACAAGTTTTCTCTTTTTCCATTCATGTCGATTCTGTAGAAAACTTAATCGACGTTTTTTGATCATTTTCAGTGTTTTCGAGAACTTAATTCTAAGTACTTAAGATGGTACACACCGATCAGCTTCCTTTGGAATAAAAGATCTTATCATTCAAAGTTTTTTTGGAGGATACTGTGGAGGATATGTGCCCCTTTCCCTCTGTCTGTGGCTTTCCTACAAAGAAATTTGCTCCCTCCGACCTCCATGGATGCCCACTTAGTGGTTTGTCAATGTGTGTAGTTTTTTTTGGCAACATGGAATGCAGAGGTTATTGGAGTGAATTTCTTTGCTGATATCATTAAACTACATAGCAATAACAATAGTCAGAGAGTGTTGTGTACCGGGTTTGCTCATAAAGATTGTTGTCAAAATGTTTACTGCTGTTGTCAATAGCAACTTGTGCAGGCAATGGCTTCATGTAAGAACCTTCGATAGTTCCGATATCGTGAAACTCCAAAAATGGTTCTATTTGCCTGACCAATTGGTTGTTGACTTGCCATATACAACAATGAGGTATTACAGTAATATCATACTTTCCATACTACTAATGCGCTGATGTCTGTGGTGACTGCAGTAATATTTTGTGAAGGCCACTAAGGTCAGCAAAATTGTTGAAAACAGACCCAGAGTCTATTTCTGAGTTATTGAACGAGACTATCATTCTTTTTCGCAGCAAAAACTCAAATGTAAAATTACATGTATATGCAGAATCCTTTTGTTCACAGGGCTGCAGCGATGACTTTACGAACAGTCATGATTTCGATACAGGTAATTTTGAGTTAAAGGGGCTCCGTCGTCAAAATGTAAACAAAATGATGATTTTTGCAGTTTTTTGAAAGGTGATATCACACAGGATTTTCGTATTTTTTCAAAATGAAAGTTGCTGTTTGGGCATTAATCCTTGTACTTCACTAAGGAACAAACCAAACATTCATATCTTCTATGATTGCTCGGATATAAGTGGATTTTTAACGGTCACTTTTTTGTGGCTTGGGTGAAGCCACCAAAGAAACTGCAGAGAACAATGGATGAACAATGGATAATCCCCGACACATGCGAGTTTACGGATTTGTTTACTGTTTGACGACTGAGCCCCTTTAAGTTTTATTTCTACTCTTTCTTTCTCTTTGACTTGTGTAGGTTTTCACACATTTCACCCTCACCCACCTTGCCAGTCAAAGTCATGTACGGAAGTCAGTGATATACGTAGCATAGGAATCAAATGTTTCCACCGACTTTCGCTCGTGGTCGTGGCCCATGGCCAAAACCTCTAAAGCCTCATTTTCACTGACCAATCAGACGGCGAACAAGCAAAGAAGACAAAACAAAGCCGTGAAAATGTTTTTAGACTTTACTTACCTTCATAAAATGCAACCAGGACAAAGCTTGAAGTTTCCCGAATTTTTTGAAGACATCTACTCTCCAGATGTTCGGGTATTCAAGTTTGGATGCCAGATCAAATATCTCCGGTTTGACGGAGTTCTTGCCTCTCCAATAGGCAAAATCGGTGAAGGCTTGTCCAGGCCTGTTTACGCCACTTCAAGTTCGGTGATATTGATAGAACCTCTGTTGAATTGTGTAACTTATTTCGCACCAAGGAAATTTGTGCCATGAATGCATAAGTAGTATAAAACAGAAACGTCCCTAGAGTATTGCAACATGACTTGAAATGCGTGAACAAGCCTTTGTAGATTTTTTAAATTCAGATAGAAACCGTAGGAGCATTGAATCTTGGACAAAAGAAACTTTAGCGGAAAGACAATAGCAAGAAGAATGGAAAACGCAGATTTTGGCATTTTCGGGTCGTTCTTACAACAATCACTATTGTTATTTCTATTGTCTCAAGGCCAGAATTTCTATTGTTCAAGGTTCAGCGCGTTATCGATTTGTTTGTGGCCACAACTCCGCCAATCCTAGAGATATTTTAAGCGGTATCCAAACTTGTATACCCAAGCATCTGGAGAGTAGATTTCTTCAAAAAAAATTCGGAAAATTTCAAGCAATTTTTTGTCCTGGTTGCGTTTTATGAAGGTGGGTAAAATTCAGAAACATCTTCACGGGTTTCTCTTGTCTTATTCGCTTATTCGCTTATTCGTCCTCTGATTGGTCAATGAAAATGAGGCTTTGGAGGTTTCAGCCATGGGGCATGAGCATTCGGCTATGTACGACGAATGATTCCTATGCTGATATACATAATAGTGATAGTGACGCACAGTGCAACAAATGCTTACGCAATAAAAAGACTGCCAATACATGAGAAAAACGGGACGACTCATAAGAGACAGACTCAACGAACATCGACGAGACATTATAGACAATCATTTTGGCACATCTTGGGTTGCAGAGCTCTTCTGTAAACCCGGACACTTTCTGCGAGACTAACAGCTACCACCACTACTGCAGATATGCCAAATCCTTTCTGTCCATCTTCCCCTCCTTACACCGTCATTACCTTTTCTATCCCTTCTCTTCCATTACTTTTTCCATCCCTTTTCCCTTTCCTTGGAAATTGGAGCATTATGACTATCTTCCTGGTAGTGCGGACTTGCTGCAAGTCTCACTCGCGAAAAAAACGAGAAGAGGAAAAAAGCGAGAGAGACTTGTAATACTTGGTAAGCTCATTAATATTCATGAGTTCTCGAACCTTACGTCCGCATTTGCCAGAAAAAACATCGCAGAGTCTTGCTCAGACCATATGACCAGACTATCAAAAGCTATCCCCCTTACAGCCTTTAGCATCATTGTTATTTCTAAGCATATGATTGGATATTGGCTTTTTGTCAAAGGATGCCAACTGCACACAATCTTGTCCAGCCAGCAACTCAGCTTGCCAAGTATTACAAGTCTCTCTCACTTTTTTCCTCCCGTCGTTTGGTAGTGCCTCTGCCAAGCTACTTCTTTTTTGAGCCTTGAACAATACTGTTTTCAAACAAACTCAATTCTGTTTTAAACGTTCTTTTTCTTCCTCGTAGGCTTTATTAGCGTCACCAGAACCATCGGACCCTCAAGATGAAGTCGTTGCGAGACAGGTAAGACATCGAAATTGTGATTTATCTTACAATAGCTCCAGCATTAGCCTGCTTGCAGATAGACTAATGAATTTTCGTCCCTTATTTCCCGGCGTTCTTTGATTTGCTGATATCACTTGGTAATAGTGATTTGATGGTCAGCAAATAAAACAATTAATGTCCAGGACAGATTTTATACTGTCCAGGAAAGATTTTTTACTTTCCAGGACAGATCCTTTCCAGGACAGATTTTTTTCTGTCCAGGATAGATTTTTTACTGTCCAGGACAGATTCTTTCCAGGACAGACCTTTTACTGTCCAGAAAAGATTTTTTACTGTCCGGGACAGATTCTTTCCAGGATATATTTTCTCCTGTCCAGGATAGATTTTTTATTTTCCAGGAAAGATACTTTCCAGGACAGATTTTTTTCTGTCCAGGATAGATTTTTTACTGTCCAGGACAGATTCTTTCCAGGACAGAGTTTTTTCTGTCCAGCATAGATTTTTTACTGTCCTGGACAGATCTTTTCCAGGACAGATCTTCTCCTGTCCAGGATAGATTTTTTACTGTCCAGGACAGATTCTTTCCAGGACAGATTTTTTATTGTCCAAAACAGATCCTTTCCATGAAAGATTTTTTTCTGTCCAGGATAGATTTTTTATTGTCCAGGACAGATTCTTTCCATGAAAGATTTTTTTCTGTCCAGGATAGATTTTTTATTGTCCAGGACAGATCCTTTCCAGGATAGATTTTTTGATGTCCAAGAAAGATCCTTTCCAAGACAGATTTTTCTCTGTCCAGCATATATTTTTTACTGTCCTGGACTGATCCTTTCCAGGACAGATCTTCTCCTGTCCAGGATAGATTTTTACTTTCCAGGACAGATTTTTTTCTGTCCAGGATAGATTTTTTACTGTCCAGGACAGATCCTTTCCAGGACAGATTTTTTTCTGTCCAGGATAGATTTTTTACTGTCCAGGACAGATTCTTTCCAGGACAGACCTTTTACTGTCCAGAACAGATTTTTTACTGTCCAGGACAGATCTTTTCCAGGATAGATTTTTTTCTGTCCAGGGCAGATTTTATACTGTCCAGGACAGATTCTTTCCAGGACAGACCTTTTACTGCCCAGAACAGATTTTTTACCGTCCAGGACAGATTCTTTCCAGGACAGATTTATTTCTGTCCATGATTACTTTTTTACTGTCCAGGACAGATTCTTTCCAGGACAGACCTTTTACTGTCCAGAACAGATTTTTTACTGTCAGGGACAGATTCTTTCCAGGACAGATTTTTTGCTGTCCAGGACAGATTTTTTGCTGTCCAGGACAGATCCTTTCCAGGATAGATTTTTTATTGTCCAGAACAGATTTTTTACTGTCCAGGACAGATCATTTCCAGGAAAGATTTTTTTCTGTCCAGGGCAGATTTTATACTGTCCATGACAGATTCTTTCCAGGACAGACCTTTTACTGTCCAGAACAGATTTTTTACTGTCCAGGACAGATCCTTTCCAGGACAGATTTTTTTCTGTCCATGGCAGATTTTATACTGTCCATGACAGATCCTTTCCAGGATAGATTTTTTGCTGTCCAGGTCAGATTTTATACTGTCCAGGTCAGATTTTATACTGTGCAGGACAGATTCTTTCCAGGACAGACCTTTTATTCTTTCCAGGACAGATGTTTTCCTGTCCAGAAAAGATTTTTTACTGTCCAGGACAGATTCTTTCCAGGACAGATTTCTTTCTGTCCAGGATAACTTTTTTACTCTCCAGG
Organism: Aurelia coerulea; assembly: GCA_039566865.1. Taxonomy (NCBI): domain Eukaryota; kingdom Metazoa; phylum Cnidaria; class Scyphozoa; order Semaeostomeae; family Ulmaridae; genus Aurelia; species Aurelia coerulea. The sequence goes on from CM076943.1 coordinate 46,557,447, forward strand.
ACAGATTCTTTCCAGGATAGATGTTTTTCTGTCCAGGGCAGATTTTATACTGTTCAGGACAGATTCTTTCCAGGACAGACCTTTTACTGTCCAGAACAGATTTTTTACTGTCCAGGACAGATTCTTTCCAGGACAGATTTTTTTCTGTCCAGGATAGATTTTTTACTGTCCTGGACAGATCCTTTCCAGGATACATTTTTTGATGTCCAGGAAAGATCCTTTCCAGGACAGATTTTTTTCTGTCCAGCATAGATTTTTTACTGTCCTGGACAGATCCTTTCCAGGACAGATCTTCTCCTGTCCAGGATAGATTTTTTACTTTCCAGGACAGATCCTTTCCAGGACAGATTTTTTTCTGTCCAGGATAGATTTTTTACTGTCCAGAACAGATTCTTTCCAGGACAGACCTTTTACTGTCCAGAAAAGATTTTTTACTGTCCGGGACAGATCCTTTCCAGAATAGATTTTTTCTGGTCCAGAACAGATTTCTTACTGTCCAGGACAGATCCTTTCCAGGATAGATTTTTTTCTGTCCAGGGCAGATTTTATACTGTCCATGACAAATTCTTTCCAGGACAGACCTTTTACTGTCCAGAACAGATTTTTTACTGTCCAGGACAGATCCTTTGCAGGATAGATTTTTTTCTGTCCATGGCAGATTTTATACTGTCCATGACAGATTATTTTCAGGACAGACCTTTTACTGTCCAGAACAGACCTTTTACTGTCCGGAACAGATTTTTTACTGTCCATGACAGATTCTTTACAGGACAGATTTTTTCTGTCCAGGATAGATTTTTTACTGTCCAGGACAGATCCTTTCCAGGATAGAATTTTTGCTCTCCAGGAAAGATCCTTTCCAGGACAGATTTTTTTCTGTCCAGGATAGATTTTTTACTGTCCAGGACAGATCCTTTCCAGGACAGATTTTTTTCTGTCCAGGATAGATTTTTTACTGTCCAGGACAGATTCTTTCCAGGACAGACCTTTTACTGTCCAGAACAGATTTTTTACTGTCCGGGACAGATCCTTTCCAGGATAGATTTTTTTCTGTCCAGGGCAGATTTTATACTGTCCAGGACAGATTCTTTCCAGGACAGACCTTTTACTGTCCAGAACAGATTTTTTACCGTCCAGGACAGATTCTTTCCAGGACAGAGTTTTTTCTGTCCATGATTACTTTTTTACTGTCCAGGACAGATTCTTTCCAGGACAGACCTTTTACTGTCCAGAACAGATTTTTTACTGCGCAGGACAGATCTTCCATGAAAGATTTTTTTCTGTCCAGGATAGATTTTTTATTGTCCCGGACAGATCCTTTCCAGGATAGAATTTTTGCTCTCCAGGAAAGATCCTTTCCAGGACAGATTTTTTTCTGTCCAGGATAGATTTTTTACTGTCCAGGACAGATCCTTTGCATCCTTTCCAGGACAGATTTTCTCCTGTCCAGGATAGATTTTTTACTGTCCAGGACAGATTCTTTCCAGGACAGACCTTTTACTGTCCAGAACAGATTTTTTACTGTCCGGGACAGATCTTTTCCAGGATAGATTTTTTTCTGTCCAGGGCAGATTTTATACTGTCCAGGACAGATTCTTTCCAGGACAGACCTTTTACTGTCCAGAAGAGATTTTTTACTGTCCAGGACAGATTCTTTCCAGGACAGATTTATTTCTGTCCATGATTACTTTTTTACTGTCCAGGACAGATTCTTTCCAGGACAGACCTTTTACTGTCCAGAACAGATTTTTTACTGTTCAGGACAGATCTTCCATGAAAGATTTTTTTCTGTCCAGGATAGATTTTTTATTGTCCCGGACAGATCCTTTCCAGGATAGATTTTTTGATGTCCAGGAAAGATCCTTTCCAGGACCGATTTTTTTCTGTCCAGCATAGATTTTTTACTGTCCGGGACAGATCCTTTCCAGGATAGATTTTTTTCTGTCCAGGACAGATCTTATACTGTCCAGGACAGATCCTTTCCAGGACAGACCTTTTACTGTCCAGAAAAGATTTTTTTCTGTCCAGGATAGATTTTTTACTGTCCAGGACAGATCTTCCATGAAAGATTTTTTTCTGTCCAGGATAGATTTTTTATTATCCCGGACAGATCCTTTCCAGGATAGATTTTTTGATGTCCAGGAAAGATCCTTTCCAGGACAGATTTGTTTCTGTCCAGGGCAGATTTTATACTGTCCAGACAGATCCTTTCCAGGACACATTTTTCTCTGTCCAGGATAGATTTTTTTACTGTCCAGGACAGATCCTTTCCAGGATAGACTTTTTGCTGTCCATGACAGATTTTTTACTGTCCAGGACAGATTCTATCCATGACAGATTTTTTACTGTCCAAGACAGATTCTCTCCAGTACAGATCCAGTAGAAAATCGGTCCTGGATAGAATCTGCCCTGCACAGTAAAAATCTATTCTCGACAGTAGAAAATCTATCCTTGATAGAATCTGTCCTGGACTGTAGAAAAAATCTGTTCTTGACAGTAAAAAATCTATGCTGGAAAGGATCTGTCCTGAACAATGAAAAATCTATCGTGGGTAGAATGTATCTTGGATAGTAAAAAATCTGTCCAGGACAGTAAATAATCTGTCCTGGAAGGACTCTGTCCTGGATGGTAAAAAATATGTCCAGGACAGTAAAAAGCTGGCCTGGAAAGGATCTGTCCTGGGCAGTAAAACAGCTATCCTGGACAGAAAAAAATCTGTCCTGGATAGAATGATTCTATTTTTATTTTGTATGAGGTGGTTTGTCCATTCGTAGCATGTCACAATCCAGTTTGTTTTTTCATCCACAGTATAGGGATGATCTAACAGCATTTAAAACAACTGCGAAGCATTGGGCTCAGGTCTACGGAGGAGGTTAGTATTTATAATAATCATAACAGTTACATTGTATGGCTACCACGTTAGATTCATTTACTCATTTTCAATTCTTTATAAACGGTGGCTGGCCCCATCATCCAAGAATGGCTAGGGGATCTTGGAAAACCTAGAGAGGCTTCGCCCTAAATGGTCAGGTTTCGCAACAAAATCGATTTGAAAATAAGGAAACGCCCTAAGACTGGGCAAATCACGATAAACATGTTCATTAACTCTTTCTGAAAGCTAAACTTAAATATAACGACTAGCTTCTTGTTTGTCTTGGTAAATTTTCAGTTCAAACGCAAGCCGGTCTGAACGGCCTAATCTTTGGCATGGCGTCTAATTTGGACGTACCCTTAATTCATAACGATGCCTTCGCAGTTACGGGCCTTGCTGGTTGAACTTATCTCGTCGCAGCAAACCTAAGCAGGATTATTAAACTGTGAGTATGAGTGCCAGGGGAAGGAATAAGGAGGTCTACGGGATATTTTTGAAAATGAAGCAAAGGGAGGAGGGGTTTGCAAGAAGCATGAATTGATATGGTTACATTTCAAATTATTGATAGATAAAATAATGAAATTGACTACAACGGGAAGTTAGTTCGTGAATGAAACCTTACACAAATTAAATCAACAAGGCAGTAATTGACAAAAAAATCAAGATGTATAATTTTACCATTTTCTTGAGGATTATGACTTTAACCTTATGACTTCTAACAGTGTGGTTGACAGGGGGGTCAGTAAGGGAAGTCAGAATCCACAGGCTGACCAATAGGGGCGCAGGTAGGCCAGTCCGACCACAACCGAAATAAAGCCCCCGGCTTTACATTCAATGCAAATTTCTGAGATTTTTCTTCAAAAATAACCTTTGGAGGGTTGGAGTTGCCTGAAAACAAACTTTAGTTGTACTTTATACAAAATCCTGAGGCAACGCGAAGAAAACAAATATTGGGCTTGGAAAACAACAAGGACATAAAATACTCTTACCTTTATCCATTTCAGGTAAGTGTTTTAAAAACATCCTTCAGGACAAGGATAGGCGGTACAAAACGACAACAACAAGACAAAACCCGAGAACTGGCATCAGCGAATAATTTTAACGCACTTTCCTGCAAAATCCAGGCCCGAATTTCTTTTGAAACGAAGTTATTGCAGCGCGGTCAGATATATTGAAAAACGTTGGCTGACCATTTAGGGCGATGCTCCTCTAATCAAAATTTGTTTTATATCAATCAAAACAGAAGCATGCAACAATGCAACTACTGTGCCATTCATTGCAGGAAAGGACCCGTAGTGAGTTCCCACAATGAGTGACATTTGCAATTAACTAATGAATTAAACGCAAAAGAAAAATTACTCAGAAATTACTCAGACCGGCTGGCTCAGAAATTAGCTGATGAAGACCAATGTCAGCCGTTATTGGCTCAAACAGTTTTCCTTCGTTATTTTCGATATCATTTTCCCACCACTGAGTTGATCTACTGGCGATTTCAACTGTAGATCAACTCAGTGGTGGGAAAATGATATCGAAAATAACGAAGGAAAACTGTTTGAGCCAATAACGGCTGACATTGGTCTTCATCAGCTAATTTCTGAGCCAACTCATATAATGGGTGATTCTAAATCTTGCATTGATCTCATTTTTACTGATCAACCAAACCTCTTTATCGAGTCTGGTGTTCATACGTCATTACATGAACAGTGTCATCATCAAATTATCTATGGGAAACTTTCTGTTTCAAACATATCATTACCTCCTTATACCCGCAGGATTTGGCACTATGATAAAGCAGATTTTATTGCCATTATGAAAAGTATCGAAATGTTTAGCTGGCACGAGCATCTTGATAAAATTACACACCCAAATGAACAGGTGAAATTTCTAAACGAAGTCCTTTTGAACATATATTCTAACTTCATTCCCAACCAAGTCAAAACGGTTAAACCTCGCCAAGCACCCTGGATAACACCAGCTGTCAAAAATTTTCTGAGGAAAAAGAATCATGCTTATAAAACTTTCGTGAAGAACGGCCAGCCAGATGACAAGCTTGAGGGAATAAAAAGTATGATATCGGAAGGTGCAAAAATGATTGAGAATGCCAAACAAAATTACCTACGCAAGACAGGGCAAACCTTAGCGAATGCTGGAACCTCTAGCAAAACCTACTGGTCTTTGATCAATACCGTTCTTAATAAGGCGAAGATTCCTATCATACCACCCCTGTTGGAGAATGGGTTATTTATAACTGACTTTGCTGAAAAAGCTCAGTTGTTTAATGACTACTTCATACTCCAATGTACGACAATAGATACAGGTAGTGAAATTCCACTTGAAACCCTAAGAAATCCTATTTTGATAAGCGATTTCGTCATCTCTGATGAAAAGATACTGAAAATCATAAGATCGCTTAATCCTAACAAAGCACATGGCTGGGATGAAATTTCTATAAGAATGATAAAACTAAGCGATGTTTCATTGGTTACTCCTCTTAAAATTATATTTACAAACTGTCTGAGACGTGGTGTATTTCCCGAGACATGGAAGTGTGCAAATGTAGTCCCGGTTCATAAGAAAAACGAAAAAAATGTAAAGAGTAACTACCGTCCTATTTCTCTTCTACCGATTTTTGGGAAGGTGCTTGAAAAACTAATATATGATTCCTTATACTCACATCTTGTTTCATGTGACTTACTTAACCCCAATCAGTCAGGTTTTCGTCCAGGTGATTCAACGGTCAACCAATTAATTTCCATTACGCATACAATCTTCCAAGCATTCGATTGCAATCCTCCGCTTGATGTTCGCTCCGTGTATCTTGATATATCTAAAGCATTTGACAGGGTATGGCATGATGGCCTTATTTATAAATTAAAGCGATGTGGCGTTGCGGGACAACTTCTTTCTCTCATCCAAAGCTTTCTTAAGGATCGAAAGCAGCGAACTGTTTTGAACGGTCAGTGTTCTAATTGGGGAGATATTTTGGCGGGAGTGCCCCAGGGATCTATATTAGGACCATTGTTTTTTCTTGTGTATATCAACGATCTCACCGCTGACTTGAAATGTAATGTTAAGCTCTTTGCCGATGATACATCTTTGTTTACGGTTGTTCATGAACCAAATGCAGCTGCCGAGGACATGAACCATGACCTGGAGTTGATAAGCCAATGGGCCCGTGATTGGAGGATGTCATTTAATCCCGATCCGCAAAAACAAGCTGTCGAATTACTTCTTTCAAAGAAAAGACATGAAATGGATCACCCCGTTATTCTCTTTAACAACGTACCAGTGAAAAAAGTAACTGAGCATAAACATCTGGGTATTATTCTGGACTCGAAGCTATCTTTCTCAGCTCATATTAAATCTGCTATCTCTAAAACGAGGAGGGGCATTGGTCTGCTAAAATATCTCTCCAAGTATCTGCCAAGGCATACTCTGAACGAATTATATAAGCTTTACGTGCGACCCCACCTGGACTACGGGGATGTTATCTATCATATTCCAGCTAAAGTTTGTGAATTCAGTCATAACATCGTTTTACCAAATCTAATGGAAAAAATAGAGTCTGTTCAGTATTCAGCTGCTCTTGCAGTGACAGGAACATGGAGGGGAACATCGCGCGAAAAACTGTATGCAGAGCTTGGCTGGGAGTCACTAAGTTCCCGTAGGTGGAGTAGACGACTCACTTTGTTCTATAAGATTGTAAATAATCTCACCCCCTTGTACACAAAGGAGCCAATCCCACCACTTCATCAGTCGAGCTACTCTCTTCGCAATCAGGATGCTATTGGACGAATAAGGGCAAGAACAGAAAAATTTCAGTCCAGCTTCTATCCTAACTGCACCTCTGAATGGAATAAACTTGATCCTGAAATCAGGCTAGCACCATCTGTTGCTGTCTTTAAGACAAAGCTTCTATCAATAATTCGCCCCCCTGCAAAACCTGTCTTTGGTATTCATGACCCAATAGGCCTTTCATATCTTTCCCAAATAAGGGTTGGTCTCAGCAGACTAAATTTTCACAAATTCAAGCACAATTTTAGGGACACTGTTAACCCTATGTGTCCAACGAATGACGGTATTGAGGACACGGAGCACTTTTTGTTGCTTTGCCCTTCATTTGATGTTCAACGACGAGATCTTCTCGCTGGAGTTTCGGTATTATTACGACCATTTGTAGAAATAAACAGCCTCTCTAACGACGTTCTTGTTCAGATTCTATTGTATGGGGATAAAGATCTGTCTAACGAAATCAACAAATATATACTCGAACTGACACTAGATTTCATCCGCAAAACAGGTCGGTTTGATTAAAATGGATCTGAAAAGTTTGTTTCACGCCACTCAGTCACTAAGTCCTTTTCTCTTTTTTTTTTTCATTTTTTGTTCACTTGTTTTACGCCTGTTTCACATTGGATGTTGGGTAATTCAGTGTTATGATAGTGCAGACGACAGTTTTAACTCACACTTAATTCCTGAGTTCAGTAAAATTTTAGCGTCTGTCCAAGGTGACACTAAACTGATACATCCAAAACACAGAAGTTGCCCTACATCCAATGTGAACCCGACTCTAGTATTTATAGTAGAAATTGTATATGCGTAGCCCTATGTATTAGTACTTGTTTGTATATTTAGATTTAGTTTTTAGTTACCTGTTTTCTATGTTATAGCCATGGGGTAGTCATGGTCTTCTGCTCCTCATGGCATCGTCCTTGTAGTGTAGTAAAGTAGTTTGTAAGTGTTGTTTTAGGTAATCTCGTCTTTGTAAAATTTTATATTGGATAAAAAAAAAAAAAATAAGAAAAAAAAAAAAAGAAAAATTACAATTGAAAGGAACAAAAACGAAAAGCCCGATCGCTGAGCAGAACTGAGGCTGCTTGATAAAACGGCTGACCGGAAGCCGGTCCGATATGGATCCCTTGAACTGAAGAGAAGGAATTGGTCCTATATATTCCTACGGTTGCCAAATAGCAACGTCTGGTTGAATGGACATGGTTATCCAGCAGGACCAACTACCCAATCGATACATTTCGTAATTAAGAAATCCCACCCCAGGTCGGATGGACCACCGATCAACCATTCCGCAAACAGCCTCTACTATATGAAACGTTCGGATTTCTCAATATATTGGATGGTTGCTTCTGTTATCATTCTATTAATTAAAATGCTATTGAAATAAAAAGGAATATGTATCATGTTAAATTAGAACAAAATGAAGCTATTTGCTACTTAGTCTACATTTATAGGACCGACTTTGATCTTGACCAACGAGGACCGACTTTGTAAGACAATAGCAGGAGTTGCTCTTGATTGACACCGCATTCAAAGCGATTAGCGATCGCAAACAATGGAATTTCTCTCAACCACTAATTTAAAACAACCAAAGCCGCAAAAGCCTCTCTGAAACCCAGGTAGCTAGCGCTCTCGTTTTGCATTCCAGGAATTGTTTTATGAGCAACCATGAGCATTGATTGAAAGACGAAGGATATATCTACACATTGCATCGGGTATTTAATTTGTTTGGTTAAAAAGCCGATAGGGAGGCGATTCAATTTTCTTATTTGTTTTGGGTATAATTAAAACACTTACTGCTCAGCTCCTGAACCAAAGAAAAAAGATGCCGGAGATAGATAGATATATCCTTTATATCGAAATATGCTCATGTTTGCTCTCAAAGACAATTTCTGGAATGCACAACAAGAGTGCTAGCCTAAGAAACTCTTTCGGTTTTTTTGTTTCAAATTACTAGTTGAGAGAATCTTGTCTGCAATCGCATCAGATTTTTGACGGTAACAATGTGATATATAGAAGAAAATAGTGTGAATGCTGATAGATATCCGATTTCCTACACAATGAAACAAAGTGAGAAGTAAACATAAATTGATAAATCAATAAATCGATAAATTGATAAATCGATAAATTGATAAATCAATGAATCAATAAATTGATTAATCAATAGATTGATAAATCAATAAATTGATAAATCAATAAATTGACAAATCAATAAATTGACAAATCAATAAATTGATAAATCAATAAATCAATAAATTGATGAATCAATAAATTGATTAATCAATAAATTGATAAGTCAATAAATTGATAAATCAATAAATTGATTAATCAATAGATTGATAAATTGATAAATCAATTAATTGATAAATCGATGAATCAATAAATTGATACATCAATAAATTGATTAATCAATAGATTGATAAATTGATAAATCAATAAATTGATAAATCAATAAATCGATAAATTGATGAATCAATGAATTGATTAATCGGTGAATTGATTAATCAATAGATTGATAAATTGATAAATCAATAGATTGATAAATTGATAAATCAATAAATCGATAAATCAATAAATTGGTAAATCAATAAATCGATAAATCAATAAATTGATTGAATCAATAAATAGATAAATCAATAAATTGACGGGCGCACGAGCATTAACCTACTGCACGGGGGGACACATACGTTTCCTCCGACAAAGCGTATCTCTTCTCGCCAACAATAACCAGTATCTTTTTTTTATAGTTCCAGACAAAGACACAACATGCGAAAGCAAAATCAAACAACTAATAGATATGGGATTCGATGTGGTAAGAAAACTCATTCCAAGTTCCGTAAGCTACCGGGTGAGTCAATAAAAAGACTGCCCGTCCGAAAGGTCACGTTTCCCTGGATATCAACACGATGATATCGCCAAATACCGGGTGTCCCAGAAAGAGCGCAACAGATTTGATCGGAGCTACCAACAAGAATTTAGGTCTAATCGGTTGCTGATAAGTTTCAAGTAATCCTTTATAGTTAACATGAAGATACACACCTTATTTTTTATATTGATGCACTTATAGTTGGAATATTAATCCTGAAAGTCCAAATTTGCCTCAACCTCCAAACCAGAGCTTTTGAGTTTTGGCCTAAACTGCAAACGCGTTTATGGGCTTTTTGTCTTTCTTTTGTAGCATTAAAGAATGATCTCTCTTCAGGACGAAATTGATAAATTCGATTGAATTTTTATTCAAATATTTTCCTCGGCACGAGGCTTTATTCTCGTATTTCGCGGTAATTCAGGAGATTTGAACCAAACGTGTTACCAACGTGTTACCAACGTGTTACGAAAGACTCACCCGCTATTTGTTTCCTTCTCCTAACTTCTTTGTCTCTCCCTACAGGAACGAAGTCGGATAGCACTATCAACACATTCCTGGAACGTTGAACGAGCCATTGAAGCATTGTTTAGCCAATAGAAAATGTAATATTTGCTAAATTAAAAACAAACAAACAAAACATTTGGAACGGCCAGTTATTTAAATAACTATAAGATCATTCGCCAATTCCGACATTATTTACCAACAGGGCTTTTATGAACAGCGAGCTAGCGAAAATTCTGACTTTATTATTGTTTTGTAATTGTATTATGTAGAGCCTAGTTGAATGTAAATTTGAGACGAGAGAGAGAATTTCCGCTGTCTTTGCGGCTAAATTATGTTCATTGAATGATTGAATTCCTTTGGTCGATCACTTCGATATTGATTGAATGATTGAATCCCTGTGGTCAAACACATCGATGTTCATTGAATGAATGAATCACTCTGGTCGATCACTGATGCTGCTGAGATGATGTTCGTCGAGAGATTGTATGTGGATTGACTGTTTGGTGATTGATCACAGGTTAGAAAGAATTGTTGAAAAACAACCGTCGTTTCTTTCTCATCGTCGTTCTCTCTGTTATAATGTGCCTTCTGTCTTCTCGTCCCTCCGCCAAAATGTTAGGCCTATCTGTCGACCCAACCCTAGTTTTAAAACAGAGAGATGACGACAAGAACGAAAACAAAGGTCGTACCAGGTGAATCAGAAAAGTGCACGTCGTTTGAAAGGCTGTTTCTCCCTGAATATCAAAGCAATAATGTTTTGCATAGTCTGATTGAACAGCCAGCATGTTCAATTTTATGAAGATTTTTTCTGGCTAAAATAGGTTACTTCGTTCGGATTTTACAAGGCATTTTCTCCAGAAAGTCGCTTCAAGAAACCTTCAAAAACGTATCAAAATCACGAACGAATTTCCCGAATATTTCTACAATATGGCGTTATGGAAATTGCTTGAACACGCTTGGTTTTCATTCAAAGCTCTGGACATCTGTCGGTTATCATTCAAAGCTCCGGACATCTCCTGAGATATCATACTCTGACGAGTTTCAAGTGTTTGAAAAGTTTGTAGTCTTGCCGTGGTTTCGCTTGTTAAAAGCAATTTTAAATTTACACAAAATTTAATCAAAAACTTTAATCATATTTCGAAATAGAACCAGAACCCACGAAGAATCTTATTTTTTTAACAGGTCCTTGCAGCAGTGTCACCGCAAAACTAAAGGATGTAACGTCCTTGAGATACTAATTCAGTTTTCGTACATTCTGGTTAACTCACAGGTACCGCCAAGTAATTCAACCTTTCCATGCATGAGTTTGATTAAAATTCAGATTCAGTTTAACAGCGAGTACAATTTCACAAATTTACGAGATCTTATCGAGGTAGCTTTTGCAACGTGGGCATTCAGTAAGGTTCAGTTTTTATCCGGGGGTCTACTTAGTACATTGAGCATCCAGGTATATACTCTCAAGTACCAAATAAACGGCGGGGTGAGAATAATCGGGGGGGGGTTGGAAATGGTTCAATATAATAATAATGGGGGGGGTTGGAACAATCGGGGGGGTTGGAAAAATTGAGAATAGTCGTTTTTCGTTTTCTCAGTAAAACACGTAGGCCTATCTAACATGGGTACCACGTATGTAAAACACGTATGTAACACGGGTCAGACAAACAAAGGAGAATAAAGTTAATAAATATAGTAAGTACATTTGCTTAGCAGGAATTATTAAAAAAATTTTGTTCACTATTATTTCTATTTTTCAAGAATTAATGAAAGTAGATGAAAGTTGGAATAAAAGTGGGGGGGGGGGTTGGAAAATTTTTCAAAAATTAATAAGCGGGGGGGGGGGACGATTATTCGGTACTTGAGAGTACCAGCTTATATGGTCCCGTTTTCGGCCGAAAATTCCGGGACAGGGCTATACCTTTGTTTTTGTATCTTTATACCAGCAAAGGTCATGAGCGATAGGACACCAAGAGTAACCAATTATTTGTTGTGTGTTTTTGATTAATTTATATTAGTAGTGAACTACATTATCGCTGTTTCATGATTTTGAAGTTTTCAGTAGTGAGCCATCTTATGTGCAGATTCACCTTAAGCGTAAACCTCCAACTGGAAAAACTTTTCTGGAGGTTTATGCTCAGAGTTCCAACCCAAAATGCTTCTGCACAACAAGAACAAATAAAATGCCCGCGGCAGATGTGTAGATGTATCCTTCTTCTTTCGATCTATGCTCATGTTTGCCCTTAAAAACAGTTTCTGGAATGCACAACGAGCGAGCTAGCTACCTGGTTTTCAAAGAAACTTTTGCGGCTTTGTTTGTTTTGAATTGCTGGTTGAGAGAATTTCCTATGTGTGCAATCGCTAATCGCTTTGAATTGAGGTGTCAACAAAAGCAACTCGTGCTATTGTACTACAAAATCTGCCCTTGTTCTTCTGCACATGAGCATTAACCTACTACACGGGGGGGGGGGGGGGCACACATACGTTTCCTCGGACAAACCGTATCTCGTATTTTAGCAAGAAGACGTGAGCCGAGAAGACGCCAGCAGAATTCTTTTGTTCAAGGATGTAATTTACAAGCGAAATCAACTTCAAAACTTTTGTGAATCTCCTGGGGCTTTGCGTAAGTCCTGTTATGAAATCGACAACCTGAAAATTGTACTTTTGAAGGCCGCCCACCAAAATAAGAACGTCGATCTGGAAAGTAAGAACTATCTATGTGAGCATATTCATAACCAATGAAGACACGATAACAGAAACTATTTTCAAGGAGTATTCCTCTGTATGAGCACCTTTTCGAGATAAAAAGGATGGAAAATTGGACTGCTCCAAAAACCTCTGAGCGTCCCCGTCTTCGAAGACGTCCACGCCTTGTTGCTAAAACAGCCTACTATTTTGGAGCGCGACGTCTCTTACAGAATGACCCAGAATATTCGTGGCTTAACCTGTCTTCTAACATCTTTATCCTACGCTAATATCATAGCTTTACACCAGTATCGGGTGTAACAGATAGATGACAAGCAATGTTAAGTTACTGTTAATGTCACTGAAAAGTTATCTGTCCAACGTGCAGAATTTAGTGCCTTGTTGGGCTACCCAATCTGCAGCGTTTTTTGTCTGCTTTTTCCCATTTCTTTTATAAAAGTGCCTTCTTCGCATTGCAGCTTGACTTGAACTGGGGTATTTTTTCAAATTGGTCAAATGCCCCTCAGCGCCATCTATTCCGCAATCGTCTGTCGTGCCAGTGCCTTTTTTCAAACTGTGCCCCTTTCGCTGAATGAAAAAAGTGCCCTTGAAGTGTCGTGCCCCCCCCAAGTTTGAGATGCTTCCTCCGTCCCTACTTCTCTCCATCGGCGTAGGGGAAGATAAAATTTGGGGGGGCTGCCCGACAAAAAATCCATTGTTTGAGAAAATTTTGCCCGACTTGAGGCGGATTTCTGCCCGATTATGGCTGATTTTTGCAAATTTTTCTGACGTTGGGGGGGCTGCAGCCCCCTCTAGCCCCCTATCTCCTACGCCTATGCTTCTCTCTATGAAATGCGACCTCTGGTGCATACAGCCTTCTCGGTTACCGTAGCTTTATACCCGTATAAGGGGTATTATTAGACCAACTACTTCAGTCCCAATTTCCGCTTCGTTCATTGAATTGGATGACGGCACTACGCTTCAAGTAGTTATAGCGTCCATCAGTCTATCAATAGTGATAACTTGCAACGTGTAATCAGTCTGGGGGTATTATAGCGAATGCAAAAGGTACATGCAACTACCGAGTGAGCCAGAAAAAAGTTCCCACTTTCGAAAATTCGTAGCACCACAAGTACTTCATGGATTTGGATGATTCAAATTCTAGTCAACAGCAACGGATCAACATATTTTTGTGATTTCTCTCGTCTTCTTACAAGCACTGCAATATAGGTAAATTCAACTTTACAAAAATTTCGTGTTTTCAAAATGACCGAAGAAGGGCCTAAAACACTTGATCAAATCGTTAGGACTCTCCTCACACAGAACAATACACACAGGCATTTCACCTCTCTCAAGAGTAATAAGACATAGACTCTCAAGCAGATACTAAAGATTTTCAATCCCATGGCCCTAAATTTGCAGACGATACCTCTCACCCATGAGAAATTGCTTTTTCTCTGTTGTTCTGAGCGAGGAGTCCTTTATGATTTGATCATGTATCTTAGGCATTTTTTGGTCATTTTTGCAACCACAAAGTCTTGATAGATTTGAATTTGCCAATGTTTCCAATGCTTGTAACAAAGCGAGAAAAATCACAAAAATACTTCGATCTTTTGGCTGTCAAGCAAATATCGATTCATTCCAATCCTTCCAGCACTTTTGATGCTATGAATTTTCAAAAATTAGAACTTTTTTTGGCTCACCTGGTATGTCAACGGCACTTGTATAAGTGTAAAATGAAGTAAAGATTAGGAACAACACAAACCCGCAAAAAGACAAAAGGACAGCGAATGTAGTACGATTAATAATGATGACTATACATATTGCCAATATTTCGTGCTGCCAGTGGGTACTACCCCGGGTGCCACTCTTTCAAGGTGGGTCTGGTAGCCGGGGCAATGCGAGGTAGCGACAGTTCAAAGTTTATTTCATAACATGGCCGGTGCAAAACGTAACGGAGCAACTACTTTTTGAGCTTGTACAGAACTAGCCTCACTACATAAGGACCCTCAACTTACGCTCATCTAATTGAAGTGAATTAATGTCGTTGTTGTCGCTCCAGTTGAGGGCCTTATGGACTAACTCTTCTCAAAACGGCAAAAAAATTCTCGCCAGGAACAAATTTGTTCCTGGACCAATCAGGATGCAAGACTTGAAATAACGTGATGGGATTGGCTGATTCTTCTTCAATTCAAGCTTCCCGCCAAAGGCAAACAAAAGCGTTCGAGCAATGCGTTCGACTGAACTGCTGCAACCATCAAAATCTCAAAGTAACGAGCGAATTTATGAGATCTTTTGCGCCCCCAAATATCCAAAATAGCACTTAAAGGTAAGACTCTTTTGCCTTAATAGCTTGAAGAAACATTAATCTAAGTACTGATAGTTTGTTTTGCAGTGTAGCACTCCAGGATAACCACTTTTTGCGGCATTTTAGGGTCGGTGGTTTTGAGGAAAAAAATAGCAGGTGATTTTGGCCATGTCCGTTTCTGGAAGCGTAAGTCCATGAGTCGTAGTTATAGCGTCCATCAGCCTATCAATAGCGATAACCTACGAACATATAATCAGTCTAGTACAGAACTGTGTCACCACTTTTTACAAAGCAAATATGTACGGGGCAGTAACATTCTATAAGCTCAAGATGAAGTTTGAAATATAAAATTGTTCATTTTGAGAAAAATATTGTGATCATGCAAGATGAGAAATGCTTGAAAGGATGTGTATACAATAACGCAAAATTTCCTTGCCAGTTGTTTGCAAGATTCATCAGCCCGGGGGGAGGGGGGTACTTCCATTGTGGTCCAGTCGGTTTGAGGGTCTTACGAAATGGCTACCAAATTACCTTATCTGTCAAAAATATACTGCCAATTAGGGGTATTCCAAGATTCCTGGTCAGTTATAAGATTTCAACTCAGTAGGCTCCTCCGCACGGCAATATGGTCGTTGCAGCAGTAATTATCATTGAATTTTGAAGTTTTTTTGCTTTGCTCAATCAGTTTTTACAATAGAAAATTTTGAAAAACTGCAGAAAATTTTTGCTACCAGATGCTACCAAATGGCCGAATTATTGGTCCACGAACTACCATTTGGGGGTTTCTATGAAAAGATACTACCATTTGAGGGTCCTTTTCAACATTTTTGCTTTGGCCCTCTCTGACTGGACCCCCTGTCAGGCCACACTTGGAGTACCCCCCCCCCCCGGGTTCATCAGTCTCATATACGTATCTCTTCATCTTCAGTCATTTTTTGTGGTATACAATCAATGGAATACGACATCAGCTGTTCATAAATACGGGGCAGATACATTTTTTAGGAACGGGTGATCGACTCATCATTTGTTCAGCTTTTAGCCAGGACTGAAAGCATTACGGTTCACCAAAAGAATCTACAGACTCTTATGACCATGAAGCATCTAAATCCTTCATATATTTGGGAGTCCTACGTTGAAAAGGATATACCTTACAATCTCCGCACCAAAGAGCTATGCAGGCTTCCATCAGCACAGTCACATCGATATGGACTAGATTCTCTTTCGTTTAGAAGTAGTCTTCTGTGGAACACTCTAGATGATGAACTAAAGAGAGCTCATACCTTGAGAAGTTTTAAAAGGGGGATCAAAGAATGGGATGGCAAAAGATGTAAATGTTTAATTTGTAAAAAAATTTGTTATATTGTAAATAGTTGGTTTGAATTAGTGTTTAGTAACTATGTATATGCCAACTGTAAATAATGTTATGATGATGATGATGGTGAATGGGTGACGAAGCAGTTGATTTTTTGCAATAATTTCATACGGGGCGAGCAGATTTTTTTTGCAAGAATTTTTCTTCTCCACCGGCCATGTCATATAATAAATTTTGCACTGTCCCTTAGAGATACTTGAACAGCATGACCAAGTTACTATTGATTTCATATCCTTTTAACTTCCATTTCAACCCATCAAAGTCAGTTTGTTCCAACGTGCTCCGTTTATCATTCTGCGACCATTTCACACCTTCACTTAAATGCTGCTTCTCCATGTTCCAACAAATCATTCGTTCCAAAAATGCACCAATTCCTTTGAAACTATTCAAGTTCACTTTAAGATCCTTGGCATTTTTGCCTCCTTCAGGAGTTGTGTTTTCATCTATTTTGATCAAGTTTATAACTTCGTCAATTGAAACTGCCGCTTCAGGTTGAACGTAAATGCTACTAATCATTGTTTCTTTGAGCTCTGGGAGCGTCAAAAAACCGTCGCGGTCTTTGTCCGCGCGTGTAAATGACTGCCTGTAGAGTTGCTGTCTTCTGGAGCAAACAACGCAATAGTTCGACAGGTAATGTAAAATCCGCATATCTTTAAGCCGGCCAATATCCATAGGCAATTCAAAACGACAACTTTCTTTCGATAAAGCCAAAGGCCCTTGAAGCCATGGTTTGGCCATGTTTGGTAAAGAGTGTCCGAGATCCATCTTGTCTTTTTAATAAACAGCTCTGTATCTGCCAAGATCAACTTCCAATTGTCATGTCTTAGAATGTATTAAATTTGATCTTCTATGCAGACCAAAAACAATTAAATATGTTATCTAATTTCATATATGACATACAGTATATCAAAATACGACGGAGAACCAATGACTTCAAACAACTTGATGTTTGAACTCGTTGTTTTTGCAGGTAGTTTTCGAAAGAAAAGGATGTTTACACACAATTCTTAAAGTCTAAATTGTGTACACATAATATGTAAAGCCCTAACAACCTCTTTTGTGCGATCACAGAATGAATGTTTGTTTGAAGGAAAACTTAATTTTATTGTAGATGACTTTATGGTCAATGAATCTAGCTGTTCGTATCAAAAGAATTGCACAGTTTCAAACACGTTACAAGATTAATAATTCCTCTTTGCTTAATCGCAACACACGTTAAAACCCAGCCGAGAAACTGGCTCAGGAAGTAATTTAACGTCAAATTTTATGCATTCGCTGTTAATTTTGTCAAAATGGTCACGTTTATCTAAAGTAAACACCGTTGTATAAGAACGTACGAGCGATTTGTAAGTCAGCCTAATGAGTATGATGGATTTGTTCTTATAAAACCATTGAAAAATTTGACAATTTTAGCCTCTAGGTTCTTAACCCACTAGGTTCTTATACGCGGATTTTTAATGTATACCGACCGAACTTCTGTACAACATTACATTGGTCGTAGCAGCTGGCAGTTGGAGGTTTTTACACCTACTTACGGTTTTTGGCCGTACGCTTCCCTTCTCTCTCAACGGTTCCCTTGGCTAGACCAATTTTGACCATTTCCTGGACCAATATTGTCAAATTTGTACTAAATATGATATCATGACCGTTCGCTAGACCAATATTATCAAAAATGATACCCTTGGCTAGACCGTTGTAGGACAAAATTGCAAAAAAGTATACCCTTGGCTAGACTAGAAGTCCGAAAAAGTATACCCTTGCTTGCGGCACATCCCCAGGTACCTTTACTATGAAAGAACCCCCCCCCCCCCCGCCGTGCTTTTTAATAGGGCATCTTCAGAGCTTCAGAGCAAAAGATGCCCTAGTGGGCGAAACTAGTCCAGCGCTGAAATAAAGAATAAAAAATGCAAAAAAACCAATTGATGCCTGTTTTCTTCGAGTGTGGTTGGGCCCTTTTCAACGGTACACTATATTTACAATACAGCACTTCGAAACGTTTAAAACGTCAAAGCGTATTTCTGAATTATCTTTAAAATATTTTATATGCTAAGGTGAATTGGCTCTTGACTTATCGTTACAATATAGGACAATATAGATGAGAAATTTTGTTCCGTGCCCCACATGTAGTTATTTGCAAAAATCGTTAGGCCAAAATATTCGATATAAAAAATTGGCAGCCGCCATTGAATTTTGGTGAAATTGAATTCGATAAGTTTGGCCGAGAATTTGTCATGAAGAACGCTTCAATTCTCGTTGAATTCTCAGTTCAGTTACCGGGTGTCTCAACAAAGTATACAGATTTGGTTGGCACTTGTGATGTGAATTTAGCCGTAATCAATGGCTAATTGCTCTCAAAATTTTCCTCGATAGTTAACTCGAACATAGGTACCTCGCTTGTTGGTATTGGTGCTTTGAGAACAGAAATACTAATCTCGGAAGCTCAAGTTTGCATTCATCTCTAAACCAGAGCTTTGACTTTTGGCTTAAGCAAGTGGTTGAGGCACATCGAATGAATCAACGATATTCCCGATATAATTTGAATAATATTAGTTCATATTACAAGTCACCCACTGTGTAGACTTGCCCCAAGTCTGTTTCGTCAACTGTAATAGGTCTACCGGAAAGTATATTACAAAAACATTTCGTCTTTCACTTTTCCCTTCAATGTTTTTGACTCAATTTTTTTGACGAAATAGACTTGGGGCAAGTCTACCCACTGTGCAGCTCTTTTAATTTTCTTCAATTTCAGTTTATAAATTCGATGTGTTTCAGGAATTTGTCTGGGCCAAAAGGCCAAAGCTCTGGTTTGGAGGTGGAAACAAGTTTGAGCTTTCAAGATTAATATTTCCGCTCTCAGAGCTCCAATACCGGCAAACGAAGTACTTATGTTCAAGTTAACTATCGAGGAACATTTTGAGAACGATTAGTGATTGATTAAAGCTAAATTCACATTACTCTCAAGTACCGAATAATCGTCCCCCCCCCGCTTATTAATTTTTGAAAAATTTTCCAACCCCCCCCCCCACTTTTATTCCAACCCCCCTTTTATTAATTCTTGAAAAATAGAAGTAATGGTGAACAAATTTTTTTTAATAATTCCTGCTAAGCAAATGTACTTACTGTATTTATTAACTTTATTCTTCTTTGTTTGTCTGACCCGTGTTACATACGTGTTTTACATACGTGGTACCCATGTTAGATTTACGAAGAAAACGAAAAACGACTATTCTCAATTTTTCCAACGCCCCCCCCCCATTTGTTCCAGCCCCCCCCCCATTATTATCATATTGAACCATTTCCAACCCCCGATTATTCTCACCCCCCCCGTTTATTCGGTACTTGAGAGTACTGGACCCAACCAAAATTTGCTCAAACTGGATGAACGCTCGTAGTTTGAGCGCCCATCATCTATCAATAAGCGATGATAACTATAAACTTGTAATCAAGTCTAGGTTTCCTGTACGATCATCCATATCTTGTCAAAATTGGAAACCAAAGATAAAGTTTAGTCTTGAAAAAAGAAACATTGCTCAGTGTCTAAAATCTTTTGAAATATAAGCTTGGCCTACCTGGTCCCGAGTTACAAAAATATCAAGGATTTCATCATAATATTATATATTATTCATGATAAAGAATTCACCAGACATGTGACCAATATGTACAGGGTGTCACAAAAAAATTGTGCCCCGTTTGTCTGAAGATTGCGACAAAACGGCAAAAGATTCTCGTCAAACTTTTGCATGATGGTGCTCTTCAGATGTTCAATTAAAGTTTGCCACCATCCCCGTAAAAATCCGTTGCAAAATGATAGAGCTATGACCTTCAGAAGACCAAATTTGCCTGATGACTGAAACCAGCGGTCGGCCATTTTGTCTTACTATTTTGCAGTGATAAGTATCTTCACGTGAGGTAAGAAATAAATTCTGTGAGGTCAGAAATAGTGGAACTCTCCGAGGCTTATCGGAATTTTCACGAGAGCTATGACATTGGAGGCTGCTGTTTCATTTTCAATCCATGAACCTATTTATCGCTGCAAAATAGTAAGACAAAATGGCCGACCGCTGGTTTCAGTGATCGGGCAAATTTAGTCTCCTGAAGGTCATAGCTCCATCATTTTTCAACGGATTTTCATGGGGATGGTGGCAAACTTTAATTGAACATCTGAAGAGCACCACCATGCAAAACTTTGGCGAGAATCTTTTGCCGTTTTGTCGCAATCTTAAGACAAACGGGGCACAATTTTTTTGGGACACCCTGTAGACAATGCAGGCCCATCGGAAACGGAGGGGGGGGTGGGTGCGGGGGGCTTCAGCCTCCCAATAATTTACAAAAGCTTGTTCCTTTTTTACTGATAAAGACTGTGGAAGTCAGGCTTACGGAAATGCAGATTTAAAGAAATGAAGACTTGAGGAAGCTATCAAAGATATCAATCTACGTTTTTATTAGCCTGTGTTCCACACCACTTGAAAAGGAAAGTCTTGTGTTCCTTCTCGTGGTCTGGAACACAGGCTACGTCTTTATTCGATACAACAACAAAAAGTCAGTTTCTGAGTGATTTTGTAGTCCTACTTTCAAAATTTTTCAGGAAAATTCTCCGTTAGTTGCTTCTTTTAATGGCTAATTGTTCACAACGGGAGCGTTGCCTGACGATCTAAAGGGCGAGGTCACAAAACATCTTCCGGGGCAAGTCCTGGATCCTTTTACGTTTACTCGCTCCGCTCACATCTGGTTTCATTCCCCAAATATGAATTTCGTTCCGACGGGCCTGCAATTTCTTCATTTCAAAGGCTAAATTTACTGTCACATTTAAAAACATTTTACATCAGACAAATTTAGTATCAAAATTACATCAGAGGATACAATTGTAATAGAATACATGTGCATAATGAAACCGTGCGTAATATTGACTATATATGCAATGTGCCTGGTGCGCAGTGCAAGAAAAATAGGTGCAGGAAAAATGGATAGCGGAAAAATAAACGACTATACGATTGTACAAAAACTGGCGTCAAGGAATCTTTTAGCACGATTTTGCGCTCCGCAATAAATCAACCCATCAAATCAACCGAAAGTCTTTCAAACGCAAAGGATCATGGTAAAATTCGCTGCCATTAATGCAATCTTTCATTGCAAAAATTCAAGGGAACAAGTTCCCGTGGGGGGGGGGGGTAGCCTGCGCGCAGACTCTACTGATTCCCTGAAGAGAAGTGAGGTTCCTCATAGGGGGGGGGAGAGGGGTTCTTGACTTCAATTTTTACAGGGGTGTGTCCACCATAAAATTTTGTTCACCCGGCTCCAGAATTTTTTCCTCCAAACGATACAGATTCTCGAACAAATTGGTGACAAGCATACTTCAAAGCGGAAAATTGGATTTAACCCGATCTAACGAAATACTCCCTTTTCAAAGCTTTTGATACCCGGACCCAGCTGGGGCTAGAAAAAAGAAGTAAAAATGATACCCTGAAAAACAGCACATCCCCGTTGGACAAATATACTAAGTACCGCCCCCCTCTCCTGGGATCAGGTGTCCGTCCCAATATGACAAAAGGCCATGGGGACGAGGTTGCAAAGAAATAGGTTAGGTCATAGAATTTTACACCGACCTTTTTACATCAATATAATGTTTAAGATTTGGAAGCTATGTTGGGAGATTTACTTATACTGGTGTCCATCTCCATTTCGCAACATCTTTTTATAAAATCAAGCGGAGATTAAGGTAATATGTGCTATTTCCCCCCTGCTCATCAGCCGCAACGGCGCTGCCCAATAAAATACCCCTGTAGAAACATATACAAAAGAGTCTTTATCAAATTCATACAAACCACGAAAATAAGGTTCGCTAAAGTAATGATACAAACCGGAGATTGGAAATTGACCTCCATGGGTGTGTCCACTCAGAGCCAGCTGAATGTTGCCATAATTTGTCATAGCTTTCTTTGATACTGATGGTCGATGGGATAGTAATATTGTAGGGATACCAGGGTCTCTGTTCTGCAGTGCTTCTTTGTAATGGGGGCCGTGATGCTCGCCTCTGAATGGAAAGAGATTTTGAGAATGGTATCGTCGACTTGAACCATACAAATTTCTTCAAGTTAAGCACAACCAAAACAAGAGGACACGAGCTCAAGCTGTTTAAGCAAAGAAATCGCCTGAACGTAAGACGAAACTTCTTTTCACAACAGTACGACAGTATTACATTTTGAAAAACGTTATGATAGCTTCCACCGCGAACACAAATACAACTTCTAGGGTTTTATAGGCCTCGTATTCCCTTATTTGATATATTATTATTATTATTATTATTATTATTATTATTATTATTGTTGACATTGTAAGTAAAAGCTATTTGATGGCTCCATTCTGTTTTCGTAGGCTTACTACGTCATTATTAGATTCCGTTGAGGGTCCGGTCATTAAGTATCTGCTAGGGTGGGCCCGCGGGGGGGGGGTTCTTGGCCAAATTTTGGGTAGGGGTCTGCCGCGAGCATATTCAAAATGGTACCGTTGGCCAGACTAATTTTTACGAAAATGGTACCCCTGGCTAGACCAAATTGACCATTCTCTGGACCAATTTTTACGAAAATGGTACCCTTGGCTAGACCAATTTTGACCATTTCCTGGACCGATATTGTCAAATTTGTACCGAATATGAAATCATGACCGTTAGCTAGACCAATATTGTCAAAAATGATACCATTGGCTAGACCGTTATAGGCCAACATTGCAAAAAAGTATACCCTTGGCTAGACTAGAAGTCCGAAAAAGTATACCCTTGCTCGCGGCACATTCCCAGGTACCTTTACTATGAAAGAATCCCCCCCTCCCGTGGGTGGGCCGGAGGGAATATGGATGGGCCACGAAATTGATTCTACCAAATTATTTCTGCAGTTTTGGGTAACAACTAATTGATCTATACTGCAAAACTCACCACAACATGATTTTCTCAACAATCATACAATACCTCTGTTTGGTGACAAAGTTTAAAAACAATAATCGTCTTTGTAACTTGTCCTCTTCAGATTCTGAACTGGAAACTTATTGAATCAATAGAGCAAGATTCCTAAGAAGGATGAACTGAGAGGATGGGCCATAAAAGGATGGGCTATGAAAAATTTTCCTACATGGTTGGGGGGCCACGAAATTTTTTTGCTTCTTTTAGGTCGGGCCAACAAAGTTTTTGAGAAAATTTCGATTTTGCCTCCAGTCCAGGGGGGGGGGGGTACTTTATATATTTGTCCAACGGGGATGTGCTATTTTTCAGGGTATCGTTTCACCAATTTTTTCCAGCACGGAGTATCAAAATGATGCAATTTTTCTAGAGCAGGTTGTCAAAAGAAAGTAGCGATCTGATTGGTCCCACCGTAAATGTGGCAGAGATGGCCTCAATTAGTCTGAGTTTTGAAGCTGAATGGTCACGAGTCTCAGTTTGAAGCCATAACATCATCCAATTCAATGCGGAAAAACTGAGACTCATCGTCATAAGTCTATATGAGTCCCTGTTGAGCAAGGTTTACCGCAGGGATACAAGGGACTCATCATTATAAGTCTATGGGTCAATACCAGCTGGGGAAAATATTTCTTTCATTTACCAGGGGAGTACGTGATTTGAGGATAAATAGGGTCAGCTGATCTGATCGATCTTAAGAGCCATTCTCACTTCTAATTGCCAGAATTTGCCTTCATATCCGGGTGCGCCAAAATAAACTATGCACGTTTGACAGGCCACAATAAATCGTACACTGGACCGATTTTGAAGATGTATGACTTAATCTTTAGCAGAAAGCCTGAATTTGTTTCTGGGGCTATTTGCAAATTTTTCCGTTTTCAGTTTTTAGAGCTAGAAGCGAGTTTCTTAAAATGTTCGTTTTCGAAACATTGAAAACGATCAAAAAACGTCGATCAAATTTTAAAAGATTTAACATGAATGAACAAAGAGAAAACATTTTCAGGGGGATTTGGGGGTTTAGTACGAGCACTTGTACAGCAGATTACAATTGGTCATTTTCTAAATCGCAAATCACCACGAACAAGTTCTCTCCCTGTCTATTCATGTCGATTCTTTAGAAAACTTGATCGATGTTTTTTTTATCGTTTTCAGTGTTTTCGAAAACTAAAATTTTAGGAAACTTGATTCTAGCTCTAAAAACTGAAAGTAAAAAAATTTGCAAAAATCTCAGTATCTAATTCAGACTTTCTGCTA
Organism: Aurelia coerulea; assembly: GCA_039566865.1. Lineage (NCBI taxonomy): Eukaryota > Metazoa > Cnidaria > Scyphozoa > Semaeostomeae > Ulmaridae > Aurelia > Aurelia coerulea. The sequence continues at coordinate 46,582,040 of CM076943.1, forward strand.
ACGATTAAGTCATAAATCTTCAAAATCGGTCCAGTGTACGATTTATTGTGGCCTGCCAAACGTGCATAGTTTATTTTGGCGCACCCGGTTATCTATTTTTATTCGCAATTTTTTGGTGGAAACCAGAAACTACCCATTTTTAACAACACCTTGTGAAATGCAGAAAAAAGGTCTCAATCTTAAGGAAAATCTGCCAAAAAATGACGCTTGTTTGGAGAATTTTGAAACTTCAATACCAACTCAAAAGCGCTGCACAATTCCTCAACAAATAACACTCTTCACATGTGGAGTAAAGCGAATATTCAGAAAATTAAATTAATATCTACCTGAAAATTTTTCCCTCTGTGTCATCGATTCCAGCTAAATAAATCTTCTCATTTTTAGTCTTTATTTCTACTTTGCTGTTGTGAAGAACCACCAAACCTTGAGATCTCCACACTTCAAACCATTTGTCAATTGTTGCACTGTAATAATCATGATTTCCTGTTTTAGAGAAAAATAAAGTCAATTTAGAAAAACGTTGAAAGGTGTTGCGGTGCTGTGGTGTAATCCTCTGACTTTGCAGCCAGAACAGTCAGGCGGGCAGGGTTTGATGCCCGGTAGAGCCCCATTGAGCGTCATGACAAGGGGTCATGGACTCGATTAGGTCTTCTCTACTACTGCGATCCCAGTGCTTGGCGCAAACAGGGGCGGGCAAGTACTGTAAAATATTTGACCCTATGTTTGTCCAGAGGAATTGGATAAAATAACCGGTGCTTTTATCAAATAGTACGACTTTAATGCCCAAAACAACCAGTTTTTGGGACAAAGGTGAAATTTGAATATCATTCTTCCTATTCCATCAGTTTGTCACACAAATAAAGTTTCCCGACCTCCTATCTAATCAAAATTCTGAAGTTTACCTGTAAGCTGGTTCTCCCTTTGTCCGCCAAATTTAGGCAGAAAAGACTAGTATTTCAAATTTTTCACATAAGCGGTTCTACCTTTGTCCGCCAAATTTACGGAAAAAAGACCAGAAATTACAATTTTTCACAAAAGCGGTTCTACCTTTGTCCGGCAAATTTCCGAAAAAAGGTCAGAATTTCAAATTTTTCACCGAAGCGGTCCTACCATTGTCCGGCAACTGGTTTTGGGACACTTGTACTTTCATATCAATAATTACTACTTGCTTTGGTAAACAGTAGTAGGTCGAAACTACCGGTTTTGGGGACAAACATCGTCAGTGATACATAATGTTAAAAATTGTCCTTCAAATTGAAGAAAAATAACAGTGGAAATTTGCCATAAAAAACGACCAGTTTTTGGGACAAAGGTGGTTCAAAATTTTTTCATGAACTACCGGTTTTCGGACAAAGGTAGGACCATCCTTCCCAGTGTGACATGCCCGCCCTTGCGCAAAAAACCACAACTACACCTTCACCTTGCTTTACTGGATGTGCCAAAAAACTATCCACTTTTGAAAGGCCACAATAAATTGTACACCAGAACAACTTTCGTTAAAAAGACTGACTATTTCACCTTCAGTTTTTTCTTGGGAATATTTTCTCTAGTTTTTGATGTGATTTCTTGAAAATTCTTGGCCTAGAATTAGCCTGAATTTAGGGAGTTCAGATTTGCTCAAAAATTTCTTGAAGTTGGTAATTCATAGAAAATTGTTGCAAAATTGTAACAGTTTCTAATTTTACATTGGTAAAGATGGGATGAAGACACAGTAGGCATCCTAAGCAAAAGAAATATTTGTTCTGAAACATTTTCTTGGGGATACTAATTCATAAACCATACAATACAATTATATTGTAGCATCGGCTAACATGGGATCAGTAGGACTGTCCTAAGGGCCTGTTTACAGTATACAGTGTATGAGGTGGGCTGGCCTGTTACCAAGCTGGCTCACGTCCAAGCCAGCCCAATTTTATATGAGAGATTTAATAGTGAGCCAGCCCTGAGCCAATTCAGCCCGGTAACCATTCAGCCCTTGGTGCCAAATATGATAAAAGGGTCCTCCAATTTTAGAAACTTGACAAACCTGCTCTGTTCTGCACATGCGTCATGACCAAGTCATTGTGGTCACAGGCGGGCTGGCCTGATTCGTCCATTTATATGAGAAAAGTCAGCCTGTTTGAGGCAGGATCCCTGGATATTTGCAAAGCAGGCCAGCCCAGCATACATACAAACACAAAAATCATGTTTACAAGCTGTGACCAGATACATGAGACCTCACTTGAAGGTGAGCCAGCTTGCTGATTGGCAGGCCCACCTAATATAAACAGGCCCTAAGCCAAAGTAAAGAGCATGCTCTCAGAATTTTCCTGGGGCCCCAGCCCTCAGATCCCATCATTTTCATACCCTCCCACTTTATACCCTCAAAGGCCATGCTGCTGGTTATTCTTTATGGCTTGTGGTTCTATTCAAATGGAATATTTTCATTTTCGTTTGCATTTGCCTTTTCCTTTGTTTCTGTTGGTTATTACCTGTTGTTATAAAGGTGCCATATTTAGCCTTGAGATTTCTCAGTGGCTGCAAAGCCTCATTCACTCGTCGAAAATGTCCCTCAACTGTATCACCCGTCATTGCAATTATGTCTGGCTTCAGTGCATTTGCAATAGAGACAACTTTCTCCACAGCAGCCCTTCCATTCAGCACACCAATATGCATGTCTGATAACTGCACGATGACTGTATTATTAAATGCTACGGGGAGATTCTTTACTGGTATTTTAATTCTTCTAACATCAGGGAACGGCGTTGCATGTTTCGCTCCAATGAAAAACCAAATGACTGTGAGAGTGAAAGTTAGCACAAGAAAAACCAGCTCTTGTGTTTTGACTTCCTTTTCAGCCACTGAATTTTTAAAATTAACATGTTTGCTATTTTTGTTTCTCTTCGCGATGGCAACCAGGCACCACCAAAGAAAATAAACCATTTCGAAAATAATTACAGCCGCCATCCAGTACATCACAAAACCAAATGCATATCCAAAAATTATTCCAATATATTTCGGCTCTGTTCCTCCCAATGCTTGCTGAAATATTATTGCGCCTTGAGCTAGGATGAAAATGGGAATAAGAGATAACCGTAGGCAAAATCCAAAGTTGGTGTGCCTAGGCCATTTGTCAACTATCCTCTTGTAGCATCTTCTAGTGAGCAAAAGAAACATTGTCTCAGCCACCAGTAGATAATGGCATAACATAAGGTGATATCTAAGTTCTGCATTAATCTTCAGAAATTTTGATGTTGTGAACATAAACGCAAAATTAATGATGACGAAGATAGCAGCGAGGCGCCATGTTAGTAACTCCATCTTTGATTCCGCCCCTTGTTTTATTTCCATAGAAATTGTGATGAACTTTGAACTTTTCTTTCGCGCCAAAAGAAACGCAAAAATTTAGCCTCGTAGCAGAATGCTGTCTCGTGTTCATTTCATAATGGCCTCCCTCTCTTGTCACGTGGATTATTCTTAAAAGGGCCTAATCTTCTAGAACCTGTAGAACAGAGCTCTCCTTTCATTGGTAAATGGAACAAGAAGGGTGCACTGAGTGATCTTAAAGACAATACGTGAGTATGCCAAATTGATGAACACTGCCGTTGCCAAGTTAAAGTTAAGAATTACATGATAATTTTTCATCCATCCCAAAAAACAGCAAATTTTTCAACTCAAGAAAAGCCGAAAAGTTAGGCCATAGGCCTTAAGGCCTATAGCCACTCTAGCAAATATTTGTGTAAGCCTGCCCTGCCTCTCTCTGCTGAGCCTATAGGCCTATAACTCAAATTTTCAATTGACTTATAGCTAGGTAGAATATTGAATCAAAAGACGGTGAACAAACAAACAATGAAACAAGTCAGGTATACTACAGGGTTTGACTTGAGCCAACAGCAACACAATAATGGATCATAATAGCCAGCCTTAAAAAGTGGTGTGGACACACCAGACTGATAAGTTTGCCAAGTACACATGGAAGATTGCCCACGGTGCATTCCATGTAAACCCTACGCCGAAGGCACGCCGAGCCCTAAGCTTTCGTACGCCAGGTATTTTCAGGGAGAGAGAATACACGTCATATATATTTGATCATATCAAAAGAGGCTGCTAATTCACACCAGGGTGGAATCCATGCAGCCTACGCCGGAGATCTCCGGCGTGGAATCGTGATAATCTATTGTTCTTCTTTGTTCTTCCATTGTTTTGGCAAAAATCTCCAGTGTGGACTTTGCATGGTTTCCACCAAGGAATTCACATAAGAAAAGATCGAGGAAAACTTCACATTATCGCCAAGGTAGGCAGATTTTCGTATGCCGTCAGGCCAAGAACTGATTTTATTGAAAAAAATGACGCCGCTACGCCGACAAAAAGTCAGGTCTATGCCGAAGATCTTTGGGCCTAAGTACATGGAATGCACCCTGGAAGATTGCGCACCTGGCTAATGTTTAAAACAATGATTCTATTGTTCTTCCTTTGTTGTAAACAAAATTGTGCACGGAAGATCTTCCACGCGCACGACATAAATAGCAGCCTGGTGGACACAGGATGGAATTTTTCACTGGGTGGTATACAACATGTACCTAACATTCTTTCAGTTTCATAAATGTTAGTTATAAGAATAAATTCCAATGTGATAGAGATGGGAGTGCGATTTCCACACCAGCCAGTTCACCGCCTGGTGCAGCATAGTAGTTTCCAAGTCTTTAAAGATGTTGGTTTTAAATTTTATGTAATATATTTCCTAGAACGGAGTGGATTGAAAGAAACTTTTACTGCTTGCTATAATTCTACCTTTGTACTTATCAGGAATCGTCACTACTTCTCAAAATTACAGCATATTTGGACAAAGGGCTCAAATCTTTAAAAAGGTCTATGTAAAATTCTATTACGTTTTTCTTTGAAATAGATGGCTTGGAATGAACTTAGGGTTTTTGCTGTAAATCTGAAAATTTGATTAGTTTCAAAGTGGCGGCATATTATTAAATTTTGAGGCATCATCAAAAATTTCTAAATCCTAAACCAGAAAAGCTACAGATTTTTTACTTGCCACCATACAGTATTTTTTTATATTCTCATAAAATTTACAATAACAAACAATTGCAACATTACAAAACACCATTATGCCCATGTTGTCGTAATTTTGAATTTGTCTTCAAAAAGTATCATGAAACAACCAACTGGCTAGTTTATTGCTATTACATTATTACACCGTCACTAAGAAACTGACTTATAAGAAAGAAACTGTTGCCTGCCAGCTGCCACCATAGTCAGTGTCCAACATTTGGTTTAATACAATACAACATTCATATACTGTAATATTTATAAGAAATCAAGCAGCCTGGTTTTACAAAATGAGTTTCTTAGTGGTGGGGTAATACTGTAAACCCTCATAAAGTATGGTTTCCTTGAGGTTTATATCATTTTTCCTGTATTGGCTTAGGATTTATGAAATTGCTGCCATTTTGAAAAAATGAAGATATCAAGAAATTTTCATGGTAGATTTACGGCAAAGTACCATGATTTCCTTTCAAACCATTCAATTCAAAGAACAAATGTCATAGAATTTTAAAAATGGCAAAAAGACCCCCATCAGTCATGATCCTGTGCTTCTTTGAAATGCAAATTCTCCAAAAATGGGGCTTTTTCCAACAATCTAAAGGGCCTGGTCATCAAAAATGTTCCTGGGGGCCAGCCACAGGACCCCTCTCTTGCTCGCTGCGCTTGCATCGAGTTTCAGCCCCGCCCCCCCCAATATGAATTTTGTGCAGAGTTCATAATGGCACAATGTGTATCAAAACCACAAAATCTCTTCAACAGGAAATCAATTGCACTGTCATCAAATTTTCCAAAACTATGAAAGCTTTGCTTTAAATTGCTTATAATCCACTTTCACTAAAAAATAATGGAAAATTCCTTGAAATTATCATAAATTGAAGGTAGATTTGTGTGCTATCCAAATGTCTAAAAATCCAAAAATTGATTGGATAAAAGATTTTATTGTCCTGAAGGGGTACAGTAGCCTTAACACAGAGGACAATCCTGGGAGATTTCAGAAGCAGAGGTGGAAAAAATATTTTCCTTTCTGGGAACCTAGGTTTATAGCCGAAAAATTTCTGCAAATTTTCGAAAGTGGTAAAAATATCAACTCTTTGTGTTTACCTCTGTATTATATATTGTGGTATCAAAACGTTAAAATGGAATCAGAATATCTTTGTTGCATTGTGGCCTCGATTTCAATGGAGAAAAACCCCGCCAAAAGTCTCGTTTTCGTGTTAAAAATGGCGGTCATTAATTTTTGAAATAAAATCAGATATTTTTGAGAAGACCTATATTTGACATTGCCACTGCCCCAAAGAATGTAAGAAGAACGTTCTTTGCTCTTTCATCCAATGAACTGAGGTAGTATGTCTTTTATATCAAGATTAAGATGAGCACTGCTCTGATTGATTTGATGACACAAGGCCTAAAAGTCAACATGAAAGCAATTTTAAAGCACAGCATCTTCGTCATCAAGTTTATTCAACAACCTGGAGCTTAAGGCTTGCTTTGAACTTTGGATAAGTTTCATGAAATTTCATGAAGTGCTGGTCTGATTTCTTCTTTGGATAGCTTATACAAAATGACTCATTTTGTATAAGCTATCGTCATGAGGCTTTATAAAACTGAGCAACTCAAGTTACATTACAGTTTGAGCTGCATCATCTAATGTAATGGCACACATGACACAGGCATGCCACACCATGGCACCTTTTTGATACAATAGCTGAAAAGACATAGCCTCTGTTTTCTTTGAGTAGGCAAACTTCAATTGGAAATTTGTTCCCAGGCACAAAACAACTTTTAAGCAGCCCTAAATTTGAGATATCCCAAGAAAATTTCTGGGAAAACAAAAGTAATACAGCCACAGAGTAAATGCTGATATGCAGAGTAAATGCAGGGCTCAATGCACAATATATGTATTCTCATGCACATGCTAAAAGCAATGCATTAATGACTCAACAACTTTCACCAAAATGAAGGCACAAGTCAGGGTTGCTGTGCATTTGTCAAAGAAAGAATGAGCATAAGTATTGATATATTTTGAATTGGTAAAAAAGCAATTAAATCAGGATGTGGTGTAAATAGAAATACAAGCTAAAGTGCTATTTTAGGCTCCTTATGCGAAGTCTTTATGGCCAGAAATCTTTGGAATGTAACTTCCAGCATACTATCAAAATGTAGTGCAGACCTTGCGCACATTAACATGTGAAGAATTCTTGAAAATTTTGAAGAATTCAGCACATTAGAGTAAAGATTCTGGTGCTATTGCCAGATTATAAACAATTTTTAACATAGAATTTTTGAGACATTAGAAATTCTTAATAATTCTTAGGCAGGAAAGTCATTTTCATTTGGCAAGGTCTGTACTGTATAATATATTCTCTGTTCAAATCAAATTTCACCCACTGTCAATAAAAATTTTCTGAGGACTTTTCTTAGTCTTGCTCTTACTAGACTTAAAAACAAATTTTTCCAATCAAATTAAACTTTCGCACATCATGAAAGCCATTTATTAAAGTCAACTTACAGATCTTTTACATTTTACCTAAAATAGAACACTGGAAGAAATGTTTTTTGTGAAACTTATCTTTCTCCTATTTCACTCTCAGTGTTCAAAGTACAATTTCAAATGTTAGAGATTTTCTTGCAAGCCCCAATATTTTCTTGAAAAATTTCTGTGAAAAGTTGACCCCAAAAAAATTTCTGGGAACTACGTTCCCAGGTTCCGATACTTTTTCCACCTCTGGGCAACAAGATTTTTCAACATCAGACACTGGTCTTTATGGAAAGAAGAAAAAATACAACAAGACAAAGGAACAAAGAAAAGACAAGAGACAAGGGGTTCAAGGGCGGGGGTTTGAATCAAAGGGTACAAAACAGGAAAAGAGCAGTGGAAAAGCAACTGATGGAAATTTGAAAGAAAAGAGGGTTCGTACTCCCAAGAGAGAAGAGACGAGGGCAAATGAAAATGATCAGCAAAAGCCTCAATTTCATGAAGGTGCGTCAGAATTCTTTTCCTCTCTTTTCACTAAAAATCCAGAGATTCCTGAAGTCCCAAAAGGCAACGTCATAAAGACAGAAACACCTGAACTGTTCTCGGAAGTTTCAACAGACGAACCACAGCTATCGGACAGATTAATGAAAGCATTAAAAGATCGACTTGGTTTTGAAAAATTCACTGAAGTTCAGAAACAAGCGATTCCAGCGCTAATGACTCAGAAAGACGTTCTGATCAAATCACCGACTGGATCAGGAAAGACCCTTGCATACGCTCTTCCGCTGATACAACGTTTGCAAGCTGTAGTCCCAAAGATCAATAGAACGGATGGGCCATATGCAGTTGTGTTGCTGCCTACTCGGGAGCTAGCGATTCAGAGCTATGAAGTCTTCGAGAGCATGTGCAGGACGTTTGTATGGATCGTGCCGGGGTTGATTATCGGTGGAGAGAACCGTAAAGCTGAGAAATCACGAATCAGGAAAGGAATCAATATTATCGTTGCTACCCCAGGACGTCTCTTAGATCATCTGAAAGCGACAAAGAGCCTGTCGTTAAAGAATCTATTGTTTATGATCTATGATGAAGCAGATCGCTTACTTGATATGGGTTTTGAGCAAACGATAACAAGCATTTTAGAGTTTGTTAGTAATCAGTGCGATAGGAATATTCAAACGGCGCTTTTGTCTGCAACATTGAGTCCTAAAGTTGAAAATTTGGTAAGCATAGCTTTGAAACACCCTAAATTTATTGATATGACGACAAAAGATCGTAAAGAGGAGAAGGAGGTTGACGAGAAAAGCACTGCGGAGGAGAGAGAGGAAACTAGCGCAACAGACATACCTAGCGATGAAAAACAGAAATTCGTAACCCCAAGTACACTGAAACAATATTTCGTAATCGCGCCTGCAAAGCTAAGACTTGTAACTTTAATAGCTTTCTTATCGAAGCATTGTTCTCTCAGCGATAGTGGAAAAATCATTGTCTTTTTCTCCAGCAAGAGTTCAACGGAGCTTCACAACACATTGCTAAGCAGTGAAATTGTGGAGGCGGCAATGGCGCTCGCAAAACCTGACGTGTACAAGCTTCATGGTGATATGAAGCAAAACGAGAGGAACGATGTCTTCCATAAGTTTAAAAAGTGCAAGAAAGGTATTCTGCTCTGCACAGATGTTGCCGCAAGGGGATTAGACCTGCCTCATGTAAACTGGATCATACAGTACTCATGCCCCACCCAGATTCATGACTACATACATAGAGTAGGACGAACGGCACGGATTGGTGCCCAAGGGGAATCACTTCTTTTTCTGTTGCCGTCAGAAGTAAAATATATTGCAGCGCTTGAAGATAAGGACATTGAAATGCAGAAATTAGAGTTGTTTAATTTACTGAGGAATTTGGTTCCAAAAGGTGGAAAGAAAGCTCATCAAAGTTTGATTCAAGATGCTGCAACGGAATTGCAAAATAAGCTGGAAGGAATGGTCTCTGAAAGTAACGACCTGAAATCCCTCGCGGAGAAAGCCTTCAGATCATTTATACAGTCATATGCAACATATCCTGCTTCTCTCAAAGAGATTTTCCATGTCAAGAAGCTTCATTTAGGCCATGTAGCGAAGTCATTTGCGCTGAGAACTGCACCACAGCAGATGACGCAAACTTTCGAGCAAAATTTTGGAAGCAAGAAGAAGGATGAAAGAAAATTTGAGAAGAAGAAGAGAAAAGCTGTTGATATGAGCGAATCGGGTGGTGGTGTAGTGATCAATGGGCCTATGCCAGGAGGAAGGAAATTGAAGAGAAAAAAGAGATAAAGAGAACAGTTACTTGAATTTCGTGCGAATCGCACAAAAACGGATAGAAGTTGTTCCTGTTGTCCCCTCTATGCCAAAAAAAACTATCCACTTCGACAGGTCACCTTAAATCTTACATTAGACCGATTTCGAAGATTTCTGACTTCAACATTTGCAAAGGCCTGGACCAGATCAACGATAAAAAACGTCGATCAAATTTTCTAATGACTCGACAAAATGGACAAAGCTAAAACTTTTTCATGGTGATTTGGGATTTAGAAATCGAATAATTTAATCTGCTGCAGGAGCGTTGGTCCTATGTTTGGAGAGATATGACATTACTCTCAATGATGCAAATAGAAGTCTTTCCTTTTGTAATTTCGTTGAATTTATTCTTTGGTGCAGGTTTTGCGCTCCTGTGTCAAGACAAACAAAGAAGCGTCATGCGGTCATGCAAGCGTGGAGTTTTGTTGAATTTGTGATTCGGGGAACGGCTTGGCGCGGCACTTTATTTTAACAAATGCAGAATTTCGCAACAGGCCAGTCGTTGAAGTAACGCTCGTGCAGTAGATTACACTATTCGATTTATGAATTCCCAAATCACCACGAAAAAGTTTTCTCATTGTCCATTCATGCCAATTCTTTGGAAATTTGATCGACGTTTTTTGGTTGGTTTTCAATGTTTTCAAAAACAAAAATTTCAAGAATCTCGCTTAAACTCTAAAAACAAAAATCCTGGAATCTAATTCAGGTTCTTTTTGCTAAGATTAAGTTATAAATCTTGGAAATTGGTCCATATCATGGCCTGCCAAAAGTGGATAGTTTTTGGTGCACTCAACAAGGACAGATTTGGTAAGACAATAGCACGAGTTGATTTTGATTGACAACGCACTTCAAAGCGATTAGCGATCGCAGACAAAGGGAATTCTCTCAATCAGTAATTCAAAACAAGCAAAGCCATAAAAGTTCCTCTAAAACCCAGGTAGCTAGCTTGCTCGCTCGTTGTGCATTCCAGAAATTGTTTTCAAGAGCAAACATGAGCATAGATCGAAAGAAGAAGGATATATCTGCACATCTGCCACAAACATTTAATTAATTTGATTCAAGAGCCGATTTGGAGGAAATTCAACAATCCTTTTAAGGCCCTGGGGACGAGGTTGGCGATTCAGTTCTCTTCTTTTTTTGGTTGTAATTAAAACACTTACTGCTCAGCTTCTGATCTAAAGATATAGAATGCCACAGGTGGATTTGTAGATATCTAGCTATCCTTCTTCTTTCGATATATGCTCATGTTTGCTCTTAAAAACAATTTCTGGAATGCACAACGAGCGTGCTAGCTACTTGGGTTTCAGAGAAACTTTTGCGGCTTTGTTTGTTTTGAATTTATGGTTGAGAGAATTTCCATTGTCTACAGCCACCAATCGCTTTGAATTCAGGTGTCAACAACAAAAACATCTCATGCTACTGTGTTGCAATTTCTGCCCTTGTTGGTGCGCTCGATAATATTGTGAAAATCGCTTATACCTTGACAATGATACAACCGATTTTGAGAAACTAAACTTTTACGTCTAAGTTGACATGTTAGCAAGACATATGGTGAGTTTAATGAAATTTAATCAATACTTTGAAAGCTGCAGTATTTCAAATCTCTTGACAACTTTTTCACTCACCTGGTTGTATTCTTAGAAACCAAAATTTGTTTAGAGTTTGGTCTTTATTAACTTTCAGTCTAAAATTTGAAAAGCGCTCTAAAAGTATCTTTGAAGTCAAAATAAATAGTTTCATGACAAGAGGCTAGTTGTAAGATTATTTTCTTCAGAGCGTTTCGATTCAGCAAAATAAAATGTTTTGTTTTGCCATTTGATGGTGAACTGGGTGGCGAAATATGCTTGCAGATCATAAGTTTACCTAGTATATTACCTAGTAAGGTCCTAGCCTTAAGTACTTTTTGTCTGCAAAGCTGACTGTTTGCATTTTATAGTCAAAGCAACATTGCTGTTGATATTTCAAGCTTTTGCTCAAATCTGCTAGGGGAGGAGAGCATAGCTTCCAAATCTTTAACTCAGCGTAAAAAGGTGGGTGTACAATTCTGTTATCTATTTCTTCTGTTTGAGTGGCTTGAAACAAACTTCAGTTACTTATCTTTAATTCTACCGTTGCACAAATTCCGTTGGACATTTCAGAAGTTCTTAATACTTTTCGAAATTACAGCGTATCTTGCATTTCAACTCATTTGAAGATGTGACGTCATCAAATTTCTAAATAATAAACCAGATGAGTGACAGACTTTTGCTTGATACCATATTGTAGGCATTCATAAACTATGGTTTTCTTCGAAATTACTTCATGTTGCGTCAAACAGTTTAGAAATTACGATGGTTTTAAGTTTTTTTGAAAATTTTTCTTGAATTCTTGAAAAAGAAGAAAGACACTCTAATTCTGAAAATATTGAAGATTTCAGAAAAGTCCAACGGTAGAATTATAGAGAAATAGCAAAAGTTTCTTTGAAGTCATTCAGTTCAAAGAAATAGGTCACTCGATTTTACACCAGCCTTTTTAAAGATTTGAAACCTATGCTGGAGAGGATAGCCCTTCAGTGCAGCTGCTGGCTTTAGAAACTCTAACGAAACATTCAGTACTAGGCAGAATACTTAGCGTCTGATACAAATACGTCTATGAAATAACTTTGCTGAGAAAACGAGCTGTACCCCCAGGAAATGTAAGTGAGACAGACCATATTCTATTGACAATGGATATACCAATCCAGCTAACGTTTTTCGCATCCATTTCAGATCACGTGATTGTTCTTTTGAGAAAAATCTCTTTCAAAAAGGGTAATTCTGGTAACTGCATCAGCAGAAAAAGAGATGATTTTCAAAGTGTATGGCCACTTGACCAAACAAGGACAGACTTCGTAAGGCAATAGCATAAGTTGTTTTTGATTGACACCGCAATTCAAAGCGATTAGCGATCGCAGACAAAGAACATTTTCTCAACCAATAATCCAAAAAACAAGCAAACTGCAAATGTTTCTCTGACACCCAGGTAGCTGGCTCGCTCGTTGCACATTCCAGAAATTGTTTTTAAGAGCAAAGATGAGCATGGATCGAAAGTAGAAGGATATATCTACACATCTGCCGCGGGCATTTTATTTCTTTGGTTCAGAAGTTGAGCAGTAAGTGTTTTAATTACACCCAAAAAATAAGGGAATTGAATCGCCTCCCAATCGGCTTTTGAACCAAACATATGAAATGCCCGAGGCAGAGATGTAGATATGTCTTTCTTCCTTCGATCTATGCTCATGTTTGCTCTTTAAAACAATTTCTGGAATGCACAACGAGCGCGCTAGCTACCTGGGTTTCAATGAAACTTTGCTTGATTTGAATTATTGGTTGAGGGAATTTACTTTGTTGGCAATCCCTAATCGCTTTGAATTGCAGTTTCAATCAAAAGCAGCTCATGCTATTGTCTTACAAAATCTGCCCTCGTTCGCTTATCCCGAAGTGGACCACTCCACACTCTTTTTTTTTGAAGAATACTGTTTATAAGAATATTCAGGCTCAGAATCATCCAACTTTTAAGAATATTATACACATTTGTGTCTCATTTGTCAACAGTTGCCTGCTTTGCGATGTTCATAACAGATAATTGCATGACTGACATATCTCGTTTTTTTCAAAAATCATGGTTTCTATTCGAAACCATAGCAGATCTGAAAAAATAAGAATACTTGAAGGATATATTCGGGCTCAAAAACAAAATTTATAGTATTCTTACAAAAAAAGAGTGCTGTCTTACATATTTGATAAGTCTGATATTGACTATTTGTACCTGCACGTCCATTGTTGCTTTCGTGTCATGTGGGGGAAATATGCGAACGATCTCTTCGGTGAAGTCTTTGAAAGAACTGTCAAATTTCCCCCCAAATAAAATGGGCCAATATGGCGTTGCGTTTCAATGTTTTTGTGACGTCATGCTGCCTGAACAAGTAGCTATACAATTCAGTCACCTTGAATAATTCCCCAAATCTTAGTTGAAATAAGTGAAGCAAGCAGTACTGAACTCAAATAAATTTAATGGTTCCTTTGATTATAATGAAATATAAGGATCTTTTAGCGCAAATTTGGATGATTTAGCGAAATAGGCCAAAAACAAATAATCGCTAGAAAATTGGGCAGTAGTGCAGTTGCCCGGAATTTGCTAGCACGAATATACAACAACAACTTTTACGGTCGGTGATTGGACTGAAAACCTTACTTTTTCCGGACCAATGCACCTGTCACACGACCGACGGCCGTGGAAAGAAAAGAGGCAGAGACAATAGGTGGAGGGTGGGTGGGGAAAATAATCTGCGCTCCTCTGGTGCAAACCAGCGCGCTGCTTTGATTATAGACGACTGATAAACATGCCAGTATTGCTTTTTATATTCCTTTGAACTACAGACATTCCACGTGCAGCCGACATGCCCCAACGCAAGAAGTTGCTTTCAACGATATTGTCACAAAGATAAAGCTATAAACATGGTCACAAGGGACACATCCCTATTGACTAAAAAACTAACATCACGTTCCATTAATTGCGATTAAATTGCATTCAATCGCCATTTAATACTTTCATGAATTTGAATTGGTGAAGATTTTTCCCGCCAAAAATCTTGGCCCTTCGCTTCCCTGTGATGACAACAGCAACAACTATCAACAACAAAGACGATAATAGGCCTAGCAACGTGGCGCGAATCGAAGTCAAGTCAAATTGCTTATCCAAAATACCTCCAAGCAGATCAGATCTGTCGCCGAGTTAAAGACCATCTAGCGTTTTCCAGAATGCAAACACTAAGAACTATAACAAACAAGATGCTGGTTCGTGCAGTGATCACTGGAAGGCCGTCATTACGGCCTATTTCTACAACAACATTTAGGCCCACTTCGTCCGACGGCAGACCGGCTTCCGAGAAACATTCCATTTTAGATATGAAACCTTACGATTTCGTCAAGCTCATGAAGAAGAATGGAAGCAAACGATGCTATGTTGTGTTTGATGAAGATTCAAACAGCGTGAAAACTTCATCAGATGATATGTTAAATGGAATGAGAATTTTCTGCGAAAATGACAAAGTTGATTACAAAAATCATGAAGGGTTTTTCCTTGAAATTGGAAAAAGAAGTGGTGCGCTGCTTGGAGCATTTGTGTGGAGGACGAATCGTGGTCAAGCTGTATGTAGAGAAACTTTCAATGTTTTTAAAATGCAAAATTTTAAGGAAAAACTCTTTGCTTTGTTGTTTTCAAGACTCAAGCAGGTATTTAATGCACAGCACGAAAACCTGCAATAACGAGTGAAAACAATAAGCAAAATTTTTTTGGTTTTCTTTCCTGACAATGGTGACACTTGTATGTATTCATGTGTTTTGTCTTCTTGGGAGAATGGAATTCCCTTGAATAAGTCATTCGTACCAGGGAGAAAACTTTTTCATTCTCTCCAAAGAGGATAGCACACGCTAAAACAGCACGTGCAAGTCATTGCAGCAAAGATCATTGATTGCAGTAAGGTAAAAACATAAGGGAAATTTGCTGATGATTTTAGCACGTTATTAAAGGGTCTGTTTCATCCAGCATGCCTTGCACGTGCCGTCTCTTGGCTGGCCTTTGTTGTCGCCATTTTTACGACAACAGTGACCTACCAAGAGACGGCACGTGCAAGGCATGCTGGATGAAACAGACCCTTCAAGGTTTCTCAAAAGGATTGTCTTAAGAAAAGCCCTTGTAAAGTTTGAACAGAGTGACCAGTTTCAGGAAGGATGAATTTTAAAAATAATTGAACATGTAGGCTATTCAATCAGATATTGCAAAATGTTATTGCTTACAGATCTAATGAGCAGCCAGTATGGAAAGTACACTCTCCTTTTTTAATAAGAATATTTTAAATTTTGTCCAGCCTCAATATTCTTAAGAAAGTTTTGTTTTGAGCCTGAACATATTTTTAAAGTATTCATGCCAGTCATGCGATTCTCTGTTATGAACGTCACAAAACAGGCAACTGCTGAAAAATGAGACACAAATAATATGTTAGCTGAGGCTGGCAATATTCTTATAATATTCTTAAAAATTGGATGATTCTGAGCCTGAATATTCTTATGAACATTATTCTTATAAAAAGAAAAGAGTGTATGGCAATTTCCTCTGAGACCTTGGGTGTGCAAGAAGGGCCCTCTATTGTTCATCTATTGTCTGTTTTGAATACCCTATTGTTCTTCCTGGGTGTGCAAGTGCCACACTTTCCATTCAGGATGAGCAGTGACGTTTTCAAACAGCAGGGGTTTTTTCTGACTCATCTGGTATAATCACATGCTATTTTATTTTACTTTATCTTACCAGTGTGGAGGAATAAGACTATGGAAATATTACAGGATGGAAGACTATTTGAGAGATGGATTAAGACTTGCATATGGCATGGGTGTGAAATCTGCCTTAGCTGGTCTGTGGTAAGAAGGCTTGATATTGTAAAATATATTTGCATACATACAGCCACTATATATTTAATATGTATCACATCCCAGAAGTATTTTGTGTAGCCCGTAAAGCTTTTCACAGAAGAACATTTCTTGCAAACGTCCATTAGAAAGAAAAACAAATTGTGAATCTTTATATGTAAAGGAAAATTTTTTTCTTTCAGGGCTGGAGGAGGAAAAGGGGTCATCGCTGCTCCAGAATATGACATATCCCATCCAGGAGTAAGGAAGCAAATGTTTTTGGATTATGGAGATTTTCTGTCATCACTTAATGGTTGTTATGGTTAGTATACTGCTTTTTATGTTTTTAAGTATAATTTAGAATGACTGCTTATCATTGAGAAAGAAAAGTAGAGAAAGCACCCAATAACTTCTTAGCTACAATCCTTTCCAAAACAACTTGAAACATGTCATTTCTCTGCTTTCTTGCCTGACGAAGCATCCAAAATACATTGCAGGAAACTTATTGTTACTCTTTTTCCCTGCCCCCCCTGAACAATGTTGGTCTGAAGCACTGATCACCAAATATGTAGAAAGTGGCTTTTGCTGTGTTGTTGTGCCTGTGAGAAATGGGTAATTGCACAAGGGACCAAAATTGTAAGGGGGAAAGGGAGAGAGCTGAGCAAAACATGTGATTTTCTTTAAGAGTTTTAAGAGTCTTTAAGATTGTAGTTTGTTCAATTACAGTTTGCTGTTTCAGCAAGTCTGTACATTTTACCTCCAATTATAACATGGAAAATTCATTTGGAACTTGATGGAAAAAGTTATAGTAATTGATCTGCAAAGCAACAGTTTTGGTATACCGTAAAAGATCTATTAAGCCCCCCCTCTCTAATAAACCCCCTCTCTAATAAGCCCCTCCCATCTCAGCCAAAATTTTGAGTAAGCCTCCCTTGCTATCAAGCCCCCACTTATAGCAAATTCCAGAGGCTACTAAATATTTTCCATTTTTATGATTTGAGATAAAACTGTTTCAAATTTATGTATTTAGCTTGTAAGATTGTATGTTGAATCTGGAAAATATGGTGTAAAGGAACTAAAAAGCTATCATCTATATCCTATGTTATTTTTGTGTGTGAATAAGCCTCCCTCTCTAAAAAGCCCCCTCTCTTTTAAGCCCCCCTCCTCTGGAGTGTCTGAAATTGAATAAGCCCCCTGGGGGCTGAATAGAGCTTTTACGGTATTCTTTAATTCAGGAGCATCACCAGACCTAAAAAATTGGAGTGAAAACATTGTAAAGAATTTGATGTTGATGTTGTTCTGGAAGGTACACCCAGCAGCAAGGGTGAATTTTGTGAAACAAAGTTTACAATACTATTTAAAACAAAGGGATTTGACCCCCTCAACAATAGGTTTCACACCTTCAACGCAACCAATCATAATGTTTGCTTTGAAATCTATTCTTCAGAAACACATATCGCTTTGTTTTTCAGAAACCTGAATCTTTTATTTTATAAAAGTTGCTTTTGCTATGCCCAGCCATACTCTACATGCATAATTACTGCTTCTTTTTACAGTGGCAGCAGAAGATGCTGGGGTTGTAGTTTCTGATGTTGATAATGTTCATATGAGAACAAGATATACAACATGTATATCAGAAGATCTTGGTGGTTCAGGAAATCCTTCTATTGCCACTGGCAATGGTAAGAACAATTAAGCCTTAATAGATGATTGTGCTAAAGATGGCAGCAAGGAATTTTTTACCAAGATGCATTGCGTTCTAATAAAGATTCTTTAACAATTCTATAGGAATTCGATTAAAGAACGCAGTGCATCTTGGTAAAAAATTCCTCACCGCCATCTTTAGCGCAATCTATTACAGTAGCATGTACTGTAATTTAGCTATTTTTTAATTTGGCCTACACACAATGAATTGATGTCTGATGATGATGATGATGATGATGATGATGATGATGATGATGATGATGATGATGATGATGATGATGATGATGATGATGATGATGATGATGATGATGATGATGATGATCATCATCATCATCATCATCATCATCATCATCATAATTTGCAAAAAGAAACGAAGCAGCCTTTTGAGTCTTTGATACTGTGTAAAGAATTCGCAACAATTAATGGTCTACGATGTCCCAAAATTGCATGGTACTGGTGTCCAGGAAATTTGACATATTTCACATCTGTTTTCTTGAGCTCTCAGGGGAAAATGAAATCTGTTTGAGAAAGTGATTGTTTGGATAATGGGCAGTATTTCATAAGAACCTTTACACAGGGAAATGCAATTTCATTCCAACCAGTGAATTCTCTGTTATATTTGCAATTCTCAGAAAATGGAAATAAAAATTTTGATTTTATGGTCTATATCCCAAAATTTCATTGTGCAGAATGTCCCTGGAAATATGATACAGGTTACATCATTGTCTCAACTTTCAGGGGAAACTGAAGTCTGTTTGAGAAATTGTATGTTTGAGAAAGCAGGGAGATAATGAGCAGTAGTTTATAAGAACCCTAATGGAGGGAAAGAAAGTTCGCTCAAACTAGCGAATGTTTGAGATACGGCTGGTTGAGATAGCAAATATATTGTGTAATTTGTTGGAATTCTTTCCCTTGTTGGAACTGTTTCGTTTGTTGGAATTGTTTCTCTGATATATTTGAAATTCTCAGAAAAAGAAACGATAATGCCATCGTGCCTTTTATATGCAAGGCAATGTTAAGTTGAATGATTGAATGATTGATGGAAGCGATCAGAGCTTTGGTGATGTTGAAAGAGACAAGAGCTTCTTAACATCTCCAAGATGTGTGTAGACTACAGTCAGATGATACCGGTACAATTTAAAAGCAGCAAAAAGTTCAGTGGTAACAAACTACTTCCACTCTCCCCAACAACGAAGCTAGAATGTAACACCAAATTAATTTGATCAAGGCTTAAAGAATTGACCAGCCTTGTTTTAAATACATTGAAAAATGCTCTGTTCGTACCAGTTCCTTCTGAACGGGAGATATATCCATAACAATTTGCATATTTTGCTGATCTTACGTGAAAAAGTCTTTGAAAGACAATTCAATGTAATGAGAAATTGTGTTCATTTGTGTGTGCTGAAAGTTGTGTTGTGTTGAAAGTTGTGTTGAAAGTTGTGTTGAAAGTTGTGTTGAAAGTTGTGTTGAAAGTTGTGTTGAAAGTTGTGTTGTGTTGTGTTGTGTTGTGTTGAATGTTGTGTTGAAAGTTGTGTTGTGTTGTGTTGTTTTGTGTTGTGTTGAAAGTTGAGTTGAAATTTGTGTTGAAAGTTGTGTTGTGTTGTGTTGTGTTATGTTGAAAATTGTGTTGCGTTGAAAGTTGTGTTGAAAGTTGTGTTGAAAGTCGTGTTGAAAGTCGTGTTGAAAATGTGTTGAAAGTTGTGTTGGGTTGTGTTGAAAGTTGCGTTGAAAGTTGTGTTGAAAAATCTGTGTTGTGTTGTGTTGAGTTGTATTGTGTTGTGTTGTGTTGTATTGTGTTGAAGTAAGCAAACGCAACCATGACATTGTCTTGTTCATATCATGCTTCAAATTTAAGTACAAGTGAATTTTGGAGAACAGCGACCAGCAGAGATCAGTGGAAAGATCTGATGACACTGATCTGATCATGCTTGTAAACCTATAAAAAGAGAGGAAAGTAATCTATTTTGTTTCCCTTGATCTCCTCATTTATTTGTGATATCCTTCTTTCAGGCATTGTTTGTGCAATGGAAGCATCTCTGGATTATCTAAAGATGGGAACCATCGAAGGAAAATCTGTTGTATTACAGGGTGCTGGAAATGTTGGTAAGTTACCCATACTGTATATCATATGTTCAAATTGAAGATTACCCTGCATCCTTAGAGAGAAGAACTGTTTCATGAATTTCTTGAAGAACTGATTCAAAGCCCGAGAAACAAGCAGTATGTTACTTGCGTTAAATTCCTATCCAGGGCCAGACTCATTACATAAGTCTCAGTGTTGCTCATTGAAATGGATGGTTATCGTTCGATATGATTGTAATCTACTTGAAAATATTGAACGAATACAAAGAATCACATCGTTAG
The DNA here is from genome assembly GCA_039566865.1 of Aurelia coerulea. Classification (NCBI taxonomy): domain Eukaryota; kingdom Metazoa; phylum Cnidaria; class Scyphozoa; order Semaeostomeae; family Ulmaridae; genus Aurelia; species Aurelia coerulea. The sequence goes on from CM076943.1 coordinate 46,602,376, forward strand.
TCTAATCTAGGACAAGCAGTTATGATCACTGCCCTTGCATTTCAAAAGTCTCAATTTTTGCAAGCCAAAATGAACTATTTTATGTCGTTAAGTGTTTCCACGAGGTGAAGTAGATACAATTTCCATATTCTCTTATTCAAATGCCTGAAAAAGTTTTTATAGAGACGTGGGAAATTACCTAGTAAACTTGCTAGAATGTTCTTTAACAGTTCTAAATTTTTTTTGTATCGACCCAACGCACATACTGTTTGATAAGTTTCTATTTTGTTTCTATTCTCACTTTGCTTTCACCTGTTTCCTGTGTCAAATTACTCGGAAGGTACTTGAGTAATGTCTAAAGATTGGAAAGACTTCAAAAATCTTTGTCTTGAAATGTTCGCGAGGGCACAAGAAGTAAACATGAAGATTGTTATGGAAGTTGTAACTCGTAAGAAACTGTTAGTTTTTCAAATCTGATAATAGACCTTTTAGCTATTCTGAAAAGAATCAAAATTGAACGATATTTTGCTACATTTTGCAGAATTTTCAAATGTGCACAATAGTGATAGGAGCTCTAACGGCACTTGATCGAACCTCATGTATAAAAATGTATAGAAATAACGCTCGATCCAGGCTCTTTGGTAGAATAGCTAAAAAGTCTATTTTAAGAAACTTTCAGTACTGGCTTGAATTCTTAGCTTCTTATGAAAATATGTGTATTTGGCTAGTTCAAATAACCAACAATAACTTTTTGTGGCTCTCATTTAATTCAATTTTACGTAATTTCTCCCCCAGCACGAGTGATAATGAAGGGCCTTCTGGAGAGAAATGTTGGTCATATCCATGCTACAGATTGCAATGAAGATCAGCTTCGAATTACCGAGAAAATGTTTTCAAGCAAGGTATGTAAAGAAAGCTTTGATACCGGGTGTCCCAAAAAATGATGTAGATTTAGTCGACTTGATTGCTGTATAATGTAGCCATAACCGATGGCTAACTGATTTTCAAAAATTATCCTTTATCCGATTAACTTGAAACATAGATACCTGTATTTGTTGGATATTGGTTGCTGGTTGAGAGCCGAAATTTCAATCTTGTCAAAAAGCTCAAGATTTGCGATAAACCTACCTAAAATTGAGAGCCTTAGATGTCATGGCCCAAGAAACGGTCTACTCTGAAGCACAGTCAATATTTTAGAACTGAAATTAATGAAAAGGCTGAACGTATATGTCGCCCATTCAGTTAATAGGGGGTGACTTCAGAGAATACAGAATAGGAGTTCAGATCTAATATTTGTATCACATCTATCAATATTAACGTGGAAAAATAGGCTGTGCCTTAAGAATCTGCTGAGGCCAAAAGGCTAACGCTCTGGTTTGCAGGAGGAGGCAATTTTTGAGCTTTCAAGATTTACATGTCTGCTCTCAAAGCACCAATACCAACAAACGAGGTACCAATGTTCAAGTTAACTATCGAGGAACATTTTCAGAGTGATTAGACATTGATTGAAGCTAGATTCACATCGCTGGAGTCAATCAAATCAGTATACATTTTTTTGGGACACCCGGTATATGATATCTAATTGTAATCATTTTTCGTAATTTCATGTAAAATGATATGTAGATAAAATCATTTAGTAATTTTGTCATTTCATTTCCTCATGGTGTGTCCACGGTTCCAGAAGGAAAGGAAACTTCTTGAAACAAAAATAATTGATGTGTGTCCAAATGTGAGTCATCTAAGCATCGACAACAAATGTATCTGATTAATAAATCAAGAGGATAAGTGCTGCCTTAACTTTGTAGCAAGTTGTTTGTTGGAATGCTTCAAAATAAAATTGGAATTCTAATTTTAAATATCTTCTGTCTTACGATTCACATACCATATTTAGAGTTTTATCATCATATCTGGAGTATATTTTGTTTCAATTGAAATGTTCAAGGTGTTGTGGCGCAGTGGTGTAATTCTCTGACTTTGCAGCCAGAACATTCAGGTTGATAGGCTTCGATGCCCGGTAGAGCTGTAGATTCCCGGTAGATGCCCACTTGAGCGTCATGACAAGGGGTCACGGACTCGATTAGGTCTTAGCTACTTCTGCGATCCCAGCACTTGGCGCTAAAAAACGCAACTTCACCTTCACTTTACCTTTAATGAGCTATTTAAAATTTACATAGACAGGATTCTTGTTTTACTGTACTTGATGTTATGTAATATTATTATATGGCGTTCGAAAATACGGCTCCTCGGACCGGCAACGCAGCAATTCGATTGGTTCTTGATCGGTCCGTAAAAGCCGTATTTTTCGTTCGAAGCCGTATTGGACCGGGCGTTGCCTTAAAAATCAACAACAAGGGAGGAGCTTCTTGTGTAGGCTTTGGCCGTAAGAAGTGTCAGCCAAAGTTTAGCTTATTCATCGAAGATTTCTTTTCTGTAAACTTTGAAGACAAACTTTCAATTATACACGAAGAAAATGCCAATGTAGTTAACGTTGCAACGAGCAACTACTATAAACAACGTTCTCAAAAGGTTCTGCCATATAATAAAGCCTTTATTAAACGATTACTCGATCCATGCTGGAAAATATTTGGACCTTAGTTCATTGTACGGACCTCACTGCGTTCGGTCCGTACGTCAAACTGCGGTCCAAATATTTTCCAGCATGGACCTCGTAATCGTTTAATAACCGCATAGTACTTTCAGTTGGATTGTAATTAAATTAGAGTCCCTCTTGGCCTCTATGCCTTATTATTAGCAAAAACTCGCAGGGAAGGGGAAACCCTGGTATGTTTAAGATAGGGGTGCTTAGGTTGCTTTTTGGGTCTAAATTTAGGGCAACAATTATTTTATTGGGTCAGCATTTTGTACAGTGTTTTAGGTTCATGAAAATCTGGATATTTCTTGGTTGCAAACATGCAAACAATTTGAATAGATATGGGAAAACATAATTTGCGAACAACATTTAAATCAAACGACGTCATTGAAATAAAAATACATCAGGTGAAATCTATCAGTTAAGACAAAAATTTACAGATTTAAAAGGGGCTCCGTCGCCAAACTGTGAGCAAATCTGACAGCACCGCACGTGGCCATTGTTCTCTAAGGTTTTATGCTGTTTATTTGGTGGCTTCACAAAGCCACCAAAAATGCTCGTTAAAAATCCACTTATATCCAAGCAATCGTAAGAGATATAAATGTTTGGATTTTTCCTCTGTGAAGTACGAGTATCTATCTTCAAAATGATGCTTTCATTTTCGAAAAAACAGGGTACAGGTCTGTGTGCTATTGCCCATCAAAAAACTTCAAAATCACCGTTTCGACTGAAATTTGGAGACGGAGCCCCTTTACGAAGCTGACTTCATAATTTTTGGTATGTAGAGGCATCATCAGGTAATTTGATTGAGTTATTTTAAGATCTTTTTCTATTTGCAAATGCTTGCTTTTAATGTTGCAAAAACCTTTAAAGCGACTGACCCTAGAGCTTCAAATTTACACAGATTTCCGGTTTTGATGATACTAGGACGATGAAGCAATTAACTTTTGTTTGATTTTTTTCCAGCATGGTGGACGCTTAGATCTTGAACAAGTTGAAGTGAACGATACAAAGACACTTGCAAGGGAATGTGATATCCTCTCACCAAATGCTCTTGGAAACGTGAGTAAAACTTCGTAGTTAGAAGTATTTCTCAAATGGGGGGTATTTCTCACTGGAGGGTGTTGTAGCGAGAAATTCATTCCTTGCTTCTATGCTGCTTTGTCTACATGTAAATATTTCTTTTATTTCAATACCGGGTGAACCAGAAAAAAGTTCCCACTTTTGAAAATTCATAGCATCAAGAGTACTGGATGGATTGGATTGAATCAATATTTGCTTGACAGCCAAAAGATTGAAGTATTTTTGTGATTTTTTCTCGCCTTCTTACGAGCACTGGAAAAATTGGTAAATTCAAGTTTACAAAAACTTTGTGGTTGCAAAAATGACCGAAAAAGGCCTAAAATACTTGATAAAATCATAAAGGACTCCTCGCTCAGAACAACAGAGAAATGCAGTTTCTCATGGGTGAGAGATATCGTCTGCACATTTAGTGCCAAGGGATGGAAAGTCCTTAGTATCTGTTTGAGAATCTATGTCTTATATCTCTTGAGAGAGATGAAACGCCTGTGCGTATTGTTCTGTGCGAGGAGAGTCCTAACGATTTCATCAAGCGTTTTAGGCTCTTTTTCGGTCATTTTGCAACCAAAACATTTTTGTAATGTTGAATTTACCTATATTTGCAGTGCTCGTAAGAAGACGAGAAAAATCACAAAAATACTTTTGGCTTTTAACTAGAATTTGAATCATTCAAATCCATGAAGGACTTGTGGTGCTACTAATTTTCGAAAATGGGAGCTTTTTTCTGGCTCACCCGGTCGTATTTTAAAATGATAATCTTTTCTTTTATTTGTCTAGGTTATCTTATAGGAAAACAAACTATTTCTATGTAAATTCTAGGTTTGTCGTATAAATACTTGGCTGTCTGGGTTTGTAAATACACTGACGAAGATATTTTATATTGAAAAGGTTTGCTGATAGAACAGTTTTGTCCTTATCATTTTCGTTCTGTTTTATTTTGACGGTTGTGTAATTTAATATTTCTCAAATGGTTAATTGTTCGAAATTGTAAGTAGGTAGGTAGGTAGGTAGGTAGGTAGGTAGGTGGGTAGGTGGGTAGGTAGGTAGGTAGGTAGGTAGGTAGGTAGGTAGGTAGGTAGGTAGGTAGTAGGTAGTAGGTAGTACTTAGCGTACACGTTTTTTCTTTTATAAGAAACTCGGATAAGCCCATAGTACTAAAAGTTTCTTAATTTCACGTGAAAATTTCAGCTTTTTAGTACCAAAAGTTTCTTAATGTGTTTCTTATTTTTTGGATGCATTGAGGATGCTTGTAGTTTCTACCACTGCCACGTATTCATTTCTTGACAGACAGCACAATTTTTAGCGAGAAGGAGAGTTCTATTTGATTCAAAGCATAAATCTATCATGAATATTACTAAAAATATAAAGACCCAACGACAATTTTCCCATGATTTCCTTGCGTTTGGCTTTAAAAGTTTCTTAGCAATTCTCAAGCATAGTACTAGAGTTTCTTAACTTTTTCGCTATCCTAGTACTAGTTTCTTATGAACCAGTTTCTTATAAAAGAAAAAACGTGTAGTATGATGGCAACCCGAATTTGGTAGGGGAGCCAAGGAGACCTGGGGTACTTAGTTAAATGAAGCTCTATCAATAAAGAAAACATTTCTCTGATAGACTAATTTCCCTGACAGACTTTATCAATTTAAGGAGTCTTAGTCCCAGTGGTATTGTGGCGCAGTGGTTTATTTTTTTTAGTTCTAACAACCAGTTCTTATAAATTGGTTCCTTTATTTTCAGGTTATTAATGAAGCTACAATTCCCAAAATAAATGCAAAAATCGTTTGTGGTGCAGCAAACAATCAGCTTGGAAAACCAGATGACAACAAATTAATGGCTAAAAGAGGAATCACCTACATTGTGGACTTCCTTTGTAACAGAATGGTAAGTGAATTTTTTGCAGAAATTTACTACTGGGTGAGTAGAAAAAATGTTCGCCGCTGGAGAGACCACTATTATTATTATTGTTATTATTGTTGTTATTATTGTTATTGTTATTATTATTAACAATTTATTTTACGTTGGCAAGAAAGAAAAACATATATATATAGCTAATAAGCTAATTAACGCTAACCAATAAGTCAAAGCTTAGTTTATAATATAATTTGCTACTTTAAAACCTACAAAAACCCTAAATCTTTAATGAATACTTTGCACAATCTGCAGATGCAAGTATTTCCATTCCATAATCTTTTTTTTGCTTGATTCAGAAAGTGTATTGGAATCTTTAACCTTCTTCGGCAGTGAGGACCACAAAAGGTGACCTCTGTACTGAATATTCTCTATTCCGTATGTTGTTGTCTTTATATTTGGCAACTGCAATTGATTCTCAAATTGTAGTGAATATTTCTTTCAGTGAAAATGTTTTTTATACATGCTGGATTTAGATTGTTTTTTTGTTTTGAATATTTCAATCATTAGCAATTGCAGATTGTGCTGATGAATGGTAACGTATTTTTTCTTCAACTTTTCTAGCTGTGAGGCACTATCTTTGCATACCATTTGGAATGCTCTATCGTGAATGCGATTTACTTTTGAACTGCTTCCTGGACATCAAGGCGTTTATATTGGCTAGTATATTATTCAATATTGGACATGTTCAAATCCATTTTTTGTTCATTCAATCAAAAATTTTACAATGCAAGTTACTATTTAATGCTACTTATAAAACTACTTTACGATACTACAAAAACGATACCTTGGAGAGCAAAAGTATATGACAACTCCGCAACCATTACTTAAAACCAAAAGTCTTTCTCAAGTTAGACATCCTCGAATGAAACAATTGAATTGATCATACATAGATTACATGAAACGACTACAAAGAAAAAATATATACAGGGTGTCCCAAAAAATTGTGCCCCGTTTGCCTGAAGATTGCGACAAAACGACAAAAGCTTCTGGCCAAACTTTTGCATGTTATTGCTCTTCAGAGATTCGAATAAAGCTTGCCGACATCCCCGTAAAAATCCGTTAAAAAATGATGGATGACTTTCAGAAGACCAAATTTGCCTGATGACTGAAACCAGCGGTCGACCATTTTGTCTTGCTATTTTGCAATGATAAGTAGCTTCACGTGAGGTAATAAATAATTTCTGTGAGGTCAGAAATAATGGAACTTTCTGAGGATTATCGGAATTTTCACGAGAGCTATGACATTGGAGGCTGCTGTTTCATTTTCCATCCATGAAGCTTATTGCTGCAAAATAGTAGTACAAAATGGTCGACCGCTGGTTTAAATCATCAGGAAAAGTTGGTCTCCTGAAGGTCATAGCTCCATCATGTTTCAACGGATTTTTACGGGGATGGCAGCAAAATTTATTTGAACATCTGAAGAGCAACATCATATAAACATTTGGCGCGAATCTTTTTCCGTTTTGTTGCAATCTTTAGTCAAACAGGGCACATTTTTTTTTGGGACACGACTTGGTAACTTGGTGGCTGTGATGCGAAAAACCGTATTTGTAATCACATTAATCAAACTGACCAGTGTTATGGATGTAACGCAGCGTTAACTCGATTATTTTTCTATTTAACTCATTAGTGAGGTCTTTACCGCCATACAGTAAAAGCTGCGTTAAATCGTCATATGAAGTGCTAACATATCCAAATGGTTGTACCAAAGCAAGGACGCTAGTGAGAAGATCTCGTCGATGTATCTCAAAAGATGGGCAAAGCAACAAGAAATGCTCCGTATCCTTGAAATGGAATTGAGATAGATGCCATACGCTGCAAGAAAATACGAAGGGAAAAATGGCGATTACTTACGATTCCGTCACATGTAGGCCTTTTTCAGCTTCCATGTCGCTGGATTCACATGCCAGGAACGAGTAAACCACGTCTGATCTTGAAGCTCATGGCGACAGCAAAGTACTTTTTCGCGCGCTTTTTTTGTTGAAGGACCCATTCCCCTTGTAAACAAACATCGCGAGATTGTACACAAAAAGCGCTCACAGCAGCCAGTGACTGGAGAACAGGGCGACGGGGCTCTACTTAAAGTATTTTTTAATGACCTCGGGGAACAAGGACAGATTTTGTAAGACAAAAGCAAGAGATACTTTCGTTGACACCTGAATTCAAAGCGATTAGCGACTTTAGACAAAGGAAATTCTCTCAACCATAAATTCAAATCAAACAAAGCCGCAAAAGTTTATCTGAAACCCAGGTAGCTAGCGCACTCGTTGTGATTTCTTTGATTCAGAAGCCGAGCAGTAAGTGTTTTCATTACACCCAAAAAGATAAGAGAATTGAATCACCTCCCAATCGGCTTTTGAACCAAACAAATTAAATGCCCGTGGCAGATCTGTAGATACATCCTTCTTCTTTCGATATATGCTCATGTTTGCTCTTAAAAACACTTTCTGGAATGCACAACGAGCAAGCTATCTACCTGGGTTTCAGAGAAACTTTTGCGGTTTTGCTTGTTTTGAATTACTGGTTGAGAGAATTTCCTTTGTCTGCGATCGCTAATCGCTTTGAATTGCGGTGTCAATCAAAACCAACTCATGCTATTGTCGTACCAAATCTGTCCCTGTTGCCTCGGGGTAGACACAGCCTTTTGCTCCCCGGGGTATCGTCCTATAGTAGTATCGTAGAGTAATTTCGTAAGTAGTGTAGCTCGTAAGATGTTTTGTAAAATTGTATTGGAATGGAATATGTATGAAAAAGAAGAACATTTCAGATACCATAATTTTAATTTCATTCTTGTTTTTCAGGGAATAGTCAACTGCGCGAATGAAGCATATGGAAGGTTACCAGATGATCAGGCAATAGCCAGACATTTCGACAAGAACTATGAAAATTCGGTAAGATTAAGACTGCGTTCACCTTTTTTTGTATACATTTCTACCTAGCATCCGAAGGTAATTTTAGGACGCTGAGAAGCTGAGCTTATCGAAGCAGCGTCCTGGTCCTTCCTCTCGATGTGACCACACCTCGTGATTCCTTTAGCCTGGAATTACAGAGAGTTGGCGACTCTCCTCACACTTTGTAGCAGGTTCGGCAGGGCGGGGACTCGAACCACCAACCTTCAGATTGGTAGTCAAGCTTGCTACCACTGAGCCATCCCCGCTGCGTTCACATGATACCGGCACAATTTTAAAACGGTGAAAATGTGACGGATAGGCCTCCCGTTCACACGAAAACGGCACATTTTTGCTGGCGGGTTCGGAAACAGTGGAGTTTGAAAACGGAACTCTTTGAAAACGGTATCGTGAGTACGCAAGCTCAAATTTTGCTACCATTACATTTTTCACCGTTTTCAAAATGTGCCGGCATCGTGTTCACATGATACCGGTACAATTTTAAAACGGTGAACAGGTGACGGGTAGGCCTCCCGTTCACATGAAAATGGCACATTTTTTGCCGGCAGGCTTGGAAACAGCGGATTTTAGGAACGGAGCTGTCATCGGCAATTTTTGAAAACAGCATCGTGTCAACACTTGAAAACTCTCTCTTTCTCTTTCTTGCGCTCCTCCAATGTCCTCCTCCAATGGCGGACATTGCGCGGTACACCAAAATGTTCCAAATGTGTCTTTGTTTTGTAATTTCTTTATGATCGTTTATAACGATGTTTCTTTTGTTTCGGTAACATGTTTGATTATCAAGTTGATTTCAATTGTTTCCTTTTCGACAAGCTTCATCCTTGTAATTTTTGCCCTCCTCTTGGTTTCTTGCAAAGCTTCTTTGGTTCTCTCAGTGCTTCATTTGCAGATGCTTGTTCTGGAAGTCTAAGAAGGTGGCCATACCAATTTAGCCCCGAAAACGACCAAAACGAAATATCTTTCAACGGTTTCAAAACGAGGCTGAATTACTCTTAATTCAATTCAATTCAATCCTCTTTGTAGGTGTACCCTGTCATGTGCAATTTAAGGTGTACCCTGCAATTTAAGCATTTACAGCAATTTAAGCATTTACAGCAATTTAAGCATTTACATCAATTTAAGCATTTACGGCAATTTAAGGTGTACCCTGCCATGTGCGGGTACATTTCTTTGGCATCAAATTCTTATGCTTGCATTAAGAAATCTTTGATATTCACAATATTACATATGAAGAAAGTTCCGCCACACCACAGCTTTGCTCGCGTGAAATATATCTTGTAATCGTTGTTCCCTTATGCGCCCTTTGCGCATGGCAAATGCAATTTTCCCTCCTGTTGTCAAATTTGCTACTGTTTTCAAATTGCTCCGACATCGTATGAACGCTAGCAAAGTAGTTTGCTACCGTCACATTTTTCACCGTTTTCAAACCGTTTCCAAACCGTTTCCTTCAGTTGACATGAGGGTGGACTGGGAGAAATATTTTTGGGTGAGGAAATTTGTCATCAGTTGAAAAGCGTTGAAAAAAAATGACGCCATCGTTTTCTGGGGAAAATTCAGTGGGACCTGACTTTATGCAAGAGGTTGTCAGAAGATGCAGGAAATCGGTCATGTTTTCTCACTTACCGTACAGGTAGCAGCGTATTGTTGTAAAATTAGTAAAAAGATTTATTATATGCAACCTTATTATATTCCATATCGTCTTTCTCGCTGCTACCTGTGCCTACAGTATTGTCCACCATGCTCCTCAAATATCACATCAGCAAACAAAACCTCTCTACGGCTTACAGCCGTGGAGCCGTAACTTTTCTGGACTCTGAGGACCTAATCTATCCATTACATCTGCCCGCGGTAGTGTTGGAATTAGTACACTCGTTTTATGAGACTGAAGCCCACCCTTTTCGAAAAGCAAAGCTATAATGAGGGTCCCGAAGGAGTCCTCGATCCCTTGTTCCCACTCATAGATTGCGTGAAACTCCAGTCATATATTTTTGGTATACGGTTGTGTCAGTGATAAAACTTCATTTCCTGTCCATTGTAATGTTTTACCATTGGTATTCCCAGCCCCAGTTAAGGTGACTGTTCAGACGACAAATTTTCGATTGTTCGTTTTTGTCATAATCTGATGGTTTAAGTATTTGAGGACTGTTTAAACCAACTCACTTCCAGAAATAGCCACAATTACTTAGAAATTTGAGCATTTTAAAAGGAGCAATCCTGTTTCTCAAAAATTGCGGGAATATACATTAGGGGATTAAAGTAAACTCACTTGACCTTGCAGCTATGTTCATGACATCCCGTGCTGCTTTGTTATTGACCTAATGCTTTACCAATACCGCACTTAAGCCTTATTGCCTGACCTTTCATCATCATCATCATCATCATCATCATCATCATCATCATCATCATCATCATCATCATCATCATCATCATCATCATCATCATCATCATTAATTTATTTACAAAGTAGGCTGAAACAAAACCATAGCTAAAATTACAGCTAATTAAGGCCTACTTATTTACAAAATTTACAATCTAATCTAAAAATAATGTGTATATGTATAATTACAGTAATTTCACTAACTATCCTGTTATGAACCCAACCTGTTGGACATATGTTTTGCAAAGCCTACAGTTGCATTTATCACCATTCCAGCACCTTATTTGCTTTTTGAAAATTTGAAGGGTGCTGGAGTCCTCATGCATAATCGTATTTCCCGCAATTTTTGCTTCATTTTGATAAAAGCCTGATTTCTCGAAACAGGATTCCGGAGTACTGGTGGGTAATAAAAATCTTCGTGTACCCAACAGGCCGATCGAATCGCTTGAAACTTGGCACACAGAGTCACATAAAACTACGAAACCGTGTCAGCGATTTGTGATAGATCCACTGGTTCAATTTTTACAAGAGGTCTGAAAGTTAAAAAAGACATTTAAGACATTTACATTTATTTGAAATGATATTATTTCAAGACAATACCTTTATCGGGACCTTTATCAAAAATTCGTGACACGGTTTTGCAGTTCAGGGCCTTAAATCTTTGGTAAACAGAAAGTCGTGGTCCAACGATTATCATTGGGGTACACAAAGATTTTTTCACAAAGGTGGTCGATTTTGCCTTAAATCTAGAATAAATCATTCGTGATTTTATTGGATCAACTGAATATATTTTCATGATATTCTATGTTTAATTCTGCGTCGAATGATGCATAAGTTTGTTTGGTATATTTTGACAAACGGCCGTGGTAAACGGAGTTTCTTAATCGCCGCCTGAGCAGTTACAGTAACCTTAATATATTCTTTTGCATTTAGATTTGGCAGATGACGCAAAAAGTGCTTAGAACAGCAGATGAAAAAGGAATAACCCCTGTGGAAGCTGCAACTGACATAGCCGAGAAGATGAGCTTAGAGCTGCATCCAATTTGGCCTAACAGAAGTCAACAAATTATTGATTCCTTGGTCAAATCAAAATGGCACGAAAATGCGTAGCTTTTTGTGGGAAACTCGAGGTATGAGAATATGCTCATTGCTAGAAATGCAATAGACCTTTAGCTGCTCTGAAAAGAATCAGAATCGAACGATATTGTGCTACATTACATATTGTACCGGGTGAGTCAGAAAAAAGAATCCCCGCTTGGAAGGTCACTGCTCCATGAATATCAAAGCAATAATATTGAAAATTGTCTTATTTTATTGCCAATATGTTCAATTTGTTCCAGTAATTTACCCGGCCTTAATCGGCCACTCCTTCCCGTCGGTATGGGTGATTTTCTTTAGAAAGCCCCTTCCAAAAACTTGCTAAAACGAATGAAAACAATGAGCAGATTTTCCTTCCTAAAATTGATGACACTCACATAAATTCATGTATTTTGTCCTCTTGGGAGAATGGGATCCCCTTGAATAGGTCATCGATAGGATATAACGTGCTAAAGCGTCCATAAGTCATTGCTGTAAGGCCATTGTAAGGCACAAATGTAAGGGAATTTGTTCATGATTTTGGGCACGTTTTAAAGGTTTTTTTGAGGAGACTTTCTCGAGAAAATCCCTCATAATTTCAGAATGGAGTGGCCGATTTCAATCGTGTAAATTTTATAGTAGATTTGAACATTTCTATCATTAAACTTTGTATTTGCCGATATCATTGTCTTGATATCCAGGGAGCCGTGACCTTTCAAACGGGGATACCTTTTTTTTGACTCACCCGTTAGAATTTTCAAATGTGCACAATAGTGATAGAAGCTCTAACGCTACTCGATCGAACCTCGCGTATGAAAATGTATAAAAATAACGCTCGATCCAGGCTCTTTTATAGAGTAGCTAAAAGGTCTATTGCCTGTTGCTTTTAGGATATTAGGAATTTTTAAATTATGAACGCTTTGGCACTCAGAACTGCAGTAGTTATAATCCATTAATCCATGCACTCTTTTCCATTTCAAGCGCAAGCTTGCAAATTGCACCTTCCAGTCCCACAATGCAACCTTTTAATCATACGACATATTTTGTGGCCTTTTTTATTTTCAATGTCAGTGATTGAATTTTAGTTGAGTGTTAGAGAATTTGAGAATTTCTTACAAAAATTAGTAACGAGACTACATTACTCCAACTTTCTTTATAAGAAAGTGTAGTGTAGTAACCTCTTCTAGAAAATCAAGAAACTCAATATAAGCGGGATAGCAGGCTAGAAACTCGACTGCAAGCAATCAAATATCATTTCCAAGTAAAGAAACTTTTTAAATTTGGTTATGATTTGCCAATAGACAATTACTATTATGGCTGCGAGGAACTTTTTGCCAAGATGCAATGCGTTCTTTTTACGAATCTTTAACGATTCTTAGGAATTCAATTAAAGAACGCAATGCATCTTGATATAACGTTCCTCGTCGCTCTTCTAGCGTAATCGTCTATTATACCGGGTGTCCCAAAAAAATGTTTACGGATTTGGTTGATTCCAGCGATGTGATATTTGCCTCAATCAATGTCTAATTACTCTGAAAATGTTCCTTGATAGTTAACTTGAACATAGGTACCTCGTGTGTTGGTATTGATGCAGTGAGAGCAGACATATTAATCTTGAAAGCTCAAATTTGCATCTTCCTGCAAACCAGAGCTTTAGCCTTTTGGCCTAAGCAAATTGTTAAGGCACTTAATAATATCCTTGATAAAATGTGAACAATATTAGATATTGTGCTATTTTGTTTTCCAGAAGTCACCCCCAAGTCACCCATTGGGCAGTTTCTTAATTTTTCATTAATTTCAGTTCTTAATTTTGATGTGCTTCAGGAACTTGCTTAGGCCAAAAGGCCAAAGCTCTGGTTTGCAGCTGGACGCAAAATTGAGCTTTCAAGATTGATATTTCTGCTCTAAAAGCACCAATACCAACAAACGAGGTATCTATGCTCAAGTTAACTATTGTGGGACATTTTGAGAGTCATTAGCCATGGATTAAAGCTAAATTCACATCACTGAAGTCAACCAAATCTGTATACTTTTTTTTTGGGACACCCGGTATCTACTCAGAAAGTATATTTCGAGCCCAATTGGTACGAAAAAGTGTAATTTTTATTCATCATTTGGCTCATTCTAGCCTTGATTCAAAAAGTGGTCCTCTTTCAATTTTAATATATTGTGAAATTCAATTCCTTTAAGCTTGAAGAACTCTACAAGAAATTTTCATTGTAAGAACTGGGTCCAAATGTAAGAAACCCTGCTGCAAAGTTAAGGACCAGGTTTCTTATAAAATAAATGAGTGTGTTGGGTGTCCCAAAAAAGCTGTGCCCCGTTTGCCCGAAGATTGCGACAAAACGGCAAGAGATTCTTGCCCGAAGATTGCGACAAACGGCAAGAGATTCTCGCCAAACGTTTGCATGATGGTGCTCTTCAGATATTCTACTAAAGTTTGCTACCACCCCCATAAAAATCCGTTGAAAAATGATGGAGCTATGACCTTCAGGAGACCAAATTTGCCCGATGACTGAAACCAGCGGTCGTCCATTTTGTCTTACCATTTTGCAGCGATAAATAGCTTCGTGGATGAAAAATGAAACAGCAGCCTCCGCTGTCATAGTTCTCGTGAAAATTCCGATAATCCTCAGAGAGTTCCACTATTTCTGACCTTACAGAAATTATTTCTTACCTCACGTGAAGCTACTTATCACTGCAAAATAGTAAGACAAAATGGCCGACCGCTGGTTTCAGTCATCAGGCAAATTTGATCTTCTGAAGGTCATAACTCCATTATTTTTCAACGGATTTTTACGGGGATGGCAACAACCTTTATTTGAACATCTGAAGAGCACCATCATGCAAAAGTTTTGCGAGAATCGTTTGCCGTTTTGTCGCAGTCTTCAGACAAACGGGGCACAATGTTTTTGGGACACCCTGTATTTGCGTGTACGCTTGCTGTTCCCCTGAGAGAGTTGATTGAAATTTTTTCCACAACAATAGACTATTGACTACATTAGACTATAAAAGCTTCATACACGAGTCTTTATTCTGTAAGCTTTACAGTTAAGAGTATAATCCCAGAATTTGCTAACTAGAAACTCCAGATCTTAACGTCCTAAAAGATTGTTTTCGTAGGGGCTTGATCTCCTCTTTGATCTTTCCCTTCTTTTGTACGCGGGTATCTTTTAGGGGACTACTGAGCTCATACCCAAATACCAAAGTAATCTACCAAGGTTGTCCGAAATTCAAATCAATTTACTGTCAAGTCAATTTTCAAATTGCCCTCTTGAGCAGTACACGTATTTTGTAGCATCTGCTGGACTTGCCCTAATTCTATTTTCTGAAGTCCAGCTGACCGATTCCTGTGTTTGGTTAGGCCCAGTTTACATATCGTTTTTTGCCGTGTTCTATTTAATGTTTTAATAGATGCTGCTAAAAACTTCAAGTGTCAATAACTTCGACATAAGAACAATGTTTAAATCACCTGCTGTTTTGAATAGATAAATGGCAAATGGCAGAAAAACGACTTAATTTAAACATTGATTTCTGCCGCGCTTAATTAATGAATTATAGGTCATGGTCCGCGGTTTCTACGTGTGATCGGCCACTGTTCTTGTGCATTTTGAAAAATGGCCATTTTAACCATTTTTATCTCAATCCGACACAGCAAAAAACCATGTTTGAATCAGATTTTTACCGTTTTTAATACCGTTCGATTCGACACGACAAAAAAACGATGTTTAACCTAACCCTCAAAGTTTTGAAATCCTAACATGTTGGTTTTGCGGATCCAGGAAATGTCGGAAAGTGATCGAGCAAGTCATGGAACAAGTCTAGCGATTATCAAGAGTGAAAATTCGCAGTATAGGTGTTATAGGTTTTAGATCTTAGACAATGTTCCACCATATTTATTCCCGATACGTACTGAGTAGGATCATCTAACATTTTATACCGGGTGAGTCAAAAAATGAGTCCCTGTTTGAATCCCTCGATATCAAGACAATAATGGTGGCAAATATGTCATTCAATAGTGAACATGTTCAAATATATTCTAAATTTTACCTGCCTGAAATCGGCCACTCTGTTCTGAAATTATGAGAGATTTTCTGGAGAAATAAAAGCCCCTCCAAGAAACTTCCAAACACTTAATAACATCACGACCAAATTTATCGTATGTCTATGCCTTATAGCAATGGCTTGCACATGATTTGGCAAGTTTTTATCCCTTTGTGGGATGAAAATGTCATCCCTGGGGGCAAAAAAAGATCATTCCTGAAGATTTCATCTTCCCAAGAGGATAAAACATGTCAGAATGTGTTGAACTCATGGAGATAAGGCAGAAAGCTCGGGAAAGTTGGTAGTTGTTTTGAGCCTGTTTTGAAGATTTCGCTAAAGGTCTAGTCTTTCTGGAGAAAATTCCTCATAACTTCAGAATGGAGTGGCCGATTTCAGTCAGGTAAATATTGAACTCCATTTGAACATGTATGCTGTTAAACGTTCTGTTTCCCAATATCATCGTCTTGATATTCAGGGAATGGTGATTTTTCAAACAGGGATTCTTTTTATTGACTCACCCGGTAACTTAGCATATTCTATGTTGTAGCATGGGTAGTTAGACACTGCTGGTGTGCTTCTATGGAGGAGCGCTGGAACTAATATGTACCTTCAGCGGAATAATTTCTATAGTTCTGCGGAGGAGATAACTTACGCTTGCTCCTCCATAGTAGTAAATATTGTTTTCCTCTGCAAAAGAACAAAGCTGTGGAAGTCAAGCACACACGCGGCGTCTAGCCAACCATGGTTGTAGTAATCGCTCGATGCGACATATACCATATTTATCCTCGTATTTATCAATCCAGCCTTTGCTTATGCCCGATGAGTCTAACTAATGTATTCACTATTTAACTTATTTTGAGAATTTGTTGATTTTTTGCAACGCACAATCTTAATCTCAAATGAAGAATTCCTGAAAACTAGCTTCCATTGGACTTGCCCCAAGTCTCTTCCGCGAAAATAAAAACCAAAACCAAAAATATACCTCTGCGAAGGAGAGAGTGAGAAGCGGAGAGAATTTCCTTTCTCTCCTTCCTTCGCAGAGGCTTTCCTACTCTCATACGCAGCGGCATTGTTGGCAATTTGTTTCGTTATAAATACGGGAGAGACTTGGGCAAGTCTAGACTAACTACTTCAGTCCCAATTTCCGCTTCGTTCATTGAATTGAATGACGGCACTACGCTGCAAGTAGTTATAGCGTCCATCAGTCTATCAACAGCGATAACTACGAACGTGTAATCAGTCTAGGGCAAGTCCAGCTTCCATGGACTTTGGTTAAAACTGTAAGTGAATGGCTAAATTTAATAATTTTTTCATTCGTTAAAATAATAAAAATAATGGCTGCGGTCACACTGCTGCCTTTTCCCGCTATAATGTGAATTGCTTCATTTTCTTGCAATTCATTTCTTTTACCAGAAAGCATGGCAATATAGCTAACGGTACAACGACTTCTGGCCCCAGATGTATCATGCGACAGCTACGCAAAGCTGCGATTGGTTTATTCTCTAAAACAACGCTGAAATATAGGTCGGGAGTCGGGACCTCGTTTTGCCCGTTGTTTTGCATCTGATTGTTTTCTGCATGTGAAAGTCAAATACGGTCACATATCATAGCGTAGTTAACCCGTTGTTTTGAAGGTATACAACGAGGTACAACTTCTAGTGCATAGGCGTAGGAGACAGGGAGGCTGGGGGAGCCCCCCCCCCCAACGTCGGAAAAATTTGCAAAAATCAGCCAGAATCGGGCAGAAATCAGCCTGGCAACATTTTCTTAAAGAATAGATTCTTTATCGTGCAGCCCCCCCCAAATTTTATCTCCCCCTACGCCCATGGTAGTGTGACGGCAGACAATGTTTTCTTAGCTCAGGCATTGCTGCCTGATCATACGGAAACTGCTGAAATGAATTATGCTCTCTCAATGATGCTGAGCATCAAAAAGTCAAAATGCACATGATATGCTACACGTTTTTTTTTATAAGAAACTTGGATCAGCACTTAGTACTAAAAGTTTCTTAATTTCGCATGAAAATTTCAGTGTTTTAGTACTAAAAGTTTCTTAATTAGTTTCTAATTTTTTTGGGCCTAAAATTGCGGTATTGTTCGAAGTTGAGCCTTCTTCTCGAGAAAGGGCTTCCATTTTGCATTGACATTGTCATCAAAAAGAAGCCATGCACATCAAGGCAAAAATTTACCAATTTTGCAGTTAAAAGTCAAGAAAAGACGAATGTACCTTTGTTAGAGAGACAACTAGAGTTTCTTAAATTTTTGGTCATCGTAGTACTAGTTTCTTACAAACCAGTTTCTTATAAAAAAACGTGTACATGTGCTCACAGAAAATCAATGAGGATATCCTTTGTTTTCAACATTTTTGATGTATCCCAGCTCCTGTTTACGTCATTGGATCATATCATGAGATCTCTTGTTGGGGAGACGAGATGCGGTTTGTTCGAAGACGTACGTGTTCCCCCGTGCAGTAGGTTAAAGCTCATGCGCAGTAGCGTTTTGGGTTGGAACCCTGACGGCCGCATGAGCATCAACCTACTGCACGGGGGGACACATACGTTTCCTCGGACAAACCGTATCTCGTCTGCTCAACAACTCTTCGTGCAGAGAAATGAACTAAGAAATGAACAATTATACCACCAAGAATAGCCTTTGATCCGAAATTGAATTGATATCAACATGCAGGTTGTGCTTGGTTTTAATTTGGGCTTGATAAATTTTTGGCCTAAATAGTTGCGATGAAAGTGAAATAAAATGAACTGTTTCGAAAAGAGAAGTTTGTTTTTAAAAAGCGGAAGCACATGACAGGAGTCACGCCGTGATGACATGTCAATTGTTGTTGCAATCGTATGATATTGATCACTCGTGTCACTTTCATTGCGAAGGACAAACATAACGTTCATGCACGGAAGTTTGAGTTGAAGCTGCGATTTTACGATGATGTTTTGGGTATACGTTTTGGCAGCGTTAACTGCCATCGCAAGCAGTGATGCCTTTATGCCTGGTGGGGCGACAATCATGACGAAGAAAGAAATCAAGGGAGATGCAATATTGCAAAGAATCCTTCCACAAATTGAAATGCAATTCAACACAAGATCCAACTCTCTTCACGCTTACAGATCCACGGACACGGTTCAAGTTAAGAAGAGAGTTGTCGCAGGCCTAGAGTACGAAGTCACCATCCAGTTCACTCCAACGGAATGCAAGAAAAACGTCGACAAGGATATGAAGCAAGATCTCAAAGATTGCAAATTGAGTGCCGAAAATGGACGTCCACAAACCTGCACATATGTGGCTTGGTACAAGCCTTGGCTCATCCTTGGCCAGCCTCAACCTGTCAAAATTGATCTCAAAGGGAGCTGTCGTCAATGAAAACATACTGCTGAAGAGCTGGAACCTTGTGTAATCATTAACATTTTGACGAAAAGATAGCTCCATAAGTTATGACTTGTCTTGTGTTGTTTTCGATTTTATAAATCCACACACATTTGCTGTTGTTTCTTCGTCGTGTTGCGGTATTTCTACCTACAAACTTGTTCATTTATTCGTTACCACATGCATATTCGGACGCTGCTTGTGGTAGCAAAATGGCCCAAAAATTTAACAAACTGCCTACCAGCCCCGGACCTTAAGTTTCTTATAAAAAAATGAGTGTATGAGTGCACAGTAAGACTTTCTCTGAGAACTTGGGACTTTAATCAAGTACACGTATTTTTTTATAAGAAACTAAGGTCCGGTCTGGTCCGGTCCGGTGCTGGCAGGCAGTTTTCAAAATTTTTGGGCCATTTTGCAACCAAAAGTTTCTTACGTGTTTCTTATATTTTTAATGCCAAAAGTGTAGAGTTAATTTTGTTGCTTGTCTGAAGGGCTTCCAAATTACTTAGTAAGATCTCAAAACAAGTAGATAACATAATTTGCACTCAAAATAATGTCCAAATAGTTGCTGCAACTGTTCAGTGTCAGAACATTTTTGAGTGTGACAGGAAAATTAAAAGTGTAAATTATAAAACTTTCTCAGGTTTTCCAATTCAGGTAGGGCTGTTTCTTAACTTTCGAAAAATTGGGCCTACCGTTTCTTATAAGCGGTTTCTTATAAAAGAGATAAGTGTAACTTTAACTCACTCCTAGTTTTCATCAAACACGAAAAAGTGATGTACTGTTCGTACCTGAATGTTTGCATTTAATATGAGCGCTGGTATATGCCAAAAAACATGATGTCTCTTTGTTTGTCTTGACTGTTAGGTAAACCTGTGCCTGTAAACATTACGTCAATTTCACGACTGGGTTGTGGGAAGCAAAATGCTGCCAATTTTATTATTTATTGACTTCAACAGCGTTCACGATGTCAAAATACACTCATTTTTTTTTTATAAGAAACCGCTTATAAGAAACGGTAGGCTCAAATTTTCGAAAGCTAAGAAACAACCCTACCTGAATTGAAAAAAGCTAAGAAACTTCTGTAATTTTCAGTTTCAATTTTCCTGTCCCACTCAAAAATATTTTGTCATTGTACAGTTACAGCAACTGTTTGGACAATATTTTGAGTGCGAATCATGTTATTTACTCGTTTTGAGAGACTTACTAAGTAATTTGGGAGCCCTTTAGACAAGACAAAATCAACTCTAAACTTCCGGCAATAAAAATATAAGAAACACGTAAGAAACTTGTGGTAGCAAAATGGCCCAAAAATGTAAGAAACTGCCTACCAGCCCCGGACCTCAGTTTCTTATAAAAAAAAATGAGTATATAACAGAATTAAGTCGTTATGCTTTGAGCTTTTTGAACCATGATTGAACAGGGCAGGGGTCGATCCAGCTCAAGTTTTAGGAGATGCGTGCGAACATTTTTGGACTCTTCTTTTAGAAAATTATTTGGTTTTTCTACTAAATAATGCCTTGATTAACATGTTTCCCCCTTCCCCACATTCAGATCGAAACAGTAAAGAAAGTGCGTTAGGGTCACGATGAGGGGCGCTCCTCTAAGTTGCCCCCTAAATCCATCAGTGCCTTTGGGTGAGGGAGTTCCTAGTCGTACAAAGGAAGTCGTTAGAAGGAAACAACCTATTTTACCGAAAAGCTATTTTAGGAAATTTAACAAACAGCCAATTTCAGAAACGATGGCAAGCCAAAAGCTGCTATTCACAGAAAAATAAGTGCAGTTTGTTCACTGAAGATGTGAACAATTCTCAGTTCACGGTCTTTCGGAAAGTTCTGTGATGCGCAATGCTATGTTGTGATCTAACTAAAATATAACTTAAAATGGAAACTGCAAGAGGGATGACCCCTCCGACATGAAACACAATGAAACAATTAGCGATGTGGTTCTAAATTTTTCCATCATTTAAGTGAACCCGCTGTTGGCTTGGATTTTTCGCTAAAAATAATTGATTTGAAATTGCTCACTTTAGAACAAAAGGTATTTTGTTGGCAGGGCAAATTTCAAGGTTTGGTTTTCTTTACTTGAGTCGATTATTTTCAAAGTTCCAATTTTAAACCTCATAACTTTTCGTTCTATACAAGAGAGTACCTTCCCGGTGGGCTGTCAAAAACCGAAAGTGAACAAAGAATGCTCGATAAATTTCAATTCTCATCATACAGGAAATAAAAAGCGTCAAAAATGAGTGACAATAATACTCAGAGACACATAACTTCTTTGATTAAAACAACGAGTTAACAATTTAAGATACTGACTAGAAAATTAATGTACGTCTAAAAATAAATGTCAGATGCAAAATTTCGCGAATCGCAAGCAATGAACAGTTGCTTGAAAAGAAATTTCGCTTTATTGAGCATTGGTGTTAAATCGTTAAACCAATAATGGTATGAATTTTTGTTCTATATGTTGGATTCAGTGACTTGAAGGAGACTTCAGGTATTTTGTCCGAATTCTACCGTGAATAGTTTTGATATCTGATTATTCCAAGGATTACAGCAAAGTCTTTTTTTATGGAAAGAATTCATGCAAACTTTGGAAATTAATGGAAAGAAAAAAGTGGTAAAATGTTCATAAAAACCACAGTTAATGAAAGTCAAAAGGGTATGACGGTAAGCACACATTTTCCTGATTTACGATCTAGCACTTCGATGACTTTACAATCTCAAAACAAGCTAAAACATAAAAATTGCTGGACAGTTGAAAATATACTTTTTAATAGAAACAGTTTATTAGACACGGTAGGCTTAAGTTTTAGAAACTACCCTCCCTGAATTAAAAAAGCCAAGATATTTTTGTATTCGAAAATATTTTTGACACTTTACAGTAATAGCAACTGTTTTGAAATTATTTTGAGTGCGAAGCATGTGTTATTATATGTTTTGAGGCCTCACTAATGAATCTAAGAGCACTTCTAACAAAATTAAATGAACTCTACACTTCCAGCATTAAGGATATAAGAAACACTTTTGGTAGCAAGTGTCCTAAAATTTAAGAAACTATCTACCAGCTGAACATTAGCTTCTTATGAAAAAATGATTGTAATCAATAAAACACGAAAGTTCACGTAGATGTCGCGGGCATTTTATTTGTTTGGTTCAAAAGCCGTTTAGGAGGCAATTCAATTCTCTTATTTTTTGGGTGTTATCAAAACATTTACTGTTCAGCTTCTGGACCGAAGAAATAAAATGCCCGCGGCAGATGAGTAGATATATCCTTCTTCGTTCCATCTATGCTCATGTTTGCCCTTAAAAATAATTTATGGAATGCACAGCGAGCGAGCTAGCTACCTGGGCTTCAGAGAAACTTTTGCGGCTTTGTTTGTTTTGAATTACTGGTTGAGAGAATTTCCTTTGTCTGCGATCGCTAATCGCTTTGAATTGAAGTGTCAACAAAAGCAACTCGTGCTATTGTATTACAAAATCTGTCCTTGTTTCACCGTAGACTTATACCAAATAACCTGAAGTTCCATTCGAGGCATTCCAACAAAAGAAATACGTAATAGGCGTGTATGCAATTCTTTTGAACGCATATATTAGGTTTCATTCATGATACGAAATCTTACATGCCTATCTTCTGTATTATATCGCAAAATTCACCTGACATCTAAATTCAGACAACCTATAAACCAGTAATCATATGAATATTGTAAGGAATGTAGCTGCAAAATTATAAAATGTGATACAATAATACGACATACAATGTTCTATCAACTACGTTTCCATATCGAATTCCCCTTCATCGCTACTCGCATCTTGCGCTGGAAACACCGCGTTTTCATCATCAGATAAAAGTTCGTTGACTGCTTGAGGTGGATGCGATGGGTCTTTTCTTCGCGTGTAGAATAAAACGTATGCGGCTTTCGACTGAAATAAAATGGTAGGAAGACTATAGGTTTCGAAAAAATTGAAAGCGATAAAAAAACGTCGATCAAATTTTAAAATATTCAACATAAATTAACTAACAGAAAACGTTTTCAGGGGGATTTGAGGGTTTATTACGAACTCTCGTACAGCAGATTACAATTGGTCGACTTCTAAATCGCAAATTACCACGAACAAGTTCTCTCTTTGTCCATTCATGCCGATTCTTTGGAAAACTTGATCGATGTTTTTTATCGTTTTCAATGTTTTTCGAAAACTAAAAGTTTAAGAAACTCGCTTCTAGCTCTAAAAACTGAAAATGAAAAAATTTGCGAAAAATCCCAGTATCTAATTCAGGCTTTCTGCTAACGATTAAGTCATAAATCTTCAAAATCGGTCCAGTGTACTATTTATTGTGGCCTGCCAAACGTGCATAGTTTATTTTGGCGCACCCGGTAAGAGATCTTCAAGCGCCAAGAAGAAAGGGTTTATCAGCCGGCAGGAGTTTTGAGAGTTGTCGCAGGATTTCGATTTTTTTGAACTCCTGCCGCAGATGAGATCAGGAGCAAAGAGGTTGCATTTGTTGGTAATTGCAATGTAGTAGTCCCGTGGTAAACAAGACAGATTCAAAAAGGCTATCTTGAAAACATGGAATGTGGAATACTGGAATGACATGGAATACTGGAATGCCATAGAATATTAATTAATATTCCATGGAATGCTAATTGATATTCCATGGAATATCAATTATGTTTCTATGGCATTCCAGTATTCCATGGAATATCAATTAGCATTCCATGAAATACTTAAAAATAGGTTTATATCCCAGACATCTTTTCTTTTTTTGATTGTTATGTCTTATCAAGCAATTATTCTCAATTAACTTTGTCGGAGTGGCAGCAATTATTCCTTTTGTCAAGGAGATACCACCATTGTAAAGACTAAGTTCATGTTATGAAATATTTGTCGATGATCAGATAACTTTAGTATCTCAACTTAAACCAATAAATCTGTGCCAGTACTTTCGATTCACTTGATGCAAAAGGTAGAAATTCTTCAGATCCTTTGATAGAAATTTCTAAGGATCATACAATAAAGCTCTTTATCTGCCAATCAATTGCGTAATGTCTTTTCATCAGACCTGCATACCTTCATCGATTAATCTTCTATGAATGGGAACTTTAGACCCAATGCATGTGGCAAGATATTAGTTCCCCATAAATTTCCCATGCGCAGATTTTCACATGAACGCAGTTCAGTTGGCATTCTTTCAGTGCAGTAACAGATTTCTATGCGATTGCATGGTATATCAAAGCGAATTCGCTACTTATGTGCGAAAGTCTTAGCTAGATATCTTTTTCAAATATTGTAAAAATTGTATAAAATTCCAAGTTTGCCATGCTGATTCCTCTCACCCAAACCTATTTGTTCCAATATTTCTGCGAAGGGGGTGTTTCCTCTCAGACAAGTACAATAGTTTAAAGGAACAAGTTTGGTCTGCAAAAGTTTGACAACATTCTGTCCATTACTTTTTGTCAGAATTACGTTTAGTGCCGTCTGCAAATTTTATGGTGCACATTTTCTCAGTAAATTTCTGATTTGGAGCATTCATTGCCAACCGTTGATTATAAATAGATTGATTCGATCCCATAACAAGCGAAAGATTTGCTCAATAAGTTTTAAAATTTACAATTTTCGAAAAAGTTTCTAACACCATCTTGGTCGCAGTTTCTGGTTGGTAAAATTTTTCGTACAAAGCATTAGTTTGAAAGGCACAGCGGTCCCTCTTTATCATCAGCAAAGCATGTGAGAAAGAAACGCTTTTAGTCTTATCGCTATTGAACTTCTGTCATTGTGAGATATTTGTAAGTTCACCCATCTGTTTTGCTCTATATGTTGCCTTTAAGCAGTTTTGAATTAATTTATTGATGGCATGATTTACACGTACTTCTTTTTATGAGAAACTAAGAATTGGGGTCAGTACTGAAAGTTTCTTAAAATTTTCAGATTTTGGGTACTCAGAGTTTCTTACGAGTTTCTTAGAGGTTCCATAACAATCTACATTTTCACTACTTGTGCTCTCGTGAACATTTCAAAACAATGTTTTTGAGCTTTTCCCACGTTTAGATATTACTCAAGTACCCTACGAGTAATAAGATATAGGAAACAAGTGAAAATAAAGTAAAAATATGTCAAGGATTTCCTGTATCAAAGTATATGCTTGGGGACTGGCAAGCATCGAACGTTCGGACAGATAGTTTGCGAAATCTACTGAACCAAAACTTCCATTGCCAATTCGTCGTAGATCATATAAATCTTGCCATACAAAGGCTATAAACTGTGGAATGCTTGCTCAAAGGTCTTCGCATTTTCTTGGTTTTGGGAACTTAAATGTGGCAGCCATTCTGGCAATAAGTGAAGAGCCTGATCTCACTGCGCGTGGAACAGGTCAACAGATTAATCATCATCCTACCCAACTTGCAACAACAGGGGGGGGGGGGGGGTACTCGGTGGAGGGCACCCTACCAGAAAATATATTTCAAAAATCTGGGATCCTTTTAATCCTAGAATCCTTTGCCGTTATGAACCAAGTTTTAAGAACAAACAAGTTTTAAAGTTGCATAGTTGAGGTAAATTACATTTGAAATAAAATGCTTTATTTGAAGCATAGTTTGACTATGTTTGATGAAGGCTTCTATAAGAAGCAGATGCTTTTCGCAGCAATTTGCCCCCGTCTATATCTTGCCACATGCATTGGGTCTAAAGTTCCCATTCATAGAAGATTAATTGATGAAGGTATGCAGGTCTGATGAAAAGACATCACGCAATTGATTGGCAGATAAAGAGCTTTATTGTATGATCCTTAGAAATTTCTATCAAAGGATCTGAAGAATTTCTACCTTTTGCATCAAGTGAATCGAAAGTACTGGCACAGATTTATTGGTTTAAGTTGAGATACTAAAGTTATCTGATCATCGACAAATATTTCATAACATGAATGTAGTCTTTACAATGGTGGTATCTCCTTGACAAAAGGAATAATTGCTGCCACTCCGACAAAGTTAATTGAGACTAATTGCTTGATAAGACATAACAATCAAGAAAACAAAAGATGTCTGGGATATAAGCCTATTTAAGTATTGCATGGAAGGCTAATTGATATTCCATGGAATACTGGAATGCCATAGAAACATAATTGATATTCCATGGAATATCAATTAGCATTCCATGGAATATCAATTAGCATTCCATGGAATATTAATTAATATTCTATGGCATTCCAGTATTCCAGTATTCCATGTCATTCCAGTATTCCATTCCAGTATTCCACATTCCATGTTTTCAAGATAGCCATTCAAAAACACACGATCAAATCGTCCCAATCTTAAAGGGGCTCCGTCGTCAAAATGTAAACAAAACGATGATTTTGCAGTTTTTTGAAAGGTGATATCACACAGGATTTTCGTATTTTTTTCAAAATGAAAGTTGCTGTTTGGGCATTCATTCTTGTACTTCATTAAATCCTCTTGAGAATTAGCATAACTAGTAAAATGATCAACGGAAACTGAGAAGAAAACTGAATTGAAATTGCATTTAGTATTCTGAAAGAAAGGACATTGAAACCAGTAAAATTGACAAGCTGCGTTTCTTTCATATCGAAGTGCCTTTGATCGTGTGTTTTAGGCCACTCTCTAGTTGTTCTGCGATTTAAGTTTTTTAATATTTCAAATTTATCATGGGACTACCATCATTTTGAAAATTATAGAAAGAAAAAATAAAATACTTCAACCTTCAGATATATCAATTTTGATGATTGTAGCTCAGGTAAATTTGCTGCAATGATTTTGGAACATGGGGGCATTTTTTTAAGTCACGTTTCTTACTTTTGCAAAATTACAAGCTTTGATCTCATCAAAATCAATGAAAAATAACAAATAAATCCATTTTGACTCCAATAACTTGATACTTACAACAATTTGGCTTTCGTCGGCTGATGACACACTGCTGTCATCAAAATAGTACCATTTTCCATCATAGGCGTTCTTTGCATAGGCGGTATCTGCAATTACAATTAAAATCCCATGACTGGACCGAGCTGAGCTCATACATACAGATATTGAGAAAATTTACTGACAATGGAATTTTTGGAGAAGACCGTAAGTGGCACGTATTGCTGTCATCTCAATTGTAAGTCCTAGAATTTTCGCCATCATAGAACTAGCTTCTCATGAAAAACGAGATATTAAATTAAGAAATACAAAAGTACCGGGTATCGACAGCAGGTTAACTTTCCACCAATCAAATGCATTCAACTTGTTCGATTGACCAATCAGAAGGCCCCATTCGATAATTTGGTTTACTTCAAGCCGGTTTAATGTGCATGGGTTATATATAAAATTTACAAAATTGATATCTGCTTTCTTGAAAGAAATTTACTCTCAATGCAATGGTGAGGAATTTTGATACTTACAATGACCACCTCCCATTCCTCCGTAATGATTCTAAAATGAAAGAAAATACATCAATTTGGTTGAAGCATTTTTAACTGTCTTTTCATTAATCATTTGACGTTACTTTTCATCTACATTAAAATCGAGAACTTTCGGACGGAAAAGTTTCGGAAAAACAACTTCGGACAAAAACTTTCGGACGCTTTTTCGGGAATTTCGGACAAACAATTTTTGCAAAAAGCCAACACATATGTTAAAACTAGTTGCAATTCTTATGTCATTTAAACGTGTAAAAGTTAAATTAACTACCTAAATAAGAACCCCTAAGAGGCTCAAACTGGGAAAGGTTCTTATATAATAGCTTTAACGTAAATTATTAAAATGACAAGAATGTTTAGAATTCTTCACATCCTGATCAGACTTCTTCATTGGTACAAAAGATTTGTTCTCAAGAATTCTCAAGAAATCTCAAGAAATCTCAAGAATTCTTGGGCTGGAAAACAGTGTTAATGTGTGCAAGGCCTGCTCGTATATAAGAACCTTTTTAAGAACCTTGCAGGCTGGAATTTAGAATAGCAGCCATTTAATTAAGAACCAATTCAGGCTGCCCAGAAAAAACTTAGGTTCTTTTATGCGGGTTTCTACTGTATATGTCCATAACCGATGAACCGATTTTCAAAAACTTTGTTTTATCCGATTGCCGAAAGGCTAAATTGTATTCGAGGAAATTGGTTGTGGTTGGGGCCGATGTCTTCATGTTGAAAAGAAGATCGATAAACCTGCTAAAATTCAAGCTTTATATGGCATGAAAAAGAAACGGCCTACTTTCCCAGTCCATATTTTAGATGTAATGCAAACGACTGAACTTATATGTCGTTCAGAGAATATATGTCGCTCAGGGAATACGAATTCAGTTAATACTGAGTTCAGAGAATACAGATAGGAGTTCAGCCTTTTGTATCACATTTAAAATGTTGACTGGAAAAATAGGCCGTTTCATTCTCATGCCATCTAAGGCTTGAATTTGAGCAGGTTTATCGATCTTCTTTTCGACATGAAAACACCGTTGTAAAACCACAACCAACATCTTAAAATACAATTTAGCCTTTAGGCAATCAAATAAAACGAAGTTTTTGAAAATCTGTTCATTGGTTATGGACATGGAAGCAATCAAACAATAATACATCATTTTGGGACACGCGGTATATGGATACATATAGATGCACCAGAGGCATTCAAAACGCAGTTTTCAAGATTGCAGATGAAAATAAGAGGTACCTTCATCGACTCAAGAACATTGCTACTGACAACTGCAATGTGGAAACTCACCTTGGACGCAGGATCACCGATGACGTTATATCATATTTTTTAACGGTAGCACAACAAGGACAGATTTGGTAAGACAATAGCACGAGTTGCTTTTGTTGACACCTCAATTCAAAGCGATTAGCGTTCACAGACAAAAGAAATTCTATCAACCAGTAATTCAAAACAACTAAAGCCGCAAAATTTTCTCTGAAACCCAGGTAGCTAGCTCGCTCGCTGTGCATTCCAGAAATTATCTTAAAGGGCAAACATGAGCATAGATCGAAAGAAGAAGGATATATCTACACATCTACCACGGGCATTTTATTTCTTTGGTCCAGAAGCTGAGCAGTAACTCTTTTGATAACACCCAAAAAAATAAGAGAATTAAATCGCCTCCTAAACGGCTTTTGAACCAAACAAATAAAATGCCCGCGGCAGATCAAGGGCAAAAAGACGATTTTTGTGTAGATAGGCCTAAAGTATGTGGTGCTTTGGCCTTGATCGTCTCAATTCCATGGCCTGAAAATTTAATATTAACGTGTTCATTACCTTTATACAATATTCATTCTTTTGTGTTGTGTTTTATCTGCGTCTTCATTCCTGTTCTCTGCAATTTAAAACGGTTTGCAAGCCAAATCGAAGCACTCCAAAACATCCGCCATTACAAAATCTTGTTCTGCTCACATGTGACACACAGTTGTCATGCGCAGCGAAGGGGAGATCGGAGGAAGGAGGAAGGGAGGAAGAAAGAAGGGGTAAGTCAATGGGCTGGATTATCCAATCAGAACGCAGTATTTCAAGGAATGTTTGTACGTAGGCGAGAAATCTGACCTATTGTTCTTTTTTCATCCAAACGAGGTTTCAAGGAGGAGTTGTAAGAAAATCCGGGGGTTACTCTATATAAACAAACCATGCAAATTCGACGACATGGTCTAAAACTAAAACCAGTTTCGTCATTTTAAAGAAATGTTTTTTATGAAAAATAACATCTTTTAACCCCCGTAAATATCCCTTTGGTCATTCCCCAAAACCATGGCCACAGGTTTAACAACGGTCATGGCCACGGCCAGAGGGCCATTGTAAGGCTTATCGTTCTTCGCCTGGTGGCTTATCGTTCCCATAAGGTACCCTATTGTTTATCAACAATAAACGATTGTTTTCCCTACTGCACTAACAGATGCCTTCTTTGTAAAATTCAGATGCAAGGCCAGCAGGGCGAGAGGCAACATTTTATAATTATTAGACCTTATAATTATATGATTTATAATTTTATAGAAAAATATATTTTTTTTAATTTTGAGTGGTCCTGGCCCATGCTAGAATAATTGGCAGCTGCCTTCTGCTAGCACAGCACAGACAACGCCATTTTCATCGTTTACATGGAAAATAACAGCTGCAAGTTACAAAAGTTTCTTAGCTTTTTAATTCAGGTATTGTAATTTGTTGAGCGTACGGTTCCTTACAAGCGGTTTCTTATAAGGAGACATTGATTTTTTTGCTTTTTTGTTCTAATCTACGAAGGGTCATTAGGCTAACTCAAGGGGGTCACCCTGGGGTTTTGCATGGAATACTTGGCATTCTTACTGCTTTCATCAAGGCATGATAAAATATCATAAGCATTCTTTCAAACAAAAAAATTATTTTCTATTATTCCAAACAAAACTCGGAACAAATAAGCACACACAAAAATAAATTTGACCTCATGCTCGATTTTTTGTAAGTTCATTGCGCAATACGACATTCCGTAACAAAGATAATAGTTTAAATATTTATACAATAGCTCTCAACGCCGTTGCAAGACAAAGGTTTCATCAATTTTTATTTGTACTCATCCCTAACTAAAGTAAGTACAAGTCCCTCAACAGCCGTAAAAGATCGAATTTACGATGGTGCAAAAGACAAGATGAGTTGCATTGGGCCCCTAACTTCCCAAATAAGTTGTCAGGACAGATTACCTTATATGGCAAATATTTGTTTCTCGCCTCATGCGAAGCCGTAGAATTAGCAGAAAGTTTGCGTCTCACCCATCCTTTCCCTCTTCAGTTATATTTCGCGCAGAAGACAATTTCGCTGCGCATGACAACTGTGTGTCACATGTGAGCAGAACAAGATTTTGTAATGGCGGATGTTTAGAGTGCTTCGATTTGGCTTGCAAACCGTTTTAAATTGCAGAGAACAGGAATGAAGACGCAGATAAAACACAACACAAATGAATGAATATTGTATAAAGGTAATGAACACGTTAATATTAAATTTTCAGGCCATGGAATTGAGACGATCAAGGCCAAAGCACCACATACTTTAGGCCTATCTACACAAAAATCGTCTTTTCTGCCCTTGGGCAGATGTGTAGATGCATCCTTCTTCTTTCGATCTACGCTCATGTTTGCCCTTAAAAACAGTTTCTGGAATGCACAACGAGCGAGCTAGCTACCTGGGTTTCAAAGAATTTTTTGCGGCTTTGTTTGTTTTGAATTGCTGGTTGAGAAAATTTCCTTTGTCTCGGTAGCACGGCAAAAATGTGTGTTTTTTTCCTATTTTCTAAGAATTTAAACTTTCGAACAATTAAACTTTCAGACAAAAAATTGTCCGAAAGTTTGATCGTCCGAAAGTTTTCGATTTTAATGTAACACAACACTTCCAGATGTGACAGTTGAGGCTACTTTAAAAATAGATGTTTTAGATCCAAGAATAAAAATGTACTAAAGTAACAATATGAAATGGTAGTGCAAGTCATACCAAACAATTAAGCCATTTCATATGCTAACATGTTAGGGTGTGATCAATTGGTACCAATCCTGAAAACGGTAGACTTTGTAGACTCACACTTTATCTTTGATTGGCTGCGAAATTCGTAATACGGTAGATTTGGTAGGTTTTGGAAGGCCTTCTGAAGCATCTGGTCCAAAAGTTAGCAGGTTTGAGGGACTTTGGAGCAGAGCTGGAAAAAATATTTGCCTTCCTGCGAAGGAACGTCAAACCAGAATGCTTCCTTCCATTGTTTTATAACTTTTCTGTAGTCCCAGATTTCAGTGTAGTCGATAATCCACAAGGAACTGAAATTACTGTTAAAGCTTCCTTGGATCACAAAACTGTGAATGAAAAGAACATAATCCAAACATTGATTTCCTTCTATTCTTTCCTTCCTTTAGTCCTTCCTTTTCTCTCAATCCTTTTTCTTTCCATCCTTTTTTACAACCTCTTTCATTTCGTGTCTTCATTCCTCACTTCATCGTATTCTTTCTTTTCTTTCATTTTATTCTGAATTTTCTCTTTCCTTCCCTTTTCTTCCTTCCAGATAAACAAGTTTCCTGCCAAGCTGCTTCGCGGCTTCACGCAATTTTTCCAGCTCTGCTTTGGAGATTCTCGTTTGCATTGGTAATATAATATAAGCAGACTGCTGACTTACTTGCGGTTGCGCTTCCAGAGCTGAGCCCGAAGTCTCACAGCAGGCAGCTTCGTTATGAAATTTAAATCTCTGTGATCAGTTAAATTCTACCAATCACAATGCGCTCTTCCAGGCTCTTCGTCAGCGTCGCATCAGCATATTTTGACAAGAGTGTATACGCTGCTGCACTTACATGGACAAATTGCCTTTAATCATGCTTTAATGATTTTGGTGTTTGGTTAGGAAATATCTTTTCGTCTCTGCAAAGTCTACTGTTTTCCGCATTTGTTGGGTTTGGATTTAGCAATCTGACACACTCTTTTTGAGAAAGAGTTTAGATACATTACAAACATTTGTAAAAACTTACCGAAACTGCATGTAAATCATAAACTGCTGCTGGATGTCCTTTGTTTATAACGTATGGTGTCAAATTTAGATCTCTGGGGAACCAACAAAGGAAACATTACAAAAAGAAGTTTTTATGTGAAGGTAACAAAGGCATCTGCTATAATTTTAGACTGCTCGTTGAACGTATGGTATGAAAACATTATAAAAGCAACGGTGTAAAAATGGTTAAACATAAATTAATTCTTTGATCTTCTAATTATGGAATGAGCTGGATTACCAAGGAGAAATGAAAAAAAACAATTTCACGATCAAAACTGTGAACGTACAGGGTTTCCCAACAGACTGCATGCCAGTTTAGAAAATTCTGACCCGAAGAGTTGAAGCCCAATCACACAACGCTCTCGATGTTAACTCTTGATGACTAAAGTTAATTTTGTTATTTTTGGACTATTATCTATAACATGGTCGTGGAGCAAGGGCTAAACCAAAGCCGCCTATTAGACTCCTTAAAAGGTATCAGCAAGCGCCGACATGCTTCTGCCTTCCTAGAATCATTAGCTCTTCTGTAAATGAGCTCTGGTCTTTTTTTTAACAAAACGGCAACAAAATACAATATTCTGTGCCGTCAGTAGCAGAAATAAACATTACGTCATCTGGTTCTGGCTATGAACGGCAAGCTCTGGTTTGAGCCTGAGAACAAATTTTACACTTGCTGATTTATTGCCTGCAACCAAGGTAGCGAAACTTAATAGGAAAATACCAAAACTTTAATTCAACCATTGTGGGTTCCCATAAAAATATTTTTGGGATGATTTGATGACATTTCTTAGCGTTAGGATTGTTCAAACCTGGACAAAGTTTTTTGCGACACCTAGTAGCTAGCCTGATACTTTGGTAGATGAATTACAAACCAACCAGACGAATCAACAAAACTTGAGCTACCCACCGGAGGGGTCAACCCTTGGTAAAGCTAGAATTTCAAAGTATCCAAAATATCAAGATTCACTTTTAATCCTTGGATTTCAAATTGAATTTTTAAAGTTTAGTTCAATGTTATAATCATGCAGAGACTTCTATTGCCCATTTTACGATACACAACTATCACAATTTAACACCACTGCTTCGGAAGAAAAAATAAACACATTAACAGTTTTTACCTGATAGGAAACTCCACCAGGGAGTCAAGCTTGTCTCTCCACCATCTATAAACAACAAAATTTACATGAAAACATGGGACAAAATAAGAATATTAATAATACAGTGAAATAAAAGAGTAAAAATACGATAAGATCCAGCTGAAACAATTCCCCAAGAAACTGCAGACTGAATTTTTATTGAAAATGAAAGATTTCAATTACACACTTGTTACCAGCTAAATTTGCCTTTTGCCTTTTGCAATAATCTTTTTCTGACAGCGAGATACATTTTTCAAGCAAAATACTCTGACCCCACTTCCCAATAAAAACCAGAAAATCGAATGCTGAGAAAATTAAACAGGCTGATTTTGACAAGCAGTCCTGCTGTACCGAATTACATCCAAGAAACTATAAAATGTTCTGAATGTAGGTAGTGGAAGCCCTAGGGTCATAAAACTGTGCCGTATTGGTTTCGCTGCTCAAACGGAATCACCGTTCCGTTTACACTATACCAACACAAAATGAATACGATAGGTTTTGACCATGCGCAGAGAGAGGATTTGTTAAAGCGCATGCTTTCATTTGCCAAATTATCACATCGATGTGAATCCGACATGAAA
The DNA here is from genome assembly GCA_039566865.1 of Aurelia coerulea. Classification (NCBI taxonomy): domain Eukaryota; kingdom Metazoa; phylum Cnidaria; class Scyphozoa; order Semaeostomeae; family Ulmaridae; genus Aurelia; species Aurelia coerulea. The sequence continues at coordinate 46,636,888 of CM076943.1, forward strand.
TGATGCTGTATTCGCCGTTTACACTATGCCGGTTCAGCGACGAAACCAGTTAGCATGCCGTACTCCTTTCGTGCCGTATTCAAGTAAAACTTTGCCGGCATAGTGTAGACGGGAGGCCAATATGGCACATTACTATACGGCGTTCGACAATACGGCTCCTCGGACCGACAACGGAGAAATTTCATTCGATCTTGATCGGTCCGCAAAAGCCGCATTTTTAAAGCCGTATTGGACCGGGCGTTGCCTTAAAACTCAACAACAAGAGAGGAGCTTCTTGCGTAGGCTTAGGCAGCAAAAGTTTAGCTTATTCCTCGAAGACTTCTTTGCCGTAAACTTTCAAGACGAACTTACAATCATACACGAAGAAAATGCCACTGTTTGTAGTTAACGTCGATACGACCAACTGCAGTGATGCACAGGATCAAAAACACAATAGAAAAGTAAAATAATGTAAAAAATGTTCTCAAAAGTTTCTGCCATATAACAGAGCCTTTATTAAACGATTACTCGATCCATGCTGGGAAATATTTGGACCTTAGCTCCTTGTACTCAGTCCGTACGCCAAACTGCGGTCCAAATATTTTCCAGCATTGACCTCATAATCGTTTAATAACCGCATAGTTTCATGCCGTATTCATTTCGTACCGGCATAATGTAAACGGGATCTAAGACAAAGATTTGTGTGTAATACGTAAGATTTACCTGTTGTATGAGAACCTTTTCAAATGTATAACGAGTACGGTTGGTAATGCCCATAAGTCGAATTTTTTCGAGGCTTGTTGATGTTTTTTGCATGTCGGACAATACCTAACAAATAAAATCAATCAGAAATAGATCAACGGAATCAATAAGAAATTTTTAACACTAAAAAGTGAAAGAGAACGACGAAAATTTTGAAATTAAAATCCAGTGACAGAACCTATCTGAGACCTGTGAATACTGAAATTTCCAAGGTAAGAAAATGAGATATTCTTTTCTGCAAAAATGAACATCTAAAGATGTGAATTTATTTCAAGTCCATTTTGGTCAACATTGCATTGAAAAAAGGGGCACGGTGGATCTATATTAAATGCAAAAACTTTCGGAAAAATTTCGGACAAAAAATTTCTGAACGTTTTTAACGGAATTTCGGACGCTTTTACACAAATTTCGGACAACTACAATATGATATATTCACAGTTTATTGGTTGTTTTATACTAAAAATCTCATACGTTTAAACAGTGCTTTAATTGAAGTTTTCAAAGGGTTCCTGGTCAGAAATTTCCATAAATATTTAGTACTAACAGTCTTCGATCATTAGGACCTCAAATTTGAAATGCACTGCCAAATGAAACTAAATCCACCGACAATTAAATTCTTTTCAACGTATAATAAAACAATGGGATGGACCAAATTGTAAATGCAATGCTTGGCAACATTCACCCGAATTTTATAAAATTATCTAGATTAAGAAATAGCAGAAAATATTTGTATATTTGTAACGCCTGTCAGTTTAATTATATCCAGTAAGCCTCGTCCATATATGTCTTGAATATTTAACTTACTTAAATTATCTATTAATTTCTTCATTTTTTAATTTATACATTTGTATGTTCGATTTAGATTAGTTGTATATATGTAAGTATGTATAGCTAGGTAAAAACAATCGGATGAAAATAAGTTGACAAACAAAAAAGTACTGTTGAAAATGATGAGAGTGATTGCTAAGATGGATTTGGTTTCAGCAAAATATAATGTTTTTCATTGATGGCACTCTCGCCATTTTCCTTTCGTGAGCAAGATACTGCGTTTTGAAAAAAATGTTTCACGGTGATTTTTCTCTTCTGATGAAGTATCGGACAGTAAATATTTCTGACTACAAAAAATTCCGATATTCAAATTTTCGGACGTTGAAATGTCCGAAAAAGTAGCGTATGGGATTTTTTGCGTTTAATTTAGTCTTTTGGAGCGATTCAAGGGTATTTTGCAAGTGTCCTGTGATTTCGACTACGGTTGTGGACAATGTAAAATTGAAAAGTTTTGTGATTTCATCAGCCTGTGGACAGGCCATAAAAAGAAAGAGAAGAAAAAGGAAAAAGAACCATTTTCAATTGTTTGCATGTTTTCCCTTTCACAGGCTATGAGCTTATTCGTGGGCAGGGATAGCACGGAAGAAGCAGGCAGGGATGATAAACTAACCTTGTTTTTTCGTGACCTTTTTGGAAAACGACAGAACCGGAACCTTTCAAATTAACCCCTTTTCTCCGACTCTATGGGAAATATCACCACTTTTTCATACAATCACTGACATCCCTGAAATGGTGGTTTTGTGATACATTCCAACTTAACACTAAAGTTGCGCAACCCTGACATTAGTCAGTTGATAAGATGAGGGAATATGAATAAATGATCATGAACTGAATAGGAACTAATATCATTACAGTTTCAATACAGTACATTACAATACATATATCTGGCCTGACACTGAGTGATCTAAATTCGATTTATGCATGTTGAAAGTGCTTAAATCATTCCGGTACACTGCTACAGTTGAGTTATGCTTAAAATTTACCTTCTTAGTGATAGAATGATTAGTGATAAATTTGGTAGCCTATTCTTGGGAATCTCTGATTAATTTTCTAAAATAGGACCCCTATTTTTGAATTCTATGTCCTAGATACGATTTGAATCTTTACCCCTTTCTCAAAGAAATAGTGGACAAGCATGAGGTCAAAGAATAACTAAAGTGCGGGTGCAGGGATAGAGCTTTTACGGTATATTGCAAGTGAAATAAATATCAACTTACCAAGGATCCTCAGCACCGAGTTTCTCTTTCGTTAAAAACAAATCTAAACAATCTTGTAGCTGGAGAGTTTTCTTTTGCTGTGCTTTTTGTCGAATGCTTCCGTGCTCTTCCGTTTCCTAAAAAAAAAACCCAATTTTCAAAACAAATCATTTAGTTTAAATTGAACAAAACTTAGTCAAAACTTCGTCGCATTATTATCATTAAATGTTTACTTTTCTTGAAAAGATGAAGTTTATATTTTCTTGATCAACAAAAAAACTCAAAATCCTTCAATCTTCTTGCGTTTTATGTACGTAACCAAAATGGAATAGTTTGTAGCCGTTTTTCTACTACACTCTTTTCTTTTTATAAGAATAATGTTTATAAGAATATTCAGGCTCAGAATCATCCAATTTCTAAGAATATTTTAAGAATATTGCTCAGCCTCAGCTCGCATATTTGTGTCTCATTTTTCAGCAGTTGCCTGTTTTGCGATGTTCATAACGAAGAATTGCCATGGGGGGGGGGGGGGAGTTCTTCCATAGTAACGGTACCTGGGGATGTACCGCGAGCAAGGGTATGCTTTTTCGGACTTAGGGTATACTTTTTCGGTCTAGCCAAGGGTATCCTTTCTTGCAATTTTGGCCTAGCAACGGTCTACCCAAGGGTATCATTTTTGACAATATTGGTCTATCGAACGGTCATGATATCATATTTGGTACAAATTTGACAATATTGGTCCAGGAAATGGTCAAAATTGGTCTAGCCAAGGGTACCATTTTCGTAAAAATTGGTCCAGAGAATGGTTAAAATGGTCTAGCCAAGGGTACAATTTTCGTAAAAATTAGTCTAGCCTACGGTACCATTTTGAATATGCTCGCGGCAGACCCCTACCCAAAATTTGACCAAGAGCCCCCCCCCCCCTATTTTTCAAAAGCTTGGTTTCTAATCGAGGGCGACCATTTCCTCGGCCATTTCCTTTGGAAGCTTTTAAAAAAACTAGAATACTCTAAGAATATACTCAAGCTCAAAACCAAAATTTCTCAAGAATATCGAGGCTGGACAAAATTTATAGTATTCTTATGAAAAAAAGAGTGAACCGAATGTCCCAAAAAGTACTCCTGTTTGAAAAATCACCAATATTTTATTTTAAGACCGATCTCAAAATTTCTTTTCTTCCATCAATGACTGAATTAATTTTCCAGGCATAGCTGATCTTGTGATTGGTTTTGAAATTAGTAAATTTCGCTCTTTTTAGGGCTGCCTGATTTTAAAGCATGCAGAAAGAGAGAGAAAGAGCACTGACGATTACAAACCAAGATTAATTTCTTAAAAAGCTTCATATCTGTCTGTTTGAAGAAAAACACAGACTATTATCGTAAACGAGAAGGAAAAACTCACTATCATGGCTGTGGTTGTGGACAAATGCACTTTGGCGGACACAGTTTCCAAGGAAAACAGAGGTTGAATTGAATTGTATTGTTAGAACTAACTGCTGATTGGCTTTCTAAACAATAGTGATGTAAATCCTATCATCTGATTGAATAATGCAAGATTCGAACGTAATTCGACTAATTCGCAATTACTGGAGAACGTCAACATGACTTAAATATGGCATAAAACTGCAGCAGGAACCGGCAATCAATGTATTCGTTTCGCTGCAAATTTTTGGGGGCTGCCGCCCCCAAAGCCCCCGCTGGTTCAATAGGTGTACTTTAATCTTAGTACTGACGCATTTTCTATCCAAAATCAGTACACAATTCACACACGGAGAAACATTAAAAGTGTGTCCGCTAAAGTGCAAACTAGCCAAAATCTCATTATCATGGATGCTGTTAGGCAAGAAGATAAAAAAAATTCCAGAAACATTTCAGTATTGAATGAAACAAAAATATCTGCCGTGACCCGGGATCGAACCAGGGACCTTCAGATCTTCAGTCTGACGCTCTCCCAACTGAGCTATCCCGGCAGGTGAGATACTACGAAAAGAAAAGATACGAAACCTTTTGCACGTAGCGGCTATTGACTTTTTTGAAGATACGTATTATTTTTCAGACAGCCTCAAAAATTAATAAACTCCAGCACTGGGAACATCATATGTTAGGCGCAGACTTTATAGTAGCCTACGCGTAGACCCATTATCCCAAAGGAGGAAAGGGTCTACGAAACAAAGAGCAAAGGCTTGCTACTGAGGTTTCTAGATTTCTGGAAACATAATTTATGCAGCATTTTTTTCAACCATAGAAATATTTCTTTTCTATGGTTTCAATGCGTTTCACACATCATTTGAAAAGGGGATTAGAATGACTAATTGGACGGCCGTAGCAAGCCTTTGCTCTTTGTTTCGTAGACCCTTTCCTCCTTTGGGATAATGGGTCTACGCGTAGGCTAACATTATAGTTGCTGCATATTTTCCGATTGGACAAATGCTGTTCATCTTCCTCTTTTCTTTGTCAAAAAATTAAACATAAGATCCTTTTGGATGATTACAAAGTCCGTCCTGAGCTAAGCAAGCATAAGAAAATCTGAAAATTGATTTCTTCATAACCCCAAATGATCGTTGATGCTGTTTTTAGCTACAGTCAGAGAGATGAGTGTTGCTGCTAAAGTCGCCTTCAATAGAAAATCAAGCGCCTTGTATGTCTCAAATTAGATGTCATGTAAGATTTCCGATAATGCAAAATTACTTATGTTTATGCAGAACCCAGCAGAATGTTTCTATTCGCGGGCATCTAGTTTGAGACAAGCAGTCACGAAAATAACCTCCGTGCAGAATCATATGCATGAAGATGTTTTAGTTCAGTGTGATCATGTGCCTTCCCCCAGTCTATGGGGCCATTGTTTGCTGGAATTCTGCACCTTTCCCTCAACTTCACTTGCGACGTTTGCATCCGTAGCTGTGTAGGAGGACGGTCCTTCTACCTTCGGTGATGCTGCGAATGCTAGCCTCTGTGCAGGCCGCCGGTTACATCATCCCCCAAGGTTGACTTATTTGCATAATGAATACTATCAATAAGTGGCTAATGATGCGTTCGTTCTAGAAAACGATTGTTTTAACATCATTAAGCTGCTAATGAAGTCAAGAACGTGCCAATTCTGAGTAAATTTGTTGTTGTGCCAGGGTAAACATCATGGTGATTTATCCATCTTACGGTGTCAAATCTGTCTAACATGAAATAGGCCGACGTCAAATGTTGCTATAGGATCGCGGGAAACTTCTGTCTTGCATGCGCTTTCTGTGCGCTTTCTTTACTTCAGTGCCAATTAGCAGAGATAAAACGTTAATCAATTGTTTTAACGAGCGTGACGGACTTTCTTTCTTTCTTTCTTTCTTTCTTTCTTTCTGACTTTCTGACTTTCTGACTGACATCGGAGCCCCTTCTTAGATTACAAAGGACTTTGTAATCAAAAATGAATATAATAATCGAGTTCTTGCTCAAGACCTGGTAACGAGTACACTCATTTTTTTATAAGAAACTAAGGTCCAGTCCAGTGCTGGTAGGCAGTTTCTTAAATTTTTGGGCCATTTTGCAACCAAAAGTTTCTTACGTGTTTCTTATATTTTAATGCCAGAAGTGTAGAGTTAATTTTGTTGTGTCTAAATTAAGATCTCAAAACAAGCAAATAGCATAATTCGCACTCAAAATAATGTCCCAACAAAAACAGTTGCTATAACTGTACACTGTGAAAACATTTTTGAGTGCGGTAGGAAAAAGAAAATTGTAAAAAAAGTTTCTTAGCTTTCTCAATTCAGGTAGGGTTGTTACTTAACTTTCCAAAACTTGACCCTACCGTTTCTTACAAGCGGTTTCTTATAAAAAAATGAGTGTACATGTTCGAAACGTCATGTCTTTTACATCTACTGCATTCTTGGTACTGAAATTACTTCTTAAATTACTGAAATATTCGGAGGCCAATTTCATGCTGTTGTCAAGCTACTGGCATCATGTGAAAGTAGTCTTCTGCATTATGAATACAGTAAAAACCCGCACATCAGAGCCTAAGATTTTGAACTCAGCCTGTGTAGGTTCTTGTGCAATGAGACACATCCAGTAATCAGAGTGTAGTAGTCTTAACATAGGGAAATATATGTATCTAAATCTTAGCAAAAACTATTTACACTCTTGGCCCTATTCATTTCAACCAGAGCTTACCCCCTGCATGCCTTGCCTATCACAGTTCTGTAAGTAATGTTTTGGAGTTCACGTTTCCCAATGAATGAATGAACCGCTTTATTAAGAACCTAGTTAAGATATCAGCCTTTTTTATATCATTCATATAAAAAGTTTACAATTAATTCTACAATCTACAATACTTATCTAATTACTATACAACACTACGGGAACGATACCAGGGGGAGCGAAAAACAATGACTACCCCATGGCCAAAGAATCAGCCTTAAATGGTCCTTATTTATTGGGTACAAAATATACTATTTCAGGAGTAGGTTCTTAATAGATGAAGGTTCTTGTGTGCGGGTTTTTACTGTACATTGATTAATAGTGTTTTGCTGCAAATAACAGAATTGACAAAACCTACTTGATAACTGTAATTCTTTTCCATCATCACTCAAAGGATCAATATCTGAACTGCCATAAGAATTCACTGATTTTATGCTGAATATTCGCTGCTTTTTAGATTCTTTCTTTTCCGTCGTTTCTGTGTCCATTTCTGTGTCGCCTTTTTCCTATAACATAATCAATCCAATGCCTTGATGAACAAATATAGTTCATTCATTCATTCATTCATTCATTCATTCATTCATTCATTCATTCATTCATTCATTCATTCATTCATTCGTTCATTCATTTTCATTCATTTAGGCACGGTAGCCCCATCAGCCCACGAGATTGCTTTTCAGGGGGCCGTGGCAAAACATTTACCAAGTTAAAAGATAGATACTACATGATAGTTAACAAAATAGGAATTCTCGTCATGGCTAGTTTTTTATTCTTCTCTTAAAGGTGGCAAGGGAGGTTGCCTGTTTAGCATCAGGTTCAAGTTGATTCCAAAGCTTAGGTCCACGGAAAGATACAGCCCTCTGCCCATTGTTAGTTATCCGTAAGGGTAATGAGAGATCAGTTTCGGTATTTCTCAGCTTTCTGACATTTCGAGTTGAATTTTCTTCGAACAAGTCGGAAAGCGAGACTGTATACTGAACATCGCTAAGTGGAAAAATACCCAGGATACGAGGAAATTGAGTGCATTACCTTAGAGAATACAAACCCTGAATTAGACAACAAGAGCGTATTATTTTTTGGGCATCGGAAGTCTCAGAAATCTTCTGAAAACGGTACACTTTGCAGAGCAAAATGTCAGTTACCAAAAGAATGCGCATTCTGAAAATGGTAGAGATCGCAGAGAAGGTAGACAAAAATACCAAAAGAATACACATACTGAAAACGGTAGAGTTGGCAGACTTTATAGAGAAAATGCCAAAAGAATGTGAATTCTGAAAGTGAGAGCTCAAATGTAGTGCTCAGACGAGTGAATTGAAGCCAGTTGTACTTTTTTATGCAAGTTCCAAGAGAGAATAATTTACAATATTTCATTCTATTTTCGAATGTTTTGTAAACTCTTTCTTTCGTCCACAAAACAATGCTCTTTGCGATACTAGCTTCAGGAGTCCATGCTCAATTTTATGTTTGGCCAAGCGAATTAAAGCCATTGCAATGCATTGTACTTTTGTTTTGACAAAAGAATTTATAATACTTCATTGTATTTTCGAATGTTTTGTAAACATTTTCAACCATGAAACAAGGCTCTTTGCGATCTCTCGGATGTCTACTAGCTTCAGGAGCAGAAAGTTTCAGAGGCCTCGGAAGTCTACCGTTTTCAGTAATACGTCAAAAATCTCTCAGAATTCTACCAAAAACAGAATGCCCAATCGACAAACAATCTGAAGTCTGCGAACTCTTCCGTTTTCGGTAGAATGGCACCAAACGAATGGGATTTTAGCTCTTACCAACTCTACCGTTTTCAGAAGATGTCCAAAAGTCCAAAAGAATACGCCCTAAATTGAGGATACGAACCTCTGTTTCTTTGTCCTCAGTGTCATCTTTGATCTTCTCTTCATCGTCTGTGGGGAAACAAATCAGTCAATTAGTCAAACAATTCATCAATTAATCATTAAATCAATGATGATTTATAGTTAATAGTGATTTAGTGATCAATCATTAATCACTAAATGTTATACCGAGTGAATGAAAGACGTCCACCTGTTTGAAAAATGACATCCGCAATAGTATTCGCTTTATTCTTATGAAAATAGAAATAGAAATGAGTTAGTAAATGAGTTACTAACTTATTTCTTTCCTTTCAGGCTTCAAGATCAACTCTCGTTTTTTCTCTTTTGTTGCGTTTATGGGTTTAGTACGATGAGTCCGTTATTCAAGGCTATTTTCAAATTTTGTACCACAGATCATTTGTCTACTTCTTGTATGATAATAGTGAATTTTCTAATGACGTAAATAAGGATATACTCGAACTTACTCTAAATTTAATCCACAAAACAGGTCGGTTTGGATAATTTCAAACTTTCGTTTTACGCCACACAGCCACTATGTACTTTCCCCCCTTTCTTTGTAAGTGTAGCATTTTGTAGTTGTTTTCTTGATTTTTATCTATTTGCATGTCTTTATGTTAATGGCCATGGGAGTAGTCATTGTCTCTTGCTAACTGTGGTACCGTCTCCGTAGTGTCGTCTACAGTAAGGCCCCGCATTTAAGAAACCACCTAAAAGAAACTTTTAGGCTGCTGAAAAATGATTAGCCCCCTCACTTATGAGAAACTCTTGAGGCTCATACCCAAAATGAAGTTTCTTGTCTTTTGATCAATACTAAATCCTGGTCTGACGGTCTGGGGAGTATTCCACTCCATGCAGGGCTCATAAGAAATCGCTACAAAGGTGTCTTTGATTTAACAGATTTTTACCTAAATTTTAATTGATGTTCTTGACGATCAATGATAACATACGCATATGGCTGATCTAACTATAAATAACCCTTTTCTGCTGTAACTTATTTTTCTAGGACTTTCCAGAAAAGAAATTAAAAACTTCAGAAACTTTCAGCTTAAAAAATGAAAAGTATCATAGATATAAGAACCCTTTTAGGCTGAGGTGTGAAAAGTGGCTTCTTAAATGCGGGGCCTTACTGTACTCTCAAGTACCGAATAAACGGGGGGGGGGGGCGTGAGAATAATCGGGGGGGGGGTTGGAAATGGTTAAATATAATAATAATCGGGGGGGTTGAAACAATCGGGGGGGGGCTGGAAAATTGAGAATAGTCGTTTTTTGTTTTCTAAGTAAAACACGGATCTAACATGGGTACCACGTATGTAAAACACGTATGTAACACGGGTCAGACAAACAAGGGAGAATAACGTTAATAAATACAGTAAGTACATTTGCTTAGCAGGAATCATTAGAAAATTATGTTCACTATTATTTATATTTTTCAAGAATTAATAAAAGGGGGGGGGGGTTGGAATAAAAGTGGGGGGGGGGTTGGAAAATTTTTCAAAAATTAATAAGCGGGGGGGGGGACGATTATTCGGTACTTGAGAGTAGTTGTATAGTAGTTAGAAAGTATAGCAGAATGTAATAGAATGTATAGTAGAATGTATTGCAATATTTTATATAAATACATACAAAGTTAGACTAGTTTGATCAAAATACAAAGAACACTGTTGCTGCTAATATTTTTCAACCAGCATGACTTCTTTATCAGTCAGCGGTATAAATTAGAGGGTTTATCAAAATACACCTACCTTCACTGCTTGCTCCATTGACTTCAGTTTCTTTGTCTGTCTCTTCCTTTTCAGTTGATGTGTTGATGACTCGTCTGGGAACAAATGATAAATATAACAGCATAGGTTCCAAATCTTTAAATCGGCATAAAATGGTGCGTGTAAAATTCTATGACCAACCGGGTGCGCCTTGCCCTTTCTTGAAGGGAACTTTGAAATGAGACGTATCGCTGCGTAGGAGCTCCAACAGTATTTGAATAATGGCGGCATTTGATTCCTTGTTGTGACGAGAGAAGAACGAAGGAATAGCAACATTATCAAGCTTTACTCGCAGTCCCGTGGAAGAGAAACAATACAGTGAGTAAAAATATAATTTTGATCATAATATAGGCCATATCAACGGTGCATTATTAGCATAGGGCTCAAATCTTTCAAATCTTTAAAAAGGTCGGTGTAAAATTCTATTCCATTTTTCTTTTAATTGAATAGCTTGAAATGAACTTATAGTACTTTGCTGTAAATCTGCCGTGGAAATTTTTTGATATCATGATTTTTTTTCAAAATGACGGCAATTTCTTGATTTTTGAAAAAATCGATGGAAAATCTTGAAAACATTTAAATCATCGTAAATCCTAAACCAAGGGAGGAAAAATCATATAACTTTCAAGAAAACCATAGTTTATGAAGGCCTACAACATGGTGAAAAGCAGAAATCAGTAGCTTTTCTAGTTTAGGATTTAGAATTTTGATGACGTCATAGCCTCAAATATGATCTATGCCGCCATTTTGAAACTAATCAAGGTATCAATAAATTGCCACGACAGATTTACAGCAAAAAACCCTAAGTTCCTTTTAAGCCATTTAATTCAAAGGAAACTGAAATAGAATTTTACACCGACCTTTTTAAAGATTTGAGCCCTATGTTTGCATTATTGCCCATGTACTGAGCTAAATTTTCAATTTGTTATGAATAAAACGGTATTGATAATTATCATTATGCCATACATAGTGGAAACTCGATGACCTTGTGTCTTTTTCCGCTATGATTGACACAGTTGAATTGTAGTTGTAGTTTGTTTAACTTTTTAAGATTTGATAGAAAAAAAATCATTATAAAACGTACTTTAGTGATCGCAGAATGATTTGATAGAGATCATCGTATGTGACACCTTTTCGAGGTATGGGTACGAGCATTGGGATACCAAATAATGATGCTGATGCTCCATACGAATAACTATTCATTGTCTGCGATCTAAGAAGAAAAAACTATGATTAATCGAATGTGGCATCAAAGCTTCGAAGCACCTTTCTGTGAATCGATAAAGATAATACTCCATACCGGCTGTCCCAAAAAAATGTATACAGATTTGGTTGACTCAAGCGATGTGAATTTAGCTTTAATCAATGGCTAATCCCTCTCGAAATTTTCCTTGATAGTTAACTTGAACATAGATACCTCGTTTGTTGGTATTGGTGCTGTGAGAGCAGAAATATCAATCTTGAAAGCTCAAATTTGCGTCCACTTGCAAAGCAGAGCTTTGGCCTTTGGGCCTAAGCAAATTCCTGAAGCACATCGAAATTAAGAACTGAAATTAATGAAAAATTAAGAAACTTCCCAATAAGTGACTGGGGGGTGACTTCTGGAAACAGAATAACACAAGATCTAATATTGCTCACATTTTATCAAGGCTATCGTTGATTTATACGCTGTGCCTTAAGAAATTGCTTAAGCCAAAAGGCTAAAGCTCTGGTTTGCAGGAAGAGGCAAATTTGAGCTTTCAAGATTAACATGTCTGCTCTCAAAGTACAAATATCAACAAATGAGGTATATATGTTCAAGTTAACTATTGAGGAACATTTTTAGAGTGATTAGACATTGATTGAAGCAAAATTCACAGCGCTAGAGTCCACCAAATCTGTATACATTTTTTTAGGACACCCGGTAGAACATGTTGAGTATGATGAGGCTTTGACCCAGAAGTTGTCTTTGATGGCAAAACAGCATCAATCAAAGATGATAGCTAAATTTCTAACAGCCCCCTTGAGCTAAAAACGCATTTTTATTGAACATAAAGCTGATTCTCTCACAATCTCCTAAACTTTATAAAAACGAATTAACCGTTTCAATTTCAGCCAGTCGTTCAAAAATAATAAGACAGTGTTTTTCATTTTCTTTTTCAAAAATTCAGTATCTCGATTTATTAAATGTGTGTTTCTACTTTGCGGGTCCATGTGATGTTGGAAGCGATGCTTTTGTAGCAACTTTGAATTATTTTATCAAAGAAGAACATAGGGCTCAAATCGTTCAAAAGGTCGGTGTAAAATTCCATTACAATTTTCTTTGAAATAAATGGCTTGGAAGGAACTTAGCATTTTTTACTGTAAATCTGCCGTAGAAATTCATTGATATCTTGATTCGTTTCAAAATGGCAAGCATTCAATAAATTTGAGACTATGACGTCATCAAATTTCTAAATCCTAGAAAAGCTACAGATTTTGCTTGCCACCATATTGTAGACCTTCATAAATTATGGTTTTCTTGATGGTTACATAATGTTTCCTCGATTAGTTTAGGAATTACGATGAGCTGGATTTTTTTCAAAATTTTCCATAAATTTTGTCAAAAATAATGAAATTGCCACCATTTTGAAATAATCAAGATATCAAAAAATGCCCACGGCAGATTTACAGCAAAGTACCATAAGTTCCTTTCAAGCCATCCAATTTAAAGAAAACTGCAAAACGAATTTTACACCGACCTTATTAAAGATTTGAGACCTATGCTTCAAAGAAGATGTATAAAGGTCAGGAAGAACAAACCTTTTAAGGAAGAACAAACCTTTTAATTCGAAGGTAAACAGGAACGATGATAAGCTCTGATTCTTTATATTCAGCTATCGACACTGGGATTTCATAGCTATGAAAGGAAGAGAAAACATCTTCAGGCATCTATGAGCAACAATTTACAGCGGGGATGGCTCAGTGGTAGCAAGCTTGACTACCAATCTAAAAGGTTGGCGGTTCGAGTCCCCGCCCTGCCGAGCCTGCTACAAAGTGCGAGGAGAGTCGCCAACTGTCTGTAATTCCAGGCTAAAGGAATCGCGAGGTTTCGTCACATCGAGAGGAAGGACCAGGACGCTGCTTCGATAAGCTTAGCTTCTCGGAATTCTCAAAACTGCATTCGGATGCAAGGTAGAAATATAGAAAAACACAGTGGTTATTCCGTGACTGGGAAAAAGAATGAGTTTCGAAAACATTTCCTGGTCTGTTTGGTTCAAACCAGTTCAGTTTACATCACAAACATTTTACCCAACTGTACATTCAAAGAAACCACAGTACTCTAAAGTCAGGATGATAGATGACTGCATTATAGATGACAGAACTGGAAACTCTTACCATGCGCCCAAAAGCTAGACTGATTACATATTCGTAGTTATCACTATTGAGAGACTGATGGACGCTCAAACTGCGCCTTATGGACTTTCACTTTGAAAATTAGGATAAAATTGCTTCCCTCGATTTCATGTCCGGACGTGGAAAGCATAGCAGCACTGTATGAAAAGTTGAGTGCTCCAGGCAATGGCGGCTGGGCCTAAGTTTCCGTCTAAAGCCTTAGTTGATAAAACGCCTCAAAATTCAAGTTTTCAGTGGTGTTAGCCATGAACAAAAGCCACCCCACCAGTATCCAGATGAATGTTTCTTCAACCCAAGAATTAACAAACCCTGTCACTGTCAACCAGGAGTTTCTAATTTTGAAGGCCGATTAGCTTCCATGAGCTTCACCGCAGGAATGAGAATTTCCAACTAAAGCAGGTTGCCTTGACTACGCCTCAGCCTCGTTTGTGAGCGCACAGATAAATATGTGTCCTGGCCGCCTCAATTTCATTTCAAAGTCCATAAGTCCTAGTTTGAGCATAAAAATGTTGTTGTTGCCGTTGTTGTGGTAACTGGGAATATGTCGTGAGTCTACCCAAAAGCACCAAGAAAAGCTCAACCACCAATGGCTCCATGAGAAAAGCTCATCCACCAAAGGGATTCAGGATTGGCGGGATCGCAATTTTGGCTAGAAGAACGCAAGGGATCTTTGTAAAATCTTCCTTGCCCCACCTCTAGTGCAGTCGATAGTTACAATCAAAATAAAACCTCACAAAAACAACATATTTACACTATGATTAAGGATAACAACACATTTACAACAAAGAACACGGAGGAGAGCATACCACACGTGCACATCTCCCCTGCAACCAAACGAGAAACGAAGAACAAAGAAAACACTAAATTGACAAACACATGACTAAAACGAGGAAAGGTGGGTCTTCTATAGACTGATTACGATTGAGTCCTAGTAATCGCTACCACCCACCCACCCTACTCGCTCATACTAGGACTCATGGCTTCCCAGCCAAATGGCTGGCCCTGTAAAGGATTTGCCTCGCTTTCAGAATTGTCCAATGCTAAATTGCGGAACAGCGCAGAGCAACAACAACAAATGCAGTTGCCCGGCAACAGCCATCGCGATTCTTCATCAAGTCGGGAATACTCATTTTCAGGGAGTCATCTTGATAAAACAAAGGTAAGATAAAGTTCTTTTCGCGTCCTACATTTTGTTTAGGAATACATTAAATGGCAATAACACAGCTACGTTGATATCGTTCTGCTATGATCTAGTCAAAATGTTGGCATTTATAGTATATAGACATAGATAAAACCCAGGTCTCAGTAATGTGAAAATGTTTGTAATATGGCCTACTCTTGTGGCAACTTTTATTCTTTCATGTGAAGTTTTCTTTTATTGCATATCTTTTTTATCCACAGATCAAAGTCCAGGCAAATAACAGAAACACAGCTGCATCTGTGAAACAAACAATCCTATAGTTTTGATCCATGATGGAGAAAGTAGAAAATTCATTATCTTCAAAATCTTACTGCAAACAACTCTCGTTTGCCTAAGCTGCAGGAACAAAGGCAGAGACTGTAACAACAAAATTTTTGCATTTTGATATGTGCAATCCAGGATTTAGAATGTTTTTAATATGTACTTTATTTTATTGTGAAAGGAATCAACACTATCTGAATTTTAGAAGATTTTTTTTGCATATTGACCTGTGATGACACCTTGTCAACATATTTCTGCTATCATTTAACCAAATGATTTTCAATTTTGATTGAAAAAAACTAAACTTTGTGGGTGTGTAGAGTGAAATAGCTGGGAATGAAATCAGTAATGCTGATTGTTGGAGTACAGTAGACTGAACTGTTAATTAAACATAGGTCAAGGAGGATGACAGTAGTTCCAACAGTTATGAATAGAGAACAGTTTGTCAGTTAAGTTTTCCTTTTCCATAAAAGTTATCAATACATTTTGCTGTACCCATTTTATCCTAAGCTCAACCTTTTGCAATTCTTGGCAGTCTTTTCTTTCATCAAATACTGCAGCAAATACTGCACATTAATTTTGCTATCTTATATCCTTTTTGATCCAAAGCTTGATTTACACTGAAAAGGCTTGCTTTTACATGAAAAGCATCACGATCCCAGGGAAAAAATTTGTAAAAATAGGTTAAAATATTTTGCAAAAGAACAAGATAACCTCAACACAAAATCCTGGAATGCTTTGGAATTAACTGTTCTCAAGTTCCATTGCATTGCCAAACTAAAGCTCCAATTATGTGTGATTTATGTGAAGTATCAACTCATGAAGTCAAGGTATTGTTTTAATTATCATAAAAAGTCAACTTAGGATGCAGATGTAAACAAACAATTTTTGGAATTAGAGAGAACAAATCAGTGAAATTTGACCATGGATAGGGGTCATTAAACAAATTTAATTGAGCAAATGGCCGGCAAATGACAAGGAGATATTCTATGCATAATTTTTGAAATTCAACAGATTGTAGCAAATTGTTGTCCCCTGCCCGTGGATATGCAGCAAAAACTTAACTTGTGGCCTACCTGCATGTACGTAGTAATGCATAAAGCGAAGTGGGCCTGCCTAGACATATTTTTTTATCTAACTGCTTTAATCACCAAAAGGTTAAGAAACTCCTGTGCACAGAAAATGCAAATCACGGAATTATTTTGCTTAATGAAGGAAATCCTTGTCTATTTCTGATACATTTTTACTTTTTCCGGTATAATATTACTCGGAAGGCACTTGAATGATTTCTAAACATTGGATACCAGCTTCAAAACTTTGTTCTGAAAGGTTCACGAGTCGAGGGAACAGACATGAGTTGTTGTGGAACCTTTTAGAAACTTGTAACAAACTCTGGGTACGAAAGATCTGATAATTTTAAGAACTTTTAAGTACTTGCTCGACTTCCTAGGGGATTCCTAGTTTTCTATAAAAATTACGTGCAGAGAAGTAGAGAAGTTTTAAATCTAGAGTAAATGAAGATACCAAAACTGACATAGAGGGGCCATAGACCAAAGTTCCATTCTGAAAAGATTTTAGAAATGTACAGTTAATTGTTGACTTACTTGCTCGATGCTCGAGGCATCTTTGGATTTCTTCGCTGAGATTTGGGAGGTCTTCTCAAGTTTGAATATCAAATATTTCAACATAAAATTAATGTCCGGCCTGTTGTTGGCCAATTCTTCCTTTGTTGCCCGACCATTCATCCATACAACTCTTTAACAAACTGATGTCAGAACAGTCATTTTCTCATCCAGTTCAACATGATATCATCAACTCGTAAATACACATGTGGATGTTGAAAATTCCCAAGAAGCATTCACCTCCACTTGCTTTTTAAATTGCAGTAAAATCAGAACGAGAAATGACGAATACTGACGAAACTTGGCGCCACAACACCTAACAACGGTCCGATTTGAGGTCTGGGTTAGAAAGAGAAATGGCGCGAAGGTGCCGCTTTCAAAGAAGAGCCTTCGACCCTTCGCCCCTAAGCCCTGAAGAGCTTCGGCCTCGCAGCTTTGCGACGAGTTGCCGCCATCTTTCGGTTGTGTCAATCAGTGGTCCGGGAAATATCATTTCTAGCCTCTTTTTGGCAGCTACTGAAAATAAACCAATCATTGGCAAGAAAAAAATCATGTGACCACGAAAAGAGGTCATGTGACCAAAATGAAGCTCTGTGATTGGTAACACAACTTCTTGTGGTACTCGGCCTAAATAGGGCCAGCCATTTGGCTGGGAAGCCATGAGTCCTAGTATGAGCGAGTAGGGTGGGTGGGTGGTAGCGATTACTAGGACTCAATCGTAATCAGTCTAGGTCTTCTACTCTTACAAATTATTCGGTTACTGTAAAGGCTGAGCGTGAAAGTTTGTTTTATGCTCAGAATTTATGTCTCGTTCAATTCCTACCCTGACCATCCCCCCCGGGCAGCTCGGGGGTCAACAAAAATTCCTTGCTCAAATACCCGGGGGGGCCGGGGAAAAATTGACAGTCAAATGCCCGGGGCCAGGCACTGAAAAAATGCAATATTCCCAGTTACTGTATAAGCAAAAGCTCTTGTTGTTGCCAAATGCTACTCAAATGCCCGGAGGCCGGGGAAAAATTTACGGTCAAATGCCCGGGGGCAGGGAAAATATTTTGTGCAAATGCCCGGGGGCGTCACGGGGGGGGGATGGTCAAGGGAGGAATTGAATTAGCACTGTTCCTAAAAATTCTTACAAAAAACATGACATCTTGACATCGTGTTGTCTATGCAGAATATACGGAGTTAGGTACTGGGGCTCCAAATGTGCAGCAGTAAATGGCCTTCACGCCACCACCTCAGCGAACTATCATTACTCAACTGTTCAGTAAGAAATAAATGAGAGAACTTACACATAAATATCATCCCTGTCCGTCACGTGACTGAGTGCATCTCGTCGCTCGAATATCTTGTGAAATCTGTGACTGTAGACATCCGCAACGACTAGCTAAAACGAAAAATATATACTAGATATAACAAATGCGACTGTAGCGAGGTCAATTTCATAGAAATTAATTGACTGATTATCGCTAAGGAAACGTGTGTTATGCTTGAATTTACAGTTGGGTAATGGTTCAAAAGGTAAATGATTTAGAATATTCAGTTACTCTCCTCCGCCGGTTTCTAGTTCCTGAGTCCAAGGCTCTTGGCTCCGTAGTTCTGTAGTCCATGGTTCCGTGGTCCGTAATATTGAGTTCTGCATTGTCAGAAATAAACCTTTGTCGTCCATTGACGTAGTTAGGTAGTTAAGTAGGTAGGAAGAACTCATTATCTTTGTTGTTTGTTGGATAAATGCTCACAAGCCGCGAGCCAGCGAACCGCAGCCGTGAGCTGGCCCGTCTCTACATAGCCAAACGGCAGGCAGGCAGGCTAATTTCGCTCGCTGATTGAAGAAGAATAGTAAGGCTGCCTTCGGCAGCAATCACTGTAATATAAATCTCTTGTCTTGCGTGTAGTATGACATTTGGCACATGTAAACAAATAATTCTAACAATGTACAACAGTATTGTCTTCAACCAATTACATGGGCGTATTTTCAAAGAATTGCTAGTTTAATATAATAACAATGCTCCTACCATAACATTATTCAATCCTAGCCTTTAACATCAAAGCCATAATCACTATGACCTCCCTCGGATGGTTTCAGCCCTGCAAGCATCTCAAGAGAGTGGAAATGCACTGAAAACTGACAACACATTACTGCTTTGCCAAGCATAGCTTCCAAATCTTTAACTCGGCGTGAAAAGGTGGGTGTAAAATTCTGTGATCTATTTCTTCTGACTGAGTGGCTTGAAACAAACTTCAGTTACTTATCTTTAATCCTACCGTTGGACTTTTCAGAAGTTTTAAATACTTTTCGAAATTTCAGCGTATGTTACATTTCAACTCATTTGAGGGTGTGACGTCATCAAATTTCTAAATCATAAACCAGAAAAGTGACAGACGTTTGCTTGATACCATATTGTAGACATCCATAAACTATGGTTTTCTTCGAAATTATTTCATGTTGCTTCAAACAGTTTAGAAATTACGATAGTTTTAAGTTTTTTTGAAAATTTTTCTTGAATTCTTGAAAAATTAGAAAAACACTCTAATTCTGAAAATATTGAAGATAAGTCCAACTGTAGGATTATAGAGACGTAGCTAAAGTTTCTTTGAAGTCATTCAGTTCAAAGAAACAAGTAACTGAATTTTACCCCAGCCTTTTTAAAGATTTGGAACCTATGCTGCTTTGCCATTGCGAGAGTGATATGTTTGTCAATATCCCAGTAAGCCAGCCCTTAGGAAAAAGCCTTGTAAATAACTTTTTGGGTACTATTTGTCTGACACTAATCAGAACAGAAAGCGTAAGATGATAACCAAAAGAAGAAAAGTGATTTCATACCCAGGTATGTTCTGAAATTAGCAAGTCAAAAACATACGCTGGATCTGAACGGCATCATGTATTGAATACTAACCGCTTAAAGGCTGCTCTCCATATCCAGCGTTTTGAGCGAGCGGGCGCTGCAACCATAATCGAGCGCGTTCCCTAATTTCTGGCATTAATCTCAGTTTGATTTTGGCGCTCACTTTCTTCATTGGCCATGTTGCAAGTGAGATCGTGCACAATGTCAGTTTCTTGCAATGTGATTGGTTCTTTCGGTAGCGATTGCAAGCGCCCGCGATGGGAGTTGAACTTGTTCCTACTCCCAAAACGCCCGAAGATTGGCCGCTGCGATCAAATTGATCGCCAGAGATTTATCTGTCACAGCACCCGCACGTTCAGAACGCTGGATATGGAGAGCGGCCTTAAGAGCTGGCAAGGATCAATGAGCAGCCATGATGATATCTGATTGGTACGGAATTTCACTGCCTGTGACACTGCCTTCTTCATTTTTTTCTGATTTTAGCAGAAGATCCGCTGTTGTCAGTGCATTACGGTGATATCTAAGAACAGTTTCTGCGTGCCAACTCGAAGATTTGTTTGTTAAGGTATTTATGTGATATAATGTGAGATATATGATTAGGAGTGAGACTGCAACAATTGTATTCAAGTCTGTTAATAGTCTCGCGCCTGATTATCTTTCACACTTGCTTAGAAATTCTGATCGCAATATCATCAACGTTAGAAATGCCGAAACTGACTTGCTAGTACCATTCGTGAAAGCTAATAATGGGCAGAAAGCGTTTGTATTTCGTGGAGCGAAAATCTGGAATGATCTCGGCCGCGAGGCCAAGCAAGCTCCCTCTTTATCTTCTTTTAAGAACAAGATAAAGGGTTAATTGTAAATTCATTGTAATTAGTTGCAAATAAATTATTTATGATTGTAATTAGTATCCTTTTCTCGTTATTAGTTTCAGTAGATTTCTAATTTGTAAAGTTTTTGGCACGGCCCCCTGAAAATCAATCATACTGACTGACGGGGCTACCATGGATAAATGATTTTAAAATGAAAAAATGAAAATGATGTACACAACAAAATTTAACATACCTTTGCTGCGTCAGCTCCTGTGAGTCTTGAAACAGCGATAGCTAGATCATTAATTGTACCAACCTTCGGCACTGTTGCTTTCATCTATGAAAAAAAGAATCGGCTGACACTTATCTACATTACCATACAAAATAGGGCTCAAATCTTTCAAATGTAAAATTCTATTCCATTTTTCTTTGAATTAAATGGCTTGAAAGGAACTTATGATACTTTGCTATAAATATGCCGTGGACATTTTTTAATATCTTGATTTTTTTCAAAATGGCGGCAATTCAATTATTTTTGAAAAAATTGATGGAAATTTTTGAAAAAATTAAAATCATCGTAAATCCTAAACTAATAGAGGAAAAATGATATAACCTTAGAAGAAAAACATAGTTTATGAAGGTCTACAATCTGGTGGCAAGCAGAAATCTGCGGCTTTTTTGGTTTAGGATTTAGAATTTGATGACGTTACAGCAGCGTCAAATTGAATAAATGCCGCCATTTTGAAACAAATAAGATATCAATAAATTTCCACGGCATATTTACAGCAAAACACCCTAAGTTACTTCCAAGCCATTCATTTCAAAGAAAACTACAATAGAATTTTACACCGACCTTTATAAAGATTTGAGCCCTATGTTTACAAACAGCACGTTCAAAGGAACCGAAGCATACATATCCATGCTATCCTGAAATATACCTTTTTACTTGCTAGAAAGAGGTTTGCATCGAGCGTCCAAATCTGGTAAAGTTTGGGGAGGAAAACGAAAGCACGACCCCCATTCTCACTGGATACACTGCTAGCTGTGGCATGAAGTTGCTTCGGATCTCAACACTTTTCAGAGAGTTTGTTATCAACTATTCTGCGCAAAACAGCAAATGTTTAGTTTACACACAGACAAGTGCTAATTGGTCTTTCTTCTTTGTTTCTCGTTATTTTCATTCATTTTTAGCTGCCTTTTCTTTCCTTTGAATAACAACAGTTGAAAACACAAACTTCGATTTGCAAAGTCGCAAGTTGAAACCCTTGTATGCTAACATTTTGTTTTGAACACAACAAAATCAGCTAATTATGAATGAAAATAACGAAAAACAAAGCCAGAAGGCAAATAAACTTGTCACTGTATAAACTGAGCCACTCTCAAGTCAATTTGAGCAAAGTCAGCGTAGATCAACTCGCTTGAGATCCGAAGGAACTTCTTGCTACAGCTAGCAGGTATCTACCAAGAACGGGGGTCATGCTTTCGTGAGCTTTCTCAAAGCTTACCAGATTTGGACGCTCGATTCAAACCCTTTTTTAAGAAGTTAAAATTCTATTGACAAATGGAGGGAAGAACATTTTTAAAGTATCTTGTTTACAAAGCTATGAATTACAAAAGCTTTGAATTAAGAAAAGCTAAACTGATGCTGAAAAGCACATGTCCTTGAAATAATACCCTCACTTCTCTTGAGAGGAAAATGATTTTGCAAAAAGTCGGGAGTGGTTGGCAACAAGTAATTTTTACTCTGAATGAATAACTGAATGAAGAAACGAGAAAGTTCGTCTATTGACTGGAAAATAAAATATGTGCCTGCTTAGCATAATTTGTGTTAAGAGAGAAATACAAAGAGAATGGTAGAGCCTAAACTGAAAATTGTGTACAAAGTTGTTAATTTGGACATTGGGGTAGGGGATTCCTAACGTTTAGAGGGGCTTAGTATGCATCTTACCTGAATATGATGGCTTCATGGAGATAAAACTGCCCCAATGGCGCCTGATTAGGAGGGTTGCAGCCCTCCAAGCCCCTATGCTTCCTACCCCTACGG
Organism: Aurelia coerulea; assembly: GCA_039566865.1. Taxonomy (NCBI): domain Eukaryota; kingdom Metazoa; phylum Cnidaria; class Scyphozoa; order Semaeostomeae; family Ulmaridae; genus Aurelia; species Aurelia coerulea. The sequence continues at coordinate 46,659,599 of CM076943.1, forward strand.
ATTTGGAAAGGCTGCCAATTTGAAGGGTAAACTTCAATGCAAAAATGACCTCTGTGCTCAAATTTACGATGGGACTGCGATTTTTTAAAGCATTGATCAAAGACTTACCAAAACAGGTTTTTTTTCTGGTTCCAAGGGCACAAATACAACATTCAAACTTCTTTCTTTGTTTACAGGTAGTGGTAATGAAAGATAGCAAAATGGATCGAATGTCACTGAAATCTGAAATGAGAAATGAAATTACAATTCCCAGTTCCCAATTACAATTCCCAATTACAATTCCCAGCAGTCCTCTATTCCCTTGGTTCTGTTTTAGGTACTGTCCTTCGGGCTTCCCTTTTATTTACTTTTCATTTCATTTCATTTTGATTTATTTTAACAGGGTTAAATACATTCAGTAAATATAAATTAACTGATTTACAATGTGCCCTGCTTAAAAACATAACTAACCTAAATACATGATATTACAAATAAACTTGAAGATCCTACATAAAAGAAAGAAATATATGTAAAAATAAAGGGACTCGGAAGTCAAACGTATGTGCTGAATGTTGAATAAGATTATCAGCCTCTTTGATCTTTCAAAAATGCTTTTAGCCTCGTTTTGAAAGTGGCTAGCGAAGGAGCAGTTTTTATTTCATTGCTCAGCTGGTTCCAAACAGTAACTCCTCGATACGAAAAGCTCCGCTGCCCATTTGAGGTCTTACAGAGTGGAATCCTGAGGTCAGTACTGGTATTACGTAAGGTCCGATTGCAAGAATCGGACAATTTGTGAAACATTGACTGCATGTAAGGGGGTGCAAGCCCATTCAAGGCTTTATATACTATACAAGCTGTCTCGAAGTCGATCATTTCTTTGACCGTTAACCACCCTAGTTGTGATATTAATGGCAGCGATGATTGATCGTAGGGACTGTTTGTAACGACACGCGCTGCTCGATTTTGCAGCATTTGCAATTTTCTTAGTGTGGTATCACCTGCACATCCCCAAACAGAGCAACAATATCTAAAATGCGAGTCTACTATGCTAAAATACATCCTTTGGATGGTTTCCAACGAGAGATATTTCTTGGAATACTTCAGCATTCCTATTCCTCGTGAAATCTTACCGATAGCAACGTTGATTTGCTCTTTCCAATTTAGTAATGGATCAATTTGTACCCCAAGATATTTAATTTTTCCCGTGGATTCAATCTTTTCGTCATTTATTTGAAAGGTGGGAAGATTAGTTGAATCATTGTAATCTAGTTTTCTGAGGTTGGGTGCGGTCCCAAGGATCATGCTCTGTGTCTTTGCGACATTAAGAGACAGTTTATTTCCCTGTAGCCACGAACAAAGATTCTGAAGATCTGAGTTGATAGCATTGCTCAGGTCGGAGATAGATTTCGAGGAATAGGAAATGCTTGTGTCATCTGCATACATTGTGACCTTAGTTCTTTGTAAGGCAAACGGCAAGTCATTAATATAGATCAAAAATAGGAGTGGACCAAGGCAAGAGCCCTGAGGCACCCCAAATTTGATGTCCTGTATTTCAGATATATTGCCATTTACCTTGCAGCATTGCTTCCTATTACTTAGGTATGATATGAACCAGTCAAGCTCCACGCCTTCAACTCCATAGAAACGCAGCTTAGCGATGAGAATGTCGTGATCAACAGTGTCAAAGGCTTTCTTTAAGTCGATGAAAGTGACTCCAGAAAAAAGCCCTTTGTCGAAATTTAGATACCAGTCATTGGTACACTTTAGTAAGCATGTCAGTACGGAGTGAAAAAGCCTGAAACCCGACTGGTCTGAGTAGAAAAATTCATTCTCAGTGAAATAATTAAATACCTGATCGAATACTATCTTTTCAAATAATCGTGAAACTATAGGAAGCACAGAAATAGGTCTATAGTTAGATCTATCTTCGGTGGAGCCATCTTTGTAGATAGGTGAGACCCTCGCAATCTTCCAGTTTCCTGGGAATCGACCTTGTGAAATGGACGTATTGAATATACTACACAATGAAGGTGCAAGAACAGGCATCCCAATTTTGAGAAATGAACTTGATATACCGTCAATGCCAGAACTATGAGATGTTTTCACGTAGGAATTGTAATGACGCACTTTTAGTTTGTTGTTAGTCTCTTTATTCATATAAATATAGCTTCGTGCTTTTGAAATTTTTGCATTCTGAAGGTGAAGCAAAGTAATGCTTCGAAACGTAAAACAAAACATGGCTTAGTTTCGACTATTGATAATTTTTATCATTGGATTTGTCACTAACAACTGGATTTGTCTACTGCTACAATTTGATGGAAATGTTGTCAACCTGAATTCGTCTCTTCTTTCTGAACTCTGTCAACCTTATGATGATTGGGAAGGATTGGAAATGAAAGTTAAAATGATGATCGTCGCAATCTTGGTTCTTTGATTTTTTGACAAATTACGGTTCCCTGCCAACACTTCAATTTGTAGAGATGAAATGCAACTGCAGAGAAATTACAAAATGTTCTTGCGCCTGTCGCTAATTTAGGCCCCAAGTCCAATTCATTACAGAAGGATTATTGAATTTGAAATAACCTAGCATTGGGCTCAAATCTTTCAAATCTCTAAAAAGGAGGGTGTAAAATTCTATAACATTTTTCTTTGAATTGAATGGCTTGAAAGGAACTTATGGCACTTTGCTGTAAATCTGCCGTGGAAACTTTTGATACCTTGATTTTTTTCAAAATGGCGGCAATTTAACTATTTTTGAAAAATTGATGAAAAATTTTGAAAAACCTTAAATCATTGTAAATCCTACCCTGGGTACCAGACTCTCTAACATAAAATTTATGTTAGAGAGGCTGGTACTCAGGGTATGTAAATCCTAAACCAATAGAGGAAAAATGATATAACCTTCCAAGACAACATAGTTTATGAAGGTCTACAATATGGTGGCAAGCAGAAATCTGTAGCTTTTCTGGTTTGGATTTAGAAATTTGATGACGTCATAGCTTCAAATTTGATAAATGCCGCCATTTTGAAACTAATCAAGATATCAATAAATTCCCAAGGCAGATTTACGGCAAAAAACCCTAAGTTCCTTTCAAGCTATTCATTTCAAAGAAAACTGTAATAGAATTTTACACCGACCTTTTTTTGATTTGAGCTCTATGTTCAGTAATGGATCTTTGTAAGCTTACCTTTGAGCAAATAGGACACACGACAGTTGATTTGAATAAACCATGAAAAAGATCGACAATGATTGAACAATTTCGTAGGTTATGATTTGACCAAGCTTCCTGTGCGATTTCCTAACAGAAAAAAAAGAAACGTTAAGGCAAGGAAAAATGAAAACTTGGAAAACAATGAATGGCTGCGATTCCTGCCAGAATACCCTGCAACCCTTCCCAGAACACCCTGCGTTTCTTGTCAGAATACCCAAGGAGAAGAATTGTTTGGCTTCATCTATGTCGTTTTTTTGGGCAAAACGGACGAGTTGGTGTAAACAGAAAGAAAAAGGAGAGGGACAAAGAATGAACTAAAGTGAATAAAAAAATTGCTAGCTATGAGATGGAAGTACAAATCATGAAATGTCACAATGTGGAAAGATTTTGATATCAACATAGATATACCATAAACAATGTATTACGAAATGCCATCATCTTAAAGTATTGCATAACCACAGTGCTATCTACCGATTCGGCTTAATACTTAAATGATGGCATTTAAATGAATGCTAATACTTAAAAAACATGCCAAATAATGTTCAACGGTTTCTTGTGGCGTATCGTCTCAAATACCCCCACCTTCATTTGACTTCTTTCCACTCATATTCTCCTTCTCTTCAATCGTGACAAACTTTCACAGGCACATCTGGTCAACACATAGTTAGGTAAACATGTAAGCTGCATTTGATGCCAGTAATTTTTTTCAATGTTAATGTATAGGAACCACCAATATACCGTATAGACGCGGTAAAACGGGCATGGCCTCATAACCAAAAATCAAAAATGAGTTTTTAACTTTTCCAAATTGACTCCCATATAACTGCATGCCCTTAGTCAATTTACTTACTGTAAAAGCTCTATTTAGCCCCCCAGGGGCTTATTTAATTTCGAACACTCCAGAGGGGGCTTAAAAGAGAGGGGGCTTATTAGAGAGGGGGGCTTATTCACAAAATCAAATGATGAGGTTATATAGGATAGCTTTTTAGTTCTTTTACGCCATATTGTGCGGATTTAATATACAATTTTACGAGTCAAATACATAAATTCGACACAGTTTTATCTCAAATCATATCAAAATTAATATGCAACTTATTTAGCTCAATGAATGGAAAATCTTTGGTAACCTCTGGAATTTGATATATGTGGGGGGGGGGGCTTAATAGAGAGGGGTGCTTATTTTGAATTTTGGCTCAGAGGGGAAGAGCTTATTAGAGAGGGAGGGTTAATAGAGAGACGGCTTAATATAGCTTTTCCGGTATATGAAGACTCTTACTTATAAGTTGATGGCTGGTGGAAAGTTAAGGTCCAACGTCATAAGGAAATAAGTAACAGAAGAGAAAATCGACTAGAAGTGCCTACTGGGCAAAACATGTACTTACTGTGTTAAGGGACCAAAGGAAAGTATGCAAAAGGAGATATGTTGATATTTACACTATTGCGTAAGAATGAATAAAAAACCAGCGTAAAGAACGCGTACCTCTCATTCTTGTGATTTTATCAAAACAGACTCGTATATAAGGGCAGGCACTGCCTTTATATTCGGGTATTAGGGCATGCGCTTAAATACGTGGTGCCCTTATATCCGTGTCTATACGGTAAGGAGGAAGAGGAAGCTCGGAGCAAGAAAAACTGATTATTTCAAGATTTTGGCAAAGAAAATAAGATCAGGACTGTATATGGTGAAGGCGAAGTTGCGTTTTTCAGCGCCAAGCGCCAGGATCGCAGAAATAGAGCAGACCTAATCGAGTCCGCGACCCCTTGTCAAGACGCTCAAGTGATGGGGTCCTACCGGGTATTGAACCCACTCCGCCTGACTGTTCTGGCTGCAAAGTCAGAGGATTACACCACTGGGTCACAACACCTTCTTATATAAGGGCAGGCACTGACTTTAAATTCAGGTATTAGGCCCTTCAGACTCGTATATTCGGGTATTAGGCCCTTAAATACGTGGTGCTGTATATCTGTATCTATACACGGTAAGGAGGAAGGGGAAGCTCGAAGCAAGAAAACTGATTATTTTAAGATTTTTGGCAAGGAAACAAAGATCAGGACAGAAGGGCCTTGTCCAGTCATTACCTTATCCGGTCGTCCATCATGATCAGGAATTTCAACGTATGGTTTCTTCTTCACTCTGTTGAGATCTTCATGAAGACCATCCAATAAAAATGCGAGTAACTCATGCGAATCTTGTTGCTGGTAGCCTGAGAACTGTGGGGCGAATCTTCCAACTGCAACCTGTTTCATGTTAGAAAAAAGAAATCAAATGTCAACACAAATCGAAGAACAAGGATAGTAGACTTGCTCCAAGTCTATTCAGTGGACTATCAGCATTAAACGAATATAATTACTCCTGCGGGGGCGTAAGCTACTAAGGTGACGCTGCGAAGGAGAAACAAATTCTTTTAATGCTGATAGTCCACTGAATAGACTTGGAAAAAGTCTACAAGGATTGTGACGGTTATCACTTTATTCATCTTTCAGTGCTTCCAAATCATATTCAGGTTGACAAATCCAAAAAAGAGACAAATTCAAGTTAATGACATTTCCATAAAACATTGTGACATTCCAGCAGACACATCCAGCTTTATTACATTATTAAGACCAGGTCATGTTTTTGTTAAGTTTAACGTTTCGAAGCAAGACTGTGTTCATTTTCAGAATACAAATTTACGAAAGCATGAGGCTATAGTTATATGCATAAAGAGACAAATAACTAGTAAAAATGTGTGATTGCAATTCCTACGTGGAAAGTAAAAAAGGGGCAAGCCCGAACGACAATACCATACAAAGAATACTAGGATAACCAAGGGGTTGCAAACAAACTGTGTCTGTATTTACAGGCTGTAACTTTGCAGGCATCAAGCCAGTTAAAGGGGCTGTTGTAAACGGCATGCTTCTGAATGCATCCTTTTGTGGTCTCCAGTGTCGTCAATTCAATGGTCCAACAAACAGATAGCGCGCGCAAGGCATGCTGGTTGTAAACAGCTCCTTTGATTATGTAAATGTCTTTCTAAATAGAGGACTTGTTACTATAGACTCGAGAGCTCAATAGGTCTAAGTCAATTCGTGGATGATCTTATGGGAAACGTTAATCAAAAATGCCAAAAGGAAACGGATCAAAAGTCTTGCCTGATACCAGGTACGCCAAAATAAACCATGCACTTTTGGCAGACCACAATAAATCGTACACTGGACCGATTTTGAAATTTATGACTTACTCTTTAGCAGAAAGCCTGAATTAGATTCTAGGACTTTTTGCAAATTTTTTCGTGTTCCGTTTTTAGAGCTAGAAGCGAATTTCCTAAAATTTTAGTTTTCGAAAACACTGAAAACGATCAAAAAACATCGATCACGCTTTCTAAAGAATCGACATGAATGGAAAAAAGAGAGAACTTGTTCGTGATGATTTGGGATTTAGAAATCGATTAATTGTAATCTGCTGTACGAGAGTTCGTACTAAATCCCCAAATCACCCTGAACACATTTTCTCTTTGTTCATTCATGTTGAGTCTTTTAAAATTTGATCGACGTTTTTTGAAAGCGAAAATTTTAAGAAACTTACTTCTAGCTCTAAAAACTGAAAATGGAAAGATTTGCAAAAAGTCCTGGAATCTAATTCGGGCTTTCTGCTAAAGATTAAGTCATAAATCTTCAAAATCGGTCCAGTGTACGATTTATTGTGGCCTGCCAAACGTGCATAGTTTATTTTGGCGCACCCGGTATATGTTCCACAAAATGTTCCGCTTATTAAAGGCTCAGTGAAAGATAAAGCTCAATCCTTTTGAGACAATGAAATGCGGACACACTTAAAGAAATTCTTCTCCCTAGATGACTGCATGATTTCGTTACAGTGGTCTTCGCAACCATCTCTTTTCTAATGCTCATTTTTCCGTAAATATAGCTGATAATGAACTGCTCTTCCCTCATAATGTGTATTCTGTGGGTTAGTCAAAGAAGGGCCCGGCATTTGAACGGCTACTGCTCCCTGAATATATAAGCAATGATATTTTGCAATATTTGATTGAATAGCTAACATGTTCAAATATTTTTACAATTCTTCCTGGGTGAAATATGCTAAAATCGTGAAAAGGTTTCCCTTATATGTTTACCTCACAGTGATGACTTGAGCAAGCTTTAGCACGTGCTATCCTCTTGGGGGATGAAAAAGTCTTCCCCTAGTATGAATAACTTTTCAGGGGGATTCCATTCTCTCAAGAGGACAAAATATATGAATGCATGTAAGTGTCATTATTGCTAGGAAGGAAAACAAAGGGAAATTTTGCTCGTCGTTTTCATTCGTTTTTGCAGGTTTTTGAAAGGGGCTTCCTGCAGAAAATCTCTCATATCGACAGGAAGGAAAGGCCGATTAAAGCTGGATAAATTATTGAACCTAATCAGGAATAAAACAAGACAATTTTCAATAATATTGCTATTGAAGGAGCAGCATTTCTTCAAACGCCGGACCTTTTTATCGACTCACCCGGTATATTGTACTTACTGCAATTTAAATTTCATCAAAATCTAGCATTTTTTAAAGTTTCACACTTGTGGACAATCGTTGCACCCTGATAGTTTGTACGTAAACATTCCCATAGAAAGCGACAGCTTGATTTCATACCTTGAAATTCCTGGGTGAAACGTAGCTATTGTACCCAGACCACATTTGCATCATTAATTCAGCGTATGCAATTGCAATTTCACCTCTCATTCCAAGTGGATTTTGTGGGTTCAATTCCTTCTTGTAGTTACCAGCTATGAAAAAGTGTATATTTCAACAATTAAAGCTAAGACGGGCAGCAATTTTAATCGAATAATGTAATGTAAACATGTAAAAATGAATTTCAGGATGGGGGCTTTTTCGAAGGGGCGACTTATCAAATAATAAGGTCGATGGGTGATGAAATCACTTGTTAAATCATCAGGTAGATGGGTGTTAAAATACTGCCATCCAAGCTCAGGTGATAAAGGTATGGAAAAAGTGAAATACATATCAACTTTAAATTAGAATTCATAACAAGTGATGTATAACAAAACGTAACATTGAACTAAACCGACTATAAAAATGATTATATTCCCGGGTGAGTGGCCGAGCAGCTTATACAGTTTCCGTCAGGTGACTGAAGTTAAGGCCGAGTGAGGTAAAACTCCGGATGGGTGACCTCTTGAAGGCCTGACCTCGCAACTAACCTTGTCGTCCTTCGGAAGGGACGTCAAACAAGGGATCCCATAGGCCTGAAAAAAATGATACCAAGAGAAAGAATGTTCAAATCTATGTAAAATTCATCTTTTTGTGGAATTCAAATACCACAGTGCAGCATATTCGAGGGAGGCTTACTTGTCAAAATTAGCTCTGAGGTAGGGGGCTCATTCGAGAGGGGGGGGGGGGCTTAATCAAGGATTTACTGTAAAAGCAAAATGACACTACCACGTGACCTAAAAAGAGTGAAACTTCTTCAAACATCATCAAATTTGTTCATATCACCCATTAAATTCCTTTGCGTACCTTTGTGTCAAGAAACAAATAACTTTCCTCCATACTGCAAAGTCTTGAAATGGCTTTTAAGTTATGGCAATTTAGGCTTTTACATGCCACCTCGTTTTGAAGCATAATCTTCAATCGCAAGAAGTTACCATCAAATTGACTCCCACCACCAATAGACCTTAATAGCTATTCTACAAAAGAGCCTGGATCGAGCGTTATTTTCATACATGTTTATACGTGAGGTTCGATCGAGTGGCATTGGCGCTTCTATCACCATTGTGCACATTTGAAAATTCATCAAAATGTATCGAAATATCGTTCTATTCGAACGTTGTTTTAGAATAGCTAAAAGGTCTATCAAATTTAGCCTGCGTGCAGAGTCTTGGACAGGATGAGAGTGCAGACTATTGGACAGGAACGAGAGAGAAAAGTAGGTCTTACAGTCTTTGGCAAAGCTCTTATATCAGCTGGCACTCCTTCTAATCCTTTTTCAAACATTGAAAAATTAAAAAACGACGCTACTGCCTACTCTTGCAGTATCTAATTGATTTTGGTATCGTTGGTAAACAACGGACCTGCAGTTTTTGAAGCAACCACTATTTTTTGTGCCATAATCAGCAATCGCTTGTAAGGTCAACTCAAACAAGGTCTCAAACAGCATAGGTTCCAAATCTTTAACTCGGGGTAAAAAGGTGGGTGTAAAATTCAATAACCTATTTCTTCTGATTGAATGGCTTGTAAGAAACTTTAGATACTTATCTATAATTCTACCGTTGGATTTTTCAGAAATTTTGAATATTTTTCGAAATAACAGCGTATCTTATATTTCAACTCATTTGAGGACGTGACGTCATCAAATTTCTAAATCATAAACCAGAAGAGTGACAGACTTTTGCTTGATACCATATTGAAGGCATTCATAAACTATGGTTTTCTTGGAAATTACTTCATGTTGCGTCAAAGAGTTTGGAAATTACGATGGTTTTAAGTTTTTTTGAAAATTTTCTAATTCTGAAAATATTGAAGATTAGATAAAGTTTCTTTTAAGTCATTCATTTCAAAGAAATAGGTCACTCAATTTTGCACCAGCCTTTGTAAAGATTTTGAACCCATGCTCTCTCAAACACTTAAGTTGAAGCCTATCATATGCAACAATATAAATGAGGTAGTCTGTTTTACAGCTCTTCCACAGCTGTTGCACAAACGGGCGCACTTCGTCATTTTTGGGGCACTTTTTATGAAAACCACTTACCAAGAAAGTACTTCACTAACGGAGCAGTATTACTCAAACATTGCAATGAAGAATTCATGAAACATGTGTTGCCAAGGTTACTTAGACCACATTGTCCTGATCTGCTCATTGTTCCACTACCGGTACTCGATGTCCGCCTCCTTCTCGCATCATCATTGAAACTCCCGTACGAGGTTGATCCATATGACATGCCATAACTAAGGTGTAACGAAACAGACATTCAAAAGAGAATGATTGATTAGCATATAGGGCTCAAATCTTTCAAATCTTTAAAAAGGTGGGTGTAAAATCCTATTCCATTTTTCTTTGAATTGGATGGCTTGAAAGGAACTTATAGTTTTGCTGTAAATCTGCAGTGGAGATTTTTTGACATGTTGATTTTTCTTTTCAAAATGACGGCAATTTAATGATTTTTGAAAAAATTGATGGAAAATTTTGAAAACATTTAAATCATCGTAAATCCTAAACGAAAGGACGAAAATCATATAACTCTCAAGAAAACCATAGTTTATGAAGGCCTACAATTGGTGAAAACCAGAAATCAGTATCTTTTCTGGTTTAGGATTTAGAAATTTGATGACGTCATAGCCTCAAATTTAATAAATGCCGCCATTTTGAAACTAATCAAGATATCGATAAATTTTCACGGCAGATTTACAGCAAAAAACATTAAGTTCCTTCCAACCCATTCAATTCAAAGGAAACTGTAATAGAATTTTCCACCGACCTTTTTAAAAATTTGAGCCCTATGTTTGATTGATTTTTCAGAAGATACCAAAAGATATAATAACAATTTTCTAGTAGTAGCTATATGCTGGTCATAAAGTAGACTTGCCCCAAGTCTATCTCTTCAACCGTTCCCTTTACGGTAGTTCCTGGATCCGCCATTCCAACATTCCGTCGAGAGAATGGCGAATGCAGGAAATGGCGGATCCAGGAACTACCGTAAAGGGAACGGTAAGACAGACTGAAGAGATAGACTTGTCTAGTCATAAAGCAACGAAGCAGCATTTCAGCTCATTTAAAGGAATGACAAACACGACCAAATTCATAAAACTTGATGATGGGAAGTTGGACACTAAATGCGAAGGGACAAGCCGTCTTAAAACTCCTTTCGAATTACATTAAAGTCCCTGAAGAATCTACCGGGTGTCCCAAACAAATTTATACGGATTTGGTTGACTCCAGCGCCGTGAATTTAGCTTCAATCAATGTCTAATCACTCTAAAAATGTTCCTCGATAGTTAACTTGAGGATAGGTACCTTGTTTGTTGGTATTGGTGCTTTGAGAGCAGACATGTTAATCTTGAAAGTTCAAATTGGCCTCTTCCTGCAAAACAGAGCTTTAGCCTTTTGGCCTAAACAAATTCTTAAGGCACAGCGTATAAATCAACGATAGCCATGATCAAATTTGAAGGATATTAGATTTTGTGTTATTCTGTTTTCCAGGAGTCACCCCCCAGCCACCCATTGGGCAGTTTCTTAATTTTTCATTAATTTCAGTTCTTAATTTTGACGTGCTTCAGGAACTTGCTTAGGCAATAAGGCCAAAGCTCTGGTTTGCAGGTGGACGCAAATTTGAGCTTTCAAGATTGATATTTTTGCTCTCAAAGCACCAATACCAACAAACAAGGTATCTATGTTCAAGTTAACTATCGAGAAACATTTTGAGAGTGATTAGCCATTGATTAACGTTAAATTCACATCGCTAGAGTCAACCAAATCTGTATACATTTTTTTGGGACACCCGGCAGAAGAACCCTTCAGTTCAACAATCTCATATCCTTTATTACAAAAAATAAATCACACTTGCAAAAGGTAGTTCCAACAAAATGTTAACCCTCATTTCATTCAGCCTTAGAGGAAATCAGGCTCATTTCAAATCTCTGCATGGCAGAATAAAATATGCTGATTAGCTGTGTAGTTCTTGTCCATAACAAGGACAGATTTTGTAACACAATAGCATGAGTTGCTTTTGATTGACACGTCACATCAGTTATCTTGATTACTATCCTAATCTTTCGAATTTACCCTTCTTCAAGCTTGATTGGTGTCGGTTCTACTGATATTTTTGTGCTTGATAACGGGGGATGCTCGAAACGTTGAGCGTAGTTCAATTCATATCAACGTGCTCATATTTCACTACATTTACTTGTTTGTCTTTGTACTGCGCTAGACCCAACAGAGGTGGAAAAAATAAGCTTGTTTGTCTGGAAGGAAGAAAAGGGGAGGAAAGATGGAAAGCGGGATAGAAGGAAAGAAAAGAAAGGAAACGAGAAAGGGAGATAAGAAGAAATGAATGGAAAAAGGAAAGACAGAAAAGGAGAAGGGGAAGGGGAAGGGGAAGGGGAAGAATGAAGGATGAAAGGAAGAGAAAGTGAAGAGAAAACAAAGATTGAAAATGTAAACAGTAAAGGAAGGAGTAAAGTCAGGAAATATCAAAAAAAGGAAAATAGTGTTTGGATTATGCTCTTTACATTTATATTACAGTTGTGTGGTCCAAGTAAGATATTGATTGCAATTCTAGACTATTCCAAGTGACGCTAAATATGCCTTTGAAACTGAAATGTGTGTTGCGCAATCAGTTCAACTGAAATCTGGCACGGAGAAAATTGATAAAATAATGAAAGGAAGAATTTTAGTTTGACGTTGCTTCACAGGAAGGCAAATATTTTTTCCACCGCTGAGACCCAACAAGAGGAATTTTTTGACAGCTGTTAGTGTCCTTGTAAGCAGAAAATTTCAAGAGTATTTTAGGCACCTTAGCTATTACCTTGTGTATGCAGGAGAAGCAGGGGATCCAGCTGAAAACCCAGTTGCAGTAGAAGATGATTCCATTGGTGATGAAGATAGCTAAATAAACCATCACAAGATGTCGATAAGAATTGAGCATAGGGCTCAAATCTTTTAAATCTTTAAAAAAGTCGGTGTAAAATTATATAGCATTTTTATTTGAATTGGATGGCTTGAGAGGAAGTTATGTTACTTTGCTGTAAATCTGCCGTGGAATTTTTTGATATCTTGATTTTTTCAAAATGGCAGCAATTGAACTATCCCCGAAAAAATTCATGGAAAATTTTGAAAAAATGTAAATCATCGTATATCCTAAACAAAGAGAGGAAACATTATATAACCTTAAAGAAAACCATAGTTTATGAAGGCCTACAACATGGTGGCAAGCAGAAATCTGTAGCTTTTCTAGTTTAGGATTTAGAAATTTGATGACGTCATAGCCTCAAATTTAATAAATGCTGCCATCTTGAAACTAAGGAAGATATCAATAAATTGCCACGGTAGATTTACAGGAAAAAACCCTAAGTTCCTTCCAAGCCATTTATTTCAAAGAAAACTGCAATAGAATCTTACACCGACCTTTTTAAAGATTTGAGCCCTATGTTTTAAGAATTGTGAATCATCTCATTAAACATAAAGTCTTTGAGTATTTAAAATATCAAAATATCAAAATGAAAAATGGAATGGTATGGTAGTTGAGCACTTCAGGTGAAATTAAGAAGGTTCATTACAACATGCAAGTCTTGTAACCTTATTAGTTTCTTCTGCCATGGTTCTTTTACTTGCATGTCTGATAATCGAAAACTTTCGGACGGAAAAGTTTCGGAAAAATACCTTCAGACAAAAAACTTTCTGACGCCTTTTTGAGAATTTCAAACAAAAAACTTTCGGACAGACAATTTTTGTATGAAGCGAAAATATATGTTAAAGCAAGTTGTAATTATGTAATATTTAATCCTGTGCAAATCAGATACATATGCATCAGAAGCATTCAAAAAGCAGTTTTCAAGATTGCAGACGAACGAAAACAAGGTACCTTCATCGACTCTAGAACATTGTTACTGACAACTGCAATGTGGAAACCCACTTTGGAAGCAGGATCACCGGTGACAGTATATCACTTTTTTAATTAGTGGCATGGGAAAAATTGTGTTTTTTTCTATTTTCAAAGAATTGAAAACTTTCGGACAATTAAACTTTCGAACAAAAAAGTTGTCCCTAAGTTTGATCGTCCGAAAGTTATCGATTTTAATGTACACTTGCAGAAACTTAATACACATGACTTTATGACCATTTGAAGCATCCTTTTTACAGGTTTGATAGTAATGCTGATATCTACGGTTTGATTAAATATATCAAGTGAAACAATTAGTGAGGATAAAATACTGTATTCTACAAGGTGTCCCAAAAAAATGTGCCCCGTTTGCTTAAAGATTGTGACAAAACAGCAAAAGATTCTCGCCAAACCTTTACATTATGTTGCTCTTCAGATGCTCAAATAAACGTTGCTGCCATCGCCGTAAAAATCCGTCAAAAAATGATGGAGCTATGACCTTCAGAAGACCAAATTTGCCTGATGAATGAAACCAAACTTGTTTTACTATTTTGCAGTGATAAGTAGCTCCATGTGAGATAAGAAATAGTTTCTGTGAGGTCAGAAATAGTGGAACTCTCTGAGGATTATCGGAATTTTCACGAGAGCTATGACACTGGAAGCTGCTGTTTCATTGCATCCATGAAGCTATTTATCGTTGCAAAATAGTAAGATAAAATGGCCGACCGCTGGTTTCAGCCATCAGGCAAATTTGGTCTTCTGAAGGTCATAGCTCCATCACTTTTCAACGGATTTTTATGGGGATGGTAGCAAACTTTAATTGAATATCTGAAGAGCAACATCATCGAAAATTTTGGCGAGAATCTTTTGCTGTTTTGTCTCAATCTTCAGGCAAACAGGGCACAATCTTTTTGGGACTCCCTCTGGAATATCTTGCTTACCGCTGATGTGCTTGATATTGAGCTGCAAGAAAATGCAATACTTTGGTCAAAAATCTAAATCAAACGGAACATAAGGCAACTTCTCATAAATTTGTTATTCCAAATTAAGTATGAAAAGGGTAGAATTACCTTTAGAATCATTGCCTACTCGAAAAGCTGATTTGTGAACTGATTTCCAAATTACTCTGTAGGTTCCAAAATACTTATGTTTTTGTTTGTTCAAGTCCTTTTAACTTGCTGTAAATTACAAGGAGGAAACTTGGACAGCATGGGGCATTCATGACTTGCTAACATTAGAAAGCTAAAAGTAGCTCTGCCCAATGTCAATATTGACCCTGGTTCACGCTCATTGTGAGAAGAAGGGGTTCTTATGCATCTCTGATCATAGGAGGTTCTAACACCGACAGTGCAGACATTTTTTTACAACATCCTCAACATCCCAGACTATGATACACCTTTCTACCACCACCAACCTGATAGAAAGAATAGACCCCCATTCATATTTGAAGAATGTACCCGAGATGTTGGCAACGGTCTACCACGTCCACGATAAGACTGAACATGGAAATCTGCTGATTTGAGATGTTGGGGATGTTTTACTAGTTGTCAGAGCTCGGACCTCTATTTGCAATGAGAAGGAATTTCTTTAATGGTTGGTGATTAATCAAATAAGACAAGTGTAGACAAGTAAGTCGTTTGTCTCACAATCATAAGAATCCCAGATCATCAGGGATTACAAAGGCCTTGATATCTACTGTACAGTGTGATTCTTTTGATAAATGTGACCTAGGCTTTACTCTCTGCCATTATTTGTCCAGAATCTCATTACTTCAATAAATGTACATAAAAGAAAGTGGTTTGTTGTTGTTCCCAAATCAAATACTTTTCACCTAAAAATGATCCTTTTGAGGCCCCATCGTTAAGTAAGGAAAGCCACTTCCAAGACCTTCTATCAAATAGGTCACTTCAAATAACAGTGAAGCGTGTGGCCACGTATAAATAGACCAAACAATATGTCAATGATGGAAAATAGAGAATACCTTGATCTTGTTTGTCTAGGCCATGTTCCATCTTCATTTTGCTGTTCCATGACAACAACTTGTCCATCATATAGCCCAGCATCTTGTATAGTTGATTCACTGTTTGTTAATAATTCATATGTGTTACTCATATATTTGTTCCATAATCTTGTATCTTTGCTTTCGGAAATCTTGAAGGCTGTTTTCATCTCTGTCATTACATCCTCTGTGACAAACAAAACACTGAATTACACAAACATCTATTACATAAACATCACCCTTACTTGCACTGTCAAAATTCTAGTCTCTTCCTGCAATCAGTTCAGTTCAGTTTCATGATTTAAAACACAATTTAAATCAAAACTACATTGTAAACACCGAAAGAAAATTACAGCATGTGCCTTGCATACATTAACATGGTTTTGCTGCTTAAAGGCATTAAGTCCATATAAATAGCTGAGCATTCACGCTATCCTGAATTTTGCTGACAAACCGCTGACAGCCCTTCGTTTTCTCATAATAGTGCTAAAGTCGCTAGCAGTGGAGACCAAAGGCTTCTTAATCCTTGCATTATCATCAGGAATTTCTTTGGTTTAATTTCAACAGCAATGAAATCACAACTTTTGTTTTGGTCATGAGCATGCAATTTATGCGGACTCAATGCCTTTAATGATTCTTGTTTAGAAAACTTTACACAGTCTTTCTTATGACTCAAGAATTCTTATGATAATGTAAAGCATTCTTGCCATGTTAATGTGCACAAGGCATGTAACCATTATATAGAATATTTTAAAAGAAGTATAAAAGGCTTTCCACAAAAGAAAGGTTCAGTCTGGAGACATTTTGCCATTGCTGCTGCTCAAAATCTGCACTGGGTGATCAAAGATTTTAGGGTAAGAAACCACCTAATTTAAGTGGATTGCAGATGGTGACATGTGGTGCGCAAATTTCCACAAAAGCATAACTATGAAATATAACAAGAAATAGAACTACAAAAGGAGGAGAGACTTTGATTTTTTGGTTGGTCAAGTAAAGTCTATTGTGGGTGACATAAAATGTTGCAATATCAATAGACCTTTTAGCTATTCTATGAAAGTGTCTAGATCAAGCAATATTTTTATATATTGATATATGAGAGGTTCAATTGAGTGGCCCTGGGGCTTCAATCACTATTCTGCTCATTCAAAAATCCTTCAAACTGTATACATAAATATAAAATCATTGTTTGATTCAGATTTGTTTTTAGAATATACACGTATTTTCTTTATAAGAAACCACTTATAAGAAACGGTAGGTTCAATTTTTCGAAAGTTAAGAAACAACCCTACCTGAATTCAAAAAGCTAAGAAACTTTTGTAATTTACAGTTTTAATTTTCCTATTGCACTCAAAAATGTTTGAAATTGTACAGTTATAGCAACTGTTTGGATATTATTGTGCAAATTATGTTATTTACTTGCTTTAAGATCTTACCAAGTAATTTGGGAACACTTTAGACCAAACAAAATTAACTCTACACTTCCAGCCTTAAAAATATAAGAAACACGTGAGAAACTTTTGGTAGCACAATGGCCCAAAAATTTAAGAAACAGCCTACCAGCCTGGACCTTGGTTTCTTACAAAAAATGAGTGTAGCTAAAAGGTCTATTGTCATACCAAGAGTAGCTGTCTTGCTAAATCTCTTCACAACACAATCTTCTGTATCAGAATTCAAACATAGCTTGAGTTTAGTCAAGTAAACTTCCACTTTCAAGTCTTTCACATAAAGTCCATGTTCTCTGACAATCCTTGAAATGGGTTCTTGTCCATCTACCAAATGATACCATTCAACGAAATAATGCCATGCTGACGCTGGTAATATGTTGTAGTCAACCTCTTCCATCATGTGATCTCGTAGGTCATCACTTTTTGTCTTGTCTAAAATGTAATTTGATTTGCATCAAAAGGGATTAATAATTGTGTAAAACCAGGTGCGCACAGGCCCAAGGGGAAACAAGTTAAATTCTTAGTGCCCCATTCCATGTCCCACAAACTAGAACTTCAAAAGCTTGTAACACTGTCAATATTCAATGGAACTGCAAGATTCTCATGTCTAAAATTAATTTAAGATCTCAGGAAGAGGGTTCTCTTAACATGGAGCCGGTTGACTGCATCATTGATTCTTGATAGTTAATAAAAAAACAAAGAGCAAGGAAACTGGCTCTAAAGTAGAATGTACAATATGGTGTGATAATGACATGGATATGGACAACATTTTCTTTTGGAATCATTACAGCTGTACCGTTGTGTGTGCAGGAATCTAGGGATCTTATGCAAGAAAATGCCATTAACATTTTAAAACTAAACATGCTTGAAGCAGATTTATGAGTTTTATGACTAGTTGGTGTGGGGTGTGGTTTAGCATTTTTGGTGTGCAAGGAGTAAATAAGTATAATAATATTTTCAATAGTTTTCTTTTTTCCATATTCAAAGTATAACTTAAAATTTGAAAAACTTAACATTTATGGTTTTTTATAACTTTTTTATTTCTCATAATGGTTTTTTTTTACTATTTTCTGGGATACCCCTGTACATACCACAAAGTATACACTGTCATTATGTACAAATATACCTTTGAAAAGATTTGAATTGTCAATAGGGCCTGGAAAATCAGCTTCTTGTCCTCTTTCTCCAGAATAATAATTATCATATCCAACATATCTTTCCCATTGCTTCAGCCATCTTGAATCCATCAAGTACCTATGAAAACCAATATACAAAACAAATTAATCCATTAAACATTGATGAAAACCCCTACCATCTTCTGATTTCTCAATGTTCCTCTAATTCTAACTCTAATTTCCAGATCCTTTTGGCTGATTACAAACTCCGTCCTGAGCTAAGCAAGCATAAGAATGTCTCAATATTGATTTTTCATAGCCACAACCGATTGTTGATGCTGTTTTTAGCCACAGCCAGAGAGATGAGTGTTGCTGCTAAAGTCACCTTCAATCAAAAATCAATCACCTTTTATAAGAACGAGAATCGCCTGAAAAGCAATCTTGATCTTCATATGAAATCAGGATGATATGCAAAAAATCAAAAGTCATTAGCCCTAGTTTGCCTATTTGAGGCCTTCGTTTGCGCATGAAACTATTGGTGCATCTGTCTCAAATTAGATTTCATGTGCACTTGCTGAAGGGTTACCCTCCCTAAATATATGAAATCAAATCAAATCGAATCAAATCATGTGAGATTTACAATAACGCAAAATTACTTATGCATAACCCTGCAGAACATTTCAATTGTTGTTATTCAGGGGCATATATTTGAGACAAACAGTCACCAAGATAACCTACTGTAGTGTGCAGAATCATATACACAAAGCTGTTTTTGGTTCAGTGTGGTCATGTGCCTTCCTCCAGTCAATGGTGCCATTGTTTCCTGGGATTCTGCACCTTTCCTCTGCACATTAAACTGTATACAATCACACTATGAACATTTAAAAATTAATGGATACTATACTAGATTCTATTTCACACCAGATGTCAGGACCGGGTTGCAATGAATTTATTGATGCTACGAGCACAACTCATTTGTTACTCTTTTACCCCTAGCCTACCTATTTTACTCCTGCAAAGCCTATCTAAGTCTATCATACGTCTGTTTCCCATTGATGGTCTGGTACCTACATACAAGCCGCACCAACCAGCCCATTAGTTTTCCATACACATTTCACTATCAATTGCCCAGCACAGTTGCATTGGTGATATCTGCCCAGCCAACAAAGACAGTCAAGAGTGGTCATTCCCCTTTGGTTTCCAGGAAGTGCAGGCCATTTGGGGTTTCAAATTATGCAATGAAACAAAAAGTTGATGATACATTGCAAATGTCAAAGTTCCTGTGCATTTGCTATACACCATGCAACATAAAGAATATGATTTTATCCACTAACTATTTATTTCCTAAAATGTCTGCTTTCCTTGTGCATATGCAAATTTTGCATGATTTCCTTGGTTCTTCTTGAAACACACTGCAACTTTAAACTTTCACACACAAGCATGCCAATGTTCAATTTGCAGAGAAGATGATTTTTGCAAAGATAACAGACACGGATGGGTGCGTGCTTCAAACGTAAGGTCATTTTCACTCCCCCGCCCCGGTCAGGTGTGCACGGCTTTTTTCATTGTTTCAGCTACTGGTCCTTAGCTCAATCACAGGTGTGCAAATGTGATACTTTCCAGACAGGCATTGGTGTTCATTAATTGTTTTGAAGAGTGCATCAATGAAATTTTAGATGGCAAGGAATGTTTAATGACATGCTCTGCAGTTTGGCCTGTGTGATTGCACTTTGCATATGTGAAATTTTGTGGAAAATGTTAGCCCAATGAAAACATGCTCATTTCAACAGATCTGAACTCTTTTCAAGTTAAACACCTATTTCACAATGCCTTATATAGAACACTGTCGAATGACAGGACGGTGGACCAGTCACCAAATATTGGCAGCCAAAGCCATCATTTCAGTTACGCAGTTTTTAATTTCTTGCTTGCAAAGAAGGGCCATTGTTTTCCCAACACTGTGAATGACTGCATCCCTTCATCCCCCCCCCCCCCCCCCCGTCTGCCTTATGAAGGACCAGGGAATGTTAGGAGGACCTGGTTGCAGTTTTCAACATGATCTCAGGTGTGCAGAGCTGATTTTCTTTGTTTTCTTACTCCTAATTTTGAAGAGACCTATATTGTTCTCCTTGGGTGTGCAAGTGCAACACTCTGCATGCTGGTGTCAGCAGGATTCAGTGATCAGGAAGGGATCTCAAACAGGCACTTAAACTAGCAAATTGGGCCAGAGTACCTGTTCTAGCTGACATTTAATAAGGTGAAAGTGAAGTTGCGGTTTTTAGTGCCAAATGCAGAAGTAGAGAAGATCAGGTCTGCAACTCATTGTTATGATGCTGAAGTGGCAGGCTCCACCTGGGATCAAACCCTGTTCGCCTGACTGTTCTGGTCTGGCTGCAAAAGTTTGATCCCAGGTAAAGGATTACATCATTATTGCACCATCATAACACCTTCAAAAGGAGCCAGAAGAGCACAGCAAATGTCAGCTAAGGACAGGTACTCATTAGCAAGATGTTTACTATTTTCCAACAGATCATTTCGTGCAAATAGCAGCTGCATCCTGGAGCGGGTGTCTGTGTTTGGCAACCTAATCCTATATTCTTCTATTCATTTTAAATTCAACTGTTGCGCTTACTGATAAAATGCCTTTTTAGGCCTTGAAAAGCAAAATAGCAAACTCGTCTCTTTGCGTGCATATCTTACCAAGTATCTCCTTTTTTAAGTGGTTGGTCTAAACACTTTCTAATCAATTCCTTTTGCTGGTCAACACTTGGAGATGGTTTTGGGCTAGGCCCATCTGGGGTCCCATCCGTGTCCATGGTTTTAGGTGTTTCTTCGTTGCTAACGGTCATTCTGCTCTTTCTTCGAGTCTTTATCTACATCACCTGTGTCGGTAAATTGCCGTGGCAATCTTCAAAGGTCTTTAAATTGTTAATCTCCGGGTATTTTTGCGAATAAGTCAGCCACAGCTTCTTCTTGCAAGGTGATGAGGAGAAACTAACGATTCGTGGAATGCCAAGGGACTGGGCACTAGCGCGAAGAATGTGCAACAAAATCTTTTTCGCCTAAATTTTGCACTTTATTTTAGTTTGTCGAAAAAGAAATTTTATATTGCTAACGTTAGACTATTTCATCCTTGCTTCATCTTTTAAACCAATCCAGCCCGAAAATGAAGAAATCGGACATGGAGTCTGGATCGAGTGATATTTTTTTACAATTTTGTACGCGAGGTTCGATTATTGAGTGGCGTCAGATCTTCTATCAATGTTGTGCACGATTCGAAAATTCTACCAGTTCGGATCGGATTCCTTCGTAGAATATATACATAATCTCATGACACAATACAATTTAGTGCATGGTCAGATATGAAAATAAATGCTTGAAAAAAAAGAAAAAGGGACCATAGGTAGGTCGTAACATACAAAAAGTCAAATACGAACCAAAAACAAGTGAATAGCTAAAAGGCCTGTTTTTGCACCTAATTATTTCTCCAAATTTTGCCAAGAAGATTGATTTTACTTTTCGATTGTGGACAAAGTGATAGAAGCTCCAACGCCACTCAATCGAACCTTTCTTATGAACATGTATGAAAACATCGCTTGATCACGTAAACATGTATCAAAACATCGTTTCTGCAACAGCTGAAAGGTCTGTTGACAAAATAAATCATAGGCCATTCATTATAGTGTTCATGTGTTCCTGTAGCCTGAGCAAGGCTAGTGTGTTCCTTCAAAAAGCATAGCAAAATTTGCGCTCGAGCTACCTTTTATGGCCCAGGGCCGGGTTGTTCAAACCACGATTAGCGCTAATCTTGGATTAAAAGCATGATTGGACCCACGATTCTGTTGTCGTTGCAGTCTTAATCCAGTGTTAACCTAATACCAGTTTTGAACAACCGGGCCCCAGCCCAGGGGGATATTATGGTATATTAGGTGCTCAGGCTGGGGGTACACAGCATAAACCCAAAAAACAATTTTTGGCATTGATTTGGACCCAAAAATTATTTTCCTCACGCGACATACCCAGAAATTATCGAGTCTTGACATATATACCGTAGATTTCACGTAGTGCATTTAGATATTTAATAGATAAATTGGATCAAATTTTATGCGTTTTGTTTTCTTGCCTATGAATTTGTCATGAAAAGAAAAACCAACTCGACCATCAGAAGCTTTACGCACAATGACAAGTGATGTAGATAAAGTCACGAATGTAGTATAACGACAAGTAACAACAAGCTATGTTACTACAAGCAACAACAAGTAAAAGAAGAAAACTATCATATTGAAGCTCACAGCTTACAGCATGAAAAGCGTGCAAAAAAACGTCATTGTTCGTAACATAACAATATCTCCATTTTTCTTATATTTTAACAGACACTCCATGTTTTGAACAATTTCCAACTTTTCGTAGGAACATTTTGTCCAGTTTTTCACAACAAAAGTCTAAATGATTTGGATCAGTGAAAATCAATTTCAATCTTCATTCATTTGTTCCTCATATACCTGGTAAGTTAAAAAATGTATCCACTGATTAAAAAATCGAATAGCAAAATAGGGAACTATCTTGGCTTCGGCTTTATTTAGGATCTGCTTCAGGTGCGTTATAGACTTGCCCCAAGTCTGTTTTGTCAACTGCAATAAGTCTACCGGAAAGTAAATTTTGGGTTAAGTCTAGGTGCGTTATGAAGTAGCAAAGAATAATTGCACCAACAAGGACAGATTTTGTTGACACCAAACAAGGGCAGATTTTGTAATACAATAGCATGAGTTGCTTTTGTTGACACCTCAATTCAAAGCGATTAGCGATTGCAGACAAAGGAAATTCTCTCAAACAGTAATTCAAAACAAACACAGATGCAAAAGTTTCTTTGAAAACCAGGTAGCTAGCTCACTCGTTGTGCATTCCAGAAACTGTTTTTAAGGGCAAACATGAGCATAGATTGAAAGAAGAAGGATGCATCTACACATCTGCCGCGGGCATTTTATTTGTTTGGTTCAAAAGCCATTTAGGAGGCGATTCAATTCTCTCATTTTTTTGGGTGTTATCAAAACATTTACTGCTCAGCTTCTGGACCAAAAAAATAAAATGCCCGCGGCAGATGTGTAGATATATCCTTCTTCTTTCGATCTATGCTCATGTTTGCCCTTGAAAATAATTTCTGGAGTGCACAGCGAGCGAGTTAGCTACCTGGGTTTCAGAGAAAATTTTGCTGCTTTGTTTGTTTTGAATTACTGTTTGAGAGAATTTCCTTTGTCTGCAATCGCTAATCGCTTTGAATTGAGGTGTCGACAAAAGCAACTCATGCTATTGTATTACAAAATCTGCCCTTGTTGTTGACACCTGAATTAAAAGCGATTAGCGATAGCCGACAAAGGAAATTCTCTCAACCAGCGATTCAAAAAAAAGAAAAGTTGCTCTAAATTCCAGGTAGCTAGCGCACTCATTGTGCATTCCAGAAATTGTCTTTGTGAGCAAACGTGAGCATATATCGAAAGCTGAGCAGTAAGTGTTTAAGTACACCCAAAAAATAAGAGAATTTAATCGCCTCCCAATCGGCTTCTATGCCAAACAATTAAATGCCCGAGGCAGATGTGTAAATATATCCTTCTTCTTTCGATCTATGCTCATGTTTGCTCTTAAAAGCAATTTATTGAATGCACAACGAGCGAGCTAGCTACCTGGGTTTCAGAGAAACTTTTGCGGCTTTACTTGTTTTGAATTACTGGCCGAGAGAATTTGTTTTGTCTGCGATTGCTGATCGCTTTGAATTGCGGTGTCAATAAAAAGCAACTGATGCTTTTGTCTTACAAAATCTACCCTTGTTTAATGCACCTTGACATGCCCAGCATGCCCAGAAAGAGTCGAAATTTAGCCATTACTTCTCATATCAATTTTTCCATGATTTGTTCGTTTTGGTGCGTAAAGCCTGGTTTCCACATACTCATAAGTGGCGGGGCCAGTGCTGAGGCACTGTAATTTATGGAAAAAATACTGTTTAACTACTGTTAAATAATAATAACCAACTTAACCTGTTGTTTGTATCGTTAATTCGTTCTTCGCACAAACGAAACTGATGATTATGCGATGAAACACGTTTTTGGTTATTCAACGTTGCTCTTTATTGCAGCTATTAACTTATTTTCTCTCCTTTCAGGGTTTCAGATCAATTCTTTGTTTCTCTTGCAGGATTTAACAGTTTCCTCCCTGGCTACAGGTTAATTTGGTTATCATTCTTTTAGAGGAGTTACCAGTTTTCATTTCACAGATTAGATGTGTCTGCGTTTGTGAGTTTATTAAGGTGAGTCAGTTATCTAAGGTTATTTTCAAATCAAACAATTTTTGCTCGCTTGGCCAACGCTCAATACATACAAGTTTCTTAACTTCAGCTATATGTGCATGGATGTGTGTTGGCTGCATGTATTTACATGAATGCGTTTAACTGAAGTTTGGGCATGGCAGTGTTGTCTTGCGTTATCTTTCTCATGTTAGTAACATGTTCTATTTCAAAGGTAAACATTTCAGAAAACTAGCCTAAACACTAGCATTTTCGGATGCAAGATTACACTGTCGTTCTTTCTTCAAATTGTAACAGACGTAATGTACAAATATCTATGAACGCATTCTGGCTAGCCTGGTTGCTCTTCCAGATGTAGAAAACATTTCCATTCTCTCCTACACTAGGAATACAATTTCTAGTCTAGCTTTGAAATCTCCTGCGATGATAAAACGTTTTTCATGCATTTGGTATTGAATTGAAACGCAATACGCAACATTTTTTTCCTCTGCGATGACTGGTTAAAAATTGAATAGACATTAGCTCGTCTACAAAAGAACCTGGATCGAGCGTCATCTTTATACATTTTTATACGTAAAGTTCGATCGAATGGCGTTAGAGCTTTTATCACTATTGTGCACATTCGAAAATTCTACAAAATGTAGCAAAATGGCCTTCGCTTCTGATTCTTTGCAGAATAGCTAAAAGGTCTATCGTTGTGCAGTGGAATAAAAGGATTAATACGAATTGAATAAATATAACTGATGTGACTCTTGACTTAGGACTTTTCGTCTCTTATTTCCCTGCGCTCTTTGATTTGCTGATGTCATTTGGTAATAGGGACTCATACCATTACTCTTATAAAGTGGGCACCCTTTAGGCCCATATAGAGTGGTTCCGTATTGACCAATCAAATTGCTAGAATTTACTTTTCAACCAATAAGGAGGCGCTATCTACATACAAAAAACGGTTGATACAGACTAGAGTTCTCGTAGCTGCGATGGATCAATTTTCTTTCTACAGAGGAAGATTACTGCTTGAAAGGTCTATACTTTGTGATTAGTAGGTCGGGAAAAAATCATTCTTTGTACTAAAAGTTTGCTTTTCAGTGTTTAAGCTTTTTGAACCAGACTTTGAAGCGATTTTGTTGAGTGTACGAGAACAGCCGCTAGTTTAGACCACTTTGAAACAGGGGGCCCACTTTGATCTTGGTATCATTCCTTGTACTAAAAGTTTGGTTTTCAATGTTTAAGCTCTTTTAAACCAGACTTTGAAGCGATTTTGTAGAGTGTACGAGAACTGCCGCTAGTTTAGGCCATTTTGAAACAGGGGGCCCCTATTGAGCAAGTGATACCAGCAAATCAAAGAACGCAGGGAAACAAGGGACGAAAAGTCATAAGTCTAATATAAATCTACAATACTAAGCTTAAATTATGAGAATCACCTCAAATATTGAAGCAGCGAATTTACAGACATTATTCTACACGTGGTAGGAGTCCATTTTTCTCGGGTTCGAGTAGCTCATTGACCATGGATGAAACCAAATTGTCTAAAATTTTCTTTACAGAAGTTGCATCCACGCTAAAAAGAGAAACATGAAAGCCTTCAATGAAGGGAAAAGGCCATGAAAATTATAACTGATAACGCAACTGTTGACTAACGTGTATGACTTGTATGTATATATATATGTGTAGGCCTACTTTAAATAAATTGATAATAATAATAATAATTGGCAAACGTGGACTTACGTCAGTCTAAACAAAATCACCACATTTTGTGTCAGTAACATTTCGCTGCATAGCTCTCATTAGAAACAAGGCAAAAATTGGAATTGAGATGGTTTTAACAATGTCATTTATTAATTCATATTGTTGTCAATCTTTGTTCTGAAAACATTTTTCACATCTACAGGGTGTCCGAAAAAATTGTGCCCCATTTGCCTAAAGATTGCGACAAAACGGCAAAAGCTTCTCGCCAAAACTTTTGCATGATGCTGCGCTTCAGATATTCAATTAAAGTTTGCTACCATCCCCATAAAAATCCGTTTCAAATTGATGGAGCAATGACCCTCAGGAGACCAAATTTGACTGATGACTGAAACCAGCGGTCGGACGTTTTGTCTTACAATTTAGCAGCCATAAATAGCTTCATGAATAAAATGAAACAGCAGCCTCCAATGTCAAAGCTCTCGTGAAAACTCCGATAATTATCAGAGAGTTCAACTATTTCTGACCTCACAGAAAATATTTCTTACCTCACGTGAAACAATTTATCGCTGCAAAATAGTAAGAAAAAATGGCCGACCGCTGGTTTCAGTCATCAGGCAAATTTGGTCTTCTGAAGGTCATAGCTCCATCATTTTCAACGGATTTTTGTGGCGATGGCAGCAAACTTTAATTGAATATCTGAAGAGCAGCACCATGTAAACGTTTGGCGAGAATCTTTTGCCGTTTTGTCGTAATCTTTAGGCAAAACAGGGCACAATTTTTTTGGGACACCCTGTAGAAGAAGTGCATATGGGTTAAAGGTAATAATGTTTCCATGCAAATACAGCGACTCTGCTATTTTCACGTGATTTCATGTGATCACTTTACCGTACTTTCAAAAAGATAGCCAAGTCTAATATAACCAGACTGATGACTTACTGGCGGCTGCAATTCCAGAGCTGAACCCGAAGTCTCACAGGAAGCAGCTTCGTTGTGAAATTTAAATTCTAGTTTTGCATGTGATCAGTTAAATTCTACCAATCACAGGGCGCTCCTCGAGCTCTTCGTCAGCATCGTTTTAGCACATTTTGACAAGAGCGTATACGCTGCTGTACTTACATGGACACATTACCTTTAATACCAATACCTGCTTTATGAAAAGTACGAAATGGCAGAAAACGGGCCTAAAACACAGATGGAATCGTAAGGAATCTCACACACAGGACAAGACGCTACAACGAGGGCAGATTTTGTAATACAATAGTAATAGCTGCATTTGATTGACACCTCAATTCAAAGCGATTAGCGACTGCAGACAAAGGAAATTCTCTCAACCAGTAATTCAAAACAAACAAAACCATAAAAGTTTCCCCGAAACTAGTAGGGCAAACTCTCGCCTTGTGCAAGCGAAAGGTGGTTTTTAAGAGAAGTTACGAACACCTGTAACCAGTGGCGGCTGGCAGCGGTACTAGTGGTGTAGTGGTACTAGTCTAGTACCACTTTAATTTGAAAGCTTGAAATATATTTTAATGGTCTTATTTTCTAATATTTCAAAAATAAAACAAATTGAATTGACCAAGAAAACAAAAAGAAGGAAGAGCGGTAGAGCACACTAGAGCCAATATATCACCATCTGACCCTCCCTCGTTTTAATCCTTGTTGAATGAGCAGTATTGAATGAGGCCTTTATGTACTCCACGGTACCAGACATCGTTCATCCAGTACTGTAGAAGGCAGTCCTATTGTGGTTTGTGACTCGTCATGACGTAAAGCTCTTTGTGTACCCACAAGCCCAACAAGTAAATTCGTCCGCAGTACTAGATTCCTATTTCTGGTAATGTTGCATGGCCGCCAAAATAACACATCCAAACAGGATTACGAAATCGACCCTGCAGTCTTTTCAGCAGTATCAAATCACAATGGTCAAACTTTGCTGGTTTATTGAATGATACTGAGGTATTCAAAAAAAACTTTTAGGCCTGTTTTCTATTTAGCTGTCTAGGATTCTGCAGAAAATGAATCGTGTCGCAGGAGTTGGCTACCATTTTTCCTGGATGCGTGGCCAAGATGTAGATTCTTCTTTTAAACTTTGTTAACTGAAGGGAACAGCAACAATTGGCAGCTGTTTTCCTGCTCCCATACATTTCTGGTGCAAATGGAACCATTCAAATTGTCCTATAAGTAAAAATGCGATTTTGTGCACACCACAAATTGAACGAGAAACCTCCGAGAAACCCACGTTACTAGAATTTCATTTCTGGTACTTCCATCAACTGCGGCTAGCAAGCGGTGGACTGGGTGCCGCAAGTGATTAACTTATCAAATGTATTGCTCACGTGCCTCTTAAGTGGCCGCAGCCAATAATCGACATGACTCACTGCATTTCGGTGCAGCGGTCTTAGCCTAGCAATGCAGCCAGCATCGTTTGAAAAGATTTTCAAAAACTGAATTCATTAGAAGTAAGTAGCATGGTTTGCAAAAAGATGTATACTATAATGTTCAGATAAATAGCGTTTTGCAGTTTCATCAATAAATGTTATGCTTTCCCTGCTACGTTTTACTTAAAAATCCACCCTGCCTGTAACAAAGAAGAAGGGTAAATCTAAAGTTCTGTCTGGCGGATTTTGTTTATTTGATTCAGGAGCTGTTTTGTAATGGTTTCATTTAAGCCCTAAATACGCGAGAATTACAATGCCTTTTGCTCGGCTTCTGAATCAAACGAACAAAATCCGCCAGAGAGAACTTTAGATTTACCCTCCTTCTTTCGTTATAAGCACATAACTTCTCTTAAAAACCACGGTTCGCTTGCACAAGGTGAGAGTTTGCCTTAATAGTTTCGGGGAAACTTTTGCGGCTTTGTTTGTTTTGAATTACTAGTTGAGAGAATTTCCTTTGTCTGCAGTTGCTAATCGCTTTGAATTGTGGTGTCAATCAAACGCAACTATTGCTATTGTATTACAAAATCTGCCCTTGTTAGACGCAACAGCATTCAATCTCTCAAGAGTTGTAGGAAATGAATTCTTAAACAAATACTAAAGATTTTCAATCCCATGGCAATACATGCGAAATCTGTGAAAACTTTTACTTTTGTATTGTTCGGTGGGAGAAGTTTCTTTACAATTCGATAAACAAGGGCAGATTTTGTAATACAATAGCATCAGTTACCCTCCCTAAATGATTGAAATGAATGAAATGAAGTAAAATGCCCCCCCCCCCCCCCAACGTCATCTTTTCCGTAATCGTCTATTATAAAATTAGCATAATTAATGTTTGTATCCAAGACTGTAGGCGAAAAGCAAAGTTCATCCAATCGCATTGCATATCCATGAATTCAAAAAAGGCTTGCTCTTGGAAAATTAAAGAAGCTTTATAGGAAAAAAACAGATCATACCTCGCATCTGGTTTTGACGCGATTTCTGTGTAATATTTGATTTTTGGTTCGGTGCCACTCGTTCTGATAGTTGCAGTGATTCCATTTTCAAAAGTGAATGTTATCATTTCACTTGAACTGCTTGTTGGCAGAACCTGTCAAGAAACAAAAACAAAATAATAAATGTAAATCCACAAAAACTAAAAACAAAAATGATAAATGTAAATCCACAAGAATATATTTTAAAAACTACTATTCAAAAAATGTCCTGCAATATTTGAGGGATGTAGTTGACAATTTTTTTCAGTAATCTCTTTCAAGTAGGCTGGAAGGATTTCTAGCTATTCAAAGCTAATTTACGCATTCCGCACTATGCATGCCGCATTCAGGCATGGGACGCCTTGTTTAACGTCCCGTCCGAAGGACGGCGAAGTGAGTTGCGAGGTCAGGTCTCCCAGAGGTCACCCATCTGGAGTTTAATTGATAAATTTTCTGAAGATTTATCCCCAAAAAAGATGGAATCGTGTTTTTAACGCTACTGTGACGTCAAGCCGTCAGCATGAACATATATGATATATGGTGCGTTAAAGAATCTTCTGCTTTCGAACAATTAGCCAGGAAAAAACATGTCGGATTGCACAGACAAAAGTCCATGACTGTTTGCTGAAAAGCCAGTCGAGCAATAAAAGTCAATTTTCCAATTTTTTTGAGGAATGTAAACGGCATATGGCTACATTCACCAAAAATGACCGTGGTAAGACAGTAAAATTGAAATTGCTGCATTTGGTAGGCCTTACATTTTCAAACGAACCTCATCATGTAAGCAATCAGAATTGTAATCGAATTTCTTTACTGCTGCAAGTGTCTTTTCAAATATTGAATAATTTTCTTATTCATCTGGCATCTCATAAACAAACAGTCTTTCCATGATCTAGGTATGTTAATATCGATAACAAATGTATTGCATCGAATTCAAGACTTCATACCGGTTTCTTGTCTGGTTGGTTACTGTCATATCCTTTACCAGATAGATCTCTCACACTTGTAACTTTAACACCACCAATCATACTTGGATACTGTGAAACAGAAACATATGAATTTATTTGTTTTCTATTTTACTGTTTAGGCACAGTAGTCCCAAGACTCAATGTACTCGTCCCAATGTTTTCGCTCCATTCCATCTTTACAGTACGATCACTGCAGCGGAAATACGTTGTTGCGCAGGAGCATAAAAATGAATAACAATTCAATTCAATTTCAAGTCTGTTGTTGTTGTTGTAACTGGGACGTTGTATTGAGTCTATCAGTCCCAAAGAACTGTTTTTCAGAGGAATTAGCAGAGTCAACCATTACATCTTCTTTGAACTAAAGTGCTTGAAAGGAATTTAGCGTAGTTTGCAGTAGATCTGCCGTGGAAATTTTTTGATATCTTGATTAGTTTCAAAATGGTGGCATTTATTATATTTGAGGGTGTGACGTAATCAAATTTCTAAATCCTAAACCAGAAGAGCTACAGATTTCTGCTTGTCATCATATTTTAGGCCTTCATAAAATGTGGCTTCCTTGAAGAGTTTATCAGTTTCCCCCTATTGATTTAGGATTTACGATGGTTCTCCATTTTTCAAACTTTTCCACGAATTCTTTCAAAAATAATTAAAAGGCAGCAATTTTGAAAATAATCAAAATATCAAAAAAATCCACGGCAGATTTACAGCAAAGAACCCTGAGTTCCTTTCACGGCAGTTAATTGAAAGAAAAATGCGATAGAAGTTTACATTTACCTTTGCAAAAGTCTGAAAGATTTGAGCAATATAGTGTCACTGATAAGAAAAGTGTCTATGAAAGCTATTAATGTTATCTAATTTCTTCATGCATATCTTACGAAAACTCCGTCTCAAAAACTACTGAATCAGTGTGAAAAATGTTGCATTGGTGTAAAAACCCTTTGAAAAACATAATCTTTGTTTCAGATGAAATAAAAACTTCATGGGATGCAAATTAAAATGCTCGGTTGATTAAAGGGGCCTACCTTGTAGGAACTGTGTTTATTCCCAGTACTGTTTTCGTGACATGGCATACTGAGTAATTGCTACAGTGATTTTCAAATTCTAACATCTGTTAGCGTTGACCAATCAAAAATCACGCTGTCTAGTTCCCTGTGGTCATCTCTTACAACAGTTGATCTCGTATTATACCGGAATTGGACACCACAAAATTATTCTTACGTCATCTTCACAGGACAGCAATTACTCCGTGTTCTATGTCACGAAAACAGTATTGGGAATAAACACAGTTCCTACAAGGTAGGCGTCCTTGGTTGATTAAAGTTCAGAAAGTATCATTTGAAAACGTCCCAAAAATTTTCGTTCACAACTTTGTTCTCTCAATATTGTAACTTTTCACATGATAATTCATACTTATTTTAAACCCACCTATTTAAAGATTTGGAACCTAGTCTAACTTCCACACTTTCGCACTACAACGCAATAAATTATTCATCCTGTTTTATATTCGGACTGTCCGTTGACATGATAAAAAATGCAAGACTTACAGATCCATTTTCAATTGTCTTGATTCTCTTGAAAATCCTTTCAATCGTTGGTTTCGAATGACAGATGTAGTAAGAATTGTTGCTAATGTGGATACCATACCTGAAACAAAAATAAATACCAGCCTTTTCAAAATTGTATGGGGGTAATGCATGGGGTGAAAAAAATCAATACCAGCCTGCACTCTTCCAAAATTCGTTCAATTGAGATTTGAAAAACAAACTAGATGAGGCAACTGTTATCTTCAAAATCAGGTAACCCTGAATTTCCATAAATCAAAAGCCATACCTACATTTAACAATACCTCTCAAATTAACTTAGGTCTTAACACGAGTTTACAAGGCCATTTTCACGGTCAGCAACACAGACAAATTGCGGTACAGTAAATCCCCGCATATAAGAACCTACAAAAATAAGAACCTATATGCTGTTTTTCCTAATTTATGTACCTTGTAATTAAGAACCTGTTTCAGTTTGATGAAAAATATGTTCTTATAGCAGGGGTAGCAACATTGATTTTGGATTGTTATTATTAAGTTCATTTATGTCCCAGTGGGCTTTTAAAGTTTGAATCTCCTCCCCTGCTGTTTGAAAGCTTAGCATTGGGTTATTAGGTATATTGTAACCTTGCCAAAACAAATACTAGGGCTGAAAATCGTTGATGAAGGTTCTAAAATGGCCTACGCAAGGCACTCTTCAAATAAGAACCGTTATACCTTGAAATTTGTCTTACTACCTTTAAAACAAGAACCCATTTCAGCCTAGCTCTCAAAAAAGTAGGTTCTTATATGCGGGGATTTACTGTAATTTGCCATAAAGTAACAGTCATCCTAAAGACAAAAAATAAAGCAGACTTTATATACCTACTTTTGATACAATTCTTCCAATTGGCCATTAATTGTCTTATTTTCATTGTACAAATATGATGCTAATTCACCCATTACTGCGGCTGCGCAGATTCCATCTTTATCCAGAACCTGTGGACCATACATAAAACCTGGAATGAAGAAGACAGAATTTTTAGGCCTTCCAAGTAAGTGGTAATGTGCCTGATGGTACAAATATTTTACCATCATCTGAATGAAGTACAAATCATCTTTAGCAACAGTAACGGAATCATTATCTGCAAACGTGACAATGCTAAAACTGACGCTGGGACAATTTAAAATGCTGGATCGCAACGAAGGTATGAGCACAATGAAACTGAGCGGATAAGGCTCAATTGTGGCACACTGAGCAACAAACCTGATGGTTAAAGCGGTGCGAGTGCCCACCCTGTCAAACCTGCTAAATATAGTGATGAGAGTCTCCAGCTCTCTGTGATTCCAGGCTAAAAGAATCACGCGGTGTGGTCCAATCGAGGGGAAAGACTAGGACGCTGCTTCGATAAGCTAAGCTTCTCGGCGTCCTAAAACTACCTTCGGATGGTAGATAGAAATAAAGAAGCAGAAAAACTTGCAAAAGAAACTGTAACGAACAATTTTTTATCAACAAACATTCTTTTCAATGTATAATTGCCTCTATTGCTGGGTTGCGTGAATTAGGTTAAAAATGATTTAAAATCTGAAATTATTTCATCAAACAAGCTGCTGCCCCGTTTCAGCATATCATCAAAAATTGCTCTGAGAGTAGGATTTGTAGCAAGGTTTTTAAAACACTAGCAAACGAGCAAAGTTAACTGACATATATTCGAGGCAACAAGGACAGATAATGTTACAATAGGACTCGCTACTTTTTATTGACACCTAGATACAAAACAATTTGTGATTGCAGACAAAGGGAATTCCATGCTCGGTTGGTCAAGACAAAAACAAAAACAAAGCAAGCCGCAAAAATTGCCCTGAAACCCAGGTCGCTAGCTCACTCGTTGTGCATTCCAGCAATGGCTGTTAAGAGCAAATATTAGCACACATCGAAAGAAAAAGGATATATCTAAGCTAGGGAATTTTATTTGTTCGCACCGAGTTGAGCATTAAGTGTTTTAATTCTACACCTAAAAAGTACGAGAATTGAATCCCCTCCCAACTGGCTTCTGCACAAACTAAATAAAATGCCCGAGGCAGATGTGCAGATATATCATCCTTCTTTCGATATGTGCCAATATTTGCTCTTAAAAACCATTTCTGGAATGCACAACGAGCGAGCTAGCGACCCGGGTTTCAGGGCAATTTTTGCGGCTTGCTTTGTTTTTGTTTATGTCTTGACCAACCGAGCATGGAATTCCTTTTGCCTGCAATCACAAATTGATTTGTATCTAGGTGTCAATGAAAAGTAGCGAGTTATATTGTAACATTATCTGTCCTTGTTATTCGAGGCCCGTTCCATCATCTTCTGGCTTTGTATCCATATTGTTACAAAAGAAGTTTGCATACAACACGTACCTATAGCTTCCTCAAAAGCAAACAAAACATGGTTTCCTTTGCTCATCAAATCGATTGCTTTATTTGCCATCCATTTAAATCCAGTCAAAGTTTCCTGAATGTGCGAAAAAGACTTCAATTAGCTTTAAAGTTAGTTGACGAAGCTAAGTAGAGGCAATCTATACATAGGGCAAAGAAACGCCTACGCACGTAATTGCTCCCCCAGTGAAAAGATATGCACGCATGTGTCGATATCATCAAATACAATAGGCTAATTTTAGACCTGGATATGCAGCTCTTGAGTTAGCAATTTATCTTCGTCAACTAACTTTAAAAATGCACGACTTACTACTTGCACAGTAAAAGAAGCAAAACTGGTTGATTACATAGGCAGCTCGCTTGCATGCACTGCTTAGGTGTTGTGGTGTAATATTTTGCAGCCAGAACAGTCAGGTAGACAGGTAGTGCCCCACTATTTGAGCGTCATGACAAGGGGTTGCTAGGTCTTCTCTACTTCTGCGATTCCAGCGCTTAGCGTTAAGAACCGCAAATTAACCTTCACCGTTTCAAGTTGGTATCATGAACCACTTGAGCCCTTCGAGCTTAAAGGGAATCGATATAGATAAATCGAATGGCTATAAGAGATGCTCAAATACCCACTGCTTCTTTAGCTACACAATGGAACAGCACATGTCAAAAGTCCTCAAATACTATAATATCTTGACTATATTTGTATTTTACTATATTAGTTTACGATGAAAGAAAAGGTGCAACAACATAGAGCAGGCATCAAGTTGATCTTTTGCGTACAGTATGTTCTGCTGACTAGTTTCGCCCACTGTCAGCATACAATTTACTGTACCCACATGGACATACAATTTGCTATAAATAGAGGTTGATACTTTGAATTAATCAGTTTCTCTCAAGATGCCCTGGTGGGCGAAACTAGCCAGCACTGAAATAGAAATAAATAGCGCAAAAAACCAAATTGATGCCTGTTTTTTTCGAGTGGTTAGGCCCTCTTTAACGGTATGTACTTTACTATATACATTTAGACTAACACTTATACACTATAAAGGAGACGAACGCAAAGGAAGAGACAGATTTTTGGCGCACTGAGGCCTTTCGAATCTACATTCTCACCAGAGTGTGACTTTATATTTGATTATATTTAGAGCATATTTTATATTTTTCATTTATTTAGACCATATTTTGAACTTGGCCTGAGCCAGCTTTCAACCATGTCGACTCATTTTAAATTAGAACACAACAAATTTGGCTGCAACAAAATTTGGTTCTTTCAATGATCAAGGTACCGATTTTCAAGATTCAACGTCCATCCAGATGACTTCGTATCACTTATAACTACAAATACGTTGACAATAGAATAATTGAGAACACGTTACCTCAACACGAAATCCTTCTACAGCGCCAATCGATTGCAAAATCTTAGATGACACTGTGCTATGAACCATGTAGACTGTGTCTCCTGTTTTATAAAAGGTTAAAATCAGGGAAGGCTAAAATTGATTATACGAAGCAAAATGACAAACTTTGCCAGTGCACTTTATACATGAATACCTGAGAGTGTCATCATTTTTAGGAAGGAAAGACAAGGGAAATTTGCGCATTTTTTTCACTCGTTTCTGCAGGTTTTTCGAAGTGGTTTTCTGCAGATAATGGCCCATAGGCACGGGAAAAAATGGCCGATTAAAGCCGGGTAAATTACTGAACCTAATGGAACATATTGGCAATAAAACAAGACAGTTTTCAATATTATTGCTTTGATATTCAGGGAGCAGTGGCCTTCCAAGCGGGGATTCTTTTTTGACTCACCAGGTAGCTCACCCGGTAGACTCTATAAACCAATTCGCAATTTGGAGAAAGAGACTGAGGAGAGCGCGGCCCATTCTGACAGCCTTGGCAACAGGGAAATCCAGGGAATCCTCTTTTCTGCAGTGCAAAATCTACAGCTTGCGGCTCATTCGCATCTCTCTCCAAACTCGAGTTATTCTCGATTTATTTGCAACTTTCAAGAGTTATGTGATGCTTGTCTAGTTTGGTGAGTGTTTCCTCTGGATGACCAAGCCGTCTTGTCATCCCTCCTCCCATTTGTGAGTGTAATTTGAGTCACTTTATTTCAGGTACTTTCCTTCGACTTTGAAACGGCTCAGTTTAGGCCTAGCCGACCTGATGGGATTCCCTGTAGATTTCCTACTTGTTGCCAAGGCTGTCAGAATGGGCCGCGCTCTCCTCAATCCCTTTTCCAAATTGCGAAATGATCTATTGTAAAATGCTACAAATGGTTGCGTCTGCAAATTGTTAACGTCAGTAAAATTTGTGTGCTCTACAAGTTAAAACACATTAAACAGCATAGATTCCAAATCTTTAAAAAGGCTGGTGTAAATTTGAGCGACCTATTTCTTTTAACTGAATGACTTTAGCTATTTCTCTATAATTCTACCGTTGGACATTTCTGAAATCTTCAATATTTTCAGAATTAGAGTGCTTTTCTTCTTTTCCAAGAATTCAAGAAAAATTTTCAAAAAAACTTAAAATCAGCGTAATTTTTAAACCGTGTGACGCAACATGAAGCAATTTCGAAGAGAACTATGGTTTATGGATGCCTACAATATGATATCAAGCAAAAGTCTGTCACTCATCTGGTTTATGATTTAGAAATTTGACGATGTCACATCCTAAAATGAGCTGAAATGGAAAATACGCTGTAATTTGAATAATATTCAAAATCTCTGGAAAGTCCAACGGTAGAATTATAGATAAATACCTAAAGTTTCTTTCAAGCCATTCAATCAGAAGAAATAGGTCATTGAATTTGACACCCACCTTTTTACGCCCAGTTAAAGATTTGGAACCTATGCTACATTAAACACATTTAAAAATATGAAAATCTGAAGACAGAACAAGAAGTAAATCAAACAAGAAAATCGTAATATTTTAGATACCTGGATAAACATGAGGCATGATCTTTTTATGGTTAAACACCGCCCACCAGCCTAACAAACAACCAATTTCATTTCCTGTAAATATTTTCCAGGTCCCACTGAAAGTAAAATACTGGAATTAGAACAGCTTTGGCATGAAGGTTTAACATCTACACTGAACTGCAGCAAAATGATTTTTTCGAATGTTTCTACTCTTTTATTCTTTTACTCTCTGCTACCAGTTGCAGATTGTTTATCATGTGTAGTACAATAAGTCCCCGCATATAAGAAACGGACATATAAGAAACTGTAGCCTGCCAGCATACAGAATATTTCCTCCTATATAAGAAACCAAGCAACATGATTCTTTCCAGTTTCTTATAAATGATGCAAAGTTGAAAAAATACTCAACTACACGGCTGTTTTTCTGTGTAGCTTCAGTACTAAAATTTGTAAAATCTGCTCAACGTCTAGATATACAGTATTTCATATTTGCTTCATCCATAATCATTTTTTGGGGCATCCTTGTTTACTATCTAGCATGACCCTTGAACTTAAAGGTGGTTTTTGACAAGAAAGCATTACGCAAAAGAAAGTTTCTTAATGAACATATAAGACATCTGCCAGCCTCAATTGAAAATATTTTCTTGCATATAAGAAACCAGAGAGCCTGATTTGAAAATTTGAGTTTCTTATAAGTGGGGACTTACTGTATTCATATTGAGATTTAGCTTTGCAGTGCATTTTAGAAATCATTATCAAAACTGAATCTGAACGCACGTAAGAAATCAAAATTACTTTTTGATCCTGCCAAAATTTTACAGAACAAATGACTGATTACACTACCTACAGACTAATTTATAATTCCACAACAATTATTCCATGGGGAGTAACAGACTATGACTACCCCGCCGTGGCCATTTCATAAAGAAAATAAAACTTACTGCAAACGATTAGTATTTCTTGTTTTAGAGATAGCTGATTTGATATGAGCTGAATAAGAAAGCTTTGAGTCCACGATAATACAAAGAAATAAAATATGAACTGGTTAAAAGTCAAATTAACTCTTACTTCAATGTGTCTTGACAAAGAATTAGGCCTAGCACTAGGTTAACCATGGTGCAGTAAGAACAGATACAGGGTGTCGTCGCAGAAGAAAGTAGACAGATTTGGTTGGGTCCAGCGATGTGAAATTTAGCTTCAATCAATGGCTAATCACTGTCAGAATGTTTCTCGATAGTTAATATCAACATAGAATAGATACCTCTAGGAGAAATATTGATCTTGAAAGCAAACGTTTGCGCCCGCCTACAAACCAGAGCTTCGGCCTGTTGGCCCGAGAAAATTCTTGAAGCACATCAAAACTAAAACTGATATTAAAGAAAAATTAAGAAGCTACCTAATGGGTCACTGCAGGCGAATAGAATATAATATGATCTACTAGGTGTTCCAAAAAACTGCATACAAGTTTGAAAAATTCTAATGCCAAGAGTTTCGGTCAAATCACACACAAACTATTTTATGTTAATCCTCAATGGCTAGATTATATTTTGGTATTTTTCTAATCATTTTCGATAACTTGGTTGCAGAGCAATAAATCAGCAAGTGTACAATTTCCTCTCAGGCCCAAACCAGAGCTACCAGTAGAGAAGAGCTAACGTTTCTAAGGATGACAGAATCATGATGGCCCTCAACACCCAACGCTGATATGTTTCGGGATTCTTATTGTTAGAAACCGATAAGAAAACATTGTCAAAAGACAATAATATTACGTTAGCATTAATCAAGGGATTTAGTTTACTTTACTTTACATCGAAA
This sequence comes from Aurelia coerulea, assembly GCA_039566865.1. NCBI lineage: Eukaryota > Metazoa > Cnidaria > Scyphozoa > Semaeostomeae > Ulmaridae > Aurelia > Aurelia coerulea. The sequence continues at coordinate 46,698,956 of CM076943.1, forward strand.
TTGTAATCTTAAGTATAACCGGTTCATTTTACTAAGGTCATATGACCAATAAGATACAGTGATATGATTTCTCCAGGCAAATCTTTGATTTAGTTTGGCAAATAGTTCCATTCAAATCAGCAGGAAATTGTTTCCTGAGTACATCACAGGTTGCTATGCTTAGGGTTTCTTGACTACATGGTCTAAAAATGGCGGCTCTGGTTTGGGCCTAAGAGTATATTTTGCGTTTGCTGATGTATAGCTCTGCAACCAAGTTACCCACAGTGGTCAGAGAAATATCAAAATCTCATTTAGCCAATGAAGATTAACAAAAAAATATGCTTTGAGTAATTAGGTTTAAACTGCCGGCGTCAGAATTTTCAAACTTGTATACAGTTTTTTTATTTATCCCTGTGCCTCACCAATTAGTTCTTGCCAAAAGCCAAAGCTCTGGCTTGGAGGTGGACGCAACTTTGAGCTTTCAAGATTAATATTTCTGTTCTCAGAGCACCAATACCCGCAAACGAGGTATCTTAATAGTCAAATAAAAACGAGCGAAATTTACGACAAAATGTAATCAGTTTAAGTAAACATCGTTTTCGTGTACACTCCCGTCACGAAAGTATCCGGACAGCCGAAACAAAATGGCGTCGAATTTGACCGTTGGTCCTTCGACCCCCAAACGGCTCAGCCGTTATGCGGCCATTTCAGGGAGTGGAAATAAACGATTTTACCGCCAAAATTGTGTTTATCGATCACGCAATCAAGGAAGAAATAAAAAATTGAAAAACAAAGCAAGATAAAAGTGTTTTGATAATAAAACATGAAATTAGCTGCGAGGAGAAAATGTAATCGATAACAAAGGAGCCTCCCAACTTAGAACTGATATTTAAGATACTCTTCCAAATAATTCATTCACTGGAATAGCATCACTTGGTGCAGAAAAGTCTGAAATTTGCAAATATGAAAGAAAATTCAAGTAAAATCCAGATATAATGAAGTTATAAATGAAAAAAGAAACAGTTGCTGCGATCGAGGTAAGGTTTTGTAACAACAGAATTATTGCAATCAAACTCAATACCAAATTGTTGCAAAGAAAATTCGTTAGAGAATGGAATGTATGATTTTTCTCAGATTGATTCCCCAATGTAAGATGTACAAAATGATACCAAATTTAGGCCAACCTTTAGCATTAATTATATTTTTGAGGCTTTGATACAAATTTAAACTTACCTTGGCAAAGATGATATCGCAACCCTACAGACTCAAATTTAATTTTGCCATTTTATAGCCAAGTGCCTTTTTGCTATCATTCACATGATTCCTAAAACGGCGATCTTTTCTGCTTCATTTGACATAAAATACAATCTTCTCCTGTCATGTAGCAGCCTCCAAGACTGGAAATTTGTTGAACATATAGTCTTGTTTTCGATTGCTTTTCCTTCTCACAGCTAAATTCATATTTTGCTATCAAAACACTTCATTTTGCTTTGTTTTTCATTTTTTAATTTCTTCCTTGATTGCGTGATCGATAAACAAAGTTTTGGCGGTAAAATAATTGGTTTCCAGTCCCTGAAATGGCCGCATAACGGCTGAACTGTTTTGGGGTCGAAGGGCTAACGGTCAAATTTGACGCCATTTTGTTTCAGCTGTCCGTATACTTTCGTGACGGGAGTGTAGCTTTTCGTAATTGTATATGCAGATGTAATTTAGTTTAGTGTTCTATGTCATGACCCTGGGATAGTCATGGGTTCTTGCTTCCCGGGTTATCATTTTAGTTATGTAGTTAAGTAATTTGCAAGTATAGTCTTAAGTACCTCGTTCTTGTAAGTTTTTATATTGAATATAAAAAAAACGAGGTATCTTTGTTCAAGTTAACTATCGAGGAGCAATTTGAGAGCAATTAGCCATTGATTAAAGCTAATATCACATCGCTGCATCAAACAAAATCTGTATACTTTCTTGGGACACCCGGTAGAAGTCAAAGAAAAGGAACCTACGATGGTAATTTCTCTGCAATTGCTAGTCGATCAGCGTCTGGGTCATTTGCGACAATCACAAAACTTCCATTCTCTTCTGCAGTTTTTATAGACAGATCCTGAAGATTCAAAAATGCAGCAACATAAGACCCCATTTACACGGTAGCGGAAGAAAAGTGTTGCGGATCAAAGTGTTACGGATCACCCTCCCGTCTACACAGTAGCGGATCAAAATTGTAGCGGATCACGGTCTCGTTTACACGGTAGTGGATCAGCGGTCACCATAGAAAAAGGACGAGGTCACATTCAAGATTTTCTCGGATTTTCGGTGATTTCCTTTTAACGTAAAAATTTCAAAACAAACTGCAATTATCATTAAACCTCGTTTGTATGGAAAATACCATCGTAATGAATTCGAATCAAAATTGGTGCGGATCACATGCATTTAGACGGTTTAGAGCAAGAGTGATCCGATACAAAAGTGATCCGACACAAAACGAGTTCGCTTTCGTAGCAGGATCGAAATTAATGCGGATAGCGGAGCAGAAGTGTATCGGATCACTTCGAGCTCGTGTAAACGGGAGGCTGATCCACAACGCTTTTTGTATCGGATCAAAAGTGATCCACTACCGTGTACACGGGGTCTAAGATTGTTGTCAGATGAGAGCTAGATTCGAATAATTGGCCCAAAACATAAAATAATGATCATTAGAAACAATAAAGGAGCTAAATGAAACTTACCAATGAACTTTTGCCTTCTTCGGGATTTGGAAATTTTACAGTTGGGAAATCTGGGTCTGGATCAGCCTATGAAAATAATTTGTTAAAATAAAATGGTTTCATATATGACATTAATTGTTACGCGTTGAAGAATAAGCCTCACTTTCAACTTGAATTCACAGTATAGTAATTTCTGAGTCTTTCTGATTACTACCGGGTGTCCGATTTGATCAAAAGCTTTTTAATTTACTTCTTTATCATAGATTGTAACTAATGTTTCTATCGGAGGGCCCCTTGGAAACCACTTAATGTTGAAGGGTAGCTGTCCTTCCAAGAATAGACCTTATAGCTACTCTAAAACAACGTTCGAATCGAATGATATAGTATACGGTTTTTACAATTTTCTAATGTGAACAGCAATGATAAAAGCTCTGACGCCACTCAATCGAACCTCGCGTATACAATTGTATAAAAATATCGCTCGATCGAGACCCTTTTCCAGAATAGCTAAAAGGTCTATTAAATATGAATTAAAAAAATTGAATTAAATAAATATTTCTAATATAACAGTAACGCGTGGTAACGCGTTGGATCAAAGATAAATGTATTGTCATACTACAGTAACACGTGCAGTATATAAAATATATGAAGTATAAACCGTTCCTGTTACAGGTGTGATTCTACCGTTGACGGTGGATTCCAGAACACTTTCAAAGCAAGCAGCAGCAGCAGATAACTCCATCGTTTCAAAACTCCTAGCTTGTATTCGCATTTTCGTGGACGCGTTAGAAATAATATTGAATTTGACATACCTGTTCTTTGACAGTTACGAATGGGTTCAATGAAAATGCTTTGAAGGCACTCTCCGCGTATCTTTGTCCAACTCCATGCATTGCTGTGTATGTTACTTTCAACGGACTGCTGGCATTATTTTCCCTGCAAATATGAAGATAGCATCATCCCGAGCAAGTCATTAAGTTATAAGCCTTCAAATGGTTGCCTGACATCCAATGTGAAACTGACTTCAGTGTTTATCAGTAGAGATAGTTTGCGCGTAATTATAGTAGTAATTGTATTTAATTGTATGTAGGTTTAATTTAGTTGCTCGTCTTTATGTCAAAGCCATGGGGTAGTCATGCTATTTTGCTCCCCATGGTATCTCGTCCTGGTAGTGTAGTAAAGTAGTTCATAAGTGTTGTTATAAGTAATCCCGTTTTTGTAAATTTTTATGCTGAATATAAAAAAAAGAAACAAAAAAGTCATTAAGAACATTTTTCTTCTGCATTCAAAATAACGTTTGAACATGTGGCGAAGAAGTTTGATACTATAAAAACTATGAAACTCCCAGCCGCAAAAAAGGAACCTTGGATATTTCTACGAACGAATTTGCAATAAACTGACAGTTTTAGTTGAAAACTTTTTATCGTTGGCAAGCAATGTTAGCTGTGGGTAAACAATGAATAGAAAATGCTATATCAATATCTGCATCCTCCTCTCAGTTCAAAAACTCCCCTTTCCTAAACATTTTCTGTCTTCTACCGGGTGAGTCAATAAAGAGATTGAAAGGTCACGGTTCTCAGGATATCAAGATGATGATATTGGCAAGTAGGTTGTTTAATGGTAGACATGTTCAAATCCATTTTGAAAGTTAACTGACTGAAATCGGCCACTCCGCTCTGAAATTATAAGGGATTTTTCGAGAAAGCCTCTTTAAGAAACCTTCAAAACGTGCCCAAATTATGAACAAATTTCCCTAACATTCCTGCCTTACACGGGCCTTACAGCAATGACTTCTGCATGCTCTAGCATGTGCTATCCTCTTGGGGGGGGGGGGGGGGTGAACAAGTCTTCCCCTGGTATAAATAACCTATTCAGGGGGATTCCATTCTCACGAGAGGACAAAATAGATGAATGCATGTGGTTGTCATCAATTTTAGGAAGGAAAACCAAGGAAAATTTGCTCATTGTCTTCACTCGTTTTTGCAGATTTTTGGAAGGGGCTTTCTGCAGAAAATCTCCCATATCCACGGGAAGTAATGGCCGATTAAAGCCGGGTAAATTACTGAACCTAATTGAACATGCTGGGAATAAAACAAGACAGTTTTCAATTGTATTGCTTTAATATTCAGGGAGCAGTCGCCTTCCAAACAGGGATTCTTTTTTTGACTCACCCGGTACCATAACAATTTTCAAAGCCTTTTGCCAAACACAATGTTCGTCCTTCTTCAAAATAAGGTTTCCGTATTTCTATGTGGCTATATCTCTATTTAAGAGGCTGGGTCACGTAACCATAAACAGACTTGTTATCTCTATAACCTTATTGTTTCAGGCACGTGTCCATCGTGTTCTGCACAAATTTCGGTGGATGGGGTGAATCCGCAATAAAATTAAGCCTGGTTTCCATTTAATCGCAAAGTGTCGCAAGTGTCGCATGTGTCGCAGAATTTTTGGTTCTGCAACACATTGCGACGAATGGAAACTGCTGTACTAAAATGCTGCGACACTCTGCGACACTCTGCGATCGGTGTCGCAGAGATAGAAAATTTTCTATCTCTGCGACACTTTGCGACACTCTGCGATCAGTGGAAACACCTGTCCTAAAGTTCTGCGACCAATTGCGACCCCAGAACAAAAGAGTCACGTGATGTTGATCTGTTTCCAAAATTCCCGCCTTATTGACTTTGAAACATGGCACCGAAATTCTGCAAAACTCTGCGACCAATGGAAACGTCCTGTCGCAGAGAGTCGCAGAGTTCAGCAAACCAAAATTCTGCGACACTCTGCGACACTTTGCGATTCAATGGAAACCAGGCTTTACTTCTAAACATCCACTGACATCTCTGCGATCTTACAATATAAGAATGCTTCGTTTATTGCTTCTCTGTAAAATTCAAAAATCCGTTTTCAAAATAAATCTTTCATTTAGAAAAAAAGGGTGGAAAATCTTTTGTGATATGGCCTACCAAAAAACTGCAAAACCGTCGTTTCGAAAGACTTTTGTTTACTTCACGTGGCCTAGACTTGCCCCAAGTCTATTTCGTCAACTGTAATAAGTCTATCTGAAAGTTTTTTATGGCGAAATAGACTTGGGGCAAGTCTACACGTGACCCAGTCCCTTTTATTATCATATGGTAAACATGAAAGTTATCTCGAAAGAGACACCAAAAAACAGCAACTTAAAAAGTCAAGTCGATTTTACCTGAAATGACAATGACTTTGTATATCCTTCATGTATGACTCCATAACTTCACTCAGCGGGTCTATACACGAGGAGCTCTTTTTATGGAGCCCCTCGTCCCATGAGGCTTCCCAGGGTTCTAGGTTTTCCAAAATGCAGTTCGAGATTCCTTTGTCATGTGGAGAGATTATCTACAAAAAACATCGAATCAATCTGTCAACGATCCCCTTTACTCTTCATGGGTTAGCTGTTGTTCTTCAATACCCCCCCCCCCCAGAAAGTACGGGGCTTAATAGAGAGGGGGGTTACTGTTTAATTTTAGCTCAGAGGGGGCTTATTAGAGAGGGGGCTTAATAGAGAGGGGAGCTTTAAAGAGCTTTCACGGTAGATCGCACCATTACTCTTTGAGAGTAACTCTCGGTCAATCAGTAGAGAGAACAGTCTTGTCGATACCACAACAAAATAGGTTTTCGAGCAAACATGTTACATATGTTGGGCATGTTACATATATTGGTAGTAAAAGAATAAATACCTGGGCACCATTGGAGTAGTAAACCTGAAAAAGAAATGGAATTAATTAATAAGATTAAATGACCATTAACATATCACTGAAGCTCTCAAACGTTAGGTCTAAGGCTACGTTTCCATTACTCAGTTTTCGTTTGAAAGCGTGGTGGAAAGTCTCCGTCTTGGCCTTGCGTTTCCATTTAAAACGATCGAAAACGGAGACATTTGAAAACGCTGTGCAAAGTGGAGTGATTTAAAACACATCGTTTTTAAAGGTGTTGTGAAGCGAAAATTTTTATTGATGCAATTGAATGGCGCTGTTGAATGATAAAGAATGTCGTTTAAAATTATTTGATACCTTGTTTCATTTTAGAGTTATCCACTATTGTATACGATTGGCTGATGACGTCATTTTGTTTACAAAAAGTAAAGAAACTATATAAAGTTGACCATGTTTCCAAAGAGAAATCTAATTAAAAAACTTTACACAATTAACATGCCTTTTTAAACATCATGTTAAGTCATGAGGCAATTTCTATTACATTTATTCAGCTTACCATAATGTCTCCTACAATTGTAACCTTTCAATGATCAGATACAGCTATACTTCCATATATTATCGTAGTAATTTGCAAACAAAATTACGTCATCAGCTGTTACTTAGAATCTGTGGATACCTTGAAAATGAATTGAGATATCAAAGAAATCTAAACAGGATTCTTCATCATTCGACAGTGCCGTGGATTTGCATTAATAAAAATTTTTGCTTCAGATCACCTTTAATGGAAACACTGAAAACAGAGTCATTCGAATACGCTACAACAACAGCAACCTGCCCAGCGCCAAAAACAAAGCAAAGGAACTGTTTGAACAAAGGAAATTAAAACGAATGAAAACGGAGTAATGGAAGCACCTCCGTTTTCGTGCCAGGACTTCTTCGCGAAAACGGAGTAATGGAAACAGTTCAAGAGCATCCGAAAACGGAGTGATTTGAAAACAGAGACATTTGAAAATGGAGTATTGGAAACGCACCCTAAGACAGCATTCTGACTATTCTTTGAGAAGAACTTCAGTTCAAATCTCATTTTCAATCCTGAAGCAATTTTGTCCAAAGGATATGTTTTTCAACCGCAAAAGAACGACTACTGACAAAACGAAAGGTCCCGTTCAAATTCTATTCTCGCAACTCATTCTTTGTTGTAAGGCAAATCATTTTCTTCCATCAAGGTCAGCAGAAAGAATCGCGTAGTTCTACAGAGTCGGGTTGAGATAGCGACCATGAAATTTTAGCTGCACTAAAATAAGAAATTAGCATTTTACAAAGTAAGCTGAAGAGTAATTTGCCTCTCTCGGCCTAACTCTGTTATCTTTCTTGTATTTTTGAAGATTGCAAACATAAGTAATTTTTAAGTAATTTGTTAGTAATATTGTAAAATTTGGCAAGGCCCCCTGTAAAGCAATCCTCTCGATTGACGGGGCTACCGTCAAAACAATGAAACTTGAAATGAAAACTGAAATTTTAGAAATGAGAGAAGTATTAAATGCAGAAGAATCTTTCCTGCAGGGCTGTTTGAATTACGATTGCAACCAATTAAGGTCATATTATTCCTCACCTGTTGTCAAATTTAGCTAAAGAGCAAATTGGTACCAATATATTCTTACAGTTTAGGAAAGTAAAGTAATTTGTATTGTATATACCTTGTATCCATTGTCCTCTTTAGGATTATGGGATGCAGTTACCATGACACCAGCAACACATGAATATTTCTTCACAGAGTAAGGCTAAAAGATTAATAATCTATTAAAGGGCGCCACTGTGGGAAACGTGCCTGCTAAATCCTTTTCTTTTCACCATCGAAGAAAGTGCATGGCTCACAAGGCCAAGCCTCCAAGTTGATCAGCCATTTTTAAACATCAGTTATTCAAGGAGCTTTAGGATTGTGAACATTTCTCCAGATTATATACTGAATGTATTTCTTATTTACTAGCCACGAAATTAACCTACATTGGAATTTGATACCATTAAAATCAGCTCTCTATTCCAACATTGTCTGTCATCTCATCTCTTCAAGTAAGCTAAAATTGAACAACGGTTGGAAAAGCGCAATGAATTCTCTACTTCCCTGCTTTATCATAATGACAAGAAAATATCTGTCATTGCCACAGAGGAACAAAAACAAGGCGTTAGATAAGGACAAGATATAAGAAATGATATGCAGAGGGTTTGAAGCTACTGAGCGGCATTGAAGTGAAATTTTGGTAAAAAAAAGAGGATGTCAGGGGTGTTTGGCTTTACATCTATGAAATGGCTATTGCATGTAGGAATCGAAATTGAAAAAATCAACAATAGAGACCTTATAGCTATTCTGCAAAAGAGCCTGGATCGAACGTTATTTTTATACATTTTTATACGCGAGGTTCGATCGAGTGGAGTTAGAGCTTCTATCAGTATTGTGCACATTCACAAATTCTACAAAATAAGCAAAATATCGTTCGATTCTGATTCTTTTCAGAATAGCTAAAAGGTCTATTGCAAAATACGAATACTTACTACAAAGGGAGTTGGAACAATGTCTGAAAATAAATACACTTTTATGTCTTGGCTAAGGAATACGGCAGCACATAATCTTGCAAACCTGGATGAAACACAAAGGCAGGCATTACACAATAACAAGAACATCAATAATTCGAATCTACTGGTATACAGTATCATATAGCAATATATCAGTACTACTGATATTGAGTATTGTACGCACTGAGAGACCCAAAAATAGTTCTTCGTCAACTAGAGTCGATTCAGGCTTTGAGGCACCTGCTTTTCAAAGCATTGGCTTTTCGAAACGCAACGTTTTCACAGATTTTCGAAAGTGCTATGAAAAGCCTGATGTTCCAAAATACCCTAATCGACCCTACTGGGCCTAAGCTGCATTCCTTCATTATACCGGGTGAGTCAATAAAAAGAATCCCCGTTTGAAAAGCCACGGCTCCCTGGATAGCAAGACGATGATATCGGCAAATACATAATTTAATGGTAGACATGGTCGAATCTACTTTAAAATTCATCTGACTGAAATCAACCGCTCCGTTGTGAAATTATGAGGGATTTGTTCGAGAAAGCTTATCCAAGAAACCTTCAAGACGTGCCCAAAATCACAACCAAATTTTCCAAACATTCCTGCCTTACATGGGCCTTAGAGCAATGACTTCTGTACGATTTAGCACGTGCTATCCTCTTGGGAGGACTAAATCGACCATAATGATTTTATTATCCCAGGGATCATCACATTCATCCTCCCAACGGAATAACATTCATGTAAGCATGTAAAAGCCATTGCTGAAAGGCAGAAAATTTGTTCACAATCTTAGACATGTTTTGAAGGCTTCTTGAATAAGCTTTCTCGACAAAATCCCTGATAATTTCAGAACGGAGTGGCTGATTTCAGTCAGGTAAATTGTAAAATGGATTTGAAAATGTCCATGTTTAAATATTCACATATTTAAATTCTGATCATAACGGTCACATATCAGCCCTGATGAAGTCCTGCATGGCAGGACGAAATATTGGAATAAATAATTTTTTGTCGTATTGCGGTGTTTCTGTCTTCAAATTTATTCATTCATTCGTCACCGCAAGCATCTTCGGATCCGACGATCGACACTGGTATCGTGGCCTTCCTTTTTTCAAATTCTAAAATCTTATGCGTGCTATTTTAAAATTATTGAAGACTTTACCTGTGGCTGCCATGTCTTGCATCATGTCCAATGACTATGCCTTGACTTTTGATATCAGGAAATTGTTTTATCAAGTATTTGCATAGTCCCTACAAAAAAGAATTGTAAATCCTTTATTTTCAAGAAGAACAATACCAAAGGTGTGAGGCCCGATACTAGGAATCGGTCCAGGGACCGAGCTGGCTCTCGACGACCCTGATCACATCTAAAATGTTGGCTGGAAAAGTCAGGCCATCTCTTTTTCATGCTGTTTCTCTTTCATGCCATCTAAGGCTTGAATTTGAGCAAGGTTTGTTGATCTTCTTTTCGACATGAAAACATCAGTGTAAAAGCACAACCAACATGCTTGAATACAATTTAGCCTTTTGGCAATCGGATAAAATAAAGTTTTTGAAAATCGGTTCATTGGTTATGGACATATAAGAAATCAAACGATAATACATCATTTTGGGACACCCGGTATATATTCCTCTTCTCATCATTCTTCATAAACCGTCTCTGTGTGAATAGGCTGCAAGATTGTGCTTTGTGAACCTCGGCCAGCCAACTGAATTTGAAATTTGTAAATTGGCTTAATAGTTTTTGTAATACAATTTCGCAAGCAATTAATACATTACCTGATTCACTTGGTACTGGTGAAAAGCCACAAATCTAACTGAGTTATGTTTTCATTCAGGGAAGTGGTCGGATAAACCCAACAAAAGAGGACCGTGCTACGTTCTTGGAAGCAGTTCAAGCTTGTGCTGGAAGGATTACAACAGAAATAACTGTTTTTAGAAGGTACCTATTGGTAAAGGATGACCCTGGCGCGTTTCCAAGACTGGAAAAAGATCTTTTATTTTACATAGAAGTGCAGAAATTCAAGGTTAGTTTTGTTAGCATAGGTTCCACATTTTTAAATTGCTGTAAAGAGTCATTGAAGAGCAGACAAAACAGTAACAGACAAAACAAAGTTTGATAAGAAACCTAGTTTGCAAAAGTTTATTCCTATGAAATTAAAAAAATTCTGGCTGATTCCCAAGGTTAGTTCCAAAAATTTTGCATTTGTTTCAACTTGTGAGAGTTTCTTCCCTTAAAGTAAGTACAAGGGATTGAATTCTCTAAACTTCCAATTAACAATGCAGAGTTTACAATGAAATGAAATACCTGTGAAGTTTCAATGATGGTTAGATCATTCATGCGAGAAAAACCAGCACCAACTACAGACCGCAATCCTGTGTTAACAAGACAAATGTTGAAGTAAGATGGGGAACATTTATTATACAGGGTGTCCCAAAAAAATTGTGCCCGTTTGTCTGAAGATTGCGATAAAACAGCAAAAGATTCTCGCCAAACTTTTGTATGATGGTGTTCTTCAGATGATCAATTAAAGTTTGCAACCATCCCCATAAAAATCCGTTGAAAAATGATGGAGCTATGACCTTCAGGAGACCAAATTTACCTGATCACTGAAACCAGTGGTCGGCCATTTTGTCATACTATTTTACAGCGATAAATAGCTTTATGGAATGAAAATGAAACAGCAGCCTCCAAAGTCATAGCTCTCGTGAAAATTCCTATAATCCTCGGAGAGTTCCACTATTTCTGACCTCACAGAAATTATTTCTTACCTCACGTGAAGATATACTTATCACTGCAAAATAGTAAGGCAAAATGGCCAACTGCTGGTTTCAGTCGTCAGGCAAATTTGATCTTCTGAAGGTCGTAGCTCCATCATTTTTCAACGGATTTTTACGGGAATGGTGGCAGACTTTAATTGAACATCTGAAGAGCACCATCATACAAAAGTTTGGCGAGAATCTTTTGCCGTTTTGTCGCAATCTTCAGACAAACAGGGCACAATTTTTTTGGGACACCCTGTATAACAAAGAAGAATTCTGCTAAATCAATCAATAGTTCAGTAAAATATGTCTCAAACGAACATAGAAAATGGGGATAAGAAATAATAGATATGACCTGTCAGTTTTTGTTTTCAAGGATCACACAGCACACTTTGGTAGCTTCTTAATTCAAGGTAAAGTTATTGGGGCTTACTGTATGCCCTTTGGAATCCTAGCAGGAAATTTTTGTCAAAGATATTTACAAAATAATTCCTTTTGATGGTCTGGAAGCCCAACATATTTTTAATTTGATTACCACTGATTAAATTGCAAAAACCTACATGGAAGAAGGTATTCTTTAAATAAATTTTGCAGAGTGGGGAAGATGATACATTGTAGTACGAAAGTGCTACCAGATGCATTTCATGCCCCAAAATATTTCCAAAATGTAATATTTCATACATACCAGCTGTCCCAAACTCCATTCTCTTTTCCAATCTGATTGCAAGTGCCCCAAAATCTTTCTTATTTACAAGCTGGGTAATTTCATCAAGAGTTTTTGCATTCTGCAAGTAAGGAAAGGAAAAATGCTATTGTTTAGACATTGTTTCAACTTGACCTTGAATGATGCTGTTAAGGAAAAGATTTATAAGGGAAAATCTCAGCCCAGGGCAAACTCAACTTGCTTTCCCAGCCCAGGTGAATAAAATGAGTGGCAAATCACCCTGGGATGGACAATCTAAGGCTTGGTGGCAAATGCTTTATTCCCAAAGTTAGTTTTTGTTTTCAGCTCTTTTGTAGCCTGCATGCCGACTCAAGGAGCCGGGTATCAAAATGTTTTCCCCTGGGCCCAAGTCTGCATGCAGGCTACTCTTTCCTTCCTAACAGTACTAGAGTAGTCCAAGAGAAGGGGGTATCGTCACCAAACAAGGGAATTTATGGGAGTAGGCGTTTGTGGTCAATTTGTGATGCTGACTCCAAACATGGATGTTATAACAGAGATATTTTTTTGGATCTTCCTATTCATTTTTAGGGGAAGGTCTCCTTTTTAGGTCTCAAGATTGCTACCAATTAGGAGAGTGAGGGACTTAATCATAAAGAGTGTTTGGATCAATTTCACGATGCTGATTTGATTTCAAGACAATGTCAGGATTTACACCCATGAAATTTAACAAGATTTCTGAACATAACGGGATCGAAATGTTGTATTTGAAAGCATTCCTCTCCACTGGGTACTTGTTTTTTCTGGGCTGAAATGAAAACTTCATGTAAACTCAATCAAGTTATAGTAAAATTCTTCCAGGGGCAAATTTCAATCTGGATGTTCATGTAAGAGCCCTCTCAAACAATACCAGGACAATAGGTCTCTTGTCTTGTAAAGAAAAGCATAGATTTCAAATCTTTTACTCGGCGTAAAAAGGTGGGTGTAAAATTCAATGACATTTCTTCTGATTGAATGGCTTGAAAGAAACTTTAGATACCTATCTATAATTCTGCTGTTGGACCTTTCAGAGATTTTGAATATTTTCGAAATTACAGCGTATACACGTATTTTTTTTATAAGAAACTAAGAATTTTGGCCAGTACGGAAAGTTTCTTAAAATTATCAGGTTTTCAGTACTCAGAGTTTCTTAGAGGCTCCATAACAATCTTCATGTTCACAACATGTGCCCCCGTGAACATTTCAAAACAGGGCTTTTTGTTTCACGCGAGCGATCGCTCCCGATCGCGTCAGCACTCGTGCAAACCAAATCACGGGAGCTTTTGGTCGCTCCCGCAAGACGGTAAATCATGTCGAATTTCGCTCCGTAATTTTAGAAGAAAACAATTAGTCCAATTGTTAAAAACAAATGCATTCCACTATCTCAAAAGACCCAAGCAAATGACACAGACAATTCGAAGGCAGCACATCAAAACACAGGAAACAACAATGAATTAGCAACGTCTCTACGGAAAATGACAATTGAATATCAAAGTCATCGAGAATAATATCCGTTTCAAAGTACTGTTATGGTTTGCTACAACATTTTGCGATCATCATATCTCATTGGCACTCATTGGCACTCATTGCGATTGATCATGACCACATGTTTTTTCATAAGAAATTGGCTTATAAGAAACTAGTACTACGAATACCAAAGTTTAAGAAACTCTGGTACTATGTTCAAGAACAATTAAGAAACTCTAATTTTTCATTTCTATTAGAATAAGAGTTGGTAGATTACTGTTCGTGCCGCATTATCCTCAGTCCATTGACGTAGACGAAGCCAAAGACCAAAAGTTCAAGAAACTCTGATACTACGTTCAAGAACACTTAAGAAACTCTAATAAAATTTTATTTCTAACAGCATAAGAGCAATTTTTCTTCAGTCCATTGACGTAGAGCATAAGCCTGTCTGATGAATTCAAATAAAACAATCTCTTTTCTCTAACAAGGTCCCTCATCTTTTTTCAACTTTTGACTGTAAAAAGTTAGTAACTTTTTGCCTTAATGTGCATGGCTTACTCGTGGTGACAATATAAATGTGAAATGCAAGTCCTTTGTCGATAAGAAGGCTTCGAACTTTGAACTATAACGCAATTTTAGGCCCAAAAAGTAAGAAACTAACTTCTACTTAGCACCAAGGGCTGATCCAAATTTCTTATGAAAAAACGTGTAAGAAAAACGTAATGAAAAACCAAATTGAGCTGAAGACTTTCCAAAGTTATGGGAAGTCTGACAGAGGTAATAGGGTTTAAACACTGAAAGAAGGGGATCAAACTATTTCAGGGTAGAAGTTTACGACCAGATGGCCATCTTTGACCCAAGGAATTGGAGCAACGAGAAAGATTATAGAAACGAGAGCCTGGCCTGGCTCATTTTGCATCTCATTTCCTAGAAACACTGTCTTTGACATCCTTTTATCATATGCCAAGCCCGTGGCCAAGCAGTTCTTTATGTTACTTCTGAACTCAACATGACTCTTTATATATCTTTATCTGAGCGATCGCTCACGCAAAAGAAATCACGGGAGCGATTGCCCACTCACGTGAGCTATTTCTCACGAAAAGGCCTGTCAAAACAACGTTTTTTAACCCTTTTCAATGTTTAGACATAACTCAAGTGCCTTACGACTAATATGATACAGGAAACAAGTCAAAGTGAAGTAAATATATGTCAAGGATTTCCTTAATCAAAATAAATAGTTTCTTAAGTTATATTTTCCCAGTACTGGAGTTTCTTAATTTTTTGGCGATCTGAGAGTTGAGTTTCTTACAGGCAGTTTCTTATAAAAAAAATACGTGTATTACATTTCAACTCATTTGAGGATGTGACATCATCAAATTTCTAAATCATAAGTCAGATGAGTGACAGACTTTTGCTTGATACAATGTTGTAGGCATTCATAATCTATGATTTTCCTTGAAATTATTTCATATTGCGTCAAACAGTTTAGAAATTACGATAGTTTTAAGTTTTTTTCGAAAATTTTTGTTGAAGTCTTGAAAAAGAGCAAAACACACTTTTATTCTGAAAATATTGAAGATTTCAGAAAAATCCAACGGTAGAATTATAGAGAAATAGCTAAAGTTTCTTTGAAGTCATTCAGTTCAAAGAACTTGATACTAAATTTGGTTACTAAAAATTATATACTATGGAGGAGGCGGACGCAAAGAAACAGACAAATTTTGGCACACTGAGGCCTTTCGAACCTACGTTCTCATCAGAGTGTGACTTTTACGATTTAAAGTTAGAGTAAATTTTTTCCGATTTATACAAGGCATGTAACTAGGTGACAGATGATTTACGTCATCATTGGCGTCATTGTTTGTTAACGGGAGTTCACTAAATTAATTTAATTCATAAGGGCATGACCGTGTTTGAATAATCTGTCTTCGTAGTCTAATAAAAGGTTAATAGGTTACTGAATTTTACACCAGCCTTTTCAAAGATTTGGAACCTATGCTGTAAAGAAAGAAAGGTAATCACAAAAAAAAACAAATCGAGATCACTACTGCTGATTTTACCACACAGTGGCTATAGCTACACAGTGTCAGCGAGGTGAGGGGAAAGTGAAGGCAACTGTACAGTTCCTTGTCTTTAGTAGGAGGGCAGGCAGGTGGAAGCTACAAGTATAGGATTGTGAAATATTTTAGGTCAACAGCAGCTGCATCCTCGAGCATACTAACCATTTTCACCTTCTATCTTTGTGTTTATGCCGCAATCCAGAAAAAAACCCAGAAAATGGCCTGGTGGCCTTATTATTGTCAATATTAGGATACCTGGTGGGGGGGGCCTAAAAAGGGTTCCATGAAAAAGGTCCAACATAAAGAACACAAAAATGATACCTTGTCCCAAGCGAGCCATTCGTTGATTCTTGCATCGAGTTCACTGTTTCCTGAATCAGCCATGGCTTTGATTGCCCTTCTGATTTATTCTTCTGCACGTACACGCCTCCTCTTTTCTTGGGATGTTCGTTTCTCGTGGCGATTTATCACAAGAAAACAGTTAGAAACCTGCTGTTGTTTCAATACGAGGTTATCCAAAGTGAGACCGGTTTATGATGACGTCAGAGGTACTGTTTTCGCGCCAAAAATGCGGACGCAATCGGGGCACAGGGGGCACAATGAGTTAACTACCTCGCAATTAGACCTCGCAATATTATTCCAAGACTTTGGGAATTTTCAAGTGTGATTTGACTGTTCGTGGGTTATTTTTGGTAAAAATCCCTTGGGAAAAGCCTTTGGATTTTAAAATATTCAACAAAACACGATATTAGATCTTCAGAAAACATGTAAGACGTTGCGATGTTATATGGCGGTTGGGATATTTTACCCTGGCTACCAGACTGTTCTAGACTGTTTGATCTTGCATTTTATCATCAATCATACCAACCCCGGACTTGTCCCTTTAGCTCTGATTTCTGGCCCGGATCACATTGTGGTTTATGTTCACTTGATATGCAAACTTGAATAGGTCTCAAAAGAAACTCCTTTTCTCCGGACTCAAAAATAAGCTAGCGACAGGTACGAAACAGCTATTTCGTACCCAAGAGCCAAGCAAATTGCTCTAAATTTTGCACGGCAGAAGAGCTTTCAGGCAACCAAAGCGTGTCTCAAAATCTTGGCATGTCGTCTGGTCTGTGTTTTATAGCGAAATCTAACTGAGAGAAAGGCAGAAAAAATATTTGCGATGAGACTACAGCGTATATTTTCTTAGTCATTAGGAATTTGAAGAATCTGAGACACACTTTGGTAACTTAGGATCCCGGGGGGGGGGCACTCCCATACTTGACCTGACGGGATGTGCCGCTTAGGATCTGCACTTCTTGCTAATGTAAGTTACATTTTGTTAGCATATGGTCACGAGAATACAAAATAACTTTTGAAGGCAGTTTAGCAGTAAATCGACCTGGAAATGTTCCTTTCACAATATTTCCCATTATTTTAGTATGGTTGATTCTTACCCATCGAATGAAGTATAGTTTTATCATATTCTACTAACAACTTGGATTCTTAACAGCAAAAACCTAATCCTATGCCACAAACGTTGACTGTAACCTTGACTTTAAAAGTTTCTTAATACTGCTCAGACATAGTACCAGAGTTTCTCAAAAATTTGGCCATCTTAGTATTGGTTTCTTACAACCAGTCTTATAAAAAAGCGTGTATCGCATTAAAACAAACAGCCGTAGGAAGTATTTGTCTTGCTTCACAAAATGTAGCATTGTTGTAGCAAATGTGAAGTTGTGCAATAGTTTCTTTTTAAATCGTCTCCGGTTCTACAATCGAACAACTGTCAACCAGACATCAGTTGATCACAATAGAGGATGGCATTTCGTTGGCTTTCCAGCTTTGCCCCCAGAGACGTAGGAACCGGGGATAATGGGGGCACGTGGCCCCAAGATTTTGCAATAAACAAAGAGGTGTCTTTTCTATTTTCAGAAAGTACCCTTTTTTAGCTTAATGAAAAGGTGCTTTGAAGTGCAGTGCCCCCAAGTTTGAGATGTTCCCTACGTCCCTGCTTACCCCTTGACTTCTGCTAGCCTTAAAGATTGGTCAGAAATGCAGAAAAAGGTAAAATGCTGAAATCAACTTCATGTGTACATATAGCGAATCACAAAGTTAGTAATATTTGATTTATAATTTCTCTGCAGGATGTCCCAAAAAATTGTCCCCCGTTTGTATGGAGTTGTCAAACATGTACAAGATGCAGGAACCTTTCTTCCTAACTATTTTTACTTTCCTGTGCAATAAATCAGCAACCACTCGACAGATCGACTCAAAAAGGCTTCGCACTCTAAGTTGAAGCCAGTTTTATGCAACTGTGTAAAATACGGAACTAACAGTTCCTCCATCGGAGCTACACAAATGGGGCACAGCATAGGTTCCAAATCTCTAAAAAGGCTGGTGTAAAATTTAATGACCTATTTCTTTGAACTGAATGACTTCAAAGAAACTTTGACTATTTCTCTATAATTCTACTGTTGGACTTTTCTGAAATCTTCTATATTTTCAAAATTAGAGTGTTTTTCTTCTTTTTAGGATCATCGTAATTTCTAAACTGTTTGATGCAACATGACAATAATTTCCAAGAAAACCATAGTTTACAAATGTCTACAATATGATATCAAGCAAAAGTCTATCACTCTTCTGGTTTATGATTTAGAAATTTGATGACGTCACATCCTCAAATTAGTTTGAATATAAAATACGCTGCAATTTCGAAAAATATTCAAAATGTATGAAAAGTCCAACGGTAGAATAATATGTAAAAGTAGCTAAAGTTTCTTTCAAGCCATTCAATTAGAAAATAGGTCATGAATGTAAACCCATCTTTTTATTCCAATTTAGAGATTTGGAACCTGTGCTATGGGGCACAACTGTTGTTGGAACACCCTTTATGTCACCTCTAGCACTTAAAAACAATGAATATATCTAAATGTCAATCTTTGTAAGCACGACAGTACATAAAATTGAATTAAATGCATTCAACGGTTACAAACAACCGTGCAAACTACTATGATCAAGAACACTGTCATATGATACAGAAAGCATAGGTTCCAAATCTTTATCTCGGCGTAAAAAGGTGGGTGTAAAATTCTTTGACATATCTCTTCTGATTGAATGGCTTGAGAGAAACTTTAGAAAATTATCTATAATTCTACCGTTGGACTTTTCAGAAATTTTGAATATTTTTAGAAATTACAGCGTATCTTACATTTCAACTCATTTGAGGATGTGACGTCATCAAATTTCTAAATCATAAACCAGATGAGTGACAGACTTCTGCTTGATACCATATTGTAGGCACTCATAAACTATGGGTTTCTTCGAAATTACTTCATGTTGCGTCAAGCAGTTTAGAAATCACGATGGTTTTAAGTTTTTTTGAAAATTTTTCTTGAATTCTTGAAAAAGAAGAAAAACACTCTAATTCTGAAAATATTGAAGATTTCAGAAAAGTCCAACGGTAGAATTGTAGAGAAATAGCTAAAGTTTCTTTTAAATCATTCAGTTCAAAGAAATAGGTCACTCAATTTTACACCAGGCTTTTTAAAGATCTGGAACCTATGCTGATACAGAATAAAAAGGACAATGCATAAGGTCTGTTCACAAACAATAACAAAGCAGTCTATAATTTAGACACAACAAGCATACACAACAGCTGTGTTAGTCGAATGATTATGGCTAACGAAAATTAAGCGACTTAAATGCTTCAAGATCATTGGTGTGGAGGGGGGGAAAGGGGTCACTTCGTTTTTTATTTCTAAAATTGAGCAAAACGTCTTGGTTGTGAATTCATGCAGACAACATGTCATGCAACTTTATCAAATCACGCTCGTGAATCACACTTGGGGTAAATGAAGCCATTTCAAAACATGGCATCGCACTGGGATTTTAACTGTATCTCGGTTATCTATCGAAATAAATCAAGTCTAAAAAGCTAGGAAGCTGTTCAAATCATTAGAGAACTTTGCGGATAGACGGGCGAACGTAGACAAGAAGGTTGACTTCAAAGAAGTGACGATCTAGGAAGGTTGACTTGGAAGAAGGGAAAGAAGCAATAAAATGCATGAATTGCTTTCAAGCAGGGCTCATTAGTGCAATTATCTCATAGATTTAGGTCTTATCGACACGTACTGTACTACCTATCCTTTCCCTTTTCATTGTCACGAAGCAGATAGCATAAGAGTGACTTTAAGCAACAGTTTGCAAATTTCCTGCAGAAACCTATAGGACGTTTCCGAAAATTTACCCTAAAACAAGATGGCGCCGTGTTTTAATTACTATTGTACCGTCATGTATCGAACTGTATTAACAACAGAAGAGAATTTGCCGCGTCTAAAAATTTGATTTAAATGTCGTTTTTTCAATTTCAATTTCAATGGCAAGTAAATCATGGACCAGAATGAAACATGGAATTCTCGTTCCCAAACAAACCCCTTACCAACCTTTTCCCAATTTCTGGGTCTATAAGATTAATGATTTCATGACCTACACCATGGCCTAGAATTGATTAATTAAACGCGGCAGAAATACGATATTTAAATCAAGTCGCTTTTCTGCCGTTTGATACGACAGAGCTGATGAACTCCTGCCGTTTTATCTATTTAAAACGGCGGGTAATTTAAACATCGCTTTCATGTTGAATTTAATTGACACTTGGAAGTTTTTAGCAGCATCTATGAAATTAGACTTGCAAAAAACGATTTTAAACTGGGCCTAAGAAGCGGTGCAATTGTTAGCTACCTTTGATCAACGTGCAAAAATATAAACATCTGATACAATGCAAGCGAATACAACTACAACAACAAATAAGATTAAATATTCATATCTCTGATGAGAACATAATGTAATGTCAGCTAGGCTATAAAATGATTAAAATACGCACATTACATGTGAAGGGATACGTGGTTCAGGGACTTTTATCGTGAATCTTGTGAGACGATCAAACCTGTTATTGAATTAAAACATGATTAAAAGTATAATAGAGTGAATGAGTAGAGGTTCCAAATCTTTAAATAGGTTGACGTAAAATTATATCACCTTTTATTTGAATTGAATGGCTTGATAGAAACTTTAGCATTTTGCAACTACAGGGTGTCCCAAAAAAATTGTGCCCTATTTGCCTAAAGATTGCGACAAAACGGCAAAAGATTCTCGCCAAACTTTTGCATGATGTTGCTCTTCAAATGTTCAATTAAAGTTTGCCACCATCCCCATGAAAATCCGTTGAAAAATGATGGAGCTATGACCTTCAGGAGGCCAAATTTGCCCGATCACTGCCAGCCATTTTGTCTTACTATTTTGCAGTGATAAATAGCTTCATGGATTGAAAATGAAACAGCAGCCTCCAATGTCATAGCTCTCGTGAAAATTCCGATAATCTTCAGAGAGTTCCACTATGTCTGACCTCACAGAAACTATTTCTTACCTCACGTGAAGATACTTATCACTGCAAAATAGTAAGACAAAATGGCCGACCGCTGGTTTCAGTCATCAGGCAAATTTGGTCTTCTGAAGGTCATAGCTCCATCATTTTTCAACGGATTTTTACGGGGATGGTAGCAAACTTTAATTGAACATCTGAAGAGCACCATCATGCAAAAGTTTTGCGAGAATCTTTTGCCGTTTTGTCGCAATCGTCAGACAAACGGGGCACAATTTTTTGAGACACCCTGTATAATCTGAAATCTTCAATATTTTCAAAATCAGAGAATTTGTCTCCTTGAAGAAATCAAGACAAACTTGAAATAAACTTTGAGAGGAAACAAAGAATAAAGTTCAAGAAAACCATAGTCTATGAATGTCTATACAACAAGGACAGATAATGTTACAATAGAACTCGCTACTTTTCATTGACACCTAGATACAAAGCAATTTGTGAATGCAGACAAAGGGAATTCCATGATCGGTTGGTCAAGAAATTAACAAAAACAAAGCAAGCCGCAAAAAAAATTGCCTTGAAACCCGGGTGGCTAGCGCGCTCGTTGTGCATTTCAGAAATGGTTTTAAAGAGCAAATATTAGCACATATCGAAAGAAGAAGGATATATCTAAACTCCTGCCTCGGGCATTTTATTTTTTTCGTACAGAAGCTGAGCAGAAAGTGTTTTAATTACACCTAGAAAGTACGAAAATTGAATCCCCTCCCAATTGGCTTTTGCACAAAATAAATAAAATGCCCGAGGCAGAAGTTTAGATATATCCTTCTTCTTTCGATATGTGCTAATGTTTGCTCTTGAAAAACATTTCTGAAATGCACAACGAGCGCGCTAGCGACTCGGGTTTCAAGGCAATTTTTGTGGCTTGCTTTGTTTTTGTTTATGTCTTAACCAACCGAGCATGGAATTCCTTTTGTCTGCAATCACAAATTGCTTTGTATCTAGGTGTCAATAAAAAGTAGCGAGTTCTATTGTAACTTTATCTGTTCTTGTTTGTCTATACAACATGGTATCAACAAAATCATAAAATCGTTCAACCTTGTCCCCATGCTCCAAAAGGAGTGAAGCTATCCCTCGGAACTGGGTTGAAAATCATTGTCATGTACCGGGTGTCATAAAAAGTACTCCTGTTTAAAAAATCACCAAAAATTGATTATCAAACCTTTGATGACATTTTTTCTTTTTGAATTGCTTTGTCAAAGATCCAAAAATATTCACAGTTGATAAAATATTTGCTTTTGATACAGCAAGTTAGGGAATTTACGCGCTGAAAAACCTTATTTTGAGCTATATTTTTAAAGCAAAATACTCAATCTTGCCTAAGAGTCAAAACTTTCAGATTTTTTATCATCATTGAAGTCTCCAATGATAGTGCGCATTTATTTCTGTCATTTATGACCACACTAGAAGTTTTACATGCACAAAAAAATTGATTTGGCAGTCATCAGTGCTTTTTTGCAGTATGATTCAAAATCAGGTAGCCCTAAAAAGAGCTAGATTTGCTCATTTTAAAACCACTTATAAGAAAAGCTATGTCTTGGATAATAATTTGGTCTTTGATCTACTTTAAAGAAAATAGAAAATTGAAAATCGGGCGTGTAATCAAATTATGGCGATTTTTCAAACGGGAGTACCTTTTTGGGACACCCGGTAGCATGAAATTAGGCAATCTTTACAGATAGGGCTGCAATGCATGACGGTTGACAACGAGCCTTTAATGCAAACAAACTTAAAGGCACATTGTCATGGCTGTGATTAGCTGGTTGTGATGTTGAATAAACTAACAAAGAATAGTTACGAAGCCTTTATACTCTTGGATCATACTTTGCTTAGATGATAAAGCCAAAAAGCCTTTAATGCAAACTTAAAGGCACATTGTCATGGCTGTGATTAGCTGGTTGTGATGTTGAATAAACTAACAAAGAATAGTTACGAAGCCTTTATACTCTTGGATCATACTTTGCTTCGAGAATAAGGGGAGTCAAATCGTTCTTGCCTAATTCTTTTCTTTTTCAGCATAGGGCTCAAATCTTTAATATTTTTAAGAAGGTGGGTGTTAATTTGTATCGCATTTTTCTTTGAATTGAATAATCTGAAAGGAACTCAGGGTACTTTGCTGTAAAATATCCATGAAGGTTTGTAGCTGAAGAGTTGCAATAAGTCAGATACCGACATTGAAACATTTACAATAAACTTACGAGCCTGCTTAGGCCATCTTATAACCGCAGAGTCACAATAATGGGATACAACATGCCGTTCGATAACCACCACCATGCCAGCACTACCCAATCCATCAGTACCAGCATGATAGACACGCAATAAAATCGATTCGATACTTCATAAACTTTCCAGACACACCCTGCGAAACCACAGCTGGCATAGCCTATAGATGGTAGGTATTACTCCCTCTTTATTTAGTTACCTTAACTATTAGTTCCTTTAGTATTGTATTTTAGTAGCAGCTTAACATTTGTTTTCACCCTACGCTATCCAAAAAGTGCAATTTTTTGATATTTTAATTATTTTTGAAAGAATTCATGGGAAATTTTGTAAAAATGAAAACCATCGTAAATCCTTAATCAATAGGGGCAAAATGATAAATTCTACTACAGGGTGTCCCAAAAAAATTGTGCCCCGTTTGCCCGAAGATTGCGACAAAACAGCAAAAGATTCTCACAAAACTTTCGCATGTTGGTGATCTTCAGATGTTCAATTAAAGTTTGCCACCATCCCCGTAAAAATCCGTTGAAAAATGATTGAGCTACAACCTTCAGAAGACCCAATTTGCCTGACGACTGAAACCAGCAGTCGGCCATTTTGCCTGACTGTTTTGCAGTGATTAGTATCTTCACGTGAGTTAAGAAATAATCTCCGTGAGGTCAGAAATAGTGGAACACTCCGAGGATTATCGGAATTTTCACGAGAGCTTTGAAATTGGAGGCTGCTGTTTCACTTTCATTCCATAAAGCTATTTATCGCTGCAAAATAGTAAGACAAAATGGCCGACCGCTGGTTTCAGTCATCGGGCAAATTTGGTCTCCTGAAGGTCATAGCTCCATCATTTTTCAACGGATTTTTATGGGGATGGTTGCAAACTTTAATTGAACATCTGAATAGTACCATCATGCAAAAGTTTGGCGAGAATCTTTTGCCGTTTTGTCTCAATCTTCAGACAAACGGGGCACAATTTTTTTGGGACACCCTGTAGGTAACCATAGTTTATGAAGGCCTACAATATGTTGGCAAGCAGAAATCTGTAGCTCTTCTGGTTTAGGATTTAGAGATTTGATGACGTTACACCCTTAAATATAATAAATGCCGCCATTTTGAAACTAATGAAGATATCAAAAAATTTCCGAGACAGATTTACAGCAAAAAACCCTAAAGTTCCTTCCAGGCACTTTAATTCAAAGAAAAGTGTAGAACAATTTTACACCCACCTTTTTAAAGGACAAGTCCGGGGTTGGAATGATTGTTCGTATATTGAAAGATCACAATGCTGTGAATGGTGTGTAGTACTTTTTTCAAGCCTTCTCTGTCTTTTCTCTGCGATATTGAGTATTTAAATCTGAGAAATGAGCGAAATAACGTCATTATTCATGACGTAATTTCACCCATTTCGCCTTCGACCTGAACGAGGCTGCTTTTCTTATCGAACTCTCAAGTAATTTCCGACGTCACAATAGAGCCTTCAAACCGAGGCTAGCCATTTTATCGCGTTTTCAAAATAGTGACGACATTGGGCCTAACTTACAAAAATGTCGTACGAATTTACAACAGAAAAAGACATCAAAACCCGGAAAAAAGATACCAGTGACGTTTGGCAATTGGTAAGGTTGCTTTTTGACATTAATTGTAGAAGCCCCGGACTTGTCCTTTAAAGATTTGCGCCCTATGCCTTCTTTTTGATTGTCTTGTTTACTTAATCAGCTCTACGACAGTGTGCCTTTAAGTGCAGATGACCACTAGCCTCACTACATAAGGACCCTCTAGTTACGCCCATCTAATTGAGTTGAATTGTTGTTGTTGTTGTCGCTCCACTGAGGGCCTTATAACCATAGAGCTGTAAAACCGGACAACATCTGTTGACCGAAGTGCCATCATCAAGCCAAAGAGCACAGGGAAACGAGAGACTCATCGTCATAAGTCCAGATGACCACCATGATATGACATTTAAACAATTATTGATAGTTTTAAATGTAAAGTCATGCGTTTCTGGTCTTACCGTTTCAAGACATTGGTACATGTTCTCCTTTGTTTCCTGCATTTCGAATCTTTTTGAAAGAGTTCACGTATGCAAAGTTAGCTGACAAACACATCAAGACATGCACCTATTAAAAGAATTAAATGAAAGCAACATTAAAGGCCTGTTCATTACAAAGAAGTAGCTTAGCATCATGCCGTAAGGATAATTGGCATATTGCTCGCTTTTAAGACTGACAGGAGAGTAAACGTATTTTCAATAACAAACTAAGAAGTATGGTTCGAAATGTCCTATTGATCATGTCTTAATTAAAACTGGATTTGTCTAATATTTTACAATTGGATTCGTCAAACATGTCTCAATTAAAACTGGATTTGTCTACAGGGTGTCCCAAAAAATTGTGCCCCGTTTGTCTGAAGATTGCGACAAAACGGCAAAAGATTCTCACAAAACTTTCGCATGATGGTGATCTTCAGATGTTCAATTAAAGTCTGCCACCATCCCCGTAAAAATCCGTTGAAAAATGATTGAGCTACGACCTTCAGAAGACCAAATTTGCCTGACGACTGAACCCAGCAGTCGGCCATTTTGCCTGACTGTTTTGCAGTGATAAGTATCTTCACGTGAGTTAAGAAATAATCTCTGTGAGATCAGAAATAGTGGAAGACTCCGAGGATTATCAGAATTTTCACGAGAGCTATGAAATTGGAGGCTGCTGTTTCATTTTCATTCCATAAAGCTATTTATCGCTGCAAAATAGTAAGACAAAATGGCCGACCGCTGGTTTCAGTCATCGGGCAAATTTGGTCTCCTGAAGGTCATAGCTCTATCATTTTTCAACGGATTTTTATGGGGATGGTTGCAAACTTTAATTGAACATCTGAAGAGTACCATCATGCAAAAGTTTGGCGAGAATCTTTTGCCGTTTTGTCTCAATCTTCAGACAAACGGGGCACACTTTTTTGGGACACCCTGTAATATTTTGCAACTGGATTTGTCAAACATGTTTACGTTTTTCTAATGAATGATGAATAAATCTACAATGATTCTCGTCGCTTGCCTCATCCTTCGAAACTAAGAACTCAACCCAGTACTGAAAGTTTCTTGAAACTGTCGAATTTTGCGTCCCAAACTTTGTTGAAGCCTTTCCAATTTTTAGACATTACTCTAAGTAATACAGTAAAAACCCGCATATAAGAACCTTACATTTTGAAATCACCCTGTTTAGGTTCTTATGCACATGATACTATTCTTGAAAACAGGATGCAAGGTTCTTAAATAGGTTCTTATCAAAGAATTATTTACAGATCTTCGAGAATTTAGGCCAAATATAAGAAAACAAGGTTTTCACCTACTCATTATCATGACACAATTTTCTAAAGAACAATATACACACAAGCATTTTTTTACAAATGCTTTGTATGTGGCTAAATTTCTTAAAATATTTCATCACATATTACCAACCAGTAGTTTACATTTAACTTTTTTTAAGCTAAGAACCTTCCTTGAATTTCAGGATGAATAGGTTCTTCTGTAATGGGGTGAAATTAGAACATTTTAGGCCTTAGGTTCTTATAAGTAGGTGGTTCTTATATGCGGGTTTTTACTGTAGCGTATGATTCAGGAAAAAAGTAAAAACTGACGTAAAAATATGCTAAAGATATAAATGCTAAATATGCTATGCTACCTATGCTATGGTAAATAGTTTCTCGAGTGATATTTCTAAATACTGGAGTTTCATAACTTTTTAGCGATCTGAGGGAGGAGTTTCTCTTGAGCGGTTTCATACAAAAATATACGTGCAGCCTTCTCAACATGATGTCATGACATAACTTGTTGTGTCATATTTCATGAGGTTTTCAAACAGCCCCAACATCTCAAACTTTCAATTGAAACCTTCATGATAAATACAGTTTGAAAATCTCAAGTAGAAGTAGGCCACAGCGCTTCCAAGGAATTTAACTGCGATTGAGCACCGTGAATATGGGGCTTTCAATGCATTTTCAACTGAAACTTCCAAATATATCATTTATGAAGAAAATAAAAAAAATGAC
Organism: Aurelia coerulea; assembly: GCA_039566865.1. Taxonomy (NCBI): domain Eukaryota; kingdom Metazoa; phylum Cnidaria; class Scyphozoa; order Semaeostomeae; family Ulmaridae; genus Aurelia; species Aurelia coerulea. The sequence goes on from CM076943.1 coordinate 46,726,556, forward strand.
AAGAAAACAATGCAAATTTTCCATTAAACTTACCGTTCCAAGTGCTGCGATGAATGCACCAGCTAAAGATATCAACAGTGGTGTGCCAGCATCCTTGACCTGTCAATTCAAAACAGATCTGTGAGTATGTGTTTAAACCATAACGACAGGGGTCTGCAGGATGAGAAAATTTCTATACACCCCTAGGGTAAGGTGGGGTTATTTGAGTTTACGGGGTAATTTGGGTCAATTTGCTTTTTCGCTATCAAAACGAACGTAAGTTCAAAATTCGATTCATGGCTCAGTGGGCAGTGAAATTTATACTTTTAGGAGTTGTTTAGTGGTGTTGAAGAATTAGTGGATAATTTCTAGTGATTTGATTTAGTTTCTAGCAAATAGACCAAGAATACCCCGCCTTACCCTATTGTACGCTATATAAGCTTTCACGCACACGTTGTAGCGTATTCTTTAAACGCAACAGAAATGAAACAAATGCTTGGGAAAAGACTATAAGAATAGATCTTTTTGAAAGGTAAAAGTTGAAAATTCTTTTGCACAATGCCTCTCATGTCAAATCATGGCTAGGCCCTATCTCAGAACCTCTGGTTTCACGTGCACCCCAAATTTTGACTTTGTGAACTCATATCTCCGGTGTTTGGTGGACGATTTCTAAATGCAAGGGATGTGCATTTAAGTAAATGTAAGGGATGGGCATTTAAGTTGAAGATCAACAAATGTAGCTATGAACTCAAAAAGCCCTGAAATCTTATCGTCTTGCTCCCTTGTTCAGTCAAAAAGGGGTACTTTTTGAGACACCCGGTACTGAAAGGTTTAAATACTGAAAAACCTTGTTTTGAACTATACTTTTTCAGCAGCAGAGTCAATCTGCTTCAAGGCTCCAATGATAGTGTGTCTTTCTTTCTGTCATTCATGACCAAATGAGGAGTTTAATATACAAAGAAATTGATCAGGAAATCATCAATGCTTTTTGCAGTATAATTCAAAACCAGGAAGCCAAAAAAAGAGCTGAATTTGTTGAGTTTTAAACCAATAGACAAAATCTGCTAGATTTGTTTACACACATTTCAAGTCATGTGATCAATCTCTTGATAAAACATCTTTTGATTTCTCTAACATATTTCATGCCAAGCAAAGTTGTGCCATGGGTGCGATTAGGTCTATTACAACATCAGCCATACCTGGAACACGATTTGATCCCTCTGGTCTATTAGCCAAAAAGAGGACATTTGAAGGTCGGCCTCTAATCAAATTTTGGTGATTAAATAGAGGTGCCTTTTTGGGACACCCGCTATTCATGTGATATTGAGAGCTTTCCTGATCTTCTGCTAAAATTCAGAAAATCCATGAAATCGCCCCCTTTCAAACAGAGGTGGAAAAAGTGCGTGAAGCCGAAGCAGCTTTGCAGGAAGCTTGTTTGTCTGGAACGAAGAAAAGGGAAGGAAAGAGAAAGCAGAATATAAGGAAGGAAAAGAAAGGAAACGATGAAGGGGGAACGAAGAAATGAAAAGAAAAAGGTTGTAACGAAAAGGATGGAAAGAAAAAGAATGGAAAGAAAAAAGGAGAGGAGGAAGAAAGACGGATAGGAAGGAAGATAGGATGACAAAGAAAATAAAAATTGAAAACATAAAAAGAGAGAGAAGGAAAGAATAGGAAAAAATCAATGTTTAGATTCATTTACAGTTTTGTGATCTCATGAAGCTTGAAGGTAATTTCAGTTCCTAGTGGATTATCGACCACACTGAAATTTGAGACTACAGAAAGTTGATAAAACAATGGAAGGAAGAATTCTGGTTGGACGTTCCTTCGCAGGAAGGCAAATATTTTGTCCACCACTTTCAAACTTGTTTGTTGCCGATTGTTACGGAGTACCTTTGTGCAATGAAATAAGAAACTTTTATACTTACATTAACACAAAAGGCCTTGAAATCATCAGCGCATATTACGGAGTTCACAGTGTTGTTTCCCACATGTTTCAAGAATGGACCCAAGCCTAAAGAAAAGCACAATATCAAACATTGAAAACGTCCTCATTCTGATCGACTTAAAACGAAACTTTGAAACATTTTTCAACAACTCAGGCTTGATGCATCTAAACAATCTCCTTGTGGCGTCAGAATATACCTGACAGAAATATTTGTTCGTTATTGAGAACGGTTTCCATGCAGTGGAAATTTCAATCTGAAATGCCTATTCTTTAGGTATCATCCTAATTGATGGGTTGTTATTTAGCCAAATTTTACCGAAAGCAGATTCTATGTGCAATTCAAGTATTCGGATATTGCAGATTTGGAAATCAGCTATTTAGCAACTGAATTCGCTGTTCAGTGAGGAACAGCAGAATGTCGGCTTTAAATATCCGATTTTTGTGGATATCTAGTCGAAACATTCGGCACTTGATACGTTCGGCTTAAAGTCAGCAAAATATTTCGTTATGAAAATGCCGGCATTAAGTGGTTTTATCGGCTGCTTTCCTATAATTTGCTGCTTTTTAAGCGATTTCAAAGTACCGATATTTAACCGATCAATTTTGGCGGTGCAAGTGCAAGATGAACTTTTAATCGCATTTGAAAAATTGGCGACGTGGAAAGCGAAGATAGTTCATACATGGTCATAGCACAGTAGCATAGATTCTTTAGCTGAGGATGGCACAAGTCTAGTGCCGAAACGTTATCCCTGGGGTATTTAGGTTGTTTACTCGTACTCAATGGTATCCTGTTTGACTTGTTTAACTGGTTTCCATAATCAGTGCTATAAAACCAGCACGTGTATTTTGATTCTTTAGCTGAGGATGGCACAAGTCTAGTGCCGAAACGTTATCCCCGGGGTACAGTAGCATAGATTCCACATCTTTATATCGGTGTAAAAACATGGGTGTAATATGCTATGAATTATTTCTTTTAATTGAATGGCTTGAAAGAAACTTCAGCGAATTATACCTATAATTCTACCGTTGGACTTTTCAGAAATTTTGACTATTTTTTCGACATTACAGCACATTTATATTTAAACTCATTTGAGGATGTGATGTCATCAAATTTCTAAATCGTAGACCAGAATAGTGACAGACGTTTGCTGGATACTATACTGTAGACATTCACAAAATATGTTTTCCTTGAAAATTATTTCATGTTCCATGAAAAAATTTAGAAATTCCGATAGCTTTAAGTTTCTTTCAACATTTTTCCTGAATTCTTAGAAAGAAGAAAAACACTATAATTCTGAAGATATTGAAGACATCAGAAAAGTCGAACGATAGAATTATAGCAAAATAGATTAAGTTTTTTAAGCCATTCAGTTGAAAGAAATAGGTTATAGGATTTTACATCCATCTTTTCAAAGATTTGAAACTGATGCTTTGCGCAGAGCATAAGTTCCAAATCTTTAACTCGGCATAAAAAGGTGGGTGTAAAGTTCTATGACCTATTTCTTCTGATTGAATGGCTTGAAAGAAACTTTAGCTACTTGCCTATAATTCTGCCGCTGGACATTTTAGAAATTTTGAATATTTTTCGCAATTACAGCGTATTTCGTTTTATAATTCATTTGAAGATGTGACGTCATCAAATTTCTACATCATAAACCAGAAGAGTGACAGACTTTTGCTTGATAACATATTGTAAGCATTCATAAACTATGGTTTTCTTCGAAATCATTTCATGTTGCGTCAAACAGTTTGGAAATTACGATGGTTTTACGTTTTTTGGAAAATTGTTCTTGAATTCTTGAAAACGAAGAAAAACACTCTAATTCTGAAAATATAGTAGATTTCTGAAAAATCCAATGGTAGAATTATAGAAAAATAGCTAAAGTTTATCTAAGCCATTCAGTGGAAAGAAATAGGTCATAGGATTTTACATCCACCTTTTTAAAGATTTGAAACCGATGCTTTGCGCAGTGGGAACCAGCCTTTAGAAGAAATTCTGGCGGCATCTGACTATTCCTTACCAAAGGGATTTATTTCATAAGTAAGCATAAATAAAGGGTTCCAATTGGAATAGAAACGGCTTCTGTGTTTTGTTAGATAGTCGGTGTTTGTTTGTTTATCGTTGCTTGTTGGCTGCAGGAGAGATGTGCTTGATCACATCTCTTGTGGTATAGTTGTGTAAATCGTCTTGTGAATCGTCTCGTATTATGTTGTAATCGTTTCATATTTCGTATTATGTTCTAATCGTATTGTTAATGCAATTTGTGTTGTATCAATTAGAAGTTTCTTGTAAATTTGGAAAAAATTGTATAAGCTTTACTTCGTTGTTGTTATCTTATCTTGTAGTTTTGTAAATTTTTAACTGATATATAAAAAAAATTCTTACCAAGCTGCTCAAGATTGATGCATTTTGGAGCAATACCACAAACGGCATTAAGGATAATCTGAAGCAAGAGTGGCAAAACCATGGCAACAGACAGCACTGAAAATGCCAAATATAGAAGGTATTCGATGATTATCAGCTAAGGAGAGATGAAAGATAGAACATTAGGGATAGTGCAAAATTTATCATATTACATGGCCGGTGGAGACCGAAAATTCCTGCAAAAAATCTGCTCGCCCTGCATGAAACTATTGCAAAAAAACCAACTGCTCCGTCACCCTTTCCTTAAAAAAATGTGTCTCCCGTATTCATGAACAACAGATGTTGTATCGTGCCACCGATGAATTAGCCAAAGACCATAGCAAAATCAATTCTTGTCGCCTTATGAGTCTTATGACTTATGAGTCACTTTATGATTGTCAACAAACAGTCGACTTTGAAGATGAAGAGAAATGACTGATGAAAAGTTCTTGCAAACGACTGGCAAGGACATTTTGCATCATTTTCATACATAGCCTTCCAAGCATTTCTCGACTTGCAAGATTCATAATTTTATCATCAAAATGATCATTTTATATTTCAAACTTCATCTTGAGCTTATAAAAAGTTACTGCCCCGTTCAAATTGCTTTGTAAAAAGTGTTGACCCAGTTCTATACAAGCTCAAAAAAGTGGTTGCCCAGGCCATGTTATAAAATATACTTTGCACTGTCCCTTAGACAGAAAAAATTTCATCCCAGTGAGTCACAAAAATATGGGGCGTTTAAAGGCACACTGTCGTGGCGCTGATTGGGAGAATAAGACAATAAAAACGAATAGAATTAGGAAAGCTTCAAAAATTTCACTGTACATTGAAATTCATTCACGTGATAACGATCTGACTTCGTTTATTCTCGAAACAAAGTATGACAAGCTTGAGCATTTAGGGTATCTTTGAGTCCAAAGGTATTTATAGTTCAATGGCAGACATGTTCAGATCTATTTTAGAATTTACGTGACTGAAATCGGCCCCTCCGTTCTGAAATTATGAGAGATTGTCTCGAGAAAGCCTCTTCAAGAAACATTCAAAACGTGCCCAAAATTATGAACAAATTTCCCAAGCATTTCTGACTTGCACGGGCCTTACAGCAATGACTTCTGCACGCTTTAGCACGTGCTATGCTCTTGGGAGGATGAACAAGTCTTCCCCCTGGTATGAATAACCTATTCAGGGGGATTTCATTCCCCCAAGAGGACAAAATACACGAAGACATGGCGAGTGTCATAATTTTATGAAGGTAACATATGGAAATTTGCTCATTGTTTTCATTCGTTTTTGCAGGTTTTTGGAAGGGGTTGTCTCAAGAAAATCTCTCATATCCACGGGAAGGAATGGCCGATTAAAGCTGGGTAAATTACTGAACCTAATTGAACATATTAACAATAAAAAAGATACTCTTCAGTATTATTGCTTTGATTTTCAGGGAGCAGTTACTTTTCAAACGGGGATTCTTTTTTTTTACTCACCCGGTACTTTACAGAGGAACAAACCAAGCATTCATATCTAATGCGTACAATTACGTAGATATAAGTGGATTTTTCAAGGTTACTTTTGGTAGTTTAGGTGAAGCAAGCAAACAAATTGAATTGCAGAAAACAATTGACACAATGCTAAAACAATGATGTTTGCAGATTTGTTTAAAATTTGGTGACAGAGCTCCTTTAAAGAAATACCGTTCTACCAGTTTATTCTTGGAGCATAAAAGCATGGGGTGCAACTAAATAATTACCAGACAACTGAAGAATTTGCCACAAAATTTAGACTTCCACCCACTGTACATGTTATCTCTTGTATCTCCACTTGTGCAACATGAGAAGAATAGAACAAGGAGGCCAAGAATAATGCCAGCTCCAATAACTACTCCAGCAACAGTATAGCCAAAATTAAGGCTGAAAAGATAAATATACAGATTTCTAAATAAATACAGGCTTTGAATGTGTCATCATCACAAGAAATCTCTATTTGGCAAAAGCCAGAAAAAGGTCCCTACTTTCAAATATTCACAGCACCAAGAGTACTTGGCAGATTTGAATGCCTCAAATTCCACTTAAAAGATGAAGACTAAACTATTTCTATGATTTTTCTCATCGTTTTATGAGCACTGAAAATATAAGGTAACATTGACTTTGTGAAAATTTCTTGGTTACAAAACTTGAACCAAATTTATGTACAGAAGGATTCCATGTATTGCTATGAATCTGCTTTTGGGATTTACAAGGATCAACATTACATTTAGGCAAAAGCTGTATTAAAAAAGACATGATGTAGTTTGCAAACAGGGTTTATTGTAGTTAATGATATTCAATCTCTATGATTGACAGCTCCAAGGAAAGCTGGCTTTGGTTGGCGACCTGTACGCTTTCCTATGGTGCACATGCTCTGTTGCTAGAGAGCATGCGCACATGGTGAGCCCCCTGGTCGCCGACCGAAATTACTTCAAGTGGAGGACGGCCTTTAAGGCCAACCTTCACTTGAGCGCCCGCTCAACGAGAACAAGCGATTTATACAGTAGTATGCGCATGCTCAATTCAAAATTGTTCCATGACATCAGGGGTGGAAAAATATTTCAATTTCTGGGACCAAAAAAACTCTTGGAAAAAATTTCTGCGAGGACCAGATGTGCCAAAAAGGTCCACATTGTGAGAGGTCATAATATTTATTACATTGACAAGGTTTTGAATATTGATTATCAATATGTAGCCACAATTATGAATTATACTTTGACAAATTTGGTTATTTTTTCAGCTGACTACTTTCTAAGTCACAAACAGTGACTAAAAACGTCCTTTGTCTGGAAACAGTCTTGATTGGTTGAACAACATCAAACTTTCCAAAGACTTGGTTAGAAATGCAAAGAGAAAATTTGGGATGTTTACATTACGTCAGAAAATTAATTTCCCTTTTTCCTCTTTTTTTCAGTATCCGTTTTCTTTCTTCTTTTCATTCTTCTTTCATTTCTTTCTGGAGACCTAAAAAACTTTCTGGGACCATTGGTGCTGTGGTCCACTACTTTTTCCACCCCTGCATGACATTTCTCTTCGCCGCGATCAAAACTTGTTCGCTTGGGAGTAGAAAGTCAAGTCAACTCTCAAAGCGATCACCAGCGATTAACCAATTAGCATCCTCAAAACATTGACATCACAATGAAATGTGCGCGGGATCACTGCATAAGCAATAGATAGCTTGCTCGCTTGATGACTGCACGATCATTGCATAGCAATACTAGGTTGCGTGTTCACTTCGAGTGCGCGCTCAAGTGGAGGTTGGCCTTTAATCAGCAGCAAATTTCATCTTATACTCACGATCCTTTGATGTTTGCAATCTTATCAATTGGTTTCAAGGCAGATACAAAGCCAGCTACAAATAACACCATGCCAGAGATTGCCACAAATAACCCCACGGTTGTCCCATAAGGTATTCTGGACAAGCATGAGCCACAACATCTGCAAAAACGACCACAGCACTCACTGCCACTATCACTACACCCTATAGAGGAGAGATTGAAAATAGTGTAGTGTATGTTTAGTGATATACATAGCAGAACAGAGTGATGACTTTTTCTGGAGACATTTTGATAAGATCTTCATTGTGCTTTAAAGCAATATAACTCTATTGTCAAATGAGGGTGTATTCTTTTTGGCATCTTCTGAAAACAGTATGTAGTTGGTACGAGCAGAAAGCCCATTTTTTTTGCCATTCTACAGTATGTATATATCCAAATGGTAGACTTCACATCTTCAGATCATTTTCACATCCCTGTACGAAAATACAAGGCCATGTAATAGCCATGTACAAGCCTTGTAGTTATGGCCTTGTAACCTTGTTATAGCCTGGAATAGCCTTGCTGTAGCCTTGTAAATGGCTTGAAAAACGTTACTAAAACATGGAACAAGCGAAACAAGGCAGTAACAAGCGGAACGAGTGCGGAACACGCCAGTAACAAGCGGAACAGGTCAGTAACAAGCGGAACAAGCGAGGAACAACCCAGTAACAAGCCGAACAAGCAAGGAACATCTGTCTCTATCCCAAGGGAAGTTCGAAATATGTTGAAATGAAAGAGTAGCGCACGGCATTAGATAATAAGTCAAGAAGATAATAGGGTAAGAGCAGAAAAAAGGCGCCGCATGTCCCAAAGGAGTCCAAAGTCGCTGCAAGGGAACATGAATAAGGAAGCAAAGGTGTGTGTATGTTCTTTCTTCTTCTCCTTATTGTTGCCGCAACTTTCTCGCCATTCTTTTTTTTTTCTTTTTGGCTATTAACCTGCACCCAGACTTTGATCACTGAGGAGGAGAGGAGAGAAAGGAGTGAGAAACTAGAAGTCTTTCCTCCCCAGTAACCAAAGTCTGCAGGCAGGCTACTATTCTATCCGCTATCGTTGAAACGTATAAAAATTTTGCCGCTACTTGACTGACTGATTGATTGATTGATAGATAGATTGATTGATTTGAAGGGAGCAATGCTAAAGAATAAATACAAAGGGTATCAAAGTTGACCAAATTATTGGTTTAGCCAAGGGTACCATTTTCGTAAGAATCGAATATGCTCGCGGCAGACCCGTACCCAAAATTTTCAAAAAAGTACTGGGAAAATCTACCTCCATAATTTCAGATTTAAGAAACTAAATAAATTGTCTTTATTCATTTGTTTCCTGTATAAAACTATTCAAAACTTCAAACAGCTTTGTTTCGAAATATTCAAGTGCACAGACAATGGGAAAAGATGAATGAGAAAGAAAGCCGAAAGGAGTTCCTTGCTTGTTCGGCTTGTTACTGGGTTGTTCCTCGCTTGTTCCACTTGTTACGGACCTGTTCCGCTTGTTACTGGCGTGTTCCGCACCCGTTCCGCTTGTTACTGCCTTGTTCCGCTTGTTCCGTGTTTTAGTAACGTCGCTCTACAAGGCTAAAACTTGGCCTGTACAAGGCCAAGTTTAGCCTTGTATTTTTGTACAGGTCTTCAGAATGATTAGAAGGTCCAAATTCAAATTGGAATTTCCATCTCGCAAAGTAATACTGGACAAAAATGCCTATCTTATCTAGGGTCCAAAACACGGAATAGTCTTTTATCTGAGTTGAAATCAACAAACAATATAAATATGTTCAAACGTACAGTAAGATCAATGAGAACTTCTCCAAAATATACAGAAAGAGGAAGATGACATAGTATATGTCTTCTAATAAGGAAAATTTTGGTATTGAAAACACACATGCAGTTCTGAATTTTCCTTTTTTCCTAATGTATTTCCGTCATACCAGCACCTCTAAGGGGAACATTTATTATCGAAATAAGGTCAGCTTGACCATTCAATGCTATCCCTGCCAGCATGAGTTCCAAATCTTTAAAAAAATTGGTGTAAAATTTAATGACCTATTTCTTTGAACTGACTGACTTTAAAGAAACTTTAGCTAATTCTCTATAATTCTACCATTGGACTTTTCTGAAATCTTCAATATTTTCAGAATTAGAGTGTTTTTCTTCTTCTTTAAGAATTCAAGAAAAATGTTCAAAAGAACTTAAAACCATATCGTAAATTCAAAACTGTTTGACACAACATGAAATAATTTCCAAGAAAACCAAAGCCCCATTCTTTTCGTCATTCAGTTTTCAGAAGACTTCTGAGAGATTTTTGACGTATTCTTTTGGGCTCCTCTGAAAACAGTAGACTTGCAAGGCTTTGGAAGCCTTCTACTCTTGAAGCTGGTAGACTTTCAAGAGATCGCAAAGAGCCTTCTTTCATGAACGAAAAGTTTAAACAAAACATTTGAAAATGCAATGAAATATTGTAAATTCTTTTCTCTTGAGATCTTCATAACAAAAGTACAATGCACTGCAATGGCTTCAATTCGCCTGTCTGAGCACTGCATTCAATCTCTTAAAACTTTCAGAATTCTCATTCTTTTGGGATTTTTCTCTGCGAAGTCTACCAACTCTATCATTTTCAGAATGTGTCTTCTTTTGGCATTTCTTCCACAATCTCTGCGATTTCTACCATTTCCAGAATGCGCATTCTTTTGGTAACTGGCATTTTTCTAGATGTGAGCCAGACTGATAAGTTTGCAAAGTGAGCACGGAAGATGCATGCTTGGCTATTGTTTTAAAAACAAAGCCTCCATATTTCTGCATTTGCTTTATTTGAAATTGCACACGGAAGATCTTCCATGAGCATAACATTAAAAGCATTCTAGGATGTGACTCCACCATTTTCAGAAGATTTCCAAGACTTCAGACGTCCAAACGAATATGCCCTACATGATATTCAGACATCACCTATGGCCACAAAAATGTTTTATAAATATGGTATTTACGCTGCCAAGGCATCTAAAATGGGGCATATCACAGTTGATGTCCCCTTATTGAAAAATGAAGATAAAAAATGAATAATACCCAACTCCTGCTTACGCAAGAAATTTAAAAATGATCAATAAGCTTGAGGCTTTGGAAAATTCACATCAGGTAATGGAAAACATCTTTGGGCGCAAAACATAGACCCAGTGGCGTGGCCACAGGGGGTATGGGGGGCAATTGCCCCCCCCCACTTTTGTCAAGAGATGGTCCTCAAGATTCCTCCAAAACCGAGGAGAAAATAGCTGGGTATAGGTTGGGTCAAATCTTCCATTTTAGCACTGGCAAGCATGATGATATTGGCAGTCTTTGTAATATGAAAATGGGCCGCGTGCGGCATTTCGTACGTCTAGGTTAGTTTAGGCGTGCGATGGCGTGCGATACGAAAGTGCTAATTTTCATCATCATGATTGCGATTATTTGTTGTTTTTCATTCTTGTTCTCAAGAAATATGGTGTGGTGGCTTCAAGATGACCTTTCATAGCGTAAACTACCGTAAATTATGAAAGCCGATCGATAGCGGCCTTTTATTGCCCTCAGATATAAGCTTGTGAGGGTGATAACCCCCAATATAATAGCGTCGCTTTTTCAAGTCTTTTTTGCTCTCTATTGATAAGCTTTCAATACGTTGTTCTTGCATCGGTGAATGCTCTCTTCCACGAGACTTATGGCTTATTTTCCTGTCGAGAAGAGAGAAGGCAGGCAAGAAACTGCCGTGCTACTAACGTTACGAAAAATATTTCGTTGAGTGTGTATTTCTCTGTCGTACTGCCTTTCAAGTTGGGGAAAGGTCAAAGCAGTTAGGCCATTCAGTTTCCTGTTTTCCCGTTTAATAAAATGTGGACTTAAATTTAGGCTTCAAGCCTAATTCAAAACAAATAAAGATTTCACAAAAGTTATTGACAGATTAAAGAAGGTGATTAAGTAGCGAATATACGCTCTAGAAAAAGCAACCAAACCAAACCTTTCAAGGCATCTAAAGTTTATTGGAGAGTTTACGCAAATTCGTAGTCGGCCTACCCTAGCGATGCACTGCAGAAAATCCAGAGAAGGGTTTTGTGTCAAAGTCAGATTAAAGTGAGTATTATTCATCATTTTCGCTCCCTGATTCTTGACGACGTTAACATTTTAGTTCAACTAGGAACATGAACAAAGAAGAGAGAACGATGATAGACCCATAAAGAAACTTTTCTATCGCAAAATACAACAGATTGGAGAGATTATTAAAGACAAGTCTATCCTCCGCATATTGCAGTTCTTTAAAGATTTCTTGTTGAATCCATTTGCTAAGATCGATCAATAAACATTTAAAGTTCCGTTTGAAATCCTTGCATCTTGTTTGCTTCGCCAGTGAGCTGACCTTTACAACGGTTTCCTTTCGTAAAGAGACCGAAGCAAAATTGTAGCATCGAGTGATGAATGAAGGAGAAATTTCAAATTCTAAATAAAAGGAAGGCTCTGTTTTTTGCGACATTGTTTGTGATTGAAATTTTATGAAATTCGGTAAATGTTCAGGTTTGCCCGTGCGACCTTTCGCATGCCTTGGACAATTTAGGCGTGTGCGGAGGCGTGTGAGTGCGATCGCACGCCTCATATTACGAAGACTGTATTGGGAGACGCATTCTAAGCCAAAGCAAAGGATCTTTCTTCAAAAATTTTCTTTGTGCTCTGATTTATAGCATAACTGTCACAAAATGATCATGGTTTCTTTGTCGCTTAAGGCAAGCATGATATTGGGAGATGCATTCTGAGCCAAAGTAAAGGATCTTTCTTCAAAAATTTTCCTCATGCTCTGATTCATAGGATAACTGTTCACAAAACTATCAAAGTTTCCTTGTCGCTAATGGCAAGCATGATATTGGGAGATGCATTCTAAGTCAAAGTAAAGGGCGTGGCCCCAAAAATTTTTCTGGGGGCTTCGCCCCCAAACTCCCTCGTTTCAATGCCCCCCACTTAATTCACCCTGGCCACGCCGCTGCATAGACCCCCCCTTTTGTGAAAGGCTGCATCATGTCCATCCATCTGCATCTCCAATCAACTTCATACAGTACACGAGTTCTGAAATCTGGCTGTTGTGAATGAAATAGATTTGGCAACTTTTCACTATTTTAGAACCTAATTTTTCTTGCAGCTTTGCCATCAAGGTTTGGTTCATTTTCGACCTTGACACTTTTCAAGCTCCAGCGGCATGCAAAACCGCATAATAGTTAGCGAGTCGTTGTGTGGGCATTGGGCAAGTCGTACGATCAGATAAAGGCGGACTGAAAATGGGCCTAGGTAGGCCTAGGCCTAAGTCAATTCTGATATTCTGCGTACCAAAACGAGCCTCATAGCTCGAGGATTAGCTTAATTTACCAGCTGATATTTGCAGACATATTGATCATAATTTCAATATAAAATGCAATGAAATCTGCAAACGAGAAGGCATGCTAAGATGCTAAATACATACCCATGTTTCTTGAATGACGCTCGATGCCCACACCACAAAGAAGCTTGCTTTGCTCAGCAGAATACCAACCCCTTTTAACTTCCCGCCTTAATTTGTTCCACCGCAGCGACGACCCTGCACTTTAATCAGGAAGATTTCCAAAATTTTGAAACAAATACAAATTTCAAAATTTTAGTCAATTATTACAATGAAGCCTTCACCCTGACTATCTCTCAAATCCCAAGATGAATCTTGAAGATTTAGTGCAAAAGTGTGAATCATTCTTTTTGAGTAAAGACAGTTTGAATAATTCATGAAATCTTACCTGAAATGCAAACATGATTTGCATAAGAATTGAATACCAACACCTTCTGAATGGAAACAGCATGAGCCTATTTAGAAAACCAACCACATTTATCTAAAGCATCTCTCCTTTTCAACCATTTGCTAGGGTAAATATGCTATTTTTTCTAGTTTCAGAATTTGTTATTGACTAACAGTCTCGTTTTATGAGAATTAATATGCCTTAGTTTGTAAACTATGACAGCGAAGAAATAGATGTTTCTTGAAATTTCAAGATTCAGATTTTACGAGACAATTTATTGGTTGCCTCTTTCACCCTATCTTTCTTCTTCACTTCTTCTTGTTTTCTTTTCATGTGCATGTGCTGGTAAGTAACGATGTATTATAGTCCTGCCAAATTAACTACATGGTGTTTCAGAAAAACTGCAACCAAATAATAATTGAAAATTAAGAAAAAGTGATAAGATTTGAATAGATGTATGTATACCTCCTGAAAGCACAATCTATCTTGCAATTGAAACATCAGGCGGAAAACGCAGTCTCACAATAAATCGGAGGGCAAGAACGGCGACAAATAAAGTCATTTTGTATAGTTAGATAATTATTTCAGCATTTCTATTTTAATGGATGACAAGTCCAATCGTAATAAACAAATCCAGTTGACAATTGTTGCAGTTGTTTTGAGTTGGCGCCAAAGGCTTTGATCTTTGACGGCTCTTGATTGAGTTTAGCCAATGTGTGTGGCTTAAGTGTTATTGTATGTGACTTTCAACTTTATTTTGTTCGTCTGGAGCCCGTTTGTATCGTTAATTTGTCCTTTGCATGATCACTCGCATGATGAGTGTGCGACGAAACGCGTTTTTGGTTATTCAACGTTGTTCTTTATTGCAGTTACTGGTGAGTTACCAACTTATTTTTTTTCCTTTAAGGTTTTAAGATTATAACTCGTTTTTCTCTTGCAGGATTCAACAGTTTTCTCTCTAGTTACCGGTTTATTTTGGTTGTTGTTCTTTTACAGGAGTTAACAGTGTTCTTTCTACAGATGAAGGTAATTTGTTGCGTCATTTGGCTGCGTTTATGGGTTTAGTACGATGAGTCCGCCATTTAAGGCTATTTTCAAATTTTGTACCACAACTCATTTGCTTACAATCTATCTTCCTTCACATTTTCACATGCTATGCAGTTTGGATTTGTGGAAATAGGCCTAGAGGCACTTGAAGTGATGCCATTTGGTAAGAAACATACACATTTACTCCCATGAGATACATTTATCAAAATTGATAGAATAAGCTCTCACGAAGAAAAGTTTTGAATATGCAAAATATCCTAATACTTTCCCGCATCTAAAAGAGATCATACGATATATTTACTTCTTATAATATGGGCTGTGCATAGCTATATTTCTTTGGGACACAATGTTCGATTCAATTAAAATATTTTTCCCAGCTGTATTCCACTTTCTATCCACTGTTACAGTTTAATGATTCGTCGTTCTTTCCAATTGGCATATAATTTACAACTGCATCCTTATGACTCACTTCAGCAGGAAAAGAAACTAAGACGTAATGCAGAGCTGCAAAAAGTATCGGAACCTGGGAACTAGGTTCCCAGAAAATTTTCAGCCATGGCAGAAAATTTTTCAAGACAAATTTGCTCAAACAAAGAGAAAATGATTGTTTTTTACAATTTCATTTCAAAAAGAGAAAACCTATTTGATTTTCCATACAGTTGATCATAATCCCAAGTAAAAATGCAAGGTTACAACCTTGCACACATCAGTATGGCAAGAATTCTCAAGAAGTCTTAAGAATTCTTAAGAATTTTCAAGAATTCTTCACATAATTGATTAAATTTCTTTAGATCTTACATGAAAGACTAACATCTTCAACCAAGAATTCTTTGGGGGAGAAACAGTGTCATTGTATGCAAGGCCTGCACTGAAACTTTCTCACTTTTGTAAATATTTGGCACCATCTTACATTACAGTGTGCACCCAGATAGGATTATTTTTTAAATTTACATTCAGAAAATTTTATTGCCTGCAATTCTTTTGCTGCAGCCATAGATTATGGTCCCTTGGCTAAAAAGTTTTAAATTGTGTAGAATTCTTGTTTAATAGTCAGTCTAATTGATACCTTGAGAGAATAATGAATACTGTTTAAGAAACCTTTAATAATGTACACAAGGCTGCACTGTACAAATCAAAATTCTAGAAACCTAAATTTACAACAAATTTGTTTTCATTCCAAAGTACAGCACAAAAATTTCCAAATACTTCACAATTTTAGTTTGCTTCTTCATGAAAAGTTGAGCATTTTCAGTTCAGACCATTATATTGACATGTATTTGTGTGTTTTCCCATTCTTGCTTTCAGCAATTTTAGTCAAATTTGGACCAAGATTGAATATATAAACAGATCATGTAATTTTGAATATTGATTTTTAACAATATTTTTTATGACTGAGTCTATAAACTTGTGAAATTAGCCAAACAATTTTCTTCTAGTTAAAAAGTAGACATTTTATCAAATGGCAAATTATTTACATGAAAATCTCAGAGTTTGAAGTTTTGTATTCCCCAGTTGACTATGAATTTTACAATTCTATATCTACTAAACTCTTCTAGCAGTGTCGTGGCCACTGTGTATAGGTTGTGTAAGAATTTTCCGAAAAATATAAAATCTCTCATTAGCATTGGCAAATACTTTGGCAAATATGGAATCACAGGATTCATTTGAAGACAAAATATAGTAGAATGTTTCTTAAAAAAAGTTTCCTTGTGCTCTGATTTAGAGGATAACTGTCACAAAACTATCCAAATTTCCTTGTCGCTAATGGCAAGCATGATAATGGGAGATGCATTCTAAGCCAAAGTAAAGGGCGTGGCCCCAAAATTTTTCCTAGGGGCCCCCATTTAATTTTCCATGGTGACGCCGCTGTCTGGTCCGAATATCCTTTGGATCTTTTGGGCACATCGTGGCTACCAGAAACATTGAGTAGTGTGCACGACATAACTTGACTTCGCAGAAAATTCTTCCCCTGCTTACCAGGTTCCCAGAAAGGAAAATATTTGTTGCAGCTCTGACGTAATGGTAACGATTCCTTCAAAGCTGCAGCAAATTCCAAAATCTAGCTACTATTCCCTTATGGAAAACTCTAAAAGTCTGATTTTGAGTGGAGATATTGTGGGATTCTGGCAAAGTGCAGCTACTCCTGAACCAGAATTTGAGCCACAGAAAAAAAACAGTTTTGGAACTAAACAATATTTCCTTCTTAAAATCTAAAAATGCCAACAAAAATCAAAAGTCATTAGTTCGTTACGTCCACTGCTGTTTTCCTGGAAAATTCTAACATACAAAGAAAGTTCTACATCTCTAAAATGCGTTCCAGCATGTCAAGTTTATTCATATTTATGAAAGAAATTCATCATTTACATGTCCCATAACCAGGCCATGATCTCGTAGGATCTTTTGTTGATGTCTCAAATCTTTTTGCGTGGATCCCCGTGATCGGCTTGACTTCCCCCCTTCTCCTCGTTGTCTAAAATGCTCTTCTCTTTCACGCCTTCTAGCATCTTCAATCTCACCTCTTTCTTTTTCGAGTCTTGCTTCTTCTTCGGCACGTAATCTCTCCTCTTCTTCCTACAATTTAATGAACAGAGTTAGGCCTGTCAGAAGCTGCACAATTTATCTTACCACATGGCTGGTGGAGAAAGAAACATTTGTCAAAAATCTGCTCACCACGCATAAACTTTGTTTAAAAAAACCAACTGCTTTATCAGCCCTTCCTACCAGACCTAACTGCCCTGTACTCCTAAAAATTCTGTTCTGAAAATCTATCGTTTCTCAACATTTTCTTTTCCTTTGGAAATGATGTGTTCGAAACACAGCTTGTTTGCATTTTCAAGTAAAAATTTGAAACAAGACTCTGATAACTCTTAGTGCTGGTGTAAGTGTAGTGCTGATTTAACTAGTATCGTTGTTGTATGTTAGTTAAATTGGTGTTACTTTTAATTTTCTTCAATTTTTGATCAAGTATATATATTTCGTTTGTATTATAGAGGAGTTTCAAAACATATGAAATCGAAACTGCAGATTAAAAATGGCAGACACTCTTTTTTTATCAAAACCGCTTTTGAGAAAACGTTGGCTCAAATTTTCGAAAGTTAAGAAGCAATGTTACCTGGATTAAACAAGCTAAGAAACTGTTGTAATTGCGGCTTAATTTTCCAAGTTCACTCAAAAATGTTCTGACACTAATGTACAGTATAGGTGAATGCTCTGACACTGCTTTGAGTTTAATTCCTGCTAATTTAGAATCAAAATGTTTATATCTTGCCAGATACTTTGGAAGCCTTCAGAACAAGACTCAATAATTCTGCGTTCAAAACACTAAAAATCGACGAAACTTAAACTTGTATGAAACTTTGGTGGCAGAAATGTCCTAAAATTTAAGAAACCACCTACCAGCCCAAGACTTAAGTTTCTTATCAAGAAATGATGTATCATTTCAACGATTCTTACCATTGCTTTCGCAAGCCGTTTCTGTGCTTCTATTTTTCTATCAATTATACGTTGTCGTCGAAGAGCTTCCCAGTGATAGGTAGAAGCCATAACTTTAAAATTTCAAACTGAAATATCGTGAAATATCAACTTTGCTGGAAAAGTTTGTGAATTGCGTGAGATCTTGTTTATGAATGACGAATACGCTGTCAAAACATTTTGATGCCTAAATTTGCCTCAAGGTGTGCATTATTATCAACTAATTTGACGTAGCACATCACATTAGCTACATTTGATGCATTTACAATTTTGATTGGGTGTTTAATTGATTTTTCGTTTTCCGCTTGACAAATAAAGTTTGAAAAGCGATCAAATACAGGGTGTCCCAGAAAAATTGTTCGACATGTCATTAAATGTCAAAAAATAACGATAAAATGTACAGGCTCCTGGTTAGATAACCCTGTTCCTAAGATTTTAAATTAATTTTAGACGCCAGAATCTTGCAAATCCGCTAAGAACGCACGGAGTTACAAGCTTTTGAAGTTCAAGTTTGTGCGAAAGCTGAAACCAGACGCCCCTAATTGACTTGTTTTCCAAAAAGGCGTCCCAAAATCGAGGCAAAAGAAGACTGTCCAATGTTTTACGCTTTGTCGATATCAGAGCAAACCAAATAGGACTTCCAAAGCTTTCTAATTCTTATAGCCGCTGTCAAAATTTAGTTAAGAATGCAAGTATCTAAAAACATGGAATGAAAACATAATCAACGAGTGATGGGGCCATTCCAAATTGTGCTGAACAGGACTCCCCAAAGCATCCATAACCTTGATTCAATGATATAAAAAGCTGATTTATCGACAGTGCTTTTCAAATTCCATTTCCTTTGCTTTGAATAAACGAGATTCTACTTTCACAAAGTATGCAATTTAGGGGCGTCTGGTTTCAGCTTTCGCACAAACTTGATCTTCGAAAGCTCGAGCTCCGTGAATATTTAGCCGATTTGTTAGCTTCTGGTGTCTAAAATTAATTTAAAATCTCAGCAATATAGTTATCTTACAGCGGAACCAATTCAGTATTTCGTTATTCTTTAATATCTAATCAAACATCGAACAATTCTGTATGTGTCCCGAAGCTGGATCAGAAGTATTGGGAACGAAATATAAGGTGATATGGTAAAGTGCGAGTTGCGAGTTGCAGTTGCGAGTTGCGAGTTACACTTATTTTGCGAGTTGCGAGTTGCAAGTTGCACTTATTATGCGAGTTACGAGTTGCGAGTTGCACTTAATTTGCGAGTTGCGAGTTGAACGAAAGTTGCGAGTTGGAAACTCAAAAGTGCGAGTTGGAAACTCAAAAGTGCGAGTTGAAACTAAAATTACGAGTTGCCTGTTTTCTTTTGAATGAATGCATTTTTTGCCAAATAAAAGGGTTTTTTGAAGTTGCAATTGAATTTAGAACTGTTTTATGGACTTAGCGTTGTTAGGCCGTTGTAATTTTCTTTATAATAAATGAAGCTGCAGGCTTATTACAATTTGTGGCTTTCATTCCCCCAAGTCGTTCACTAATATTACTTATTACTGTAATGCAGTAAACTGGGACTTGATTTAGTTGTCCTCAAAGAAAATTAAAGAAAAATCATTAATTCGTTGTCTTTCCCTTTCAAGACGACTTGTGTAAGTCCATGTTAATTGCTGAGCTCAGAAAAGAAATTGAAGTAAATTGAGCTCTGCTGAGGGTGTTTTTCGATTTGCAAAAGCATCGTCAACAAAGGCAAATTCAAGAGGCATCACACTCCAGTAAAATCTGGTGCTATTTAGCAAAAACCCCTTGCTTTTCAAGGAATTGGTAACAGTTCTCTATACACCCTCTTGCTTTTCAAAGTTCGTAGGTTTTTCGACGGAGTGATATATCACTCATGTTCGAAGTAGCTTCAGCATGATTTCTTGCATATCCTTCAGTCAGGCCTGCTCTGATACACGTTTTTTCTTTCATAAGAAATTGGGAAGCCCATAGAACTCAATTTTTCTTATTTTCAAGTGAAAATTTCAGTTTTTTAGTTCCAAAAGTTTCTTAATGTGTTTCTTATTTTTTAGATGCATGTAGTTTCTTTCACGGCCACGTATTCGTTTCTTGACAGACAGCACCCTTTTTATCAAGAAAGAGAGTTCACTTTGCAAAACACAAAGTTATCATGAATATTACTAAGAAAATAAAGGCCTAACGATAACTTCCCATGACATCCTTGTATTTAGCTTTAAAAGTTTCTTAGCAATTCTCAAGCATAGTACTAGAGTTTCTTAAAGTTTTCGCAATCCTAGTACCCTTTTCTTATGAACCAGTTTCTTATATAAAAAATGTATATGTAAATTCGAAGTTAAGAAACTTTTCAGTCTTTAGTTATGAGTTGAAAAGTGTTTTGGACATACAGCCTATTTGTATTACTAACTCAAGAAATACCAAAGAGAAGAATTTGTCTTCTCTGTAGGCCTAATTGTCCGAGCTCAAAGCAAAACCTTTATTAGCGGCTCTCTGCGAATTAAAAAGTTTTTCTTTAATTCCCCTGATCTTGACAAAGGCTCTTCAAAAAATTACGGTGTTTTAGCTGCAAAAGATGGAAAATTTGAAGTTATTTTACCAAACTCGCAACTCGCATTTTAAATGTACCAACTCGCACTTTTCACTATTAACTCGCAACTCGCAGAAAGCACCAACTCGCAACTCGTAACTCGCAACTCGCACTTTACTACTCCACAATATAAGTACAGCACTTTTGATGTGATCATTTGCAAAATCGTTTACGTCACTGGGGTCACTGTTAAACAACGAATGGCAGAGGCGGATCCAGGAAATATTCTGACTACTGCCAAGGTGAGGTTATTCGAGATAATAGGGTGTGGCCTTTTGAAAATAGGCGTGTACCTTAATAGCTAGATACATGGATCTGATTACTGCTTCAGCAGTAGTAGTCGCAGTAGTCTGGACACGGGCGGTAGGAAACGCTGACTTTAGAAAAGCTTTACGGGTGATACATCGAGTTATTCCTATCCTAATATATCATTCCATTCATGATGTATCGACTTGTTTACCATCTGTGTCTACCTATTCTGCGAAGGCGCCATTTTAATCCGATTGACATGACTTCAAGGGACCTAGAGCAACTACGCCACTCAAGTGTGGTAACATGAAACGGAAAACAAGAGAAGGAATCCTATATTGGAGGAGTTTCCGTTTGAGTGGCATAATTGCGCTAAGGCCTTTGAAGTCATGTCAATCGGAATAAGATGGCGCCTTCGCAGGAGAGTTAGACACAGAGGGAAAACAAGTCAATATATCATGTATGGAATGATATATTAGGATAGGAATAACTCGATGTATCACCCGTAAAGCTTTTTCTAAATTCAGCGTTTCCTACCGCCCGTGGTCTGGATCCGCCCCTGAATGGCAGTTCATCTACAGTGTGAGTAAAAAAAAAGGTGAAATGTTTGGCAGTCTGTGGAATAGGAAGTATGCGGCCGATATTCAAAACTGAAAGGTTAATCGATCAGTCAACCGTTAACTTAGCTGTGAAAATTCTGTTTGGTAAAATCACTCATCATTTAGACCCAGAAATTAGGAAAACACTGGTAAGGGGTTTGTATGGGAAAGAGAATTCCCAACCTCGTACACAGTGACAATGAAGGTTTTCCGTAAACTTCAACGTTTACGTTGAGGTCTGTTGAGGTCTAGCTTCCTATTGAAAACAACAGATACCCTTGGGAACGAGGTTAGAGAATTCCAAAACTTTTCGTCTCAGTCTCAATATGACAAAAGGCCCTGGGGACGAGGCCCAGGGGGGGGGGTACATGACTTGTGGATGGACGGGGGTCTGCCGCCCGATTTTCAGAAAGCTACCCTTTTCTAATTACCGAAAATTTGCTTTGGCACCCACTTTTATGATGAATTTTGGCGGAAAATTGCCCATTTTAACCATTTTTTGCGAATTTCAGCAAAATCCCACCCTTGTTTATGGAAAATTTGCCGAAAAAGGACCCTTGTTAAGAGAATTTGGGGCCCAAAAACCCACCCATATGGGCGGCACATACCCGTACCTTGAACATGTTATGTACCCCCCGGGGGACGAGGTTGGGTCCATGATTTACTTGCCAGTGAAATGTAAATAGAACATAATGGTCAATTTCAGAAATAGAATTTAAATTCAAATGACAAGTAAATCATGGGGACCAGAATAGAATGTGAAATTATCGTTCCCTTTCAAACATCTTACCAGCATATTCCTAATTTCTAGGTCTGATTGCCCGTCGGTTGGTCGTAGGTGAGTCTTGATGGGTTCGTTGCGCGTCGCTCAATGAACTGAGTTTGAACACCCTATAGAACGTCTGTGCAGTAGTGTAGAGGCTGTTCAGTAAGGCAGCGGCTGCCCAGTGCGATACAGGGATCACATGATGTCACTGGAGGGATCACACGCAGTAAATTTGAGGCCATTCAGTTATTTACAGGGATAACATACAGTAAATGAGAGGGGAACATAGTGTCATTGGAGGGATTGCCTCAGTAAATTTGAGGTTATTCAGTAAATTATAGGGCTTACATGATGTCGTTTGAGGGATCACATCAGTTAGGGCGAGGCTATTCAGTTACTTACAGGGATAACAAGCAGTGCCGTACAGGGATAACATCGTGTCGTTGCAGGGATGACATCAGTAAAGTAGCGGTTATTCAGTATTCTGATGTGAGCCCTTCAACGACAACATGTGAGGCATGTGAGCCTTATAATTTACTGAATAACCTCAAATTTACTGAGGCAATCCCTCCAATGACACTATGTTCCCCTCTCATTTACTGTATGTTATCCCTGTAAATAACTGAATAGCCTCAAATTTACTACATGTGATCCCTCCAATGACATCAATGATATTTCTTTTCGCAACGCCCATCTGTGCATTGCTGAAAGGACATTTTATGCTCGGAGGTCCTGGAGAAAAAACAGGAAATTTACGAATCCAAATATGTATCAAACGGGCTAGCTAAAATCAAACTATAGGATAAGAATACTTTGTCAAAACTGTTCTGTAAGATTTTCTTAATATTTGACTTGTTTGATTTACAAAACTCATCGCGAATCCTCGTGAGGAGCGGTGATTAGAGTAAATTTTATGTGGGAATACATCGAAATGAGGTTATGGAGCTTTATCATTGGGGAGGGGGGCTTATTCAATTTCCAGGGGTCCCTGTGGTAAATATACTGATGATTATGCGTTGTCATCCGTGCAAAGAGAATTGTCATACATTCTTGAAGAGATTGTGGAAAAATGAGAGTCTCTGAACTGTTTCGTTTGCTAAGTTTCTACTCACAGCTCCACACAAGGTATAGACTTGCTCCAAGTCTGTTTTGTCAACTGTAATAAGTCTACCGGAAAGTATATTACTAAACAAAGTATTAAAAGTATTATTTCGCTTTTCACTTTTCCCTTCAATTTTCTTTGACGAAATTTTTTTTGACGAAATAGACTTGGGGCAAGTCTACACAAGGTAAATCGAATACAGTCGCATTACAGCACTGTTCAAGAAATTAACAATATTCCTTTGTTAAACAACTTCAACAAAACTAGCATATTAGCAAAAATCCGACAATCCTATCAAAATACGTATTTGTGGTTTAAACGTTTCTTGCAGGTGCTATGATTCGAAAAAGCGATAGAAACTTCAGCACACACAAGGGGTGGAGTATGTATACCCTGCAGCCCTGACACAGAACGCCGGGCGGGGCAGGCCCTCTGCGTAATATGGGCTGGTTTCTGGCAGCCAGGATATGTGGGGATATGTACACTAAGGCTAAGGATTTGATGAGGATGGCCAGCGAAAGTAGGGTGGGAACATGGGTGGGAAAATGATGGGAATACTGACTATATATGACAGGAGGAAAGCATCAAGTTCATATTCCATCAAAAGAATAAAAACAGGTGAAAAATTTTTTCTTGGGAAATCAGCTAACAATTTTCTACCCTGAAAATTTTCTACCCAGGGTAACAATCTTCTAACAAATTCCGGATAATAACATACTACCCCGAAGGGGGTCCTTCCTCTTTGAACGTGTTCTCAATTACGAAATATTAGCCTGTGTTTTGAAAAGGGGTCTGGAACACAGGCTAACTGAGAATGCGTTCGAAGAGGAGGAACCATATGGGAGGAACCCCCTTGGGGGGTATTATGTTATTATACGGAAATTTGAAAAGAAAGGGGTCTGCACACAGGCTACAAAATATGTGGGGAGAGGTTAAAACGAGAAGGAATTGGGTTTGGGCCCCAAAAATTTCCAACAAATCGAGGGCAAACAACTCTGAGGCAAAAATAAAGCTTCGTGCAGATAGAAGAAACTTTGCATCACTTATTTCATTTTCTTCAATAATGGTTGGTCTAGTTTTTAAAAGTTTCCATGATACAAATGTTTCGACAAAAATTTATTGCATGTGTATGTGTGCACGGTGGGTACTGTAGTGTAGAATATCGGTGACAACATTTCCCAATCGTGTGTCTAGAAAGGCCTTGCCTGGATTCTGTATAAACGGGTTAGACAATAATGCTACGTTGAAAATAAAATTATTTTTGGGAAGTAAAGAGAGGAGAGGAGGGCAATCTGCAGGGGGGGGGCATGGTACAGTAATACTTTTATAAGTGCGAGTATGGGAGTTCAAAATTATAAATTTCTAAACTCACATGTCGTCTGAGTGCCTGCAACAAGGCTTCTTGTTTTCTCGCGATTGTTCTTGCCTTTCTTTGGGCTTCCTGGTGATATGCAATGTGTGTACAAGTAGGCATTGTGTTGTTGGGGCAAAATGGGCCTAAACTTGAGACTTAAGTGAGAGCGATACTTCCTTTCCTTTCTTCGAGCACGTTCTGTTTCCCAGTTGTGACTACAGGTAAAGAATTAAATTCAGTTAACCACAGGCAGAGATTTAACCCTATCCAGACTGGGCTTTTTGAGCTACTAGAAGACTGGGGGGGGGGGCTCATTCAGCCCCCCCTCTCTAAAAACGCCATTCCTTCACTTACGAAGACGAAACTCACCATGCAGGTAGCCGTACTTATGATCTATCATTTCTAATAAAAAAATTTCTAAAAATAGATATGACGTCATAATTATTCAAGACCAACTGGCACGTGTCCACGAAAAAAATGAAAAAAACAACTTTTTTTTAAATCTTTATAATTTTCTAAGAATGATTCATGAAACCAAATTATGCCTATCAAAGCATTGTTAGAAGGTGAAAATATACTTATAAAGTGAAAAATTTGATTTTCGCAAATTCAAGATGGCGGACAAAGAGAATAAAAATCTTGTTTTTCTGAAAAATGACAAATCCAGCCATATTAGAGAATTTCTCCATAGTTTACAATGAAAACTACTTCGATGATAAGTGATCGTTGCATACTTCATTTTTACTTTTGAAATTTTTGTTTTGATTATTGTAAAAAATGCTGACATCAGCATTTTTTCCCAGTAGTAAGCAAATGAGTTGGAAGGAAGAAGGAAGGGGGAAAAAGGGGGTTGAGGATAGTTATTTGGTGGAATTTTGATAATATCTTGACAAACTAAACACTTTCAAGTCAAAAAAGTCTCACTGTAAAACAGATTCTCAAGATATGCATGAAAACTGACCGTTAGTAGTACTATGTGAGGATACCCCCGGGGAATCTTATACCGTTTGCGGCCAATGATGCACAAAATTCAAACAAAATTACACAGCTTAGGTGGAAACAACCCTGTTGATCAGTTTTAATCTATTTATTACCGCTGTAAAACATTTGGGGTCGAACTAATTTTTGCCATTTTCCCAAAGATGACGTCATTGATGAGGTCACGTGACACATAATTGTTCTATTGTTCTTGGAAAAAATTAAAGAGACCTTATAGATTATAAGTTCACAAATGAAAAAGGATATTATCAAAGGACTACGAGGTGATCTGGAATTATATCCATAAGCAGCTTACCTAAAAGTTGGCCCCGACCACTCTGAAAAAAACAGCCACCCCCCGGCCCCCTAAATTTTTTTTTCAAAATTTCACACAAATTCACACTTCAAAAGGATAGAAACTAAAAGTCAAAAAATCATTTCCTGGTTCGTTGAACCAATTTGGAGCAGTGCTCAGTTAAGTAGGTGGGGGGGCTGAATGAGCCCCCCCCAGTCTGGATAGGGTTAAGTGAATTTTAGGATACCTTTATACAATAATAAATTATTTCTTAGCTCACTTACCGATGTGGTGATCTTTCTGTTCCAATACTGCACTGTGAAATCAGATTTGTTTTGTGTTTTGAAAAGCCGCAGTGGTTGCCATATTGACCAACAATAGCCAATTGTAATCAAACGCTTGAACATTCGATTGATTGTTCATCGAACAATACCGCACGTTATTTGTTTCTTAACCGGAAGTGAGAACTTCGTAAGTTTGCCGCGAAGATGGAAACAAGATTTTCTTTTGTCGCTGGTCACAGAAAATCGCCAGAAAATCGTCACACAACCCGAGGACTTGCTGAAGAAACGAGAAAAGTTTGTCACACAGTTTTCAGCAATACAATTAATTAACAAATTGCTTTCATACAAAATGATGCAACATTGATTGGAATCAGTTATTATTGGAAATGTTTAGTGAAATAAAAGAAAGCCACATTTGTCACATCAAATTCCATAGGAATACAATCACAAAGTAATTAAATTTTAATTACACGAAAATCTCTTCTGTGAATAAAGAATTCATGCGTAGACATTTCCAAGGGGGGGGGGGCAGAATGTTGTGGTGCCCATTCCCTCCTCATATCATATACTCTCAAAATAGCTCTGTAACTTTCTGGTGAACATTTTCAGACAAACATATGAGATTTCGAGATTTCTTAGAAAACAAAATTATTTTACTTTTCATAGATTTGCGAGTGATTCGACGGAGAATGTGGTTAACATCATGAAATTCTCAAATGAATCGCATTCGATAATGATGTTATTTGAGAAGGACCACGAAAGTATCAATTTTCGAGTGGATAGAAACCGGAATTGGTATTTTGAGATTACACATTTACTTTCTGATGACAACACCTCGTAACAAAAGAAACAAAGGGGAAGTTCATTCTGCAATGGTAAACTTTATTATTTTACATGTCATATTTTTGAAGATGGTCACGGTTGATTCAGATCATAGAAATGATTCAGATATTTCAAAGTGAATTGAACTTTCCTTCATACATACCATGACATCTAATCATCTTGATTATGAAGGTCGTAAATATCTTTGTAATGTTTTCATAATGGCAGATTGAGCGGAAAGAAGTTGGAGGAAAGACGGAGAGAGTAACATCTTTACACCCCTTCTATCTCACACAGAAGATGGAGGTCGAAGGCAAACAACAAGATAAATGGGCATGCCATAGATGTACGTATCTAAACAGTCAATACAGTACGAAGTGTGAATTATGCGAATCTACGAAACCCGATGCGAAACTTAGGCCCATTTCTAGAGACGACGAACCTGTTCCTCGTATAAATGGAAGAACCGAACCTGCTAATCCTGAAGTATCAGGTCATCAAATGTGGAAACCTGTCGTCGAAGGAACCAAGAAAAAACCAATCTTAGTTGATGATGGAGAAGATGTATGCCCAAAAGGCAATCTGCATTCATGTTTGAAGATAAATGAAGAGAAAAATAGAAGTATGAATGGTAGGTATTTTAATGGCAAAAGCAAAGGATATATTTGAATAATAAAACAAAAGCTATTGTATACTGATTAGGATATAGTGGAACTGAATTGAATAGAGGTTAACACGGTTTCAATGCAATTTAACAAATACAATGCTTTTAACAATTGTTTTGTTTTACAACAAAGGAAAATATGATTGATCTACATTCATTACTCATTCATTTAATAGTGGTTGGGACAATGAAGGTGTTGTGGCGCAGTGGTGTAATCCACTGAATTTGCAGCCAGAACAGTCAGGCAGACAGGGTTTGATACCCAATAGAGCCCCACTACTTGAGCGTCATGATAAGGGGGGTTGTGTGTGGACTCAATTAGCACTTAGCTACTTCTGTGACCCTAGTGCTTGGCGCTAAAACCACAACTTCACCTTCACATCTGAAAAACTAAAGAGAGCTTTAAGCTTTCTAACTCTCAGTAGTCCAGTACACCCTCCAAGAGGATGTCTGAAATCCATGTCTTCACAGGTAGCAGAATTTTGGCCACTATTGCTATTGCTGACTTATATAAAATTCTGTCATTTTTGCAGTGCAACATAAATGTTAGGTTTTATCAGATTGTATAAGATTCTGGATAAAATTTGTTTTGTTTTCTTAGGTGAGAAATGGATATGCAAGATATGCACCTTGGAAAATGGAAAAGATAAAAATATGTGTGAAGTTTGTGGTGAACCTAGACCAAGATCAGCTAAACCTCCAAAACCACCTTTACCAAAAATCAAATTTCCAAACATCACAGACAAGATTGTAAAAGACAAGGGACTTGCTGAAAATCCAAAGCAATTTCAGAGACAAACGAGCTTAAAAGTAGAATCAATCAGAGAGGATGATGAGTCTAAGGCTATCAAAGAATGGCAGGAAATTATTTCTCTTTGCAGAGAGGTGGGTATGAATTTTAACCACTTCAAAGGGAACTTGCCCAAGTGAAATATACCATACTGCACCAGTAACCCAATATTATTCAATAATTTCAAAATCCAAATGATATCTCTCATATGAAAATTTGACCATTTTAGTTTTATACAGTAGAAGATAGATGATGTACATATTAATACATATTGATGTCATTCTAAGTAAAAAATAGATATCATTTCATTTAATCTATTGGATCTCGTTTAGCATTTTCAGAAAACAGTTAGAAAAAGTTCCCCCTGACTTTAGAATGGCAGGCATAATCTGGACTTCCAAGGAAAACTCCATTGTGCCCAAAACATTTCTGGTTGCCCGGGGGGGGGGGGGGTACATGACTTGAGGATGGACGGGGGTCTGCCGTCCAGTTTTCAGAAAGCTACCCTCTTCTAATTACCCAAACTTGCTTTTGATACCCACTTTTATGATGAATTTAGGCGGAAAACTGCCAATTTTAACCATTTTTTGCGAATCTCAGCGAAACCTCACCCTTGTTTATGGAAAATCTGCCGAAAAAGGACCCTTGTTTAGAGAATTTTGGGCCCAAAAACCCACCCATATGGGCGGCACATACCCGTACCCTAAATATGTTATGTACCCTCCCGGGCTAATAATATAATAAAATATAATATATAACGGGTTCCACATCATAACCAGAAAACCCACCTCAAAACCAGAAGTGAAAAACGAAGTAGACGGGATCCATCTCGATTACTCCAGAACAGGCCTTAAAAAACGGTTTACTTCATTTAAACCAATCACAGCTCGCTATTTCCCATATTACGAATTGGTGACGTAATTATAGCATAATCCCGTTGACAGTTATCACTTGGCACTTCATTCCTGAAAGCGTTTGAGGTACCTCGACCTGCACGCCATACGATCAGCATGCCCGCAGCGGGAAATTTTTATCTTGCTAATCGATTGAAAAGGCCCACGGCGCTTGCAAGGAGGCCAGAAGGTCTCTTAGTTCAATCGAAGTTTAAAAGACTGCGAAGGGGGGAAGGGAAATTCAAACAAAATCTTTCCCTTATTCGGACTCAGAAACAAGAATAATCAAGAAGACGAAAGAAGAAATCTTCATACCCTTTGCCGTCGGACTGATTCTGAACTTTTCCAACATTTGTTCTCGGTTATCAAATCATTACATTTCTTGTCTGTCAAGCAAATTTTGCGGGAAAGAAGATTGCGCGCCAAATTTCCCGATGAGTCTTCACCATACCAGCTATTGCCTTTATGCTGCTTTGGTATCACGTCTTGCAGTCTTCCAGTATATCATTTCTGAGAAAACATGTTCCATTCTCCAGTTATGTAGACGGGCAGCATCCTTCGATGCAAGTAGTCACAATGAATAATCGAATCCATCGCATCGTCCATTTCAAAAAACTTTCTCGCACGCTTTGTGAGTGGAGAAAACTTGTCACTTGAAATAGCTCGATGTCATGGAGAGTTTTTATTTGTTCATATGAATTGTCACGAATGCTTGCTGTGCCATGCTGTGCCAAAGACACACACTCTATTGTTTAACTGGCCCGCCAAAATTGTTCATCCATTGTAAAAACTTAATTTCCGTGCAAAAGACTGTTGACAGAGTTTTCACAGACATAGCTGCTTCAGTCGCCAACTCTTTGTAATACCAGGCTAACTACGTTTGCAGAAATCGAATGGAGTGACTGAAATCTCAATTTTCCATTCAACTCAATTCGATGTCTGTAAAGCAATTGGGTCTGCATTGCGGGGCGGCGGGGGGAAGGGGTATGTAATATGTGGGGGGTGAAAGGCTTAGCGGATCGGTGTATTTTGCTGATTATAAGAAGCGGATTTTGTATTTATCCATTTTACAAAACGGATTTTCGTATTTTGTTTTCTTGATGGATCACGTATTTTTCCGATATCCTAAGGCGTATTTCGGACTTACATATTGTCTTAAACGTATTTTTGGATCCTTTCTCCCCGGTTCAAAGTAAAATGACTAAAAGCGGAAAAAGAGAAAAGAGGACAAGTATGAAGCTAAATGCTATAAGAGGGAACAGAAAAATGTCCCAGAACTGTTCTTTTTTGCCGACATGAGCTCAACGAAAGTGGTATCATCTTGCTTAAAGTATCTGTGTCAACGACCAAAATATCTATGTGGCCCACAGCGAAGGAACTAGCATTAATCTTGCTACCCACTCCCATTAAATTTTTCCTTTGTGCTAAGAAGTGTAATTAATGAAGAAATTCATCTTTTCGCTGGCAGCAAAGTAGAGGGGTTTGCCAAGATGGGGCAGCTGAGCATGTAAATTCAAACAGCCCATTGGTATATGTGTAGAATTTGCTACTGTGGTGTATGCCTGTGATGATGCCCAGTCAAATTCCGTGAAGCTGATCACACCTCTCAACGAGACAGCAAATTTGCTTGACGCTATTGGCAAGCCTTACAATGCTATTTTCCGTCCACGAGAAAGGACAGTCATACTCCAACATGGCACTGTCAGTCTGTCAGAAGCATCCAACAAAGTGCAGTGCAGCAGTGGAAGCAAGTTCTTATGGACTTTGAAAGAGCAGTTAGTTCTACAGAGCATTTACCAAACACCACAAATGAACGTCAGGGACAGGGTGTTCAACCCAGAAGAAATGTGCGAAGATCCAGACCAAAACACTTGGGTTTGACGCAGACCCAGAATATTGAAAGCAATTTTGTGATCGACCCAACATTTTAAATGATACTCTTAGACCCAGAACGTCACAATAGACTAATGTAGTATTTTCTCAGTCAGATATTTGTTTAACTAAAAACAGCCTGTTACGGTGACCTTCAGTAGACATGATTGATTTTGTAATAATTTTGCATTTTGAAACAGTTCTCATAACGTCCACCGATGCTGTGATCCGTGTGCTGCAATGGGGGCTACCCATCGCGATCCTTGAACAAATGATGCAAGATGAAAATGAGCACTCTTTGGAAACTTGCAACAATTTGCTCTGATGCTGGTTCCTAGGACTTTGTTTCAAATATGAGCATCGTGTCATATTTTCATTAACATTGCACCCGCCGGGCAAGATGACCAGAATCAGAAACATTCACCACTGAAAGCGAGTAAGAAGTTATCTGATTTACATGATGACTGTCACCTGTCACAAAACTATCAAGGTTACCTTGTCATTAATGAGCTAAATGGCAAGAATGATATTGGGAGATGCATTCTAAGCCAAAGTAAAGGGCGTGGCCCCAACAATTTGTCTGAGGGCTTCGCCCCCAGACCCCCTCATTTCCATGCCCCACCACTTGATTTACCCTTGCCACGCTGCTTATGGGTACTACTGCAGTTTATTGGAATATACCTACTTTATGCAAAAAGAAATAGTCCACGACCACTTTATCTGGATTTGCGCTGGCTTACCCCCACGTGTTCCTAATTTCAGGCATTTTCAGTTAATCAAGAACAACATGCTTTTTTTTATCGGTTCCGTGAAGATGAAACTCTTATTTTTTTCAAGAAAACCCAAACTTCACTTTTCTGTAGACCCAAAATCACAGAGCCTAAATAGTAACAGACCTGAAAAAATTTACCCTGGACCCAAAAATTATGGTCTAACTTGGACCCCCGTTCAGGGAATGGCTTCTGCTTCTACAATAAAGTCAGTAGATTTTCTAGTTTAGGGTTTACAGAGCTTAGACTCTATATTGTCATATTTTGGAATTTTGGGCACGAATATTCGCAGCTGCATGACGTTAGATCCCAGGGGGGGGGGGTACTCCCTAACTTTCAATACGGGGGGGGTCCATGCCACTTTTTTTTTGCTGACCCCTAAATATTAAGCCTAATGATTTGGGGACCCCAAATATTGAGTCTAATGTTTTGGAGACCCCAAATATTGTTATCTATTTCTGGGGCCCCTTACCTGTTTTTGAATGGTTTCAATTTGAGCCTCTTGATTTTTCTCAGATTTTGAATAATACCATAGCATTTATTTCGTGATTCGCAACTTCAGGGCCAAATTGCAGGATTCTTCCTTTCCTCAGATTTGTTGACCCCAAATATTCAATTGTTGTCCATGTTGTAATTCACAGACCCCAAATATTGATTTGATGTAAAATTTCGGACCCCAAATATTGGCACGGACCCCCCCGTACTAAAAGTCAATGAGTACCCCCCCTGGGCGTTAGATGTGGAACATCTGCATTCAACAAGCCATATCAAACATCCACTACCATCAAAAAAGATTACTGTAGGGATTTTGGCAATACCATCAAAGATGTATCAAACGCTTGTCATCTTCGACCTTTACCATTACATAAGTGAGAATAAGGCCTTGTATTATCCAAAACCAGAGAGCATGATATTCAGTCATAAGCCCTACCTTTGGTTTCCCCACCCCACTAGCGCGGAAAAACATGGATGAAAAGTCGATTGGCGAAATGCGAAATGACGCCTGCACGTATATGGCGCTGCTGTGCATCAAAAACTTCAGAGGACAACTCGTCAAGAAACGACAATTGGCCAAATATAGCACTAGGCCAGAAATAATATATCAAAGAAAGCTAGTCATCACAGAGAAAACTAACTTTGCAAGTGGTAAAAATGCAATGGTTGATGCAGAGCAAACTGACAACACTGAAAAAGAAATTGAAAAAACTGAACTCGAGTACGATTCAATTACTGTCGAAGACGATGATGATGCAACAAATTCTGAGCTCGACACAAGGTCAACGTTTCTGGTCGGAGTTTCCACTCGATGAGGAAGAGCTGTGAAAATTAATAGCAACTATATATCATGATAGTTAATGACCAGTGATCATTAACAAATTCACGGATTTTCGTATTTCATCGAAAAAATTAGCGGATTTTCGTATTTGTTCATCAAAAGTAGGCGTATTTGCGTATTTCAATACCCCCTTTCACCCCCCACTAATATATATTGCTTACGGGATGTGCACTCCTTTCCGGGTATTGCTTTCACATGTTTTTAACGCCTATCAAAAGAAAGCAATTTTTCTGAAGCTGGTTGTCAAAAAAGTTATTTCATTGTTTTTCGAAAAATGTTTATTTTTTGGATGAATTCTACTTTTTGCCGTTTTGTCTAAAGCCAGCTATCATTTCGAGGAAAAAATGCTAAAGTCGGGTGAAAAACGTTTTTCTTGGAGTGCACATCCCGGTCGTTTAAAAAATAGCTAAAATTGCCTTTTTTGACAAGTAGAAACAAAACAAGCTGTGACGCAGGGCGCAACACCAAATTTGAAGCTGTCAAAACATGAATGACTTAAAAAATGTTCTACCATCTTCTGAAATTGTTATTCCCTCACACCCTCCAGACTCAAAGAAATAGCAAAAAGCATTTAGCTTGTCATTTTGGGCCCCTCACTCAGAAGTCGAGGTAGGAGGTTAATCTGACCCTCGCTGGTCGGGTTTATGCGAGTCGTATTTGGCAAAAAAAATCTGGTTTGGTCTATTTTCCAAAGAACCATCTCGAAATCTTATCATAATGGCTAGAATGACGTTTGAGGTTGATTTTATTATGCCAATAATTTGTATGTTCGTCCAAGAAATCCAGCGTACATTTTCTCTTTGCCGCCGTCATTTTTCGAATTGGATGGTTTTTTTCGAATTGCCCAAACGCGATCTCTGGATTAAATTAAATGGTATGACATAGTGAACTTGATAACGCACGCGAAGCTCTCTGGTTATCTCGATGCACTTTGCAATAGCATACAGCTCATTTCACTGTATGGACTTAATACTGCGGAACATCAACGCGTGGATCCAGCAAACTCGGTTCAGCCTTCTTCCGTTCTAAGCAAGCCAAACGAACGTCTAGTTTGAGTTTAATGAGCATTACCCCAGTCACTATTGAGTTATATATCAAAGGAAAATAACTAATGTTAAAAAGGGCGCATCAATTGAGGGGGGCACAATTTGCTGATTTTACGACGAATAAAAAGGTGAAAACCAATGACAGCATTATGCGCATGCGCTCACAATATGCATCAAACATCTTCATTCACAAGTGAAATCATCTAAATACAAACCAAACAGTGTAACTGGGTTTCAAAAAAGGATTTGCAGATTCGCTATAACTGTATAGTAGTTGAGGGAGCGGTCATTTTTAATCCTGGGTACTAGAATGGAGGATAATTTTACACAATTAAACAACAGTTCATTCCCTGTACCCAGGGTATTCCTACCCAATCTCGAGAAGAGAGTTTTTATACTCCATCACCTTTCAACAAAGTTTGATTTCAAGCAAAATACTTTTGCACCCCTTAAAATCTCCCTTGATAGTTTCGAACTCCCACAAAGTAATGGGAAAAATTTCATATCCCTCTTAAAAACCCTCTGCCCTGGTACCCAGGATTTAAAATGACCGCTAAGCGAGCTTTGAGCCAATGATCATTTTAGCGAATCAAAATTTTTTTAAAAAGCAAATTACTACAGTGCAGTGTAAATATGCTCACAATTACGGTTTTTGGAAACTCAGATATAGATATGAAACAACTGAAATATCGATACTCATCACGAATTTCAAGAATTTTTGGTAACATCGATCTGGGACGGTCGTCGACTTTATTCCTCTCTTTTGCTTCAGAGTAATATTGATATTACAGAGCAGCAAGGCAAGGCGATTTCTTTAACAATAATTGATTGTTCAAAACTTCGTATTTTTAGTGCCCCAAACTGTCAAATGATTCTCAAAATATTTGGGAAATATGCGTATTGCTGCCAAAAGTGGTCAGGAAGTGGCATGAATTCAACTAAACTCAATTTAGAGGTGCGCAGCAATGCAACAAAGCCCAACAAAGGTTTAAACCATTTATTTCAGAAATCTGAAATTCCAATTTCGGCTTTAACATTGTAATTTCTACCCTACAGAATCCTGCAGAATAGCAGAATCCTCGTAGACAACCAGCATAAAAAGACACATTGCGACTGTGACTGATTTCCAAATTTAGATGTTCTTGTATATTTGTGTTTCATTTCAATTGCAATTCATACGCAGCATCGACCTGAGTTTTCCATTTAATTTATCATTGATTCCTTTTATCTCAACATATTAAATCACAAGAACATACTGTTTGATCGTGTTTCTGCTGGGGGTTTTCTTTGACAAAATCAGTGAAAGAAACCTGAATAGCCTGTGTTGAAAAAAAGCAGGCTTCCATGTTGCGGGCTCTTACTGTATATTGACTCTGCAAAATATGGAACTAAAGACCTAAACAGGAAATATGGCAGTTATATCTTTGTTGTTTAACTTTATGAATAAGCCCCCTCTCTAATAAGCTCCTCTTTTGAGCCTCCCTCTAGTAGTCTGCGTGTAGACTCGGGCCCAGGCAAAACAAGTCAAATTTTTTACTGGGCGCGAGTCTGCACGCAGGCTACCCTCTGGTGTCTCCAAAAGTAGACAAGCCTCCGGTATTATTATTATTATCAATTTCTTTATTGTTGGATTACAAATGTAAAAAAAAAATAGCTAAAAGTAATTAGCTAATTTATTCCAACTTTAAAACATTAAAATACAAATATTACATAAGAAAAATAGTGGATAAAATATTTACAAGTCATCAAAAGTATACAGTGTAAAAGTAAAAGTAGATATCTAATAAGATTCATCATAAAAAGCCCAAATTCGGAATAAAAACGCGGCATAATTTACATGGACAATTTTCTCCGTTCCAACTTTTTATTTTTGTTTTAAATTGACAAAGGGATTCCGAATTACGTATCGTTGGTGGTAACATTTGCCACAGCTGCGGACCTTTGAAACGGATGCTTTCTGTCCCGTTGTTGACAGATCTCACCCTAGGTTGAAAGGATTCGTTATTGTTGCGCAGATTGTAATGACTTTCATTTTCACAGAAAATTTCCTGCATGAATGAAGGGTTCAGGTCATTTCTAGTTTTGTACATTTCAGTCATAAGTAGCTGCAAGTTCTTTGTATGAATAGTAACGGCACAGTCCTTCTCTAATAGCTCACTATAAGTAGATTAGGCATCCTTATAAGTAATTCTCAAAGCCCTTTCCTGTATTTTGTTAATTTTTTGTTAAGCTGCCTGCTGTAAAACATCCAGATTAAAGGACAGTATTTAAACTGACTGGTAATAAATGCCCTCATAAGTGTTCTTAGTTTGCTCTGATCCATGTATGGGGATATGCGAGCAAGTGCATAAAGTTTATTGCTAGCCTTTTGGCACAATTTGGAAACATGATTATCGAAGGAAAGTTTGCTGTCAATTTGAACTCCGAACTCCGATGGCCTGATAGAGCTTTTACGGTACACGTTTTTTTTTATAAGAAACTTGGATCAGCACATAGTACTAAAAGTTTCTTAATTTCGCATGAAGATTTCGGTGTTTTAGTAGTAAAAGTTTCTTAATTAGTTTCTTATTTTTTGGGTCTAAAATTGCGGTATTGCTCGAAGTTGAGCCTTCTTCTCGACAAAGGGCTTTAATTTGGCATTGACATTGTCATCAAGAAGAAGCCATGCACATCGAGGCAAAAATTTACAAATTTTGCAGTTAAAAGTCAAGAAAAGACGAAGGCACCTTTGTTAGAGAGACACATAGAATAAGAGAGACATACAGATATAACGTTTTAGAGTTTCTTAACTGTTCTTGAGCGTAGTACTATAGTTTCTTAAATTTTTGGTCATCGTAGTACTAGTTTCTTATAAACCAGTTTCTTATAAAAAAAACGTGTACTCCTGTTAGTTTCTTGTATTTGAAATTCGGCCTTACATTATCTTTTTTGTTCATTTTGAGTTGTTATGTGTTTTGATAGATTAGCTGTTATTTTCAGTAGGTTTTTACCATCCTACAAAAGCGTTCGAGATTGTCTTTATTTCAATCATTTGTATGCTCTTCCAAGAAATTCGGCGTAGAAATTCTTTGTCGCCATCATTTTCCGAGTTGTTATCCGGGACGAACAGCCCAGACGCTATCTCTGGATCGAATGCTTCGATACAGAGACTTCACGCTTAGATTCAGAAATATCAACGAATTAACAGCATACAGCGCATGTCACGTTATGGATTGGACACGCGAAAGACTTGGATACAGACACTTGATTCTTAGATACCAAAATATCAACAAATTCACAGCATACAGCGCATGTCACGTTATAGCATACGCTAGGATACTGCATAACAACGCTTAGAACCAGTAGCTTGGTTTGTGCAGTCTCAAGTCTTCTTTGCTCAGATTGGCCCTAGCCCATCGGAATGATTAGCCCAATGCAGCATCATTGTACCAGTGGTGTGACTACAGAGGGGGTATGGGGGAATTTTTCTCTTTTCGAAAGCATTTTTAGAGAAATGTCAACTCTTCCAATTTAGGACTGGCAAATATGGAATCACTGGATGCATTGTGAGTGAAAGAAAAGGGCCCTGAAAATATTTCATGACCATACCTTTTAGATCGTTGAAAAAACCCAATTTTTTGGAGAATTTGAGTTTTAAAGGAGCAAAGGGTCATGATGACTGATATATAGATTATTTTTGAAATTCCATAATATCAAGGGTGATAGCTTGATAAATTCTGGTAACTTCCTTGAATATAGATCAGTTTCAATCTTCATTTCCAAGAGTTTGGCTTTCATGGCATTTTCCCGCACAAAGATGAACCAACCTCAGCAAATTATTGGGAAGGACTCAAGCCCCCCCCTATCACTTCCGACGTGCTTGCTTCTACATGGTCCTGTGTAGTGGACGTATTTCCGTGGTCTCGTTCGAATTATTGTACATACAATGTCCATTTTCTGTTGACAGGAATTTTTCTTTGTGGCGGAAATGTTTCTTCTTCACATGAGATTTTCTATTTGGGCCTATTTGAGGTGAACTTTTTGTGTTTGACATTAGGTTTCTCTATGTGACGGGAATTTTTTGTATTTGACGTGAGTTTTTTCTATTTGATGTGAATTTTTTGTATTCGACGTTATGTTTTGCTACTTGACGTGCGGTATCGGCCCTGATTAAATATCTATGCCATTGCTGGCCTCCAAAAGAGACAATCGAACATCAGCATGAAAAGATTTTACCAAGATAGAGTAGAGTGGGTGGGAAAAGCGAAATTTCGACACGAGCCACTATGGATGATTACCGGTGATGTTTGCATTCTCAATATTGAAATCAAAGTGCGAGAAAACGCTCATTTTAAAATTCCTTAAAACGAGTTTAGACGCTTGCTGACTTTTGTACCTAGGGAACAATCGGAAATGACCTAAACATTATCGTACCTCATTTTGCAAGGCCATATAAGGGGCTTTGATCATTCAGTGCTTTCTAAATAACATTCCAAGGCGCAAAGCACGGCAGGGAAGGTTTGTTATCTTGCAGGTATAGTTACTTCCTTTGAGAGAGGCCATGACACAACCTCTTTGCCTCAATAACATTGATGAAAAATTGCATCCTTATTTCTGCCTTTCTGTTGAAGCAAAATGAAACGTTGAATCCAGAATTCTGGATTCTTAAAACTCGACCTTTAAAAAATTCATGTCCCCATATAGTTACAGATATTTAGGGTATCGTTGGTCTGGCTTAAATGAAATTGAAACGCCACTGCATGATTTTTCAAAGGTTATAAAAGGAACTCCTTTGCACTCTTGGCGAAGCTTCTATGGCTTCCTCTACGATCTATGTAGTATGGAGAACAAGAGCTGTAAGATTTTCTCGCCAGAAGATCTCACTAAATTTGAAGAGTTGGGAGTGCAGGTTCATTTCAACAACAAACCTTTAAGGCTTCATTTGGACTTGGAAAAAAATAATCCCGAAGTAAGTTTCTTGCTCTGTTCATTTTTTATCCCAAAGCTTAAATTCAGCCATTTTAATGTTCTGGTGTAATATGAAAAGCCACTTGAGAACCAGGGGAAGGGTACTTTCTAGATTTCTGCACAGGGAGGGGGGGTTCTTGGCAAATTTTTGGGTGGAGTCTGCCACGAGCATATTCAAAGTGGTACCGTTGGCTAGAATAACTTTTTCGAAAATGGTACCCTTGGCTAGATCCCGGCTAGATTCATTTCAAAGTCATCCGAGTCAGCAGATATATATTAAAATTGTTGGTTTGAACTCGGACATATCAAAGGACGATTCGTTTCGGGAAAATTTAGTTCATTATCAACAAGAAGGGGTTGTCAGGATGAAAGACACTTGCCCATACTACTTCAGCTGAAAACATGACCGTTCCCTAGACCAATATTGTCAAATTTGATACCCTGGCTAGACTATGACTAGATCAAAATTGTAAAAATTTACACCCTTGGCTAGACTAAATGTCCGAAAGAGTTACCCTTGCTCGCAGCACATCCCCAGGTACCTTTACTATGGAAGAACCCCCCTCCCCCGTGGATTGTTGTCATATTGGTAATCAGTATAGATATTGGGGGTCATCCGGGAAAGATGGAAGCTGCTCACTGAATGAAGATTTGGGAACCTTTCATTGGTCCTAGGAATATCAGCCACTTTGTAATGTGTTTGAGCACCATCGTAGATGCAACAAAAATGAGTTCAATAATATTTTCGAAGACGGGTGCAGATCAGATTGAGTCGCAGCTTGCTTTTCTTTCTACCTCTTTTATAAGAATAATATTTGTAAGAATATTACGGCTCAAAAACATCCAGTTTTTCAAGAAAGTTATACCAATATTGCTCAGTCTCAGCTCGCACATATTCATTTGTCTCATCTTTCAGAAATTGTCTTTAAGAATATCTTTTCTTTTCAAGCTCAAAAACAATAGTTCGAATGAGACCACGGAAATACGTCCACTACACAGGGCCATGTAGAAGCAAGCACGGGGGAAGTGATAGGGGGGGGGGGAGGCTTCAGTCCTCCCCAATAATTTGCTGAGGTTGGTTCATTTTTGTGCAAGAAAAGGCCATGAAAGCCAAACTCTTGGAAATGAAGATTGAAACTGATCTATATTCAAGGAAGTTACCAGAATTTATCAAGCTATCACCCTTGATATTATGGAATTTCAAAAATAATCTATATATCAGTCATCATGACCCTTTGCTCCTTTAAAACTCAAATTCTCCAAAAAATTGGGTTTTTTCAACGATCTAAAAGGTATGGTCATGAAATATTTTCAGGGCCCTTTTCTTTCACTCACAATGCATCCAGTGATTCCATATTTGCCAGTCCTAAATTGGAAGAGTTGACATTTCTCTAAAAATGCTTTCGAAAAGAGAAAAATTCCCCCATACCCCCTCCGTAGTCACACCACTGGTACAATGATGCTGCATTGGGCTAATCATTCCTATGGGCTAGGGCCAATCTAAGCAAAGAAGACTTGAGACTGCACAACCTAGCTACTGGTTCTAAGCGTTGTTATGCAGTATCCTAGCGTATGCTATAACGTGACATGCGCTGTATGCTGTGAATTTGTTGATATTTTGGTATCTAAGAATCAAGTGTCTGTATCCAAGTCTTTCGCGTGTCCAATCCATAACGTGACATGCGCTGTATGCTGTTAATTCGTTGATATTTCTGAATCTAAGCGTGAAGTCTCTGTATCGAAGCATTCGATCCAGAGATAGCGTCTGGGCTGTTCGTCCCGGATAACAACTCGGAAAATGATGGCGACAAAGAATTTCTACGCCGAATTTCTTGGATGAGCATACAAATGATTGAAATAAAGACAATCTCGAACGCTTTTATAGGATGGTAAAAACCTACTGAAAATAACAGCCAATCTATCAAAACACATAACAACTCAAAATGAACAAAAAAGATAATGTAAGGCCGAATTTTAAACACAAGAAACTAACAGGAGTACCGTAAAAGCTCTATCAGGCCACCGGAAGCTTATCTACTTTTGGAGACACCAGAGGGTAGCCTGCGTGCAGACTCGCGCCAAGTAAAAAAATTTGACTTGTTTTGCCTGGGCCCGAGTCTACACGCAGACTACTAGAGGGAGGCTCAAAAGAGGAGCTTATTAGAGAGGGGGCTTATTCATAAAGTTAAACAACAAAGATATAACTGCCATATTTCCTGTTTAGTTCTTTAGTTCCATATTTTGCAGAGTCAATATACAGTAAGAGCCCGCGACATAGAAGCCTGCTTTTTTTCAACACAGGCTATTTAGGTTTCTTTCATTGATTTTGTCAAAGAAAACCCCCAGCAGAAACACGATCAAACAGTATGTTCTTGTGATTTAATATGTTGAGATAAAAGGAATCAATGATAAATTAAATGGAAAACTCAGGTCGATGCTGCGTATGAATTGCAATTGAAATGAAACACAAATATACAAGAACATCTAAATTTGGAAATCAGTCACAGTCGCAATGTGTCTTTTTATGCTGGTTGTCTACGAGGATTCTGCTATTCTGCAGGATTCTGTAGGGTAGAAATTACAATGTTAAAGCCGAAATTGGAATTTCAGATTTCTGAAATAAATGGTTTAAACCTTTGTTGGGCTTTGTTGCATTGCTGCGCACCTCTAAATTGAGTTTAGTTGAATTCATGTCACTTCCTGACCACTTTTGGCAGCAATACGCATATTTCCCAAATATTTTGAGAATCATTTGACAGTTTGGGGCACTAAAAATACGAAGTTTTGAACAATCAATTATTGTTAAAGAAATCGCCTTGCCTTGCTGCTCTGTAATATCAATATTACTCTGAAGCAAAAGAGAGGAATAAAGTCGACGACCGTCCCAGATCGATGTTACCAAAAATTCTTGAAATTCGTGATGAGTATCGATATTTCAGTTGTTTCATATCTATATCTGAGTTTCCAAAAACCGTAATTGTGAGCATATTTACACTGCACTGTAGTAATTTGCTTTTTAAAAAAATTTTGATTCGCTAAAATGATCATTGGCTCAAAACACCAATTTTCAACGAATTTTCCCAGCTGCCGGAGCACTGTAGCTCGCTTAGGGAGCGGTCATTTTAAATCCTGGGTACCAGGGCAGAGGGTTTTTAAGAGGGATATGAAATTTTTCCCATTACTTTGTGGGAGTTCGAAACTATCAAGGGAGATTTTAAGGGGTGCAAGAATATTTTGCTTGAAATCAAACTTTGTTGAAAGGTGATGGAGTATAAAAACTTTCTTCTCGAGATTTGGTAGGAATACCCTGGGTACAGGGAATGAACTGTTGTTTAATTGTGTAAAATTATCCTCCATTCTAGTACCCAGGATTAAAAATGACCGCTCCCTCAACTACTATACAGTTATAGCGAATCTGCAAATCCTTTTTTGAAACCCAGTTACACTGTTTGGTTTGTATTTAGATTAAAGGGAGTACAAAGACCAGCATGCTTGGCACAAAGTCAGCTACTTGCTCTGAACAGCTTCCAGAATAACTGACTGTACGAAATTCACAAAAACAAACACAAGCGATGGCAAAGGCTGCTGGTCTTTGTACTCCCTTTAACGATATGATTTCACTTGTGAATGAAGATGTTTGATGCATATTGTGAGCGCATGCGCATAATGCTGTCATTGGTTTTCACCTTTTTATTCGTCGTAAAATCAGCAAATTGTGCCCCCCTCAATTGATGCGCCCCTTTTAACATTAGTTATTTTCCTTTGATATATAACTCAATAGTGACTGGGGTAATGCTCATTAAACTCAAACTAGACGTTCATTTGGCTTGCTTAGAACGGAAGAAGGCTGAACCGAGTTTGCTGGATCCACGCGTTGATGTTCCGCAGTATTAAGTCCATACAGTGAAATGAGCTGTATGCT
Organism: Aurelia coerulea; assembly: GCA_039566865.1. Taxonomy (NCBI): domain Eukaryota; kingdom Metazoa; phylum Cnidaria; class Scyphozoa; order Semaeostomeae; family Ulmaridae; genus Aurelia; species Aurelia coerulea. The sequence goes on from CM076943.1 coordinate 46,769,782, forward strand.
ATTACAAAGTGCATCGAGATAACCAGAGAGCTTCGCGTGCGTTATCAAGTTCACTATGTCATACCATTTAATTTAATCCAGAGATCGCGTTTGGGCAATTCGAAAAAAACCATCCAATTCGAAAAATGACGGCGGCAAAGAGAAAATCTACGCTGGATTTCTTGGACGAACATACAAATTATTGGCATAATAAAATCAACCTCAAACGTCATTCTAGCCATTATGATAAGATTTCGAGATGGTTCTTTGGAAAATAGACTAAACCAGATTTTTTTTGCCAAATACGACTCGCATAAACCCGACCAGCGAGGGTCAGATTAACCTCCTACCTCGACTTCTGAGTGAGGGGCCCAAAATGACAAGCTAAATGCTTTTTGCTATTTCTTTGAGTCTGGAGGGTGTGAGGGAATAACAATTTCAGAAGATGGTAGAACATTTTTTAAGTCATTCATGTTTTGACAGCTTCAAATTTGGTGTTGCGCCCTGCGTCACAGCTTGTTTTGTTTCTACTTGTCAAAAAAGTCAATTTTAGCTATTTTTTAAACGACCGGGATGTGCACTCCAAGAAAAACGTTTTTCACCCGACTTTAGCATTTTTTCCTCGAAATGATAGCTGGCTTTAGACAAAACGGCAAAAAGTAGAATTCATCCAAAAAATAAACATTTTTCGAAAAACAATGAAATAACTTTTTTGACAACCAGCTTCAGAAAAATTGCTTTCTTTTGATAGGCGTTAAAAACAGGTGAAAGCAATACCCGGAAAGGAGTGCACATCCCGTAAGCAATATATATTACATACCCCTTCCCCCCGCCGCCCCGCAATGCAGACCCAATTGCTTTACAGACATCGAATTGAGTTGAATGGAAAATTGAGATTTCAGTCACTCCATTCGATTTCTGCAAACGTAGTTAGCCTGGTATTACAAAGAGTTGGCGACTGAAGCAGCTATGTCTGTGAAAACTCTGTCAACAGTCTTTTGCACGGAAATTAAGTTTTTACAATGGATGAACAATTTTGGCGGGCCAGTTAAACAATAGAGTGTGTGTCTTTGGCACAGCATGGCACAGCAAGCATTCGTGACAATTCATATGAACAAATAAAAACTCTCCATGACATCGAGCTATGTCAAGTGACAAGTTTTCTCCACTCACAAAGCGTGCGAGAAAGTTTTTTGAAATGGACGATGCGATGGATTCGATTATTCATTGTGACTACTTGCATCGAAGGATGCTGCCCGTTTACATAACTGGAGAATGGAACATCTTTTCTGAGAACTGATATACTGGAAGACTGCAAGACGTGATACCAAAGCAGCATCAAGGCAATAGCTGGTATGGTGAAGACTCATCGGGAAATTTGGCGCGCAATCTTCTTTCCCGCAAAATTTGCTTGACAGACAAGAAATGTAATGATTTGATAACCGAGAACAAATGTTGGAAAAGTTCAGAATCAGTCCGACGGCAAAGGGTATGAAGATTTCTTCTTTCGTCTTCTTGATTATTCTTGTTTCTGAGTCCGAATAAGGGAAAGATTTTGTTTGAATCCCCCTTCCCCCCTCCGCAGTCTTTTAAACTTCGATTGAACCAAGGGACCTTCTGGCCTCCTTGCAAGCGCCGTGGGCCTTTTCAATCGATTAGCAGATACCAAGATAAAAATTTCCCGCTGCGGGCATGCTGATCGTATGGCGTGCAGGTCGCGGTACCTCAAACGCTTTCAGGAATGAAGTGCCAAGTGATAACTGTCAACGGGATTATGCTATAATTACGTCACCAATTCGTAATATGGGAAATAGCGAGCTGTGATTGGTTTAAATGAAGTAAACCGTTTTTTAAGGCCTGTTCTGGAGTAATCGAGATGGATCCCGTCTACTTCGTTTTTCACTTCTGATTTTGAGGTGGGTTTTCTGGTTATGATGTGGAGCCCGTTATATGTACCTCTTCTCCATTTCGGAGCAATTACTACTTTAAGACTACTTTGCACAAGTGCAGTGAGAGTAGTAACACGGGTTTTTGACTGGTCTTGCTTTAGTTCAGAAAGCAAAATTGTTCCACACATTTGTTTATGTTACTTAGTAATTTTGGATTATTTCCCTGTATGCTACATATTCTTGGTAAATCGTTGTTTTGGAGGCTGGTTGCCTAAAGAAAAAGGAAACATTTGATTGGAACTGACCCAATGAGGAAGACAACAACAAATTTGTTTTGGACATTTGAAAAAGCTTTGATGGAAACAGTATTGGTGTAGGCCACATACTGTATATAGCATCACAAGAATTCTCAAGAACTCATGGGAATTCTTAAGAATTTTCAAGGATTCTTCACATTCTGAAAAGAGATCCTGAAAGGAAGATGTAAATTTGTAGGATTTTCAAGAAAAGAGTCTAAAGAAATTAAAACTTCTTTCATAATCCTAAATTATGAAAATATAGATATATATCGGAAAATATAGTGTTAATGTGGACAAGGATTTTACTCAGGAAGTTGTTGAGCTCTTGAGCTCCTAAAAAGTTCAAGGTGTACATTAGTGCAGAAGAGATTATCTTTCAAGCTGAAAGTCTTTCCTTGCAAGGCCTAGGATATGACTTGGATTGTGTTGGAAAATTAACATTTTCTGTCTTCAGGCCAAAGTCCCATTTGTCGATGATTCTTTCTTGCCAAATGACAAATCACTTGTAATGTCTGGTGGAAAAAGGCCAATGAAAGTGAAACAATGGAGGAGGCCCCATGAGATTGTCACAAGTTCTGGAAAGGCTGTCCCTTGGGTTGTTTTCAGAGATCCAAGACCATCAGATATCATGCAGGGAATTTTAGGAAATTGTTGGTGAGTACAGACTTGCTCCAAGTCTTTTTCTTTTCTTTGTCAGTAGTAATTTAGAAAGGAAATGCGAGGAAGCGAGAATTGAAAATGAGACGGGCATCCCTCCTTCTTTTCTTTCCCTTGCTCCCCCCATCCCACCTCGTTTCCGATTTTCACTGCTTCGCATTTCCCCTATAAATAACAAACGAAGAATCACTGATGGAGAAAAGAAATAGACTTGGAGCAAGTCTAGTAAGTGTAGAAAACATTTCTCCTTTTAAAGTCAATTTGAAAATTAAGAATACTGCAGCCACACCACACAAAAAATGGCATTGAATATAGCAGAATTAACAATGATAGATAAAGGTTGCCAATATTTTTTCCTTGAACAGATAGCTGGATTTTCAAGTTAGCTTCATTAGCATATTGTTAATTAATAAGTGCAATCAATTCAAGAATATTAAACTATCAGACTGAATTTTGGGAAGTTATTTATATATACAGGGTGTCCCAAAAAAATTGTTCGACGTTTGATTAAACATTAGAAAATAACGAAAACGAAATAATGAACGGGGTCCATCGTAACACAACCTTACTGCAGAGATTTTAAATTAATTTTAGACACCAGAAGCTAACAAATCGGCTAAATATTCAAGGAGTAACGAGCGTTTGAACTTCCAGTTTGTACGAGAGCTGAAACCAGACGCCCCTAAATTGCATATTTTTTGAAAGTAGAATCTCGTTTATTCAAAGCAAATCAAATGGAATTTAAAAGGCATTTTCGATAAATTAGCTTTCTCTAACGTTGAATAAAGGTTATAGATGCTTGGAGGAATCCTGTTGAGCACAATTTGGAATGGCCCGTCTCTCATCGATTAAGTTTTCATACCATGTTTTTGGAGACGTGCATTCTTAAGTAAATTTTGGCAACGGCTAAAAGAATTAAACTTTTGAAGTCTTATCTGGTTTGCTCTGATATCAATGAGAGGTAAAACATGGCACAGTCTTGTTTTACCTCGATTTTGGGACTTCTTTTTGAAAAAACAAGTCAGTTAGGGGCGTCTGGTTTCAGCTTTCGCACAAACGTGAACTTCAAAAGCTTGTAACTCCGTGAATTCTTTGCGGATTCGCAAGATTCTGGCGTCAAAAAGTGATTCAAAATCTTAGGAACAGGGTTATTTAACCAGGAGCCTGTACATTTTATCGTTATTTTTTAATATTCAATCAAACTTCGAAAAATTTTTCTGGGACACCCTGTATATATTTCAAAATGCACTGTTTTGTTCTTCAATTTCCAGTGAAAATTTCCCAAAAACTGTTCTCCGAGGGCTGGCATGAAACATTTCTACAGTATATAATTTGATTTAACTTGCTGCTCAACAATTTGAATATTAGAAGAACTTTTTTTAGCTCTGGTTTTTCTTTTCACTTTCAAGGCTGTCTAAATGTAGTTGTGCCCATAAAAATCCTGAGTACCAAAAAGAACATTTTATGCGTATTCAAAGGTTTTGGCAAACAAGAATGAGTCTCTTTTGGCTAACACTAACTTCAGGATAGAAATAACGACCTGACTAATTAAGTTGAAGCCTTATGGAAATGTACGGTTTCGAATTTTTAAAAATATTCCAATTTGTTTTCTTCGCCCAGGTTATGGTTACTTTAAGGAAAGAAACTTTCGCAGGAAGAAATTTTCGTGTTTTGATAAGAATCCTAATTTGCGAAAGTTTATTCCCGCGAAATTTCCCATTTTGGCCGATTTGCGAAAGTTAATCAAAAAATTTCGCGTTTTTTCTTGCTCGCCAAAGTTTCTTCCCGCGAAAGTGTCTTCCCTAAAAGTAGATCCTTTATCCTATAGGTTGCTGAGTGCCCTGTCTGTTATATCTGAAAGACCAGAATTGTTAGAGAAAGTTCTGATCACACGAGAGGTAAGATTGGTCCCTTAATTTTGAATACTGGACCCAAGGGGGGGTACTCATTGACTTTCAATACGGGGGGGGGGTCCATGCCAATATTTGGGGTCCGAAATTTCATGTTCAATCAATATTTGGGGTCTGTGAATTACAACATGGACAAAAATTCAATATTTGGGGTCCACAAATCTGAAGAAAGGAAGAATCATGCAAGTTGGCCCTGAAGTTGCGAATCATGAAATAAATGTATTGGTATTATTCAAAAACTGAGAAAGATCAAGAAGCTCAAATTGAAATCATTCAAAAAAGTTTCAGGGACCCCAGAAATAGATAACAATATTTGGGGTCTTCAAAACGTTAGACTCAATATTTGGGGTCCCCAAAACATCAGGCTCAATATTTAGGGGTCAGCAAAGAAATAGTGGCATGGACCCCCCCGTATTGAAAGTTAGTGAGTACCCCCCCTGGGTACTGGACGTGACGTAAGATTTAAAAAAAGAAATATTCTATAATCCTATCTGCTCTTCCATCAGCAGCTTCTCTTGTCCTGTTATTCTCTTCGGTAAGTGTAAAGTGGGCCACTCTTTGGTAAGTGGGCCACAAGATGTATACAGTATCTAATTCGTTATGGCCTTTGCATATTTCTGTTTCTCTTTCTATACTAGTCTAAACTAGATATAACATCAGTCAGCGAGTGCTGTCGATTAGTATTTGCACCAAATGCGACTGTAGCGAGGTCAGTTTTGTAGAAATTAATTGAATGATTATCGCTAAAGAAGCGTGTATTATGTTTGAATTTACAGTTGGGTAATGGTTCAAAAGGTAAATGATTTAGAATATTGAGTTACTCTCCTCCGCCGACTTCTAGTTCCTGAGTCCAAGGGTCTTGGTTCCGAAGTTCTGTAGTCCATGGTTCCGTGGTCCGTAATATTGAGCTCTGCGTTGTCAGAAATAAACCTTTGTCGTCCATTGACGTAGTTAAGTAGTTAAGTAGGTAGGAAGAACTCATTATCTTTTGTTGGGGAACTTTTGTTGTTGTTTATTGGATAAATGCTCACAAGCCGCGAGCACGCAAACCGCAGACGTGAGCTGGCCCGGCGGACAGGCTAATTTCGCTCGCTGATTGAAGAAGAATAGTGATGCTGCCTTCGGCAGCAATAAGAATCATACTAAAAATGTGATTATGAGGATTAAAGGACAACTCTGAAGGCATCAAGGGAAGCAAAAAGAAGTTTGTTATATCGGGAGTTTGTTAAACAGAGATAATTAACAAATGATTAGTTATTCGAGGGATCAGACATTGAGTTCCTTATTGCTGGAAACTTCGTCATATCGAGGCCTAGCTATTTCAGATGTGAACTGTACTGTTTGTGATTTTAGGCTCGTAAGAGTTTTGCAATAAACAGGACATCGGGCTTCTCCAAATGAAAGCTGCACCACGCACTCAGTTGCAAGGAAATATTGACGATAAATTCCTTTTATTTTTATGTGAACCAGCTCCGTGGGACCGGCAGAAAATCTTGTTTGCTGCGAGGAAAGCTTTTTCCAAGTGGGAGCAATCTTCGAAAATCCTAAAAGCCTTATAGTTTTAAATTTCTCTTGCAGTTTGAAGACGTGTTTTTCAACTTCAAGTGTTTTTTACGACAAATTTTCCAGATTTGTGTAAATTGTCATAACTACACTCATTTTTTTAAGATAAGAAACCACTTACAAGAAATGGCAGGCTCAATTTTTTAAAGTTAAGAACCATGCTACATAAATTAATAAGGCTGAGAAACTTCTGTAATTTTCAGCTTAATTTTCATAGGCCAATCAAAAGCGTTTTGACACGGTATACAACACTTACGAATATTTTGACATGGTTTTGAGTTCGATATCTGTTATTACTTTTTTGATATCTTATTAGGAACCTTAGAGGCCCTTTTCAACGAAAAATCATGATTTTATGTTCAAAACATTAAAGTTTTAAGGAACTCGTCAGAAATTTTTGCAAGCCAAAATGTCCTAAATTTTAAGAAATCAGCTGCTAGCCATGAACCTAAGTTTCCGAAAATCTGCCACACTTTCGTAAAAACTCTCAAGAAATGTCCAAAGATCTTGAAAATCTCCAAAATTCTTCACAACGTCTTAGAAATCCCAAAGACAATACTAAAAATCTAGAACAGATCCCAGAAAACTCCCCCTACAAATTCTTACGAGAGTTCTTTGAAAATCTTAAAAAAATTTTTGGATCCTCAGATTTTCCATCTCTCTCCAACTCTTTGAAAATCTCGACAAATTTTGAAAATCTTATAAAGTCTCAAAAAGTCTAAAGAAATATCTGAAAATCTCAGAAAAAATCACAAACGTTTTTGAAATATAATATAATAAATAAATGATTTTAGAACCAAAAATAGCTGAGATGTTAAAATCTTGTAACATCTCAGCTATTTTTGGTACTAAAATCATTTATTTATTATATTATCGTTTAATTGCTATAGTACCACACGCAAAGAACATATTTTTGAAATATCTCAAAGGTTTTTAGCCCGGGGGGGGGGGGGGTACTTGACTAGGGAAGTGACGGGGGTGTGCGGAAAACCTCTCCACACCCTGCACCCTGTTGCATAAAAAATAGGCCAAAAGTATACCCTGTCGCATAAAAATTTTGCCTCTCAAATACAGTGTAGAACGCAATTTTTGCTTGTGATACCCTGTCGCATAATTTGTTTACCTATTATAATACCCTGTCGCATAATTTTCGCTAGAAAATGACACCCTGTCGCATAATTTTTACCGCAAAAGGACACCCTGTTGAGCGGCACATCCCGTCAGGTCAAGTATGGGAGTGCCCCCCCCCCCGGGGTTTTTAGAATCCAAAAATCTATTGTACCATTCTTTTGGAACGATTGGGTCTCATAGTCTTACTTCCTCAAATAGAATACGTGTCTATAAACATACTCATCGATTATTTGTCGTGGATCATGAGCTAAGGTCATTCAATGGATGTGAATGTCTCAAGGTCAAGGGCATCTTCTTGGATTCTAGTTTCTTTACGTAAATCACTTTGTTAGTCATATGGGGCGTTACTGTCATAGTTTCGATATCAAGCAAGGATATCAAGGGTATCATATTTTTGACGTCAATCAATAATGTACTGTACCAAGAAATTCAAGTCCAAATAGAATTAAATATTAAATTGAAACTGTAGATGGGTGTAATTTTTAAGCTACACCCAGCCCAGGGGGTCCACTCCTGTACTTTCCTTTAGTGGCATGCTTTATGCACCTTGAACGCTCTGACCTATTTTACGAAATCCATCCTCTAACTTTTAATGTAAAGACACACACTGACGAGAACGTAGGTCCTAAAGGTCTCAGTGTGCCAAAAAACTGTGCCAAAAAACTGTCTTTCTTTGTGTTCGCCTCCTTCATAGTAAGTAAGTCTTAGTAAACACTTTTAGTATCAAAGTTTTACGAAATACATACCCTAGTCGTGGAACTTTTCTTGAGAACACACCGTTTCTCGTGTCAAATTTAACTTTTCAAGTTAAGATACCGTAATCGCTGAAAATGACGAGTGGTTAGCCACTAAAATTGCTGATGTTGCTGGTGTGAATTGGAGAGGCAGAAACTGCTCCCGAACTCCTACCCATCTTTTGCTAGTCTGCTAGAGTTCTTTGACTCGTCACAAATCATACTTTAGAAAGTTTGATTAAAATGTCGTTGCAGAAGAGTTTTGATTTATCAAATGCAAAATAGTAGGCGTACACCCCTTTTCGATTATGGTCGAATTAGCAACCCTAAACACACCCTTCCCCGCATTTTTTTTGTACGAGCATGATAGCACACCAGGTACCAAGTGCAGGACCGATGTCGGCCATGATTGCAAATGGGGCGAAGAGCCAAAATTTCCGACGGCAAAATCATCGACAACAACAGCAACAATAATAGTTGCATGAACATTCGTTGCATTCATTCGTGAATTGAATTGTCTGAGCTAATTCTTCAATAATTAAAATTTGGCCTTATTTTGAAATCCATCCTTTCAACCCACTCAGTTAGTAAATATTTGTCAAAAATATGCTTTAGATTCACGAATTCCTGCCAGAAATACCCTGTAACGTTAATAGATTCATGTTTAAAGTGAATGAACGGAGCTAAGAGGAGGTTATCTATAAATAGGGCATTGAAAACTCCTACGCACGTTATTGTTCCTCTTGCTAAACAATATCCATGATCGTCTCGAAATCATCAAATACAATAGACTAATAATAGAATACCCAGACTCCTTCCGCGCGGGGCTTTTATCTCCGTTGATTCTCTTTAATGCATTATTTCTCCCACAAGCCCTTCCAGAACTGGACCTTTAAATCACACAAAATCCGACACGCAGAGCAACAAATAGTCTCCTGGGAGGCCCCCGGCTCAGCCCCCGGCCCACCATTAGCTTCGGCCCTGACCAAGCTCCCCCCCCCCAGGGAAGTTACAGCATGAAAATTCCCTTCCTTTGGTTTGAAAACATGAAGCTTGCAAACTATAGAGGTAGTTCAACTAAACTGTGATACAAAGCGTTTGACAATAGCTTTTGATTTCAGAGAGCTAAATTGTTTTGGGTCACCCACGAAGTTTGATATTTTCATAATTTGGTAGATCAGGCTTATCAATCAACCCAGCCAATTAGCTTCATTGATATTAAAACAACTTAAACCTTGATTTTACAAATTTTTGTCAATTTTTTCTGCATTTCAGCTTTGTCGAGAGGGTGCTTATCAAATTCGGTTGTGCAGAAATGGAAAATGGAAAGTTGTTCTTGTAGATGACTTGTTTCCCTGTGGTGCAAAGGGAGAGCTGGTTTACTCACAGGTAAGAGACTGTTTACGCAGCAAATTTAGCCCGATATATTAAAATCTGGCCTGTACACTCGTACAAAATTCGTAATTTTGTATAGTCAGCATAGAATTTTACAAAAACGAATTTCTTGCGGCACAACGTACGAACAACTTTGCTTCACTACCGGGTGAGTCAATAAAAAGGTCCGGCGTTTGAAAAATTCTGCTTCCTGAACATCAAAGCAACAATATTGAAAACTGTTGCCATCGGCGTAGGGGGAGATAAAATTTGGGGGGGCTGCCCGATAAAAAATCCATTGTTTAAGAAACTTTTGCCCGACTTAACGCGGATTTCTGCCTGATTATAGCTGATTTTTGCAAATTTTCTGACGTTGGGAGGGCTGCAGCCCCCCCAGCCCCCTGTCTCCTACGCCTATGACTGTTGCCAATATGTTCAATTAGGTTCAGTAGTTTACCCGGCTTTAATTGGCCATTCCTTTCCGTAGATATGGGAGATTTTCTGCAAAAATCTCCTTTAAAAAACCTGTTAAAACAAATGAAAACAAGGAGCAAAATTTCCGTTCGTTTTCCTTCCTAGCAATTATGACACTTTCATGTATTTTGTCCTCTTGGGAGAATGGAATCCCCCTGAATAAGTTATTCATACTAGGGGGGAGACTTCTTAATTCCCTCAAGAGGATAGCATGTGCTAAAGTGTGCTCAAGGCATTGCTGTAAGGTAAACGTATTAGAGAAACTTGCTCACGATTTTAGCACGTTTTTTAAGGTTTCTCAAAGGGACTCTTTTTAGAAAATCCTTTGTAATATCTGAACGGAGTGACCGATTTCAGCCAGGAAAAATTCTGAAAAGAATTGAACATTTTAGCTATACAATCAGATATTACCAAATATTGTTGCTTACATATTCAGGGAGCAGTAGCCTTTCAAGCGCCGGGCTTTTTTTTAACTCACCTGGTACAAGTACGATTTCAGATTTTACAAGGGAGAAATCCCTTCGAGAAACCGTGAAAAAACTGTAAAAGTCACGAGCAAATTTCCCCAATATTTTACCTTACAGCAATGACTTGAACACACGTTAGCACGTGCTATCCTCTTTGGAGGATGAAAAAGTCTTCTCCATGGTACGAATAACTTATAAAGGGGATTCCATTCCCAAAAAAACAAAATACATGAATGCATGTAAGTGTCATTATTGTTAGGAAGGAAAACCAACGAAATGTTGCTCGTTGTTTTCACTCGTTTTGCAGGTTCTTGAAAAGGGCTTTCTGCAAAAAGTCTCTCATAACAACGGGAAGGAATGACCGACTAAAGCCGGGTAAATTACTGAATCTAATTGAACATATCAGGGATGCAACAAGACAGTGTTCAATATCATTGCTATGATATTCAGGGAGCAGCATTTTTCAAAAACCAGGCCCTTTTTTTATTCACCCGGTAGAAATTATCATACAACTTACTGTAAACGCCCTCCTCTCTGTTCAGCCCCCCCCCCCCACTAATATAAAATTCCAGAGGTTACCAAAGATTGTCCTTTTATTGAGCTAAATAAATTTGCATGTTAAGGCTGATTTCCAGTCAGTGGAATTTTCCGAGCGGGCGGAATTTCCTTTGTCTGCGAGAGAAAATGTCGCCCTGGAATTGAATAGAAAGTTACGGCTGAGCGACCTTTTATTGTCTAAAATTCCGCCCGCTCGGAGAATTCTACTGACTGGAAATTCGCCTTTACTCGTAAAAGTGTATGTTGAATCCGCAAAATGTGGTGTAAAAGAACTGAAAAGCTATCATATAAATCCTTGTTATTTGATTTTGTGAAAAAGCCCCCTCCTCCCTAATATGCCCCCTCTCTTTTAAGCCCCCCTCTGGAGTGTCCGAAATTAAATAGGTCCCCCGGGGGCTTAAAGAGAGGCTTAAATAAGTCCCCGGAGGCTTAAATCCCCGGGGGCTTAAAGCTTTTACGGTTGTTGCACCAGTTTATTTTATTGCTCTCTGTCCTTGCTTTTAGGCGAGCCGAAATCAGCTTTGGGTTCCAATAATCGAAAAAGCAGTCGCAAAGTTGTATGGATCTTACGAAGCCCTTGTTGCTGGTCGAGCCATAGAGGGTCTGGAGTTATTGACAGGCTGTCCGTGTGAGAGCATCATGTTGAAAAGTGAGTCCTTAGGGACATTGCAAAAATTATGATATTACATGGCCGGTGGAGAAGAAAAATTCTTCCAGAAAAATCTGCTGGCCTCGTATAAATTATTGCAAAAAAACCAACTGCCCCGTCACCATTTCCTTGAAAAATATATCTGCCCCATATTCATGAAGAACAGATGTTGTACGGGAGTTGTATAATACCATCAATGAATTAGCCAAGACCATAACATCCATAAAAAATCAATTCTTGTCTTTACGAGTCTTTGACTTTCTCGACGAAAGAGTTGACTTTGAAGATGAGATATGACTGATGAATCCTTCTTTGTAACAACTGACAAGGACATTTTGCGACGTATGAATCATTTGTTATACGATCTTATGCTAATAAACGTTAGAATTTGCATGCAACTTTTCCTAACTCCATTGTTCACTTTTCTCACCATTTCGGTAAATTGAGCTGGGGGTTGGCACTGCTAAGAAATTTTTCAGCTGGTTGTTTGCTTTGATATATATGAAGCGGTGACAGGGTCAAAAATATTCCGCTTGCATGTAACTGTGGTTCGTCAATTTAGCCGTCAACGATATCGGCCTCCTTTCCATAATTTGGGAGAGGCCTTTATGTCCTCAAAGCCGTTGCTTATAAAAACGTGTATTGATTGTTATTCTCAGGTACTACGCTCGTCCCCCAATAATCTTGAGGATTGACTTTTTCACGCGACCCCCTAGTTTGCACACGGTGTCACTTTTTGAACAAAGGCTTGTGTAAACAATTTTGCTTGACCGAAACCACAACGGATAGAACGCGCTTGTGATAATCTTCTCTTGAGATCCTGCTCGCTGATTGGTTTATCTGCAGAAGGGCATAACGGAATAACCAGACCCAGGACCAGTAGGACCGGACCCTAACGGACCAGACCCTTGGGGAATACCCATTACTTTCCTTCCAGCGTTTGTTTGCAATGATTAAATGGCGGCCAACACAGAAGTCTCGCTCCAAAGTAAGATAAGGCAGTCACTGCTGTATGTAAATTCTACCTTCTGGATTCCACAACAAACGCAAAAAGGATGGTATTTCAAATCTTCTGACAAACTTTGGTCCAGCCTCAACCCATTGCCCACTGGGCCTAAGCATTTAACTACATGGCCTAAATATTTTACCTCTTCTGCCTTGCTTGGTGATTCAAGTTGTTGCAATGACATCGTGATGCCAGCCACGTTGTATTCCATCTCCACAATCTCAATTTCTGGACTTGATTCTGGCTTCTCCATTCTCTTTGCAAGTTAGTTTGGGACAGCAAAATCATTTAGCAGGCAGCTTTTTGATAACGTATTTGTTCGTAATGTTTATTGTGAAGGTGGTAATTGGCAGATATATGGGGTAAGGCGATCTCGAAAGAGAGAGTGATAATTTTGGGAATGTTAAAACCATTCTCTCAAACCACGCATTGAGCCAGGCATTGACCCCACTTGTCTTTGGTAAATCCCATGATCACAATATTGCATCTCAGAATGTGCATTTGTGTGCATTTGTTTTCTCCTATCATGCATGTGCACTCACCTTTTTACAGGGCCGTAGGAAGCAGCTTTTGATTGTTCTTAGAACAATAGAGAACAATACATCTAATTAATGCTTGTGACGTGGCACCATTGTTTTCAAAATTATTGGGGGGCTTAACGCCCCTGCCCCCCCCCCCGCTTCTTATGGACCTGCATTTTTATAAGAAACAGCTCATAAGAAACAGTGGGCTAAAATGAACAATTTCTTATTTCAAACTTCATATTGAGGTTATAAAGAGTTATTTCCCCGTACATAGTTGCTTTCCTGAAATTGTAGACCCAATTTTGTACAAACTCAAAAAATAATTGCTCCGTTGCGTTTTGCACCGTTTTGCACCGGCCATGTGGCGGACATGATATAAAATAGACTTTGCACTGTCCCTTATTCATTTGAGAAATTGATGGTTTAGATATTTGCTCAACATTTATACTGTAAAAGTTCTATTAATCCCTTGTTTCTACCAACCAAAAAAGTTCTTATTTGTAGCATTGTAATTTGACTCTATGAGTAAACCCTCCTCTCTGTTAAGCCCCATCTGGAGTCTTCAAATTAAATCAACCCTCCAGGGGCTTAATGGAGCTTTTACGGTATGTTATGTTTAAAAAAGTGGTACTTTAACAGCTCTCTTGGGCAAAAGGCAATGCCAAAAATTGTCTTTAATTCTCGTACACTGAAAGGGAGATGTAAATTGAATAGAATCCCAGTTGAACTTTTGCAAAGTTTTTCCCGTTGAAATATATTTCTGACCAGCCTTTGATCACGAGTTGCTTCGTTTTTCTTCCAAGATTTCAATTCAAGAAAGGATTTCCACTTCCGTTTACTAAACTGATACATTTTCTTATTGACTTGCAGTTAGACCAGGAGAGCCAGCGGAAGGCCCAATTGATTCAGATCTTGTCTGGGCGAGGCTACTGAGCTCAAGAGATGCTGGGTAATTTTATGAATATATTTTGTTGTATTTACTTTTGAAGTGATTGATTGATTGATTGATTGATTGATTGATTGATTGAGGAAAAAGTGGTTCCCCTGCCAAACGCTCTCGACTTTTCACTCGACATACCAAGGGTGTTAGGACACGAACGTGTTGATTACATATTTGTTTACCTTGTTTTGATCCTTTTCTTGATTTCTTGTCTTCTTTGCTTCTCTGTTTCGTCTTCAAAGTTGGTGTGTGCAACTGAACGGTTTATTAGGACCAAATGACTCGTGTTATTTGAATATATCTTCCTTTTATTCCTGTGTCTTAGCGCGCCTTCGCAAAAGAAAGGTCTCAAACCGCAGTGCCATACTAAATATTTAAGACCGCAGTGACATACTCTATATATAAGTATTCAGTATGGCACTGCTGTTTGAAACCTTTCTTTTGCGAAGGCACGCTAAGACACAGGAATAAAAGGAAGATATATTCAAATAAAACGAGGCATTTGGGCCTAATAAACCGTTCAGTTGCACACACCAGTGGAAGATGAAACAGAGAAGCAAAGAAGACAAGAAATCAAGACAAGGATCAAAACAAGGTAAACAAATATGTAATCAACATGTTCGTGTCCCAACACCCTTGGACATATTTAAAATTTGTGTCGAGTGTAGAGAGCATTTGGCCACATTGTATTATGATGTCCAGCATTGTCAAGCGTTGTCGAGCATTGTTGAGTCAAATTTGATGAAGGTCAAATTTTTCGAGCGAAGGTGCTCAACATTTCTTTTGTTTTAGGTGTTGTCGAGTGTTGTTGAGATCGTTTGGCCAGGTGCTCGACTTTCTGCTCGACATTAACTAGAAACTAAAATACGAACTCGAAGCTACCGCGAAATTGAAGAAAAGTTGAGTAAAACGTTGAGAGCGTTTGGCCACCCTTTGCTTGACAATGCTCGATTTTTGACATTTTTTGGCCGAGGCTGCAACCTTTAGCTAAAATATGCCCTTGTGCACCCGTTTTTTTGCCTCTTAATCGCTGCTAGCCTCTTTATCGTGTACTCATGCATTGAAAATGGCATGAGAACACGATAAAGAGGCTTGCTACGATAAAGAGGCGAAAAAACAATCGCACAGCCTCGTTTCATTTGCACGATATGACTTCACTTTGCTCAAATTGCTCATTTGAATACGTTTTTTCACGAGGAGGAGGTGAAAAATAGTGGAAAAAAGTATCATACATCATTCATAGCAGTATTATCTTGTATTTTATCATCAATCATACCAACCCCGGACTTGTCCTTTAAAGTATGGGCTGATCAAAGTTTCTTACTGTATCATTTATTGTATCATTCTCTTTTTTATTGTCTCATCTTATATTTCTGTTCTAGTTTCATAATGGGAGCTTCTTGTGGTGGTGACGTAGATGACGAACTCCTTATTGAATCTTATAAAACTGTTGGATTACAAGCGCAGCATGCGTACTCTGTCTTGGATGTTCGAGATGTTGGAGGAAACAGGTGTGTAAAAGCAAATTCAGTGTTATTTTGAATTAATCATTTCTAGAGGTTCTTCCAATAAATTTACCGTAAAAGCTCTATTAAAGGGGCTGGGTCACGTAGAGTAAACAAACATTTTTCGAAACGACGATTTTGCATTTTTTTGTCAGGCCATATCACACAGATTTTTCACTATTTTTCTCAAAATGAAAGTGCTACTTTGAAGATGAACTCTTGAACTTCAGAGAGAAACAAACGAAACAACCATATGTTGTAAGATTGCAAAGATATTTATGGATTTTTAGAAGTAACTTCATTGTGGATTCACCCCATCCACCAAAATCTGTGCAGAACACAATGGGCGCGTGCCGGCGCGTGCGGGCAACAATATAGATTATAAAGATAATAGATTTGTTTACGGTTACGTGACCCAGCCCCTTTAAGCCCCCATCTCTATTAAGCCTCCCTCACTGATATCAAATTCCAGAGGTTACCAAATATTTTCTATTTACTGAGCGAAATAAGTTTGCATGTTTATTTTGATATGGTTTGAGATAAAACTGTGTCGAATTTATTTACTTGACTCGTAAAATTGTATGTTGAATCCACAAAACATGGTGTAAAAGAACTAAAAAGCTATCAAATACATCCTTGTCATTTCATTTTGCGAATAAGCCCCCCTCTCTAATAAGCCCCCTCTCTTTTAAGCCCCCCTCTGGAGTTTCCGAAATTAGATAAACCCCCTCCCCGGTGGCTTAATAGAGCTTTTACGGTAGTTTGCAGGCAAAGTAATTTGTTCGAAGAATTTTCCATGGTTAATCAAGCTTTTAGATATCGATTTTTGCTGGCAGCTAAAATCTTAATAATCAAAGCGAAAGCCCGTATAGGGTTCTATTAAACCTCATTTAACCGTTCGCTTTATTCAGCAGGGCGGCTTTTCGTTATATCAAAAAGGGCACTGAGAATAATGTGGGAGGATTTCGCAGCCCCCTTTGCTGAACTCTTAGCTAGGGGTAGCGAATGTGCTATTCACACTCGAAATTTGCAAAAATTAATGCTGGAAATATATAAATGCCTCAATTCGGAAAATCCATCTTTTATGTGGAATATCTTCCAGGCAAAAGATGTAGCCTATAACCTAAGGACTAAAAATCTTCTACGGTTACCAAGCACCAACACCTTGTCATATGGAAATGATTCATTATCTTTCAGGGGGGCCATCCTTTGGAACACTTTGTCTGACTCAATAAAAAGCCTGGCAACCAGTGCTAGCTTTAAGAGATCAATTAAAGAGTGGAAGGGTGACAGTTGCTCATGCAAAATATGTAGATAAAGAGTCCGTGGGAATTTCACCAGAAATATTTCTGTATTATAATCATGTATTTATCTATTCATTGTAATTAGTATTCCTTTTTGTGTAAATAGTTGGTCTTAATTAGTTCAATTTTGAACTATCAGTTTTTTTAACCAACTGTAAATAATGTTATAATAATAATAATAATAATAATATCATTCATGAAAGATTTACGTTATATCATGCATGCAAGATTTGCGAAGTAAACAAATATCCATCAGGCAGATATGTAGATTTACCCTTCTTCTTTCGTTAATAGCACATAACTTCTCTTAAAAGCCATCTTTCGCGTGCACAAGGCGAGAGTTTGCACTACTGTTTTCGGGGCGACATTTGTGGCTTCGCTTGTTTGAATTCCTGGTTGAGAGAATTTCTTTGTCTTCAATCGCTAATCGCTTTGAATTGAGGTGTGAATCAAAATCAATTGCTGTTATCGTATTACAAAATCTCCCCTTGTTGATTCGACATATTTACCATCTTCCTAGTGTACTCAAATCCCTGAGCTGCTTTTTCCTTGAAGTTTTATCAACCACTGCAATTGTTTTCTTTTTTAGGCTACTTCGCCTTCGTAATCCGTGGGGACGTTATTCGTGGACGGGTGCATGGTCTGACCAATCAGAATTGTGGACACCTGAACTCAGAAACAATTTAATGGCACATGGTGCCGAGGAAGGAGTGTTTTGGATATCAGTGGAAGATATGATGGAGTAAGTTTCAACTGTGGAGAAAGCATGTTCATAATTTTTCATAGTTCTAACATTAGATGTTGCCTGTGAATTTCTGTTTTAAAGGCGCATTCCTCCAAATATAAATGCATGCAAAGCAGGGATAAATACTATTTATCCCTGATGCAAAGATTCATGTCGTCATCCCGATCGAGAAGTACATTACGACAGCTCTCGGAAATCGTTTTCCTTTTGTCGATCGCGCTTCTCAAGCGCGAGATATGGAAGAGAACATTTATGAAAATTCCTTCACTTCGAAATGCTATCGAATCGGAGTAGACTGTGTGGCTCTAGAGTTGCTCCACAGTCGCCCCTAATTGTATAAAGGTTCGGCGAATGAGAAGAGCGACATTTAATTTAGGCTGAAGTATCGCCTGCAATGAAACTGAAATTCAGGGCCGGGTTGTTCAAACCACGATTAGCGCTAATCTTGGATTAAAGGCATGATTGTTTGGTCATTTGTGTGGTCAGTCCTAATCCGGTATTAGCCTAATACAGTAAATCCCCGCATATAAGAACCTACTTTTTTGAGAGCTAGGCTGAAATAGGTTCTTATTTTAAAGGTACTAAGCCAAATTTCAAGGTATGATGGTTCTTATTTGAAGAGTACCTTGCGTGGGCCATTTTAGAACCTTCGTCAATGATTTTCAGCCCTATTATTTGTTTTGGCAAGGTTATAATATACCTAATAACCAATGCTAAGCTTTCGAACAGCAGGGGAGGAGATTCAAACATTAAAAGCCCACAGGGTAAAACATGAATTTAACACTGACAATCCAAAATCAACTTTGCTACCCCTGGTATAAGAACATATTTTTCATCAAACTGAAACAGGTTCTTAATTACAAGGTGCATAAGTTAGGAAAAACAGCCTGTAGGTTCTTATTTTTTCAGGTTCTTATATGCGGGGATTTACTGTACCAGTTTTGAACCACCGGGCACAGTACTATGCAGCACATTTTCTGTCCAGATTTCATGGATAGATTTATTACTTTTCTTTTTGCTTTTTTTTGCAGATATTTTGATTGCGTCGATGTTTGCAAAGTTCGTCCAGATTGGACAGAAATGCGGATCAGTGGTAAATTCCCATGTGGCGAAAGGGATACGGGCACTGTCAGCATTCTACATGTGTTTTCTCCAACTGATGTCGATATTTCTTTATTTCAGAAATCAAACAGGTATGCATGATTCTTTCAGGAATATAAGGCCCAGTTAAAACATCTTGTTTTGCCGTGTCGAATTTAAAAGATGGTGCTAAAACTTTAGACTGTCAATAAAATTCGATTCGAATGATAGAGATGTCCATCTTCCCAGGTTGAACCTTGAATTTGCCAAGAAAGGATTTCATTACTCTGGCATTAAGCCTTGGAATGATATTCCAGTTAATATCAGAGAACTGTCATCGCTATGCTTGTTTAAAAAACATCTGAAAAGGCATTTGATGAGCCTTGATAATTAATTCAGGCCCCCTCAAGAACGACTCCCTAGAAGGTCAGGTTTACTTATGTATTATCTTTATATTTTTAGTTTGAGACTCGTAAGTTTATATTGGTTGTTTGTTACTGAAGGGGTATCGTTTTAAATGAAATTATATACATATATATATATACAAAAAATTTGGTAAAATATATAACTAGAAACTTGATGTAGAGAGGTTGGACGACAAATGCGGATGCGGATGCAAATGCGGATGCGGATGCGGATGGTTGGACGAATGCGGAATAAGACACAACAAGCTAAAAGAGCCGTTTTTCAAAATATTCGTATTCTTTGCTCTAAAAACTCGTCTGCTCTTTTACATTATGAAGAAAAACTATTCAAAGAAGGACACGCCCTTCTAAACTCCTAATTAAATATCTACCTCATGCATCATAATCCTCAAGTATAGAATTTCCTCGTAAAAGCTTATATACACATCGTTGATAGTTTAGAATCATTCGAAATCATACTCTGATGAGGACACAAGTCCGAAAGGCCTCAGTGTGTTAAAACATAGCTTATAGTATTTTTTGTCGTCCAACCTCTCTACATCAAGTTTATATATATACATACATACATACATAAAAACGATGTTTAAATCCTCAGCTGTTTTAAATTGTTGAAACGGCAGGAGTTCACTAGCTCTGTCGTGTTAAACGGCAGAAACACTACTTGATTTAAACATCGTCTCTCTGCTGCGTTTAATCAATCAATTCTAGGCCATGTTAAGTAGCCTGGGTGCTGACTCTACTGATTTCTTTTCAGAGAGGTTCTCCTCCAGTAGAGTCTGCGCAACAGCGACCAAATCCTTGTTTTTGGTCACGCGCGGTTCCCAGGATTGAGGAACTAACTCATTGAATTTGATTCAATAGAGCTGCCTATGAATAGGGTAGACAAAACACCGACACACATTTATCACAAAAGGGTTTCTATGGCTATCTTTGTTCATGCATACGCCAATTGAATATAAGCAGACTTGAACAAAAACACAGACGCTCCATCAAATAAAGGGGATATGCTTTGGCTAATCAGGAAAGGTTCCTCGTTTCTCATGAACTGAAAACAGGGATTTGGTCGCTGTTGCGCAGACTCTACTGGAGGAGAACCTCTCTGAAATGAAAGGAAATCAGTAGAGTCTGCACGCAGGCTAATGTTAAGCGGTTTCTACGTGTGATCAGATCAATTCTGTTCAGTATTCCTGGTGGTATGACGTTTTAAAAGCAGGAAATTTTTTCCGGCTCACCCACCATTCAGTCAACATGAGCACAATAATAATGTATCAAGTTCTTCTTATTAAAGGGGTTCAAAAACAGAGTCAATAGCATCATTGGATATTTTGGTTAGTGTCTTTCGAACTGCTGAAGGTGTAACACAGCCAAGACCACAGAGTTACGTTGCTCATAGCCCACGTAAAATAAAGCCTTCTGTTGGTTGTAACATATTTCTTGAAGCTGGAGTGTATTTAGTCGGTAAGTTTTCCTTTCTCTTTTCCTGTTTGGTTGTACCGGTCGCGTAAAATATTCTGCGTTTGAAAGATAGCAAGATGCTTCTTGGATGTCAAGACGATAATGGTATGTTCAAATCCATTTTAGAATTTACCGGACTGAAATTGGCCACTCCGTTCCGAAATTATGAGGGATTATCTGGAGAGAGCCTCTCCAAAAATCCTTCAAAATGTGCCCAAAATCATGAACTATATGCCAAAGAGTATGCCAAAAAGTATACCAAAATCTTTGTTTGGCCCACCCGGTAATAAGCGTTGTCTCGTAAGGTCAATGTGTAAACAATCAAATACAACAAGGACAGATTTTTTAAATAAAATAGCCTCAGTTTCTTTAATTGACCACCGATTAGCGACTGCGCACAAAGGAAATTCTCTCAACCAGTAATTCAAAACAATTAAAGCCTCAAATGTTGCCCAAGAACCAGTAGGGCAAACGCTCGCCTTGTACATACGAAAAGTGGTTTTTAAGGGAAGTCATTTGCTTATAAAGAAAGAAGAAGGGTATATCTAAAGATCTGCTTGGTGGATTTTATTTATTTGATTCAGAAGCCGACCAGAAGGCATTACAATTCTTGCTTATTTAAAGGGAATCGACATAGTTAAAAGCTGGCCCGGGCCAAGTTAGAAATATAATCTAATATTGTATTAAACAACTTTGACGCCTGCGGTTTCATTGTGTGGCAAAGGAAACAATGGGTTTGTGGGCGTTTCTTGAGCCTATTTATAGCAGTTTGTCGATATAGCTATGTCTATTCCCTTTAATGCTCAAATGTAACAGTTACTTCTCGGCTCCTGAATCAAATATACAAAATCCGCCAAGCAGATCTTTAGATTTACCCTTCTTCTTTCTTTCTTAGCAAATAACTTCTCTTAAAACCACTTTTCGCATGCGCAAGGCGCGAGTTTGCCCTACCAGTTTCAGGGCAACATTGCGGCTTTAATTGTTTTGAATCACTGGTTTTAGATAATTTCATTTGTCTGCAGTCGCTAATCGCTTTGAATTGAGGTGTCAATCAAAGACAACTGGTGTTATTGTATTACAAGACCTTCCCTTGTTATTGAATATTGGTTGAGTCACGAAAATGTATCACTTTTATGTTTACAGTTCCGTCAGCATTCAATCATTGGCATACGTCTCAAACTCAGTCTCCTCCGCATTACACTTTGACTGTGCACAGTTCGCAGCGTGTCTTCATAGACCAAGTTATTGCTCCAAAATATACTCAGGCAGATGCACTGTTTTTACTGTGCCAGAAGAATGGAAAGACACACGAGGTTCGTTCCTTCTTTACCCTTTTGTCAGTAAAGAGCAGTTTTTAAAGATTAAGGGTCAAAACTTTTTGGAAAATCTACGACAAAATAGACAAAATATTCACTCAAGGGAATTTAAACATATAAAAATGGCTCAAGCCAGTTGTGGTCAAATTCTAGCCTATCACATATCAGTATTTTCTGTTGACGTAGATCAGTTACCCAAATATGGTGCGTCACGTGTCATAGCCTATTGTCTTCGCCGGCTATTTTTATCAAGGGCCTTTATGTATGCTTCGATCCCTTTAAAGTCTGCCTCAAGTTTAATGTTTTACGAGATTTGCGAAAGCGCAAAATTATTCTTGAAAAAAATTTCACTTGTTGTTATTCGTGGGCATTTTCACGCGACTTCTTATTTGAGACAGACTATAATGGCATGTCAGCAATAAGCCCTCGGTGAACAAGCCCTCGGGGGCTTATTTGATTTCGGAGACTCCAGAGGGGGGCTTATTAGAGAGGGGGCTTATTAGAGAGAAGGGCTTATTAGAGAGGGGGGCTTATTCACAAAATCAAATGACAAGGGTATAAGCTTTTTAGTTCTTTTATACGATATGTTGCGCATTCAACATACAATTTTTCGAGTGAAATACATAAATTCGACACAGTTTTATCTCAAACCATATCAAAATTATCATGCAAATTTATATAGCTCTCTGAATTGAAAATCGTTGGTAACCTCTGGAATTTGATATAAGTGGGGGAGGGGGCTTAATAGAGAGTTGGGGCTTATTTAAAATATAGGCTCAGAGGGGAGGGGCTCATTAGAGAGGAGGCTTAGTAGATAGGGGGGCTTAATAGAGCTTTTACAGTAACCTCGAAAATGATCGATAGAGCAATACATTATGGTTCACTGCAGAGCTGGTGTGAAATTTATTCTGTAGGCGTTGTTGTAATCAGAAACTGCATCCTTCTTTATAAATTCACTCTTGCTTGTCAAACATGGAAGCCACTCGGTGGAGATGGCCGGGCTGCCACTCGGTGGAGATGGCTGGGCTATCTGACACGTCCTATTTTGGTCGGGGGAGGGGCAAAAAAGCCTCCAGTACCTAATTCTTGACTCGTAATAGGCAGAGCAGCCAGATTTGGTGTGCTAATAGTTCCAGGCATGCACTTCCTAAAAAGATAACGATTAATCAAAAATTTGCCATCAATAATGCTTAGGTCAGCATTTCTGTTTGTATGGTCAAGAAAATTGGCAAAATGGGTCAAAATTAGGAAAAACGCTATGAAGCCAAATTTGAAGCACAATTTCCACCAAAAAATGAGAATTATGATAGGATGCATCAAATAACACTAGTTTGCAAGAGGAATCGTTTTGATCTATTGAGTCTGGAGGCGACTTTGTAACATTATGTTCTTTGCCTCCATGCTCCATCTCAACAGTAGATAACATTGAGTTGTATTGTTACTTCTATTTCAACTTTTCTTTATAAGAGAAAAAATGTTGCAAATTACTGCAATTTTGCAACTTTTTTCGCGAAAGTTGTGGTTGGTGAATTTGTGAATTTAACAGGGTCAGTCCCGAAAAACTGTCTCCCTCTCCCTCATTGGTCAAAATATTTCAATGAAACTTTGATAGTAGTAGCACAATAGGTAGCCGCGGGAAGTCATTAAGTTTGATTGCCATAGACAGAGGCCGACAAAATTCTTTTGTTCCTGGGAACGACGAAAAATTCATCCAAACTCACTGCAAATTTTTTTAAATTTCATACTGATTTAGTGGATTGTACAGTGTATTTCGTGCAAGTTGTAGGTAGAATATACTGTAGTTCACATGCCACTTAGTGAAATTGAACACATTCATGAACCAACAACTTAAGTTTCAAACCCAACATAATATAAAACAAATGCTTATATTGCATACAAGTTAAACAAGGGCAGATTTTGTAATACAATAGCACGAGTTGCTTTTGTTGACACCTCAATTCAAAGCGATTAGCGATCACAGACAAAGGAAATTCTATCAACCAGTAATTAAAAACAAACAAAGCCGCAAAATTTTCTCTGAAACCCAGGTAGCTAGCTCGCTCGCTGTGCATTCCAGAAATTATTTTTAAGGGCAAACATGAGCATAGATCGGAAGAAGAAGGATATATCTACACATCTGCCGCGGGAATTTTATTTCTTTGGTCCAGAAGCTGAGCAGTAAATGTTTTGATAAGACCCCAAAAAATAAGAGAATTGAATCGCCTCCTAAACGGTTTTTGAACCAAATAAATAAAATGCCCGCGGCAGATGTGTAGATGCATCCTTCTTCTTTCGATCTACGCTCATGTTGGCCCTTAAAAACAGTTTCTGGAATGCACAACGAGCGAGCTAGCTACCTGCGTTTCAAAGAAACTTTTGCGGCTTTGTTTGTTTTGAATTGCTGGTTGAGAGAATTTCCTTTGTCTGCAATCGCTAATCGCTTTGAATTGAAGTGTCAACAAAAGCAACTCATGCTATTGTATTACAAAATCTGCCCTTGTTTACAAGTTAAGGAATTATTGTCTGGTAGATGTAGATGAACAGCCAAAATGCACGTGCATTTCGTCATGAAGATGAGCAACCAAAATACAAGCCCCTTGGTCAAGATTCTGCTTTGTTAAAGTTACTGTAGCAATTCAATTTTGTTTTCCAGATAACAGTTATGCCAGGTTCAGGTTCTCCTTCGTTCTGACGGCAGCATAAAATTCGCTCTCTTTTCAAAAAATTTAATGCAGCCTAAGAATCTTGCTAACATTTCCTGGGAACGGCGTTCCCCTGTTCCCACAATTTGTCGGCCTCTGGCCATAGACTTCCCCATTGCAAAGTTCTCAGAAAAATTCTACTAGGGGGGCAACTTTGCCCCCCTGACCAAAATAGAGTTAACATCATTGTTAATGTTTTATTCTTGCAGAAAATTCCAGGGATCACATGCTATTATTTCTCAAAAGGAATGTCTGGTTTGATAATAGCTGCAGAGAATAGAAGATCTGATATGTGTTTACATTTGGACTGCAATTGTTCAGAAAGCTTTAATGTTGTATCAAGTAGAGGATGTCTGGAGACTCATGATGTTTTACCACCTCTCTCTAGGTAAGTTAATGTACCGGATGAGCCAGGAAAAAGTTCCCACTTTCGAAAATTCGTAGCACCACAAGTACTTCATGGATTTTAAGGATTCAAATTCTAGTTAAAAGCCAAAAGATTGAAGTATTTTTGTGATTCTTGTCGTCTTCTTACGAGCACTGCAAATATAGGTAAATTCAACTTTACCAAAGTTTCATGCCTTGCAAAATGACTGAAAAGGGCCTAAAACACTTGATCAAATCGTTAGGACTCTCCTTGCACAGAACAATACACATGGGCGTTTCACCTCTCTCAAGGGGTATATTCTCAAACAGATACTAAAGATTTTCAATCCCATGGCAATAAATGTGCAGACGATATCTCTCACTCTTGAGAAATTGCATTTTCTCTGTTGTTCTGAGCGAGGAGCCCTTTATGATTTGATCAAGTATTTTAGGCCTTTTTCAGTCATTTTGCAACCACCAAGTTTTTGTAAACTTGAATTTATCAATTTTTCCAGTGCTCTTAAAGGAGGCGAGAAAAATCACAAACATACTTCGATCTCTTGGCTGTCAAGCAAATATTGATTCATTCCAATCCATCCAGTACTTTTGAAGCTATGCATTTTCAAAAGTGGGAACCTTTTTTTCTGGTTCACCCGGTACTCGGTGTTAAGAAGTTTTTGTAATACAATAGCATCAGTTGCTTTTGATTGACACCTCAATTCAAAGCGATTAGCGACTGCAGGCAAAGGAAGTTCTCTCAACCCAACCAGTAATTTAAAAGAAACAAAGCCGCAAAAGTTGCCCTGAAACCATGGGTATTGTGGACACGATTTGTGTCGATCGCGTCCACAATACCTGGCCTAAATGTTGCTAAATGAATGAATGTCTGCTCGTCTTCATTTCATGAGTATCTCTGCTCTTTTGCTTCGGCAGCCATTCTTGCTTGCTTTCAACGGCCTAAGGTTTTTGAACAGTGCCGCGCTCTGAAAGTCAGTTCCCAGATCGTCGCAGCCCTCGAACAACTCATCCTGAAATTGAAATTTCAGCACTGTTCAAAAACCTTAGGCCGTTGAAAGCAAGCAAGAATGGCTGCCGAAGCAAAAGAGCAGAGATACTCATGAAATGAAGACGAGCAGGGTAACTAACTAGACTGATGATATTCGTCTAAGTTTTGCTCCATTGAATTGAATTATTTTTTACTGTTATAGTCATTCCGCTAAAACTTTCGTTGAAGCGGAATGGGTAGTGTGGGGGGAGGGGGTAATGGAGCGAAAACAAGGACGAAATATCATAAGTCTAGTAACTAACTACATTTATTCATTTAGTAACATTTAGGCCAGGTATTGTGGACACGATCGAAACAAATCGTGTCCACAACACCCATGATCTAATATATGGTTTTGACATATCTTTGCCTGGTTATTTCTTAATCTTTTTGATAACCTTAGAGTTTGGTTTCATGTAAAGATTTCCTTTCTCAAAGAATTACGTTTCAGAAACGCCGTTGGGATATATGTTTCTAAGTGCAAGCTGTGATAGACTCTTAACGGGTATCCGGCTATATGCAGAGTACATGCTGCTAAAGAATTTCTTGATTTTGTGGGCTGTGAGAAAAATCTTCTTTTAACAAAGACTCCCGACAGTGCACATGACAAAAACAATGCACATGCACTCAAGAGATTAATTCCAAGAATTCGTTTTCACGTGACTTTACTTCCCGATAGTTTGTCTTCCTGTTTTGTAAACAATGGTGACCTCGGATGACCTAGTTTTTGAATACCCGTTTTATTTTAGTTCATATAATGGTGAATAGTGAATAGTGAGCATTTTTCGCTCAGTCTCGTCCCCCACTGGGATTCATGTGAATTTTGCAGTTTCGTTCTAAATCAAGTGAATGCCTCTTAGTCATCGTTTTGATTTCACGGCACTCCACTAAACGTGCTCTTATTGTTTCTAAGAAAACTCTTTATAAGGAACGGAAGATCATTAATGGTGATCTGAAGCGAAAGTTGTATTGATGCAAGTGAATAGCACTGTTGAGTGATAAAAATGCTGCTTAAAACTTCTTGGTATCTCCTTTCGTTTTCGAGTTATCCTCTGTTTTTTTGTAAGTCACTTTGTTTGCAAATTGCAAGGGTAATATATGGAAGTATGGCCGTATCTCATCTTTGAGTGGTTACGGTTGCAAAAAATTTTGCAGCTGAGCTATCGATTGCACTAATAAGAACCTCACATGTTTAAAAATTCGTTACGGAAGCATATTTGAGGTATTGGACTGAATGAGAGTTTAGTTGACGGCCTACAGGCTAGACTTGCCCCAAGTCTATTTCGTCAACCGTAATAAGTCTTTCTTTACTTGGGGCAAGTCTACTGAAAGGCTGAAGTACCTATTTTACTGATTTTGGTCTTTTTATCGGAGCATTGGAAATATCGGTAAAAGTTTGTTTACAAAAATCAGAAACTTCGAATGCGTGTAAAGAGGCCTTAAATCCTTCGATGAAAATTATTAACAATCTTATCACTCTTAAATGCATTTCTATGGTGGCCCATTGCTATCAGCGCATTTTAGATAGTTTTCTTTCTTTTATCTCATTTTATTTCATTTTGGTTCATTTTATTTTCATTTTATTTTGATTTCATTTTAATTTCATTTTAATTTCAATTTATTTTTATCTTACTTTATTTCATTTTTATTTTATTTCATTTCATTTCATATAGTTTTATTTAATTTAGAAATTGATTTCATTTCATCTCAATTTCACCTTCATTTTCAAATCAATTTTTAAAATGGATTGACAAAGACTACATCGGTGATTTTAACCCAAGGTTGAATTTTTTCGTGTGGCCCATTGCTATCACTATCAAAACAAGGGAGGCCTGCCTCGTTTCTGATTTGATGATCAAATGTTTTGGCGGGAACAGTGCCACAACACACTGCACTTAGGCCCAAGTTGCTTCGATGGCAGCTTCCAGAGGAAATACCAACTGTTTCTGGTATGAGAATCATCACATGAAAAACGAGCTCATAAAATACGTGCAGCAGAACTTGAAGCGAAATGAGATACTGGATTTCATGAGAAGAGACTACCCATTCTATGCCTGGAGTATGCCAACCCTGGATAGGCGTCTAAAGTATTTGAGAGTCCATCGTAGCGCGAGCCGGTAAATTTGAGGCGCCGGTATATCTGAGGTTTGCCGGTAAATATGAGGTCGGCAAGATCAAAGGTATTCTTCTTAGGCGACAAGTAGTCATAATCTATTGTGAATTAGACAAAGGTGAGACACAAGGTCTGGTTTCAAAGGAAACAATAGGTTTTCCGGGGGTCGGGTCAACGGTCTGAGGATTTCTGCCGCATATAATCTTTTCTTTCTGACAGCGTTCGGGAAAGCAAACGCTAGGATTTAACTTCGAAGGGTAGGGGTTAGGACTTTTGCTGCGTAAGGAAATCCGCGAGAAGAATCCAATTTCATTTGGTTTCCTTTGGTATGGATTTGCTACATCTAAAAGTTATCAGTCGAAAGTAAACTGTCTTATTGCTCAAATACTTTGTTCCATTGCAATACCGTTTTGTATCTGGGTTGATGAAGATTATGATTTTCGAGCGCTGTTTTTCTTCCTTTCCGCGGTATATTTTCGTGTGATTCTCTTCAGAAGTTTTTAAGCATTAGGGAAAATACTGAAAGTTTACTAAGATTATCGGAGTTATAAGTTCCTAAGGTTCTTACAGATTCTTAGGAGTTTCCAGAATCTCTTACAGGTTTCATAATAATCTTCATGTGCACTTTCCCGTGCCTTCTCCTGAACCTTTCAAAACGAAGTTTTTGAAGCCTTTCCGATGTTTAAACATCACTCAGACAAGTACCTTCCAATTTTCGTTAGTACGATACAGGAAACAAGTCAAAATGTGATAAACGGAGTTTCTCAAGTTTTTGGCAATCCTAGAGTTGAGTTTCATATACACGTATTTTTTACAAAAGAAACTAAGAATTTGGCCCAGTACTGAAAGTTTCTTAAAATTATCATATTTTCAGTACTCAGAGTTTCTTACGAGTTTCTCAGAGGTTTCATAACAATATTCATGTTCACTACCTGTGCCCTCGTGAACATTTCAAAATAAGGTCTTTAAAGGCCTTTCCGATGCTTAGACATTACTCAAGTACCTTACGAGTAATATGATACAGGAAACAAGTGAAAGTAAAGTAAAAATATTTCAAGGATTTCCTTTATCAAAGTAAATAGTTTCTTAACTTACATTTTCCCAGTACTTACGTTTGTTAATCTTTAGCCGATATGAGAGTTGAGTTTTCTTATGGGCAGTTTCTTATAAAAATACGTGTAAGCAGTTTCTTATCAAAATACGTGTAAGCAATTTCTTATCAAAATACGTGTTGGCCTAATGTTCCTTACTTTGCAGAATGCAATAAAATCTATCGTAAGTACGTACATATATTTCCATAAGAAACTAAGAATTTGGGCTAGTACTGAAACTTTCTTAAGATTATCAGATTTTCAGTACTCAGAGTTTCTTGCGAGTTTCTTAGAGGTTCCATAACAATCTTCATGCTCACTATACTGTCCCTCGTTTCCTAGTATCAAGCCTTTCCAAGCCTTTCCAATCTTTAGATATTACTAAGTACCTCACGAGTAAAATAATAAATTTTTAAATTTTGATAAAATTATGAGACAACCTTCAAAAATATCGAAAGATATACACGTTTTTTTTTTATAAGAAACTGGTTTATAAGAAACTAGTACTACGATGACCAAAAAATTAAGAAACTCTAGTACTACGCTCAAGAACAGTTAAGAAACTCTAAAACTTTATTTCTTTGTGTCTCTCTTATTCTATGTCTTTCTAACAAAGGTACATTCGTCTTTTCTTGACTTTTAACTCTAAATTTTTGTAAATTTTTGCCTTGATGTGCATGGCTTCTCCTTGATGACAATGTCAATGCAAAGTGGAAGCCCTTTCTCGAGAAGAAGGCTCAACTTCGAACAATACCGCAATTTTAGGCCCAAAAAATAAGAAACTGATTAAGAAACTTTTACTACTAAAACACCGAAATTTTCATGCAAAATTAAGAAACTTTTAGTACTAAGTGCTGATCCAAGTTTCTTATAAAAAAAAAAACGTGTAACCTAATAACCCTTCTTTACTATGGGTTAAATTTTTTATTCATTTTCGTTGCATACTATTTGCGGTTTTTAAACTTTGATAAATTATGAGACATCTTTCAAAATTTCGAAAGATAGAACTTAACAACCCTTCCTTAGTATTGGTTTAGTTTCTTACTCACTTTCGTCGCAAAATCCTGTGGCATTTTTCAGAAACCTTATAGCTTATCCCATCTTTTAAAGCTTCTTTTTCTCCTTCCTCGTATATCGTTTGTCGATTTTGCAATTTTCTCAAATCTTTGAGACGTTCTGAGACAGGCGTTAAATAGGAACGTGAAAGCTACCGTTTCGTAAATCGATATCGTGAAAGATTCTCCAACGTTTCTCAACTCTCATTTTAAATATGAAGATTACGAAAAAAAGATGCAAATTATGCTGCTCAAGTTTGTTTTGCTTTTTTAGTGATCTGAGAGCTGAGCGCTCATGAGAGTTTCTTATGAAAAACTCTTATAGGATTTATATAATTTCGGCTGTAGATTGGAGAATGCATTTTAATTTGGCTTCTAAATTAAAAGAAACAAATTATGAATCTTGTTTAGCTAGAATTGCTAAACGTTCTTTGAAGAGTAAATATTCCAAGGCCCAAGGTATTGCTGAACCTGTCTGTTACCAACCGTACCCCCCGACAAAAAGCGGTCAACAGCGGTGACCACAAAAGAGTAATGTGTCTTGTACAATGAGCGATTTCTATACTGCATTGTTTAATTTGAATGGCTTCTTAAACAATAACCCAGGTGTTTGAGTAGTCCCACGACACCTCATATTTACCGGCAAACCTCAGATATACCGGCACCTCAAATTTACAGGCTCGCGCTACGGTGATATATGAAGTATTTTGACATTCGCTATATTGACTTGAAACTTAGTATATCTACCGTCACGAATGCTGTCAGAAAGGAGCTAGAGGGTCCTGGAAAGTTACTAGGATATCGTGCTATGAACCAAAAACTTAGGACAGAGCATGGCATATGTGTGCCAAGACATCTTGTTCATGATGTCATGTGGGATGCAGATCCACAAGCAATGGAAGCTAGAAGTTTGAACAAGAAAAAAAAGAAACCAAAGAAGCCATTTACATCAGATGGACCCAACTGGACTTTGTCTCTTGATGGACACGATAAAATGATGGGATTTCAGAACTGCACATTTCCCCTTGCAATATATGGGTGCTTGGACACCTTTTCAAGAAAGATTCTCTTTCTTAAAGTTTGGAATGGAAATTCAGACCCGAAAATCATTGGTAATTTTTTCTTGCAGTATCTTGTGGAAAGTAAAACTTTGCCATCCTACTTAAGATTGGATAGAGGAACTGAAACAGGATTAATGTCAACCATACAATGCTATTTGCGACAAAAGCAAGGAGATCTTGAGGACTCTTCAGATGCTGTCATATATGGTCCCTCCACATCTAATAAGATTGAAAGATGGTGGAGGGATTTACATGAGCGAATGGAGAAGGATATAAAACGTCATCTCCAGTTTCTCTTGGAATCACATGTCTATGACCCATCCAATCAAAGAGATCGCAAATTAATGTCATATATTTTTATTCCTGTGATCCAAAGGGAATGTGACGTGTTTGTGAGGCTGTGGAATACTCATAGAATAAGGCAACAACGTGGGTTACAGCTGCCAAGTGGAATACCTAACCACTTGTATGCATTTCCTGAACAGTATGGTGCAACTGAAAAGGGCATACCATTGTCAGAATCAGATCTTATTGAAGTTGCTGAATTGTCAGATCTTGGTTCCCCTATGCACTATCTTAGTCAAGAAGATCATGTTCAGCTTCATGCACTCCTTCCAGAGCCAAACAAAATTGAATGCAAAGATTTAGTTGCTGCTTTCAAGTATCTGAGAGGTTCAGATGCTACCCTGTAATTCAACTTGGCAATTTGATACTGAGAACTGAAGATATTTTACATTGTATCCCTTGTTAAAGAAGTTATTTTGTTAGGTCTTGGTTATCTTACATCATAGGCATATAAAGAACAGGAGCTGGGAAGGCTGCAAGGGATGACCTGTAATCAAACAAAATTTATCATTTCTAAAGCTCGGCATAGGCAGTTTCATCTAATTGACCCCATCCTGTTAGGGAAAGATCCATACCAAGTCCCAATAGAAATACATACATACGCCCACATCAAGAGTTTGTTCACATTTAACTAAACAGAAATAAAGTAACAACAACAAAAAACCCCAAGAAGGTTTCTCTCTTTCATACAAAATCATGATTATCAATCTACCGTAAAAGCTCTATTAAGCCCCCCTGGGGCTTGTTTAATTTAGACACTTTTTAGTCCTTTTTGCACCAGATTTTACGGTTTAAACATACAATTTTACGAGTTAAATACATGAATTTGACAAGTTTTATCTCAAAACACATCAAAATTAACATGCAAACTTATTTAGCTCAATAAATGGAGAATCTTTGGAACCCCTGGAGTCTGATATAAGT
The DNA here is from genome assembly GCA_039566865.1 of Aurelia coerulea. Lineage (NCBI taxonomy): Eukaryota > Metazoa > Cnidaria > Scyphozoa > Semaeostomeae > Ulmaridae > Aurelia > Aurelia coerulea. Next base: position 46,802,468 of record CM076943.1, read on the forward strand.
GGGGGGGGGGGATAATAGAGAGGGGGCTTCATAGAGCTTTTACGGTAAGTATAATGTAGAACATAACATGCAAACTATAACAACAGCAAAAAGTTCTAAGAAGGTTTCTCTCTAACATAATGAATCATGACTATCAATCTAATTATAAGGAAAAACATAACATGCAACCACGGCAATATTTTACTGTAACATAGCATCATGTTTGGTCCAATTCTTACCCAGACCATCCCCTGGGGTTCAACAAAAATTTCTTGCATAAATACCTAGAGGTGAAGAAATTTCTTTAGCAAATGCCTGGGGGCCAGGGAAGAATCAGCAGTTACATTCCTGGTGACCAGGAATATTAATTCTTAGCAAAGCAACCCAGGGTGTCCCTGGCCGGTGGTCAGAGTAGGAATTGAATGAGACATATCAACTAATAGAGCTGAGTTTCTGCAGTATCAAGAGAGGGGAAGTCAAATAGCTAAGTAAAGTACAGATCAGAAAATATAAATAAGAAATGTTGAAAGAAGCTGGTAGAATGTAAGCTGCCAAATCAATGTCTCAAACTTCCAATATTTTCATTCTAATTATTTCCCGTTCTTCAAGCCTCGTGGCAGACTGCAGAGTATGGCAAGTGCACACCCAAGATTTCTCAAATTTCACTGCACACTGTGATTTGGGTTTGGCTCAAACATAAGCTTTTATCATGCCACATTGGTGGCTAAAGAACATGCACAACAATTGTTGTCCTTTTGTTAAACTTTTGAACCAAATGCATGGTTAAAATTCATGTGTACACTTGAAATGCACACTTGAATGAAAGTGCACAATTGCACACTCTACTGTATGTTTTGCTCTAGCATAGCACAACCATACTCTGCAGTTTGGGCCTTGTGGTACCCCGTACATAAGCAAACTGTACTAATTAGAAAACGAAGTGTTGTTATTTGCGAGATAGTTTAACATTGGATTCTATCAAAATGTTACTCCAAATTGTCCTTTTTGTTTTCTGGCAGTGCAAGCATCTTGCAATATCTGTTGCAATTGTGCTCACCAAGGAACTGGTTAATTGCATCCGATGAAAGATTTCCTGCACAGAAGTTGAGCTCTCCATCCTCTAGCAGTGTCATGGTCGCAATTTCTGGATCACACAGGCTGTATGCAACCCCTTGCAAATCAAGTACCATCATTTGCATTTCTGTGTGCACATATGAAAAGTGTGCAAAGCATGATGCTTTCTCAAGTATTACCTCATGGGCGGGTGATAGTGCTTTTGCAACAACTCCAGTGTTATTAATGTATTTCTCAAAGTCTCCTGCAATATATTCCTCAACAGTGACAGGTACACTGTCAATTGAAGAGTAATATACCCTATTGTAGGAGAATGATTTCCCAAAGGATGATGGCAATTTTCTCTGCAGGCTTTGTGAGATGCTTCTTGCTACCGAGTGCATTTGCACTTGCTTGCGAGTGTGTTGGTCTATTGTCATATGTAATTGGGTTAAAATTGGATCCATTTGCAATTTTTTATACTCCTTTATAACCCATTTGCCTGAACTGGTCTCATCTGTGGCAAGGAAAGCATTTCTGAAACCACCTTCTGCAAAAGAGGTATTTTCTTTGAGAAGTTCCACTTTCATTGCTTTTGCCCATTTCTTTTCTGCAACAATGTAACTTTCCAGCTCTAATTTGACCCTGGTTACATTTGGTGGATTAACCAATTTGCGAGCTTGAAGGAGAGCAGCAACAGATATAGACTGTGGAAAAGCTGTTGGTGGAACAGCTGGTAGAGATATATCATTCTTGCCATAGGTGATTGATGAAACCATTGCATTCCCATGGGATGAGCTGCCAGGGACCCCTTCGTTTTTAACACCCTTCTCCCAAGAACCTTTCACCTTCTTTGCTCTTGATGGCTTTTCGACTGTTTCGCTGTAAATCGAACGTAGTAAAACTTTTTCCCAGAAATCTGTTCCGTAAGGAAGCAAGAAGGTCCTCGATCGCTTAATAAGATGTCGCATGATCCTTGCGGCATGTCATAAAACTTCTCACAAGCATCTCTGATGTTGTCAATATTGAGCTCATCGTAATCTGAAAAGTCGACAAAGTCCCTCGTGTCCAAAGGCTCGTACTTCTTCGATCTATTTGGCGTTGAGCTCATTCGCTGTATCATAATGCTGCTGGGTCTTGGACCTTTGCTCTTTGTCTTCCCACTTCTCTTTTCTTTAACAATCTTTTGGAAGTCTTCCCACGTCCGCTTCTTTGCCGCCATGATGATCAAATGGAAGGCCTAAGTGCAGTGTGTTGTGGCACTGTTCCCGCCAAAACATTTGATCATCAAATCAGAAACGAGGCAGGCCTCCCTTGTTTTGATAGTGATAGCAATGGGCCACACGAAAAAATTCAACCTTGGGTTAAAATCATTTGAAAATGAAGGTGAAATTGAGATGAAATGAAATCAATTTCTAAATTAAATAAAACTATATTAAATGAAATGAAATAAAAATGAAATAAAGTAAGATAAAAATAAATTGAAATTAAAATGAAATTAAAATGAAATCAAAATAAAATGAAAATAAAATGAACCAAAATGAAATAAAATGAGATAAAAGAAAGAAAACTATCTAAAATGCGCGGATAGCGATGGGCCACCATACATTTCTTTCCTCTCAAGAGACAAGAATCAAATCTTTATAAAAGCATTACTAATCTCGATCAAAATTATGAATTCACTCGAAAAAAATTCACTTTATTAAAGCAATAACCTGTATGATCTGATCTGATGCTTTTGTAAAAATCCAAACATGTGAAGTTCTCTTTTTGGGTCGCCTGGTAAATGTGACACCAAGTTCGTTTCCTAATATGCGTGATGAGTCTTTGTAGTTGTATCAGTTGTATCCGTGCTGTACTGAAAATCCTGTAATGTAAATTGTAAACACTACCGCCTGTCCCCAAAAAAGTACTCCTGTTTGAAAAATCACTAAAACATGATTACCAGGTCGATCTTCAATGTTCTTTTTTTGTCCAGTAGATCAAAGACAAAATAATTTTCCAAGATATAGCTGATCTTTTTATTGGTTTTAAAATTATCAAATTTAGCTCTTTTTAGGGCTACCTGGTTTTGAATCATACTGCAAAAAAGCACTGATGATTGCCAGATCAATTTCTTTGTGGATGAAAAGCTTCCGGTTTGGTTTTAAATGACAGAAAGAAATGCGCACTATCATTGGAGACTTCAATGACCATAAAAAATCTGAAAATGTTGACTGTTAGGCAAGATTGAGTATATTCCTTAAAAACTATAGCTCAAAATAAGGTTTTTCAACGTGTGATTTTTCTACCTTGCTGTATCAAAAGCAAATATCTTATCATCTATGAATATTTTTGGGTCTTTGATAAAAGAACTCAAAAAGAAAATTTTATCAAAGGTTTAATAATCAATTTTTGGTGTCTTTTTGAACAGGAGTACTTTTTTGGGACACCCGATATTTATCTTTTTCAGGCAAATTGTGATACTGCTGACTCAGCTAGAAGGCAATGAAGGTTATTCAGTTTCACATAAACTCAAATTTCGAATTGCAACAGAAAATGGCTTTGGTTCAAAATCAGCTATTCAAAATCCACCTGTCACTCAAGATCTCAAAGGATTGCACGAGGTTATGCCTTTATAGCGTGTGTTGATATTAGCCGTAAGTAATATAGCCTTGCTATCCGCACATTGCACATTATGGCCTTATTGTCATACCCAACAAGGGCAGACTTTGTAATACAATAGCATGAGTTGCTTTTGTTGACACCTTAATTTAAAGCGATTAGCGATTGCAGACAAAGGAAATTCTCTCAACCAGTAATTCAAAACAAACAAAGCCGCAAAAGTTTCCCCGAAACTAGTAGGGCAAACTGTCGCCTTGTGCAAGCGAAAGATGGTTTTTAAGAGAAGTTATGTGCTTATAGCGAAAGAAGAAGGGTAAATCTAAAGCTCTGTCGCTTAGATTATGTTTATTTGATTTAGGAGCTGTTTTGTAATCGTTTCCTTTTAAGCCCTAAAGACGCGAGAATTGCAATGCCTTCTGCTCGGCTCCTAAATCAAATAAACATAATCTAAGCGACAAAGCTTTAGATTTACCCTTCTTCTTTCGCTATAAGCACATCACGTTTCGGGGAAACTTTTGCGGCTTTGTTTGTTTTGAATTACTGGTTGAGAGAATTTCCTTTGTCTGCATCCGCTAATTGCTCTGAATTGAGGTTTCGATCAAACGCAACTGTTGCTATTGTATTACAAAATCTGCCCTTGTTGCCGTAAGTAATATAGCCTTGCTATCCGCACATTGCACATTAGGGCTTTATTGTCATACCCAGAATAAAGTGGACGAAAGAAGTATATGTTGTCGCCAAACTGTGCTACCGGTTGACTCGAAAAAAGTGGTGTCCCAAAATGATGTATTATCGTTTGATTGCATATAGAGGGGTGTCGCCCTGATTGAGGGTATTTCACATTTGACCAAATATTCCTGCTGAGCGAAAGAATTTTCAGAAAGGAACTTACCATGAATACCTTCCTAAACTCTTCCCTGTTGTTGATATAAAACATATTTGTCATTGGCGACATCGTCTTTTGGAGCGAGCTGCTCAAGCACACTGCGGTCCAAGAGGGCCTAAATTTCCGACGTCGCCCTGATTGAGGGTATCCAAGCTTTCACTTCGTTTTGTGTAAATTTAAGACAATTCGATGCGAAAATTATCAGTATATCAACGATTAAAGAGTTTTGGTTGCTTTTAAATGTTTTTCTTATCGTGTTTGCTGCGTTTCGTTACTGTAACCATTGATTTTTGTTACCGCATATACGTTCGGAGATTTTTGAGCAAGCTGACATCAATTCTTCCTCCTTCCGTGACCTGAGCAATATTTAAATGAATTTCTAATGTTGAAAAATATTTTTCCAGTCTTTCAATAGAATCAACCTGTTTTTGAACCGTAAATTGTCCTTTTACCACAAATATAGGTCGCCTGTGGTGCTTTGGTAGTGCAGATTTTGTTCGAAAACCGGAAGATACCGCAGGGCCCTCAATCAGGGCGACTTTAGGCCAATCAGACGGTTTACAAAGAGAAACTCATCGTGGCGGAAACGGATTTTGTATTTCATATGTTACGTGAAGTACTTCTTCTAGACACGCTTGGCTTGCTTTGCGGCCATTTTTTGTTGGGAAAGTTCAAATAAAGTCAAGAAAACAAGCAAAACCAAAACACTGCAACAAAATTTGAAATGAAAAATGGCGGATACTTACAGCTCAGTTCTCAGGTGAGCTTCTTTGAACACTTTTTCTCTGTTTGTGGACGGAGTTTTATTCAACAAAAACAAGCAAAGGTTAAGCAAATATTGTCAAATGAGACATTTTCACGAACGTTTTGATGCTAGCTCGGCACAACTCGCGTTATTCTGCAAAAAACCACAACATAGTGAAAACCGGTCAAAACGCGTTTACCCTCAATCAGGGCGACACCCCTCTATGTCGATAACCAATGAACCAATTTTCAAAAACTTAATTTTATCCGATTGTCGAAAGGCTAAATTGTATTCAAGGATGTTGGTTGTGCTTTTACATCGATGTTTTCATGTCAAAAAGAAGATTGATAAACCTGCTTAAATTCAAGCCTTAGATAGCACGAAAAAGAAACGGCATGAAAAAGAAATGGCCTACTTTCCAGTCAACATTTTAGATGTGATACAAAAGGCTGAAGTTACATGTCGTTTAGAGAATACGAATTCAGTTACTGAATTCAGAGAATATCAATACGAGCTCTGCCTTTTGTATCACATCTAAAATATTGACTGGAAAAGTAGGCTGTTTCTTTTTCATGCCATCTAAGGCTTGAATTTGAGCAGGTTTATCAATCTTCTTTTCGACATGAAAACATCGGTTTAAAACCACAAACAACATCTTCAAATACAATTTAGCCTGTCGGCAATCAAATAAAACAAAGTTTTTGAAAATCGGTTAATCAAACGATAATACATCATTTTGGGACACCCGGTAGAATTGCTAACTTAGCCTACCTAGATCTGAAAATATATTTCGCTAAAATGGATCATATCCTTTTGGAGTTTATTGGTGATTATGCTCGAAAGCTGCTTTTAGAAGCGCTCGAAGAAGGACGAGGCAATAATTTCCTACCCAAAAGCAATTACAATGATCATAATCACCTTCCATGGACGAAAGCAAAAAATGGCAAAATGTTGAGTTTCTTTGAACGCTTACTATTGTCATCAGCTGAAAGTTTGAAAACCTGCCGAATTTGATCGAAATTCCTAGTAATTTGAAAATCTCTTCCAAAAAAAGCTCTCAAGCGAAATTAAAAAGGACTCTACTGTAGAACGGTTTTAATTAAATGAATGTTCACATCTTTGTTAGCTCTACATATGTAAAAGAGTGTACGTACTTTAAAATGGGTGGATCCCTCATTATTCCACCGTTTGGCAAACGACTATACTTTTTTGGATTCACCGAAGGGCAAGGGCAGAACTAAAACTCCTCGAGGGTATATGAGAAAATCTTTGTTTTTATTTCATGGTTGCGCATGGTAAACTAAGAATCTTTTTAGGGCCAGTTTGTTGGCATATTCACTAATTCCGTTGTCGGTAGAATTTGCAGACGTTGACTTAGAATTTTATTGGGCACTTAGGCACATGCTCTGAAAACGGTTCGTTCTAGAATTGAAGAAGATTTGAACGATCGTTCTTACATGTGCTCTTTACAAACGTTCTGTTCAAGAAATAAACTGTTTGGCAAACTTCACAGGTTTGTGGAGGTGAAAATGAAGTTGCGGTGTTTAGCGCCAAATGCTTGAATCGCAGAAGTAGAGAAGACCAAGACCTAATCTAGTCCGTGACCCCTTTTCATGACACGGAAGTGGCCGGCCTCTACCAGAGATCCAACCCCGTCCGCCTGACTGTTCCGGCTGCAGAGTCAGAGAATTACATCGTTGCGCCACAACACCTTATTATTGTGGGAATTTGAAATTTTCTTACCGATTTTCAAAAGTTTGCCGATGTTTAGAATTTTCATTTAGGGATTTCAACATCACAACCAGCCAATTACAGCCACGACAGTGTGCCTTTCAAATCCCATTGATTATATATTTTTCGAAATTCGAAGATTTGAAATCACCAAGCAAATACGCCCTAAATTTCGTTTTCACGCGAGGAGCTTTCAAGAATTGCGTTGTCATCATGTCATAGCAGCAAAAGATCAGAATTTTGTGATAGGCGTACCCTGGGACCCAGGGTATGACAGACGTAGCATTGTGTTTAGATTGCGTGATCATATCACATTGCACAGCATGACAATAACGAAAACAATAGCAATTGTGCTACAGAACAATTGAAGTTTATATCTCAATTCCCACTGCACAACGCACCACTGAAAGCGGGATAGCCTTATTGACATGACTACTATTACTATAACAGTTTGCTTTGGGGTAACCATAGCAGCGGGCTCTTGAGAAATTGAAGGAGGAGTGGACCCCTATAGGCCAAACCTAGCAGGCTTGTCTTTCAAAAGCAGTTTCGGTATTTCAAAAATTACCGACATTCGAAAGTGCTGAAAATGATCAAACTGTCTTTCAATGCATTTAGATAAATGATCAAAGTCTTTCCAGTGATCTCGATCAACCTATTAGCTTTTTTTGAGAAGATACCTTTTTAGGGTTTCATGGTGCAGTGGGCGCAGTGGTGTAAGCCTCTAACTCTGAATTCTTCACCACACATCTTCAACACCATTGCAAGGGGTCGTGAACACGAGGGTGAATTTTGTAAAACAAAGGATGCGGTTCTGTTTGGTTCTTTATAACAAGACAGATGATATTAGAATAGAACTCGAAATTTTTATTGACACCCAGATGCAAAGCAATTTGTGGTTGCAGACAAAGTGAATTCCATGCTCGGTTGGTCAAGAAATAAACAGAAACAAAGCAAGAATTGCCCTGAAACCCAGGTAGCTAGCTCGCTCGTTGTGCATTCCAGCAATGTTAGCACATATCGAAAGAAGAAGGATATATCTAAACTTCTGCCTCGGGCATTTTATTTTTTTTCTTACAGAAGCTGAGCAGTGAGTGTTTTAATCACACCTAAAAAGTACGAGAAATGAATCCCCTCCCAATTGGCTTCTGCACAAAATAAATAAAATGCCCGAGGCAGAAGTTTAGATTTATCCGTCTTCTTTCGATATGTGCTAATATTTGCTCTTGAAAACCATTTCTGGAATGCACAACGACCGCGCTAGCGACCCGAGTTTCAGGGCAATTTTTGCGGCTTGCTTGGTTTTTTGTTTGTTTATGTCTTGACCAACCGAGCATGGAATTCCCTTTGTCTGCAATCACAAATTGCTTTGTATCTAGGTGTCAATAAAAAGTAGCGAGTCTTATTGTAACGTTATCTGTCCTTGCTTTGTTCTGTATAAGACAAAACAATTTGACAACCTCAAGAATAGATCTCACACCGTCAACACAGTCGAACATAATGTGTTGCTTTCTCTGTTTATTTTGATTTGATTTATGGAGCGTGATTAAGGCCAAAACTAAATCGTCAAATAAAACCCACATTTGGAAATTAAATCCGACAAAATGAAATAATAATCTCCTACAAATACTCATTTCGAAAAAAAAAATGCATTTCGAAATCGCGAGACAATATTAAATGCAGAAAAAAACACAAAATGAAATCCAAATCAAAATAAAAAAAAAGCATAATCTTAAATGAATTTACAAGACGAAATCAAAATGCAAACACAAAATCCAATCCACAAGGAAATATGCAAGACTAAATCGAAATATGAAACGAAATCCTAATCCTTATTTGAATCATAAATAAAAAAGACAAGATGAAATCAAATCATAGATTGAAAGCCGAGACGAAAGCTTAAACAAAATGACAAACGGAAATCCTAATTCGAAATGGGAATGTGACACCCAACACCAAATCTAAAGCAAGATGAAATCCAAATGTAAACAGAAATCCCAATACGAAATAAATAAAAAATTAAAATGTGCAAGACGAAATCAAAATCTAAAATGAAATGAAAAGTTAAATCATAAATGTAAGGCGAAAACTGTCTGCTTCAAATCTTGGTGGATGCTATGTTGGGAGCCCCTCGTGCGCACAGTACATATTTGAAAGAAAAGTCTCGTTTCCATGTTCAAATGGCCATTTGCAGAGCGAAATCAGTCATGCCCTAAGTGAAATCGCTCATGCGCTAAGTGAAATCGCTCATGCGCTAAGTGAAAAACAAATCGAGCGCGCTTATAAGAATAGCAGTAGGCCCACAGTCGCACTGCTGAGTCTTCAGCTCGGTTGGTGTTAGAGTCTGCGCGCAGGCTAGGTTGGTGGCTAATTCAAGGAGAGCATCACATCGGGCATTGCTTTGATAATGATGTTCATGATCATGATTATGATTATTACTATGATGATGGTAGATTCAATTTTGTTAAATTTCGGAAAAAGCTCAACCTGAATTTGAAAAGTTGAGAAATTTTTGTAATTTGCAGTTTTTATTTTTCCTGGCTCACAACTTGAAAACTAAAGTAAAGATTGCATTCATTTCAGCAAACTCCAAAAAGTTTCCATTGACAAATTTGACTTCAACTTCAGAAAGAAGGAAAGAAGGATATGGTCATGAACTTCAAATCCACTTATTTTTTTACTACACATTTTGTCGATACATGTTCTAAATATAGGCACCTTCGGGACATAAAAGAATTGGTCTTTTTGCATTAACACATAAGAAACTTTTGGTATCAAACTAGCCCCAAATTTTAAGAAACTATCTGCCAGCCCCAGAGGCGGATCCAGCATTGGACTTTGGGGAGGGCCATTTGAAGGAAAACGGGGGTCTGGGGGCGTAGCCCCCAGGAAAATTTTTCGTGACCACGCCCTTCAGACTCTCGGAAAACGTGGGAAACGCCCTTTTCATCTTAGATCATCTAGCCCATCATTTAATTATGCTTCTCCTCAAATACAAACTGGCATTTATATTTTATGCAAAAGCTAACGCGCCATCATTTGGAAAGTTAAGGACCAATGAAATGTTTATCATAAGCACCAGTTTGAGAATGCTTATCGCTAAAATAAGCTCCACTTCAATGGAAATAAAACTTGCATAAAAACGAGGTATATCTCAAATTCACAAATCAGAGGCATTTCAATGTTAGGTGAAAGAAATGTCCAATTGTAAATTCCATAATCGGAGTCACTAGTAAGTTTTAAAAATTCTCATAGCTCACCAAGTTTCTACAAGCCTCACTTGTATTCAAAACTGTGTACCTTAAAATTGAAAGGACTTGATTGACACTATAACTCTCGCAACAGATAATATGAGTCTTTGTGCGAAATCTATCATGTCAATAGCTAAGTTCACTGGAGGATTCTAACTCACAACAACAATTTGACAAAGTGAATGCAACAAATGATTTTCAAGTTCGATTTCCACTGAATGAAATTTTTATTCAGAATCGCATCTTTTCATATTTTTTGATGAATGGTACTTTAGTTTGTGAGTTTTGTTTGATTGTGAGTTAGCTGAGTTATCGTGTAGCTGTGCCATGGTTATTTTAGGAAGTAAAGGTTTGAAACTCATTCATTTCTTTTTCTAAGACAATGGTTTTTAAGAGAAATTTTTTAAAAAAGGGGGGGGGCCATGCCCCCCCCCGGCCCCCCCATTGGATCCGCGCCTGGCCAGCCCGGACCTGATTTTTTTCAAAAAGCTTTGAGAGGAATAAAGAGGAAGTAGAGTGCACCCAATTTTTTATAAGAAAAATCTTACAAGGAATAGTTGCCCCAACTTTTCAAAACTTCAGAAACTACACTTCCTAAGTTGAAAATTGTTCAAAGAGCAACTGTTTTGACATTGTTTGGGTACTTGTTTTGTAGCGTTTCTAATACTGAACCGAACTGAATTTGAGACATTCAAAAATTTGATAAGAACCTTATCCCCGCAAGTTTATTCCCTATAAACTTCCCATAACTCCTGAAAGTTTCTTCCTGCGAATGTTTCTTCCCTTAAAGACAGAGTCTAAACATTTCTTGAGGGAAGTCAAAGGTGCAAACTTCAAAACTTTCCTCTTGACACGTGCTTGTGACAAAAGCACGCCTGCTGTCGTTGGGAACCGAGCCGAACGCTTAGCGCGACTCTGGGCCTACTGCTATTCTTATAAGCGCGCTACAAAGCGCGCTCGATTTGTTTTTCACTTAGCGCATGAGCGATTTCACTTAGCGCATGAGCGATTTCACTTAGGGCATGACTGATTTCACTTAGCGCATGACCGATTTCGCTCTGCAAATGGCCATTTGAACATGGAAACGAGACTTTTCTTTCAAATATGTACTGTGCGCACGAGGGGCTCCCAACATAGCATCCACCAAGATTTGAAGCAGACAGTTTTCGCCTTACATTTATGATTTAACTTTTCATTTCATTTTAGATTTTGATTTCGTCTTGCACATTTTAATTTTTTATTTATTTCGTATTGGGATTTCTGTTTACATTTGGATTTCATCTTGCTTTAGATTTGGTGTTGGGTGTCACATTCCCATTTCGAATTAGGATTTCCGTTTGTCATTTTGTTTAAGCTTTCGTCTCGGCTTTCAATCTATGATTTGATTTCATCTTGTCTTTTTTATTTATGATTCAAATAAGGATTAGGATTTCGTTTGACATTTAGATTTAGTCTTGCATATTTCCTTGTGGATTGGATTTTGTGTTTTCATTTTGATTTCGTCTTGTAAATTCATTTAAGATTATGCTTTTATTTCGATTTCATTTCGTGTTGTTTTCTGCATTTAATATTGTCTCGCGATTTTGAAATGCATTTTGCTTTTTCGAAATGAGTATTTGTAAGAGATCATTATTTCATTTTGTCGGATTTAATTTCCAAATGTGGGTTTTATTTGATGATTTAGTTTTGGCCTTAATCACGCTCCATACTTTACCCTTGCTGTCGTGAATGCACTCAATCAAATCAAAATAAACGGAGAAAGCAAAACATTATGGTCGGCTACGTCGAAGGTGTGACATCTGTTCTTTATGCTGTCAAATCGCTTTGTCTTTAAAGGAGCTCCGCCGTCAAACAGTAAACAAATCCGTAAACTCGCACGTGTCACCAATTATCCATTGTTCATCCATTGTCTTCAGAAGTTTGTTTGGTGGCTTCACCCAAGCCACCAAAAAGTGACCGTTAAAAATCCACTTATATCCGAGCAATCGTAGAAGATATGAATGTTTGGTTTGTTCCTTAGTGAAGTACAATGATTAATGTCCAAACAGCAACTTTCATTTTGAAAAAAATATGAAAATCCTGTGTGATATCACCTTTCAAAAAACAGCAAAAATCATCGTTTTGTTTACATTTTGACGACGGAGCCCCTTTAACGGAACTGTATTCTTTGTTTTGCAAATTTCACCTTTACTTCAGCTTACTGTATTTACTACCGGTTGTCCAAGTCAGACCTATGGCCTTTTTTGAGTTGGATCTATGTGAAAACATTTTGTCTGTCATAAATTCCCTTGGCTGTTTGGCTATTTATGCTCCTTTAATTAGGGTATTCTTGCAGAATATTTCAATATTTTTTATAAATCATCTCATAAAAATACAACAACTACAAAAGATTACAAAAATGGTGCCACAAGGTGAATGGAAATACATATCAACCATGTGGCTATTTGACATATAATTATAAATATAAATATTAAAGAAGAAATTAACTAATACAATTTTAAGTTACATTTACAAAGGGGGGGGGTGTCAATGTAATGGGGGGTTGCAGCAGAAATAAAAAACGCTCTGTTGCGTGAATGAATTTTAGAGTACATAGCCTCTATGAGTCCTTTATTAACGTAAGGTCGTAACCTTTTATTGCCATACAGAATGAGTTCAACTAATAATTCATTTGAGAAGTGAGAAGAGTCAATAGCTCGCTTCTAGGTTCTTCATAAGATTGGCAAAGCAGCAGGTAATGTTCCGTGTCTTCAACACCATCATTTGCAGGACTATCTAAACTATCTGAAGGATAACAAATTAGCCCCCAAACTCCTATCCCTGAAGCTAAATATGATAGATCTAAAAACAAATTATAGAGGCAAATACCCCAACACCAAATGTAGAAGATGTGGGATAGAGGACGAGACAAATGAACACCTGTGTAAGTTTGAAAAATGAGTGCCAAAGAAAAAATTCCTGCAAGCAATAAAAACAAAAAGACTTGAAAAAATATGGGCCCTGTACTGCTCTTTCATTGAATCCTAATTTAGAGAGAAAAAAATGTAATATATTTAAAAAGACCCAAACCAGTGTTACTTCTAAGTAGCTGCTCCGGAATGGAGAATGGTATGTATTATTGTTATCATTATTATTGTTAAGACACATCGGGCTGATTTCAATATTCTGGGTCTGTGTAAAATTCAGGCATAGTGGTATGGGTCTAAGTGAATGTTTTTCTTTTTGGGTCTCACTTGGACACCCTTTTCCCTTCTGCAATTCGAAAAGCGGTTAAAAAACCCAATATTTAAAAATCTTTTCTTTCCGTTTCGAGATTTTTATGTTGCACTTCAACATATTAAGTGGGAGGACCTTTATTGCCTTTGAGGTCCTTTATTTTATTTTGAAGAATAGTTTGCATATCAATAGTTATTCATAAATATTACAGATTATTGAATAGACTTATTTCGTTGTAAATTTCTTGAGCATCAATACTTCGTTTAAACCTTTACATGATTTTGTATGTTGATTGGTATTTTTGTTAATCACAGATATATGTAGGGGTATCACATTATAAGATAATAGCGAATTAACATGTCGCAATGTCCCAAGAATGTCCCATGTTGATTCTCTCAATATTTAACAAATTTTCCAAATTCACATTTTTCACACTACTATACTGATAGGTAGACAGGTGTGTTCATACCACATTACGTTCCTCGTTGTAGAACGAGACAACATAGTTTTTCTGCCAAGTTATTATTATTATTATTATCAATTTCTTTACCGTTGGATACATAAAAATATAGCTAAAAGTAATCAGCTAATTAATTCCAACGTTAGTTAAAATTTTAAAATACAAATGTTACGTCAGAAAAAAGGGGATAAAATATTTACAATTCATCAAAAGTATACAGTATAAAGGCATAAAAGTGTATAAAAGCAGATATTCAAATATCATCATCATAAAAAGCCCAAGTTCGGAATAAAAACGCGGCATAATTTACATGGGCAATTTTCTCCGTTCCAATTTTTTTTTCCGTGAAACAGATTAGAATTTTGAAGAGTGAAAAAGTAATTTAACTGAGGTTAGGTTAGGTTAGAAATCACTTTGCAGTTTAAACCCCTATCTCAGTTTGGTACAAATTCGCAACTGAAGGACTACAGATTTACATGCTTTGAATTATCTCATTTGCCGAGTTAAAATCTGATGGATTGGCCTTCCATATTCTCAACTTTAGGTTGTCGATACTCAGGAAGGTTTCTTTTACCTAGGGCTAGGGTTAGGGTGCAAATAAATTTGTCCATATCTAAATACAGCCCGCTAAATTTACCAAATTAAGTTTTTCGAAATCTAATCACCATTTGCTATTCTGTATAACTTAGTCAAATATGGGCCAGTTTTGGGACACATGATAGTAATAGTGAATTTAACCATAGTTAACTATGATTTAATGTTTGTCAAGTGTGTATGAAAAAGATAATATAATTTTTGTTTCTTTCTTTCCCGTTCTTCGTCTGTTAGATATGAAATCGAGGGGTGAGTATTTATAGTGATTCAATCTCCTCGGAATGTGTATTGCTTGGATTTAGATACAAATATGACTTGCCTCTAGTCTATTTCGTCAACTGTAATAAGTCTACCGGGTGAGCCAAAAAAGTTCCCACTTTCGAAAATTCGTAGCACCACAAGTACTGCATGGATTTGAATGATTCAAATTCTATTTAAAAGCCAAAAGATCGACGTATTTTTGTGATTTGTCTCGTCTTCTTGCGAGCACTGCAAATATGGGTAAAATTCAACTTTGAAAAATGTCATGGTTGCAAAATGACTGAAACGGGCCTAAAACACTTGATCAAATCGTTAGGACTCTCATCACACAGAACAATACGCACATGCGTTTCATCTTTCTCAAGAGTTATAAGACATAGATTTTCACGCAGCTACTAAAGATTTTCAATCCCATGGCAAAAGATGTGCAGACGATATCTCTCACCCATGAGAAATTGCATTTTCTCTGATGCTCTGAGCGAGGAGTCCTTATGGTTTGATCAAGCATTTTAGGCCCTTTCAGTCATTTTGCAACCATCAACTTTTTGTAAACTTGAATTTACCAATTTCTCCAGTGCTCGTAAGAAGGCGAGAAAATTCACAAAAATATTTCAATCTTTTGGCTGTGAAGCAAATATTGATTCATTCCAATCCATTCAGTACTCTTGATGCTATGAATTTTCAAGAGTGGGAACTTCCTTCTGGCTCAACCGGTATCTGTTTTTTGACGAAACAGTCTTGGGACAAGTCTAACACAAAATAGATGAAACGATGAATACCACACAACTTGATGTAAAATCTGCCTCGGTTAGATGTCATGGGAGATTTGAGATAACTCAAAATTGTGCAAACAAATTACTCTTCAATAGACGATTACGCTAAAGATGGCGGCGAGGAACTTTTTACCAAGATGCAATGCGTTCTAATTACGAATCTTTAACGATTCTATAGGAATTCGATGAAAGAACGCAATGCATCTCGGTAAAACCTTCCTCGCCGCCATCTTTAGCGAAATCGTCTATCGTTTATTTTTATAAACGCGATTTTAAAATTGACATTTAGGCCTAATCTGAGACAGACTTTATTAGTTTCTTGACTTTGGTGATGCTAGCAGCAAGGCACAACAGGTCTGATGAAGACAAAGCGAATTCACCGTCTAAAGAATAGATTTCACTTTTCAGCGTAGCCAACCATGATATTTTGCCTTCTCTGTTTTGATTTGATCGATTGAACGCAAATATATAGAAATCTATTCTTCAGAAAGATAAATAACTTTGTCTTCTCTGACACCTGATTCTTTTGTTTTACGAAATTCACCCTTTTGCTGATGCTAGCTAGCATCTTGGCTATTCTACGGAACATTAAAGGCAAATTGTCATGGCGCTGCTTGGATGAATGAGACAATCCAAAAGAAAAGAATTAGGCAAACTTCAGTTATTTCTGTTAAAGGAACACTTTCCTCTCAATAATTTGCTTCATCCAAAGAAAGCAAAGTCATTGATGCATAATTACGCATGAATTATCCTGCCTTCGTTGAATAAAGGAAATTAGCGTAAATTTTTGGAGTATTCAATCGATATCTTGGTGCTAAACTTTGGAACACATTACCTGTAGAACTCAGAAATGCTCCATCAAAAATATCATTCAAAACAGAACTGAAAATTCACTTATTGAGCAAGGCCAACCGATAAATCTAAGCTATTATGACACTTCAACAATTTCTATTAACTTTTAAAAGGAAATGCACAACTTCTAAATTCACCTGTAGCATCTTAGGATAGGGGAGGGGGAGAGGGCTCTCTCTTCGATTAGTTTACCTATCGAGAGAGCTCCACCTCTAAGTAATTCCCTACATACAATTCATTTATTTAGCCCCTCTTTGTATTTGTATATTGTATTATTTTTCTGTATCATTGTGTTTATTTTCTGTTACAATTACCTTTGTAGTTTAGTTATTCGTATGTATAGTTAAGTTATAGATTGTATGTAGTGGAATTTAAAGGGGCTGGATAAGAAATACGTAAACAAATCCACGGTTTGTGCATCAAATATCGCATTTTGAAAGGAGAAATTCCTTTGAAAGATCAACGAAAATACTCGTTGGGAATCCATTTATATGGCAGCCATCCCAAAACATACGGAGCTTTAATTTGTATCAGAAGAAAGTGCAAAGGCAAATCTACAAGATGAGACATTTATTTTGAATTTTCGTTGAATGGTCGCAATAAATTAGCTTATCAGAAAAATGCCAAATCAAAAGTTTCCTCGACAGTTTCTTATCCAGCCCCTTTAAAATATATGAAAATCGATTTCTTTCATTCGTCAAGGGGATAGATTGACTTTAACAGAGAAATAAATTCCATGATAACAATCTGATTGCTTTTATTGGGGAAAGAAAGTGTGTTACCAAGGCGTAATATAAGCTTCACGAATGTAAACCTACTTGATCTTTTGTTGTTGATTAATTTTATCTGAAGATCTGACCAATCACATTCATGACAGTGTTTCCTTTAAACAATTCGAATGGATGGATGCTTACCAAAGAGGCCATGTGCTTCTTGCTTTCCATGATGGCAAAAAATAAAACACGAAACAAACCAAGTTTTCACGAGATTACGAAATCGCTCCGAATATTGAATCAATACTAATTCATTCGTTCATTCATTAATTCATAACTTATTCATCTAAACCACTCAAGCCTTGATTAATACTTTCTACTGGCGCAAATTAGAGCAGACAAAGAAATTCTTTGAATGTCGGCAAGTTACCAATGGGAATTTTATTCAAGCGCAACGTGAACTTAACGGTCTAACTCCACGTGATCTGTTGGTGAAAAATGGTGACGATAGTGAAGCAGCACTCTAGAGGTAGTCAACGCCCAATTGGTAGGTCAGCAATTTTTGAATAAAATTTCGAAATGAATTAAAAGAGCCTTACTGTTCAGAAGAAAGGTCAAACTGTTTTCTTAAATTAGTTTTTTTCTTGCTGCTCACCATTTCTTGCTGGAGATGAGAAGAATTTTGATATAAAAATGGGGGAGTTTGCATTTTTTTCTTACGTGCTATTGCTTCGACTGTGAAGAGGGTGATTTTTGCAGCATAATAAAATCTCTTGCTTGACCCACGCTGATAACGTTTCAGAGATATCACATATGAGACGCAATTGAAAAGGCGCGATGTTCTCAGTTGTTTAGTACCCACGCCTTGGTCAAGGAGCATTTTTGTAATTAATATTATTGATCGAAAGAAGCACAAGTCATATTTCCTAGCTCAACCAGGGGCGGATCCAGCGGAAATTTTGACCGTCTTACGAGCGCGAAGCGCGAGATGCTCGGGGGTCCGGGGGCGTAGCCCTTGGAAAAATTTTTCGGGCCACGCCCTTCAGATCCTCGGAAAACGCCCTATTTTCCAACGTGATCTCTAAATCATATATAGTTTCTTTGCCGGTAAAAGCCACTTCAGGGCCTCAATCTTAATGCTATCTGAATAATTTTCACTCATTTTGGACAATTTATCCACATTATAAGAGACAGAACCACTGAACATGGTCTTAAGAGGTTTCTTAACTTGCCAAAAGATTGAGGAAATGGGGATGAGATGCATAAAAATAAGAGCGAAGATATGATTCTGCTGATGTAAGTGCTCTCAACAGATGACACATTTCTTCTTCACCATTAATTGCTAGGGAACAGGCATTGTATAAGCTGTTTCTGTTGGATGCAACCCTGTATAAATGTGAAATTAAAATCTGTTGCAAATAGTGTGGATATTTTTTGGAACTTGGGATGGACAGTTAACAACCAATTACAGAAATTACAGGAACAAAATAAAAGTAATCAGGCTACTAAGAAACTGAACAGACATGCATTTTGTGCCCTCATTGCTGTGCAAGTATCATCATTAACTAAAATAGAAACTACACTAAATAGAGTAGAGAACTAAAATAGAAACTAAAATCTTAAATTCTTGTGATCCAACATTGATTTAGAAATGAAAGAAATCTTAACAGAAGACCAAAAAAGAGTTTTAGCATCCTCGTAAAGTTTTTCAGCCAGCAATATGAAAAATCACAGCATACATCAGATTAATGATACCAAGTTGGTGAACAGTTTTGAATCTTCTATGAATAATTTTGCTATTCAATGCAGCACATTAAAAATCAGTCATAACTGACAAATACCAAAGAATGCTATTATTTGTACACTACCCTGCCCCTGCCCCCAGATTAACTTCTTGCGCACATCCATCAAGAATCACCTTTTTTGGTTTTATAGAATATTGATAATGGATGGAATGGATGGTAAAGGAGCATATCCATCCATCCACAGAGGAATGTGGGTTAGTTTTGATATAGATTTTGGCCAAAATATTCTGGAAATTGGTCTACTTCTGTGAATTTCTGAAGTTAGGGTGTAGTTTTAGCAAGAATTTCTAGCAATGTTATGCTTTTGCTTGTTAGGTAGCAAAGGAATTCTGGTAATGTTCTGCTAATAGGATAAGCAATAATTGTCCTGTCAGTTGTCTTGTAGATAACAAAGCACATATAATGCATGATCTATTACTGAAGTCCCCCCCCCTAGGGTCCCTTCCCATATAAATATAAATAATTTTTTTCATAATCATCTGAAAGAAAACTCAAACTGTACATTTACTGGTACTTCCCATAAATGCATATTGTAACCGTATCTTTCCAAACAATGTTTTAAATATCAGCCTGAGATACATGACACCTAACCTACTCCTATGGCTACCTAACCTTGTAGCCGTGATCCTAATAATTCTGAAGCCCAATACCAACCCTTCAAACTAATCCCCTAACCGTAAGTGAACACTAACCCTCATACCAATTACCCCAGAAATCAGCCACTCATATACAGTACCCCATTCCATAGTTGTCATATCTCTCCGGTTGCTGTTAAAGGGACTGATTGAACTCTCCCTTGCTACACCCCCAGCCCTACTCGATGAAACTCGATAAAGGTCATTCAAAATGATCAAGATTATTCAAATGAATAAATACCTTGCAAGGAAAATGCTTCAGCCTGTTTGAAAGCCGAATCGATCATGTTGAATGTGAGGTAAGAGTGAGACAGCAGCTTCGTTTTGGCTAGGCCCTCCACAACAGCACCGCTGATAGGAACATTTCTCCCTAATTTGATGAGCTGCTATGTTGAAAAGCTTTGAATGCCAAGATCGTCACCAGATAAGATTAGATCTTCTATTTTTCCAAGCAAATCCACCTCTAAATCTTCAAATAAATTGTTTTCAATCCTTGGCGCGAAATGTTTCGAGCAGTCTCGGTGAAAGGCCAAAGGTGAAAGGGACTCGCAGAGGTACACCAAGAAAGCATATGGCGAGGCGCAACCAAAAGCCCGTAAGACGGTGCTAAAGAGCCTACCATCGCCTCGACCATCTTCCAAATATTTTCCTATACGTTTTCACTGTAATTTTGCCAAGGTACCTAACATACATCTTATCTACCGTCTTACGAGAACAAAACCATCACGTGACGGTTTCAATTTTGATTGTTTCAGAGTGTCCGCGCAGGTTTTAATTTATTACTACCGTCTTACCAATCATCTTTGGCCTTTTGGTAATGCGTCTTTGTTCACTAATTTATGCAGTGGCTGCAAAAGAATAGGGGTGTGTTGGCATGGCATGGCGTTGATTTGCATAGCAACGAAAGAAGGAAAGTGAGGCTGTTTCAAAATGGGGACTGTGTTGACAAAACTTTTAGCGAGATGTTCATTCCCTGTCTCGAGTATGACAGTTTGGGGGGGGCAGGGGGGCAAGGGAAAAATTCATGTATTTATCTCATTTGGTTTACAGTGAAATAGCTGCTCGTACAAATAAAACAAATTATGAATCAGCAATATAAATCACTCACTGTTTCTATGAAAAGTTCAGTTTCGGAATTTGACCGTCTTCCGTAAGTACCGTAAGACGGTCTGGATCCACCCCTGAACTAAGTAGTGAAACAATATTAGAAAAGGCAGAAACGCTCAGAACTTTGATTACAACGATTACACAGCGACAAATGTCATTATTTGGTCATATATGTAGAAACGAGAAACTAGAATATTTAGTCAGCAAGGGAAAGTTGCAAATAATAATATTTGCAAAGTTCGATACTTTAGAATTTGCAAGGAGGAAAAATCAGACATGTTCCAAATGAGGTATAGCAGGTTGTATCATTTTAATTGTTGTTTGTTATACCTGTCGTTCCAGAGAAAACTCTTTTGGCTGCTAACCTTTTTGATACACCATTTTTCTTTGTAGATCATAGTTTCCTTAAAGATGATAAGCAGTGGGTCGTATGCAACTGCATCAATTTTACATGTTTCAGTCAATTCAATTTTTTTGTTTTTTGTTTTCTATCAAGTAAAACGTAAACTAAATACAATACAACAATATTGGTCCCTACTTACAGCAGGAAAAGATACGCGGTCACCTACAGTAGTTCACACTGCAGATGGGACTTTTTTGTTTCCATTGTATTGAAAGAGTGTTGAGTGCAAGGAATCGCTATACACCTGTATCTCAACTATGGTACTGTTCTTTTGTTGTGTAATGCTGTTACCATACACTCCCTACAGATGCAATCTGTGCAACTTTAAATCAGTTTTTTGTTTCGAGTTTCTAGCCTTGAGTTTAAAAGTTTACCGCAGTCAGGTCACTTTTAACATTTTCAATCCCAAAATGTGACATGTGCAGTTGAAGGTAATGTGTCCATGTAAGTACAGCTGCATATACACTCTAGTCCAAATTTGCTCACACGATGCTGATGAAGAGCCTGGAAGAACGCACTGTGATTGGCAGAATTTAACTTATCACATGCAAAACTAGAATTTAAATTTCACAACGAAGCTATGCCTACTTTGAGACTTCGGGTTCAGATCTGGAATCGCATTATATTACAGCTACAGTAGCTATCTTGTTATTACTACGGTTGAATGATCACATGAAATATCATGTGAAAATAGCAAAGTCGCTGTGCTTACATGGACACATTACCTTTGATATAGTAAAATGCAATACAATACAACTACAGTACTGTATGTTTTCTTTGAGTATCTAGATATTTTTTAAACATAACGAGAAGTGCATTTTCAATATGTATGTATACACATGTTGCATGTAAAAAAGACATATTTGGTTAAACAGTTTGGTGTAAATTTACTGTAATACCGGTAGTTTATTCTGTTTTATTTTCAATTCTCAAATGCTCTACTTGTGGTGATCTTTCAGATATTTGCAGAAATGATCTATGAGGATGAAAATGATGCCAGTGGAATGCAGGAAGTGCTGACCCAGCTTCATTCCTATGTTCCTTGTGATAGTGTGGAAAATCCATCACATTTTAGTACTCAAGGTGTCGTAGGAGACCAACTTACTGTTGAAAGAGGTGTCAGCTGTCTTCTTCAACTTTCCAATGGATTCACTGCCAAAGAAAGATTGGATGGTCTGCACCTGGAAGTGGCTGATTTTCATGGAGGGATGAAGTTTTTACAGGTATGTGCATTTACTGTAAACAAATTATAAATTGAATGCTTTTTCTCTTTTTAGTGCTCAGACCCATCCAGCTAAATGAGATATATGCTATTTTGTGTTTTTATCATATACATTCAGGAGAATGTCAAGAATTTTGAAGAATTCCTCACATTATGATAATGTGCCATATGAGAGTTGAAAGAAAAATTCCTAAGTAAGAATTCTTAAAATTCTTAGGGAGGAAAAACAAGGTACTATGCACTGGACCTCTATTGATTTTACCCCCCTTTTCACAGGTAATGTTGTTCAAGGCACAAGTTTGAGGAGTACATAGTTTGCTGTGTAAGCAATATATGTAGCCAGTGGGAGACACTTGAGGGGCAAGTGGGTGCAATCACCCCCCAATTTTGGCCAGAACAAAGTGTTTTGCTGCAAAAATAAAAGATGCATTTTTTTTATTGAAAAAATAGTGTCCTCCAACTTTTCATATTTTTCCTTTACAGCTTGCATTTGATCACTTCTACTCTGTCAAATCTGCCTTAATAGTGTCCGCCATGTACTATAAGTAGCAGGTTTTATTAACTTTTCATATCTTTCCTTTACAGCTTGCATTTGATCAGTTTTATTCTGTCAAGTCTGCCTCTGACAAATGTACCATGTTTGCTGACAAGGTGTTGATAAACAGAAGAAATATTAACACAGATGTAAGCAGAAAGGTGGATGGCTGCAAGAAGTTCTTTATGCTAGAAGTTGATGCCCGTATAACTGCCGCTTTTTGCAAGGTGCTTGAAATCAAGAATACAGATGATGAACCTGCAGAAAACAGAATGTTGGCAAAGCGTCCCTCAATGTCCATAAAGGAGAAGAGAGAATACTTGGAAACAGTTGCTGCTGAAGTGGTTGACAGGTTCATTGTCAGGAAGGAACAACATGAAAACATTGTTAAAAGACAGATGCATGAAGACTGGTTGCTGGCAACAAATGTGAAAAATGGTGATGGTCACTTCATGTGCAGGGGGGAAGGCTGCACTAAAACCTTCAGATTTGATGGTAAGAAAAGGCTTGAGCATGAAAAGGCACATGGCCTTCACAAGGCAGTCAGCAATCCAAGTGATCAAATCCAAGATGACATGTTCAATTATCAATGCTCACTTCTAGAGATTGGCATGGTTATCAAAAATTTCTTTGATGCAGTTTCTGAAGGTGATGGTTTACGGGTTGTTAGGTGCTGGAAATATATGCTCCAGTATTTGCGACAAGATGGTGCCAGTAGCAGGAAGTATGCACTTGAAGCTCTGTATCTGCTGTTCCAAATCTATGCTATCTTGCCAGAAAGAGGTGCTCATGATCTGATATGGAACAGATTCAACAAAAACAAACTTGGATATGGAGGCAACATCCCCCTAGATTTGGCTCTTGAGCACTACAACAACCTGCTGAAAAGTGTAATCAGAAATCTTGGACCAAATGCTACAAACACAACTGTCATTGACAGATATTGCAAGGCACTGACAGTCAACAAATGTCTCTTGGAAAATTTTGATAGGAGCTGCAAAATAATCAAAAGGTCTGGCAAGCATGTTCAAGCAAACATATCGTGTGACCTCAAAAGAATTGTTGATGAGCTGTTGAAAAATAATGCCTTCCAACCAACCGCTAAAAGAAAGTATGAATGCTTCAGAGATGTAAATGGAAGCTTACTTTATGACTTTGATGTGCATGCGATGTTCAAATGGATACAGGAGCATAAAGATTATGCGAGACTGCACAAGGCTGGGAGATAATTAAACCATATATAGGAGCAGAGGTAGAAAAAGTGCGCGAAGCCGTGAAGCAGCTTCACAGGAAGCTTGTTTGTCTGGAAGGTAGAAAAGAGAAGGGAAGAGAGAAAGCAGAATAAAAGGAAGGAAAAGAAAGGAAACGATGAAGGGAGGAATGAAAGGAAAAAGGTGGTAAAAATAGGATGGAAAGAAAAAGGAGAGGAAAAGAAAACAGGATGGAAGGAAGATCGGATGACAAAGAAAACTAAAATTGAAAACATAAAGAGAAAGGATGGACTGAATGAAGGAAAGAATATCAATGTTTGGATTATGTTCTTTTCAGTTACAGTTTTGTGATCTAGGGAAGCTGTAGAAGTAATTTCAGTTCCTAGTGGATTATCAACTACACTGAAATCTGGGACTACAGAAAATTGATAAAACAATGGAAGGAAGAATTCTGGTTTAACGTTCCTTTGCAGGAAGGCAAATATTTTTTCCACCACTGGATAGGAGTGCGGTGTATGGAGGAGGGTGCAGAGTACGGTGGAGGGCTATCTGCAGTACGGTGGAGGGTGATCTGCAGTACAGTGGAGGGCTATCTGCAGTACGGTGGAGGGCTGCCTTAAGTACGGTGGAGGGCTACCTGAAGTACGGTGGAGGGCTATCTGCAGTGCGGTGGAGGGCTATATGCAGTAGGGTGGAGGGCTGCCTGAAGTACGGTGGAGGGCTACCTGAAGTACGGTGGAGGGCTATCTGCAGTACAGTGGAGGGCTACCTGAAGTACGGTGGATGGCTATCTGCAGTACGGTGGAGGGCTATCTGCAGTACAGTGGAGGGCTATCTGCAGTATGGTGGAGGGCTACCTGAAGTAGGGTGGAGGGCTATCTGCAGTGCGCTGGAATGCTATCTGCAGTACAGTGGAGGGCTATCTGCAGTATGGTGGAGGGCTACCTGAAGTGCGGTGGAGGGCTATCTGCAGTGCGGTGGAGGGCTATCTGCAGTACAGTGGAGGGTGATCTGCAGTACGGTGGTGGGCTATCATGAGTACAGTGGAGGGAGCAAGTATGGTGGAGGGCTATCATTTTGCGTGTGGGGGGCTACCATGGAGTACCGTGGAGGGTGCATTATGGATGTTATAGCATGTGGTACTCTTGGGAAAAGAACAGATTTTCGTTGACGATATAACACAGGCAATCTGCAATACTATGCACCCTATGTACCCTCCTCCGTATTCCGGGACAGCCCTCCACCGTACTTGCACCCTCCACTGTACTGATGATAGCCCTCCACCATACTCCGCACCCTCCACTGTACTCCATGATGATAGCCCTATAGCCCCCCCCCCCCCCAACGTACTGCAGAAAGTGTGGAGGGATATCAATACTACGCATCCTATTCACTCTCCACCCTATGCACTCTCCACCATACTCCAGGCTAGCCCTCCACCCTACTCCGCACCCTCCACTGTACTGAATGATAGCCCTCCACTGTACTTCCCCCTCCACGGTACTGCATGATAGCCCTCCACCGTACTGAATGATAGCCCTCCACTGTACTGCAGATCACCCTCCACTGTACTGCAGATAGCCCTCCACCGTACTTAAGGTAGCCCTCCACCATACTGCAGATAGCCCTCCACTGTACTGCAAATAGCCCTCCACCGTACTACAGATAGCCCTCCACCGTACTTCAGGTAGCCCTCCACCGTACTGCAGATAGCCCTCCACCGTACTTCAGGTAGCCCTCCACTGTACTGCAGATAGCCCTCCACCGTACTTCAGGTAGCCCTCCACCGTACTGCAGATAGCCCTCCACCGTACTTCAGGTAGCCCTCCACTGTACTGCAAGAGAAGCAAACATTTTGTGGTGATTTTACTCAATTAAGGGAGGTAAGAAACTTCTCCCATATATTTTCCACATTTTTTGGAAATCGTTCTTGATTTTTTATGACATTTCACTGTGAAATATGATACAGGGCATTGTTGATTCCAGGCGCAATGGGCCTTCTTAAGCCTACAGTCCCAGTACTTGCCAGTGGCAAACAATATATAGTTGCTGCAATATGACTTTAACATGTTACTTTTAACATTGACAAGACTCAGTTTCAGTTTTATTCATTTATCCATCAATCCTAAATACAATTTTACATAATTACACTACGCCTAAATACTTACCAGATACCGTACAATAAACACAAAATTAATTAAACTTAGAAATTACAGAAAAAGAATAACATTACAAGATTGTATTAAAGATTGATAGATTAAGGAGGAGCTCTCTAAAAAGGTAACTAATCGAGAGAGAGAGCCCCTCCATAAAAACAATTAAAACTATAACATATTTTATTAAAATCAAAACAAGATGTTAGCCAGATTTTGTTCTATAGAGACCGAAAGAATATAAGGATTTGAAAGAGATTTTTAATCAAGAAACAATGACATGTACGAGTCAATGAAATGAGTTTTTAATTTGGACCAGAAAATTGCAACAGAGCTAGCAACACGTATGACAAGTGGAAGGGTGTTTTAAAGTTTAGAGCCAAAATATTGAATTGTTTGAAGACCAGAAAGGGTAGTATTCCTAAGAGATTTAAAAAGATCACCTCTTGAAAAGTTCTTACTGTAGCTAACTAGCTAATGCACTGATTCAAGTAAAAGGAACTGAAACACCTTTCCTTTTCCAATCATATTTTGTGTTGTGATAAACTTATGCGAGCTGACTTCAACCTGACCAAACTGTTCACATGCTCTTGCAAACAAGAAGCTGCCTTTGTGTTTTCTATTCTTTTGATTTTAGAATACGCAAGTAAGAAAATGGAGAGAAATTCTCATTTCCTTTTGATTCAATCAATATCTCAGCTGGATAGCTACAGTAAGAGCTTTTAAAGAGTCTTATCAGTGTAAAAAGTAATGTGTGAAAGTAATATTGCGGCGACGATATGCTTACCACTGGCAAGTACTGGGACTATAGGCCTAAGGCCTGCTGTGCCAGCAATAAATGATGCCCTATGTCATATTTCACAGTGACATATCACCAAAAATCAAGAAAAAGTACCTAAAAAAGTGGAAGATATATGGGAGAAGTTTCTTACCTTGTTTAATGTGGTCAAAGTTAGATGTCAGCAATTTTATTTTCTGCATTTTCAAATCTCCATAGGCTCATCATCTTCCTCTATGTGAGGTTTGATCAGATGGTAATCTATTACAGCACCTAATGATTCATTCTCTGTGCCTGACCGGTCCAATTCCTCCATTGCTTGACTAATATCGCTGTTAGCAAAACTGCCAAGAGTATTGATTTCTGAATCATCTCTTACTTGCCGCCATTGATCTTCAATTTCATCTTCATATAGCTCTTCAGGTGGCACAGTAATATCAGCATCATCACTTATATCAATATCATCAAAAACTTCATTAAGAATATGAAGAATGATCATTGCATGCTTCATTCTCCATGTTTCTACTTTGTTGAGCACATCATCAAGGTTGAACAGCTGACTGCAACATTGTAAAATTTGACTAACATGAAAATCAGTGAATTCCATCATGATGGTTGGAGTAATGCCATGGTTTGCAATATGACTCTGCTTAAAGGTATCCTTGAGAGACTGAAGCTTTATCTGAAGATTTTCTTTTCGTTCCGGTGTGACTCTTCTCGTTTTTGATGGGACAGGGTCTTTCTTCTCGTTTGAAAGCTGCAACACATCAGATGAACATGCTGCTAAACATTGACATTTGGCAAGGCAGACATCACAGCACAAACATCCAAGGGCTGCAACTGGGTGAATTCCAGGAAAATTCCTTTCAATGGACTTTCTCCTACATGAATCACCAGTTACATATTGCTTCATACACATTTGACAGTGGCTTGTGAGAAAGCCATTATACAGCAAATAGCATTTACTGATCTTGTTGTCACGACCAGATCTACCACATTCTTGGAGATATGCTTCAATTGTTTTTGAAGGGCCAAAGTGTATAACTCTGCGCACAGTCTTACAGTCAACACCCATTCCAAAGGCAGTAGTGACCACTAAGGTACGCAGACAACTATCTTCTTTACCAATTTCAGCTAGAACATGACCTTTTACTGACTGAGGGGTGCCAGCATGGAACATTTCCACGAGCCTGCATTTTGGGTCACCCTCGCACCCATTGGCATAAAAATCCTTTCCAAGACTTAGCTGAAACATCTTCCAGATTAATGCACACTGGTTTCTTGTTTGACAAAAGATCATTGTTCTTTCTGCATTCACGCTGACCTGTTTCAGCTCAACTATCACCTCAGAGAAAATAGCATCCAGTTTTGTGTCATTGCCCACATACTTGCAGAAGAATGACAAATTCGTCTTCACAGGGCTCTTCTCAATAACATAAGTGGTCACTGGAGCTAAGTTCAAGACAGAAAATATGGTTGCCTTGGTTGCTCTTGAAGCAGTTGCTGTGAATACAGCAAGTTTCACAGAAGAATCCAGAAATGAATTTATTTCACCAACTTGCCCATACCATTTTCTGAAAGCTGGCTTTTGTGCATAGCTTTGCCCCCTGCAAAGAAGTAATGAAAATATAATATGACACAGCACCACCATCTGTAGGGTAGGGATAAAATGGGTAGCATCAATGGGTTGAAAATAATGAATTGTAAGGTTTTAAATGAAGATGCAGAGCACCAAGGAGGGCTTAGCTTAATTTCATGAAACTGGTACTCATATTTTCATGTACAGTAAAGTTATTTACATTTGTTGCCTCACATTTTCCCCAAAGATTGCCCACTTTTTACCTCCGTAAACCATAAAACATTCAGATATTAACATACTTTAATTGCATAAAATGGCTGGAGTGTCGAATACCCCCTCTCTTTTATAATATTAGGTTTATGCTGATAGGTTAATATGCAGTCATTTGCCTTGGGAAGCATCCATATTTTCATGATAAGGTGATATGCAATCAGCTTTGGGTGAGATTGATCCTGACTTTGTATCAGTGTATCAGCATATCAACAAAATATATGAGCTCCAAGTTCATGTCATACCTTTTCATTCTGAGAATGGCTTCAAAATATTTGTTTCATAATTCTAGCAATGAAAGATCTACTGTACTAAAATTCTCTTGAATGTGTATCAGCATAGCAGTAAATGTGATGTAAATGTAATGACCAAAAAGATTAAGGTTATTTTTACTTGACTGCGTATCAGTGTATCAGCAAATTGAAGAAGCCAGTTGCGGACACTTTGCCAAATATTGGGGGGGGGTGAAGCTATTGTTTCAGTTAAAAAGCATTGTTTGTTTCTATTGTTATGGAACAAAAGATCTTTGTTCTAGCCAACATTGGGGGGCCATCGTACCCCCTGGCCTCCCAGGTGTCTGCCACTGGAAGAAGCTTAAACTTGAAATACTAATGATCAAAAATAGTTAAGTTCATATTCAAATAGATAAGTGTTATGCCATCTGTAAGTCTCCTGTCTTCTCAAAAGGTGCATCAAGAGTTATAAAAAAGAGCTGCCAAAACAAAACTAAATAATAACCTAAACATTTGAAGGATATAAACCTATATACTGTATCAGAGCTGCAAAAAGTATCCGAACCCGGGAACTAGGTTTCCAGAAAATTTTCAGTGTTGGAAGAAAATTTGTCAAGAAAAATTTGCTCAAACAAGTAGAAAATACTTGTTTTTTACAATTTCTTTCAAATTGAGAAAACTTATTTGATTGTCTATTCTATTGATCAGAATCCCCAGTAAAAATGCAAGGTTACAGCAGGCCTTGTACATGTCAGTATGGCAAGAATTCTCAAGAAGTCTTAAGAATTCTTAAGAATTTTCAAGAATTCTTCACATAATTGATGAAAATCCTGGAAGGTTCATATCCTTGAAGGTATATGAAAGACTAAAATCTTCAACCAAGAATTCTTGGGGAGAAACAGTGTCAATGTATGCAAAGTCTGTGCTGAAACTGAATATTTGCAATACAAAATATGTATCTAACTTCCAATGAAAGGGACTTTCTCACTTTTGTAGACACTTGGCATCCTCTACGATTGTTCCAAAGACTTTGAAAAGCCTTGCAGTGTGCACCCTGCATGGGATCATTTTTTTAACTTTACATTCAGAAAATTGTATTGCCTGAAATTCTTGTGCTGCAGCCATGACATTACTTAACACACCTCTTGTACCTCAAGAGAATATTAAATATTTCTCTAAGAATCCTTTAGTAATGTACACAAGACTGCACTGCACAAATCATAATGTTAGAAACCTACTGTCAATTACAACAAATTTGTTTTCATTCCAAAGTACAGCACAAAAGTGTCAAAATATTTCACAATTTTAGTAAATACTAAACACTGTTTCTTTATGAAAAGTTGAGCATTTTCTGCAGAAAATTTTATTGATATGTATTTGTGTGTTCTCCCATTCTTCCTTTCAGCAATTTTAGCTAATTTGGACCAAGATAGAATAGATAAACAGATTATGTATCTTTACACTTTGATTTAATAATAGGTTTTCATGACTGAGTCCACAAATTTGTGAAATTGTCCAAAACATTTTCTTCTTGATGAAAAGTACACGTTTTACCAAATGACAAATAATTTACATGGAGATTTTAAAGTTTGAGGTCTTTTAGCACATTCCCCCAGTTGATTGTGGATTTTACAATTTCCCCGCAACCCCGCAAGACTTCTGCATTTAATTGCCTCCTCACTTAATTCACTCTGGCCAGGCCACTGTCTACTAGCTTGATCAAAATATCATTTGGACCTTTTGAGCACAACATAACCAGCAGAGACATTAGGTAAATTGCACAACACAATTTGACTTTGCAGAAATCGTTTCCCTGCACCAGCTTCCCAGAAAGGAAAATATTTTTTGCAGCTCTGTACAGTATAATTTTCCTATTAAATAACTTGTCTTTGAAAAATAACGATTATTATTAGGTCTGGACTTCAATTCAGATCAGCTTTCCTTGAATATTCTCAACTCAAAGCTTTTAGTTTTGCTTTAAATGATTGGATCAAAGTAAAGAAGCTAGGTGAATGAAGAACTACTAACCAATGAGCTATACAGTGAGCTTCATCAAAAGCAACACCAACACAGTTACTTGTAAATGTAGCAGACTTGAGAAATCTTCGCCATCGATCAGTTGCTAACATTGACTCGGGGGATGTTAGGATGATACTGAATATCCCTCCTTCTTCGATGTCTTTCAAGATTTCCTCAGTCTGACCACTATATATCGCTGCTGCACTGATACCAATCCTTTTTAGCTTTGCAACCTGGTCCAGCATTAACGACTGGAGTGGTGAAATAACAAGTATTGAACTTGACAATGGCAGGCAATCTCTCATAATGTCGGCAATCAAAGGTATGGCCTGAAAAATCAGTGACTTTCCATAGCCTGTTGGTGCACTAAAGTAAATGTTCTTTCCTTGAAAGAAACATCTTAGGGCCTTAACTTGATCGTCAAACAGGTTTTCAACACCAAAGTAGAGCTTCGCATACTGCAGTCCTTCCTTGAATGTCTCCTCGCTCCAAACAATTTCTCTCGAAGCTTCCGACATCGCCATTTTGCAAAATAACCATATGACGCGCGAATCGAGGTATCTTGAGCTCCGCAGTTGACTAGCGGACTAGCGGGCTTTTTCATCCAATCAAATTGCTCATCGACTTCTCAAACTTCTTTGAGAAGTTAATTTGATTGGTCCAGAAACAATAGGCATAACAAAAGAAACTTCGCGCGGTCGATTTTCATATCGAGGCGAGAAAGGCTAAATGGACTTTGTTGCGCAGACTCTATACTTTCGAGGAGTTGAGTCTGCACGCAGGCTACATTTTGGCAGAAATTAGCCGATTTTTTTGACGTCATTTGTGCGATTAATATATTCTATATAAAAAGAGACCAAAAGAACCTGCAAAATGGTGATTATCTATATCAAACGTATTCTTCGAGTGTTTTTCATTGAAAAAGCTCGAAAAAACTTGAAAAAATTGCTAATTAGTCCAAAATGGCGGTCAAAATGACGTCAATATAAAAAAATGCTGACATCATCAAATTACAGAAATTCCGGTATCAAATTGAAGCCCTTTGTTTGCTGATTCATTTGCTGTATAATACTTCATAATTCAATCAAATAATTCCATTGAAATTATTGAAAACAATGATTTTGCTGCTACCTCCGTCCAAATATGGGCATGTCACGTGACCTGTGAGTCCTATTGTTCAAAAATTTTTCCACCAAAATGTGGCTAATAGATAATTAGTAAAAGTCAGGGAGGCTGGGGGACATAGCAAATGTCATTTAAAACGCGGCAAATAAAACCTTGAGGGGGGGGGGGTGGAATCCACCCCCCATGTGGATTAGGGTTAAAAAGCAAAGGATGAAGTCTGATGGAGATCTTTCCGAGAAAATTCTGAAAAAAGGGACTTCAATTTCAGGAGGATATAGATTATATTTGAATTCCATAATATCAAGGATGATAGCTTGATCAATTCTAATAACTTCCTCGAATATAATTAAGTTTGAATCTTCATTTCCATGAGATGGGCTTTTACAACCTTTTTAACTTACAAAAGTGAACGAACTGCAGCAAATTATTGGGGGGGGGGGCCGAAGCCCCCCCCCAGCCCCCCCGGTTCCGACGGGCCTGTGAATTGCTGTTAAATTAGTGAATTTCGTCCTTTTTAGTGCTGCCTGGTTTAGAAGCATACTGCAAAAAGCACTGATGACTACCTGAACTACTATACCTATTGTAGACTTGAAGGATAATGAAAAATGTTTAGCTCAGAATGAGGCTTTTCAATGCGTTATTTCATGCCCTTTAAGTGATGAAAACAAACGTTTGATCATCTTTAAACATATCTGAATCATTGACCAAGGGACCAAAAAGAAAACTTTATAATAGGTTTGATAATCAAATATTGGCGATTTTTCAAACGGGAGTACTTGGGTAGTGGGACACCCAGTACATGAAAATCAAATAATATCTCCATAATAACTGAGTTCGATACTATAGAAAATGTAAAAGAAAATGCTATGCTTGGGATGTTAAAGCTCCATTTTGAGCTTGCGACCGAAGCTTGAAAGAGTTGGTATTCGCTTCAAGTCAGTATCCAAACCGTTCATTATTTTTGCCCCTCTATAAAGCGAAGCAATGCTGGCCACCGCTAGTTTTCAGAAATGGAACTCCAAGGTCAAAATGTGTAGAGCACAGAACACGAGGACAGGACAAGTCTGAGAATTTCCACCAAATAAATCTTGCATGTGGACTGGTGATAAATTATTCAGTGACTTGAACATTAGTTTTGCAGACTCTTGTTTTATGAGGCTAGAAATAGTGAGAAGTCCCAGGCGCAACGGCAGTGGTGGCATATGGGCTGCGGTTCTAAACGAAGGAAGTTTCTTTAGTTAGGACATAAAATTTTTACTGAGGACCTAAAACTTTTCCTAGGACCTAAAATCTAGAACGGTCTACGCTGTGACCTAAAATCTGCGGAGAGTGTCAACAGCCTCAAGCATAAAAAGAAAGACACATTCTTTAAAGACAAAGTCAAGAAAAAAGCCCCATATATATTATTAATATTCTAAACGCTGCAACAGAACTGTCTATCAACGATCTTGAAGATGCAGCAATACTTTAAAATATTGAGACATAAATATTGTTGTTCTTTTCTTTTGTGAAACTTTACCTTTCAATATTACCTCTAGAACGACCACTATGGAAACAAGGTCACGCTGACCTTTTAATGCTATCCCTGCCATTTTAAACTGGGGGTGTTTTCAAGTTAAGGGTTTTTTACTTTATAAATTCGCATTATATTGTACATTTGTAATTCGACCCTTTCATTATAAATTTATGTCACACTTAATTTCAAATTAATGGCAAAATATTACATACATACATGCATCCATCCTTCACTGAAAACTTTGCTAGCCCGGTTCGAAACTCGAATCAGGCACAATATAATACAAAATGCGCTGTAAGACACTATTAACCTTTGACGGCCTCTAAAAGATCGTGCACAAAGACGATATAAGCAACTGATCCGTAGAAGAAATATCATCTTTGAAAAATATGAAAACGATATTTAAAAACTCTCAACTAAAATAACACAAGAATCTTCTGGTCCGAAGCCTAGACTTAAAGGAGATTGATGAAAAATGTTGACTTGGGAGCTTAGGGATCAATAAAAGAGCTCAAATTAAACCACAGGAGGCTTGGGCAGTTAGATGAACAATAATAATTTTGAAATTTCAAAATATTTCATTGTAAACCTTTCACCTTTGTGTCTTATTTGTTGCACCTCTCTACGGCTGTGATATGTCTCCTTTATTCACTTCTGTGCTGCGTAATTGTTCGAATGCGAGAGTTCGGTGCACTCCTGGACCCCCTGTGTCATATCCAGCGTTTCCCAAAAAAGTGTGCCCCTTACCTTTCATAGGGATGTTGCGGAGGAGCTGTAGCTTCCATTGTGCCGTTTCCTACACAGCAGCATAAGAAAGGCTTCAACGTGGAGTTTGAGATCTTGTTTGAGTCAATATGACAAATGATTGCTGATTTAAAGCAGAGGAATGGCAAAATAAGAAGTTTCTTTTTAACAGCACTTCTATAGTTCTCCAACAATGTCAAAATAAAATAAATTTTCAAAGGAAGGGTTCTAGCGTTGTACCGTAAAAGCTCTATTAAGCCCCCCTCTAAATTGTTTGCCACGGCCCCCTGAAAAGCAGTTTTTTAGGACTGATGGAAATACCGTGCCTAAAAAAGTAAAAATAGAAAAATTAAGCCCCCTTCTCTATCAAGCCCCCTCTCTGTTAAGCCCCTCACCTCTGAGCCAAAATTTTGAATAAGCCCCCCTCTCTATTAAGCCTCCCCCTCAAATATAGAATTTCAGTGGCTACCAAAGATTTCCCATTTATTGAGCTAGATAAGTTTGCATGTTAATTTTGATATGGTTTGAGATAAAACTGTGTCGAACTTAGATGTTTGAATCGTAAAATTGTATGTTGAATCCACAAAAATATAGTATAAAAGAACCAAAAAGCTATCACCTGTATCCTTGTCATTTGAGTTTGTAAATAAGCCCCTCCCCATTTTAATAAGCCCCCCTGGAGGATCCGAAATCAAATAAGCCCCCGGGGGCTTAATAGAGATTTTACGGTATTTGAACATTTTATGCATCTTAAAAGGGTTAATAGTGTTTTTTTATAGGACAACACTGTCGACCCTTCCAAAAATGCGGAGAAATTTATTTCAAACATGACTTTATTTTGGCATTGTTGGAAAACAGTAGAAGTCCTGTTTTGAAGAACCACTTATTTTGCTATTCCAGTGCCATAAATCACTAACAACTTGTCAGATTGACTCGAACAAGGTCTCAGACTGCAAGTTGAATCCTATTTTTATTTTTATGCAAATTCGTCATAAATGGGTCAATCTGAGTTAAAGCTCCTCCACAGTAGCCACACAAACAGGGCAAGATTGTTATGTCACTCTGCATATCATATTCTCTCCTTGACTTTCAGCAGTTGGCTATGATCGCTGCTTCAAAGTGCAAAAATCAAAGCTTGGGGAGACTCGAGAGGAAGCTGCAACGAAAAGGTCTGGCATTGTTCAAATTGGGACCACAAACATTAGGCACACTACATCCACACGCTTGCAGCACTTCTCATATTAGGAGGTATATGAGACGTTGTCCTCTCGTGCCGAGAAGAACAATTGATAACGATAGAATGCCAAGATTTCTGGTAACTGCTGAATGTGCGGCAAATTGTGATCCAAAATGCTGTGCGGTCGTATATTCGCTTCCAGTCCTCAAGAAACAGAAGAGTAAAACGGGAAGGTTAGATGTCTGGGTTATGCACCGGCAAGAGATTGTTTTAGACTACATAAGACCATAGATGTATGCAGCTTACACTTGTTTAAAGAACTCATAGATTCCTTTTTAAAAAGGTACTCAAATTATCCTTGTAAATAAATAACCTCCATCTATCGGGTGAGCCAGAAAAAAGTTCCCACTTTCGAAAATTCGCAGAACCACAAGTACTTCATGGATTTGAATGATCCAAGTTTTAGTTAAAAGCCAAAAGATCAAAGTATTTTTGTGATTTTTCCCGTCTTCTTACGAGCACTGCAAATATAGATAAATTCAACTTTACAAATATTTGATGTTTTCAAAATGACTGAAAACGGGCCTAAAACACTTGATCAAATCGTTAGGACTCTCCTCACATAGATCAATACACACAGGCGTTTCACCTCTCTCAAGAGTAATAAGACATACATTCTCAAACAGATACTAAAGATTTGCAATCCCATGGCACTAAATGTGCAGGCGATATCTCTCACCCATGAGAAATTGTATTTTTTCTGTTGTTCTGAGCGAGAAGTCCTTCATGACTTAATAAGTATTTCAGGCCTTTTTCACTCATTTTGCAACCACAAAGTTTTTCTAAATTTGAATTTACCAATATCATACAAAATGTTAATGAAGATTGAAATACTGATGCATGTGTAAGATCATTAAAACACAGGCACAGTGGTATAGTACAAAAAGATGATCATTTTAAACCAATTTCAAAAACACAAAATGATAATTTTTGGTCCATCCAGTCCGGTACGAAATGAAAACGGCATGAAACTGTGCCGTATTTGTTTTTCTGTCAAAACGGAATCGCCGTTTACACTATAACGGCACGAAATGAATACGATAGTTAACTTTTGACCATGCGCAGAGCGATGACCTTGTCAAGGCGCACCTCGCTCGTCATTTGCCAGGGACGTTAAGGTAACTCTGCTTTCCGCTCTAGTGCACAGCGAGATGCCGTTTCGCAAAACCACTCTCGTCAGAAAACAGTTAATTTCTCCAATATTATTCGGTATATCGAAAAGCGGTAAAAAGGATGTTGTTCTGTATAATCTGGGTAATCGAAAGATGTATAAATCGCAATGTTTCCGTCAACCCTGGCTTCGCAAATCCTAGCTCAAATCTTTTTGCTGATTTCAGAAAAGTGGATTTACCTCCAAAACTACTCGAAAAAGTTTCGATTTTTTTTCGCTCCATCTTTAGCTAAGTAGTTGATCTACAACTTTGCCAAGTCTGATTGAAAAAGCTAGGCTAGATTTCCTGCAATCAAATTTTACATTTCTGTTTACTTTTCGACATCGAAGGGGAAAAGCGTTGGTCAACAGTTTAGCCCATGCAGAACGATTTGAACGCCCGTAGAATGTTTTTGCACAAAATTTAGTTCTTGATCTGAGATCTATGCTCATTGTGGACTCTAAAAGAAATAGATAATTTGTGAATGCTTTTTAATGCTTACGAAAGTCTCAAATGACACCCAAAGCATGGTTTCGTGAAGTTTCTGGTAAAAATCATTAATTTTTAAGCAATAGATGCAAATAATACTTTTACAAGCGCACCAGACCTGCGTATGGTATTCCCAAAAGATGACGTTCATTTGTTTGCCAATGGAAAAACTTCTGAAAGTTATTTCAAGCCTGAGCTTTAGCAAGCGTGCTTCATAGCATAGCAATCTGTTGACCAAGGTTTCTCCATTTCGCTGTCGAAAAGTAAACAGAAATATGAAATTCGATTGCAGGAAATCTAGCCTAACTTTTTCAATCAGACTTGGCTAGATCAACAACCTAGCTAAAGATGGAACGAAAAAAAATCGAAACTTTTTCGAGTAGTTTTGGAGATAAATCCACTTTTCTGAAATTAGCAAAAAGATTTTGAGGATAACGCCGGGGTGAGTGGCCGAGCGGCTTATACAGTTTCCGTCAGGTGGCTGAAGATAAGCTCGGTCGAGTGAGGTCAAACTCCAGATGGGTGACCACGGAGACTTGACCTTGCAACTCAGCTCGCCGTCCTTCGAAAGGGACGTTAAGCTAGACGTCCCATGCCTAGATGCGGCATGCATAGTGGGCTTAAATTAGCTTTAAGTAGCTAGAAATACTTCCTGCCCACTCAAAATAAATTACTGAAAAAAACGCAAGGATTAAGAAGTCTTCGTTCCCCCACTGATATTGACGTCAGCATTGTTTGATAACAATGGACTGTCAGCATTTTGACAGCAAAAATTCAGGATAGCATCATCAACGCTCATGTATCTAGATGGACTCAATGCCTTTTAGGACCAATTTAAGAACCTACAGAGGTGGTTTTCCTTTAATGCATCTAATATAAGAACCATTTCCGCCGGTTACGGAAAATCACAGGTTCTTGTATGAGGGTTTTTACTGTATCGTTCTCAGATACTGTTCAGACATGTATATATTACACCCCACAACCGTCTATTTATGTATAAACTCAGCGTGGCGTATATCTACATGAGAAAGATATATCAAACATTCCAAATTTTGCATTCTTTCTTGTTGGTACACTGCCGTCTAATCATAGGGAAACAAGGAAATATTTGTTGCTAAAATAGTTGTCTTTCTTTGTGCCTTGTGCTCTTGGTAATTTTGTATCTTAGTCCACTGTGTTCTATGCTCTCTTTCTCATCCATTCCCTCTTGCGCAGCCTATTATTACGGAACTAGAACACAGGGGACTAAGATACAAAAGTGACCAAGAGCACATGGGACAAAGAAAGACAATTTTCATTTTTGGAAACAATTATTTCCTGGTTTTCCTGGGGTCTAATCACACTGTTACTAGCTATTCTAAAAAAGGATTTGAATCCAACGATATAGCTATAACTTTTGAAGAATGCGCAATAGTGATAGAAGCTCTAACGCCATTTAATCGAACCTTTCGTGTAAAAATGCAGAAAAAATCGCTTTATGCATGCTCTCTTTTAGAATAGGTAAAGGCCTGTTGTCGAAAACCATTTTAGTTAATGACAGAACGCGTCAAACCTTAAAATGTTATGTGAGCCTCTATCACGGAAATGGAAAAATGGTTCGCTATTTGGCGTTTCTGCTACTTAGAAAAGGGCCATTTAGCTAACGCGATTCTCAAGATACTTACCATTTAAAAACCTTGAAATTTCAACTTTGTATCGGTGGGTTTAGCCTGCGTACAGGCTGAGTGGCGTTGCGCAGACCACGGTAATTTCTTTTGATATCGTCTGTACGTAGGCAGGCTACTGTGAGTCTTATTCCATTAAAACATACAGTAAATCCCCGCATATAAGAACCTACAAAAATAAGAACCTATAGGCTGTTTTTCCTCACTTATGCACCTTGTAATTAAGAACCTGTTTCAGTTTGATGAAAAATATGCTCTTATACCAGGGGTAGCAAAGTTGATTTTGGATTGTCATGATTAAGTTCATTTTTGTCCCAGTGGGCTTTTAAAGTTTGAATCTCCTTCCCTATAGTTTGAAAGCTTAGCATTGTTTATTAGGTATATTATAACCCTGCCAAAACAAATAATGGGGCTGAAAATCGTTGGCAAAGGTTCTAAAATGGCCTACGCAAGGCACTCTTCAAATAAGAACCGTTATACCTTGAAATTTGTATTAGTACCTTTGAAATAAGAACCTATTTCAGCCTAGCTCTTAAAAAAGTAGGTTCTTATATGCGAGGATTTACTGTATAGTTTCGATTATTCCTTGCCCTAGGTTGCAAGAATGCACATTGCAAATATAAAAGCAAAGCTTTCCAGGTGAAGCTACCCAACGATAAATGGTTTCGAGAAGCTAAGATATGAAATAAATTTGTTGTG
This sequence comes from Aurelia coerulea, assembly GCA_039566865.1. Classification (NCBI taxonomy): domain Eukaryota; kingdom Metazoa; phylum Cnidaria; class Scyphozoa; order Semaeostomeae; family Ulmaridae; genus Aurelia; species Aurelia coerulea. The sequence continues at coordinate 46,842,161 of CM076943.1, forward strand.
AATGTGTCCTTGGTTCAGCACACAACAGTAAACTCAGTCCGTAATTCCATTTCAAGCTTCAAATATCAACGACAAACTTTTATTCACAAAGTAAACTTAACATACCGTAAAAGCTTAGCCCCCCTCTCTATTAAGCCCCCTCTCTATTAAGCCCCCCTCTCTATTAAGCCCCCTCTCTAATAAGCCCCTCCCCTCTGAGCCAAAAATTTCAAATAAGCCCCCCTCTCTATTAAGCCCCCCCCACTTATATCAAATTCCAGAGGTCACCAAAGATTGTCCATTTATTGAGCTAGATAGGTTTGCATGTTAATTTTGATATGATTGGAGATACAACAGTGTCGAGATTATGTATTTGACTCGTAAAATTGAATGTTGAATCTGCAAAACATAGTGTAAAAGAAGTAAAAAGCTATAAAGCTATAATATGTATCCTTTTCATTTGATTTCGTGAATAGGCCCCCCTCTCTAATAAGTTCCCTCTCTTTTAAGGCTCCCTCTGGAGTGTCCAAAAATAAATAAGCCCCCGGGGGCTTAATAGAGCTTTTACGGTACTTGTAGCTGGACACACATTGGTTAAAAACTGAACGAAAGCTAAACAGAATCGATGAAGAGGGGCCGATTACATGGAGCGGGCTAGCCCGGTTAACCGAGATGAAGGTTTTCACCCGGGATCCCGGGGTCAATAGAAGTTACAATGTTTCGTATATTTTCGATTATATGGCAAGCGGGCTGGCCCGGTTAGCCGAGATCCCGTCTGCTGCCTACCGGGCTAGCCCGGCAAAACGGGCTGAGAGTTGCACATTTTTCTCATGTAATCGATTTCAGACCGGGCTGGCCCGGCAAAGCGGGCTGAGAATTTTGCAACGCATGCGCTTTATGAACAGATTATACTATCATGGCGCCAAATATTTTACAGCCCGGGCTGGCTTTCTCCATGTAATCGTTCAGATCATCTCAAGCCTCTTAGGAGAGCCAGCCCGCTTAACCGGGCCAGCCCGTTCCATGTAATCAGGCCCTTTTTCCGTTATGCTGAAAGAACGCTGAAGGGAAGTACAAACCCAGGTAATGTGGTTCAAAGAATCCACGTAAAGGCGTCAAAATATCGTAGCAGACCTGCAAAATACTCTAGCAGATAATTTGCGAATATTTGTTTTCCAAAAAGGCCGCTGAAAACTGAGCTCTTTGCGGCGAAACTAAATTCTTGGGGATTAGAAAGACTATGAACAAATATTTTTGGAAGTATACCTTATTACACTGAAACAAACCGCGTACCTAATTAAGCCGCACAGCAAAGAAATAGTCTTAATTTTAAATGCGGCTAGATTTTTACCGCGGATTACAATAATGATTACAAAAGGATTACAAAAACTAAAAACTTCAAAACCGCGCAGCTAGAATTGTGACCAACAGCAGTTATGATTCTTCTGCTAGTGCTTTGATTAAAAGTTTGAATTGGCCTACTGTAGCAGATATGATAAAAACCGAGACAGCTTGCATGGTTTACAAATCGATAAATGACCTTGCTCCTGATTACCTGTCAGAAATGTTCATTAGAAATTCGACATGCAGTAGGAAAAATTTGAGAAACAGCGCAACTGATCTTCAAGTCCCACTAATGAGAACAAGTAATGGTCAGCGAGCTTTCTCATATCGCGGTGCTGGAGTTTGGAACCTCTTGGGTTGTGAAGTCAAGCAGGCATCCTCATTGAAAGCATTTAAAGAAGCTTTAAAAAAATAGTTTATTTATTTATTTATTTATTCATTTGTTCATTATTGTAATTAAATTAGGGTTTTACTTTGTATTTATTTTTAACTTAATTTGTAACGTTTTATGCACGGCCCCCTGAAAAGCAATCTAATGATTGACGGGGTTACCGTGCTTAAAGAAATTAAAATGAAATGAAAATGAAATGAAATGCGGCTCAATTAATACTGAAACAAAGAGAAAAGAAAAACATGGAAATAGTATCATTTTTCATACAGTATCAATACTAATATTATTATTTATATATTAATAAAAACATGACTGCTAAAATCAGGGAACGTTTCGATTAAAAATCTTCGTCAGTATTTATATATTAATATTAACAGCATTATAGTAGTATTTTTTCAAATATCTTTCACATAGGTGCGGCTTAATTTGTACACATTTTTCCACAACTTAAAAGCATTCAGGCTTAATTAATACGCGGCTTAATTTTGGCGTTCTTATTTAGGTAAGCGGTTTATTCTAGCGTAACAAGGTAATTGCTAAGTGTAAATTAATTCAATGGAGTTAAAAGTAACTTAGCTGGGGGAGGCTGGGGCAGTCGAAAAAAAGCCTATTGTGTTTGATTTTCTGGATAGATTGAAACAATGGAAACATGAGTAGCACGTGCCCTTCCTTTATTTTATTCTTAGACCCCGTTTACACTGCCGGTTCGAAATGAATACGGCATGCAACTGTGCCATATTGGCCTCCCGTTTACACTATGCCGGTACGAAATGAATACGGCATGCAACTGTGCCATATTGGCCTCCCGTTTACACTATGCCGGTACGAAATGAATACGGCATGCAACTGTGCCATAATGGCCTCCCGTTTACACTATGCCGGTATGAAATGAATACGGCATGCAACTGTGCCATATTGGCCTCCCGTTTACACTATGCCGGTATGAAATGAATACGGCATGCAACTGTGCCATATTGGCCTCCCGTTTACACTATGCCGGTACGAAATGAATACGGCATGCAACTGTGCCATATTGGCCTCCCGTTTACACTATGCCGGTACGAAATGAATACGGCATGCAACTGTGCCATATTGGCCTCCCGTTTACACTATGCCGGTACGAAATGAATACGGCATGCAACTGTGCCATATTGGCCTCCCGTTTACACCATAGTTTACACCCGTTTACACTTAAAATGCGGTCTGAATCCACCCTTCATGAAGGATATTTTCATGCAACGAAATATTAGGTACTGCCTAAGGCATGGTAATGACGCTCAACTGCCAAAAGTACGAACTACGTCCTTTGGAGTTGAGTCCATTACTTACCTTGGAAATAAACTGTGGCAGCATTTACCGCAAGAACTAAAACAATTAAACAGCCTTCCTATGTTAAAAAAAAAACGAATTAGATGTTGGAATGGTGGAACATGCAACTGTAGGCTTTGCAAAGTATATATCCCGCAAGTTGGGTTTCTAACATGATAGATTTTAACTCTGATTTGTCCTGTAATATATATTAATTTTAGTTTTATTGTAAATTATGTATATTGTAAATAGTAGGCCTTAATTAGCTGCAATTTAGCTATTCATTTTTTAGCCTACTTCAAATAGATATTTAATAATAATAATAATAACCATGCCGGCATAGTTTTTACTTGAATACGGCGCGAAACAAATACGGCACGCTAAGTGGCTTCGTCGCTCAACCGGCATAGTATAAACAGCGAATACGGCATCATTTCATGTCAGATTCACATCGAGGCGATAATCTGCCAAACGAGAGCATGCGCTTTGACTAATCCTCGCTCTGCGCATGGCCAAAACCTATCGTATTCATTTTGTGCCGGTATAGTGTAAACGGCGATACCGTTAGAACAGAGAAACCAATACGGCACAGGTTTATGCCGTACTCGTTTTGTACCGGCATAGTGTAAACGGGGCCTTAAACATGACCGAGAAATCTCCGTCTATTTACATTATTAACCACACGTTCATGTGAACATGGAACGTTCAAATTCGAATAGTAGGAGATCGAAAAAGGAATTGTATTTGAATAAGACAATTTCATAATTTGTCATTTATTTTCATGTATATTAAATAAAGCTACCCACTTCAATAAATGATGTTTGGAATTGACAAATGTATCAGTTTTTTCATGGTGTTCAGCTGTACGTTTCCAATCATGATTCTGTGTCCATGAAGAAATAATTCCCACTTCGTTTTTGTTCGGCATCCTAAAACATTGAATATACACAAAAGCTAAGACTTGAACGGGGCCTCGATTCGATGACAAATAAATGAAAACGCAGATAAATGGCTAACGTAATGTCTCGTTCAATTCCTACCCTGACCATCCCCCCGGGACACCCCCCCGGCCTTTGCACAAAAAATTTCCCGGCCCCCGGGCATTTGACCGTATATTTTTCCCCGGCCCCTGGGCATTTGAGTAGCATTTGGCAAGAACAGCAGCTTTTACTTATACAGTATGAGATAACTGGGGAATATTGCACCCTTTTAATTTTTTCAGTGCCCGGCATTCCCCATTGAAATGTTAGCCCTCCTCAATTCATGGCCACGCTATTACTCGGCGAGTTTTAATAGTGAATGCAGAGGAGCAATTGAAATTTGCGGCATTTTGACCATCAACTTTCATTTTTGGCGACCCGGGCAACCATGTCCTCCTGTAAGGAGTGGTGTAGGATACCGGGAGAAATGCATAGATCTCCCCTCAAAGGTACGATTTCTTGCGGGCATTTGGCCAGTCTAGGAAACTTGGAACTTTCTTGGAGAGCATCATCATTACTTTGATTAGTTTGCTTTCTTGCCTTAGTAAATTTTACAAGGAAGTGGGGCTATTTTTGATGCCATTGATTTCGTGTTTTGAAAAATCCCCCGATATTTTGTGAAAGCTGCATATTCTTGTTCAATGTTAAAACTTTCTGCAAGGGCTGACCCAGAACCCGGGTGAGAGTCCCCGGACCCCCTATTTTTCGCTCATTTTGTTCGGGGGGGGGGGGTGGTCAGGGCAGGAATTGAACGAGACATAAGACGATACCCGCGTGGACATTATTTAGCTAGAGGAACAATAGCGTGCGTGGGCGTTCTCATTGTCCTATCTATAAATTACCACCAAATAGCTCCGCTCATTCACATCAATGTACTCAAAAGATACTCTTTAACGTCCTTGAAGTAGCAATAATATTCATGCAAAACAATTTCGAAGAATTCCATTGGTTTATTGCAATGTTAATGCGCATCGCTCTGTAAAAAGCAAAAATGGGGGGGGGGGGATCAAGGTTTATGAAGAAAAGTGTCAACAAGACAACAGCTTCTTGACAGTAAACATTTTTGAAGTAAAACACAATCCTTTTAGCAATATGAACATGTTCTGTTTTTAAGCTTGAAAACGATTTTAAAATATTTTTTGTGACAACATTTTGAAAGATCAATATTAACCTACGAAAACAAGCATTTTCAAATTGCCTTCCCATCCAATTCTCCCTAAAACAGTATAATTGTGGGACAACAATTCATGTCCTGAATGCTCTTACCAAATAAATATATGCTCAATACCGGGTGTCCAAAAAATTTATACGGATTTGGTTGACTCCAGCGATGTGAATTTAGCTTCAATTAGTGTCTAATCACTCTAAAAATGTTCCTCGATAGTTAACTTGAACATAGGTACCTCGTTTGTTGGTATTAGGGCTTTGAGAGCAGACATGTTAATCTTGAAAGCTCAAATTTGACTCTTCCTCCAAACCAGAGCTTTAGCCTTTTGGCCTAAGCAAATTCTTAAGGCACAGCATATAAATTAACAAAGGCCTTAATAAAATTTGCACAATATTAGATCTTGTGACATTCTGCTTTCTAGAACTCACCCCCGGTCACCCATTGGGCAGTTTCTCAATCTTTCATTAATTCGGTTCTTAATTTCTATGTGCTTCAGGCACTTGCTTTAGCCAAAAGGCCAAAGCTCTGGTTTGCAGGTGGTCGCAAATTTGAGCTTTCAAGATTGATATTTCTGATCTCAAAGCACCAATACCAACAAACGAGGTATCTATGTTCAAGTTAAGTATCGAGGAACATTTTGAGAGTGATTAACCATTGATTAAAGCCAAATTCACATCACTGGAGTCAACCAAATCTGTATACTTTTTTTGGTACACCCGGTACATTATACATATGCATAAACTTTTCTATACGCTAGAAAAATAGTTTCCTGATTAAAAATGTCATTAAAAGTACCAATTATTAAAACTACCCCGTTATGAAAAGTTTAAACAAAAGTTTTATATTACCTTGACAGAATGGAGCTTGTTGATTCTCGGCCTAAAATTGGTTGGATCACGGCGGAATGTAATTTCAAGAGATTCCAAGAATTTGTTCATTCCAGTCAGCAAAGATTGTGGACTACGGAATAAAAAGTTGATTGATTCAATGATTGAATAACGAATAGATTGATCAATGATTAGCTGACTGACTGATTCGTGCTTGAAGTTTATCATACATAACGCCCTTTCAGTATGTTATAATCACGCCATAAAGATATGTGATTCGACAGAGAATGTACTCTCCCTCCCAAAAGTTTTATCTCGAAACATTCTTGCTAGATTTTTGCTTAACAGTTTGGACAGAATAAGCAATACTCTGACAGGAAATATGCAGATCTATGTAGATTGTTTTCAGCAATCTACCAAAATAGGGCTCAAATCTTAAAACAGGTCGGTGTAAAATTCTACTACAGTTTTCTTTTAATCAAATGGCTTGGAAGGAACTCCGGGATTTTTACTGTAAATCTGCCGTTGAAATTTATCAATGTCTTGATTAATTTCAAAATAGCAGCATTTATTAAATTTGAGGCTATGATGTCATCAAATTTCTAAATCCTAAACCAGAAAAACTACAGATTTCTGCTTGCCACCATATTGCAGACCTTCATAAACTATGCTTTTCTTGAAGGTTATACCATTTTCCCTCCATTGGTTTAGGATTTACGATGATTTAAATTTTTTCAAAATTTTCCATGATTTTTTTCAAAAATAACAAAATTGCCGCCATTTTGAAAAAAAATCAAGATATCAAAAAATTTCCAAGGCAGTTTTACAGGAAAGTACCATAAGTTCCTCTCAAGTCATTCAATTCAAAGAAAAATGTCAGAATTTTTCACCCACCTTTGCAAAGAATCGAAAGATTTGAGCCTATGCTCAATCTACAGCTGTCTCGGTTAAAAACAAATGGATACATCCTTACCGATAAAAATGCAACTTAATTTACTGCATAGTAAAATTTGTGTGATAAAGCGATCGCAAGGCAATTTGTAATTGGTTCAACGATTGACGGCAGCTAAAGCCTGTACATAGGTTCAATGAATTAGAAGGATCAAAATTGTCAGTTTGATTAAAAAATGTCAAACTCCGTTCTAAGTCACACAACCATCATGTCCCCTTTAAGTAAATGTTCCTATTGTTCATAGTAGCCACGTGTTTTGTTCTAGTCGTGTATTTCAAAGTCTAGCTAAGATTAGATGCCACACAATATTTGCAACAATGCCTAAATTATCCATCCAAAATACTCAAATTTTTGATCGAGGACATCTTAAGGACATCTTACTTCAAGACAGAATTTAATGCTTTTTCTCTGCAATGGCTTCAGGGTGAACACAGCCTTTTGTTCCCCGGGATATCGTTCCTGTAGTACTTCAGTTCAGATTCATTGATTTAAATTCCACTACTACATACAAATTAGCCTGCGTGCAGACTCTTGGACAGGACAGGACAGGAACGAGAGAGAAAAGTAGAGTTTGCGCAACCGAGCCACTTTTCTTGTTCACAGGTTCCTAGGATTCAAGGAACCAAATTTGATTGGTTTAGGGAACTCAATCATCTTTGTTAGTTTCTATAGTGGCATTTTCAAAGCAAACAACGCTGTATATCTGAAATCAGGAAACGTTTGACAAAGCATTGAAATTATTAGTGCAATGATTCAATAGACGAGATTGAAAGCAGTCTTTCCCCTATTGTTCTGACATTGATTACTGCGGTATTTAAGCTGGAGCTAAATTAATGCATCACTTAGTCTCTATGACCCTTATTTCTTTTGATAAAGCAAATTAGCACAAACTTCTGGAATATACCATAAAGATCTTTATCGATTTTATTTCATTCATCGAAGAAGACAGTAGTTGAAAAAAATGCTGATGTCATTAAACAAGAAAAGTGGCTCAGTTGCGCAGACTCTACTGTTTTCCCTCTTTTCAATTTTTCTGACTGAGTCTGCACGCAGGCTACATACAAATACGCATACATAATAATATTACAGTAATTTAGAAATGAAATAAAGCACAAGGATACACGCAATACACATAAAGTAAAAGAAAGATATGAGACTGGAGAATTTGTATGAAGAAGGGGAATTCTTTAGGAGGAACTCCCTCAGTAGCTAAGCTGATTGAGGCTGGAAAACCCCCTTTCCAGAAAATTTAAAGAATTAAATCTTATTAAGGAACATGAAAGACTATGAGTGAATAGTTGCTAATTATAATCAGCTTTTGCTCCATGGTAGCGTACTGATCAGAGACCACGTTGACTGGTATTTTTCCGAGTTAAAAAGACATTGCCTTTGACAGCTTGCGGTGCACCAATTACTGTATAGTAATTTTGTAAGTTGTGTAGCTTGTAATTTGTATTGTAAGGTTTGGTGGATATTGAAATAAAGGATCAGAATGAAAAGCTAAAGAACGAAAATTGGAAATTTTAGCAAATCACCTATTAGCAATGGTTGAGATCGCAGGTTCTCCTTCAAATACCACAACGCGATCAGCTAAGTAAGTAGCCATTATGAAATCGTGCTCCACAACAAACGCAGTCTTCTTCGCATGCAAAATGAATCTAAGATGAAAGTAAATAAAGCAATGAGTCATGAGAGTTTATGCACATGGCTTTGTGTTGTACAGGAAAAAATAAAGCCCGAGGTCTTAAAAGTACAGACCGAGCTTGCGAGGACTGTGCATTGAGACCGAAGGCTTTATATCTTCCTGTACAACTACAAAACCAGTTAGTATGAGTTTGATAGTTTCTAATTTTGACTTATATCATTTAGTCAAACACTTTTTGTTATCGCTTAAGTTTACTGTAAATCTCACAGGCCTAAATCAGTTGCTGTGTTGGCAAAAACGCGTCCTTGTATCGTATTATACAAGGCGACGGGAAAACCGCGGGGAATGTGCGATTAACCAATGGGATTGGCGGGATTCTTGTATTGCCTTGTTTTTGAAATGTCAGTCAGGTAATAAGAAGCTGAACTCACCAACAACATTTTCTTCCACACTAGGAGCTGAAGAGCTATTGGCGAGCTATTTCATAATCTATTCTTTCTTTAGAAATTTTGGAAACTGTCCCAATTATTTTCAGCGAAGAAGGGGCGAGGCAATACTATAGCTATGAAAATATTGGGATACCCACTACTCAGTATGAACAATAGTTTTGCATCCTTCCCTGGAAATTTCTAAAATCAAACCCATAAACTTTGCTGAGCGTTTCTTCATTAATTAATTGATTAATGAATTTATTCATTAAATCGCAACCTCGTACCCAGTGACAATGAAGGTTTTCCGTAAACTGCAACGCCTACATTGACCCTGGAACCTGTTAGGCTATTCTGCAATTTAATTGGCAACCGGTCCCAAGGGTATCTGTTGAGGTTTAGCCTCCTATTGAAAACAACAGATACCCTTGGGAACGAGGTTGATTAAATCGTTCATGCATTCACCCAGTCACCCATTTCCATATTGATTTTGCCAAACAGGTCTATAGATTTTTGCAAACCAAAGAACTAAAGAGATTCTTTGAAATTTTTATTTGTAATAAACGAACAAATGAATAAATAGATAAATGAATGAATGAAGGTATTCTTGTTCATTCCCTGAAGTAGACTATAATGAAGAGTCAAATGAAAATGAATACATTTTGAGCAAAGTTTTCCATAGGAGCTTATCAAAAAGGAATTTACGCCCCCAGTTACAAAAGTTTTACGACCTCTGTCGATACAAATTAGCATACCTTTTGATAACTTTAGCTGCATGTAGACGTTGTTCAGAATCCAAGTAAGCTGAAGGCTCATCAATTAGGTAAATATCTGCGGGCTGAAATGTAAAGAGAATGCAAAGTGATCACTTGAATGTACACAGATTGAACTGTACCTATCGTGCACGGCCTATTCTATCTATCAGAAAATGGGAGTACCGTAAAAAGCCCCCTCTCTAATAAGCCCCTCCCCTGTGAGCAAAAAATTTTAAATAAGCCCCCCTCTCTATTAAGTCTCCCCTACTTTTATCAAATTGCAGAGGTTACCAAATATTTTCCATTTACCGAGCTAAATTAGTTTGCATGTTAATTTTGATATGGTTTGCGATAAAACCGAGTCGAATTCATATATTTGACTTGTAAAATTGTATGTTGAATCCGCAAAATATGGGGTAAAAGATCTGAAAAGCTATCATAGATATCGCTGTCATTTGATTTTGTGAATAAGCCCCCCTTTCTAATAAGTCCCTCCTCTGGAGTGTCCGAAATTAAATAAGCTCCCGGGGGCTTAATCTAGCTATAAAGACATTCCTCTTTAAAGGCAATCGACATAGTAAAAGCTGGCTCAGGCCAGGTGTTAAAAATAGCATTTGTATTTGATACTCATGCCATTGCCATTTTAATGTTTAGTTAAAGAAACAATGGGTGTGCAGGTGTTTCCTTAGCTTATTCAAAGCAGCCTCTCAATATATGTCAATTTCCTTTAAAGGTTAACTTGAATTAGCAACGAGAGGCAGACGACAAGGGGTCATAAAATCCTCAAATAATTGGAGTTCTAACACTGCGACCTCCTTCCCTATCTTGGGAAAAGCTTAGATACAAAACAGTACCCTATCTTGGAGCAAAGAAATATCAACGAAACTTAATACACTCACAGCAGCTGAAATATAACAAAAATATCTTTCATTTAAGTTTTTCTTTGGAGCAATGCACCTTAATGATGGAACAGATGACCGATCGATTTTGTGCAAACCCATACCCCGTGCGAAAGCAAAAAGACTTTCATGGTCACTAAAAATGACAAAATTGACTTAAAAAGGGGCAAACAGCACAGAAAACTGGTCTGTTGTTCCCCCTTCATGATCTCTAACTAACCTCATCTTTGAAAGTCTCATATCGTTAGGCCCACAACTTTGGAATGTTTTCCCCAAAGAGATCAAAATGGCTGAAAATATTCAAATGTTGAAGAGATTGACAAAACATTGCAATGAGCCAACTTTCAGCTGTAATTTTTGTTGCTAACAACCAAAATATGAGTATGAGTATGATAGTGATAGTTAGTAGTTTAAATTTTCGATTTAGATTAGTTCTATTAGAAGCTAGAAAGATATTCAATTAAAATAAGATGCCAATCAATCAAACAAACAAACAAACAAACAAACAAACAAACAAACAAACAAACAAAAGAACAATTAAACAGACAAACAAACAAACAATTAAACCAACCAACAAACAAACAAACAAACAATTAAACAGACAAACAAACAGACAAACAAACAATTAAACAGACAAACAAACAGACAAACAAACAAACAATTAAACAAACAAACAAACAAACAAACAAACTAGAGGACTTACTCTGTGAAAGGCTTGCTCTTTCACAACAGCCCGTGGCTTTACCGATCATAAAACACACTTCGTGTACCTGAAGAGCAGCCTCATTTCAGATTATTTCAGAGAAGTACACGAATTTCAGCTTACCTTTCCAAGGCAAAGTGTCAATGCAACTCTCTGCAATTCACCACCAGAAAGATTTTGCACCTGGAGCGTGAAAATGATAGAATGTAAAAGCAATGCTACAGACGATTGTATTTCGCGGGCTCAAGTATTTACGAAGAAAAGTTCAAAATTAGCTTCAAACTGAAAGAAGTCAGACAAAAATAAACTCTCGTAGCTGTGAAGGTGAAGTTGAATTTTTTTAGCGCCAAGCGCTGGGATCACAATAGTAGAGAAGACCTAATCGAGTCCGCGACCCCTTGTCATGGCGCTAAAGAGGTAGAGCCCTACCTGGTATCGAACCCTGTCCGCCTGACTGTTCTGACTGCAAAGTCAGAAGATTACACCGCTGTGCCACAACACCTTCGCAAATTTGCCATGACTTTCTATTCACTAATGAACGAGGTCGTTGCGTCCAGCATAGGTCCAAATCCTTAAATCACGTGCCTTCTCCCAGTTAATGGCGCCATTGTTTGCTGGGATTCTGCACCTTTCTGTAGCTGTGTAGGAGGGGGGTCCTCCTACCTTCGGTGATGCTGTGAATGCTAACCTCTGTGCAGGCCAGTTACATCATCCTTCAAAGTTCACTTATTTTCATAATGAGCACTATTAATAAGTGGCTAATGATGCGTTCGTTCTAGAAAACGATTGTTGTAACATAATTATGCTCCTTATGAGGTCAAGAACGTGCCAATTCTGGGTAAATTTGTTGTTGTACCAGGGTAAACATCATGGTGATTTATCCATCTTATGGTGTCAAATCTGTCTAACATGAAATAAGCCGACGTCAAATTTTGCTATAGGATCGCAGGAAACTTCTGTCTTGAGTGCGCTTTATGTGAGCTTTCATTATTTCAGTGCCAATTAGCAGAGATAAAACGTTAATCAATTGCTTTAACGAGCGTGACGGACTGACTTTCTTTCTTTCTTTCTGACTGACCTGGAGTCCCCTCTTAGATTACAAAGTTGGACTTTGTAATCAAACATAAGATCCTTTTGGATGATTACAAAGTCCGTCCTGAGCTAAGCAAGCATAAGAAAATCTGAAAATTGATTTCTTCATAACCCCAAATGATCGTTGATGTTGTTTTTAGCTACAGTGAGTGTTGCTCCTAAAGTCGACTTCCATAGAAAATCAAGCGCCTTGTATGTCTCAAATTAGATGTCATGTGAGATTTCCGATAATACAAAATTGCTTATGTTTATGCAGAACCCTGCAGAACTTTTCTTTTTGCGGGCATCTAGTTTGAGACAAGTAGTCACGAAAATAACCTCTGTGCAGAATCATATGCATGAAGATTGGTTCAGTGTGATCACGTGCCTTTTCCCAGTTAATGGGGCCATTGTTTGCTGGGATCCTGCACCTTTCCTCTCAACTTCACCTGCGACGTTTGCATCCGTAGCTGTGTAGGAGGAGGGTCCTTCTACCTTCGGTGATGCTGCAATGAATACTATCAATAAGTGGCTAATGATGCGTTCGTTCTAGAAAACGATTGTTTTAACATAATTAAGCTGCTAATGAAGTCAAGAACGTGCCAATTCTGGGTAAATTTGTTGTTGTGCCAGGGTAAACATCATGGTGATTTATCCATCTTATGGTGTCAAATCTGTCTAACATGAAATAAGCCGACATCAAATGTTGCTATAGGATCGCAGGAAACTTCTGTCTTGTATGCGCTTTCTGTGCGCTTTCTTTATTCCAGTGCCAATTAGCAGAGATAAAACGTTAATCAATTGCTTTAACGAGCGTGACGGACTTTCTTTCTTTCTTTCTTTCTTTCTTTCTTTCTTTCTTTCTTACTGACTTTCTTTCTGACTGACCTGGAGCCCCCTCTTAGATTACAAAGTTGGACTTTGTAATCAAAAAGGTTGGTGTGAAATTCTATGACCTCATGGCGGGTGTTGTGGCCAAGTAGTGCGATCCTCTGACTTTGCAGCCAGAACAGTCAGGTGGATAGGGTTCAGTTCCAAGTAGAGCCAAACCACTTGAGCGGCATGACTCGATTAGGCCTTCTCATTCCTGCACTTCTAGTACTTAGCGCTAAAACCGCAACTTCACCTTCGCCTTCATAGATCTTTTGAACTGAATGGTTTTGAAGAAACTTCGGCTGTTTTGCTAGAATTCATCTTTTCGAATTTTCTGAAATCTTCAACATTTTCCGAATTAGAGAGTTTATTATCTTTAGAATAAAAAGAAATATGTTCAAAAAACTCAAAACCATCATAACTTCAAAGCTTTTTGGTGAAACGTGAAATAATTTTCAAGAAACCATAGTTTATGGATGTCTACAATATGGTATGAAGCAAACGTCTGTCACTCTTCTGGTTAAAAATCTAGAAATCTAATGACATCACATCCTCAAATGAGTTGAAATACAAAACATGATGTAATTACGAAAAATATTCAAGATTCCTGAAAAGTCGAGCGGTAGACTTATATAGGGTGTCCCAAAACAATTATGCCCTGTTTGCGTGAAGATTGCGGCAAAACAGCAAATAATTCTCCCCAAACGTTTGCATGATGTTGCTCTTCAGATATTCAATTAAACTTTGCTACCATCCCCATAAAAATCACTCTTCTGGCTAAAAATCTAGAAATCTAATGACATCACATCCTCAAATGAGTTGAAATACAAAACATGATGTAATTACGAAAAATATTCAAGATTCCTGAAAAGTCGAACGGTAGAATTATACAGGGTGTCCCAAAACAATTATGCCCTGTTTGCGTGAAGATTGCGGCAAAACAACAAATAATTCTCCCCAAACGTTTGCATGATGTTGCTCTTCAGATATTCAATTAAACTTTGCTACCATCCCCATAAAAATCCGTTAAAAAACGATGGAGCTATAAACCTTCAGGAGACCAAATTTGCTTGATGACTCAAACCAGCGGCCGGCCATTTCTTCTTACTATTTTGCAGCGATAAATATCTGCATGGATGGAATGAAACAGCAGCCTCCAATGTCCCAGCGCTCGTGAAAATTCCGATAATCACCTGAGATTTCAACTATTTCTGACCTTACAGAAACTATTTCTAACCTCACGCAAAGCTACTTATCACTGCAAAATAGCAAGACAAAATGGCTGTCCACTGGCTTAAGTCATCAGGCAAATTTGGTATTTTGAAGGTCATAGCTCCATAATTTTTTAACGGATTTTTACGGGGATGGCAGCAAATTTTATTTGAAGATCTGAAGAGCAACACCATATAAAAGTTTGGTGAGAATCTTTTGCCGCTTTGTTGCAATCTTTAGGTAAACGGGGCACAATTTGCTTGGGACACGCTGTAGATCAGGAGCTAAAGTTTCTTTCAAGCAATTAAATTCAAAGAAATACCGGGTATCCCAAAATGACGTATTATCGCTTTATTACCTGACTGACGCCTCAAAAACGAGGCAATACAAGAATCCCGCCAATCCCATTGGCTAATCGCACATTTCCCGCGGTTTTCCCGTAGCCTTGTATAATACGATACAAGGACGCGTTTTTGTCACCACAGCAACTAATTTAGGCCTGTGAGATTTACAATGAACTCAGACGACATAACAGTAACAAAATGAGTTTGACTAAATGGTATAAGTCAAAATTAGAAGCTATCAGGTAATAAAACTCATACTAACCGGTTTTGTAGTTGTACAGGAAAATATAAAGCCCTCGGTCTTATTGCACAGACCTCGCAAGCTCGGTCTGTACTTTTAAGACCTCGGGCTTTATATTTTCCTGTACAACACAAAACCGGTTAATATGCGCATATGATTCCTTACATATCCATAAAGAATGAACCGATTTTCAAACACTTTGTTTTATTTGATTGCCGAAAGACTAAATTGTATTCGAAGATGTTGGTTGTGGTTTTACGACGATGTTTTCATGTAGAAAAGAAGATTGATAAACCGGCTCAAATTTAAGCCTTAGATGGCATGAAAAATAAGCGGCCTACTTTCTCAGTCAACATTTAGATGTGATACAAAAGGCTGAACTCGTATTCAAATTCTCTGATTTAAATATTAACTGAATTAGTATTCTCTGAACGACATAACAGTTCAGCCTTTTGTATCACATCTAAAATGTTGACTGGAAAAGTAGGCCGTTTCTTTTTTATGCTGTTTCTGTTTCATGCCATCTAAGGCTTGAATTTGAGCTGGTTTATCGATCTTTTTTCGGCATGAAAACATCGGCGTAAAACCACAACCAACATCCTTGAATACGATTTAGCCTTTCGGCAATCGGATGAAACAAAGTTTTCGAAAATCGGTTCATTGGTTATGGACTTATAAGCAATCAAACAATAATACATCATTTGGGACACCCGGTAGGTGATAGAATTTTACACTTTCCACTTTACACCGATTTAAAGATATGCTGTAGCATCCAAGTGAATGGTTTTAGATTTACTCGTAAACTAAAATCGGAAAAACCAGAAGCTTAATTCAAGATGACAACTTTCTCATGCACTGCCCTCTATACAGCATATTGCACCAAGATCTCTTTGACCAGCTCTAAGATATTGATGGTTTCAATGTTGCTGATGTAAATCCGAAAGAGCTTTGTTCTTTACTCCTGTTTGGTGATCAAAATTTGGGTACAGTTGCAAACAGAATCATATTAGAAGCAACAATTTCTTTTATCAAAGCCTCGGCAAGGTTAAACTAATGTTGAAATATAAACAGCAGCACCCCCTCCTTATTTCTTTCTACCGGGTGAGTCAAAAAAAAGTTTACCAGTTTGGCGGGCTGTGAAATAAAAAGTAAGTGGCCGATATTGAAAACTAAAGTGTTAATCTACCATTCAAAGGCCAACTTAGATGAGAAAATTTTGTTTGGCAGAATCATTCACTTGCAAAACCCACAAATTGGAAAAATGCTTGTAAGGGGTTTGTATGGGAATCGAGAATTCCACGTTCCATTCTGGTCCATGATTTATTTGGCATGGAAATTTGAGTTCACTACAATTGTCAGTTTCAGAAATAGAATTTGATTTCAATAGCAAGTAAATCATGGACCGGAATGGAATGTGGAATTCTAGTTCCCATACATGTCCTTCAGAGAAATTTTTCTAATTTTGGGGTCTTGGAGATGAGCAATTCTACCAAACAAAATTTTCTCATCTAAGTTAGCCTTTGCATGATAGATTAACATTTCAGTTTTGAATATCAGCCGCATACATATTATTCCACAGCCCGCCAAACAGGCAAACTTTTTTTTGACTCACCCGGTACTTAATTTTTCTTTTGTAGTGTAACCTTTAGTTTGAAATGTAAGTGGCATTCATGGTGAGGACTCGGTGACCACGTGTCTTTCCTCAACATGAATGTCACAGTTTAATGTATCTGTAGTTCGTAGTTTTACAATTGTTGTTTTAATTGATATAAAAAAAGTTCACAATTTTCAAAAGAAAATACCGTACATAAAATGGCATTCAAGAAGAAATACAAAACAAACCTCTTGGTCGAAAATGTGCTCTATCTGCAACGGTTTGATGACATCAGCGATGAATTGTGGATGAATATAAGAATCACGGATTTTCGCATGCATTAACATTCGTACTGTTCCTTGTGATTTGGGACTGATCTTCTGTGGCTTGTAACTTACGTTCAGTTGTGGAACAGCAACTGCAAAAAGAATTTTCATTGTTTTCGGAGGTGGAAAAAGTGCGTGAAGCCGCGAAGAAGCTTCGTAAAAAGCTGGTTTATCTTGAAGGAAGAAAAGGGAAGGAAAGAGAGAAAGCAGAATAAAAGGAAAGAAAAGAAAGGAAACGATGAAGTGAGGAATGAAGACATTAAAGGAAAGAGGTTGTAAAAAAAAAGGATGGAAAGAAAAAGGATTGAGAGAAAAGGGAGACGCGGAAGAAATAAGCATGGAAGGAAGATAGGATGACAGAGAAAGCAAAAATTGAAAAGATAAAGAGACAGGAAGGACTAAAGGAAGGAAAGAATAGAAGAAATCAATGTTTGCATTATGCTCTTTTCGTTCACATTTTTGTGATTCAAGGAAGCTTTAACAGTAATTTCAGTTCATGGTGGATTATCGACCACACTGAAATCTGGAACAACAGAAAATTTATAAAACGATGGAAGGAAGAATTCTGGTTTGACGTTCCTGCGCAGGAAGGCAAATATTTTTTCCACCTCTGATTGTTTTAGAGATCTTTGATTTGATCTTATAATATTTATAACATTCAGTTTACGCTGTTTTACAATGCACTCTGCTGAAAAACAAAATGAAAAACTATCTAAATTTTACAAGTAACCCGAAACGTTCACATATTGCGGTATCCTCCTGCTCTGCAACACAAGAACCCAATCAGAAAAGTTGGATTCCTTCACAATAGAGCCGAAGCCATTGTGAATAGAAACTCGGTCAACAGAATCACACTGCAGTCTGTTACCAATGCCAACAAGAAACGAGCTTGTACCCTTGTCAGATCATGCCTAGATGATGAAGTTTTCGATCCTTTCAGGAATTACTTCCAGCTGATAGAACATTCGATACGGACAAGAAACAGTTAAAAAATAATACGTCTGCCAATGATTAAAACAGAGTACACCAGAAAAAGTTTCTCATTCACCGGTGCAAAAGAGTACAATATGCTCCCATTGGAAGCTCGTGAAATGCCAACAACTGATTTTCTTACTTTTTTAAAGAAACACTTTAGCTGAAATGCGCGGACACTTTTATTGTAAGAATTGATAAGTACTTTTTTATATTGCTTTTCTTTAGGTTAGGTTTATGTTTAGGTTGCACTCTTTAATTTATACTGGACACACGTTGAAAACAGCTTTTCGTAAGTTGAAGTGTCTATCCAGTTTAAATATTCGAAATTATTATTTATTATTATTATTATTATTATTATTATTATTATTATTATTATTATTATTTAAAGAACACTAAATAAACATTATCGACAACTGATGACAAAACGAAGACATAAAAGAATTAAGCTTGCATGTGAATTTAAAGCAGGATGTAAAAAAAAGCCCAATTGAATGTAATTACAGCCCACTAACCTTCACTGTCTGGTGTTAAAATTCCTGCTAACATTCGAATAAACGTCGTTTTCCCTGTACCTGTAACGGACAGATGAAAGTAGATCCATTAGTAAGACTGTCAACTGAATTCTGTTTGATAGTTGTAAGAAGTAGGATTATAACCTAGTGGTTCGATAAATTTTCACAGCAATGATAGGTCTTTAAACATAATACGAAAAGCTAGTTTAGCCTTCTCTGATTGGTTCATTCCAAAATATAAATCATAGCTTGGTATGAACATTGCTATTCATATTTTGGTTTCCTCAAACGTTTCGTACCGTGCACAGTATCTAACGAAAAAAGATTTCAGCATGTTCTGTTATGGTCATCGTCTTCAGACCACCCATACTGACCACCAGGTCTTGTATCGTCAAAAGTTCTTCAGGTTAACCTAATGCAGATCACTCACATATATTCAACATACCGGGTCGCCCAAAACAATTTCCCTGTTTGAAAAGTTCCAGAAAAACAACCGTTGTCTCGTCTTGAACGAACGTCTTGAAACATAAAATGCACACTTGTGAATAATATTTACGCCCGCGTACCACCCAAGCACGTTTGCTAAATCAACGCTGGTCAAAGGTTTAAGGGGAATGGAATCTTATGTCATGATGGTGCTGTAACAATGTTCCTTGAAATAATTACCATTTTCTCCGAGGAGAACCAAAATCTCAGAATCTGTGAACTGGCCTTCATCAACTCGTAGCTTGAATTTTTCTGCAATGGTAATGAAGATCATTAAAACTACCTATCGAGCAAAAATGAAGCACGTTTAGATTTCTGTGATACAAAAAACAATTGCACACCAACTAATGTATTTACACACAATTCTGCTGACTGTAGTTGCGCCTTATGAGCCATGATTATTGTTCTTTAAAAGCTCTCAATATAAAAATTACTGTCACAAAAATTATGTGGAGGAGCTGTCAATAACACTTGCCAATTTTCTGTGTACAATGGATCTTTGAGGCAAACAATCCTCTTCTTATTAGCCTTTTCTGTCTTATTCAAGACATTAGCCTTGCCACTGTTCTTTTCCTTTCCTTTCGCTCATAATCGTTCTCAGTTTGTTCATCTACTGTTTTGTTTATTTGCTTCAGATCGTTATTTATTTGTCTGATCCATGTTTGTTTCGATTACCCTTCGCTTTTTTCTAATGTTCTTTGATCAACAAAAATACTGGATGAGCCAGAAAAAAGTTCCCACTTTTGAAAATTCATAGCACCAAGAGTACTTCCCAGATATGAATGATTCAAATCCTAGTTAAAAGCCGAAAGATCGAAATATTTTTGGGATTTTTCTCGCTGTCTTACCAACACTAGAAGTATAGGTAAATTCAACTTTATAAGAATTTCATGGTTACAGAATGACTGAAAAAGGGCCTAAAACATTGATCAAATCGTTAATATTCTCCTCACACAGGACAATACGCAATGGGCATTTCACCTCTCTCATGTGTTATAATACATTGATTTTCAAACAAATGCTAACGATTTTAAATCCCATAGCAATAAATGTGCAGAGGATATCTCTCACACATGAGAAAATGCATTTTATTTATTGTTCTGTGCGAGGAGTGCCTTATGATTTGATCAATGTTTTAGGCCCTTTTTTAGTCATTTTGCAACCATGAAATGTTTGTAAAGTTGAATTTACCTGCATTTCTAGTGCTCGAAAGACAGCGAGAAAATCACGAAACTACTTTGATCTTTCGGCTTTTAATTAGAATTTGAATCATTTAAATCTGTGACGTACTCTTGATGCTATGAATTTTCAAAAGTGGGAACTTTTTTATGGCTCACCCGGTATGTCAAACGCAAACAATGATCAACAAAAATATTTATACATACTCAAAACTTTGGTCATGTCTGGGTATTTGTATCGTCGCATTCTCTTCATCTCTTCTTCCTAAACGTTGCAAAATAAAAGAGAATCATAATTTTCAAAGACGACGCAACCTTATTTTGACTTAAAGGGGCTGTACAACCCGTCCTCTCTGCATGGCTCTGCGTGTCAAATCATCGAATGTTTTTACGCAAAACACAACATAGTTAATGGCAATTTTGCACAGAGAATAGTAACCCAAAGTATCTACGACAATCCTGATGATCGAAGCTTTGGTGGAGGATTTGTTCTACTCTTCTAACGCCGAATATTTGAACGTTTTAATGGATATCAAAAGTTCCATCACATTTCATAGACATAGGCAAGAAAACAAAACACTGCAATGAAACTTACGTAGAAGCTGCGATGAAACTGGCCGCCATTAAAACCCAAGGCTTTAGTCACGTGCGCGGGTTGTCCCGTACTTTCCGATTGTTTACAAAAATCTTGTACAGCCCCTTTAACATACAATCAAAAAGGCCCTATAAACAGTGCAATTAAACTCAAAGGAGGTAACCCCCAATTGAAGGTTGAACTTGACATGCCACTTGGGTTTTCAAAAACGACCCATCATGTTTACCACCCACTTTTAGGCTAGCTATTCTAACAATCACAACAAATTTCTGCGGACTTGGTACGAAGACAGGCACATGTAATTTCATGCTGAAAAAGAAACCCAACTGGGCCACACGTCTACTATTTTGAAAAATGGACTATCCCCTGCCCAGATAAATTCATGCATCGAAATATTCTCAGAACTCTGATTATCTGAAGCTCTGTCTGACATAAGTGAAACTATTTAGGAATCTTAGTTTGGTCATCAACTATCCAAAATTTAATTTTTTATACCTTTTCGTTGTGTCCCCAATTAGCTTGTAAGCTAAAGATTTTGACACATTAATAAAGATATTGATTGATTGATTGATTGATTGATTGATTGATTGATTGAAAACGGCTCATGAACAGATTTTGAAAACATTTTTCTTCCAGGGAACACAAAAAAGGACAAAGTGTTTCTGCATAGCACTATATGTTGAATGTTTTTGAAAAAAAAATATTGCTCGTTGTGGGAAAAACATCCACCACGAAACTTCCCTAAGAACTTCTGACAGTAAAGCCCAATAAAATCTTTGGACACAAACGAACTTTTGCCTAATTTCAAATGATGTATCTAGTTGTCTCGATACTGGCATTACCAAGGGAATCTTCGTGTGAAGATAAATTCGATCAGGCAAATCATATCCTTACCTCAGCAGTCTCGGAAACTTTGAATGTCAATGATGTTTCTCTGAATCGTAGATTTTCAGTTGGGACGAATCCATCCAAGAAAATATTTATTCCTGATACAAGAAGATACTTAACATCAGATTCTGAACTACATTGCTGGAAAAAGAAGTTGAAGGAGCAAATTACTGTCTTCTACAGGGTGTCCTAGAAAAAATGTTCGACATGTAATTAATGTTAAAAAGCAACGATAAAACGTACAGGCTCCTTGTTAAATAACCCTGTTCCTAAGATTGTAAATTAATTCTAGACGCCAGAATCTTGCGAATCCGCTACGAATTCACGAAGTAATAAGCTTTTGAAGTTCAAGTTTGTGCGAAAGCTAAAACCAGACGCCCCTAACTGACTTGTTTTCAAAAAAGACGCCCTAAAATCGAGGTAAAAGAAGACTATCCAATGCTTTACCTCTCGTCGATATCAAAGCAAACCAAATAGGACTTCCAAAGTTATTTGATTCTTGTAACCGTTGCCAAAATTTACTTAAGAATGCAAGTATTTAAAAACATGGAATGAAAACTTAATTGATGAGAGACGGGGCAATTCCAAATTGTGCTGAACAGGATTCCTCGAAGCATCCATAACCTTGATTCATCGTCATAGGAAGCTAGTTTATCAAAAGTGCTTTTGAAATTCCATTGATTTGCTTTGAATAAACGAGATTCTACTTTCATAAAATAAGCAAATTAGGGGCGTCTGGTTTCAGCTTTCGCATAACCTGGAACTTCGAAAGATTGTAAATCCGTGAATATATAGCCGATTTGCTAGCTTCTGGTGTCTAAAATTAATCTAAAATCTCAGCAATATGGTTATGTTAACAGGGAGTCTGTTCAGTGTTTCGTTATTTTTTAACGTTCAATCAAACGTCAAACAATTTTTTTTGAGACACCCTGTAATATTCCAGCTGCTTGAAATAATGAATTAAAAGCTACCAAACAAAAATTGTTTAATTTATTGCTAATTAATACATGATTGCTCAAAATATCATTAAAAACGGAAAATGATGCTCAAAGCTTTAGAAGACAGTTTTAGCTTAAATTTGAAACTCTCAAACTAAATATTTTTGCTGCACTTTTGGTTTAACGATTTTATGCGAGAGGGGTTCTACTGCAAATGAAGAAAGGAAGTACAATAGATGTATAATATGAATTGCGAAATAAGAATACTCTTGGAATGCCAGGACAACTTCTTACGGCATAGAAACTGTGAGATATTTGAGTTAAAAGCTGTGGCAAACATTACCTCACAGTGTTAGAGAGTCCCAATCATTGACAGCTTTCAAAAACGACTTAATAACCCATACAATAGAGTGTGACTGTAGGTAAATGCAAAATATTCATTTCTGGTTTAAGTTTTATCTAGCTTATACTTA
This sequence comes from Aurelia coerulea, assembly GCA_039566865.1. Classification (NCBI taxonomy): domain Eukaryota; kingdom Metazoa; phylum Cnidaria; class Scyphozoa; order Semaeostomeae; family Ulmaridae; genus Aurelia; species Aurelia coerulea. Next base: position 46,865,246 of record CM076943.1, read on the forward strand.
TTTTCAAATCTTTTTGGTACATTGCAACATTGTAACATTTTTACATAGCTATTAGAGTTGTACGCCAATTTAAAGAAATTATTTATTATTATTATAGTGCTACATTAAAGAGAAAAAACTGAAAAATCATTCAAATAAATGAAAGTGAAGAATAAAAGAGAGAACGTCATACCTTCCCGTACGGAGAAAGGCATAGTAACAACGCCATAAACTCCTGGAGTTCCATACAAACAACAGATGAAATCAGACAAGTAATCCAGAACACTTAAATCGTGCTCAACTACGATGATGTATCTGAAAGAAAGAATAAACTATTAAAAGATGTAATGATTTAAAAGACGTAATGTTTTGCTGTACAAGCTAAACTCCCAAAGATCCCAAAATTTCTCTCCATAATGCAGGCAAGTAGCAGTAGATACATTGTAAATGAAGGTGTTTTCTATATGTTTGAACCCCGTAGAATTCACCAATGCAATCAGATTTTCCATGCCATCAACGATTATAAAGATACAGCTGGATTTCGAGCGACAAGTTTCAGATGTGCTTAGCCTAAACACACGAAAGGCAACAGGGCAACAGGCAGGCTAAAGAAATTGTACGCCACGCACCAAGTAGAGAGAACATCTCATTGAATTTGATGATATTGGCCAGCTGATCTTTATCTTTGTTAACAAAAATCTTGTACAGCCCCTCTAATTTGAGAGTAACGATTGAGAAACGATACGGGATGCGCCAAAATAAACTATGCACGTTTGGCAGGCCGTAATAAATCGTACACTGGACCGATTTTGAAGATTTATGACTTAATCTTTAGCAGAAAGCCTGAATTAGATACATGGATTTTTTGCAATTTTCATTTTCAGATTTTAGAGCAAGCAGCGAGTTTCTTAAAATTTTAGTTTTCGAAAACACTGAAAACGATAAAAAAACATCGATCAAATTTTCTAAAGAATCGACATGAATGGACAAAGAGAGAACTTGTTTGTCGTGATTTGGGATTTAGAAATCGACTAATTGTAATCCGCTGTACGAGAGTTCGTACTAAACCCCCAAATCACCCTGAAAACATTTCCTCTTTGTTCCTCTTTGTTCGTCTTTGTTCCTCTTGGGTCTTTTAAATTTAATCCACGCTTGTGATCGTTTTCAGTGTTTTCGAAAATTAAAACTTTAAGAAACTAGCTTCTTGCTCTAAGAACTGAAAACAAAAAAATTTGCAAAGAGTTCAAGAATCTAATTCAGGCTTTCTGCTAAAGATTAAGCCATACATGTTCAAAATCGGTCCAGTGTACGATTTATTGTGGCCTGCCAAACGTGACCTACATTTATAAACCTACAACACCATAGAAACTTTAAAGGCTGGGTGTAGAATTCTATCACATTTTTCTATAAATTTTATGGATTGAAAGGAACTCAGGGTTTTTGGCTGTAAATCTGCCGTGTAATTTTTTTGATATCTTGATTATTTTCAAAATGGCAGCATTTTCATTATTTGTGAAAAAATTCATAGAAAATTTTGAAAAGACTAAAATCATCATAAATATTAAATCAATACAGGAAAATTGATAAAATCTTCAGGAAAACCATAGTTTATGAAGGTCGACAAGATGGCGGCAAGCAGAAATCTGTAGCTCTTCTGGTTTAGGATTTAGAAAATTGATGACGTCACAGCCTCAAAAATAATAAATGCCGCCATTTTGACACTGACCAAGATAATAAAAGATTTCCACGGCAGATTTACAGCAAAATATGCCAACTTCCTTCCAAGCCATCAGAGGTGGAAAAAGTGCGTGAAGCCGCGAAGCAGCTTCGCAGGAAGCTTGTTTGTCTGGAAGGAAGAAAAGGGGCGGAATGAGAGAAAGCGGAATAAAAGGAAGGAAAAGGAAGAACGATGAAGGGAGGGAAGCAGAAATGAAAGGAAAAAAAGGAAGAAAAGGAGAGGAGAAAGAACAAAGGATGGAAAGAAGATCGGACGACAAAGAAAACAAAGTTTGAAAACATGAAGAGAACAGGAAAGAATAAATGAAGGAAAGAATAAAAGAAAATCAATGTTTGGATGTTTTCATTTACAGTGTTGTGATCCAAGGAAGCTTTTAAGAGTAATTCCAGTTCCTAGTGGCTTATCAACTACATTGTGCACAGTATTGCAAATCAACTGAAATCCGGGACTATAGAAAATTAATAAAACAATGGAAGGAAGAATTCTGGTTTGACATTCCTTCGCAAGGAGGCAAATATTTTTTCCACCACTGCAAGCCATTTAATTCAAAGAAAAATGTAATAGAACTTTACACCCACCTTTTCAAAGATTTGCGCCCTATGTTATGAGCATTATTTTGCACCCACCTTTTTAAAGATTTGAGCCCTATGCTTACAACGCAAATATACAGCAATGTCAATGAATACGTGCTTCCGATCACGGGGGGGTACTCAAATTGTGGCCTGACAGGGGGGTCCAGTCAGGGTTAAAGAGGGCCAAAGCAAAAATTTTGAAAAATACCCTCAAATGGTAGTATCTTTTTATAGAAGCCCCCAAATGGTAGTTCGTGGACCAAAAATTGGGCCATTTGGTAGCCTCTGGTAGCAAAAATTTTCTGCAGTTTTTCAAAATTTTCTATTGTAAAAACTGATTGATCAAAGCAAAAACACTTCAAAATTCAATGAGAATTACTGCTGCAACGACAATATTGATGTACGGAGGAGCCTACTGAGTTGAAATCTTAAACTGACCAAGAGTCTTGGAATACCCCCAATTGGTAGTATATGTTTGACAGAGAGGGCCATTTGGTAGCCATTTCGCAAGACCCTCAAACCGACTGGACCCCCCTGTTAGGCCATAATGGAAGTACCCCCCCCCCGGGCTTCCGATGTACTTAAATAATTTTCTCCTTACCTTGTTGAACTGATAAGGCTTCGGATAGCAAGAGCAGCTTTTAACCTCTGCTTGACATCGAGGTAACTGGATGGTTCATCGAACATGTATCTGAAAATACAATCAGTGCAGTGAGAAAGGAAGTCAACAAGTCTTTTTGCTCCTTTCTGCTGCAAGTTTTCATAGTGCAAGATTGCAGAATTAGCGACTTTAGGGAACCCAATACTTGACACATTAGTAAGCCCTTAATTCTCCGCAACGTTTTTCGTGGGGTTAGTGGGCGAGCGGTCGAGTGAGGTCGAACTCCGGATATGGGTGAACTCTCTGAGGCCTGACCTCGCAACTCACTTCGCCGTCCTTCGGAAGGGACGTTAAATTAGGGGTCCCATGCCCGGATGCCGCATGCATGATGGGCTTAAGTTAGCTTTAAATAGCTATACATCTTCCAGCCCACTTAAAATAAATTACTGAAATAAAATAAATAAATAAAAAATTAAATAAATAAATAAATAACTAAATAGAACAGCTGAAAAACTGACAAATAGAATCGTCGTACTGCCAGTACAACAGTCGATTTATAAATTTGTAAAATTTATGCAAATTGATATCGACTTTTTACACAATTGATTAATCTCTTATAACATTGAGCAGTATCAAAACGAAGGAAGAAACTTTAAACAATCGGAGTTTAATGTGAAAAAACTTACACATCAGCTTGCTGGATACACACAACAGCGCAAGCAAATCTTTGAAGCTCTCCTCCAGATAATTCGCTAACATTACTGTCTCGAACACTGTTCAGATCTAAAATGAGATGATATCTATTTATTAATTCACCTGCTTACCCATGCGATAATCCATTGGACTTAAGTAAAAACCCGCGTATAAGAACCTACAATTTTGCAAGTCAGCCTTATTAGAACTACAGGGTGTCCCAAAAAAATTGTGCCCCGTTTGCCTGAAGATTGCGACAAAACGCAAAAAGATTCTCGCCAAATTTTTGCATGATGTTGCTCTTCAGATGTTCAATTAAAGTTTGCTACCATCCTCGTACAAATACGTTGAAATATGATGGAGCTATGACCTTCAGAAGACCAAATTTGCCTGATGACTGAAACCATAGCGGTCGGCCATTTTGTCTTACTATGTTGCAGTCATAAGTATCTTATTTTCTGTGAGGTCAGAAATAGTGGAACTCTCCGAGGATTATCGGAATTTTCACAAGAGCTATGACATTGGAGGCTGCTGTTTCATTTTGAATCCATGAAGCTATTTATCGCTGCAAAATAGTAAGACGAAATGGCCGACCGCTGGTTTCAGTCACCGGGCAAATTTGATCTCCTGAAGGTCATAGCTCCATCATTTCTCAACGGATTTTCATGGGGATGGTGGCAAATTTTAATTGAACATCTGAAAAGCACCATCATGCAAAAGTTTGGCGAGAATCTTTTGCCATTTTGTCGCAATCTTCAGACAAACGGGGCACAATTTTTTTGGGACACCCTGTAGGTTCTTATGTTTTGGGTATTTAGTGGGAAATGGGGCTGTTAAGGTTTTTAAATTGGTTCTTATTTTATTCAGGGCTTTCAGGAATTTCTTTTCTTCAGATTCAAACTTCGGCCCTATCATTAACTGTCAGTCAATATCACTTGAGTTTATTAGGTATTAATCACAACAGAAATTAATGGAAGAATCATAAATTGTTATAAAATCCAAAGTAAAGATTTCAAAAGCTCTTCGTCCGATTTCATAAAAATGTCTGATACTTTCACAAACTTCTATTGTTAACAAGACACCATGATCTCTACAAATAAGAACCTTTTCAAATTTCAGGCTAAACGGGTTCTTATACAATGGGGGTCTAATTGCGAAATTTCAGCCTTCATTTCAGGTTCATTTTCCTGACATTATCTCTCATACGGTTTCTCTATTGGAATGATGATATCTAGAAACTGATAAAATAGTATGGTACGGGAGCAAACGAGAGTTAATGACATCACAGATAGGCACGGCAGCGCTGGCAGGTCACATAGGAATGATTGCAGATAACCAAAGGGCAAAGAAATGCATGAAATGAAAGGAAGCACAGCAGAGGACGACAAAAAAAAAGACGGAGAAATGACGTTGTAGAAAAAGCAAGGGTCAATTGGATGAGAAAAACAGGAAATAGAAAATGCTGGAAAACGTTGGGGAGACCATCCGTCTGCAGTAGCCTGAATGGCTGTTCATAATGATGATGATGGTGATGGTGATGATAAAATAGGCCTTACCAAATAGGGTGCAGTATTCTTCTTGTGCTTCTCTCTCATCCTTTTTATTCAACAGCGATTGAACGCTTCCCTGAAAATAAATTACATATCAGAAATTTGTAGAATATTATCACAACATACAACCACTCATAAAAACCAATCAAATTTTCAACTAATGAAATGCAAAAACGGCTAAGTTCACATTACTGTATTTTCCCGTTATGATGTGAATTGCTTCACATTCTTGCGATTTGCTTTAATCGTCAAAAAGTACGGCAATATAACGGTACAATGACTTCCTCACACAGTGATATGATTTATAATGTGACAACTGCACAAGGCTGCGATCGGTTTATACTCCAAAACAACGCTAAAATATAGCTTGAGATTTTGTTTTGCCCGTTGTTTTTGCATCTGATATTTTTCTTATGGAATCAGCTCTCGGGACCAACGCACTGTAACAGCGTTGTATGTGAAATGAAAATGCAGTCACATATCACAGCGTAATTGACCCGTTGTTTTGAAAAGATACAACGAAGTAAAAATGCCTAGTGTGACCGAAGTCAATGTAGCTATTGAATAGTTGATAGAATAAATATATAAGGTTTTAGAATTGATATTACTCACAGTTACAGTGACAAAGATCTCATTGATGTAAAGGTTACTTTTTGGAGCTTCAAAACCACACAAAAACGTACTTTTAATAAAGTGAAAAATAACTTACATGGACAGCTTTTGGAATCTGGTCAACATATTGTGGCTTGATAATGGCCTAGAAGATCAAATATGGCTGGCATTAATACACAAAGATAGTACTTTTAACTTTGAAGAAATGTTGATTAAAAGTAACTCAGTATCTGTTCACCAGAGGAGTTTACAGCTGCTCCAGACTGAGATTTATAAAACCGTAAACAACTTGAACCCGGCTTTTATGGCAGAAGTATTTGTTACCAAAGATGTGCCATACAACCTTTGTGGCAGTAATAACCTTGGTTTGCATAGAGCTAGGACGAATCTATATGGCATTGATACTATAAGATTTATTGGTCAAAAATGATGGCAGACTCTGCCAAGAGAAATCAAAGAGTCCCAATCATTGGAGATTTTTAAAAGAAATATTAAGTCCATCAAAACTTTTGATTGCTGCTGTAAATTGTGTAAAAATTTTATATCATATTTAGGTTTTCTGTAATTAGACCTTTGTACATATTTTGTATAGTTGGCCTTAATTAGCTGCTTAATTTGCTGCTAGATTCGATTTAGATTAGTTGTATGTATGTATATATGTATGTATGTATGTATAGCTAGATAATAAAAAATCGAATTAAAATAAGGTTACAAACAAACAAACAATTAGTTTAACGCTATTGTCTATGCTAACTTTAAATAAATTGTTTATTATTATTATGTAAGGAAGAGAAAACGTGACGAGTGCGCCAACAGATAATTCTATTTGGCATAGAGAAAGCAAGGATCCAAACATACTTATAAATTTTTCAATCCCTTGCATAGCTAAAAAAGAAAATCTGAGCATACAAACGAAAGCACAAAAAACTGAAGCAAGAAAGTGTTTACGACAACATATGGGCTTCTCCAATTAACTAATGCCCAGAGGAAGAAAATGCTTTAAGCCACGAAGCAGCTAAGCAGGAAGCTTGTTGTCAGGAAGGGACAAACAGGGAGGAGACAGAGCACGTGGAGTAGAAGGCAGGAAAATAAAAGAAACAATGAAAGGTGGACAGAAGGAGTGAGAGGAAAAAGAAAGAAAAAGAAGAGGACGAATGAAGGATGGAAAAAGATAGGATGAAAGAGAAAACAAAGATTGAAAATATAGAGAGGACAGGAAGGAATAAAGGAAGAAGAGAATAAAAGAAAGAGGGAAGCAATATTTGGATAACGCTCTTTCCACTTACGTTTGTGTGATCCAAGGAAGCTGTAAAGAGAAATTCCAGTTCCTATTGGAATCACCTACACCGTAAACGATACAGCAGTTCATATCAACAAATTAATGCGGTAATTGATTGTCAATGAAACAAATAAATCGCTATAACTTGCAAAACATCATGCCTGAAGAACATGTCAAGTGGTAGACTTGTTAGCTTCTGAAACCTAATTATAACAGAAAACTGTTCTTGGTGACTCTAAACATGCCTAAGAAAATTGAAAGGGACGACTGCACTTTAGGGTACCAGCTTTATGTCATATCTCTCGGGAAAGTATTCAACCAAATACCCTACTAACCCTAACTTAACCCTAACTAACCCTAACCCTAACCCTAAACTTAACCCTAACACGAAACGATGTAAATAAACCAGGTTTTTTGGCTAATTCATTTAATGTTTCGAATTTACCACGGGATTTCTACTTCGAAAAGTACCAAAAGATACAGAAAATACTTCAATCCTTTTCCTATTAAAAAAATCAATTGCTGTGATTATTGTGCAACTACTTTTGCTGCTACGGCTAATATGGTCTATTTAGGACATATGGTGACGGAAGATGGCAAGAATGAGACTGACATCAAAAGAAGGATAGAAATAGCTAGAAGTGCATTTCATAACATGTCAAAGATTTTATAATAAAGAAGAATAAAGGTCGATACCAAGAAGCGGCTGGTTAAATGTTATATCTGGTCAACTTTATTGTATGGTGCAGAAACATGGACCATAACAAGAGCAATGATTATAAAGATTGAAGCCTTTGAAATGTGGATATACAGGAGAATTCTGAAAATATCATATACAGAACACAGAACAAATGAATATGTATTACAAAAGATGAATACAAAAAGATCGCTGATAAATACAACAAAGCAGAGAAAATGTGCTTATTTTGGGCACCTGATAGGAGGAGACGGGCTTCAAAGGCTTCTCCTTGAAGGGAAGTTCAACGGGAAAAGAGGAAGAGGCAGGCCAAGATCAACGTGGTTTGATAACATCAAGGAATGGGCACAAATGAACTATGCCGACGCCACAAGGAAGGCACAGCATAGAGAGAACTGGGCATCCGTGACAGCCAACCTGCTAAGAGCAGAAGGCACCTGACGACGACGACTTTTGCTGCAATGAGTTTTTGAACAGACGACATATTTTTGAGTCACATGGTATACATGAGGGCATTTCAAATTTTCAAACAGGCTCTTTCAAACTAAAAATCTGCAACATCACTCTGACATCATAGTCAACTGCAGTTACATCATGTTCTTTCCGATCATTTTATCATCTATTATTTTTGTATTTCTATAAATGTCTAGGTTGTTCTGCAAATCTGCAACATCACTCTGACATCATAGTCAACTGCAGTTACATCATGTTCTTTCCTATGTTTTTACATCTATTATTTTTGTCTTTCTATAAATGTCTAGGTTGTTCTTTCTTTGATAAGGGTGAGGGTTAGGGTTTGGATACGGACCATTTTAACGAATTGAAGATAAACACATTCTCTATTTCTTTGTAGCCACTTTTGCAAATTTTGATGAGTTATTAAAAATACTTTTATTACATGTAGAAGACCTTCAACTTGATGAACCAAGGGCGCCTGCCTGGTAGGAAGTGTGTTTATTCCCAGTACTGTGCCCGTGACCCAATACACAAAGTGATCCAGTACAGAGAGTAATTGGTGTCCAGTGACCCAGTCCTGTTAATCTGTGTATATCATAAGGATTTTCAAATTCTAACGTCTGTTAGTGTTGACCAATTAAAAATCATGCCATCTGGTTCCCTGTGGCCAACTCGTATAACAGTTGATCTCGTATTACATCAACACCGGTATTTGAAACCACAAAGTTATTCATACGTCATCTTGACCTTGACAGGACTGACTGTGTACTGGGTCACAGTACAGTACTGGGATACTCTGCGTACAGGGTCACAGGACACCAATTGCTCTACAGTACTGGGAATAAATACAAATCCTACAAGGTAGGTGCCCTTGGATGAACTGAACAATGAACAATCATTAAAGGTAAAAGCAACCTTACCTTCAAGACTCTGTGTACTGGGTCACGGTCCCGGGGGGGTACTTGACTAGGGAAGTGACGGGGGTGTGCGGAAAACCTCTCCACACCCTGCACCCTGTCGCATAAAAAATAGGCCAAAAGTATACCCTGTCGCATAAAAATTTTGCCTCTCAAATACAGTGTAGAACGCAATTTTTGCTTGTGATACCCTGTCGCATAAAAATTTTGCCTCTCAAATACAGTGTAGAACGCAATTTTTGCTTGTGATACCCTGTCGCATAATTTTTTTACCTATTATAATACCCTGTCGCATAATTTTCGCTAGAAAATGACACCCTGTCGCATAATTTTTACCGCAAAAGGACACCCTGTTGAGCGGCACATACCGTCAGGTCAAGTATGGGAGTGCCCCCCCCCCGGGTCACGGCACAGTACTGGGATACTCTGTGTACAGGGTCACAGGAACCAATTGCTCTACAGTACTGGGAATAAATAAAAATCCTACAAGGTAGGCGCCCTTGGATGAACTGAACAATGAACAATCATAAAAAAGCAACCTTACCTTCAAGTCATCTTCTAAAACTTTTGTAAAATAATTCTGCAATTCTGATCCCCTGAAATGTTGAAGAATTTCTGACCAATCCGGAGCATCACCATATCGTCCAAGATTTGGTTTCAATTTCCCTGCTAAAACCTTCAAAGCAGTAGATTTCCCAATACCATTAGTTCCAACTAAACCAAGTACTTCTCCTGGCCTTGGAATAGGTAGCCTGGGGATATAAAGGCAGAAACATCTAAGAAATTGATGAACAAATGATATACAAAGATAAACATTTTATTGGGCCAGTGAGCGCTGTAAACAGTCTGGCTTCCCGTGAAGCTGGGCATAGGCTCCAAATCGTTAAAAAAGCCTGGTGTAAAATTTATTGACCTATTTCTTTGAACTGAACGACTTCAAAGTAACTTTCATTAGACTTTTCTGAAATTTCAAATATTTTCAGACTTAGAGTGTTTTTCTTCTTTTTCAAGAATTCAAGAAAAATAAAAAAAGGACTGAAAATCATCGTAATTTCTAAACTGTTCGACGCACCATGAAATAAATTTCAAGAAAACCGTAGTTTAGGAATGTCTACAATATGGTATCATATGATTTAGAAATTTGATGACATCATATCCTCAAATGAGTTGGAATACAAAAAACGCTGTAATTTTGAAAAATATTCAAAATTTCTTGAAAGTCCAGTGGCAGAATTATAGGTAAGTAGCTAAGGTTTCTTTCAAGCCATCCAACTAGAAGAAATAGGTCGTCAAATTTTCCACCCACCTTTTCAAGTTGATTTAAAGATTATGAACATATACTTCTCGTAGCTGCTTTAAATAAGCTAAAGAAACACCTAAGCATCCATTGTTTCTTTAGCTACACAATGACACCTCACGTGTCACAGTTGTTAAATACAATAGATTATATTTTCAACTTGGCTTGGGCTAGTTTTTAACTACCGGGTGTCCCAAAATGATGTATTATCGTTTGATTGCTTATATGTCCAGAACCGATGAACCGATTTTCAAAATCTTTATTTTACCTGATTTCCGAAAGGCTAAATTGTATTTAAGGATGTTGGTTTTCAAAATCTTTATTTTACCTGATTTCCGAAAGGCTAAATTGTATTTAAGGATGTTGGTTGTGGTTCAGGCCGATGTCTTCATGTTAAAAAGAAGATCGATAAACCTGCTCAAATTCAAGCCTTACATGGCATGAAAAAGAAACGGCCTCCTTTCCCAGTCAATATTTTAGAAGTGATGCAAAAGGCTGAACATATATGTCGTTCAGAGAATATATGTCGTTCAGAGAATACGAATTCAGTTAATACTGAGTTCAGAGAATACGAATAGGAGTTCAGCCTTTTGTATCACATCTAAAATATTGAATGGAAAAATAGGCTGTTTCTTTCTCATGCCATCTAAGGCTTGAATTTGAGCAGGTTTATCGTTCTTCTTTTCGACATGAAAACGCCGTGGTAAAGCCACAACCAATATCTTGAAATACAATTTAGCCTTTAGGCAATCAAATACAACAAAGTTTTTGAAAATCGGTTCATTGGTTATGGACATGTAAGCAATCAAACAATAATACATCATTTTGGGACACCCGGTATGTCAATTCCATTTAATAGCTTCATGGGACTGTTGTAGCTACAGTATTTTGCTATAATTCTACTATTGGATCTTTCTGAATTCTTCAATATTTCCAAAATTTGAGTGTTTTCTTCTTTTTTTAGAATTCACAAAACTTTTTGACAAAATTGAAAATCATTGTAATTTCAAAACTTTTGAGGAATCACACATTGACTACAGTATCGTACCAGGAAAAATTATTCACTCTTTTCAGGTTTACGATTTAGAAATTTAAAGACATCACATCCTCAAATGAGTTGCAGTATAAGATATGCTGTAATTTCGAAAATATGCAAGATATCTGGGAAAGTCCAATTGGTAAACTACGACAATGTATCTAGAGTTTCCATTCAATTAAAAGAAATACGTCATTGATTTTACATCCACCTTTTACACAAATTTAAAGATTTGAAACCTATGCTGTGCAGCTGAGTCAAAGTTGCTGTACAAATTGTCTGCATACAGTATATATGTTACTGGTGTGGATGTGGCAGTAATTGTCTCAATTTCCCTCTCACCTAATTTTTTTCAATTCAATTCAATTCAACTTTTTTCATAGAATACAGGACTAAAAGTTATTACAGGATATATATAAAAAGATCTGTATCCTATACGACCAAAGTAAAGCATAGCTTATCTAGCTTTTGCCGTTAAATTAAAATGCAAAAAGAAAAGAAAAATATGAGTAAACATCGAAAATTACTGCATTGTCACAATAGATATATAATGATGAAAGATCAATTGTTCATAAAATAATAATTCTGATTTGAAGTTTATGATTGTTAATATTTAGCAATTTTGAACGCTTTAAGGCTTGTAGTATACTGTTTTATTTTTGTTATGTTTTTTATTGATTTTGGCAGATTGTTCCATAATCGGGCACCCTTGTTTCGAAAGGTTTTATCCCCCCAAGGTTTATACGATTATATCCGATAATCTATCGCTTGCCTTGTAGCATATTTGTGTAACCCTTCATTTGTCATAAAATAGTTTTGGAATACATCAGGCAGTTGATCTTTATTATAGTGGATGTGATGCATTAGTTTTAGGATGTTTGTTTCATAGAGGTCAGCTATTTTTAGGATCCTTAAGTTTTTATGAAGAAGGTTGGTGGAAAACATAAAGTCTTTGAAGTTCATGATTTTAAGTATTCTGTTTTGCAATATCTGCAATTCCTTCAGATACTTATGTGCTGCTGAGCCATATATTTCTAAACTATAGTTAATCTTAGACAATACTAAAGAATCAAATAAAATGATTAGACAATCTTTAGGTATAATATGTCTAAACTTTGCAAAAAGAGATGCAAATTTAACGATTTCATTCTTAATCTTGCAAAATCTTGCAAGTCTTTTTAACTCGAATTCAGAAACATTATTTCCACCGATTTGTGACAAATTTTCCTTCCCTTTCTCCTTTCCATTCCTTCTCTCAATTTCTCAGTTACACAAAATTTTCATTTCCTCCTGAAATTAAACATCCTTCCAACATTTTTTCATGACTTGGCAATTCTTTTCAGCACTTGCATTGAGCTGTTAATGATCATAATATCATAAAACCCCTTCTTTAGAAGCCTTAAATGCTACATACTGTAATCTACCGGGTGTCCCAAAAAGTACTCCTGTTTAAAAAATCTCCACAAATTGATTATCAAACCTTTGATAAAATTTTCCCTTTGAGTTGTTTTGTCAAAGACCCAAAAATATTCATAGATGATCACATGCTTGCTTTTGATATAGCAAGGTAGAAAAATTAAAGGTTGAAAACCATTATTTTGAGCTATAGTTCATAAGCAAAATACTCAATATTGCCTACAAGTCTAAATTTTCAGATTTTTTATCATCATTGAAGTCTCCAATGATAGTGCCCAATTCTTTGTGTCATTTATGACCAAACTAGAAGTTTTACATCCACAAAGAAATTGATCGGACAATCATCAGTGCTTTTTTGCAGTATGATTCAAAACTAGGTAGCTCAAAAAGAGCTAAATTTGCTCATTTTAAAACCAATTACAAGATCAGCTATGTCTTGGAAAATAATTTGGTCCTTGATCTACATGACGAAAAAAGGGAGTCAAGGATTGGCCGTGTAATCAAATTTTGGTGATTTTCAAACGGGAGTACTTTATTTGGGACACCCAGTATCTTTCTAATTTTTGCCACAGATAAGATCCTTCTTCAAATGATCTGCTAAAAAGACTTTCAAGTGTCTCGCAATTTCTGATTTTTGGCTGCTATGCTGAAAATTGAAGTTATTTTGAAAGGTTGTAAAAATTCATTTTTTGGCTTTTTGGAAATTACTGGTAATCACTGTTAGTTTACCAGGAAGCTTGGTTTGAAGGCTCTTAGAATCTTTGAGGTCTTGTACATTGGTGAGTTATGAAGTTGCACCCACCTGTGAAGTTTGAATGAATTGGCACCATATCTGTGCGTTGTGTCTTTTGCCAAGTTACTTGGTAAATTGATGATTGTTACAGCTTCAAATGGGCATTTCTGCAAAATGAAGAACACTTTCAGCATTCCTTCAATACACCATCTCAATTACGCAATCCACCTTTTCAAGGTACGAGGTGCGAAAGCGGAAGTATTTTGTTGTTTGAGATTTTGCATTTTTGAGACTAAAATCTTATTGTGTGTACAAAGTTTAGTGTTGAAACAAATTTTCATATTCACATCTGTCTTTATTTAGAAATTATAATGATATAAAGAATTTGAATTCATAAGGGCTTTGACCGTTAAATCGGAGTTTGGACAAAAATTTGTCCAAACTTTGATTTAAATCGGAGTTTGGACAAAAATTTGTCCAAACTTTGATGTCACGGTCAAAGCCCTTATGACTTCAAATTCTTAAAATTGTCATAATTTTGAAATGAAGACATATAAGAATGTGAAAATGTGCTAATTTGCTACACTTTGTATGCAGAACAAGATTTTGGCCTCAAAAATGCAATATCTCAAATAACAAAAACCTTCCGCTTTCGCGCCTCTTACCTTGAAAGGTGGATTATGGAAAATTTTCCAGATTTCATTGTATGAAATTATGGACACCATAAATTCGGATTCAAGGCTTAAAATATAGTCATCCTGCAAGGTTTCAAGTTCCTAATATTTGCTATATTGACTTTACTGTGACAAAGAGTCTTTTAATTATTGCTGCGAAGTGGTGCGGAGCACTGCAAAGCAGATATAATCTCAAAAATCACGACTTTCGATCTGTCAAAATTTCGATCGTTGGACATCATTAAAGGAGATGACCCTGGCTTTGCTGCTCCACCTGAAGTAATTGTATTGTTATTGCAAAATTGGCTGTGTCAAATAAGGGAACAAAAGGGTGACAACAACAGTCCGTGATTGGACAGAAAAAATTTGTGTATTTGCTTTTTAGGTGACTAATGAAAGCAATTCAGAGTCATGACGCAAAACCATCATTATTGTCGATAACAATTGCTAAAGTGCTTGTTTCTATTCTTTTCTTTTAATTATTTGGGGAAGGGATGAAATGTTTGTTGATTTGAATACTCTAAGAAAGCAAGGTAATGTAAACAAGGTTGCCGCCTTGTGTTGTAGGTGTAGCTGTTAAGGAATCAATTGATCAATTCCTATAAATATGATAAAGCCTTCTGAAAACATCAATAAAATTAAATCATGCTTTTAAATGTTCCAGGAGGGGCAAAAAGTGTTTTGAGACAAAAATAAAGTCATGAAGAGATCTGAACATTTTGCTCTTCAAAGCTAATCTTGCTTGGCAGCTGAGTAAATAACATGACATTCTCTTGAGCAGGCCTCTTTACTTATTCAGTCTTGAAAAGTTATTTCCAATATTTTCTTGTTTGAAAAGTATTTTGCTCATTACAGTAGTTTAGGAAATATTCTTTTGAAAATTTAGAGATGAATCAACATTATTTTATCAGTTGTGCATCTGTGGACAAAAGACCAGACACCTACATTTGAAAGGCCTAAGTGTGCCAAAAATCTGTCTCTTTCTTTGCGTCCGCCTCCTTCATAGTATCTTAAAGAGAGATACATCCGATCTGGACTGGTGGTGCATTCCAGTCCACTATGCAGAGATCTTAAATACTTGGCCAGAAGTCTAAAAGACTGACTGTCACCAACTTGAAATATTTCTGAGATATTGGGCATCTCTAATTTTGTTTCATACCTTGATACAAATACCACAGCCAATGCATAAAGTTTCTGATATGAAGGCAAGTTTGGATGTTGGCATAACTTCAATGCACAGTTTTCCTGTCAAAAAGAAGATGCATCAATCAGAAAAAGTTATAAAAAAATGCTCTTAAACTGGGTACAGTACATCAAAAAGTACCAATTTTTGATAGGTCATAACAAAGTGTAGCCTATGTGTAGAGCGATTATCCAACTAGAGAAAGGGTCTACAAATTAATGAGCAAGAGCTTAGTACTACAGTTCCAGATTTCTAGAACTTAATTTATGCACCCTCTTTTGAGATGTGTTTCACACACTATTTGAATAGGAGATTAGCATAATTAATTGGGCATACGTAGCAAGTTTTATCTCCTTATTTCATAGACCCTTTATTCATTAGGATAATGGGTCTACTCGTAGGCTAAACTAAGTGCTGATTTTGAAGATTGATGAATTTAGTCAATGACAGCATTTAATTCATTTACAGAATGATATTAAGATATTTTCTTTTTGGGCAACAAATCCTATTGAAAATCCACAATTTTCTATCAAGATGTCCCTCTATTTTCTTTTGTTTCAGTTTACTTTATAGCAAGAACATGTACCATTACAGCAATCAACCAATTTACCATAAATAGCTCTTCATGGGGTCACACTGCTAAATAAAACACTTTTTTCATTTGCTGTTCAACCAGTTGAGTATAAAAAATTAATTTTTCCTTGTAACACACTAATAGTACGTATACCTATGTATAGGATTATTAATAGATTGAAGAAGAGCTTGAAACTAACGTCAGCATCATGAAATAGGGAAAGGCCATTTTGCTGATGATACAAATTAAATATATATTTCTTATTATGTAGACCGATACACACGTATTCTTTTATGTGAGAAACCGCTCATAAGAAACGGTAGGCTCAATTTTTCGACAGTTTAGAAACAACCCTACCTGACTGAACTTAAAAAGCTAAGAAACTTAAAAAAACTTTTGTAATTTGCAGTTTTAATTTTGCTATCGCACTAAAAAATCCTTTGACACTGTACGGTTATAGCAACTGTTTGGACATTTATGAGTGCGAATTATGTGATTTATTTGTTTTGAGATCATAACGTTGAGTAATGAATGGAATGGGAACCCTTTATTTATTAGACAAAACAAAATTAACTCTTCACTTCCGGTATTCAAAATATAAGAAACACATAAGCAACTTTTCGTAGCAAAATGGCCCAAAAATTTAAGAAACTGCCTACCAGCCTCGGACCTTAGTTTCTTATAAAAAAAATACGTGTATTCACCTTGTCTGACGACGGGACAAGATTTTTTGCATTCTTGTCTACATCTTTTCGGCTTACATCGATCAGGGTTGACAATAGCTATACGTGTAAGCTTGTCCTGGGTAGAGTTAGCATTCATCATCATGATGCCTTGATTATCAGTCAGAAAATGAGAACAAAACCATCTAAATTTGTGTTCTTTTGATGACGACCACTGCGTTAGGCCAAGGCTGCAATGGCGGCCATGTGAAAAAGAATTATTTCCTTCGTTGACAAAGTACTTCATGTGTGATCCTCACAAGGGACAGGGAAACAAGGAATATAAAGTAATAATAAAATACGGAACAGGCAATGAAATGCGGAATAGAACAGAATGGCGCGAAGGAAGAAAAGGAATTTAACATTGAAATTTATTTTTTCGTTTTTCGTTAAGTCTTGTACTGTGGCCAACAAGGGTGAAACAATGTGAGTTTTCCATGACCCCCGTGTGGGCCATCGTATGCGGCATTACAAGTGATACGAAACTTGGCTTTATAATTGGCTTTAGCAGTTTTCTTTCTGATCTTCAGTTAAAGCTGTCAGTTTAAATTGATTTGTGTAACACCAAAAGGAAAAATGGCTGCTAAAGCAAGGGAATGGAGCAGACAGATTATTTCATCAGTGTAATTTCGAAGCAGAGCCACTGTCTCTTGTTTCCGTATATCATTCGAATCGAAACCAACTGCAATAATTCATCGAATGTTCCTGTTCTCATTCATTGAAAAGGAACTTTTGGAACTCTTGGAGCCAAGGTTTAACCCATGCAGATCTCTTTTTGCGTTTCATAATTTTCTTCCTTCCTCTTAAAAGTGCAGCAACTACTATAGCTGCAGCAGCACATTCCGAATGACTGTCCATCACGAAAATGCGGAAGAACTGTTCCAGCTCATCAGTTTAAACTGATCGTGTAGGCGGGTGAAACTGATAAGTTAAAACTGATGAAAAAGACTGACAATTTAAACTGATACCTATACTGAAAATACACAGGGCCGAAGCCAGTTGGGGGGGCTGGGGGACGGAGCGCCCCCCCCCCAGAAGGCCATTTGTCGGAAATTTTACTCCAATTGTCGGATTTTTGTTGTTGTTACAGGCCCACATTTAGAAGATTTTACTGGGAAAATGATACATTGAACATGAATTTATTGATATTCGAGGATGAATTTTGACATGAATTTGAAGCTACAGCATTTTTTTCTTCATATTGACCAATTTTGAAGGCTCCAGCGTTGAAACTACGAAATAATTCCAAAATCTAGTCATTAGAGGAGCACATCAGTCCTTGTGTGCATGTTTTAACGTATGTTCCTGAAAGAAGGGTTGTTGCTGTTGTTGTTGTTGATTTTATAGCGTCGGAAAATTTTTGTTGTTTGCCCCCCTATGAATTAAAGCTGGTATCGGGCCTAGAAATACATTGCCAGTCAATAGGGATTTGAGCGAAAAAATGCCTGAGCTTGCATTTGTTAGGTATCATTTGAAAAGTTACTATCTTAGCGACAATGCAAGTGAATGATATGAAATTTGATTTTATAAGTTAATGTTAGTGAGACCGATCATTAGGGACCGATTAGACCTAAATTCTTGTTGCTAGCTCCGATCAAATCTGATGCGTTTCTTTCTGGGACTCCCAGTATATATTTCAAAACTTTTGAAACCTTATCAGGTTAATCATGCTCAAGTGATAGTAAACTTGTCGAGAATATGTGGAATCAAAATTAGATCTTACGAATTTATGGTCAATGAATCGCATATGAAACTTGGTTTGATGCAATTCAGTCGAAATGAGGTATATATTTTCAAACATTTGAAACCACATCAGCTTAACCGTACTCAAGTGATAGTAAATTTGTGTAGAAAATGTGAAGCTAGAACACAGTCTATTGTTGAAATCAGAAGAAAGGATGGTCAATGATTCGAATATGAAACTTGGCTTGATGCAATTCAGTCATTTAATATTACTTGATATATCATTAGATTAATGATATTTAAATAATAGTAAACCTGTAAAGAAAAATTGAAGTCAGAACACAATCTTTGAATGAAATCCTATGAATTTACAATGAATAGATCGGATATGAAGCTTGATCTATCATGGGGAAATATCCATCAACCGGGGGAAGAGAAATCCATAAACCAGGGATAGAAATCCATTTACCACGAGAAGAAATCTATCTAGCGGGGAAACCAAAAAATCCATTTTCCAGAAAAATCCATCCTACTACAGAAAAACATCTGTTCCATTAAAAATGATAAATTTATAGCAAATCCTTTCTTGAGTTGTTATAGCAATTTCTCGATACAGAATTGAATATTGAACTCAAAAACGTGACCCAGATTGCTGTACTTATTTTAGTTGTAGAGTTATTGAGCTTTTCCGATAGACCCCACCAATAGCAATGTCAAAGGTTGTAACATCCTATTTGAGATAGATTCTTTGGAAATTCAAAAAATTTACTTTATATAGCAATGCTTCCATGCAGAATGGAATGTTGCGTTCAAATATATCGCTTAAGCTGCTTTGACTGTTGAAAATATAGAGATATTCAGCTTTAATCGCAAAGATTGCAATAGATGTGAGAATTTGGTAGAGAATCACTACTACAGAAAAACATCTATTCCATTAAGGCTGAGAAATATATAGAGAATCATTGATTGATTTGCTATAGCAATGTTTCGATGCAGAATTGAATGCTGAGCTCAAAAAAGTTATTCAGACTGCTGTAACTGTAGCAGGAATAGAGATATACAGCTTTAATCGCAAAGATTGCAATAGATGCGAGAATTTGGTAGAGAATCAATACTACAGAGAAACATCTATTCCATTAAGGCTGAGAAATTTATAGAGAATCATTGATTGATTTGCTATAGCAATGTGTCGATGCATAATTGAATACTGAGCTCAAAAAGTTATTCAGACTAATGTAACTTTAAGAGGGGTAGAGATATTCAGCTTTAATAATAAAGATTACAATAGATGTGAGTATTTGGTAGAGAATCACTGCTACAGAAAAACATCTATTCCATTAAGGCTGAGAAATTTATAGAGAATCATTGATTGATTTGCTATAGCAATGTGTCGATGCAGAATTCAATGCTGAGCTCAAAAAAGTTATTCAGACTGCTCTCACTTTAGCAGCAGTAGAGGTATTCAGCTTTAATCGCAAAGATTGCAAAAGATGTGAGAATTTGGTAGAGAATCACTACTACAGAAAAGCATCTATTCCATTAAGGCAGAGAAATTTATAGAGAAACATTGATTGATTTGCTATAGCAATGTGTCGATGCAGAATTGCATGCTGAGATAAAAAAAAGTCACTCAGATTGCTGTCTCTTTAGCAAGAGTAGAGATATTTAGCTTTAGTCGCAAAGATTGCAATAGATGTGAGAATTTGGTAAAGAATCACTACTACAGAAAAGCATCTATTCCATTAAGGCTGAGAAATTTATAGAGAAACAATGATTGATTTGCTATAGCAATGTTTCAATGCAAAAGTGGATGCTGAGCTCTAAAAAGTTAGTCTGACTGCTGTAACTCTAGCAGGAATAGAGATATACAACTTTAATCGCAAAGACTGCAATAGATGCGAGAATTTGATAGAGAATCACTACTATAGAAAAGCATCTATTCCATTAAGGCTGAGAAATTTATAGAGAAACATTGATTGATTTGCTATAGCAATGTTTCGATGCAGAATTGCATGCTGAGCTCTAAAAAGTTAGTCAGACTGCTGTAACTCTAGCAGGAATAGAGATATACAGCTTTAATCGCAAAGATTGCAATACATGCGAGAATTTGGTAGAGAATCAATACTACAGAAAAGCATCTATTCCATTAAGGCTGAGAAATTTATAGAGAAACAATGATTGATTTGCTATAGCAATGTTTCGAAGCAAAATTGAATGCTGAAATCAAAAAAATTTTTCAGATTGCTGTCACTCTAGAATTTGTAGAGATATTCAACTTTAATCGCAAAGATTGCAATAGATGGGAGAATTTGGTAGAGAATCACTACCACAGAAAAGCATCTATTCCAATAAAGCTGAGAAGTTTATAGAGAAACATTGATTGATTTGCTATAGCAATGTTTCGATGCAGAATTGAATGCTGAGATCAAAAAAGTTAATCAGACTGCTGTAACTCTAGCCGGAATAGAGATATTTAACTTTAATCGCAAAGACTGCAATAGATGCGAGAATTTGGTAGAGAATCACTACTACAGAAAAGCATCTATTCCAATAAAGCTGAGAAATTTATAGAGAAACATTGATTGATTTGCTATAGCAATGTTTCGAAGCAAAATAGAATGTTGAGCTCAAAAATGTTACTCAGACTGCTGTAACTCTAGCAGGAATAGAGATATACAGCTTTAATCGCAAAGATTGCAATAGATGCGAGAATTTGGTAGAGAATCACTACTACAGAAAAGCATCTATTCCATTAAGGCTGAGAAATTTATAGAGAAACATTGATTGATTGGCTATAGCAATGTTTCGAAGCAAAATTGAATGCTGAGATCAAAAAAGTTATTCAGATTGCTGTCACTCTAGAATTTGTAGAGATATTCAACTTTAATCGCAGAGATTGCAATAGATGGGAGAATTTGGTAGAGAATCACTACCACAGAAAAGCATCTACACCAATAAAGCTGAGAAATTTATAGAGAAACATTGATTGATTGGCTATAGCAATGTTTCGATGCAGAATTGAATGCTGAAATCAAAAAAGTTAATCAGACTGCTGTAACTCTAGCCGAAATAGAGATATTCAACTTTAATGGCAAAGACTGCAATAGATGCGAGAATTTGGTAGAGAATCACTACTACAGAAAAGCATCTATTCCATTAAGGCTGAGAAATTTATAGAGAAACATTGATTGATTTGCTATAGCAATTTTTCGATGAAGAAATGCATGCTGAGATGAAAAAAGTTATTCAGATTGCTGTCACTCCATAATTAGTAGAGATATTTAACTTTAATCGCAAAGATTGCAATAGATGCGAGAATTTGGTAGAGAATCACTACCACAGAAAAGCATCTAATCCATTAAGGCTGAGAAATTTATAGAGAAGCAATGATTGATTTGCTATTGCAATGTTTCGATGCAGAATTGGATGCTGAGCTCAAAAAAGTTACTTAGACTGATGTAACTTTAGCAGGAATAGAGATATACAGCTTTAATCGCAAAGATTGCATTAGATGCGAGAATTTGGTAGAGAATCACTACTACAGAAAAGCATCTATTCCATTAAGGCTGAGAAATTTATAGAGAAGCAATGATTGATTTGCTATTGCAATGTATCGATGCAGAATTGGATGCTGAGCTCAAAAAAGTTACTCAGACTGCTGTAACTTTAGCAGGAATAGAGATATACAGCTTTAATCGCAAAGATTGCAATAGATGCGAGAATTTGGTAGAGAATCACTACCACAGAAAAGCATCTATTCCATTAAGGCTGAGAAACTTATAAAGAAACGTTGATTGATTTGCTATCGCAATGAATTGATGCAGAATTGGATGCTGAGCTCAAAAATGTTACTCAGACTGCTGTAACTTTAGCAGGAATAGAGATATACAGCTTTAATTGCAAAGGATGCAATAGATGCGAGAATTTGGTAGAGAATCAATACTACAGAAAAGCATCTATTCCATTAAGGCTTAGAAATTTATAGAGAAACATTGATTGATTTGCTATTGCAATGTTTCGATGAAGAAATGCATGCTGAGATCAAAAAAGTTATTCAGATTGCTGTCACTCCATAATTAGTAGAGATATTCAAGTTTAATTGCAAAGATTTCATTGGATGCGAGAATTTGGTAGAGAATCAATACTACAGAAAAGCATCTATCCCATTAAGGCTGAGAAATTTATAGAGCATCATTGATTGATTTGCTATAGCATTGTTTCTATGAAGAATCGGATGCTGAGCTCAAAAAAGTTACTCAGATTGCTGTATTTTTAGCAGGAATAGAGATATACAGCTTTAATCGCAAAGATTTTAATAGATGCGAGAATTTGGTAGAGAATCACTACTACAGAAAAGCATCTATTCCATTAAATCTGAGAAATTTATAGAGAATCATTGATTGCTTTGCTATAGCAGTGTTTCGATGCAAACTTGAATGCTCTGCTCAAAAAAGTTACTCAGACTGCTGTCACTCTAGCAGGAGTAGAGATATTTAGCTTTACTCGCAAAAGGTTGCAATAGATGCGAGAATTTGGTAGAGAATCACTACTACAGAAAAGCATCTATTCCATTAAGGCTGAGAAATTTTTAGAGAAACATTGATTGATTTGCTATAGCAATGTTTCGATGCAGGATTACATGCTGAGCTCAAAAAAGTTATTCAGACGGCTGTAAATCTAGCAGGAATAGAGATACGCAGCTTTAATCGCAAATATTGCAATAGATGCGAGAATTTGGTAGAGAATCACTACTACAGAAAAGCATCTATTCCATTAAGGCTGAGAAATTTATGGAGAATCAATGATTGATTTGCTATAGCAATGTTTCGATGCAAACTTGAATGCTCAGCTCAAAAAAGTTACTCAGACTGCTGTCACTCTAGCAGGAGTAGAGATATTTAGCTTTACTCGCAAAAGGTTGCAATAGATGCGAGAAGTTGGTGGAGAATCACTACTACAGAAAAGCATCTATTCCATTAAGGCTGAGAAATTTATAGAGAAACAATGATTGATTTGCTACAGCAATGTTTCGATGCAGGATTACATGCTGAGCTCAAAAAAGTTATTCAGACTGCTGTAATTTTAGCAGGAATAGAGATATACAGCTTTAATTGCAAAGATTGCCAAAGATACGAGAATTTGGTAGAGAATCACTACTACAGAAAAGCATCTATTCCATTAAGGCTGAGAAATTTATAGAGAAACATTGATTGATTTGCTATAGCAATGTTTCGATGCAGAATTACATGCAGAGCTCAAAAAGGTTATTCAGACTGCTGTAACTCTAGCAGGAATAGAGATATACAGCTTTAATCGCAAAGATTGCAATAGATGCGAGAATTTGGTAGAGAATCACTACTACAGAAAAGCATCTATTCCATTAAGGCTGAGAAATTTATAGAGAATCATTGATTGCTTTGCTATAGCAATGTTTCGATGCAAACTTGAATGCTCAGCTCAAAAAAGTTACTCAGACTGCTGTCACTCTAGCAGGAGTAGAGATATTTAGCTTTACTCGCAAAAGGTTGCAATAGATGCGAGAATTTGGTAGAGAATCACTACTACAGAAAAGCATCTATTCCATTAAGGCTGAGAAATTTTTAGAGAAACATTGATTGATTTGCTATAGCAATGTTTCGATGCAGGATTACATGCTGAGCTCAAAAAAGTTATTCAGACTGCTGTAATTTTAGCAGGAATAGAGATATACAGCTTTAATTGCAAAGATTGCATTAGATGCGAGAATTTGGTAGAGAATCACTACTACAGAAAAGCATCTATTCCATTAAGGCTGAGAAATTTATAGAGAAGCAATGATTGATTTGCTATTGCAATGTCTCGATGCAGAATTGGATGCTGAGCTCAAAAAAGTTACTCAGACTGCTGTAACTTTAGCAGGAATAGAGATATACAGCTTTAATCGCAAAGATTGCAATAGATGCGAGAATTTGGTAGAGAATCAATACTACAGAAAAGCATCTATTCCATTAAGGCTTAGAAATTTATAGAGAAACATTGATTGATTTGCTATAGCAATGAATTGATGCAGAATTGGATGCTGAGCTCAAAAATGTTACTCAGACTGCTGTAACTTTAGCAGGAATAGAGATATACAGCTTTAATTGCAAAGATTGCAATAGATGCGAGAATTTGGTAGAGAATCAATACTACAGAAAAGCATCTATTCCATTAAGGCTTAGAAATTTATAGAGAAACGTTGATTGATTTGCTATCGCAATGAATTGATGCAGAATTGGATGCTGAGCTCAAAAATGTTACTCAGACTGCTGTAACTTTAGCAGGAATAGAGATATACAGCTTTAATTGCAAAGATTGCAATAGATGCGAGAATTTGGTAGAGAATCACTACTACAGAAAAGCATCTATTCCATTAAATCTGAGAAATTTATAGAGCATCATTGATTGATTTGCTATAGCATTGTTTCTATGAAGAATCGGATGCTGAGCTCAAAAAAGTTACTCAGATTGCTGTATTTTTAGCAGGAATAGAGATATACAGCTTTAATCGCAAAGATTTTAATAGATGCGAGAATTTGGTAGAGAATCACTACTACAGAAAAGCATCTATTCCATTAAATCTGAGAAATTTATAGAGAATCATTGATTGCTTTGCTATAGCAGTGTTTCGATGCAAACTTGAATGCTCAGCTCAAAAAAGTTACTCAGACTGCTGTCACTCTAGCAGGAGTAGAGATATTTAGCTTTACTCGCAAAAGGTTGCAATAGATGCGAGAATTTGGTAGCGAATCACTACTACAGAAAAGCATCTATTACATTAAGGCTGAGAAATTTTATAGAGAAACATTGATTGATTTGCTATAGCAATGTTTCGATGCAGGATTACATGCTGAGCTCAAAAAAGTTATTCAGACTGCTGTAAATCTAGCAGGAATAGAGATACGCAGCTTTAATCGCAAAGATTCCAATAGATGCGAGAATTTGGTAGAGAATCACTACTACAGAAAAGCATCTATTCCATTAAGGCTGAGAAATTTATAGAGAATCAATGATTGATTTGCTATAGCAATGTTTCGATGCAAACTTGAATGCACAGCTCAAAAAAGTTACTCAGACTTTTGTCACTCTAGCAGGAGTAGAGATATTTAGCTTTACTCGCAAAAGGTTGCAATAGATGCGAGAAGTTGGTAGAGAATCACTACTACAGAAAAGCATCTATTCCATTAAGGCTGAGAAATTTATAGAGAAACAATGATTGATTTGCTACAGCAATGTTTCGATGCAGAATTACATGCTGAGCTCAAAAAGGTTATTCAGACTGCTGTAATTTTAGCAGGAATAGAGATATACAGCTTTAATTGCAAAGATTGCCAAAGATACGAGAATTTGGTAGAGAATCACTACTACAGAAAAGCATCTATTCCATTAAGGCTGAGAAATTTATAGAGAAACAATGATTGATTTGCTACAGCAATGTTTCGATGCAGAATTACATGCTGAGCTCAAAAAGGTTATTCAGACTGCTGTAACTCTAGCAGGAATAGAGATATACAGCTTTAATCGCAGAGATTGCAATAGATGCGAGAATTTGGTAGAGAATCACTACTACAGAAAAGCATCTATTCCATTAAATCTGAGAAATTTATAGAGAATCATTGATTGCTTTGCTATAGCAGTGTTTCGATGCAAACTTGAATGCTCTGCTCAAAAAAGTTACTCAGACTGCTGTCACTCTAGCAGTAGTAGAGATATTTAGCTTTACTCGCAAAAGGTTGCAATAGATGCGAGAATTTGGTAGAGAATCACTACTACAGAAAAGCATCTATTCCATTAAGGCTGAGAAATTTTTAGAGAAACATTGATTGATTTGCTATAGCAATGTTTCGATGCAGGATTACATGCTGAGCTCAAAAAAGTTATTCAAACTGCTGTAATTTTAGCAGGAATGGAGATATACAGCTTTAATCGCAAAGATTGCATTAGATGCGAGAATTTGGTAGAGAATCACTACTACAGAAAAGCATCTATTCCATTAAGGCTGAGAAATTTATAGAGAAGCAATGATTGATTTGCTATTGCAATGTCTCGATGCAGAATGGGATGCTGAGCTCAAAAAAGTTACTCAGACTGCTGTAACTTTAGCAGGAATAGAGATATACAGCTTTAATCGCAAAGATTGCAATAGATGCGAGAATTTGGTAGAGAATCACTACCACAGAAAAGCATCTATTCCATTAAGGCTTAGAAATTTATAGAGAAACATTGATTGATTTGCTATAGCAATGTTTCGATGAAGAAATGCATGCTGAGATCAAAAAAGTTATTCAGATTGCTGTCACTCCATAATTAGTAGAGATATTCAAGTTAAATTGCAAAGATTTCATTGGATGCGAGAATTTGGTAGAGAATCAATACTACAGAAAAGCATCTATCCCATTAAGGCTGAGAAATTTATAGAGCATCATTGATTGATTTGCTATAGCATTGTTTCGATGAAGAATCGGATGCTGAGCTCAAAAAAGTTACTCAGATTGCTGTATTTTTAGCAGGAATAGAGATATACAGCTTTAATCGCAAAGATTTTAATAGATGCGAGAATTTGGTAGAGAATCACTACTACAGAAAAGCATCTATTCCATTAAATCTGAGAAATTTATAGAGAATCATTGATTGCTTTGCTATAGCAATGTTTCGATGCAAACTTGAATGCTCAGCTCAAAAAAGTTACTCAGACTGCTGTCACTCTAGCAGTAGTAGAGATATTTAGCTTTACTCGCAAAAGGTTGCAATAGATGCGAGAATTTGGTAGCGAATCACTACTACAGAAAAGCATCTATTCCATTAAGGCTGAGAAATTTTATAGAGAAATATTGATTGATTTGCTATAGCAATGTTTCGATGCAGGATTACATGCTGAGCTCAAAAAAGTTATTCAGACTGCTGTAAATCTAGCAGGAATAGAGATATTTAGCTTTACTCGCAAAAGGTTGCAATAGATGCGAGAAGTTGGTAGAGAATAACTACTACAGAAAAGCATCTATTCCATTAAGGCTGAGAAATTTATAGAGAAACAATGATTGATTTGCTACAGCAATGTTTCGATGCAGAATTACATGCTGAGCTCAAAAAGGTTATTCAGACTGCTGTAATTTTAGCAGGAATAGAGATATACAGCTTTAATTGCAAAGATTGCCAAAGATACGAGAATTTGGTAGAGAATCACTACTACAGAAAAGCATCTATTCCATTAAATCTGAGAAATTTATAGAGAATCATTGATTGCTTTGCTATAGCAATGTCTCGATGCAGAATTGCATGCTGAGCTCAAAAAGGTTATTCAGACTGCTGTAACTCTAGCAGGAATAGAGATATACAGCTTTAATCGCAGAGATTGCAATGGATGCGAGAATTTGGTAGAGAATCACTACTACAGAAAAGCATCTATTCCATTAAGGCTGAGAAATTTATAGAGAATCATTGATTGATTTGCTATAGCAATGTCTCGATGCAGAATTGCATGCTGAGCTCAAAAAAGTTATTCAGACTGCTGTAACTCTAGCAGGAATAGAGATATTTATATTCAATCGCAAAGACTGCAATAGATGCGAGAATTTGGAAGAGAATCACTACTACAGAAAAGCATCTATTCCATTAAGGCTGAGAAATTTATAGAGAAACATTGATTGATTTGCTACAGCAATGTTTCGATGCAGAATTACATGCTGAGCTCAAAAAGGTTATTCAGACTGCTGTCACTCTAGCAGGAATAGAGATATACAGCTTTAATCGCAAAGATTGCAATAGATGCGAGAATTTGGTAGAGAATCAATACTACAGAAAAGCATCTATTCCATTAAGGCTTAGAAATTTATAGAGAAACGTTGATTGATTTGCTATCGCAATGAATTGATGCAGAATTGGATGCTGAGCTCAAAAATGTTACTCAGACTGCTGTAACTTTAGCAGGAATAGAGATATACAGCTTTAATTGCAAAGATTGCAATAGATGCGAGAATTTGGTAGAGAATCAATACTACAGAAAAGCATCTATTCCATTAAGGCTTAGAAATTTATAGAGAAACATTGATTGATTTGCTATAGCAATGTTTCGATGAAGAAATGCATGCTGAGATCAAAAAAGTTATTCAGATTGCTGTCACTCCATAATTAGTAGAGATATTCAAGTTTAATTGCAAAGATTTCATTGGATGCGAGAATTTGGTAGAGAATCAATACTACAGAAAAGCATCTATCCCATTAAGGCTGAGAAATTTATAGAGCATCATTGATTGATTTGCTATAGCATTGTTTCTATGAAGAATCGGATGCTGAGCTCAAAAAAGTTACTCAGATTGCTGTATTTTTAGCAGGAATAGAGATATACAGCTTTAATCGCAAAGATTTTAATAGATGCGAGAATTTGGTAGAGAATCACTACTACAGAAAAGCATCTATTCCATTAAATCTGAGAAATTTATAGAGAATCATTGATTGCTTTGCTATAGCAATGTTTCGATGCAAACCTGAATGCTGAGCTCAAAAAAGTTACTCAGACTGCTGTCACTCTAGCAGGAGTAGAGATATTTAGCTTTACTCGCAAAAGGTTGCAATAGATGCGAGAATTTGGTAGCGAATCACTACTACAGAAAAGCATCTATTCCATTAAGGCTGAGAAATTTTATAGAGAAACATTGATTGATTTGCTATAGCAATGTTTCGATGCAGGATTACATGCTGAGCTCAAAAAAGTTATTCAGACTGCTGTAAATCTAGCAGGAATAGAGATACGCAGCTTTAATCGCAAAGATTGCAATAGATGCGAGAATTTGGTAGAGAATCACTACTACAGAAAAGCATCTATTCCATTAAGGCTGAGAAATTTATAGAGAATCATTGATTGATTTGCTATAGCAATGTTTCGATGCAAACTTGAATGCTGAGCTCAAAAAAGTTACTCAGACTTTTGTCACTCTAGCAGGAGTAGAGATATTTAGCTTTACTCGCAAAAGGTTGCAATAGATGCGAGAAGTTGGTAGAGAATCACTACTACAGAAAAGCATCTATTCCATTAAGGCTGAGAAATTTATAGAGAAGCAATGATTGATTTGCTACAGCAATGTTTCGATGCAGAATTACATGCTGAGCTCAAAAAGGTTATTCAGACTGCTGTAATTTTAGCAGGAATAGAGATATACAGCTTTAATCGCAAAGATTGCCAAAGATACGAGAATTTGGTAGAGAATCACTACTACAGAAAAGCATCTATTCCATTAAGGCTGAGAAATTTATAGAGAAACAATGATTGATTTGCTACAGCAATGTTTCGATGCAGAATTACATGCTGAGCTCAAAAAGGTTATTCAGACTGCTGTAACTCTAGCAGGAATAGAGATATACAGCTTTAATCGCAGAGATTGCAATAGATGCGAGAATTTGGTAGAGAATCACTACTACAGAAAAGCATCTATTCCATTAAATCTGAGAAATTTATAGAGAATCATTGATTGCTTTGCTATAGCAGTGTTTCGATGCAAACTTGAATGCTCTGCTCAAAAAAGTTACTCAGACTGCTGTCACTCTAGCAGGAGTAGAGATATTTAGCTTTACTCGCAAAGGTTGCAATAGATGCGAGAATTTGGTAGAGAATCACTACTACAGAAAAGCATCTATTCCATTAAGGCTGAGAAATTTATAGAGAAACATTGATTGATTTGCTATAGCAATGTTTCGATGCAAGATTACATGCTGAGCTCAAAAAAGTTATTCAAACTGCTGTAATTTTAGCAGGAATAGAGATATACAGCTTTAATCGCAAAGATTGCATTAGATGCGAGAATTTGGTAGAGAATCACTACTACAGAAAAGCATCTATTCCATTAAGGCTGAGAAATTTATAGAGAAGCAATGATTGATTTGCTATTGCAATGTCTCGATGCAGAATTGGATGCTGAGCTCAAAAAAGTTACTCAGACTGCTGTATTTTTAGTAGGAATAGAGATATACAGCTTTAATCGCAAAGATTGCAATAGATGCGAGAATTTGGTAGAGAATCACTACCACAGAAAAGCATCTATTCCATTAAGGCTTAGAAATTTATAGAGAAACATTGATTGATTTGCTATAGCAATGTTTCGATGAAGAAATGCATGCTGAGATCAAAAAAGTTATTCAGATTGCTGTCACTCCATAATTAGTAGAGATATTCAAGTTAAATTGCAAAGATTTCATTGGATGCGAGAATTTGGTAGAGAATCAATACTACAGAAAAGCATCAATCCCATTAAGGCTGAGAAATTTATAGAGCATCATTGATTGATTTGCTATAGCATTGTTTCTATGAAGAATCGGATGCTGAGCTCAAAAAAGTTACTCAGATTGCTGTATTTTTAGCAGGAATAGAGATATACAGCTTTAATCGCAAAGATTTTAATAGATGCGAGAATTTGGTAGAGAATCACTACTACAGAAAAGCATCTATTCCATTAAATCTGAGAAATTTATAGAGAATCATTGATTGCTTTGCTATAGCAGTGTTTCGATGCAAACTTGAATGCTCAGCTCAAAAAAGTTACTCAGACTGCTGTCACTCTAGCAGGAGTAGAGATATTTAGCTTTACTCGCAAAAGGTTGCAATAGATGCGAGAATTTGGTAGAGAATCACTACTACAGAAAAGCATCTATTCCATTAAGGCTGAGAAATTTTTAGAGAAACATTGATTGATTTGCTATAGCAATGTTTCGATGCAGGATTACATGCTGAGCTCAAAAAAGTTATTCAGACTGCTGTAAATCTAGCAGGAATAGAGATATTTAGCTTTACTCGCAAAAGGTTGCAATAGATGCGAGAAGTTGGTAGAGAATAACTACTACAGAAAAGCATCTATTCCATTAAGGCTGAGAAATTTATAGAGAAACAATGATTGATTTGCTACAGCAATGTTTCGATGCAGAATTACATGCTGAGCTCAAAAAGGTTATTCAGACTGCTGTAATTTTAGCAGGAATAGAGATATACAGCTTTAATTGCAAAGATTGCCAAAGATACGAGAATTTGGTAGAGAATCACTACTACAGAAAAGCATCTATTCCATTAAGGCTGAGAAATTTATAGAGAAACAATGATTGATTTGCTATAGCAATGTTTCGATGCAGAATTACATGCTGAGCTCAAAAAGGTTATTCAGACTGCTGTAAATCTAGTAGGAATAGAGATATACAGCTTTAATCGCAAAGATTGCAATAGATGCGAGAATTTGGTAGAGAATCACTACTACAGAAAAGCATCTATTCCATTAAGGCTGAGAAATTTATAGAGAATCATTGATTGATTTGCTATAGCAATGTCTCGATGCAGAATTGCATGCTGAGCTCAAAAAAGTTATTCAGACTGCTGTAACTCTAGCAGGAATAGAGATATTCATATTCAATCGCAAAGACTGCAATAGATGCGAGAATTTGGTAGAGAATCACTGCTAAAGAAAAGCATCTATTCCATTAAGGCTGAGAAATTTATAGAGAAGCATTGATTGATTTGCTACAGCAATGTTTCGATGCAGAATTACATGCTGAGCTCAAAAAGGTTATTCAGACTGCTGTCACTCTAGCAGGAATAGAGATATACAGCTTTAATCGCAAAGATTGCAATAGATGCGAGAATTTGGTAGAGAATCACTACTACAGAAAAGCATCTATTCTATTAAATCTGAGAAATTAATAGAGAAACATTGATTGATTTGATATAGCAATGTTTCGATGCAGAATTGCATGCTGAGCTCAAAAAAGTTATCCAGACTGCTGTGACTTTGGCAGGAATAGAGATATACAGCTTTAATCGCAAAGATTGCAATAAATGCGAAGAATTTGGTAGAGAATCACTACTACAAAAAAGCATCTATTCCATTAAGGCTGAGAAATTTATAGAGAAGCATTGATTGATTTGCTATAGCATTGTTTCGATGAAGAATCGGATGCTGAGCTCAAAAAAGTTACTCAGATTGCTGTATTTTTAGCAGGAATAGAGATATACAGCTTTAATCGCAAAGATTGCAATAGATACGAGAATTTGGTAGAGAATCACTACTACAGAAAAGCATCTATTCCATTAAGGCTTAGAAATTTATAGTGAAACAATGATTGATTTGCTATAGCAATGTTTCGATGCAAAATTGGATGCTGAGCTCAAAGAAGTTAATCAGACTGCTGTAAATCTAGCAGGAATAGAGATATACAGCTTTAATCGCAAAGATTGCAATAGATGCGAGAATTTGGTAGAGAATCACTACTACAGAAAAGCATCTATTCCATTAAGGCTGAGAAATTTATAGAGAAACATTGATTGATTTGCTATAGCAATGTTTCGATGCAGAATTGCATGCTGAGCTCAAAAAAGTTATTCAGACTGCTGTCACTCTAGAATTAGTAGAGATATTCAACTTTAATCGCAAAGATTGCAATAGATGCGAGAATTTGGTAGAGAATCACTACTACAGAAAAGCATCTATTCCATTAAGGCTGAGAAATTTATAGAGAAACATTGATTGATTTGCTATAGCAATGTTTCGATGCAGAATTGCATGCTGAGCTCAAAAAAGTTATTCAAACTGCTGTCACTCTAGAATTAGTAGAGATATTCAACTTTACTAGCAAAGATTGCAATAGATGCGAGAATTTGGTAGAGAATCACTACTACAGAAAAGCATCTGTTCCATGAAGGCTGAGAAATTTATAGAGAAACATTGATTGATTTGCTATAGCAATGTTTCGATGCAGAATTGCATGCTGAGCTCAAAAAAGTTATTCAAACTGCTGTCACTCTAGAATTAGTAGAGATATTCAGCTTTAATCGCAAAGATTGCAATAGATGCGAGAATTTGGTAGAGAATCACTACTAAAGAAAAGCATCTATTCCATGAAGGCTGAGAAATTTATAGAGAAACATTGATTGATTTGCTATAGCAATGTTTCGATGCAGAATTGCATGCTGAGCTCAAAAAAGTTATTCAGACTGCTGTAACTTTAGCAGGAATAGAGATATACAGCTTTAATCGCAAAGATTGCAATAGATGCGAGAATTTGGTAGAGAATCACTACTACAGAAAAGCATCTATTCCATTAAGGCTGAGAAATTTATAGAGAAACATTGATTGATTTGCTATAGCAATGTTTCGATGCAGAATTGGATGCTGAGCTCAAAAAAGTTATTCAGACTGCTGTAACTTTAGCAGGAATAGAGATATACAGCTTTAATCGCAAAGATTGCAATAGATGCGAGAATTTGGTAGAGAATCACTACTACAGAAAAGCATCTATTCCATTAAGGCTGAGAAATTTATAGAGAAACATTGATTGATTTGCTATAGCAATGTTTCGATGCAGAATTGCATGCTGAGCTCAAAAAAGTTATTCAGACTGCTGTATTTTTGCAGATATAGAGATATACAGCTTTAATCGCAAAGATTGCAATAGATGCGAGAATTTGGTAGAGAATCACTACTACAGAAAAGCATCTATTCCATTAAGGCTGAGAAATTTATAGAGAAACATTGATTGATTTGCTATAGCAATGTTTCGATGCAGAATTGGATGCTGAGCTCAAAAAAGTTATTCAGACTGCTGTGACTTTAGCAGGAATAGAGATATACAGCTTTAATCTCAAAGATTGCAATAGATGCGAGAATTTGGTAGAGAATCACTACTACAAAAAAGCATCTATTCCATTAAGGCTGAGAAATTTATATAGAATCATTGATTGATTTGTTATAGCAATGTTTCGATGAAGAATTGGATGCTGAGCTCAAAAAAGTTACTCAGATTGCTGTATTTTTAGAATGAATAGAGATATACAGCTTTAATCGCAAAGATTGCAATAGATGCGAGAATTTGGTAGAGAATCACTACTACAGAAAAGCATCTATTCCATTAAGGCTGAGAAATTTATAGAGAAACATTGATTGATTTGCTATAGCAATGTTTCGATGCAGAATTGGATGCTGAGCTCAAAAAAGTTATTCAGACTGCTGTAACTTTAGCAGGAATAGAGATATACAGCTTTAATCGCAAAGATTGCAATAGATGCGAAAATTTGGTAGAGAATCACTACTACAGAAAAGCATCTATTCCATTAAGGCTGAGAAATTTATAGAGAATCATTGATTGATTTGTTATAGCAATGTTTCGATGAAGAATCGGATGCTGAGCTCAAAAAAGTTACTCAGACTGCTGTAATTTTTAGCAGGAATAGAGATATACAGCTTTAATCGCAAAGATTGCAATAGATGCGAGAATTTGGTAGAGAATCACTACTACAGAAAAGCATCTATTCCATTAAGGCTGAGAAATTTATAGAGAAACAATGATTGATTTGCTATAGCAATGTTTCGATGCAAAATTGGATGCTGAGCTCGAAAAAGTTACTCAGACTGCTGTCACTCTAGCAGGAATAGAGATATACAGCTTTAATCGCAAAGATTGCAATAGATGCGAGAATTTGGTAGAGAATCACTACTACAGAAAAGCATCTATTCCATTAAGGCTGAGAAATTTATAGAGAAACATTGATTGATTTGCTATAGCAATGTTTCGATGCAGAATTGCATGCTGAGCTCAAATAAGTTATTCAGACTGCTGTATTTTTGCAGGTATAGAGATATACAGCTTTAATCGCAAAGATTGCAATAGATGCGAGAATTTGGTAGAGAATCACTACTACAGAAAAGCATCTATTCCATTAAGGCTGAGAAATTTATAGAGAATCAATGATTGATTTGCTATAGCATTGTTTCGATGCAGATTTGAATGCTGAGCTCAAAAAAGTTACTCAGACTGCTGTATTTTTAGCAGGAATAGAGATATACAGCTTTAATCGCAAAGATTGCAATAGATGCGAGAATTTGGTAGAGAATCACTACTACAGAAAAGCATCTATTCCATTAAGGCTGAGAAATTTATAGAGAAACATTGATTGATTTGCTATAGCAATCTTTCGATGCAAAATTGGATGCTGAGCTCGAAAAAGTTAATCAGACTGCTGTAACTCTAGCAGGAATAGAGATATACAGCTTTAATCGCAAAGATTGCAATAGATGCGAGAATTTGGTAGAGAATCACTACTACAGAAAAGCATCTATTCCATTAAGGCTGAGAAATTTATAGTGAAACATTGATTGATTTGCTATAGCAATGTTTCGATGCAGAATTGCATGCTGAGATCAAAAAAATTATTCAGACTGCTGTCACTCTAGAAGGAGTAGAGATATTCAAGCTTTAATCGCAAAGATTGCAATAGATGCGAGAATTTGGTAGAGAATCACTACTACAGAAAAGCATCTATTCCATGAAGGCTGAGAAATTTATAGAGAAACATTGATTGATTTGCTATAACAATGTTTCGATGTAGAATTGCATGCTGAGATCAAAAAAATTATTCAGACTGCTGTCACTCTAGAATTAGTAGAGATATTCAACTTCAATCGCAAAGATTGCAATAGATGCGAGAATTTGGTAGAGAATCACTACTACAGAAAAGCATCTATTCCATGAAGGCTGAGAAATTTATAGAGAAACATTGATTGATTTGCTATAGCAATGTTTCGATGCAGAATTGCATGCTGAGATCAAAAAAGTTATTCAGACTGCTGTCACTCTAGAATTAGTAGAGATATTCAACTTCAATCGCAAAGATTGCAATAGATGCGAGAATTTGGTAGAGAATCACTACTACAGAAAAGCATCTATTCCATTAAGGCTGAGAAATTTATAGAGAAACATTGATTGATTTGCTATAGCAATGTTTCGATGCAAAATTGGATGCTGAGCTCAAAAAAGTTAATCAGACTGCTGTAACTCTAGCAGGAATAGAGATATACAGCTTTAATCGCAAAGATTGCAATAGATGCGAGAATTTGGTAGAGAATCACTACTACAGAAAAGCATCTATTCCATTAAGGCTGAGAAATTTATAGAGAATCATTGATTGATTTGCTATAGCAATGTCTCGATGCAGAATTACATGCTGAGCTCAAAAAAGTTATTCAGACTGCTGTAACTCTAGCAGGAATAGAGATATTCAGCTTTAATCTCAAAGATTGCAATAGATGCGAGAATTTGGTAGAGAATCACTGCTAAAGAAAAGCATCTATTCCATTAAGGCTGAGAAATTTATAGAGAAACATTGATTGATTTGCTATAGCAATGTTTCGATGCAGAATTGCATGCTGAGCTCAAAAAAGTTATTCAGACTGCTGTGACTTTAGCAGCAATAGAGATATGCAGCTTTAATCGCAAAGATTGCAATAGATGCGAGAATTTGGTAGAGAATCACTACTACAGAAAAGCATCTATTCCATGAAGGCTGAGAAATTTATAGAGAAACATTGATTGATTTGCTATAGCAATGTTTCGATGCAGAATTGGATGCTGAGCTCAAAAACGTTATTCAGACTGCTGTAACTTTAGCAGCAATAGAGATATACAGCTTTAATCGCAAAGATTGCAATAGATGCGAGAATTTGGTAGAGAATCACTACTACAGAAAAGCATCTATTCCATTAAGGCTGAGAAATTTATAGAGAGTCAATGATTGATTTGCTATAGCAATGTTTCGATGCAAATTTGAATGCTGAGCTCAAACAAGTTAATCAGACTGCTGTATCTCTAGCAGGAATAGAGATATACAGCTTTAATCGCAAAGATTGCAATAGATGCGAGAATTTGGTAGAGAATCACTACTACAGAAAAGCATCTATTCCATTAAGGCTGAGAAATTTATAGAGAGTCAATGATTGATTTGCTATAGCAATGTTTCGATGCAGAATTGGATGCTGAGCTCAAAAAAGTTATTCAGACTGCTGTAAATCTAGCAGGAATAGAGATACGCAGCTTTAATCGCAAAGATTGCAATAGATGCGAGAATTTGGTAGAGAATCACTACTACAGAAAAGCATCTATTCCATTAAGGCTGAGAAATTTATAGAGAAACATTGATTGATTTGCTATAGCAATGTTTCGATGCAGAATTGCATGCTGAGATCAAAAAAGTTATTCAGATTGCTGTCACTCCATAATTAGTAGAGATATTCAAGCTTTAATTGCAAAGATTTCAATAGATGCGAGAATTTGGTAGAGAATCAATACTACAGAAAAGCATCTATTCCATTAAGGCTGAGAAATTTATAGAGAATCATTGATTGATTTGCTATAGCATTGTTTCTATGAAGAATCGGATGCTGAGCTCAAAAAAGTTACTCAGATTGCTGTATTTTTAGCAGGAATAGAGATACGCAGCTTTAATCGCAAAGATTGCAATAGATGCGAGAATTTGGTAGAGAATCACTACTACAGAAAAGCATCTATTCCATTAAGGCTGAGAAATTTATAGAGAATCAATGATTGATTTGCTATAGCAATGTTTCGATGCAAATTGAATGCTGAGCTCAAAAAAGTTACTCAGACTTTTGTCACTCTAGCAGGAGTAGAGATATTCAGCTTTAATCGCAAAAGATTGCAATAGATGCGAGAATTTGGTAGAGAATCACTACTACAGAAAAGCATCTATTCCATTAAGGCTGAGAAATTTATAGAGAAACAATGATTGATTTGCTATAGCAATGTTTCGATGCAGAATTGCATGCTGAGCTCAAAAACGTTATTCAGACTGCTGTAATTTTAGCAGGAATAGAGATATACAGCTTTAATCGCAAAGATTGCAATAGATGCGAGAATTTGGTAGAGAATCACTACTACAGAAAAGCATCTATTCCATTAAGGCTGAGAAATTTATAGAGAAACAATGATTGATTTGCTATAGCAATGTTTCGATGCAAGATTACATGCTGAGCTCAAAAAGGTTATTCAGACTGCTGTAACTCTAGCAGGAATAGAGATATACAGCTTTAATCGCAAAGATTGGAATAGATGCGAGAATTTGGTAGAGAATCACTACTACAGAAAAGCATCTATTCCATTAAGGCTGAGAAATTTATAGAGAATCATTGATTGATTTGCTATAGCAATGTCTCGATGCAGAATTGCATGCTGAGCTCAGATAAGTTATTCAGACTGCTGTAACTCTAGCAGGAATAGAGATATTTTCAGCTTTAATCGCAAAGATTGCAATAGATGCGAGAATTTGGTAGAGAATCACTACTACAGAAAAGCATCTATTCCATTAAGGCTGAGAAATTTATAGAGAAACATTGATTGATTTGCTATAGCAATGTTTCGATGCAGAATTACATGCTGAGCTCAAAAAAGTTATTCAGACTGCTGTCACTCTAGCAGGAATAGAGATATACAGCTTTAATCGCAAAGATTGCAATAGATGCGAGAATTTGGTAGAGAATCACTACTACAGAAAAGCATCTATTCCATTAAGGCTGAGAAATTTATAGAGAAACATTGATTGATTTGATATAGCAATGTTTCGATGCAGAATTGCATGCTGAGCTCAAAAAAGTTATTCAGACTGCTGTCACTCTAGAATTAGTAGAGATATTCAGCTTTAATCGCAAAGATTACAATAGATGCGAGAATTTGGTAGAGAATCACTACTACAGAAAAGCATCTATTCCATTAAGGCTGAGAAATTTATAGAGAATCATTGATTGATTTGCTATAGCAATGTTTCGATGCAGAATTGGATGCTGAGCTCAAAAAAGTTATTCAGACTGCTGTAACTTTGG
Source organism: Aurelia coerulea (assembly GCA_039566865.1). Classification (NCBI taxonomy): domain Eukaryota; kingdom Metazoa; phylum Cnidaria; class Scyphozoa; order Semaeostomeae; family Ulmaridae; genus Aurelia; species Aurelia coerulea. The sequence continues at coordinate 46,904,315 of CM076943.1, forward strand.
CAGGAATAGAGATATACAGCTTTAATCGCAAAGATTGCAATAGATGCGAGAATTTGGTAGAGAATCACTACTACAAAAAAGCATCTATTCCATTAAGGCTGAGAAATTTATAGAGAAACATTGATTGATTTGCTATAGCAATGTTTCGATGCAGAATTGGATGCTGAGCTCAAAAAAGTTACTCAGACTGCTGTAACTTTAGCAGGAATAGAGATATACAGCTTTAATCGCAAAGATTGCAATAGATGCGAGAATTTGGTAGAGAATCACTACTACAGAAAAGCATCTATTCCATTAAGGCTGAGAAATTTATAGAGAAACATTGATTGATTTGCTATAGCAATGTTTCGATGCAAAATTGGATGCTGAGCTCAAAAAAGTTAATCAGACTGCTGTAACTCTAGCAGGAATAGAGATATACAGCTTTAATCGCAAAGATTGCAATAGATGCGAGAATTTGGTAGAGAATCACTACTACAGAAAAGCATCTATTCCATTAAGGCTGAGAAATTTATAGAGAAACATTGATTGATTTGCTATAGCAATGTTTCGATGCAGAATTGCATGCTGAGATCAAAAAAGTTATTCAGACTGCTGTCACTCTAGAGGAGTAGAGATATTCAAGCTTTAATCGCAAAGATTGCAATAGATGCGAGAATTTGGTAGAGAATCACTACTACAGAAAAGCATCTATTCCATTAAGGCTGAGAAATTTATAGAGAAACATTGATTGATTTGCTATAGCAATGTTTCGATGCAGAATTGCATGCTGAGCTCAAAAAAGTTATTCAAACTGCTGTCACTCTAGCATTAGTAGAGATATTCAGCTTTAATCGCAAAGATTGCAATAGATGCGAGAATTTGGTAGAGAATCACTACTACAGAAAAGCATCTATTCCATGAAGGCTGAGAAATTTATAGAGAAACATTGATTGATTTGCTATAGCAATGTTTCGATGCAGAATTGCATGCTGAGCTCAAAAAAGTTATTCAAACTGCTGTCACTCTAGAATTAGTAGAGATATTCAAGCTTTAATCGCAAAGATTGCAATAGATGCGAGAATTTGGTAGAGAATCACTACTACAGAAAAGCATCTATTCCATTAAGGCTGAGAAATTTATAGAGAAACATTGATTGATTTGCTATAGCAATGTTTCGATGCAGAATTGCATGCTGAGATCAAAAAAGTTATTCAGACTGCTGTCACTCTAGAATTAGTAGAGATATTCAGCTTTAATCGCAAAGATTGCAATAGATGCGAGAATTTGGTAGAGAATCACTACTACAGAAAAGCATCTATTCCATTAAGGCTGAGAAATTTATAGAGAAACATTGATTGATTTGCTATAGCAATGTTTCGATGCAGAATTGGATGCTGAGATTAAAAAAGTTATTCAGACTGCTGTCACTCTAGAATTAGTAGAGATATTCAACTTTAATCGCAAAGATTGCAATAGATGCGAGAATTTGGTAGAGAATCACTGCTAAAGAAAAGCATCTATTCCATTAAGGCTGAGAAATTTATAGAGAAACAATGATTGATTTGCTATAGCAATGTTTCGATGCAGAATTGCATGCTGAGCTCAAAAAAGTTATTCAGACTGCTGTCACTCTAGAATTAGTAGAGATATTCAACTTTAATCGCAAAGATTGCAATAGATGCGAGAATTTGGTAGAGAATCACTACTACAGAAAAGCATCTATTCCATTAAGGCTGAGAAATTTATAGAGAAACATTGATTGATTTGCTATAGCAATGTTTCGATGCAGAATTGCATGCTGAGCTCAGATAAGTTATTCAGACTGCTGTATTTTAGCAGGAATAGAGATATACAGCTTTAATCGCAAAGATTGCAATAGATGCGAGAATTTGGTAGAGAATCACTACTACAGAAAAGCATCTATTCCATTAAGGCTGAGAAATTTATAGAGAAACATTGATTGATTTGCTATAGCAATGTTTCGATGCAGAATTGGATGCTGAGCTCAAAAAAGTTATTCAGACTGCTGTAAATTTAGCAGGAATAGAGATATACAGCTTTAATCGCAAAGATTGCAATAGATGCGAAAATTTGGTAGAGAATCACTACTACAGAAAAGCATCTATTCCATTAAGGCTGAGAAATTTATAGAGAAACATTGATTGATTTGCTATAGCAATGTTTCGATGCAGAATTGCATGCTGAGCTCAAATAAGTTATTCAGACTGCTGTATTTTTGCAGATATAGAGATATACAGCTTTAATCGCAAAGATTGCAATAGATGCGAGAATTTGGTAGAGAATCACTACTACAGAAAAGCATCTATTCCATTAAGGCTGAGAAATTTATAGAGAAACATTGATTGATTTGCTATAGCAATGTTTCGATGCAGAATTGGATGCTGAGCTCAAAAAAGTTATTCAGACTGCTGTAACTTTAGCAGGAATAGAGATATACAGCTTTAATCGCAAAGATTGCAATAGATGCGAGAATTTGGTAGAGAATCACTACTACAGAAAAGCATCTATTCCATTAAGGCTGAGAAATTTATAGAGAATCATTGATTGATTTGTTATAGCAATGTTTCGATGCAGAATTGCATGCTGAGCTCAAAAAAGTTATTCAGACTGCTGTCACTCTAGAATTAGTAGAGATATTCAGCTTTAATCGCAAAGATTACAATAGATGCGAGAATTTGGTAGAGAATCACTACTACAGAAAAGCATCTATTCCATTAAGGCTGAGAAATTTATAGAGAATCATTGATTGATTTGCTATAGCAATGTTTCGATGCAGAATTGGATGCTGAGCTCAAAAAAGTTATTCAGACTGCTGTGACTTTAGCAGGAATAGAGATATACAGCTTTAATCGCAAAGATTGCAATAGATGCGAGAATTTGGTAGAGAATCACTACTACAAAAAAGCATCTATTCCATTAAGGCTGAGAAATTTATAGAGAATCATTGATTGATTTGCTATAGCAATGTTTCGATGCAGAATTGCATGCTGAGCTCAAAAACGTTTCTCAGATTGCAGTATTTTTAGCAGGAATAGAGATATACAGCTTTAATCGCAAAGATTGCAATAGATGCGAGAATTTGGTAGAGAATCACTACTACAGAAAAGCATCTATTCCATTAAGGCTGAGAAATTTATAGAGAAACATTGATTGATTTGCTATAGCAATCTTTCGATGCAAAATTGGATGCTGAGCTCAAAAAAGTTAATCAGACTGCTGTAACTCTAGCAGGAATAGAGATATACAGCTTTAATCGCAAAGATTGCAATAGATGCGAGAATTTGGTAGAGAATCACTACTACAGAAAAGCATCTATTCCATTAAGGCTGAGAAATTTATAGAGAAACATTGATTGATTTGCTATAGCAATGTTTCGATGCAGAATTGCATGCTGAGCTCAAAAAAGTTATTTAGACTGCTGTCACTCTAGCAGGAGTAGAGATATTCAGCTTTAATCGCAAAGATTGCAATAGATGCGAGAATTTGGTAGAGAATCACTACTACAGAAAAGCATCTATTCCATTAAGGCTGAGAAATTTATAGAGAAACATTGATTGATTTGCTATAGCAATGTTTCGATGCAGAATTGCATGCTGAGCTCAAAAAAGTTATTCAAACTGCTGTCACTCTAGAATTAGTAGAGATATTCAGCTTTAATCGCAAAGATTGCAATAGATGCGAGAATTTGGTAGAGAATCACTACTAAAGAAAAGCATCTATTCCATGAAGGCTGAGAAATTTATAGAGAAACATTGATTGATTTGCTATAGCAATGTTTCGATGCAGAATTGCATGCTGAGCTCAAAAAAGTTATTCAAACTGCTGTCACTCTAGAATTAGTAGAGATATTCAGCTTTAATCGCAAAGATTGCAATAGATGCGAGAATTTGGTAGAGAATCACTACTACAGAAAAGCATCTATTCCATTAAGGCTGAGAAATTTATAGAGAAACATTGATTGATTTGCTATAGCAATGTTTCGATGCAGAATTGCATGCTGAGCTCAAAAAAGTTATTCAAACTGCTGTCACTCTAGAATTAGTAGAGATATTCAACTTTAATCGCAAAGATTGCAATAGATGCGAGAATTTGGTAGAGAATCACTACTACAGAAAAGCATCTATTCCATGAAGGCTGAGAAATTTATAGAGAAACATTGATTGATTTGCTATAGCAATGTTTCGATGCAGAATTGCATGCTGAGCTCAAAAAAGTTATTCAGACTGCTGTCACTCTAGAATTAGTAGAGATATTCAGCTTTAATCGCAAAGATTGCAATAGATGCGAGAATTTGGTAGAGAATCACTACTAAAGAAAAGCATCTATTCCATTAAGGCTGAGAAATTTATAGAGAAACATTGATTGATTTGCTATAGCAATGGTTCGATGCAGAATTGCATGCTGAGATCAAAAAAGTTATTCAGACTGCTGTCACTCTAGAAGGAGTAGTGATATTCAAGCTTTAATCGCAAAGATTGCAATAGATGCGAGAATTTGGTAGAGAATCACTACTACAGAAAAGCATCTATTCCATTAAGGCTGAGAAATTTATAGAGAAACATTGATTGATTTGCTATAGCAATGTTTCGATGCTAAATTACATGCTGAGCTCAAAAAAGTTATTCAGACTGCTGTAACTCTAGCAGGAATAGAGATATACAGCTTTAAACGCAAAGATTGCAATAGATGCGAGAATTTGGTAGAGAATCACTAATACAGAAAAGCATCTATTCCATTGAAGGCTGAGAAATTTATAGAGAAACATTGATTGATTTGCTATAGCAATGTTTCGATGCAGAATTGCATGCTGAGCTCAAGAAAGTTATTCAGACTGCTGTCACTCTAGAATTAGTAGAGATATTCATTTTAATCGCAAAGATTGCAATAGATGCGAGAATTTGGTAGAGAATCACTACTAAAGAAAAGCATCTATTCCATGAAGGCTGAGAAATTTATAGAGAAACATTGATTGATTTGCTATAGCAATGTTTCGATGCAGAATTGCATGCTGAGATCAAAAAAGTTATTCAGATTGCTGTCACTCTAGAATTAGTAGAGATATTCAACTTTAATCGCAAAGATTGCAATAGATGCGAGAATTTGGTAGAGAATCACTACTAAAGAAAAGCATCTATTCCATTAAGGCTGAGAAATTTATAGAGAAACATTGATTGATTTGCTATAGCAATGTTTCGATGCAAAATTACATGCTGAGCTCAAAAAAGTTATTCAGACTGCTGTAACTTTAGCAGGAATAGAGATATACAGCTTTAATCTCAAAGATTGCAATAGATGCGAGAATTTGGTAGAGAATCACTACTACAGAAAAGCATCTATTCCATTAAGGCTGAGAAATTTATAGAGAAACATTGATTGATTTGCTATAGCAATGTTTCGATGCAGAATTGCATGCTGAGCTCAAAAAGTTATTCAGACTGCTGTGACTTTAGCAGGAATAGAGATATACAGCTTTAATCTCAAAGATTGCAATAGATGCGAGAATTTGGTAGAGAATCACTACTACAGAAAAGCATCTATTCCATTAAGGCTGAGAAATTTATAGAGAATCATTGATTGATTTGCTATAGCAATGTTTCGATGCAGAATTGCATGCTGAGCTCAGATAAGTTATTCAGACTGCTGTATTTTTGCAGATATAGAGATATACAGCTTTAATCGCAAAGATTGCAATAGATGCGAGAATTTGGTAGAGAATCACTACTACAGAAAAGCATCTATTCCATTAAGGCTGAGAAATTTATAGAGAAACATTGATTGATTTGCTATAGCAATGTTTCGATGCAGAATTGCATGCTGAGATCAAAAACGTTAATCAGACATCTGAAACTCTAGCAGGAATAGAGATATACAGCTTTAATCGCAAAGATTGCAATAGATGCGAGAATTTGGTAGAGAATCACTACTACAGAAAAGCATCTATTCCATTAAGGCTGAGAAATTTATAGTGAAACATTGATTGATTTGCTATAACAATGTTTCGATGTAGAATTGCATGCTGAGATCAAAAAAATTATTCAGACTGCTGTTACTCTACAATTAGTAGAGATATTCAACTTTAATCGCAAAGATTGCCATAGATGCGAGAATTTGGTAGAGAATCACTACTACAGAGAAGCATCTATTCCATTAAGGCTGAGAAATTTATAGAGAAACATTGATTTATTTTCTATAGCAATGTTTCGATGCAGAATTACTACTGAGCTCAAAAATGTTATTTAGACATCTGAAACTCTAGCAGGAATAGAGATATACAGCTTTAATCGCAAAGATTGCTATAGATGCGAGAATTTGATAGAGAATCATTACTACAGAAAAGCATCTATTCCATTAAGGCTGAGAAATTTATAGAGAATCAATGATTGATTTGCTATAGCAATGTTTCGATGCAGAATTGGATGCTGACCTCAAAAGAGTTAGTCAGCCTGCTGTAACTTTAGCAGGAATAGAGATATACAGCTTTAATCGCAAAGATTGCAATAGATGCGAGAATTTGGTAGAGAATCACTACTACAGAAAAGCATCTATTCCATTAAGGCTGAGAAATTTATAGAGAAACAATGACTGATTTGCTATTGCAATGTTTCGATGCAGAATTACATGCTGAGATCAAAAAAGTTATTCAGACTGCTGTTACTCTAGAATTAGTAGAGATATTCAACTTTAATCGCAAAGATTGCAATAGATGCGAGAATTTGGTAGAGAATCACTACTACAGAAAAGCATCTATTCCATTAAGGTTGAGAAATTTATAGAGAAACATTGATTGATTTTCTATAGCAATGTTTCGATGCAGAATTGCATGCTGAGCTCAAAAATGTTATTTAGACTGCTGTAACTCTAGCAGGAATAGAGATATACAGCTTTAATCGCAAAGATTGCAATAGATGCGAGAATTTGGTAGAGAATCACTACTACAGAAAAGCATCTATTCCATTAAGGCTGAGAAATTTATAGAGAAACATTGATTGATTTGCTATAGCAATGTTTCGATGCAGAATTGCATGCTGAGATCAAAAAAGTTATTCAGATTGCTGTCACTCTAGAATTAGTAGAGATATTCAACTTTAATCGCAAAGATTGCAATAGATGCGAGAATTTGGTAGAGAATCACTACTACAGAAAAGCATCTATTCCATTAAGGCTGAGAAATTTATAGAGAAACATTGATTGATTTGCTATAGCAATGTTTCGATGCAGAATTGCATGCTGAGCTCAGAAAAGTTATTCAGACTGCTGTCACTCTAGAATTAGTAGAGATATACAGCTTTAATCGCAAAGATTGCAATAGATGCGAGAATTTGGTAGAGAATCACTACTAAAGAAAAGCATCTATTCCATGAAGGCTGAGAAATTTATAGAGAAACATTGATTGATTTGCTATAGCAATGTTTCGATGCAGAATTGGATGCTGAGCTCAAAAAAGTTATTCAGACTGCTGTCACTCTAGAATTAGTAGAGATATTCAGCTTTAATCGCAAAGATTGCAATAGATGCGAGAATTTGGTAGAGAATCACTACTACAGAAAAGCATCTATTCCATGAAGGCTGAGAAATTTATAGAGAAACATTGATTGATTTGCTATAGCAATGTTTCGATGCAGAATTGCATGCTGAGCTCAAAAAAGTTATTCAAACTGCTGTCACTCTAGAATTAGTAGAGATATTCAACTTTAATCGCAAAGATTGCAATAGATGCGAGAATTTGGTAGAGAATCACTACTACAGAAAAGCATCTATTCCATTAAGGCTGAGAAATTTATGGAGAAACATTGATTGATTTGCTATAGCAATGTTTCGATGCAGAATTGCATGCTGAGCTCAAAAAAGTTATTCAGACTGCTGTGACTTTAGCAGGAATAGAGATATACAGCTTTAATCGCAAAGATTGCAATAGATGCGAGAATTTGGTAGAGAATCACTACTACAGAAAAGCATCTATTCCATTAAGGCTGAGAAATTTATAGAGAAACATTGATTGATTTGCTATAGCAATGTTTCGATGCAGAATTGGATGCTGAGCTCAAAAAGGTTATTCAGACTGCTGTGACTTTAGCAGGAATAGAGATATAGAGCTTTAATCGCAAAGATTGCAATAAATGCGAAAATTTGGTAGAGAATCACTACTACAGAAAAGCATCTATTCCATTAAGGCTGAGAAATTTATAGAGAAACAATGATTGATTTGCTATAGCAATGTTTCGATGCAGAATTGCATGCTGAGCTCAGATAAGTTATTCAGACTGCTGTATTTTTGCAGATATAGAGATATACAGCTTTAATCGCAAAGATTGCAATAGATGCGAGAATTTGGTAGAGAATCACTACTACAGAAAAGCATCTATTCCATTAAGGCTGAGAAATTTATAGAGAAACATTGATTGATTTGCTATAGCAATGTTTCGATGCAGAATTGGATGCTGAGCTCAAAAAAGTTATTCAGACTGCTGTAACTTTAGCAGGAATAGAGATATACAGCTTTAATCGCAAAGATTGCAATAGATGCGAGAATTTGGTAGAGAATCACTACTACAGAAAAGCATCTATTCCATTAAGGCTGAGAAATTTATATAGAATCATTGATTGATTTGTTATAGCATTGTTTCGATGAAGAATTGCATGCTGAGCTCAAAAAAGTTATTCAGACTGCTGTCACTCTAGAATTAGTAGAGATATTCATTTTCAATCGCAAAGATTACAATAGATGCGAGAATTTGGTAGAGAATCACTACTACAGAAAAGCATTTATTCCATGAAGCTGAGAAATTTATAGAGAAACATTGATTGATTTGCTATAGCAATGTTTCGATGCAGAATTGGATGCTGAGCTCAAAAAAGTTATTCAGACTGCTGTGACTTTGGCAGGAATAGAGATATACAGCTTTAATCACATAGATTGCAATAGATGCGAGAATTTGGTAGAGAATCACTACTACAAAAAAGCATCTATTCCATTAAGGCTGAGAAATTTATATAGAATCATTGATTGATTTGCTATAGCAATGTTTCGATGCAGAATCGGATGCTGAGCTCAAAAAAGTTACTCAGATTGCTGTATTTTTAGAATGAATAGAGATATACAGCTTTAATCGCAAAGATTGCAATGGATGCGAGAATTTGGTAGAGAATCACTACTACAGAAAAGCATCTATTCCATTAAGGCTGAGAAATTTATAGAGAAACAATGATTGATTTGCTATAGCAATCTTTCGATGCAAAATTGGATGCTTAGCTCAAAAAACTTAATCAGACTGCTGTAACTTTAGCAAGAATAGAGATATACAGCTTTAATCGCAAAGATTGCTATAGATGCGAGAATTTGATAGAGAATCATTACTACAGAAAAGCATCTATTCCATTAAGGCTGAGAAATTTATAGAGAAACATTGATTGATTTGCTATAGCAATGTTTCGATGCAGAATTGGATGCTGAGATTAAAAAAGTTATTCAGACTGCTGTCACACTAGAATTAGTAGAGATATTCAACTTCAATCGCAAAGATTGGAATAGATGCAAGAATTTGGTAGAGAATCACTACTACAGAAAAGCATCTATTCCATGAAGGCTGAGAAATTTATAGAGAAACATTGATTGATTTGCTATAGCAATGTTTCGATGCAGAATTGCATGCTCAGCTCAAAAAAGTTATTCAAACTGCTGTCACTCTAGAATTAGTAGAGATATTCAACTTCAATCGCAAAGATTGCAATAGATGCGAGAATTTGGTAGAGAATCACTACTAAAGAAAAGCATTTATTCCATGAAGGCTGAGAAATTTATAGAGAAACATTGATTGATTTGCTATAGCAATGTTTCGATGCAGAATTGCATGCTCAGCTCAAAAAAGTTATTCAAACTGCTGTCACTCTAGAATTAGTAGAGATATTCAACTTCAATCGCAAAGATTGCAATAGATGCGAGAATTTGGTAGAGAATCACTACTAAAGAAAAGCATTTATTCCATGAAGGCTGAGAAATTTATAGAGAAACATTGATTGATTTGCTATAGCAATGTTTCGATGCAGAATTGCATGCTCAGCTCAAAAAAGTTATTCAAACTGCTGTCACTCTAGAATTAGTAGAGATATTCAACTTCAATCGCAAAGATTGCAATAGATGCGAGAATTTGGTAGAGAATCACTACTAAAGAAAAGCATTTATTCCATGAAGGCTGAGAAATTTATAGAGAAACATTGATTGATTTGCTATAGCAATGTTTCGATGCAGAATTGCATGCTCAGCTCAAGAAAGTTATTCAGACTGCTGTCACTCTAGAATTAGTAGAGATATTCATTTTCAATCGCAAAGATTGCAATAGATGCGAGAATTTGGTAGAGAATCACTACTAAAGAAAAGCATTTATTCCATGAAGGCTGAGAAATTTATAGAGAAACATTGATTGATTTGCTATAGCAATGGTTTGATGCAGAATTGCATGCTGAGATCAAAAAAGTTATTCAGATTGCTGTCACTCTAGAATTAGTAGTGATATTCAACTTTAATCGCAAAGATTGCAATAGATGCGAGAATTTGGTAGAGAATCACTACTAAAGAAAAGCATCTATTCCATTAAGGCTGAGAAATTTATAGAGAAACATTGATTGATTTGCTATAGCAATGTTTCGATACTAAATTACATGCGGAGCTCAAAAAAGTTATTCAGACTGCTGTAACTCTAGCAGGAATAGAGATATACAGCTTTAAACGCAAAGATTGCAATCGGATCGAGAATTTGGTAGAGAATCACTAATACAGAAAAGCATTTATTCCATGAAGGCTGAGAAATTTATAGAGAAACATTGATTGATTTGCTATAGCAATGTTTCGATGCAGAATTGCATGCTCAGCTCAAGAAAGTTATTCAGACTGCTGTCACTCTAGAATTAGTAGAGATATTCATTTTCAATCGCAAAGATTGCAATAGATGCGAGAATTTGGTAGAGAATCACTACTAAAGAAAAGCATTTATTCCATGAAGGCTGAGAAATTTATAGAGAAACATTGATTGATTTGCTATAGCAATGGTTTGATGCAGAATTGCATGCTGAGATCAAAAAAGTTATTCAGATTGCTGTCACTCTAGAATTAGTAGTGATATTCAACTTTAATCGCAAAGATTGCAATAGATGCGAGAATTTGGTAGAGAATCACTACTAAAGAAAAGCATCTATTCCATTAAGGCTGAGAAATTTATAGAGAAACATTGATTGATTTGCTATAGCAATGTTTCGATACTAAATTACATGCTGAGCTCAATAAAGTTATTCAGACTGCTGTGACTTTAGCAGGAATAGAGATATACAGCTTAAATCTCAAAGATTGCAATAGATGCGAGAATTTGGTAGAGAATCACTACTACAGAAAAGCATCTATTCCATTAAGGCTGAGAAATTTATAGAGAAACATTGATTGATTTGCTATAGCAATGTTTCAATGCAGAATTGCATGCTGAGCTCAATAAAGTTATTCAGACTGCTGTGACTTTAGCAGGAATAGAGATATACAGCTTAAATCTCAAAGATTGCAATAGATGCGAGAATTTGGTAGAGAATCACTACTACAGAAAAGCATCTATTCCATTAAGGCTGAGAAATTGATAGAGAATCATTGATTGATTTGCTATAGCAATGTTTCAATGCAGAATTGCATGCTGAGCTCAAAAAAGTTATTCAGACTGCTGTGACTTTAGCAGCAATAGAGATATACAGCTTTAATCGCAAAGATTGCAATAGATGCGAGAAATTGGTAGAGAATCACTACTACAGAAAAGCATCTAGTCCATTAAGGCTGAGAAATTTATAGAGAAACATTGATTGGTTTGCTATAGCAATGTTTCGATACAGAATTGCATGCTGAGATCAAAAACGTTAATCAGACATCTGAAACTCTAGCAGGAATAGAGATATACAGCTTTAATCGCAAAGATTGCAATAGAAGCGAGAATTTGGTAGAGAATCACTACTACAGAGAAGCATCTATTCCATTAAGGCTGAGAAATTTATAGAGAAACAATGATTGATTTGCTATAACAATGTTTCGATGTAGAATTGCATGCTGAGATCAAAAAAGTTATTCAGACTGCTGTTACTCTACAATTAGTAGAGATATTCAACTTTAATCGCAAAGATTGCCATAGATGCGAGAATTTGGTAGAGAATCACTACTACAGAGAAGCATCTATTCCATTAAGGCTGAGAAATTTATAGAGAAACATTGATTTATTTTCTATAGCAATGTTTCGATGCAGAATTACTACTGAGCTCAAAAATGTTATTTAGACATCTGAAACTCTAGCAGGAATAGAGATATACAGCTTTAATCGCAAAGATTGCAATAGAAGCGAGAATTTGGTAGAGAATCACTACTACAGAGAAGCATCTATTCCATTAAGGCTGAGAAATTTATAGAGAAACAATGATTGATTTGCTATAGCAATGTTTCGATGCAGAATTGGATGCTGACCTCAAAAGAGTTAGTCAGCCTGCTGTAACTTTAGCAGGAATAGAGATATACAGCTTTAATTGCAAAGATTGCAATAGATGCGAGAATTTGGTAGAGAATCATTACTACAGAAAAGTATCCATTCCATTAAGGCTGAGAAATTTATAGAGAAACAATGACTGATTTGCTATTGCAATGTTTCGATGCAGAATTACATGCTGAGATCAAAAAAGTTATTCAGATTGCTGTTACTCTAGAATTAGTAGAGATATTCAACTTTAATCGCAAAGATTGCCATAGATGCGAGAATTTGGTAGAGAATCACTACTACAGAGAAGCATCTATTCCATTAAGGCTGAGAAATTTATAGAGAAACATTGATTTATTTTCTATAGCAATGTTTCGATGCAGAATTACTACTGAGCTCAAAAATGTTATTTAGACTGCTGTAACTTTAGCAAGAATAGAGATATACAGCTTTAATTGCAAAGATTGCATTAGATGCGAGAATTTGGTAGAGAATCACTACTACAGAAAAGCATCTATTCCATTAAGGCTGAGAAATCTATAGAGAAACATTGATTGAGTTGCTATAGCAATGTTTCGATGCAGAATTGCATGCTGAGATCAAGAAAGTTATTCAGATTGCTGCCACTCTAGAATTAATAGAGATATTCAACTTTAATCGCAAAGATTGCAATAGAAGCGAGAATTTGGTAGAGAATCACTACTACAGAGAAGCATCTATTCCATTAAGGCTGAGAAATTTATAGAGAAACATTGATTGATTTGCTATAACAATGTTTCAATGTAGAATTGCATGCTGAGATCAAAAAGGTTATTCAGACTGCTGTCACTCTAGAATTAGTAGAGATATTTGGCTTTACTCGCAAAGATTGCAATAGATGCTAGAATTTTGGTAGAGAATCACTACTACAGAAAAGCATCTATTTCATTAAGGCTGAGAAGTTTATAGAGAATCAATGATTGATTTGCTATAGCAATGCTTCGATGCAGAATTGCATGCTGAGCTCATAAATGTTATTTAGACTGCTGTCACTCTAGAATTAGTAGAGATATTCAACTTTAATCGCTAAGATTTTAAAAGATGCGAGAACTTTGGTAGAGAATCACTACTACAGAAAAGCATCTATTCCATTAAGGCTTAGAAATGTATAGAGAAACATTGATTGATTTGCTATAGCAATGTTTCGATGTAGAATTGAATGCTGAGCTCAAAAAAGTTATTCAGACTGCTGTAACTTTAGCAGGAATAGAAATATTTTGCTTTACTCGCAAAGATTGCAATAGATGCGAGAATTTTGTAGAGAATCACTACTACAAAATAGCATCTATTCCATTAAGGCTGAGAAATTTACAGAGAAGCAATGATTGATTTGCTATAGCAATGTTTCGATGCAGAATTGGATGCTGAGATCAAAACAGTTACTCAGACTGCTGCAACTTTAGCAGGAAGAGAGATATACAGCTTTAATTGCAAAGATTGCAATAGATGCGAGAATTTGGTTGAGAATCTCTACTACAGAAAAGCATCTATTCCATTAAGGCTGAGAAATTTATAGAGAAGCAATGATTGATTCGCTATAGCAATGTTTCGATGCAGAATTGCATGCTGAGCTCAAAAAAGTTACTCAGATTGCTGGCACTCTAGAATTAGTAGAGATATTTAGCTTTAATCACAAAGATTGCAAAAGTAGAGAATTTTGTAGAGAATCACTACTACAAAATAGCATCTATTCCATTAAGGCTGATAAAATTTATAGAGAAACATTGATTGATTTGCTATAGCAATGTTTCGATGCATAATTGCATGCTGAGCTCAAAAAAGTTACTCAGACTGCTGGCACTCTAGCAGGAGTAGAGATATTTCGCTCTACTCGCAAAGATGGCAATAGATGCGAGAACTTTGGTAGAGAATCACTACTACAGAAAAGCATCTATTCCATTAAGAATGATAAATTTATAGAGAAACATTGATCGATTTGCTATAACAATGTTTCAACGTAGAATTGCATGCTGAGATCAAAAAAGTTATTCAGACTGCTGTCACTCTAGAATTAGTAGTGATATTCAGCTTTAATCGTAAAGAAAGCAATAGATGCGAGAATTTGGTAGAGAATCTCTACTACAGAAAAGCATCTATTCCATTAAGGCTGAGAAATTTATAGAGAAGCAATGATTGATTTGCGATTGCAATGTTTCGATGCAGAATTGGATGCTGAGCTCAAAACAGTTACTCAGACTGCTGCAACTTTAGCAGGAATAGAGATATACAGCTTTAATCACAAAGATTGCAATAGATGCGAGAATTTGGTAGAGAATCACTACTACAAAATAGCATCTATTCCATTAAGGCTGAGAAATTTATAGAGAAACATTGATTGATTTGCTATAGCAATGTTTCGATGCAGAATTGCATGCTGAGCTCAAAAAAGTTACTCAGATTGCTGGCACTGTAGCAGGAGTAAGAGATATTTCGCTCTACACGCAAAATTTGCAATAGATGCTAGAATTTTGGTAGAGAATCACTACTACAGAAAAGCATCTATTCCATTAAGGCTGATAAATTTATAGAGAAAGATTGATTGATATGCTATAGCAATTTTTCGATATAGAATTTCTTGCTGAGCTCATAAAAGTTATTCAGACTATTGTAACTCTAGCAGGAATTGAGATATACAGCTTTTATCGAAAAGATTGCAATAGATGCGAGAATTTGGTAGAGAATCACTACTACAGAAAAGCATCTATTCCATTAAGGCTTAGAAATTTATAGAGAAACATTGATTGATTTGCTATAGCAATGTTTCGATGCAGAATTGCATGCTGAGCTCAAAAAAGTTACTCAGATTGCTGGCACTCTAGAATTAGTAGAGATATTGAGCTTTAATCACAAAGATTGCAATAGATGCGAGAATTTTGTAGAGAATCTCTACTACAGAAAAGCATCTATTCCATTAAGGCTGAGAAATTTATAGAGAATCAATGATTGATTTGCTATAGCAATGCTTCGATGCAGAATTGCATGCTGAGCTCAAAAATGTTATTTAGACTGCTGTCACTCTAGAATTAGTAGAGATATTCAACTTTAATCGCAAAGATTGCAATAGATGCGAGAATTTGGTAGAGAATCACTACTACAGAAAAGCATCTATTCCATTAAGGCTTAGAAATTTATAGAGAAACATTGATTGATTTGCTATAGCAATGTTTCGATGTAGAATTGAATGCTGAGCTCAAAAAAGTTATTCAGACTGCTGTAACTTTAGCAGGAATAGAAATATTTTGCTTTACTCGCAAAGATTGCAATAGATGCGAGAATTTTGTAGAGAATCACTACTACAAAATAGCATCTATTCCATTAAGGCTGAGAAATTTACAGAGAAGCAATGATTGATTTGCTATAGCAATGTTTCGATGCAGAATTGGATGCTGAGATCAAAACAGTTACTCAGACTGCTGCAACTTTAGCAGGAAGAGAGTTATTCAGCTTTAATCACAAAGAATGCAATAGATGCGAGAATTTTGTAGAGAATCAATACTACAAAATAGCATCTATTCCATTAAGTCTGAGTAATTTATAGAGTACATTGATTGATTTGCTATAGCAATGTTTCGATGCAGAATTTCATGCTGAGCTCAAAAAAGTTACTCAGATTGCTGGCACTCTAGCAGGAGTAAGAGATATTTCGCTCTACACGCAAAATTTGCAATAAATGCTAGAATTTTGGTAGAGAATCACTACTACAGAAAAGCATCTATTCCATTAAGGCTGATAAATTTATAGAGAAAGATTGATTGATATGCTATAGCAATTTTTCGATATAGAATTTCTTGCTGAGCTCATAAAAGTTATTCAGACTATTGTAACTCTAGCAGGAATTGAGATATACAGCTTTTATCGAAAAGATTGCAATAGATGCGAGAATTTGGTAGAGAATCACTACTACAGAAAAGCATCTATTCCATTAAGGCTTAGAAATGTATAGAGAAACATTGATTGATTTGCTATAGCAATGTTTCGATGCAGAATTGCATGCTGAGCTCAAAAAAGTTACTCAGATTGCTGGCACTCTAGCAGGAGTAAGAGATATTTCGCTCTACACGCAAAGATTGCAATAGATGCGAGAATTTTGGTAGAGAATCACTACTACAGAAAAGCATCTATTCCATTAAGGCTGAGAAATTTATAGAGAAACATTGATTGATATGCTATAGCAATGTTTCGATATAGAATTTCTTGCTGAGCTCATAAAAGTTATTCAGACTATTGTAACTCTAGCAGGAATTGAGATATACAGCTTTTATCGCAAAGATTGCAATAGATGCGAGAATTTGGTAGAGAATCACTACTACAGAAAAGCATCTATTCCATTAAGGCTGAGAAATTTATAGAGAAACATTGATTGATTTGCTATAGCAATGTTTCGATGCAGAATTGCATGCTGAGCTCAAAAAAGTTACTCAAATTGCTGGCACTCTAGAATTAGTAGAGATATTCAGCTTTAATCACAAAGATTGCAATAGATGCGAGAATTTTGTAGAGAATCTCTACTACAGAAAAGCATCTATTCCATTAAGGCTGAGAAATTTATAGAGAAACAATGATTGATTTGCTATAGCAATGTTTCGATGCAGAATTGGATGCTGAGCTCAAAAAAGTTAGTCAGCCTACTGTAACTTTAGCAGGAATAGAGATACACAGCTTTAATCGCAAAGATTGCAATAGATGCGAGAATTTTGTAGAGAATCACTACTACAAAATAGCATCTATTCCATTAAGGCTGAGAAATCAATAGAGAACATTGATTGATTTGCTATAGCAATATTTCGATGCAGAATTGAATGCTGAGCACAAATAAATTATCCAGGCTGCTGTTACTGTAACAGGAATATAGATATTCAGCTTTAATCGCAAAAATTGAAATAGATGTGAGAATTTGGTAGAGAATCACTGCTACAGAAAAACATCTACTCCATTAAGGCTGAGAAATGTATAGAGGATCATTCATTGATTTGGTATAGCAATGTGTCGATGCAAAATTAGATGCTGAGCTCAAAAAAGTTACTCAGACTAATCTCACTTTAGCAGGAGTAGAGGTATTCAGCTTTAATCGCAAAGATTGCAATAGATGTAAGAATTTGATAGAGAATCACTACTACAGAAAAGCATCTATTCCAGTTTGGCTGAGAAATTTATAGAGAAACATTGATTGATTTGCTATAGCAATGTTTCGATGCAGAATTGCATGCTGAGATCAAGAAAGTTATTCAGATTGCTGTCACTCTAGAATTAATAGAGATATTCAACTTTAATCGCAAAGATTGCAATAGATGCGAGAATTTGGTAGAGAATCACTACTACAGAAAAGCATCTATTCCATTAAGGCTGAGAAATTTATAGAGAAACATTGATTGATTTGCTATAGCAATGTTTCGATACAGAATTGCATGCTGAGATCAAAAAAGTTATTCAGACTGCTGAAACTCTAGCAGGAATAGAGATATACAGCTTTAATCGCAAAGATTGCAATAGATGCGAGAATTTGGTAGAGAATCACTACTACAGAAAAGCATCTATTCCATTAAGGCTGAGAAATTTATAGAGAAACAATGATTGATTTGCTATAGCAATGTTTCGATGCAGAATTGCATGCTGAGCTCAGAAAAGTTATTCAGACTGCTGTAATTTTTGCAGATATAGAGATATACAGCTTTAATCGCAAAGATTGCAATAGATGCGAGAATTTGGTAGAGAATCACTACTACAGAAAAGTATCTATTCCATTAAGGCTGAGAAATTTATAGAGAAACAATGACTGATTTGCTATTGCAATGTTTCGATGCAGAATTACATGCTGAGATCAAAAAAGTTATTCAGATTGCTGTTACTCTAGAATTAGTAGAGATATTCAACTTTAATCGCAAAGATTGCCATAGATGCGAGAATTTGGTAGAGAATCACTACTACAGAGAAGCATCTATTCCATTAAGGCTGAGAAATTTATAGAGAAACATTGATTTATTTTCTATAGCAATGTTTCGATGCAGAATTACTACTGAGCTCAAAAATGTTATTTAGACTGCTGTAACTTAGCAAGAATAGAGATATACAGCTTTAATTGCAAAGATTGCATAGATGCGAGAATTTGGTAGAGAATCACTACTACAGAAAAGCATCTATTCCATTAAGGCTGAGAAATCTATAGAGAAACATTGATTGAGTTGCTATAGCAATGTTTCGATGCAGAATTGCATGCTGAGATCAAGAAAGTTATTCAGATTGCTGTCACTCTAGAATTAATAGAGATATTCAACTTTAATCGCAAAGATTGCAATAGAAGCGAGAATTTGGTAGAGAATCACTACTACAGAGAAGCATCTATTCCATTAAGGCTGAGAAATTTATAGAGAAACATTGATTGATTTGCTATAACAATGTTTCGATGTAGAATTGCATGCTGAGATCAAAAAAGTTATTCAGACTGCTGTCACTCTAGAATTAGTAGAGATATTTGGCTTTACTCGCAAAGATTGCAATAGATGCTAGAATTTTGGTAGAGAATCACTACTACAGAAAAGCATCTATTTCATTAAGGCTGAGAAGTTTATAGAGAATCAATGATTGATTTGCTATAGCAATGCTTCGATGCAGAATTGCATGCTGAGCTCATAAATGTTATTTAGACTGCTGTCACTCTAGAATTAGTAGAGATATTCAACTTTAATCGCTAAGATTGCAAAAGATGCGAGAATTTGGTAGAGAATCACTACTACAGAAAAGCATCTATTCCATTAAGGCTTAGAAATGTATAGAGAAACATTGATTGATTTGCTATAGCAATGTTTCGATGTAGAATTGAATGCTGAGCTCAAAAAAGTTATTCAGACTGCTGTAACTTTAGCAGGAATAAAAATATTTTGCTTTACTCGCAAAGATTGCAATAGATGCGAGAATTTTGTAGAGAATCACTACTACAAAATAGCATCTATTCCATTAAGGCTGAGAAATTTACAGAGAAGCAATGATTGATTTGCTATAGCAATGTTTCGATGCAGAATTGGATGCTGAGATCAAAACAGTTACTCAGACTGCTGCAACTTTAGCAGGAAGAGAGATATTCAGCTTTAATCCCAAAGAATGCAATAGATGCGAGAATTTTGTAGAGAATCACTACTACAAAATAGCATCTATTCCATTAAGGCTGAGAAAATTATAGAGAAACATTGATTGATTTGCTATAGCAATGTTTCTATGCAGAATTGCATGCTGAGCTCAAAAAAGTTACTCAGACTGCTGGCACTCTAGCAGGAGTAAGAGATATTTTGCTCTACACGCAAAATTTGCAATAGATGCGAGAATTTTGGTAGAGAATCACTACTACAGAAAAGCATCTATTCCATTAAGGCTGATAAATTTATAGAGAAAGATTGATTGATATGCTATAGCAATTTTTCGATATAGAATTTCTTGCTGA
Source organism: Aurelia coerulea (assembly GCA_039566865.1). Classification (NCBI taxonomy): domain Eukaryota; kingdom Metazoa; phylum Cnidaria; class Scyphozoa; order Semaeostomeae; family Ulmaridae; genus Aurelia; species Aurelia coerulea. Next base: position 46,924,277 of record CM076943.1, read on the forward strand.
GCTCATAAAAGTTATTCAGACTATTGTAACTCTAGCAGGAATTGAGATATACAGCTTTTATCGAAAAGATTGCAATAGATGCGAGAATTTGGTAGAGAATCACTACTACAGAAAAGCATCTATTCCATTAAGGCTTAGAAATGTATAGAGAAACATTGATTGATTTGCTATAGCAATGTTTCGATGCAGAATTGAATGCTGAGCTCAAAAAAGTTATTCAGACTGCTGTAACTCTAGCAGGAATAGAGATATTCAGCTTTAATCACAAAGATTGCAATAGATGCGAGAATTTTGTAGAGAATCACTACTACAAAATAGCATCTATTCCATTAAGGCTGAGAAATTTATAGAGAAACATTGATTGATTTGCTATAGCAATGTTTCGATGCAGAATTGCATGCTGAGCTCAAAAACGTTACTCAGACTGCTGGCACTCTAGCAGGAGTAGAGATATTTCGCTCTACTCGCAAAGATGGCAATAGATGCGAGAACTTTGGTAGAGAATCACTACTACAGAAAAGCATCTATTCCATTAAGAATGATAAATTTATAGAGAAACATTGATCGATTTGCTATAACAATGTTTCAACGTAGAATTGCATGCTGAGATCAAAAAAGTTATTCAGACTGCTGTCACTCTAGAAATAGTGATATCAGCTTTAATCGTAAAGAGCAATAGATGCGAGAATTTGGTAGAGAATCTCTACTACAGAAAAGCATCTATTCCATTAAGGCTGAGAAATTTATAGAGAAGCAATGATTGATTTGCTATAGCAATGTTTCGATGCAGAATTGGATGCTGAGCTCAAAACAGTTACTCAGACTGCTGCAACTTTAGCAGGAATAGAGATATTCAGCTTTAATCACAAAGATTGCAATAGATGCGAGAATTTTGTAGAGAATCACTACTACAAAATAGCATCTATTCCATTAAGGCTGAGAAATTTATAGAGAAACATTGATTGATTTGCTATAGCAATGTTTCGATGCAGAATTGCATGCTGAGCTCAAAAAAGTTACTCAGACTGCTGGCACTCTAGCAGGAGTAAGAGATATTTCGCTCTACACGCAAAATTTGCAATAGATGCGAGAATTTTGGTAGAGAATCACTACTACAGAAAAGCATCTATTCCATTAAGGCTGATAAATTTATAGAGAAAGATTGATTGATATGCTATAGCAATTTTTCGATATAGAATTTCTTGCTGAGCTCATAAAAGTTATTCAGACTATTGTAACTCTAGCAGGAATTGAGATATACAGCTTTTATCGAAAAGATTGCAATAGATGCGAGAATTTGGTAGAGAATCACTACTACAGAAAAGCATCTATTCCATTAAGGCTTAGAAATGTATAGAGAAACATTGATTGATTTGCTATAGCAATGTTTCGATGCAGAATTGCATGCTGAGCTCAAAAAAGTTACTCAGACTGCTGGCACTCTAGCAGGAATAGAGATATTGAGCTTTACTCACAAAGATTGCAATAGATGCGAGAATTTTGTAGAGAATCACTACTACAGAAAAGCATCTATTCCATTAAGGCTGAGAAATTTATAGAGAATCAATGATTGATTTGCTATAGCAATGTTTCGATGCAGAATTGCATGCTGAGCTCATAAATGTTATTTAGACTGCTGTCACTCTAGAATTAGTAGAGATATTCAACTTTAATCGCTAAGATTGCAAAAGATGCGAGAATTTGGTAGAGAATCACTACTACAGAAAAGCATCTATTCCATTAAGGCTTAGAAATGTATAGAGAAACATTGATTGATTTGCTATAGCAATGTTTCGATGTAGAATTGAATGCTGAGCTCAAAAAAGTTATTCAGACTGCTGTAACTTTAGCAGGAATAGAAATATTTTGCTTTACTCGCAAAGATTGCAATAGATGCGAGAATTTTGTAGAGAATCACTACTACAAAATAGCATCTATTCCATTAAGGCTGATAAATTTATAGAGAAAGATTGATTGATATGCTATAGCAATTTTTCGATATAGAATTTCTTGCTGAGCTCATAAAAGTTATTCAGACTATTGTAACTCTAGCAGGAAATGAGATATACAGCTTTTATCGAAAAGATTGCAATAGATGCGAGAATTTGGTAGAGAATCACTACTACAGAAAAGCATCTATTCCATTAAGGCTGAGAAATTTATAGAGAAACATTGATTGATTTGCTATAGCAATGTTTCGATGCAGAATTGCATGCTGAGATCAAAAAAGTTATTCAGATTGCTGTCACTCTAGAATTAGTAGAGATATTCAGCTTTAATCTCAAAGATTGCAATAGATGCGAGAATTTTGTAGAGAATCACTACTACAAAATAGCATCTATTCCATTAAGGCTGATAAAATTTATAGAGAAACATTGATTGATTTGCTATAGCAATGTTTCGATGCATAATTGCATGCTGAGCTCAAAAAAGTTACTCAGACTGCTGGCACTCTAGCAGGAGTAGAGATATTTCGCTCTACTCGCAAAGATGGCAATAGATGCGAGAACTTTGGTAGAGAATCACTACTACAGAAAAGCATCTATTCCATTAAGAATGATAAATTTATAGAGAAACATTGATCGATTTGCTATAACAATGTTTCAATGTAGAATTGCATGCTGAGATCAAAAAAGTTATTCAGACTGCTGTCACTCTAGAATTAGTAGTGATATTCAGCTTTAATCGTAAAGAAAGCAATAGATGCGAGAATTTGGTAGAGAATCTCTACTACAGAAAAGCATCTATTCCATTAAGGCTGAGAAATTTATAGAGAAGCAATGATTGATTTGCTATTGCAATGTTTCGATGCAGAATTGGATGCTGAGCTCAAAACAGTTACTCAGACTGCTGCAACTTTAGCAGGAATAGAGATATACAGCTTTAATCACAAAGATTGCAATAGATGCGAGAATATTTTAGAGAATCACTACTACAAAATAGCATCTATTCCATTAAGTCTGAGTAATTTATAGAGTACATTGATTGATTTGCTATAGCAATGTTTCGATGCAGAATTGCATGCTTAGCTCAAAAAAGTTACTCAGACTGCTGGCACTCTAGCAGGAGTAAGAGATATTTCGCTCTACACGCAAAATTTGCAATAGATGCGAGAATTTTGGTAGAGAATCACTACTACAGAAAAGCATCTATTCCATTAAGGCTGATAAATTTATAGAGAAAGATTGATTGATATGCTATAGCAATTTTTCGATATAGAATTTCTTGCTGAGCTCATAAAAGTTATTCAGACTATTGTAACTCTAGCAGGAATTGAGATATACAGCTTTTATCGAAAAGATTGCAATAGATGCGAGAATTTGGTAGAGAATCACTACTACAGAAAAGCATCTATTCCATTAAGGCTTAGAAATGTATAGAGAAACATTGATTGATTTGCTATAGCAATGTTTCGATGCAGAATTGCATGCTGAGCTCAAAAAAGTTACTCAGATTGCTGGCACTCTAGAATTAGTAGAGATATTCAGCTTTAATCACAAAGATTGCAATAGATGCGAGAATTTTGTAGAGAATCACTACTACAAAATAGCATCTATTCCATTAAGGCTGATAAAATTTATAGAGAAACATTGATTGATTTGCTATAGCAATGTTTCGATGCATAATTGCATGCTGAGCTCAAAAAAGTTACTCAGACTGCTGGCACTCTAGCAGGAGTAGAGATATTTCGCTCTACTCGCAAAGATGGCAATAGATGCGAGAACTTTGGTAGAGAATCACTACTACAGAAAAGCATCTATTCCATTAAGAATGATAAATTTATAGAGAAACATTGATCGATTTGCTATAACAATGTTTCAATGTAGAATTGCATGCTGAGATCAAAAAAGTTATTCAGAGTGCTGTCACTCTAGAATTAGTAGTGATATTCAGCTTTAATCGTAAAGAAAGCAATAGATGCGAGAATTTGGTAGAGAATCTCTACTACAGAAAAGCATCTATTCCATTAAGGCTGAGAAATTTATAGAGAAGCAATGATTGATTTGCTATTGCAATGTTTCGATGCAGAATTGGATGCTGAGCTCAAAACAGTTACTCAGACTGCTGCAACTTTAGCAGGAATAGAGATATTCAGCTTTAATCACAAAGAATGCAATAGATGCGAGAATTTTGTAGAGAATCACTACTACAGAAAAGCATCTATTCCATTAAGGCTGATAAATTTATAGAGAAAGATTGATTGATATGCTATAGCAATTTTTCGATATAGAATTTCTTGCTGAGCTCATAAAAGTTATTCAGACTATGGTAACTCTAGCAGGAATTGAGATATACAGCTTTTATCGAAAAGATTGCAATAGATGCGAGAATTTGGTAGAGAATCACTACTACAGAAAAGCATCTATTCCATTAAGGCTTAGAAATGTATAGAGAAACATTGATTGATTTGCTATAGCAATGTTTCGATGCAGAATTGCATGCTGAGCTCAAAAAAGTTACTCAGATTGCTGGCACTCCAGAATTAGTAGAGATATTCAGCTTTAATCACAAAGATTGCAATAGATGCGAGAATTTTGTAGAGAATCACTACTACAAAATAGCATCTATTCCATTAAGGCTGATAAAATTTATAGAGAAACATTGATTGATTTGCTATAGCAATGTTTCGATGCATAATTGCATGCTGAGCTCAAAAAAGTTACTCAGACTGCTGGCACTCTAGCAGGAGTAGAGATATTTCGCTCTACTCGCAAAGATGGCAATAGATGCGAGAACTTTGGTAGAGAATCACTACTACAGAAAAGCATCTATTCCATTAAGAATGATAAATTTAAAGAGAAACATTGATCGATTTGCTATAACAATGTTTCAATGTAGAATTGCATGCTGAGATCAAAAAAGTTATTCAGACTGCTGTCACTCTAGAATTAGTAGTGATATTCAGCTTTAATCGTAAAGAAAGCAATAGATGCGAGAATTTGGTAGAGAATCTCTACTACAGAGAAGCATCTATTCCATTAAGGCTGAGAAATTTATAGAGAAGCAATGATTGATTTGCTATTGCAATGTTTCGATGCAGAATTGGATGCTGAGCTCAAAACAGTTACTCAGACTGCTGCAACTTTAGCAGGAATAGAGATATACAGCTTTAATCACAAAGATTGCAATAGATGCGAGAATATTTTAGAGAATCACTACTACAAAATAGCATCTATTCCATTAAGTCTGAGTAATTTATAGAGTACATTGATTGATTTGCTATAGCAATGTTTCGATGCAGAATTGCATGCTGAGCTCAAAAAAGTTACTCAGATGGCTGGCACTCTAGCAGGAGTAAGAGATATTTCGCTCTACACGCAAAATTTGCAATAGATGTGAGAATTTTGGTAGAGAATCACTACTACAGAAAAGCATCTATTCCATTAAGGCTGATAAATTTATAGAGAAAGATTGATTGATATGCTATAGCAATTTTTCGATATAGAATTTCTTGCTGAGCTCATAAAAGTTATTCAGACTATTGTAACTCTAGCAGGAATTGAGATATACAGCTTTTATCGAAAAGATTGCAATAGATGCGAGAATTTGGTAGAGAATCACTACTACAGAAAAGCATCTATTCCATTAAGGCTTAGAAATGTATAGAGAAACATTGATTGATTTGCTATAGCAATGTTTCGATGCAGAATTGCATGCTGAGCTCAAAAAAGTTACTCAGATTGCTGGCACTCTAGAATTAGTAGAGATATTCAGCTTTAATCACAAAGATTGCAATAGATGCGAGAATTTTGTAGAGAATCTCTACTACAGAAAAGCATCTATTCCATTAAGGCTGAGAAATTTATAGAGAAGCAATGATTGATTTGCTATTGCAATGTTTCGATGCAGAATTGGATGCTGAGCTCAAAACAGTTACTCAGACTGCTGCAACTTTAGCAGGAATAGAGATATACAGCTTTAATCACAAAGATTGCAATAGATGCGAGAATTTTGTAGAGAATCACTACTACAAAATAGCATCTATTCCATTAAGTCTGAGTAATTTATAGAGTACATTGATTGATTTGCTATAGCAATGTTTCGATGCAGAATTGCATGCTGAGCTCAAAAAAGTTACTCAGATTGCTGGCACTCTTGCAGGAGTAGAGATATTTCGCTCTACTTGCAAAGATTGCAATAGATGCGAGAATTTTGGAAGAGAATCACTACTACAGAAAAGCATCTATACAATTAAGGCTGAGAAATATATAGAGAAACATTGATTCATATGCTATAGCAATGTTTTGTTGTAGAATTGCATGCTGAGCTCAAAAAAGTTATTCAGACTGCTGTCACTCTAGAATTAGTAGAGATATTCAACTTCAATCGCAAAGATTGGAATAGATGCGAGAATTTGGTAGAGAATCACTACTACAGAAAAGCATCTATTCCATTAAGAATGATAAATTTATAGAGAAACATTGATCGATTTGCTATAGCAATGTTTCGATGCAGATTTGAATGCTGAGCTCAAAGAAGTTATTCAGACTGCTGTAAATCTAGTAGGAATAGAGATATACAGCTTTAATCGCAAAGACTGCAATAGATGCGAGAATTTGGTAGAGAATCACTACTACAGAAAAGCATCTATTCCATTAAGGCTGAGAAATTTATAGAGAAGCAATGATTGATTTGCTATAGCCATGTTTCGATGCAGAATTGGATGAAAGCTTAAAAAAGTTATTCAGACGTCTGTAAATTTAGTAGGAATAGAGATATACAGCTTTAATCACAAAGATTGCAATAGATGCGAGAATATTTTAGAGAATCACTACTACAAAATAGCATCTATTCCATTAAGTCTGAGTAATTTATAGAGTACATTGATTGATTTGCTATAGCAATGTTTCGATGCAGAATTGCATGCTTAGCTCAAAAAAGTTACTCAGACTGCTGGCACTCTAGCAGGAGTAAGAGATATTTCACTCTACACGCAAAATTTGCAATAGATGCGAGAATTTTGGTAGAGAATCACTACTACAGAAAAGCATCTATTCCATTAAGGCTGATAAATTTATAGAGAAAGATTGATTGATATGCTATAGCAATTTTTCGATATAGAATTTCTTGCTGAGCTCATAAAAGTTATTCAGACTATTGTAACTCTAGCAGGAATTGAGATATACAGCTTTTATCGAAAAGATTGCAATAGATGCGAGAATTTGGTAGAGAATCACTACTACAGAAAAGCATCTATTCCATTAAGGCTTAGAAATGTATAGAGAAACATTGATTGATTTGCTATAGCAATGTTTCGATGCAGAATTGCATGCTGAGCTCAAAAAAGTTACTCAGATTGCTGGCACTCTAGAATTAGTAGAGATATTCAGCTTTAATCACAAAGATTGCAATAGATGCGAGAATTTTGTAGAGAATCACTACTACAAAATAGCATCTATTCCATTAAGGCTGATAAAATTTATAGAGAAACATTGATTGATTTGCTATAGCAATGTTTCGATGCATAATTGCATGCTGAGCTCAAAAAAGTTACTCAGACTGCTGGCACTCTAGCAGGAGTAGAGATATTTCGCTCTACTCGCAAAGATGGCAATAGATGCGAGAACTTTGGTAGAGAATCACTACTACAGAAAAGCATCTATTCCATTAAGAATGATAAATTTATAGAGAAACATTGATCGATTTGCTATAACAATGTTTCAATGTAGAATTGCATGCTGAGATCAAAAAAGTTATTCAGAGTGCTGTCACTCTAGAATTAGTAGTGATATTCAGCTTTAATCGTAAAGAAAGCAATAGATGCGAGAATTTGGTAGAGAATCTCTACTACAGAAAAGCATCTATTCCATTAAGGCTGAGAAATTTATAGAGAAGCAATGATTGATTTGCTATTGCAATGTTTCGATGCAGAATTGGATGCTGAGCTCAAAACAGTTACTCAGACTGCTGCAACTTTAGCAGGAATAGAGATATTCAGCTTTAATCACAAAGAATGCAATAGATGCGAGAATTTTGTAGAGAATCACTACTACAGAAAAGCATCTATTCCATTAAGGCTGATAAATTTATAGAGAAAGATTGATTGATATGCTATAGCAATTTTTCGATATAGAATTTCTTGCTGAGCTCATAAAAGTTATTCAGACTATTGTAACTCTAGCAGGAATTGAGATATACAGCTTTTATCGAAAAGATTGCAATAGATGCGAGAATTTGGTAGAGAATCACTACTACAGAAAAGCATCTATTCCATTAAGGCTTAGAAATGTATAGAGAAACATTGATTGATTTGCTATAGCAATGTTTCGATGCAGAATTGCATGCTGAGCTCAAAAAAGTTACTCAGATTGCTGGCACTCCAGAATTAGTAGAGATATTCAGCTTTAATCACAAAGATTGCAATAGATGCAAGAATTTTGTAGAGAATCACTACTACAAAATAGCATCTATTCCATTAAGGCTGATAAAATTTATAGAGAAACATTGATTGATTTGCTATAGCAATGTTTCGATGCATAATTGCATGCTGAGCTCAAAAAAGTTACTCAGACTGCTGGCACTCTAGCAGGAGTAGAGATATTTCGCTCTACTCGCAAAGATGGCAATAGATGCGAGAACTTTGGTAGAGAATCACTACTACAGAAAAGCATCTATTCCATTAAGAATGATAAATTTATAGAGAAACATTGATCGATTTGCTATAACAATGTTTCAATGTAGAATTGCATGCTGAGATCAAAAAAGTTATTCAGACTGCTGTCACTCTAGAATTAGTAGTGATATTCAGCTTTAATCGTAAAGAAAGCAATAGATGCGAGAATTTGGTAGAGAATCTCTACTACAGAGAAGCATCTATTCCATTAAGGCTGAGAAATTTATAGAGAAGCAATGATTGATTTGCTATTGCAATGTTTCGATGCAGAATTGGATGCTGAGCTCAAAACAGTTACTCAGACTGCTGCAACTTTAGCAGGAATAGAGATATACAGCTTTAATCACAAAGATTGCAATAGATGCGAGAATATTTTAGAGAATCACTACTACAAAATAGCATCTATTCCATTAAGTCTGAGTAATTTATAGAGTACATTGATTGATTTGCTATAGCAATGTTTCGATGCAGAATTGCATGCTGAGCTCAAAAAAGTTACTCAGATGGCTGGCACTCTAGCAGGAGTAAGAGATATTTCGCTCTACACGCAAAATTTGCAATAGATGTGAGAATTTTGGTAGAGAATCACTACTACAGAAAAGCATCTATTCCATTAAGGCTGATAAATTTATAGAGAAAGATTGATTGATATGCTATAGCAATTTTTCGATATAGAATTTCTTGCTGAGCTCATAAAAGTTATTCAGACTATTGTAACTCTAGCAGGAATTGAGATATACAGCTTTTATCGAAAAGATTGCAATAGATGCGAGAATTTGGTAGAGAATCACTACTACAGAAAAGCATCTATTCCATTAAGGCTTAGAAATGTATAGAGAAACATTGATTGATTTGCTATAGCAATGTTTCGATGCAGAATTGCATGCTGAGCTCAAAAAAGTTACTCCGATTGCTGGCACTCTAGAATTAGTAGAGATATTCAGCTTTAATCACAAAGATTGCAATAGATGCGAGAATTTTGTAGAGAATCTCTACTACAGAAAAGCATCTATTCCATTAAGGCTGAGAAATTTATAGAGAAGCAATGATTGATTTGCTATTGCAATGTTTCGATGCAGAATTGGATGCTGAGCTCAAAACAGTTACTCAGACTGCTGCAACTTTAGCAGGAATAGAGATATACAGCTTTAATCACAAAGATTGCAATAGATGCGAGAATTTTGTAGAGAATCACTACTACAAAATAGCATCTATTCCATTAAGTCTGAGTAATTTATAGAGTACATTGATTGATTTGCTATAGCAATGTTTCGATGCAGAATTGCATGCTGAGCTCAAAAAAGTTACTCAGATTGCTGGCACTCTTGCAGGAGTAGAGATATTTCGCTCTACTTGCAAAGATTGCAATAGATGCGAGAATTTTGGAAGAGAATCACTACTACAGAAAAGCATCTATACAATTAAGGCTGAGAAATTTATAGAGAAACATTGATTCATATGCTATAGCAATGTTTTGTTGTAGAATTGCATGCTGAGCTCAAAAAAGTTATTCAGACTGCTGTCACTCTAGAATTAGTAGAGATATTCAACTTCAATCGCAAAGATTGGAATAGATGCGAGAATTTGGTAGAGAATCACTACTACAGAAAAGCATCTATTCCATTAAGAATGATAAATTTATAGAGAAACATTGATCGATTTGCTATAGCAATGTTTCGATGCAGATTTGAATGCTGAGCTCAAAGAAGTTAATCAGACTGCTGTAAATCTAGTAGGAATAGAGATATACAGCTTTAATCGCAAAGATTGCAATAGATGCGAGAATTTGGTAGAGAATCACTACTACAGAAAAGCATCTATTCCATTAAGGCTGAGAAATTTATAGAGAAACAATGATTGATTTGCTTTAGCAAAGTTTCGATGCAGCATTGGATGAAAGCTTAAAAAAGTTATTCAGACGTCTGTAAATTTAGTAGGAATAGAGATATACAGCTTTAATCGCAAAGAATGCAATAGATGCGAGATTTTGGTAGAGAATCTCTACTACAGAAAAGCATCTATTCCATTTAGGCGGAGAAATTTATAGAGAAACAATGATTGATTTGCTATAGCCATGTTTCGATGCAGAATTGGATGAGAGCTTAAAAAATTTATTCAGACGTCTGTAAACTTAGTAGGAATAGAGATATACAGCTTTAATCGCAAAGAATGCAATAGATGCGAGAATTTGGTAGAGAATCACTACTACAGAAAAGCATCTATTCCATTAAGGCTGAGAAATTTATAGAGAAACATTGATTGATTTGCTATAGCAATGTTTCGATGCAGATTTGAATGCTGAGCTCAAAGAAGTTAATCAGACTGCTGTAAATCTAGTAGGAATAGAGATATTCAACTTCAATCGCAAAGACTGCAATAGATGCGAGAATTTGGTAGAGAATCACTACTACAGAAAAGCATCTATTCCATTAAGGCTGAGAAATTTATAGAGAATCAATAATTGATTTGCTATAGCATTGTTTCGATGCAGATTTGAATGCTGAGCTCAAAAAAGTTAATCAGACTGCTGTATCTCTAGCAGGAATAGAGATATACAGCTTTAATCGCAAAGATTGCAATAGATGCGAAAATTTGGTAGAGAATCACTACTACAAAAAAGCATCTATACCATTAAGGCTTAGAAAAATATAGTGAAAACAATGATTGATTTGTCATAGCAATGTTTCGATGCAAAATTGGATGCTGAGCTCAAAAAACTTGTTCAGACTGCTGTAACTCTAGCAGGAATAGAGATATACAGCTTTAATCGCAAAGATTGCAATAGATGCGAGAATTTGGTAGAGAATCACTACTACAGAAAAGCATCTATTCCATTAAGGCTGAGAAATTTATAGAGAAACATTGATTGATTTGCTATAGCAATGTTTCGATGCAGAATTGGATGCTGAGCTCAAAAAAGTTATTCAGACTGCTGTGACTCTAGCAGGAAAAGAGATATACAGCTTTAATCGCAAAGATTTCAATAAATGCGAAAATTTGGTAGAGAATCACTACTACAAAAAAGCATCTATTCCATTAAGGCTGAGAAATTTATATAGAATCATTGATTGATTTGCTATAGCATTGTTTCGATGAAGAATCGGATGCTGAGCTCAAAAAAGTTACTCAGATTGCTGTATTTTTAGCATGAATAGAGATATACAGCTTTAATCGCAAAGATTGCCATAGATACGAGAATTTGGTAGAGAATCACTACTACAGAAAAGCATCTATACCATTAAGGCTGAGAATTTTATAGTGAAACAATGATTGATTTGCTATAGCAATGTTTCGATGCAGAATTGCATGCTGAGATCAAAAAAGTTATTCAGACTGCTGTCACTCTAGAATTAGTAGAGATATACAGCTTTAATCGCAAAGATTGCAATAGATGCGAGAATTTGGTAGAGAATCACTACTACAGAAAAGCATCTATTCCATTAAGGCTGAGAAATTTATAGAGAATCATTGATTGATTTGCTATAGCAATGTCTCGATGCAGAATTGCATGCTGAGCTCAAAAAAATTATTCAGACTGCTGTAACTCTAGCAGGAATAGAGATATTCATCTTCAATCGCAAACATTGCAATAGATGCGAGAATTTGGAAGAGAATCACTACTACAGAAAAGCATCTATTCCATTAAGGCTGAGAAATTTATAGAGAAACATTGATTGATTTGCTATAGCAATGTTTCGATGCAGATTTGAATGCTGAGCTCAAAGAAGTTAATCAGACTGCTGTCACTCTAGAATTAGTAGAGATATTCATTTTCAATCGCAAAGATTGCAATAGATGCGAGAATTTGGTAGAGAATCACTACTACAGAAAAGCATTTATTCCATTAAGGCTGAGAAATTTATAGAGAAACATTGATTGATTTGCTATAACAATGTTTCGATGCAGATTTGAATGCTGAGCTCAAAGAAGTTAATCAGACTGCTGTCACTCTAGAATTAGTAGAGATATTCATTTTCAATCGCAAAGATTGCAATAGATGCGAGAATTTGGTAGAGAATCACTACTACAGAAAAGCATTTATTCCATTAAGGCTGAGAAATGTATAGAGAATCATTGATTGATTTGCTATAGCAATGTCTCGATGCAGAATTGCTAGCTGAGCTCAAAAAAGTTATTCAGACTGCTGTCACTCTAGAATTAGTAGAGATATTCATTTTCAATCGCAAAGATTGCAATAGATGCGAGAATTTGGTAGAGAATCACTACTACAGAAAAGCATTTATTCCATTAAGACTGAGAAATTTATAGAGAAACATTGATTGATTTGCTATAGCAATGTTTCGATGCAGAATTGGATGCTGAGCTCAAAAAGGTTATTCAGACTGCTGTGACTTTAGCAGGAATAGAGATATAGAGCTTTAATCGCAAAGATTGCAATAAATGCGAAAATTTGGTAGAGAATCACTACTACAAAAAAGCATCTATTCCATTAAGGCTGAGAAATTTATAGAGAGTCAATGATTGATTTGCTATAGCATTGTTTTGATGCAGATTTGAATCCTGAGCTCAAAAAAGTTAATCAGACTGCTGTATCTCTAGCAGGAATAGAGATATACAGCTTTAATCGCAAAGATTGGAATAGATGCGAAAATTTGGTAGAGAATCACTACTACAGAAAAGCATCTATTCCATTAAGGCTTAGAAAGTTATAGAGAGTCAATGACTGATTTGCTATAGCATTGTTTTGATGCAGATTTGAATGCTGAGCTCAAAAAAGTTAATCAGACTGCTGTATCTCTAGCAGGAATAGAGATATACAGCTTTAATCGCAAAGATTGCAATAGATGCGAAAATTTGGTAGAGAATCACTACTACAGAAAAGCATCTATTCCATTAAGGCTTAGAAATTTATAGTGAAACAATGATTGATTTGCTATAGCATTGTTTTGATGCAGAATTGCATGCTGAGCTCAAAAAAGTTATTCAAACTGCTGTCACTCTAGAATTAGTAGAGATATTCAACTTCAATCGCAAAGATTGCAATAGATGCGAGAATTTGGTAGAGAATCACTACTACAGAAAAGCATCTATTCCATTAAGGTTGAGAAATTTATAGAGAAACATTGATTGATTTGCTATAGCAATGTTTTGTTGTAGAATTGCATGCTGAGCTCAAAAAAGTTATTCAGACTGCTGTAACTCTAGCAGGAATAGAGATATACAGCTTTAATCGCAAAGATTGCAATAGATGCAAGAATTTGGTAGAGAATCACTACTACAGAAAAGCATCTATTCCATTAAGGCTTAGAAATGTATAGAGAAACATTGAATGATTTGCGATAGCAATTTTTCGATGCAGAATTGGATGCTGAGCTCAAAATGTTACTCAGACTGCTACAACTTTGGCAGGAATAGAGATATACCACTTAAATCGCAAAGATTGCAATAGATGCAAGAATTTGGTAGAGAATCACTACTATAGAAAAGCATCTTGTCCATTAAGGCTGAGAAATTTTATAGACAAGCATTGATTGATTTGCTATAGCAATGTTTCGATGCAGAAGTGAAAGCTGAGCTCCAAAACGTTAACCAGACTGCTTTAACTTTAGCAAGAATAGAGATATACAGCTTTAATAGCAAAGATTGCAATAGACGCGAGAATTTGGTAGAGAATCACTACTATAGAAAAGCATCTATTCCATAAGGCTGAGAAATTTATATTGAAACATTGATTGATTTTCTATAGCAATGTTTCGATGCAGAATTACTACTGAGCTCATAAATGTTATTTAGACTGCTGTAACTTTAGTAAGAATAGAGATATACAGCTTTAAATACAGAGATTGCAATAGATGCGAGAATTTGGTAGAGAATCATTACTACAGAAAAGCATCCACTCCATGAAGGCTGAGAAATTTATAGAGAAACATTGATTGATTTGCTATAACAATGTTTCGATGTAGAATTGCATGCTGAGATCAAAAAAGTTATTCAGACTGCTGTCACTCTAGAATTAGTAGAGATATTCAGCTTTAATCACAAAGATTGCAATAGATGCGAGAATGTTGGTAGAGAATCACTACTACAAAATAGCATCTATTCCATTAAGTCTGAGTAATTTATAGAGATACATTGATTGATTTGCTATAGCAATGTTTCGATGCGGAATTGCATGCTGAGCTCAAAAAAGTTACTCAGATTGCTGGCACTCTAGCAGGAGTAGAGATATTTCGCTCTACTCGCAAAGATTGCAATAGATGCGAGAATTTTGGAAGAGAATCACTACTACAGAAAAGCATCTATACAATTAAGGCTGAGAAATTTATAGAGAAACATTGATTGATATGCTATAGCAATGTTTCGATATAGAATTACTTGCTGAGCTCATAAAAGTTATTCAGACTGCTTTAACTCTAGCAGGAATTGAGATATACAGCTTTAATCGAAACGATTGCAATAGATGCGAGAATTTGGTAGAGAATCACTACTACAGAATAGCATCTATTCAATTAAGGCTGAGAAATTTATAGAGAAACATTGATTGATTTGCTATAACAATGTTTCGATGTAGAGTTGCATGCTGAGATCAAAAAAGTTATTCAGACTGCTGTCACTCTAGAATTAGTAGAGATATTCAGCTTTAATCACAAAGATTGCAATGGATGCGAGAAATTGGTAGAGAATCACTACTACAGAAAAGCATCTATTCAATTAAGGCTGAGAAATTTATAGAGAAACATTGATTGATTTGCTATAGCAATGTTTCGATGCAGAATTGGATGCTGAGCTCAAAAACGTTACTCAGACTGCTGTCACTTTAGCAGAAATAGAGATATTTTGCTTTACTCGCAAAGATTGCAATAGATGCGTGAATTTTGATAGTGAATCACTACTACAGAAAAGCATCTATTCCATTAAGGCTGAGATATTTATAGAGAAACATTAATTGATTTGCTATAACAATGTTTCGATGTAGAATTGCATGCTGAGATCAAAAAAGTTATTCAGACTGCTGTCACTCTAGAAATAGTAGAGATATTCAGCGTTAATCACAAAGATTGCAATAGATGCGAGAATTTTGGAAGAGAATCACTACTACAGAAAAGCATCTATACAATTAAGGCTGAGAAATTTATAGAGAAACATTGATTGATTTGCTATAACAATGTTTCGATGTAGAGTTGCATGCTGAGATCAAAAAAGTTATTCAGACTGCTGTCACTCTAGAATTAGTAGAGAAATTCAGCTTTAATCACAAAGATTGCAATGGATGCGAGAAATTGGTAGAGAATCACTACTACAGAAAAGCTTCTATTCAATTAAGGCTGAGAAATTTATAGAGAAACATTGATTGATTTGCTATAGCAATTATTCGATGCAGAATTGGATGCTGAGCTCAAAAACGTTACTCAGACTGCTGTCACTTTAGCAGAAATAGAGATATTTTGCTTTACTCGCAAAGATTGCAATAGATGCGTGAATTTTGATAGAGAATCACTACTACAGAAAAGCATCTATTCCATTAAGGCTGAGATATTTATAGAGAAACATTAATTGATTTGCTATAACAATGTTTCGATGTAGAATTGCATGCTGAGATCAAAAACGTTAGTCAGACTGCTGTCACTCTAGAATTAGTAGAGAAATTCAGCTTTAATCACAAAGATTGCAATGGATGCGAGAAATTGGTAGAGAATCGCTACTACAGAAAAGCTTCTATTCAATTAAGGCTGAGAAATTTATAGAGAAGCATTGATTGATATGCTATAGCAATGTTTCGATATAGAATTACTTGCTGAGCTCATAAAAGTTATTCAGACTGCTGTAACTCTAGCAGGAATTGAGATATACAGCTTTAATCGAAACGATTGCAATAGATGCGATAATTTGGTAGAGAATCACTACTACAGAAAAGCATCTATTCCATTAAGGCTGAGAAATTTATTGAAAAACATTGATTGATTTGCTATAGCAATGTTTCGATGCAGAATTGGATGCTGAGCTCAAAAACGTTAGTCAGACTGCTGTCACTCTAGAATTAGTAGAGATATACAGCTTTAATTGCAAAGATTGCAATAGATGCGATAATTTGGTAGAGAATCACTACTACAGAAAAGCATCTATTCAATTAAGGCTGAGAATTTTATAGAGAAACATTGATTGATTTGCTATAGCAATGTATCGATGCAGAATTGAATGCTGAGCTCAAAAACGTTACTCAGACTGCTGTAACTCTAGCAGGAATAGAGATATACAGCTTTAATCGCAAAGATTGCAATAGATGCGAGAATTTGGTAGAGAATCACTACTACAGAAAAGCATCTATTCCATTAAGGCTGAGAAATTTATAGAGAAACATTGATTGATTTGCTATAGCAATGTATCGAT
Organism: Aurelia coerulea; assembly: GCA_039566865.1. Lineage (NCBI taxonomy): Eukaryota > Metazoa > Cnidaria > Scyphozoa > Semaeostomeae > Ulmaridae > Aurelia > Aurelia coerulea. The sequence goes on from CM076943.1 coordinate 46,941,240, forward strand.
GCAAAATTGGCTGCTGAGCTCAAAAAAGTTATTCAGATTGCTGTCACTCCAGAATTAGTAGAGATATACAGCTTTAATCGCAAAGATTGCAATATATGCGATAATTTGGTAGAGAATCACTACTACAGAAAAGCATCTATTCCATTAAGGCTGAGAAATTTATAGAGAATCAATGATTGATTTGCTATAGCAATGTATCGATGCAAAATTGGCTGCTGAGCTCAAAAATGTTATTCAGATTGCTGTCACTCCAGAATTAGTAGAGATATGCAGCTTTAATCGCAAAGATTGCAATAGATGCGAGAATTTGGTTGAGAATCACTACTACAGAAAAGCATCTATTCCATTAAGGCTGAGAAATTTATAGAGAAACAATGATTGATTTGCTATAGCAATGTTTTAATGCAGAATTGGCTGCTGAGCTCAAAAAAGTTATTCAGATTGCTGTCACTCCAGAATTAGTAGAGATATGCAGCTTTAATCGCAAAGATTGCAATAGATGCGAGAATTTGGTAGAGAATCACTAATACAGAAAAGCATCTATTCCATTAAGACTGAGAAATTTATAGAGAAACATTGATTGATTTTCTATAGCAATGTATCGATGCAAAATTGGCTGCTGAGCTCAAAAAAGTTATTCAGATTGCTGTCACTCCAGAATTAGTAGAGATATTCAACTTTAATCTCAAAGATTGCAATAGATGCGAGAATTTGGTAGAGAATCACTACTACAGAAAAGCATCTATTCCATCAAGGCTGCCAAATTTATAGAGAAACATTGATTGATTTGCTATAGCAATGTTTCGATGCAGAATTGGATGCTGACCTCAAAAGAGTTAGTCAGCCTGCTGTACCTTTAGCAGGAATAGAGATACACAGCTTTAATTGCAAAGATTGCAATAGATGCGAGAATTTGGTAGAGAATCACTACTACAGAAAAGCATCTATACCATTAAGACTGAGAAATTTACAGAGAAACATTGATTGATTTTCTATAGCAATGTATCGATGCAAAATAGAATACTGAGCTCTAAAAAGATATTCAGACTGCTGTAACTCTAGCAGGAATAGAGGAATACAGCTTTAATCGCAAAGATTGCAATAGATGCTAGAATTTGGTAGAGAATCACTACTACAGAAAAGCATCTATTCCATTAAGGCTGAGAAATTAATAGAGAAACAATGATTGATTTGCTATAGCAATGTTTCGATGCAGAATTGAATGCTGAGCTCACAAAAGTTATTCAGACTGCTGTCACTGCAGCATTAGTAGAGATATTCAACTTTACTAGCAAAGATTGCAATAGATGCGAGAATTTGGTAGAGAATCACTACTACAGAAAAGCATCTATTCCATTAAGGCTGTTAATTTTATAGAGAAACATTGATTGATTTGTTATAGCAATGTATCGATGCAGAATTGAATGCTGAGCTCTAAAAAGATATTCAAACTGCTGTAACTCTACCAGGAATAGAGGAATACAGCTTTAATCGCAAAGATTGCAATAGATGCTAGAATTTGGTAGAGAATCACTACTACAGAAAAGCATCTATTCCATTAAGGCTGAGAAATTAATAGAGAAACAATGATTGATTTGCTATAGCAATGTTTCGATGCAGAATTGGCTGCTGAGCACAAAAAAGTTACTCAGACTTCTGTAACTCTAGCAGGAATAGAGATATACAGCTTTAATCGACAAGAATGCAATAGATGCGAGAATTTGGTAGAGAATCACTACTACAGAAAAGCATCTATTCCATTAAGGCAGAGAAATTTATAGAGAAACATTGATTGATTTGCTATAGCAATGTTTCGATGCAGAAATGCATGCTGAGATCAAGAAAGCTATTAAGATTGCTGTCACTCTAGAATTAATAGAGATATTCAGCTTTAATCGCAAAGATTGCAATAGATGCGAGAATTTGGTAGAGAATCACTACTACAGAAAAGCATCTATTCCGTTAAGGCTGAGAAATTTATAGAGAAACATTGATTGATTTGCTATAGCAATGTTTCGATGCAGAATTGCATGCTGAGATCAAAAAATTTATTCAGATTGCTGTCACTCTATATTTAGTAGAGATATTTAATTTTAATCGCAAAGATTGCAATAGATGCGAGAATTTGGTAGAGAATCACTACTAAAGAAAAGCATCTATTCCATTAAGGCTGAGAAATTTATAGAGAAACATTGATTGATTTGCTATAGTTATGTTTCGATGCAGAATTGAATGCTGAGCTCAAAACAGTTATTCAGACTGCTGTCACTGTAGCATTAGTAGAGATATTCAACTTTACTCGCAAAGATTGCAATAGATGCGAGATTTTGGTAGAGAATCACTACTACAGAAAAGCATCTATTCCATTAAGGCTGAGAAATTTATAGAGAAACATTGATTGATTTGCTATAGCAATGTTTCGATGCAGAATTGCATGCTGAGATTGAAAAATTTATTCAGATTGCTGTCACTCTATATTTAGTAGAGATATTTAATTTTAATCGCAAAGATTGCAATAGATGCGAGAATTTGGTAGAGAATCACTACTGTTGGTAGAAAAGCATCTATTCCATTAATGCTGAGAAATTTATAGAGAAACATTGATTGATTTGCTATAGCAATGTTTCGATGCAGAAGTGAATGCTGAGCTCAAAAAAGTTATTCAGACTGCTGTCACTGTATTATTAGTAGAGATATTCAACTTTACTCGCAAAGATTACAATAGATGCGAGAATTTGGTAGAGAATCACAACTACAGAAAAGCATCTATTCCATTAAGGCTGATAAATTTAAAGAGAATCATTGATTGATTTGCTATACCAATGTTTCGATGCAGAATTGGATGCTGAGCTCAAAAACGTTACTCAGACTGCTGTAACATTAGCAGGAATAGAGATATACAACATTAATCGCAAAGATTGCAATAGATGCGAATGTTTGGTAGAGAATCACTACTACAGAAAAGCATCTATTCCATTAAGGCTGAGAAATTTATAGAGAAACAATGATTGATTTGCTATAGCAATGTTTCGATGCAAACTTGGATGCTGAGCTCAAAATTGTTACTCAGACTGCTGTCACTCTAGCAGGAGTAGAGATATTTAGCTTTAATCGCAAAGATTGCAATAGATGTGAGAATTTGGTAGAGAATCACTACTACAGAAAAACATCTGTTCCACTAAAGCTGATAAATTTATAGAGAATCATTGATTGATTTGCTATACCAATGTTTCGATGCAGAATTGAATGCTGAGATCAAAATAGGTACTCAGACTACTGTCACTTTAGCAGGAATAGAGATATTCAGCTTTAATCGCAAAGATTGCAATAGATGTGAGAATTTGGTAGAGAATCACTACCAAAGAAAAGCATCTATTCCATTAAGGCTGAGAAATTTATAGAGAAACATTGATTGATTTGCTATAGCAATGTTTCGATGCAGAATTGCATGTTGAGTTAAAAAAAGTTATTCAGACTGCTGTCACTGTATTATTAGTAGAGATTTTCAACTTTACTCGCAAAGATTACAATAGATGCGACAATTTGGTAGAGAATCACTACTACAGAAAAGCATCTATTCCATTAAGGCTGAGAAATTGATAGAGAAACATTGATTGATTTGCTATAGCAATGTTTCGATGCAGATTTGAATGCTGAGCTCAAAAAAGTTATTCAGACTGCTGTCACATTATTATTAGTAGAGATATTCAACTTTACTCGCAAAGATTACAATAGATGCGAGAATTTGGTAGAGAATCACTACTACAGAAAAGCATCTATTCCATGAAGGCTGAGAAATGTATAGAGAAACATTGATTGATTTGCTACAGCAATGTTTCGATGCAGAATTGCATGCTGAGATCAAAAAAGTTATTCAGATTGCTGTCACTCTATAATTAGTAGAGATATTTAACTTTAATCGCAAAGATCGCAATAGATGCGAGAATTTGGTAGAGAATCACTACTAAAGAAAAGCATCTATTCCATTAAGGCTGAGAAATTTATAGAGAAACATTGATTGATTTGCTATAGCAATGTTTCGATGCAGAAGTGAATGCTGAGCTCAAAACAGTTATTCAGATTGCTGTCACTCTATAATTAGTAGAGATATTTAACTTTAATCGCAAAGATCGCAATAGATGCGAGAATTTGGTAGAGAATCACAACTACAGAAAAGCATCTATTCCATTAAGGCTGATAAATTTAAAGAGAATCATTGATTGATTTTCTATACCAATGTTTCGATGCAGAATTGGATGCTGAGCTCAAAAAAGTTACTCAGACTGCTGTAACATTAGCAGGAATAGAGATATACAACATTAATGGCAAAGATTGCAATAGATGCGAATGTTTGGTAGAGAATCACTACTACAGAAAAGCATCTATTCCATTAAGGCTGAGAAATTTATAGAGAATCATTGATTGACTTGCTATAGCAATGTTTCGATGCAAAATTAGATGCTGAGCTCAAAAAAGTTACTCAGACTACTGTGTTTTTAGCAGGAATAGAGATATTCAGCTTTAATCGCAAAGATTACAATAGATGCGAGAATTTGGTAGAGAATCACAACTACAGAAAAGCATCTATTCCATTAAGGCTGATAAATTTAAAGAGAATCATTGATTGATTTGCTATACCAATGTTTCGATGCAGAATTGGATGCTGAGCTCAAAAACGTTACTCAGACTGCTGTAACATTAGCAGGAATAGAGATATACAACATTAATCGCAAAGATTGCAATAGATGCGAATGTTTGGTAGAGAATCACTACTACAGAAAAGCATCTATTCCATTAAGGCTGAGAAATTTATAGAGAATCATTGATTGACTTGCTATAGCAATGTTTCGATGCAAAATTAGATGCTGAGCTCAAAAAAGTTACTCAGACTACTGTGTTTTTAGCAGGAATAGAGATATTCAGCTTTAATCGCAAAGATTACAATAGATGCGAGAATTTGGTAGAGAATCACAACTACAGAAAAGCATCTATTCCATTAAGGCTGATAAATTTAAAGAGAATCATTGATTGATTTGCTATACCAATGTTTCGATGCAGAATTGGATGCTGAGCTCAAAAACGTTACTCAGACTGCTGTAACATTAGCAGGAATAGAGATATACAACATTAATCGCAAAGATTGCAATAGATGCGAATGTTTGGTAGAGAATCACTACTACAGAAAAGCATCTATTCCATTAAGGCTGAGAAATTTATAGAGAAACAATGATTGATTTGCTATAGCAATGTTTCGATGCAAACGTGGATGCTGAGCTCAAAATTGTTACTCAGACTGCTGTCACTCTAGCAGGAGTAGAGATATTCAGCTTTAATCGCAAAGATTGCAATAGATGTGAGAATTTGGTAGAGAATCACTACTACAGAAAAGCATCTATTCCATTAAGGCTGAGAAATTTATAGAGAAACAATGATTGATTTGCTATAGCAATGTTTCGATGCAAACTTGGATGCTGAGCTCAAAATTGTTACTCAGACTGCTGTCACTCTAGCAGGAGTAGAGATATTTAGCTTTAATCGCAAAGATTGCAATAGATGTGAGAATTTGGTAGAGAATCACTACTACAGAAAAACATCTGTTCCACTAAAGCTGATAAATTTATAGAGAATCATTGATTGATTTGCTATACCAATGTTTCGATGCAGAATTGAATGCTGAGATCAAAATAGGTACTCAGACTACTGTCACTTTAGCAGGAATAGAGATATTCAGCTTTAATCGCAAAGATTGCAATAGATGTGAGAATTTGGTAGAGAATCACTACCAAAGAAAAGCATCTATTCCATTAAGGCTGAGAAATTTATAGAGAAACATTGATTGATTTGCTATAGCAATGTTTCGATGCAGAATTGCATGTTGAGTTAAAAAAAGTTATTCAGACTGCTGTCACTGTATTATTAGTAGAGATTTTCAACTTTACTCGCAAAGATTACAATAGATGCGACAATTTGGTAGAGAATCACTACTACAGAAAAGCATCTATTCCATTAAGGCTGAGAAATTGATAGAGAAACATTGATTGATTTGCTATAGCAATGTTTCGATGCAGATTTGAATGCTGAGCTCAAAAAAGTTATTCAGACTGCTGTCACATTATTATTAGTAGAGATATTCAACTTTACTCGCAAAGATTACAATAGATGCGAGAATTTGGTAGAGAATCACTACTACAGAAAAGCATCTATTCCATGAAGGCTGAGAAATGTATAGAGAAACATTGATTGATTTGCTACAGCAATGTTTCGATGCAGAATTGCATGCTGAGATCAAAAAAGTTATTCAGATTGCTGTCACTCTATAATTAGTAGAGATATTTAACTTTAATCGCAAAGATCGCAATAGATGCGAGAATTTGGTAGAGAATCACTACTAAAGAAAAGCATCTATTCCATTAAGGCTGAGAAATTCATAGAGAAACATTGATTGATTTGCTATAGCAATGTTTCGATGCAGAAGTGAATGCTGAGCTCAAAACAGTTATTCAGATTGCTGTCACTCTATAATTAGTAGAGATATTTAACTTTAATCGCAAAGATCGCAATAGATGCGAGAATTTGGTAGAGAATCACAACTACAGAAAAGCATCTATTCCATTAAGGCTGATAAATTTAAAGAGAATCATTGATTGATTTTCTATACCAATGTTTCGATGCAGAATTGGATGCTGAGCTCAAAAAAGTTACTCAGACTGCTGTAACATTAGCAGGAATAGAGATATACAACATTAATGGCAAAGATTGCAATAGATGCGAATGTTTGGTAGAGAATCACTACTACAGAAAAGCATCTATTCCATTAAGGCTGAGAAATTTATAGAGAATCATTGATTGACTTGCTATAGCAATGTTTCGATGCAAAATTAGATGCTGAGCTCAAAAAAGTTACTCAGACTACTGTGTTTTTAGCAGGAATAGAGATATTCAGCTTTAATCGCAAAGATTACAATAGATGCGAGAATTTGGTAGAGAATCACAACTACAGAAAAGCATCTATTCCATTAAGGCTGATAAATTTAAAGAGAATCATTGATTGATTTGCTATACCAATGTTTCGATGCAGAATTGGATGCTGAGCTCAAAAACGTTACTCAGACTGCTGTAACATTAGCAGGAATAGAGATATACAACATTAATCGCAAAGATTGCAATAGATGCGAATGTTTGGTAGAGAATCACTACTACAGAAAAGCATCTATTCCATTAAGGCTGAGAAATTTATAGAGAAACAATGATTGATTTGCTATAGCAATGTTTCGATGCAAACGTGGATGCTGAGCTCAAAATTGTTACTCAGACTGCTGTCACTCTAGCAGGAGTAGAGATATTTAGCTTTAATCGCAAAGATTGCAATAGATGTGAGAATTTGGTAGAGAATCACTACTACAGAAAAACATCTGTTCCACTAAAGCTGATAAATTTATAGAGAATCATTGATTGATTTGCTATACCAATGTTTCGATGCAGAATTGAATGCTGAGATCAAAATAGGTACTCAGACTACTGTCACTTTAGCAGGAATAGAGATATTCAGCTTTAATCGCAAAGATTGCAATAGATGTGAGAATTTGGTAGAGAATCACTACCAAAGAAAAGCATCTATTCCATTAAGGCTGAGAAATTTATAGAGAAACATTGATTGATTTGCTATAGCAATGTTTCGATGCAGAATTGCATGCTGAGTTAAAAAAAGTTATTCAGACTGCTGTCACTGTATTATTAGTAGAGATTTTCAACTTTACTCGCAAAGATTACAATAGATGCGAGAATTTGGTAGAGAATCACTACTACAGAAAAGCATCTATTCCATTAAGGCTGAGAAATTGATAGAGAAACATTGATTGATTTGCTATAGCAATGTTTCGATGCAGATTTGAATGCTGAGCTCAAAAAAGTTATTCAGACTGCTGTCACATTATTATTAGTAGAGATATTCAACTTTACTCGCAAAGATTACAATAGATGCGAGAATTTGGTAGAGAATCACTACTACAGAAAAGCATCTATTCCATGAAGGCTGAGAAATGTATAGAGAAACATTGATTGATTTGCTACAGCAATGTTTCGATGCAGAATTGCATGCTGAGATCAAAAAAGTTATTCAGATTGCTGTCACTCTATAATTAGTAGAGATATTTAACTTTAATCGCAAAGATCGCAATAGATGCGAGAATTTGGTAGAGAATCACTACTAAAGAAAAGCATCTATTCCATTAAGGCTGAGAAATTTATAGAGAAACATTGATTGATTTGCTATAGCAATGTTTCGATGCAGAAGTGAATGCTGAGCTCAAAACAGTTATTCAGATTGCTGTCACTCTATAATTAGTAGAGATATTTAACTTTAATCGCAAAGATCGCAATAGATGCGAGAATTTGGTAGAGAATCACAACTACAGAAAAGCATCTATTCCATTAAGGCTGATAAATTTAAAGAGAATCATTGATTGATTTGCTATACCAATGTTTCGATGCAGAATTGAATGCTGAGATCAAAATAGGTACTCAGACTACTGTCACTTTAGCAGGAATAGAGATATTCAGCTTTAATCGCAAAGATTGCAATAGATGTGAGAATTTGGTAGAGAATCACTACCAAAGAAAAGCATCTATTCCATTAAGGCTGAGAAATTTATAGAGAAACATTGATTGATTTGCTATAGCAATGTTTCGATGCAGAATTGCATGTTGAGTTAAAAAAAGTTATTCAGACTGCTGTCACTGTATTATTAGTAGAGATTTTCAACTTTACTCGCAAAGATTACAATAGATGCGACAATTTGGTAGAGAATCACTACTACAGAAAAGCATCTATTCCATTAAGGCTGAGAAATTGATAGAGAAACATTGATTGATTTGCTATAGCAATGTTTCGATGCAGATTTGAATGCTGAGCTCAAAAAAGTTATTCAGACTGCTGTCACATTATTATTAGTAGAGATATTCAACTTTACTCGCAAAGATTACAATAGATGCGAGAATTTGGTAGAGAATCACTACTACAGAAAAGCATCTATTCCATGAAGGCTGAGAAATGTATAGAGAAACATTGATTGATTTGCTACAGCAATGTTTCGATGCAGAATTGCATGCTGAGATCAAAAAAGTTATTCAGATTGCTGTCACTCTATAATTAGTAGAGATATTTAACTTTAATCGCAAAGATCGCAATAGATGCGAGAATTTGGTAGAGAATCACTACTAAAGAAAAGCATCTATTCCATTAAGGCTGAGAAATTTATAGAGAAACATTGATTGATTTGCTATAGCAATGTTTCGATGCAGAAGTGAATGCTGAGCTCAAAACAGTTATTCAGATTGCTGTCACTCTATAATTAGTAGAGATATTTAACTTTAATCGCAAAGATCGCAATAGATGCGAGAATTTGGTAGAGAATCACAACTACAGAAAAGCATCTATTCCATTAAGGCTGATAAATTTAAAGAGAATCATTGATTGATTTTCTATACCAATGTTTCGATGCAGAATTGGATGCTGAGCTCAAAAAAGTTACTCAGACTGCTGTAACATTAGCAGGAATAGAGATATACAACATTAATGGCAAAGATTGCAATAGATGCGAATGTTTGGTAGAGAATCACTACTACAGAAAAGCATCTATTCCATTAAGGCTGAGAAATTTATAGAGAATCATTGATTGACTTGCTATAGCAATGTTTCGATGCAAAATTAGATGCTGAGCTCAAAAAAGTTACTCAGACTACTGTGTTTTTAGCAGGAATAGAGATATTCAGCTTTAATCGCAAAGATTACAATAGATGCGAGAATTTGGTAGAGAATCACAACTACAGAAAAGCATCTATTCCATTAAGGCTGATAAATTTAAAGAGAATCATTGATTGATTTGCTATACCAATGTTTCGATGCAGAATTGGATGCTGAGCTCAAAAACGTTACTCAGACTGCTGTAACATTAGCAGGAATAGAGATATACAACATTAATCGCAAAGATTGCAATAGATGCGAATGTTTGGTAGAGAATCACTACTACAGAAAAGCATCTATTCCATTAAGGCTGAGAAATTTATAGAGAAACAATGATTGATTTGCTATAGCAATGTTTCGATGCAAACGTGGATGCTGAGCTCAAAATTGTTACTCAGACTGCTGTCACTCTAGCAGGAGTAGAGATATTTAGCTTTAATCGCAAAGATTGCAATAGATGTGAGAATTTGGTAGAGAATCACTACTACAGAAAAACATCTGTTCCACTAAAGCTGATAAATTTATAGAGAATCATTGATTGATTTGCTATACCAATGTTTCGATGCAGAATTGAATGCTGAGATCAAAATAGGTACTCAGACTACTGTCACTTTAGCAGGAATAGAGATATTCAGCTTTAATCGCAAAGATTGCAATAGATGTGAGAATTTGGTAGAGAATCACTACCAAAGAAAAGCATCTATTCCATTAAGGCTGAGAAATTTATAGAGAAACATTGATTGATTTGCTATAGCAATGTTTCGATGCAGAATTGCATGCTGAGTTAAAAAAAGTTATTCAGACTGCTGTCACTGTATTATTAGTAGAGATTTTCAACTTTACTCGCAAAGATTACAATAGATGCGAGAATTTGGTAGAGAATCACTACTACAGAAAAGCATCTATTCCATTAAGGCTGAGAAATTGATAGAGAAACATTGATTGATTTGCTATAGCAATGTTTCGATGCAGATTTGAATGCTGAGCTCAAAAAAGTTATTCAGACTGCTGTCACATTATTATTAGTAGAGATATTCAACTTTACTCGCAAAGATTACAATAGATGCGAGAATTTGGTAGAGAATCACTACTACAGAAAAGCATCTATTCCATGAAGGCTGAGAAATGTATAGAGAAACATTGATTGATTTGCTACAGCAATGTTTCGATGCAGAATTGCATGCTGAGATCAAAAAAGTTATTCAGATTGCTGTCACTCTATAATTAGTAGAGATATTTAACTTTAATCGCAAAGATCGCAATAGATGCGAGAATTTGGTAGAGAATCACTACTAAAGAAAAGCATCTATTCCATTAAGGCTGAGAAATTTATAGAGAAACATTGATTGATTTGCTATAGCAATGTTTCGATGCAGAAGTGAATGCTGAGCTCAAAACAGTTATTCAGATTGCTGTCACTCTATAATTAGTAGAGATATTTAACTTTAATCGCAAAGATCGCAATAGATGCGAGAATTTGGTAGAGAATCACAACTACAGAAAAGCATCTATTCCATTAAGGCTGATAAATTTAAAGAGAATCATTGATTGATTTGCTATACCAATGTTTCGATGCAGAATTGGATGCTGAGCTCAAAAAAGTTACTCAGACTGCTGTAACATTAGCAGGAATAGAGATATACAACATTAATGGCAAAGATTGCAATAGATGCGAATGTTTGGTAGAGAATCACTACTACAGAAAAGCATCTATTCCATTAAGGCTGAGAAATTTATAGAGAATCATTGATTGACTTGCTATAGCAATATTTCGATGCAAAATTAGATGCTGAGCTCAAAAAAGTTACTCAGACTACTGTGTTTTTAGCAGGAATAGAGATATTCAGCTTTAATCGCAAAGATTGCAATAGATGTGAGAATTTGGTAGAGAATCACTACTACAGAAAAACATCTATTCCATTAAAGCTGATAAATTTATAGAGAATCATTGATTGATTTGCTATACCAATGTTTCGATGCAGAATTGAATGCTGAGATCAAAAAAGTTACTCAGACTGCTGTCACTTTAGCAGGAATAGAGATATTCAGCTTTAATCGCAAAGATTGCAATAGATGCGAGAATTTGGTAGAGAATCACTACTACAGAAAAGCATCTATTCTGTTAAGGCTGAGAAATTTATAGAGAATCATTGATTGATTTGCTATAGCAATGTGTCGAATCAAATTTAGGTGCTGAGCTCAAAAATGTTATTCAGACTGCTGTAACTCTAGCAGGAATAGAGATATAATGCTTAAATCCCAAAGATTGCAATAGATGCGAGAATTTGGTAGAGAATCACTACTACAGAAAAGCATCTATTCCGTTAAGGCTGAGAAATTTATAGAGAATCATTGATTGATTTGCTATAGCAATGTGTCGATGCAAATTTAGATGCTGAGCTCAAAAATTTTACTCAGACTGCTCTCACTTTAGCAGGAGTAGAGATAGTTAGCTTTAATCGCAAAGATTGCAATAGATGCAAGAATTTGGTGGAGAATCACTACTACAGAAAAGCATCTATTCCATTAAGGCTGAGAAATTTATAGAGAAACAATGATTGATTTGCTATATCAATGTTTCGATGCAGAATTGGCTGCTGAGCTCAAAAAAGTTACTCAGACTGCTGTAACTCTAGCAGGAATAGAGATATGCAGCTTTAATCGCAAAGATTGCAATAGATGCGAGAATTTGGTAGAGAATCACTAATACAGAAAAGCATCTATTCCATTAAGACTGAGAAATTTATAGAGAAACATTGATTGATTTTCTATAGCAATGTATCGATGCAGAATTGGCTGCTGAGCTCAAAAAAGGTACTCAGACTGCTGTAACTTTAGCAGAAATAGAGATATACAGCCTTAATCGCAAAGATTGCAATAGATGCGAGAATTTGGTAGAGAATCACTACGACTGAAAAGCTTTCATTTAAGCCGAAAAATTTGTAGAGAAACATTGATTGATTTGCTATAGCAATGTTTCGATGCAAACCTGAATGCTGAGCTCAAAAAAGTTACTCAGACTGCTGTCACTCTAGCAGGAGTAGAGATATGTAGCTTTAATCGCAAAGATTGCAATAGATGCGAGAATTTGGTAGAGAATCACTACTACAGAAAAGCATCTATTCCATTAAGGCTGAGAAATTTATAGAGAAACATTGATTGATTTGCTATAGTAATGTTGTGATGCAGAATTGAATGCTGTGCTCAAAAAAGTTATTCAAACTGCTGTAACTCTAGCAGGAATAGAGATATACAGCTTTTATCGCAAAGATTGCAATAGATGCGAGAATTTGTTAGAGAATCACTACTACAGGAAAGCATCTATTCCATCAAGGCTGCCAAATTTATAGAGATACATTGATTGATTTGCTATAGCAATGTATTGATGCAGAAATGAATGCTGAGCTCTAAAAAGATATTCAGACTGCAGTAACTCTAGCAGGAATAGAGATATACAGCTTTAATCGCAAAGATTGCAATAGATGCGAGAATTTGGTGGAGAATCACTACTACAGAAAAGCATCTATTCCATTAAGGCTGAGAAATTTATAGAGAAACAATGATTGATTTGCTATATCAATGTTTCGATGCAGAATTGGCTGCTGAGCTCAAAAAAGTTACTCAGACTGCTGTAACTCTAGCAGGAATAGAGATATGCAGCTTTAATCGCAAAGATTGCAATAGATGCGAGAATTTGGTAGAGAATCACTACTACAGAAAAGCATCTATTCCATTAAGGCTGAGAAATTTATAGAGAAACATTGATTGATTTGCTATAGCAATGTGTCGATGCAGAATTGGATGCTGAGCTCAAAAAAGGTACTCAGACTGCTGTAACTTTAGCAGAAATAGAGATATACAGCCTTAATCGCAAAGATTGCAATAGATGCGAGAATTTGGTAGAGAATCACTACGACAGAAAAGCTTTCATTTAAGCCGAAAAATTTGTAGAGAAACATTGATGGATTTGCTATAGCAATGTTTCGATGCAAACTTGAATGCTGAGCTCAAAAAAGTTACTCAAACTGCTGTCACTCTAGCAGGAGTAGAGATATTTAGCTTTTCTCGCAAAGATTGCAATATATGCGAGAATTTGGTAGAGAATCACTACTACAGAAAAGCATCTATTCCATTAAGGCTGAGAAATTTATAGAGAAACATTGATTGATTTGCTATACCAATGTTTCGATGCAGAATTGAATGCTGAGCTCAAATATGTTTTTCAGACTGCTGTAACTCTAGCAGGAATAGAGATATACAGCTTTTATCGCAAAGATTGCAATAGATGCAAGAATTTGGTAGAGAATCACTACTACAGAAAAGCATCTATTCCATTAAGGCTGAGAAATTTATAGAGAAACATTGATTGATTTGCTATAGCACTGTTTCAATGCAGAATTACATGCTGAGCTCGAAAAAGTTATTCAGACTGCTGTAACTCTAGCAGGAATAGAGATATAGAGCTTTAATCGCAAAGATTGCAATAGATGCGAGAATTTGGTAGAGAATCACTACTACAGAAAAGCATCTATTCCATTAAGGCTGCCAAATTTATAAAGATACAATGATTGATTTGCTATAGCAATGTTTCGATGCAGAATTGGATGTTGAGCTCAAAAAAGTTAGTCAGCCTACTGTAACTTTAGCAGGAATAGAGATACACAGCTTTAATCGCAAAGATTGCAATAGATGCGAGAATTTGGTAGAGAATCACTACTACAGAAAAGCATCTATTCCATTAAAACTGAGAAATTTATAGAGAAACATTGATTGATTTGCTATAGCAATGTTTCGATGCAGAATTGAATGCTGAGCTCAAAAATGTTTTTCAGACTGCTGTCACTCTAGCAGGAGTAGATATATTCAGCTTTAATCGCAAAGATTGCAATAGATGTGAGAATTTGGTAGAGAATCACTACCACAGAAAAACATCTATTTCATTAAGGCTGAGAAATTTATAGAGAATCATTGATTGATTTGCTATAGCAATGTTTCGATGCAGAATTGAATGCTGAGCTCAAAAAAGTTATTCAGACTGCTGTCACTGTAGCATTAGTAGAGACATTCAACTTTACTCGCAAAGATTGCAATAGATGCGAGAATTTGGTAGAGAATCACTACTACAGAAAAGCATCTATTCCATTAAGGCTGAGAAATTTATAGAGAAACATTGATTGATTTGCTATAGCAATGTTTCGATGCAGAAATGCATGCTGAGATCAAAAAAGTTATTCAGATTGCTGTCACTCCAGAATTAGTAGAGATATTCAACTTTAATCGCAAAGATTGCAATAGATGCGAGAATTTGGTAGAGAATCACTACTACAGAAAAGCATCTATTCCATTAAGGCTGAGTATTTTTTAGAGATGTATCAATGCAGAATTGAATGCTGAGCTCAAAAACGTTACTCAGACTTCTGTAACTCTAGCAGGAGTAGAGATATACAGCTTTAATCGCAAAGATTGCAATAGATGCGAGAATTTGGTAGAGAATCACTACTACAGAAAAGCATCTATTCCATTAAGGCCGAGAAATTTATAGAGAAACATTGATTGATTTGCTATAGCAATGTTTCGATGCAGAATTGGCTGCTGAGCCCAAAAAAGTTACTCAGACTGCTGTAACTCTAGCAGGAATAGAGATATGCAGCTTTAATCGCAAAGATTGCAATCGATGCGAGAATTTGGTAGAGAATCACTACTACAGAAAAGCATCTATTCCATTAAGGCTGAGAAATTTATAGAGAAACAATGATTGATTTGCTATATCAATGTTTCGATGCAGAATTGGCTGCTGAGCTCAAAAAAGTTACTCAGACTGCTGTAACTCTAGCAGGAATAGAGATATGCAGCTTTAATCGCAAAGATTGCAATAGATGCGAGAATTTGGTAGAGAATCACTACTACAGAAAAGCATCTATTCCATCAAGGCTGCCAAATTTATAGAGAAACATTGATTGATTTGCTATAGCAATGTGTCGATGCAGAATTGGATGCTGAGCTCAAAAAAGGTACTCAGACTGCTGTAACTTTAGCAGAAATAGAGATATACAGCCTTAATCGCAAAGATTGCAATAGATGCGAGAATTTGGTAGAGAATCACTAATAAAGAAAAGCATCTATTCCATTAAGGCTGAGAAATTTATAGAGAAACAATGATTGATTTGCTATAGCAATGTTTCGATGCAGAATTGCATGCTGAGCTCAAAAAAGTTATTCAGACTGCTGTAACTTAAGCAGGAATAGAGATATACAGCTTTAATCGCAAATATTGCATTAGATGCGGGAATTTGGTAGAGAATCACTACTACAGAAAAGCATCTATTCCATTAAGGCTGAGAAATTTATTTAGAAACATTGATTGATTTGCTATAGCAATGCTTCAATGCAGAATTGCATGGTGATCTCAAAAAAGTTATTCAGACTGTTGTAACTCTAGCAGGAATAGAGATATACAGCTTTAATTGCAAAGATTGCAATAGATGCGAGAATTTGGTAGAGAATCACTACTATAGAAAAGCATCTATTCCATTAAGGCTGAGAAATTTATAGAGAAACATTGATTGATTTGCTATAGAAATGTTTCGATGCAAACTTGAATGCTGAGCTCAAAAAAGTTACTCTGACTTCTGTCACTCTAGCAAGAGTAGAAATATTTAGCTTTAATCGCAAAGATTGCAATAGATGTGAGAATTTGGTAGAGAATCACTACTAAAGAAAAGCATATATTCCATTAAGGCTGAGAAATTTATAGAGAAACAATGATTGATTTGCCATAGCAATCTTTCGATGCAGAATTGGATGCTGAGCTCAAAAAAGTTACTCAGACTGCTGTAACTTTAGCAGGAATAGAGATATACAGCTTTAATCGCAAAGATTGCAATAGATGCGAGAATTTGGTAGAGAATCACTACTACAGAAAAGCATCTATTCCATTAAGGCTGAGAAATTTATAGAGAAACATTGATTGATTTGCTATAGCAATGTTTCGATGCAAAATTACATGCTGAGCACATAAATGTTACATAGACTGCTGTAACTTTAGCAGGAATAGAGATATACAGCTTTAATTGCAAAGATTGCAATAGATGCGAGAATTTGGTAGAGAATCACTACTACAGAAAAGCATATATTCCATTTAGGCTGAGAAATTTATAGAGAAACAATCATTGATTTGCTATTGCAATGTCTCGATGCAGAATTACATGCTGAGATCAAAAACGTTATTCAGATTGCTGTCACACTAGAATTAGTAGAGATATTCAGCTTTAATCGCAAAGATTGCAATAGATGCGAGAATTTGGTAGAGAATCACTACTACAGAAAAGCATCTATTCCATTAAGGCTGAGAAATTCATAGAGAAACATTGATTGATTTGCTATAGCAATGTTTCGATGCATGATTACATGCTGAGCTCCAAAAAGTTATTCAGACTGCTGCAACTTTAGCAGGAATAGAGATATACAGCTTTAATCACAAATATTGCAATAGATGCGAGAATTTTGTAGAGAATCTCTACTACAGAAAAGCATCTATTCCATTAAGGCTGAGAAATTTATAGAGAATCATTGATTGATTTGCTATAGCAATGTTTTGATGCAGAATTAGATGCTGAGCTCAAAAAAGTTATTCAGACTGCTGTCACTCTAGAATTAGTAGAGATATTTAGCTTTAATCACAAAGATTGCAATAGATGCGAGAATTTTGCAGAGAATCACTACTACAAAATAGCATCTATTCCATTAAGGCTGAGAATTTTATAGAGAAACATTGATTGACTTGCTATAGCAATGTTTCGATGGAGAATTGGATGCTGAGCTCAAAAAAGTTACTCAGACTGCTGCAATTTTAGCAGGAATAGAGATATACAGCTTTAATCTCAAAGATTGCAATAGATGCGAGAATTTGGTAGAGAATCACTACTAAAGAAAAGCATCTATTCCATTAAGGCTGAGAAATTTATAGAGAATCATTGATTGATTTGCTATAGCAATGTTTTGATGCAGAATTAGATGCTGAGCTCAAAAAAGTTATTCAGACTGATGTCACTCTAGAATTAGTAGAGATATTTAGCTTTAATCACAAAGATTGCAATAGATGCGAGAATTTTGCAGAGAATCACTACTACAAAATAGCATCTATTCCATTAAGGCTGAGAAACTTATAGAGAAGCAATGATTGATTTGCTATAGCAATGTTTCGATGCAGAATTGCATGCTGAGATCAAAAAAGTTATTCAGACTGCTGTCACTCTAGAATTAGTAGTGAAATTCAGCTTTAATCACAAATATTGCAATAGATGCGAGAATTTTGTAGAGAATCTCTACTACAAAAAAGCATCTATTCCATTAAGGCTGAGAAATTTATAGAGAAACATTGATTGACTTGCTATAACAATGTTTCGATGTAGAATTGCATGCTGAGATCAAAAAAGTTATTCAGACTGCTGTCACTCTAGAATTAGTAGAGATATTCAGCTTTAATCACAAAGATTGCAATAGATGCGATAATTTGGTGAGAATCACTACTAAAGAAAAGCATCTATTCCATTAAGGCTGAGAAATTTATAGAGAAACAATGACTGATTTGCTATAGCAATGTTTCGATGCAGAATTGGATGCTGAGCTCAAAAAAGTTACTCAGACTGCTGTAATTTTAGCAGGAATAGAGATATACAGCTTTAATCTCAAAGATTGCAATAGATGCGAGAATTTGGTAGAGAATCACTGCTAAAGAAAAGCATCTATTCCATTAAGGCTGAGAAATCTATAGAGAATCATTGATTGATTTGCTATATCATTGTTTCGATGTAGAATTGGCTGCTGAGCTCAAAAAAGTTACTCAGACTGCTGTAACTCTAGCAGGAATAGAGATATGCAGCTTTAATCGCAAAGATTGCAATAGATGCGAGAATTTGGTAGAGAATCACTACTGAAGAAAAGCATCTATTCCATTAAGGCTGAGAAATTTATAGAGAAACATTGATTGATTTGCTATAGCAATGTGTCGATGCAGAATTGGATGCTGAGCTCAAAAAAGGTACTCAGACTGCTGTAACTTTAGCAGAAATAGAGATATACAGCCTTAATCGCAAAGATTGCAATAGATGCGAGAATTTGGTAGAGAATCACTACGACAGAAAAGCTTTCATTTAAGCCGAAAAATTTGTAGAGAAACATTGATGGATTTGCTATAGCAATGTTTCGATGCAAACTTGAATGCTGAGCTCAAAAAAGTTACTCAAACTGCTGTCACTCTAGCAGGAGTAGAGATATTTAGCTTTAATCGCAAAAATTGCAATAGATGCGAGAATTTGGTAGAGAATCACTACTACAGAAAAGCATCTATTCCATTAAGGCTGAGAAATTTATAGAGAAACATTGATTGATTTGCTATAGTAATGTTGTGATGCAGAATTGAATGCTGTGCTCAAAAAAGTTATTCAAACTGCTGTAACTCTAGCAGGAATAGAGATATAGAGCTTTTATCGCAAAGATTGCAATAGATGCGAGAATTTGGTAGAGAATCACTACTACAGAAAAGCATCTATTCCATTAAAACTGAGAAATTTATAGAGAAACATTGATTGATTTGCTATAGCAATGTTTCGATGCAGAATTGAATGCTGAGCTCAAAAATGTTTTTCAGACTGCTGTAACTCTAGCAGGAATAGAGATATACAGCTTTTATCGCAAAGATTGCAATAGATGCAAGAATTTGGTAGAGAATCACTACTACAGAAAAGCATCTATTCCATTAAGGCTGAGAAACTTATAGAGAAACATTGATTGATTTGCTATAGCACTGTTTCAATGCAGAATTACATGCTGAGCTCAAAAAAGTTATTCAGACTGCTGTAACTCTAGCAGGAATAGAGATATAGAGCTTTAATCGCAAAGATTGCAATAGATACGAGAATTTGGTAGAGAATCACTACTACAGAAAAGCATCTATTCCATTAAGGCTGCCAAATTTATAAAGATACAATGATTGATTTGCTATAGCAATGTTTCGATGCAGAATTGGATGCTGAGCTCAAAAAAGTTAGTCAGCCTACTGTAACTTTAGCAGGAATAGAGATACACAGCTTTAATCGCAAAGATTGCAATAGATGCGAGAATTTGGTAGAGAATCACTACTACAGAAAAACATCTATTCCATTAAGACTGAGAAATTTATAGAGAAACATTGATTGATTTGCTATAGCAATGTTTCGATGCAGAATTGAATGCTGAGCTCAAAAATGTTTTTCAGACTGCTGTCACTCTAGCAGGAGTAGATATATTCAGCTTTAATCGCAAAGATTGCAATAGATGTGAGAATTTGGTAGAGAATCACTACTACAGAAAAACATCTCTTTCATTAAGGCTGAGAAATTTATAGAGAATCATTGATTGATTTGCTATAGCAATGTTTCGATGCAGAATTGAATGCTGAGCTCAAATAAGTTATTCAGACTGCTGTCACTGTAGCATTAGTAGACACATTCAACTTTACTCGCAAAGATTGCATTAGATGCGAGAAATTGGTAGAGAATCACTACTACAGAAAAGCATCTATTCCATTAAGGCTGAGAAATTTATAGAGAAACATTGATTGATTTGCTATAGCAATGTTTCGATGCAGAAATGCATGCTGAGATCAAAAAAGTTATTCAGATTGCTGTCACTCCAGAATTAGTAGAGATATTCAACTTTATTCGCAAAGATTGCAATAGATGCGAGAATTTGGTAGAGAATCTCTACTACAGAAAAGCATCTATTCCATTAAGGCTGAGTATTTTTTAGAGATGTATCAATGCAGAATTGAATGCTGAGCTCAAAAACGTTACTCAGACTTCTGTAACTCTAGCAGGAGTAGAGATATACAGCTTTAATCGCAAAGATTGCAATAGATGCGAGAATTTGGTAGAGAATCACTACTACAGAAAAGCATCTATTCCATTAAGGCCGAGAAATTTATAGAGAAACATTGATTGATTTGCTATAGCAATGTTTCGATGCAGAATTGGCTGCTGAGCCCAAAAAAGTTACTCAGACTGCTGTAACTCTAGCAGGAATAGAGATATGCAGCTTTAATCGCAAAGATTGCAATAGATGCGAGAATTTGGTAGAGAATCACTACTACAGAAAAGCATCTATTCCATTAAGGCTGAGAAATTTATAGAGAAACAATGATTGATTTGCTATATCAATGTTTCGATGCAGAATTGGCTGCTGAGCTCAAAAAAGTTACTCAGACTGCTGTAACTCTAGCAGGAATAGAGATATGCAGCTTTAATCGCAAAGATTGCAATAGATGCGAGAATTTGGTAGAGAATCACTACTACAGAAAAGCATCTATTCCATCAAGGCTGCCAAATTTATAGAGAAACATTGATTGATTTGCTATAGCAATGTGTCGATGCAGAATTGGATGCTGAGCTCAAAAAAGGTACTCAGACTGCTGTAACTTTAGCAGAAATAGAGATATACAGCCTTAATCGCAAAGATTGCAATAGATGCGAGAATTTGGTAGAGAATCACTAATAAAGAAAAGCATCTATTCCATTAAGGCTGAGAAATTTATAGAGAAACATTGATTGATTTGCTATAGCAATGTTTCGATGCAGAATTGCATGCGGAGCTCAAAAAAGTTATTCAGACTGCTGTAACTCAAGCAGGAATAGAGATATACAGCTTTAATCGCAAATATTGCATTAGATGCGGGAATTTGGTAGAGAATCACTACTACAGAAAAGCATCTATTCCATTAAGGCTGAGAAATTTATTTAGAAACATTGATTGATTTGTTATAGCAATGCTTCAATGCAGAATTGCATGGTGATCTCAAAAAAGTTATTCAGACTGTTGTAACTCTAGCAGGAATAGAGATATACAGCTTTAATTGCAAAGATTGCAATAGATGCGAGAATTTGGTAGAGAATCACTACTATAGAAAAGCATCTATTCCATTAAGGCTGAGAAATTTATAGAGAAACATTGATTGATTTGCTATAGAAATGTTTCGATGCAAACTTGAATGCTGAGCTCAAAAAAGTTACTCTGACTTCTGTCACTCTAGCAAGAGTAGAAATATTTAGCTTTAATCGCAAAGATTGCAATAGATGTGAGAATTTGGTAGAGAATCACTACTAAAGAAAAGCATATATTCCATTAAGGCTGAGAAATTTATAGAGAAACAATGATTGATTTGCCATAGCAATCTTTCGATGCAGAATTGGATGCTGAGCTCAAAAAAGTTACTCAGACTGCTGTAACTTTAGCAGGAATAGAGATATACAGCTTTAATCGCAAAGATTGCAATAGATGCGAGAATTTGGTAGAGAATCACTACTACAGAAAAGCATCTATTCCATTAAGGCTGAGAAATTTATAGAGAAACATTGATTGATTTGCTATAGCAATGTTTCGATGCAAAATTACATGCTGAGCACATAAATGTTACATAGACTGCTGTAACTTTAGCAGGAATAGAGATATACAGCTTTAATTGCAAAGATTGCAATAGATGCGAGAATTTGGTAGAGAATCACTACTACAGAAAAGCATCTATTCCATTTAGGCTGAGAAATTTATAGAGAAACAATGATTGATTTGCTATTGCAATGTCTCGATGCAGAATTGCATGCTGAGATCAAAAACGTTATTCAGATTGCTGTCACACTAGAATTAGTAGAGATATTCAGCTTTAATCGCAAAGATTGCAATAGATGCGAGAATTTGGTAGAGAATCACTACTACAGAAAAGCATCTATTCCATTAAGGCTGAGAAATTCATAGAGAAACATTGATTGATTTGCTATAGCAATGTTTCGATGCAGAATTACATGCTGAGCTCAAAAAGTTATTCAGACTGCTGCAACTTTAGCAGGAATAGAGATATACAGCTTTAATCACAAATATTGCAATAGATGCGAGAATTTTGTAGAGAATCTCTACTACAGAAAAGCATCTATTCCATTAAGGCTGAGAAATTTATAGAGAAACATTGATTGATTTGCTATAGCAATGTTTCGATGCAGAATTAGCATGCTGAGATCAAAAAAGTTATTCAGACTGCTGTCACTCTAGAATTAGTAGAGATATTCAGCTTTAATCACAAAGATTGCAATAGATGCGAGAATTTTGTAGAGAATCACTACTACAAAATAGCATCTATTCCATTAAGGCTGAGAAATTTATAGAGAAACATTGATTGATTTGCTATAGCAATGTTTCGATGCAGAATTGGATGCTGAGCTCAAAAAAGTTACTCAGACTGCTGCAATTTTAGCAGGAATAGAGATATACAGCTTTAATCGCAAAGATTGCAATAGATGCGAGAATTTGGTAGAGAATCACTACTACAGAAAAGCATCTATTCCATTAAGGCTGAGAAATTTATAGAGAATCATTGATTGATTTGCTATAGCAATGTTTTGATGCAGAATTAGATGCTGAGCTCAAAAAAGTTACTCAGACTGCTGCAACTTTAGCAGGAATAGAGATATACAGCTTTAATCTCAAAGATTGCAATAGATGCGAGAATTTGGTAGAGAATCACTACTACAGAAAAGCATCTATTCCATTAAGGCTGAGAAATTTATAGAGAATCATTGATTGATTTGCTATAGCAATGTTTCGATGCAGAATTGCATGCTGAGATCAAAAAAGTTATTCAGACTGCTGTCACTCTAGAATTAGTAGAGATATTCAGCTTTAATCACAAAGATTGCAATAGATGCGATAATTTGGTAGAGAATCACTACTAAAGAAAAGCGTCTATTCCATTAAGGCTGAGAAATTTATAGAGACACAATGATTGATTTGCTATAGCAATGTTTCGAAGCAGAATTGCATGCTGAGCTCAAAAACGTTTCTCAGATTGCAGTATTTTTAGCAGGAATAGAGATATACAGCTTTAATCTCAAAGATTGCAATAGATGCGAGAATTTGGTAGAGAATCACTGCTAAAGAAAAGCATCTATTCCATTAAGGCTGAGAAATCTATAGAGAATCATTGATTGATTTGCTATAGCAATGTTTTGATGCAGAATTAGATGCTGAGCTCAAAAAAGTTATTCAGACTGCTGTCACTCTAGAATTAGTAGAGATATTCAGCTTTAATCACAAAGATTGCAATAGATGCGAGAATTTTGTAGAGAATCACTACTACAAAATAGCATCTATTCCATTAAGGCTGAGAATTTTATAGAGAAACATTGATTGATTTGCTATAGCAATGTTTCGATGCAGAATTGCATGCTGAGCTCAAAAAAGTTACTCAGACTGCTGGCACTCTAGCAGGAGTAGAGATATTTCGCTCTACTCGCAAAGATTGCAATAGATGCGAGAATTTTGGTAGAGAATCACTACTACAGAAAAGCATCTATTCCATTAAGGCTGAGAAATTTATAGAGAAACATTGATTGATATGCTATAGCAATGTTTCGATATAGAATTACTTGCTGAGCTCATAAAAGTTATTCAGATTGCTGTAACTCTAGCAGGAATAGAGATATACAGCTTTAATCGCAAAGATTGCAATAGATGCGAGAATTTGGTAGAGAATCACTACTACAGAAAAGCATCTATTCCATTAAGGCTGAGAAATTTATAGAGAAACATTGATTGATTTGCTATAGCAATGTTTCGATGCAGAATTGCATGCTGAGCTCAAAAAAGTTATTCAGACTGCTGTCACTCTAGAATTAGTAGAGATAATTAACTTTAATGGCAAAGATTGCAATAGATGCGAGAATTTGGTAGAGAATCACTACTACAGAAAAGCATCTATTCCATTAAGGCTGAGAAATTTATAGAGAAACAATGATTGATTTGCTATAGCAATGTTTCGATGCAAAATTGCATGCTGAGCTCAAAAAAGTTACTCAGACTGCTGTAACTCTAGCAGGAATAGAGATATACAGCTTTAATCGCAAAGATTGCAATAGATGCGAGAATTTGGTAGAGAATCACTACTATAGAAAAGCATCTTTACAATTAAGGCTTAGAAATTTATAGAGAAACATTGATTGATTTGCTATAGCAATGTTTCGATGCAGAATTGCATGCTGAGCTCAAAAAAGTTATTCAGACTACTGTCAACTCTAGCAGGAATAGAGATAATCAGCTTTAATGGCAAAGATTGCAATAGATGCGAGAATTTGGTAGTGAATCACTACTACAGAAAAGCATCTATTCCATTAAGGCTGAGAAATTTATAGAGAAACAATGATTGATTTGCTATAGCAATGTTTCGATGCAGAATTGAATGCTGATCTCAAAAAAGTTAATCACACTGCTGTAACTCTAGCAGGAATAGAGATATACAGCTTTAATCGCAAAGATTGCAATAGATGCGAGAATTTGGTAGAGAATCACTACTATAGAAAAGCATCTTTACAATTAAGGCTTAGAAATTTATAGAGAAACATTGATTGATTTGCTATAGCAATGTTTCGATGCAGAATTGCATGCTGAGCTCAAAAAAGTTATTCAGACTGCTGTAACTCCAGCAGGAATAGAGATATACAACTTTAATCGCAAAGATTGCAATAGATGCGAGAATTTGGTAGAGAATCACTACTACAGAAAAGCATCTATTCCATTAAAACTGAGAAATTTATAGAGAAACATTGATTGATTTGCTATAGCAATGTTTCGATGCAGAATTGAATGCTGAGCTCAAAAAAGTTATTCAGACTGCTGTAACTCTAGCAGGAATAGAGATATACAGCTTTAATCGCAAAGATTGCAATAGATGCGAGAATTTGGTAGAGAATCACTACTACAGAAAAGCATCTATTCCATTAAGACTGAGAAATTTATAGAGAAACATTGATTGATTTGCTATAGCAATGTATCGATGCAGAATTGAATGCTGAGCTCTAAAAAGATATTCAGACTGCTGTAACTCTAGCAGGAATAGAGATATACAGCTTTAATCGCAAAGATTGCAATAGATGCGAGAATTTGGTAGAGAATCACTACTACAGAAAAGCATCTATTCCATTAAGGCTGAGAAATTTATAGAGAAACATTGATTGATTTGCTATAGCAATGTTTCGATGCAGAATTACATGCTGAGCTCATAAATGTTATTCAGACT
The DNA here is from genome assembly GCA_039566865.1 of Aurelia coerulea. Lineage (NCBI taxonomy): Eukaryota > Metazoa > Cnidaria > Scyphozoa > Semaeostomeae > Ulmaridae > Aurelia > Aurelia coerulea. The sequence continues at coordinate 46,967,075 of CM076943.1, forward strand.
GCTGTAACTTTAGCAGGAATAGAGATATACAGCTTTAATCGCAAAGATTGCAATAGATGCGAGAATTTGGTAGAGAATCACTACTACAGAAAAGCATCTATTCCATTAAGGCTGAGAAATTTACAGAGAAACATTGATTGATTTGCTATAGCAATGTTTCGATGCAAAATAGAATGCTGAGCTCTAAAAAGATATTCAGACTGCTGTAACTCTAGCAGGAATAGAGATATACAGCTTTAATCGCAAAGATTGCAATAGATGCGAGAATTTGGTAGAGAATCACTACTACAGAAAAGCATCTATTCCATTAAGGCTGAGAAATTTATAGAGAAACAATGATTGATTTGCTATAGCAATGTTTCGATGCAGAATTGAATGCTGAGCTCAAAAAAGTTATTCAGACTGCTGTAACTCTAGCAGGAATAGAGATATACAGCTTTAATCGCAAAGATTGCAATAGATGCGAGAATTTGGTAGAGAATCACTACTACAGAAAAGCATCTATTCCATTAAGACTGAGAAATTTATAGAGAAACATTGATTGATTTGCTATAGCAATGTATCGATGCAAAATAGAATGCTGAGCTTTAAAAAGATATTCAGACTGCTGTAACTCTAGCAGGAATATGGATATACAGCTTTAATCGCAAAGATTGCAATAGATGCGAGAATTTGGTAGAGAATCACTACTACAGAAAAGCATCTATTCCATTAAGGCTGAGAAATTTATAGAGAAACAATGATTGATTTGCTATAGCAATGTTTCGATGCAGAATTGGCTGCTGAGCTCAAAAAAGGTACTCAGACTGCTGTAACTTTAGCAGGAATAGAGATATGCAGCTTTAATCGCAAAGATTGCAATAGATGCGAGAATTTGGTAGAGAATCACTACTACAGAAAAGCATCTATTCCATTAAGGCTGAGAAATTTATAGAGAAACATTGATTGATTTGCTATAGCAATGTTTCGATGCAGAATTGCATGCTGAGCTCAAAAAAGTTATTCAGACTGCTGTAACTCTAGCAGGAATAGAGATATACAGCTTTAATCGCAAAGATTGCAATAGATGCGAGAATTTGGTAGAGAATCACTACTACAGAAAAGCATCTATTCCATTAAGGCTGAGAAATTTATAGAGAAACATTGATTGATTTGCTATAGCAATGTTTCGATGCAGAAATGCATGCTGAGATCAAAAAAGTTATTCAGATTGCTGTCACTCCAGAATTAGTAGAGATATTCAACTTTAATCGCAAAGATTGCAATAGATGCGAGAATTTGGTAGAGAATCACTACTACAGAAAAGCATCTATTCCATTAAGGCTGAGAAATTTATAGAGAAACATTGATTGATTTGCTATAGCAATGTTTCAATGCAGAATTACATGCTGAGCTCAAAAAAGTTATTCAGACTGCTGTAACTCTAGCAGGAATAGAGATATGCAGCTTTAATCGCAAAGATTGCAATAGATGCGAGAATTTGGTAGAGAATCACTAATACAGAAAAGCATCTATTCCATCAAGGCTGCCAAATTAATAAAGAAACAATGATTGAATTGCTATAGCAATGTTTCGATGCAGAATTTTTCCTGAGCTCAAAAACGTTAGTCAGACTGCTGTAACTTTAGCAAGAATAGAGATACACAGCTTTAATTGCAAAGATTGCAATAGATGCGAGAATTTGGTAGAGAATCACTACTACAGAAAAGCATCCATTCCATTAAGGCTGAGAAATTAATAAAGAAACATTGATTGATTTGATATAACAATGTTTCGATGCAGAAATGCATGCTGAGATCAAAAAGTTATTCAGATTGCTGTCACTCCAGAATTAGTAGAGATATTCAACTTTAATCGCAAAGATTGCAATAGATGCGAGAATTTGGTAGAGAATCACTACTACAGAAAAGCATCTATTCCATTAAAACTGAGAAATTTATAGAGAAACATTGAATGATTTGCTATAGCAATGTTTCGATGCAGAATTGAATGCTGAGCTCAAAAAAGTTACTCAGACTTCTGTAACTCTAGCAGGAATAGAGATATACAGCTTTAATCGCAAAGATTGCAATAGATGCGAGAATTTGGTAGAGAATCACTACTACAGAAAAGCATCTATTCCATTAAGACTGAGAAATTTATAGAGAAACATTGATTGATTTGCTATAGCAATGTATCGATGCAAAATAGAATGCTGAGCTCTAAAAAGATATTCAGACTGCTGTAACTCTAGCAGGAATAGAGATATACAGCTTTAATCGCAAAGATTGCAATAGATGCGAGAATTTGGTAGAGAATCACTACTACAGAAAAGCATCTATTCCATTAAGGCTGAGAAATTTATAGAGAAACATTGATTGATTTGCTATAGCAATGTTTCGATGCAGAAATGCATGCTGAGATCAAAAAAGTTATTCAGATTGCTGTCACTCCAGAATTAGTATATATATTCAACTTTAATCGCAAAGATTGCAATAGATGCGAGAATTTGGTAGAGAATCACTACTACAGAAAAGCATCTATTCCATTAAAACTGAGAAATTTATAGAGAAACATTGATTGATTTGCTATAGCAATGTTTCAATGCAGAATTAATTCTGAGCTCAAAAAAGTTATTCAAACTGCTGTAACTCAGCAGGAATAGAGATATACAGCTTTAATGGCAAAGATTGCAATAGATGCGAGAATTTGGTAGAGAATCACTACTACAGAAAAGCATCTATTCCATCAAGGCTGCCAAAATTATAAAGAAACAATGATTGATTTGCTATAGCAATATTTCGATGCAGAATTGGATGCTGAGCTCAAAAAAGGTATTCAGACTTCTGTAACTCTAGCAGGAATAGAGATATACAGCTTTAATCGCAAAGATTGCAATAGTTGCGATAATTTGGTAGAGAATCACTACTACAGAAAAGCATCTATTCCATTAAGACTGAGAAATTTATAGAGAAACATTGATTGATTTGCTATAGCAATGTATCGATGCAAAATAGAATGCTGAGCTCTAAAAAGATATTCAGACTGCTGTAACTTTAGCAAGAATAGAGATACACAGCTTTAATCGCAAAGATTGCAATAGATGCGAGAATTTGGTAGAGAATCACTACTACAGAAAAGCATCTATTCCATTAAGGCTGAGAAATTAATAGAGAAACATTGATTGATTTGATATAGCAATGTTTCGATGCAGAAATGCATGCTGAGATCAAAAAGTTATTCAGATTGCTGTCACTCCAGAATTAGTAGAGATATTCAACTTTAATCGCAAAGATTGCAATAGATGCGAGAATTTGGTAGAGAATCACTACTACAGAAAAGCATCTATTCCATTAAAACTGAGAAATTTATAGAGAAACATTGATTGATTTGCTATAGCAATGTTTCGATGCAGAATTGAATGCTGAGCTCAAAAAAGTATTCAGACTTCTGTAACTCTAGCAGGAATAGAGATATACAGCTTTAATCGCAAAGATTGCAATAGATGCGAGAATTTGGTAGAGAATCACTACTACAGAAAAGCATCTATTCCATTAAGACTGAGAAGTATATAGAGAAACATTGATTGATTTTCTATAGCAATGTATCGATGCAAAATTGAATGCTGAGCTCTAAGGAGATATTCAGACTGCTGTAACTCTAGCAGGAATAGAGATATACAGCTTTAATCGCAAAGATTGCAATAGATGCGAGAATTTGGTAGAGAATCACTACTACAGAAAAGCATCTATTCCATTAAGGCTGAGAAATTTATAGAGAAACATTGATTGATTTGCTATAGCAATGTTTCGATGCAGAAATGCATGCTGAGATCAAAAAAGTTATTCAGATTGCTGTCACTCCAGAATTAGTAGAGATATTCAACTTTAATCGCAAAGATTGCAATAGATGCGAGAATTTGGTAGAGAATCACTACTACAGAAAAGCATCTATTCCATTAAGGCTGAGAAATTTATAGAGAAACATTGATTGATTTGCTATAGCAATGTTTCGATGCAGAATTACATGCTGAGCTCAAAAAAGTTATTCAGACAGCTGTAACTCCAGCAGGAATAGAGATATACAGCTTTAATCGCAAAGATTGCAATAGATGCGAGAATTTGGTAGAGAATCACTACTACAGAAAAGCATCTATTCCATCAAGGCTGCCAAAATTATAAAGAAACAATGATTGATTTGCTATAGCAATGTTTCGATGCAGAATTGGATGCTGAGCTCAAAAAAGTTATTCAGACTGCTGTAACTCTAGCAGGAATAGAGATATACAGCTTTAATCGCAAAGATTGCAATAGATGCGAGAATTTGGTAGAGAATCACTACTACAGAAAAGCATCTATTCCATTAAGATTGAGAAATTTACAGAGAAACATTGATTGATTTTCTATAGCAATGTATCGATGCAAAATAGAATGCTGAGCTCTAAAAAGATATTCAGACTGCTGTAACTCTAGCAGGAATAGAGATATACAGCTTTAATCGCAAAGATTGCAATAGATGCGAGAATTTGGTAGAGAATCACTACTACAGAAAAGCATCTATTCCATTAAGGCTGAGAAATTTATAGAGAAACATTGATTGATTTGCTATAGCAATGTTTCGATGCAGAATTGAATGCTGAGCTCAAAAAAGTTATTCAGACTGCTGTAACTCCAGCAGGAATAGAGATATACAGCTTTAATCGGAAAGATTGCAATAGATGCGAGAATTTGGTAGAGAATCACTACTACAGAAAAGCATCTATTCCATTAAGGCTGAGAAATTTACAGAGAAACATTGATTGATTTGCTATAGCAATGTATCGATGCAAAATTGAATGCTGAGCTCTAAAAAGATATTCAGACTGCTGTAACTCTAGCAGGATTAGAGATATACAGCTTTAATCGCAAAGATTGCAATAGATGCGAGAATTTGGTAGAGAATCACTACTACAGAAAAGCATCTATTCCATTAAGACTGAGAAATTTGCAGAGAAACATTGATTGATTTGCTATAGCAATGTATCGATGCAAAATAGAATGCTGAGCTCTAAAAAGTTATTCAGACTGCTGTAACTCTAGCAGGAATAGAGATATACAGCTTTAATCGCAAAGATTGCAATAGATGCGAGAATTTGGTAGAGAATCACTACTACAGAAAAGCATCTATTCCATCAAGGCTGCCAAATTAATAAAGAAACAATGATTGAATTGCTATAGCAATGTTTCGATGCAGAATTTTTCCTGAGCTCAAAAGCGTTAGTCAGACTGCTGTAACTTTAGCAGGAATAGAGATATGCAGCTTTAATCGCAAAGATTGCAATAGATGCGAGAATTTGGTAGAGAATCACTACTAAAGAAAAACATCTATTCCATTAAGACTGAGAAATTTACAGAGAAACATTGATTGATTTGCTATAGCAATGTATCGATGCAAAATAGAATGCTGAGCTCTAAAAAGATATTCAGACTGCTGTAACTCTAGCAGGAATAGAGATATACAGCTTTAATCGCAAAGATTGCAATAGATGCGAGAATTTGGTAGAGAATCACTACTACAGAAAAGCATCTATTCCATTAAGGCTGAGAAATTTATAGAGAAACATTGATTGATTTGATATAGCAATGTTTCGATGCAGAAATGCATGCTGAGATCAAAAAGTTATTCAGATTGCTGTCACTCCAGAATTAGTAGAGATATTCAACTTTAATCGCAAAGATTGCAATAGATGCGAGAATTTGGTAGAGATTCACTACTACAGAAAAGCATCTATTCCATTAAAACTGAGAAATTTATAGAGAAACATTGATTGATTTGCTATAGCAATGTTTCGATGAAGAATTGAATGCTGAGCTCAAAAAAGGTATTCAGACTTCTGTAACTCTAGCAGGAATAGAGATATACAGCTCTAATGGCAAAGATTGCAATAGATGCGAGAATTTGGTAGAGAATCACTACTACAGAAAAGCATCTATTCCATTAAGGCTGAGAAATTTGCAGAGAAACATTGATTGATTTGCTATAGCAATGTATCGATGCAAAATAGAATGCTGAGCTCAAAAAAGGTAATTCAGACTGCTGTAACTCTAGCAGGAATAGAGATACACAGCTATAATCGCAAAGATTGCAATAGATGCGAGAATTTGGTAGAGAATCACTACTACAGAAAAGCATCTATTCCATTAAGGCTGAGAAATTAATAGAGAAACGTTGATTGATTTGATATAGCAATGTTTCGATGCAGAAATGCATGCTGAGATCAAAATGTTATTCAGATTGCTGTCACTCCAGAATTAGTAGAGATATTCAACTTTAATCGCAAAGATTGCAATAGATGCGAGAATTTGGTAGAGAATCACTACTACAGAAAAGCATCTATTCCATTAAAACTGAGAAATTTATAGAGAAACATTGATTGATTTGCTATAGCAATGTTTCGATGCAGAACTGAATGCTGAGCTCAAAAAAGTTACTCAGACTGCTGTAACTCTAGCAGGAATAGAGATATGCAGCTTTAATCGCAAAGATTGCAATAGATGCGAGAATTTGGTAGAGAATCACTACTACAGAAAAGCATCTATTCCATTAAGACTGAGAAATTTATAGAGAAACATTGATTGATTTTCTATAGCAATGTATCGATGCAAAATAGAATGCTGAGCTCTAAAAAGATATTCAGACTGCTGTAACTCTAGCAGGAATAGAGATATACAGCTTTAATCGCAAAGATTGCAATAGATGCGAGAATTTGGTAGAGAATCACTACTACAGAAAAGCATCTATTCCATCAAGGCTGCCAAATTTATAGAGAAACATTGATTGATTTGCTATAGCAATGTTTCGATGCAGAATTGAATGCTGAGCTCAAAAATTTATTCTGACTGCTGTCACTGTAGCATTAGTAGAGACATTCAACTTTACTCGCAATGAGTTACAATAGATGCGAGAATTTGGTAGAGAATCACTACTACAGAAAAGCATCTATTCCATTAAGGCTGAGAAATTTATAGAGAAACATTGATTGATTTGCTATAGCAATGTTTCGATGCAGAATTGAATGCTGAGCTCAAAAAAGTTACTCAGACTGCTGTAACTCTAGCAGGAATAGAGATATACAGCTTTAATCGCAAAGATTGCAATAGATGCGAGAATTTGGTAGAGAATCACTACTACAGAAAAGCATCTATTCCATCAAGGCTGCCAAATTAATAAAGAAACAATGATTGATTTGCTATATCAATGTTTCGATGCAGAATTGGCTGCTGAGCTCAAAAAAGGTATTCAGACTGCTGTAACTCTAGCAGGAATAGAGATATACAGCTTTAATCGCAAAGATTGCAATAGATGCGAGAATTTGGTAGAGAATCACTACTACAGAAAAGCATCTATTCCATTAAGACTGAGAAATTTATAGAGAAACATTGATTGATTTGCTATAGCAATGTATCGATGCAGAATTAGAATGCGGAGCTCTAAGGAGATATTCAGACTGCTGTAACTTTAGCAAGAATAGAGATACACAGCTTTAATTGCAAAGATTGCAATAGATGCGAGAATTTGGTAGAGAATCACTACTACAGAAAAGCATCCATTCCATTAAGGCTGAGAAATTAATAAAGAAACATTGATTGATTTGATATAACAATGTTTCGATGCAGAAATGCATGCTGAGATCAAAAAGTTATTCAGATTGCTGTCACTCCAGAATTAGTAGAGATATTCAACTTTAATCGCAAAGATTGCAATAGATGCGAGAATTTGGTAGAGATTCACTACTACAGAAAAGCATCTATTCCATTAAAACTGAGAAATTTATAGAGAAACATTGAATGATTTGCTATAGCAATGTTTCGATGAAGAATTGAATGCTGAGCTCAAAAAAGGTATTCAGACTTCTGTAACTCTAGCAGGAATAGAGATATACAGCTTTAATCGCAAAGATTGCAATAGATGCGAGAATTTGGTAGAGAATCACTACTACAGAAAAGCATCTATTCCATTAAGACTGAGAAATTTGCAGAGAAACATTGATTGATTTGCTATAGCAATGTATCGATGCAAAATAGAATGCTGAGCTCAAAAAAGTTATTCAGACTGCTGTAACTCTAGCAGGAATAGAGATACACAGCTTTAATCGCAAAGATTGCAATAGATGCGAGAATTTGGTAGAGAATCACTACTACAGAAAAGCATCTATTCCATTAAGGCTGAGAAATTAATAGAGAAACGTTGATTGATTTGATATAGCAATGTTTCGATGCAGAAATGCATCCTGAGATCAAAATGTTATTCAGATTGCTGTCACTCCAGAATTAGTAGAGATATTCAACTTTAATCGCAAAGATTGCAATAGATGCGAGAATTTGGTAGAGAATCACTACTACAGAAAAGCATCTATTCCATTAAAACTGAGAAATTTATAGAGAAACATTGATTGATTTGCTATAGCAATGTTTCGATGCAAAACTGAATGCTGAGCTCAAAAAAGTTATTCAGACTGCTGTAACTCTAGGAGGAATAGAAATATACAGCTTTAATCGCAAAGATTGCAATAGATGCGAGAAGTTGGTAGAGAATCACTACTACAGAAAAGCATCTATTCCATTAAGACTGAGAAATTTATAGAGAAACATTGATTGACTTTCTATAGCAATGTATCGATGCAAAATAGAATGCTGAGCTCTAAAAAGATATTCAGACTGCTGTAACTCTAGCAGGAATAGAGATATACAGCTTTAATCGCAAAGATTGCAATAGATGCGAGAATTTGGTAGAGAATCACTACTACAGAAAAGCATCTATTCCATTAAGGCTGCCAAATTTATAGAGAAACATTGATCGATTTGCTATAGCAATGTTTCGAAGCAGAATTGAATGCTGAGCTCAAAAAGTTATTCTGACTGCTGTCACTGTAGCATTAGTAGAGACATTCAACTTTACTCGCAATGAGTTGCAATAGATGCGAGAAATTGGTAGAGAATCACTACTACAGAAAAGCATCTATTCCATTAAGGCTGAAAATTTATAGAGAAACAATGATTGATTTCCTATAGCAATGTTTCGATGCAGAATTGGCTGCTGAGCTCAAAAAAGTTACTCAGACTGCTGTAACTTTAGCAGGAATAGAGATATACAGCTTTAATCGCAAAGATTGCAATAGATGCGAGAATTTGGTAGAGAATCACTACTACAGAAAAGCATCTATTCCATTAAAGCTGAGAAATTTATAGAGAAACATTGATTGATTTGCTATAGCAATGTTTCAATGCAGAATTACATGCTGAGCTCAAAAACGTTATTCAGACTGCTGTAATAATAGCAGGAATAGAGATATACAGCTTTAATCGCAAAGATTGCAATAGATACGAGAATTTGGTAGAGAATCACTACTAAAGAAAAGCATCTATTCCATTAAGGCTGCCAAATTTATAAAGAAACAATGATTGATTTGCTATAGCAATGTTTCGATGCAGAATTGGATGCTGACCTCAAAAGAGTTAGTCAGCCTGCTGTAACTTTAGCAGGAATAGAGATACACAGTTTTAATCGCAAAGATTGCCATAGATGCGAGAATTTGTTAGAGAATCACTACTAAAGAAAAGCATCTATTCCATTAAGGCTGCCAAATTTATAAAGAAACAATGATTGATTTGCTATAGCAATGTTTCGATGCAGAATTGGATATTGACCTCAAAAGAGTTAGTCAGCCTGCTGTAACTTTAGCAGGAATAAAGATACACAGTTTTAATTGCAAAGATTGCAATAGATGCGAGAATTTGGTAGAGAATCACTACTACAGAAAAGCATCTATTCCATTAAGGCTGAGAAATTTATAGAGAAGCAATGATTGATTTGCTCTAGCAATGTTTCGATGCAGAATTGGCTGCTGAGCTCAAAAAAGTTACTCAAACTGCTATAACTCTAGCAGGAATAGAGATATACAGCTTTAATCGCAAAGATTGCAATAGATGCGAGAATTTGGTAGAGAATCACTACTACAGAAAAGCATCTATTCCATTAAAGCTGAGAAATTTATAGAGAAACATTGATTGATTTGCTATAGCAATGTTTCAATGCAGAATTACATGCTGAGCTCAAAAACGTTATTCAGACTGCTGTAATAATAGCAGGAATAGAGATATACAGCTTTAATCGCAAAGATTGCAATAGATACGAGAATTTGGTAGAGAATCACTACTAAAGAAAAGCATCTATTCCATTAAGGCTGCCAAATTTATAAAGAAACAATGATTGATTTGCTATAGCAATGTTTCGATATATTGACCTCAAAAGAGTTAGTCAGCCTGCTGTAACTTTAGCAGGAATAGAGATACACAGTTTTAATTGCAAAGATTGCAATAGATGCGAGAATTTGGTAGAGAATCACTACTACAGAAAAGCATCTATTCCATTAAGGCTGAGAAATTTATAGAGAAGCAATGATTGATTTGCTATAGCAATGTTTCGATGCAGAATTGGCTGCTGAGCTCAAAAAAGTTACTCAAACTGCTATAACTCTAGCAGGAATAGAGATATACAGCTTTAATCGCAAAGATTGCGATAGATGCGAGAATTTGGTAGAGAATCACTACTACAGAAAAGCATCTATTCCATTAAAGCTGAGAAATTTATAGAGAAACATTGATTGATTTGCTATAGCAATGTTTCAATGCAGAATTACATGCTGAGCTCAAAAACGTTATTCAGACTGCTGTAATAATAGCAGGAATAGAGATATACAGCTTTAATCGCAAAGATTGCAATAGATACGAGAATTTGGTAGAGAATCACTACTAAAGAAAAGCATCTATTCCATTAAGGCTGCCAAATTTATAAAGAAACAATGATTGATTTGCTATAGCAATGTTTCGATGCAGAATTGGATGCTGACCTCAAAAGAGTTAGTCAGCCTGCTGTAACTTTAGCAGGAATAGAGATACACAGTTTTAATCGCAAAGATTGCCATAGATGCGAGAATTTGGTAGAGAATCACTACTAAAGAAAAGCATCTATTCCATTAAGGCTGCCAAATTTATAAAGAAACAATGATTGATTTGCTATAGCAATGTTTCGATGCAGAATTGGATGCTGACCTCAAAAGAGTTAGTCAGCCTGCTGTAACTTTAGCAGGAATAGAGATACACAGTTTTAATTGCAAAGATTGCAATAGATGCGAGAATTTGGTAAAGAATCACTACTACAGAAAAGCATCTATTCCATTAAGGCTGAGAAATTTATAGAGAAGCAATGATTGATTTGCTATAGCAATGTTTCGATGCAGAATTGGCAGCTGAGCTCAAAAAAGGTACTCAGACTGCTGTAACTTTAGCAGGATTAGAGATATGCAGCTTTAATCGCAAAGATTGCAATAGATGCGAGAATTTGGTAGAGAATCACTACTACAGAAAAGCATCTATTCCATTAAGGCCGAGAAATTTATAGAGAAACATTGATTGATTTGCTATAGCAATGTTTCGATGCAAAATTGGCTGCTGAGCTCAAAAAAGTTACTCAGACTGCTGTAACTCTAGCAGGAATAGAGATATACAGCTTTAATCGCAAAGATTGCAATAGATGCGAGAATTTGGTAGAGAATCACTACTACAGAAAAGCATCTATTCCATTAAAGCTGAGAAATTTATAGAGAAACATTGATTGATTTGCTATAGCAATGTTTCAATGCAATATTACATGCTGAGCTCAAAAACGTTATTCAGACTGCTGTAACTCTAGCAGGAATAGAGATATACAGCTTTAATCGCAAAGATTGCAATAGATACGAGAATTTGGTAGAGAATCACTACTAAAGAAAAGCATCTATTCCATTAAGGCTGCCAAATTTATAAAGAAACAATGATTGATTTGCTATAGCAATGTTTCGATGCAGAATTGGATGCTGACCTCAAAAGAGTTAGTCAGCCTGCTGTAACTTTAGCAGGAATAGAGATACACAGTTTTAATCGCAAAGATTGCCATAGATGCGAGAATTTGGTAGAGAATCACTACTAAAGAAAAGCATCTATTCCTTTAAGGCTGCCAAATTTATAAAGAAACAATGATTGATTTGCTATAGCAATGTTTCGATGCAGAATTGGATGCTGACCTCAAAAGAGTTAGTAAGCCTGCTGTAACTTTAGCAGGAATAGAGATACACAGTTTTAATTGCAAAGATTGCAATAGATGCGAGAATTTGGTAGAGAATCACTACTACAGAAAAGCATCTATTCCATTAAGGCTGAGAAATTTATAGAGAAGCAATGATTGATTTGCTATAGCAATGTTTCGATGCAGAATTGGCTGCTGAGCTCAAAAAAGGTACTCAGACTGCTGTAACTTTAGCAGGAATAGAGATATACAGCTTTAATCGCAAAGATTGCAATAGATACGAGAATTTGGTAGAGAATCACTACTACAGAAAAGCATCTATTCCATTAAGGCTGAGAAATTTATAGAGAAACATTGATTGATTTGCTATAGCAATGTTTCGATGCAGAATTGCATGCTGAATTTAAAAAAGGTACTCAGACTGCTGTAACTTTAGCAGGATTAGAGATATGCAGCTTTAATCGCAAAGATTGCAATAGATGCGAGAATTTGGTAGAGAATCACTACTACAGAAAAGCATCTATTCCATTAAGGCCGAGAAATTTATAGAGAAACATTGATTGATTTGCTATAGCAATGTTTCGATGCAAAATTGGCTGCTGAGATCAAAAAGGTTATTCAGATTGCTGTCACTCCAGAATTAGTAGAGATATTCAACTTTAATCGCAAAGATTGCAATAGATGCGAGAATTTCGTAGAGAATCTCTGCTACAGAAATGCATCTATTCCAATAAGATTGAGAAATTTATAGAGAAACATTGATTGATTTGCTATAGCAATGTATCGATGCAGAATTGAATGCTGAGCTCTAAGAAGATATTCAGACTGCAGTAACTCTAGCAGGAATAGAGATATACAGCTTTAATCGCAAAGATTGCGATAGATGCGAGAATTCGGTGGAGAATCACTAATACAGAAAAGCATCTATTCCATTAAGGCCGAGAAATTTATAGAAAAACATTGATTGATTTGCTATAGCAATGTTTCGATGCAGAATTGGCTGCTGAGCTCAAAAAAGTTACTCAGACTGCTGTAACTCTAGCAGGAATAGAGATATACAGCTTTAATCGCAAAGATTGCAATAGATGCGAGAATTTGGTAGAGAATCAATACTACAGAAAAGCATCTATTCCATTAAAGCTGAGAAATTTATAGAGAAACATTGATTGATTTGCTATAGCAATGTTTCAATGCAGAATTACATGCTGAGCTCAAAAACGTTATTCAGACTGCTGTAACTCTAGCAGGAATAGAGATATACAGCTTTAATCGCAAAGATTGCAATAGATACGAGAATTTGGTAGAGAATCACTACTAAAGAAAAGCATCTATTCCATTAAGGCTGCCAAATTTATAAAGAAACAATGATTGATTTGCTATAGCAATGTTTCGATGCAGAATTGGATGCTGACCTCAAAAGAGTTAGTCAGCCTGATGTAACTTTAGCAGGAATAGAGATACTCAGTTTTAATCGCAAAGATTGCCATAGATGCGAGAATTTGGTAGAGAATCACTACTACAGAAAAGCATCTATTCCATTAAGGCTGAGAAATTTATAGAGAAACATTGATTGATTTGCTATAGCAATGTTTCGATGCAGAATTGCATGCTGATCTTAAAAAAGTTACTCAGACTGCTGTAACTCTAGCAGGAATAGAGATATGTAGCTTTAATCGCAAAGATTGCAATAGATGCGAGAATTTGGTAGAGAATCACTACTACAGAAAAGCATCTATTCCATTAAAGCTGAGAAATTTATAGAGAAGCAATGATTGATTTGCTATAGCAATGTTTCGATGCAGAATTGGCTGCTGAGCTCAAAAAAGTTACTCAAACTGCTATAACTCTAGCAGGAATAGAGATATACAGCTTTAATCGCAAAGATTGCAATAGATGCGAGAATTTGGTAGAGAATCACTACTACAGAAAAGCTTCTATTCCATTAAAGCTGAGAAATTTATAGAGAAACATTGATTGATTTGCTATATCAATGTTTCAATGCAGAATTACATGCTGAGCTCAAAAACGTTATTCAGACTGCTGTAATAATAGCAGGAATAGATATATACAGCTTTAATCGCAAGGATTGCAATAGATACGAGAATTTGGTAGAGAATCACTACTAAAGAAAAGCATCTATTCCATTAAGGCTGCCAAATTTATAAAGAAACAATGATTGATTTGCTATAGCAATGTTTCGATGCAGAATTGGATGCTGACCTCAAAAGAGTTAGTCAGCCTGCTGTAACTTTAGCAGGAATAGAGATACACAGTTTTAATCGCAAAGATTGCCATAGATGCGAGAATTTGGTAGAGAATCACTACTACAGAAAAGCATCTATTCCATTAAGGCTGCCAAATTTATAAAGAAACAATGATTGATTTGCTATAGCAATGTTTCGATGCAGAATTGGATGCTGACCTCAAAAGAGTTAGTCAGCCTGCTGTAACTTTAGCAGGAATAGAGATACACAGTTTTAATTGCAAAGATTGCAATAGATGCGAGAATTTGGTAGAGAATCACTACTACAGAAAAGCATCTATTCCATTAAGGCTGAGAAATTTATAGAGAAACAATGATTGATTTGCTATAGCAATGTTTCGATGCAGAATTGGCTGCTGAGCTCAAAAAAGTTACTCAGACTGCTGTAACTTTAGCAGGAATAGAGATATGCAGCTTTAATCGCAAAGATTGCAATAGATGCGAGAATTTGGTAGAGAATCACTACTACAGAAAAGCATCTATACCATTAAAGCTGAGAAATTTATAGAGAAACATTGATTGATTTGCTATAGCAATGTTTCAATGCAGAATTACATGCTGAGCTCAAAAACGTTATTCAGACTGCTGTAACTCTAGCAGGAATAGAGATATACAGCTTTAATCGCAAAGATTGCAATAGATACGAGAATTTGGTAGAGAATCACTACTAAAGAAAAGCATCTATTCCATTAAGGCTGCCAAATTTATAAAGAAACAATGATTGATTTGCTATAGCAATGTTTCGATGCAGAATTGGATGCTGACCTCAAAAGAGTTAGTCAGCCTGCTGTAACTTTAGCAGGAATAGAGATACACAGTTTTAATCGCAAAGATTGCCATAGATGCGAGAATTTGGTAGAGAATCACTACTAAAGAAACGCATCTATCCCATTAAGGCTGCCAAATTTATAAAGAAACAATGATTGATTTGCTATAGCAATGTTTCGATGCAGAATTGGATGCTGACCTCAAAAGAGTTAGTCAGCCTGCTGTAACTTTAGCAGGAATAGAGATACACAGTTTTAATTGCAAAGATTGCAATAGATGCGAGAATTTGGTAGAGAATCACTACTACAGAAAAGCATCTATTCCATTAAGGCTGAGAAATTTATAGAGAAGCAATGATTGATTTGCTATAGCAATGTTTCGATGCAGAATTGGCTGCTGAGCTCAAAAAAGGTACTCAGACTGCTGTAACTTTAGCAGGAATAGAGATATACAGCTTTAATCGCAAAGATTGCAATAGATACGAGAATTTGGTAGAGAATCACTACTACAGAAAAGCATCTATTCCATTAAGGCTGAGAAATTTATAGAGAAACATTGATTGATTTGCTATAGCAATGTTTCGATGCAGAATTGCATGCTGATCTTAAAAAAGGTACTCAGACTGCTGTAACTTTAGCAGGATTAGAGATATGCAGCTTTAATCGCAAAGATTGCAATAGATGCGAGAATTTGGTAGAGAATCACTACTACAGAAAAGCATCTATTCCATTAAGGCCGAGAAATTTATAGAGAAACATTGATTGATTTGCTATAGCAATGTTTCGATGCAAAATTGGCTGCTGAGATCAAAAAGGTTATTCAGATTGCTGTCACTCCAGAAATAGTAGAGATATTCAACTTTAATCGCAAAGATTGCAATAGATGCGAGAATTTCGTAGAGAATCTCTGCTACAGAAATGCATCTATTCCAATAAGATTGAGAAATTTATAGAGAAACATTGATTGATTTGCTATAGCAATGTATCGATGCAGAATTGAATGCTGAGCTCTAAGAAGATATTCAGACTGCAGTAACTCTATCAGGAATAGAGATATACAGCTTTAATCGCAAAGATTGCGATAGATGCGAGAATTCGGTGGAGAATCACTAATACAGAAAAGCATCTATTCCATTAAGGCCGAGAAATTTATAGAAAAACATTGATTGATTTGCTATAGCAATGTTTCGATGCAGAATTGGCTGCTGAGCTCAAAAAAGTTACTCAGACTGCTGTAACTCTAGCAGGAATAGAGATATACAGCTTTAATCGCAAAGATTGCAATAGATGCGAGAATTTGGTAGAGAATCAATACTACAGAAAAGCATCTATTCCATTAAAGCTGAGAAATTTATAGAGAAACATTGATTGATTTGCTATAGCAATGTTTCAATGCAGAATTACATGCTGAGCTCAAAAACGTTATTCAGACTGCTGTAACTCTAGCAGGAATAGAGATATACAGCTTTAATCGCAAAGATTGCAATAGATACGAGAATTTGGTAGAGAATCACTACTAAAGAAAAGCATCTATTCCATTAAGGCTGCCAAATTTATAAAGAAACAATGATTGATTTGCTATAGCAATGTTTCGATGCAGAATTGGATGCTGACCTCAAAAGAGTTAGTCAGCCTGATGTAACTTTAGCAGGAATAGAGATACTCAGTTTTAATCGCAAAGATTGCCATAGATGCGAGAATTTGGTAGAGAATCACTACTACAGAAAAGCATCTATTCCATTAAGGCTGAGAAATTTATAGAGAAACATTGATTGATTTGCTATAGCAATGTTTCGATGCAGAATTGCATGCTGATCTTAAAAAAGTTACTCAGACTGCTGTAACTCTAGCAGGAATAGAGATATGTAGCTTTAATCGCAAAGATTGCAATAGATGCGAGAATTTGGTAGAGAATCACTACTAAAGAAAAACATCTATTCCATTAAGGCTGAGAAATTTATAGAGAAACAATGATTGATTTGCTATATCAATGTTTCGATGCAGAATTGGCTGCTGATCTTAAAAAAGTTACTGAGACTGCTGTAACTCTAGCAGGAATAGAGATATTCAACTTTAATCGCAAAGATTGCAATAGATGCGAGAATTTGGTAGAGAATCACTACTACAGAAAAGCATCTATTCCATTAAGACTGAGAAATTTATAGGGAAACATTGATTGATTTGCTATAGCAATGTTTCGATGCAGAATTGGCTGCTGAGCTCTAAAAAGGTACTCAGACTGCTGTAACTTTAGCAGGAATAGAGATATTCAGCTTTAATCGCAAAGATTGCAATAGATGCGAGAATTTGGTAGAGAATCACTACTACAGAAAAGCATCTATTCCATTAAGGCTGAGAAATTTATAGAGAAACATTGATTGATTTGATATAGCAATGTTTCGATGCAGAAATGCATGCTGAGATCAAAAAGTTATTCAGACTGCTGTCACTGTAGTATTAGTAGAGACATTCAACTTTACTCGCAAAGATTGCAATAGATGCGAGAATTTGGTAGAGAATCACTACTACAGAAAAGCATCTATTCCATTAAGGCTGAGAAATTTATAGAGAAGCATTGATTGATTTGCTATAGCAATCTTTCGATGCAGAAATGCATGCTGAGCTCTAAAAAGGTACTCAGACTGCTGTAACTTTAGCAGGAATAGAGATATTCAACTTTAATCGCAAAGATTGCAATAGATGCGAGAATTTGGTAGAGAATCACTACTAAAGAAAAACATCTATTCCATTAAGACTGAGAAATTTATAGAGAAACATTGTTTGATTTGCTATAGCAATGTTTCAATGCAGAATAGCATGCTGAGCTCAAAAAAGTTATTCAGACTGCTGTCACTGTAGCATTAGTAGAGATATTCAACTTTAATCGCAAAGATTGCAATAGATGCGAGAATTTGGTAGAGAATCACTACTACTGAAAAGCATCTATTCCATGAAGGCTGAGAAATATATAGAGAAACAATGATTGATTTGCTATAGCAATGTTTTGATGCAGAATTGGAAGCTGAGCTCAAAAAAGTTAATCAGACTGCTGTAACTCTAGCAGGAATAGAGAAATACAGCTTTAATCGCAAAGATTGCAATAGATGCGAGAATTTGGTAGAGAATCACTACTATAGAAAAGCATCTATACCATTAAGGCTGAGAAATTTATAGAGAAACATTGATTGATTTGCTATAACAATGTTTTGATGCAGAATTGCATGCTGAGATCAAAAAAGTTATTCAGATTGCTGTCACTCTAGAATTAGTAAAGATATTCAACTTTAATCGCAAAGATTGCAATAGATGCGAGAATTTGGTAGAGAATCACTACTACAGAAAAGCATCTATACCATTAAGGCTGAGAATTTTATAGAGAAACATTGATTGATTTGCTATAGCAATGTATCGATGCAGACTTGCATGCTGAGATCAAGAAAGTTACTCAGACTGCTGTCACTCTAGCAGGAAAGAGAAATACAGCTTTAATCGCAAAGATTGCAATAGATGCGAGAATTTGGTAGAGAATCACTACTACAGAAAAGCATCCATTCCATTAAGGCTGACAAATTTATAGAGAAACTTTGATTGATTCGCTATAGCAATTTTTCGATGCAAAATTGCATGCTGAGCTCAAAAAAGTTATTCAGACTGCTGTTACTCTAGCATTAATAGAGATATTAAAATTTAATCGCAAAGATTGCAATAGATGCGAGAATTTGGTAGAGAATCACTACTACAGAAAAGCATCTATTCCATTAGTTCCTGAGATATTTATAGTGAAACATTGATTGATTTGCTATAGCAATGTTTCGATGCAGAATAGCATGCTGAGCTCAAACAAGTTATTCAGACTGCTGTCACTGTAGCATTAGTAGAGATATTCAACTTTACTCGCAAAGATTGCAAATGATGCGAGAATTTGGTAGAGAATCACTACTACAGTAAAGCATCTATTGCATTAAGGCTGAGAAATTTATAGAGAAACATTGATTGATTTGCTATAGCAATGTTTCGATGCAGAATTGAATGCTGAGCTCAAAAAAGCTATTCAGACTGCTGTAACTGTAGCAGGAATAGAGATATACAACTTTAATCGCAAAGATTGCAATAGATGCGAGAATTTGGTAGAGAATCACTACTACAGAAAAGCATCTATTCCATTAAGGCTGAGAAATTTATAGAGAAACATTGATTGACTTGCTATAGCACTGTTCCGATGCAGAATAGCATGCTGAGCTCAAAAACGTTATTCAGACTGCTGTCACTGTAGCATTAGTAGAGATATTCAACTTTAATCGCAAAGATTGCAATAGATGCGAGAATTTGAGAGAATCACTACTACAGAAAAGCATCTATTCCATTAAGGCTGAGAAATTTATAGAGAAACATTGATTGATTTGCTATAGCAATGTTTTGATGCAGAAATGGATGCTGAGCTCAAAAAAGTTACTCAGACTGCTGTAACTGTAGCAGGAATAGAGATATACAACTTTAATCGCAAAGATTGCAATAGATGCGAGAATTTGGTAGAGAATCACTACTACAGAAAAGCATCTATTCCATTAAGGCTGAGAAATTTACAGAGAAACATTGATTGATTTGCTATAGCAATGTTTCGATGCAAAATTGAATGCTGAGATCAAAAAAGTTATTCAGATTGCTGTCACTCTAGAATTAGTAAAGATATTCAACTTTAATCGCAAAGATTGCAATAGATGCGAGAATTTGATAGAGAATCACTACTACAGAAAAGCATCTATTCCATTAAGGCTGAGAAATTTATAGAGAAATATTGATTGATTTGCTATAGCAATGTTTTGATGCAGAAATGGATGCTGAGATCAAAAAAGTTATTCAGATTTCTGTCAATCTTGAATTAGTAGAGATATTCAACTTTAATCGCAAAGATTGCAAATGATGCGAGAATTTGGTAGAGAATCACTACTACAGTAAAGCATCTATTTCATTAAGGCTGAGAAATTTATAGAGAAAGATTGATTGATTTGCTATAGATATGTTTTGATGCAGAATTGAATGCTGAGCTCAAAAAAGTTATTCAGACTGCTGTAACTGTAGCAGGAATAGAGATATACAACTTTAATCGCAAAGATTGCAATAGATGCGAGAATTTGGTAGAGAATCACTACTACAGAAAAACATCTATTCCATAAAGGCTGAGAAATTTATAGAGAATCATTGATTGATTTGCTATAGCAATGTTTCGATGCAGAATTGAATGCTGAGATCAAAAAAGTTATTCAGATTGCTGTCACTCTAGAATTAGTAGAGATATTCAACTTTACTCGCAAAGATTGCAATAGATGCGAGAATTTGGTAGAGAATCACTACTACAGAAAAGCATCTATTCCATTAAGGCTGAGAAATTTATAGAGAAATATTGATTGATTTGCTATAGCAATGTTTTGATGCAGAAATAGATGCTGAGATCAAAAAAGTTATTCAGATTTCTGTCAATCTAGAATTAGTAGAGATATTCAACTTTAATCGCAAAGATTGCAAATGATGCGAGAATTTGGTAGAGAATCACTACTACAGTAAAGCATCTATTGCATTAAGGCTGAGAAATTTATAGAGAAACATTGATTGATTTGCTATAGCAATGTTTCGATGCAGAATTGAATGCTGAGCTCAAAAAAGCTATTCAGACTGCTGTAACTGTAGCAGGAATAGAGATATACAACTTTAATCGCAAAGATTGCAATAGATGCGAGAATTTGGTAGAGAATCACTACTACAGAAAAGCATCTATTCCATTAAGGCTGAGAAATTTATAGAGAAACATTGATTGATTTGCTATAGCAATGTTCCGATGCAGAATAGCATGCTGAGCTCAAAAAAGTTATTCAGACTGCTGTCACTGTAGCATTAGTAGAGATATTCAACTTTAATCGCAAAGATTGCAATAGATGCGAGAATTTGGTAGAGAATCACTACTACAGAAAAGCATCTATTCCATTAAGGCTGAGAAATTTATAGAGAAACATTGATTGACTTGCTATAGCAATGTTCCGATGCAGAATAGCATGCTGAGCTCAAAAACGTTATTCAGACTGCTGTCACTGTAGCATTAGTAGAGATATTCAACTTTAATCGCAAAGATTGCAATAGATGCGAGAATTTGGTAGAGAATCACTACTACAGAAAAGCATCTATTCCATTAAGGCTGAGAAATTTATAGAGAAACATTGATTGATTTGCTATAGCAATGTTTTGATGCAGAAATGGATGCTGAGCTCAAAAAAGTTACTCAGACTGCTGTAACTGTAGCAGGAATAGAGATATACAACTTTAATCGCAAAGATTGCAATAGATGCGAGAATTTGGTAGAGAATCACTACTACAGAAAAGCATCTATTCCATTAAGGCTGAGAAATTTACAGAGAAACATTGATTGATTTGCTATAGCAATGTTTCGATGCAAAATTGAATGCTGAGATCAAAAAAGTTATTCAGATTGCTGTCACTCTAGAATTAGTAAAGATATTCAACTTTAATCGCAAAGATTGCAATAGATGCGAGAATTTGATAGAGAATCACTACTACAGAAAAGCATCTATTCCATTAAGGCTGAGAAATTTATAGAGAAATATTGATTGATTTGCTATAGCAATGTTTTGATGAAGAAATGGATGCTGAGATCAAAAAAGTTATTCAGATTTCTGTCAATCTAGAATTAGTAGAGATATTCAACTTTAATCGCAAAGATTGCAAATGATGCGAGAATTTGGTAGAGAATCACTACTACAGTAAAGCATCTATTTCATTAAGGCTGAGAAATTTATAGAGAAAAATTGATTGATTTGCTATAGCAATGTTTCGATGCAGAATTGAATGCTGAGCTCAAAAAAGTTATTCAGACTGCTGTAACTGTAGCAGGAATAGAGATATACAACTTTAATCGCAAAGATTGCAATAGATGCGAGAATTTGGTAGAGAATCACTACTACCGAAAAGCATCTATTCCATTAAGGCTGAGAAATTTACAGAGAAACATTGATTGATTTGCTATAGCAATGTTTCGATGCAAAATTGAATGCTGAGATCAAAAAAGTTATTCAGATTGCTGTCACTCTAGAATTAGTAAAGATATTCAACTTTAATCGCAAAGATTGCAATAGATGCGAGAATTTGATAGAGAATCACTACTACAGAAAAGCATCTATTCCATTAGGGCTGAGAAATTTATAGAGAAATATTGATTGATTTGCTATAGCAATGTTTTGATGAAAAAATGGATGCTGAGATCAAAAAAGTTATTCAGATTTCTGTCAATCTAGAATTAGTAGAGATATTCAACTTTAATCGCAAAGATTGCAAATGATGCGAGAATTTGGTAGAGAATCACTACTACAGTAAAGCATCTATTTCATTAAGGCTGAGAAATTTATAGAGAAAGATTGATTGATTTGCTATAGCAATGTTTCGATGCAGAATTGAATGCTGAGCTCAAAAATGTTATTCAGACTGCTGTAACTGTAGCAGGAATAGAGATATACAACTTTAATCGCAAAGATTGCAATAGATGCGAGAATTTGGTAGAGAATCACTACTACAGAAAAACATCTATTCCATAAAGGCTGAGAAATTTATAGAGAATCATTGATTGATTTGCTATAGCAATGTTTCGATGCATAATTGAATGCTGAGCTCAAAAAAGTTATTCAGACTGCTGTAACTGTAGCAGGAATAGAGATATACAACTTTAATCGCAAAGATTGCAAATGATGCGAGAATTTGGTAGAGAATCACTACTACAGAAAAACATCTATTCCATAAAGGCTGAGAAATTTATAGAGAATCATTGATTGATTTGCTATAGCAATGTTTCGATGCAGAATTGAATGCTGAGCTCTAAGAAGATATTCAGACTGCAGTAACTCTAGCAGGAATAGAGATATACAGCTTTAATCGCAAAGATTGCGATAGATGCGAGAATTCGGTGGAGAATCACTAATACAGAAAAGCATCTATTTCATTAAGGCTGAGAAATTTATAGAGAAAGATTGATTGATTTGCTATAGCAATGTTTCGATGCAGAATTGAATGCTGAGCTCAAAAAAGTTATTCAGACTGCTGTAACTGTAGCAGGAATAGAGATATACAACTTTAATCGCAAAGATTGCAATAGATGCGAGAATTTGGTAGAGAATCACTACTACAGTAAAGCATCTATTCCATTAAGGCTGAGAAATTTATAGAGAATCATTGATTGATTTGCTATAGCAATGTTTCGATGCAGAATTCCATGCTGAGATCAAAAACGTTATTCAGATTGCTGTCACTCTAGAATTAGTAGAGATATTCAACTTTAATCGCAAAGATTGCAATAGATGCGAGAATTTGGTAGAGAATCACTACTACAGAAAAGCATCTATTCCATTAAGGCTGAGAAATTTATAGAGAAACATTGATTGATTTGCTATAGCAATGTTTTGATGCAGAATTGAATGCTGAGCTCAAAAAAGTTATTCAGACTGCTGTAACTGTAGCAGGAATAGAGATATACAACTTTAATCGCAAAGATTGCAAATGATGCGAGAATTTGGTAGAGAATCACTACTACAGAAAAACATCTATTCCATAAAGGCTGAAAAATTTATAGAGAATCATTGATTGATTTGCTATAGCAATGTTTCGATGCAGAATTGAATGCTGAGCTCAATAAAGGTAATCACATTGCTGTAACTCTAGCAGGTATAGAGATATACAGCTTTAATCGCAAAGATTGCAATAGATGCGAGAATTTGGTAGAGAATCACTACTACAGAAAAGCATCTATTCCATTAAGGCTGAGAAATTTATAGAGAAACATTGATTGATTTGCTATAGCAATGTTCCGATGCAGAATAGCATGCTGAGCTCAAAAAAGTTATTCAGACTGCTGTCACTGTAGCATTAGTAGAGATATTCAACTTTAATCGCAAAGATTGCAATAGATGCGAGAATTTGGTAGAGAATCACTACTACAGAAAAGCATCTATTCCATTAAGGCTGAGAAATTTATAGAGAAACATTGATTGATTTGCTATAGCAATGTTCCGATGCAGAATAGCATGCTGAGCTCAAAAACGTTATTCAGACTGCTGTCACTGTAGCATTAGTAGAGTTTTCAACTTTAATCGCAAAGATTGCAATAGATGCGAGAATTTGGTAGAGAATCACTACTACAGAAAAGCATCTATTCCATTAAGGCTGAGAAATTTATAGAAAAACATTGATTGATTTGCTATAGCAATGTTTCGATGCAGAAATGGATGCTGAGCTCAAAAATGTTATTCAGACTGCTGTAACTCTAGCAGGAATAGAGATATACAGCTTTAACCGCAAAGATTGTAATAGATGCGAGAATTTGGTAGAGAATCACTACTACAGAAAAGCATCTATTCCATTAAGGCTGAGAAATTTATAGAGAAACATTGATTGATTTGCTATAGCAATGTTTCGATGCAGAATTGAATGCTGAGCTCAAAAAAGTTATTCAGACTGCTGTAACTGTAGCAGGAATAGAGATATACAGCTTTAATCGCAAAGATTGCAATAGATGCGAGAATTTGGTAGAGAATCACTACTACAGAAAAGCATCTATTCCATTAAGGCTGAGAAATTTACAGAGAAACATTGATTGATTTGCTATAGCAATGTTTCGATGCAAAATTAAATGCTGAGATCAAAAAAGTTATTCAGATTGCTGTCACTCTAGAATTAGTAAAGATATTCAACTTTAATCCCAAAGATTGCAATAGATGCGAGAATTTGGTAGAGAATCACTACTACAGAAAAGCATCTATTCCATTAAGGCTGAGAAATTTACAGAGAAACATTGATTAATTTGCTATAGCAATGTTTCGATGCAAAATTAAATGCTGAGATCAAAAAAGTTATTCAGATTGCTGTCACTCTAGAATTAGTAAAGATAGTCAACTTTAATCGCAAAGATTGCAATAGATGCGAGAATTTGGTAGAGAATCACTACTACAGAAAAGCATCTTTTCCATTAAGGCTGAGAAATGTATCGAGAAACATTGATTGATTTGCTATAGCAATGTTTCGATGCAGAATTGAATGCTGAGCTCAAAAAAGTTATTCAGACTGCTGTAACTGTAGCAGGAATAGAGATATACAACTATAATCGCAAAGATTGCAAATGATGCGAGAATTTGGTAGAGAATCACTACTACAGAAAAACATCTATTCCATAAAGGCTGAGAAATTTATAGAGAATCATTGATTGATTTGCTATAGCAATGTTTCGATGCAGAATTGAATGCTGAGCTCTAAGAAGATATTCAGACTGCAGTAACTCTAGCAGGAATAGAGATATACAGCTTTAATCGCAAAGATTGCGATAGATGCGAGAATTCGGTGGAGAATCACTAATACAGAAAAGCATCTATTTCATTAAGGCTGAGAAATTTATAGAGAAAGATTGATTGATTTGCTATAGCAATGTTTCGATGCAGAATTGAATGCTGAGCTCAAAAAAGTTATTCAGACTGCTGTAACTGTAGCAGGAATAGAGATATACAACTTTAATCGCAAAGATTGCAATAGATGCGAGAATTTGGTAGAGAATCACTACTACAGTAAAGCATCTATTCCATTAAGGCTGAGAAATTTATAGAGAATCATTGATTGATTTGCTATAGCAATGTTTCGATGCAGAATTGAATGCTGAGATCAAAAAAGTTATTCAGATTGCTGTCACTCTAGAATTAGTAGAGATATTCAACTTTAATCGCAAAGATTGCAATAGATGCGAGAATTTGGTAGAGAATCACTACTACAGAAAAGCATCTATTCCATTAAGGCTGAGAAATTTACAGAGAAACATTGATTAATTTGCTATAGCAATGTTTCGATGCAAAATTGAATGCTGAGATCAAAAAAGTTATTCAGATTGCTGTCACTCTAGAATTAGTAAAGATATTCAACTTTAATCGCAAAGATTGCAATAGATGCGAGAATTTGGTAGAGAATCACTACTACAGAAAAGCATCTTTTCCATTAAGGCTGAGAAATTTATAGAGAAATATTGATTGATTTGCTATAGCAATGTTTTGATGCAGAAATGGATGCTGAGATCAAAAAAGTTATTCAGATTTCTGTCAATCTAGAATTAGTAGAGATATTCAACTTTAATCGCAAAGATTGCAAATGATGCGAGAATTTGGTAGAGAATCACTACTACAGTAAAGCATCTATTCCATTAAGGCTGAGAAATTTATAGAGAAAGATTGATTGATTTGCTATAGCAATGTTTCGATGCAGAATTGAATGCTGAGCTCAAAAAAGTTATTCAGACTGCTGTAACTGTAGCAGGAATAGAGATATACAACTTTAATCGCAAAGATTGCAAATGATGCGAGAATTTGGTAGAGAATCACTACTACAGAAAAACATCTATTCCATAAAGGCTGAAAAATTTATAGAGAATCATTGATTGATTTGCTATAGCAATGTTTCGATGCAGAATTGAATGCTGAGCTCAATAAAGGTAATCACATTGCTGTAACTCTAGCAGGTATAGAGATATACAGCTTTAATCGCAAAGATTGCAATAGATGCGAGAATTTGGTAGAGAATCACTACTACAGAAAAGCATCTATTCCATTAAGGCTGAGAAATTTATAGAGAAACATTGATTGATTTGCTATAGCAATGTTCCGATGCAGAATAGCATGCTGAGCTCAAAAAAGTTATTCAGACTGCTGTCACTGTAGCATTAGTAGAGATATTCAACTTTAATCGCAAAGATTGCAATAGATGCGAGAATTTGGTAGAGAATCACTACTACAGAAAAGCATCTATTCCATTAAGGCTGAGAAATTTATAGAGAAACACTGATTGATTTGCTATAGCAATGTTCCGATGCAGAATAGCATGCTGAGCTCAAAAACGTTATTCAGACTGCTGTCACTGTAGCATTAGTAGAGTTTTCAACTTTAATCGCAAAGATTGCAATAGATGCGAGAATTTGGTAGAGAATCACTACTACAGAAAAGCATCTATTCCATTAAGGCTGAGAAATTTATAGAAAAACATTGATTGATTTGCTATAGCAATGTTTCGATGCAGAAATGGATGCTGAGCTCAAAAATGTTATTCAGACTGCTGTAACTCTAGCAGGAATAGAGATATACAGCTTTAATCGCAAAGATTGGAATAGATGCGAGAATTTGGTAGAGAATCACTACTACAGAAAAGCATCTATTCCATTAAGGCTGAGAAATTTATAGAGAAACATTGATTGATTTGCTATAGCAATGTTTCGATGCAGAATTGAATGCTGAGCTCAAAAAAGTTATTCAGACTGCTGTAACTGTAGCAGGAATAGAGATATAGAGCCTTAATCGAAAAGATTGCAATAGATGCGAGAATTTGGTAGAGAATCACTACTACAGAATAGCATCTATTCCATTAAGGCTGAGAAATTTACAGAGAAAGATTGATTGATTTGCTATAGCAATATTTCGATGCAGAATAGCATGCTGAGCTCAGAAAGTAATTCAGACTGCTGTCACTGTAGCATTAGTAGAGATATTCAACTTTACTCGCAAAGATTGCAATAGATGCGAGAATTTGGAAGAGAATCACTACTACAGAAAATCATCTATTCCATTAAGGCTGAGAAATTTATAGAGAAACATTTATTGAATTGCTATAGCAATGTTTCGATGCAGAAATGCATGCTGAGATCAAGAAAGTTATTAAGATTGCTGTCACTCTAGAATTAGTAGAGATATTCAACTTTAATCGCAAAGATTGCAATAGATGCGAGAATTTGGTAGAGAATCACTACTACAGAAAAGCATCTATTCCAGTTTGGCTGAGAAATTTATAGAGAAACATTGATTGATTTGCTATAGCAATGTTTCGATGCAGAAATGCATGCTGAGATCAAGAAAGTTATTAAGATTGCTGTCAATCTAGAATTAATAGAGATATTCAACTTTAATCGCAAAGATTGCAATAGATGCGAGAATTTGGTAGAGAATCACTACTACAGAAAAGCATCTATTCCATTAAGGCTGAGAAATTTATAGAGAAACATTGATTGATTTGCTATAACAATGTTTCAATGTAGAATTGCATGCTGAGATAAAAAACGTTATTCAGACTGCTGTCACTCTAGAATTAGTAGAGATATTCAACTTTACTCGGAATGATTGCAATGGATGCGAGAATTTGGTAGAGAATCACTACTACAGAAATGCATCTATTCCATTAAGGCTGAGAAATTTATAGAGAATCAATGATTGATTTGCTATAGCAATGTTTCGATGCAGAATTACATGCTGAGCTCATAAATGTTATTTAGACTGCTGTAACTTTAGCAGGAATAGAGATATACAGCTTTAATCGCAAAGATTGCAATAGATGCGAGAATTTGGTAGAGAATCTCTACTACAGAAAAGCATCTATTCCATTAAGGCTGAGAAATTTATAGAGAAACATTGATTGATTTGCTATAGCAATGTTTCGATGCAGAAATGCATGCTGAGATCAAGAAAGCTATTAAGATTGCTGTCACTCTAGAATTAATAGAGATATTCAGCTTTAATCGAAAAGATTGCAATAGATGCGAGAATTTGGTAGAGAATCACTACTACAGAAAAGCATCTATTCCATTAAGGCTGAGAAATTTATAGAGAAAAATTGATTGATTTGCTATAGCAATGTTTCGATGCAGAATTGCATGCTGAGCTCAAAAAAGTTATTTAGACTGCTGTAACTTTAGCAGGAATAAAGATATTCAGCTTTAATCGCAAAGATTGAAATAGATGCGAGAAATTGGTAGAGAATCCATACTACAGAGAAGCATCTATTCCATCAAGGCTGAGAAATTTATAGAGAAACATTGATTGATTTGCTATAGCAATGTTTTGATGCAGTATTACATGGTGAGATCAAAAACATTATTCAAATTGCTGTCACTCTAGAATTAGTAGAGATATTCAACTTTAATCGCAAAGATTGCAATAGATGCGAGAATTTGGTAGAGAATCACTACTACAGAAAAGCATCTATTCCATTAAGGCTGAGAAATGTATCGAGAAACATTGATTGATTTGCTATAGCAATGTTTCGATGCAGTATTGCATGGTGAGATCAAGAAAGTTATTAAGATATCTGTCAATCTAGAATTAATAGAGATATTCAACTTTAATCGCAAAGATTGCAATAGATGCAAGAATTTGGTAGAGAATCACTACTACAGAAAAGCATCTATTCCATTAAGGCTGAGAAATTTATAGAGAAACATTGATTGATTTGCTATAACAATGTTTCAATGTAGAATTGCATGCTGAGATAAAAAACGTTATTCAGACTGCTGTCACTCTAGAATTAGTAGAGATATTCAACTTTACTAGCAAAGATTGCAATAGATGCGAGAATTTGGTAGAGAATCACTACTACAGAAAAGCATCTATTCCATCAAGGCTGAGAAATTTATAGAGAAACATTGATTGATTTGCTATAGCAATGTTTTGATGCAGTATTACATGGTGAGATCAAAAACATTATTCAAATTGCTGTCACTCTAGAATTAGTAGAGATATTCAACTTTAATCGCAAAGATTGCAATAGATGCGAGAATTTGGTAGAGAATCACTACTACAGAAAAGCATCTATTCCATTAAGGCTGAGAAATGTATCGAGAAACATTGATTGATTTGCTATAGCAATGTTTCGATGCAGAAATGCATGCTGAGATCAAGAAAGTTATTAAGATTGCTGTCAATCTAGAATTAATAGAGATATTCAACTTTAATCGCAAAGATTGCAATAGATGCAAGAATTTGGTAGAGAATCACTACTACAGAATAGCATCTATTCCATTAAGGCTGAGAAATTTATAGAGAAACATTGATTGATTTGCTATAACAATTTTTCAATGTAGAATTGCATGCTGAGATAAAAAACGTTATTCAGACTGCTGTCACTCTAGAATTAGTAGAGATATTCAACTTTACTCGCAAAGATTGCAATAGATGCGAGAATTTGGTAGAGAATAACTACTACCGAAAAGCATCTATTCCAGTTTGGCTGAGAAATTTATAGAGAAACATTGATTGATATGCTATAGCAATGTTGTGATACAGAATTACATGCGGAGCTCATAAAAATTATTCAGACTGCTGTAAATTTAGCAGGAATAGAGATATACAGCCTTAATCGAAAAGATTGCAATAGATGCGAGAATTTGGTAGAGAATCACTACTACAGAAAAGCATCTATTCCAGTTTGGCTGAGAAATTTATAGAGAAACATTGATTGATTTGCTATAGCAATGTTTCGATGCAGAATTACATGCTGAGCTCATAAAATTTATTCAGACAGCTGTAACTCTAGCAGGAATAGAGATATCCAGCTTCAATCAAAAAGATTGCAATAGATGCGTGAATTTGGAAGAGAATCACTACTACAGAATAGCATCTATTCCATTAAGGCTGAGAAATTTATAGAGAAACATTGATTGATATGCTATAGCAATGTTTCGATACAGAATTACATGCTGAGCTCATAAAAGTTATTCAGACTGCTGTATTTTTAGCAGGAATAGAGATATACAGCCTTAATCGAAAAGATTGCAATAGATGCGAGAATTTGGTAGAGAATCACTACTACAGAAAAGCATCTATTCCATTAAGGCTGAGAAATGTATCGAGAAACATTGATTGATTTGCTATAGCAATGTTTCGATGCAGTATTGCATGGTGAGATCAAAAACATTATTCAAATTGCTGTCACTCTAGAATTAGTAGAGATATTCAACTTTAATCGCAAAGATTGCAATAGATGCGAGAATTTGGTAGAGAATCACTACTACAGAAAAGCATCTATTCCAGTTTGGCTGAGAAATTTATAGAGAAACATTGATTGATTTGCTATAGCAATGTTTCGATGCAGGATTACATGCTGAGCTCAAAAAGGTTATTCAGACTGCTGTAACTCTAGCAGGAATAGAGATATTCAGCTTTAATCGCAAAGATTGCAATAGATGTGAGAATTTGGTAGAGAATCACTACTACAGAATAGCATCTATTCCATTAAGGCTGAGAAATGTACAGAGAAAGATTGATTGATTTGCTATAGCAATGTTTCGATGCAGAATTGCATGGTGAGATCAAAAACGTTATTCAGATTGCTGTCACTCTAGAATTAGTAGAGATATTCAACTTTAATCGCAAAGATTGCAATAGATGCGAGAATTTGGTAGAGAATCACTACTACAGAAAAGCATCTATTCCAGTTTGGCTGAGAAATTTATAGAGAAACATTGATTGATTTGCTATAGCAATGTTTCGATGCAGAATTGCATGCTGAGATCAAAAAAGTTATTCAGATTCCTGTCACGCTAGCATTAGTAGAGATATTCAACTTTAATCGCAAAGATTGCAATAGATGTGTGAATTTGGTAGAAAATCACTACTACAGAAAAGCATCTATTCCATTAAGGCTGAGAAATTTATAGAGAAACATTGATTGATTTGCTATAGCAATGTTTCGATGCAGAATTACATGCTGAGCTCATAGAATTTATTCAGACAGCTGTAACTCTAGCAGGAATAGAGATATCCAGCTTCAATCAAAAAGATTGCAATAGATGCGAGAATTTGGTAGAGAATCACTACTACAGAATAGCATCTATTCCATTAAGGCTGAGAAATGTATAGAGAAACATTGATTGATTTGCTATAGCAATGTTTCGATGCAGAATTGCATGGTGAGATCAAAAACGTTATTCAGATTGCTGTCACTCTAGAATTAGTAGAGATATTCAACTTTAATCGCAAAGATTGCAATAGATGCGAGAATTTGGTAAAGAATCACTACTACAGAAAAGCATCTATTCCATTAAGGCTGAGAAATTTATAGAGAAAGATTGATTGATTTGCTATAGCAATGTTTCGATGCAGAATTGAATGCTGAGCTCAAAAAAGCTATTCAGACTGCTGTAACTGTAGCAGGAATAGAGATATACAACTTTAATCGCAAAGATTGCAATAGATGCGAGAATTTGGTAGAGAATCACTACTACAGAAAAGCATCTATTCCATTAAGGCTGAGAAATTTATAGAGAAGCATTGATTGATTTGCTATAGCAATGTTCCGATGCAGAATAGCATGCTGAGCTCAAAAAATTTATTCAGACTGCTGTCACTGTAGCATTAGTAGAGATATTCAACTTTAATCGCAAAGATTGCAATAGATGCGAGAATTTGGTAGAGAATCACTACTACAGAAAAGCATCTATTCCATTAAGGCTGAGAAATTTATAGAGAAACATTGATTGACTTGCTATAGCAATGTTCCGATGCAGAATAGCATGCTGAGCTCAAAAAAGTTATTCAGACTGCTGTCACTGTAGCATTAGTAGAGATATTCAACTTTAATCGCAAAGATTGCAATAGATGCGAGAATTTGGTAGAGAATCACTACTACAGAAAAGCATCTATTCCATTAAGGCTGAGAAATTTACAGAGAAAAATTGATTGATTTGCTATAGCAATGTTTCGATGCAAAATTGAATGCTGAGATCAAAAAAGTTATTCAGATTGCTGTCACTCTAGAATTAGTAAAGATATTCAACTTTAATCGCAAAGATTTCAATAGATGCGAGAATTTGATAGAGAATCACTACTACAGAAAAGCATCTATTCCATTAAGGCTGAGAAATTTATAGAGAAATATTGATTGATTTGCTATAGCAATGTTTCGATGCAGAATTGCATGGTGAGATCAAAAACGTTATTCAGATTGCTGTCACTCTAGAATTAGTAGATAAATTCAACTTTAATCGCAAAGATTGCAATAGATGCGAGAATTTGGTAAAGAATCACTACTACAGAAAAGCATCTATTCCATTAAGGCTGAGAAATTTATAGAGAAACATTGATTGACTTGCTATAGCAATGTTCCGATGCAGAATAGCATGCTGAGCTCAAAAACGTTATTCAGACTGCTGTCACTGTAGCATTAGTAGAGATATTCAACTTTAATCGCAAAGATTGCAATAGATGCGAGAATTTGGTAGAGAATCACTACTACAGTAAAGCATCTATTTCATTAAGGCTGATAAAATTTATAGAGAAAGATTGATTGATTTGCTATAGCAATGTTTCGATGCAGAATTGAATGCTGAGCTCAAAAAAGTTATTCAGACTGCTGTAACTGTAGCAGAAATAGAGATATACAACTTTAATCGCAAAGATTGCAATAGATGCGAGAATTTGGTAGAGAATCACTACTACAGAAAAGCATCTATTCCATTAAGGCTGAGAAATTTATAGAGAAATATTGATTGATTTGCTATAGCAATGTTTTGATGCAGAAATGGATGCTGAGATCAAAAAAGTTATTCAGATTTCTGTCAATCTAGAATTAGTAGAGATATTCAACTTTAATCGCAAAGATTGCAAATGATGCGAGAATTTGGTAGAGAATCACTACTACAGAAAAACATCTATTCCATAAAGGCTGAGAAATTTATAGAGAATCATTGATTGATTTGCTATAGCAATGTTTCGATGCAGAATTGAATGCTGAGATCAAAAAAGTTATTCAGATTGCTGTCACTCTAGAATTAGTAGAGATATTCAACTTTAATCGCAAAGATTGCAATAGATGCGAGAATTTGGTAGAGAATCACTACTACAGAAAAGCATCTATTCCATTAAGGCTGAGAAATTTACAGAGAAAGATTGATTGATTTGCTATAGCAATGTTTCGATGCAGAATTGAATGCTGAGCTCAAAAAAGTTATTCAGACTGCTGTAACTGTAGCAGAAATAGAGATATACAACTTTAATCGCAAAGATTGCAATAGATGCGAGAATTTGGTAGAGAATCACTACTACAGAAAAGCATCTATTCCATTAAGGCTGAGAAATTTATAGAGAAATATTGATTGATTTGCTATAGCAATGTTTTGATGCAGAAATGGATGCTGAGATCAAAAAAGTTATTCAGATTTCTGTCAATCTAGAATTAGTAGAGATATTCAACTTTAATCGCAAAGATTGCAAATGATGCGAGAATTTGGTAGAGAATCACTACTACAGAAAAACATCTATTCCATAAAGGCTGAGAAATTTATAGAGAATCATTGATTGATTTGCTATAGCAATGTTTCGATGCAGAATTGAATGCTGAGATCAAAAAAGTTATTCAGATTGCTGTCACTCTAGAATTAGTAGAGATATTCAACTTTAATCGCAAAGATTGCAATAGATGCGAGAATTTGGTAGAGAATCACTACTACAGAAAAGCATCTATTCCATTAAGGCTGAGAAATTTACAGAGAAAGATTGATTGATTTGCTATAGCAATGTTTCGATGCAGAATTGAATGCTGAGCTCAAAAAAGTTATTCAGACTGCTGTAACTGTAGCAGAAATAGAGATATACAACTTTAATAGCAAAGATTGCAATAGATGCGAGAATTTGGTAGAGAATCACTACTACAGAAAAGCATCTATTCCATTAAGGCTGAGAAATTTATAGAGAAATATTGATTGATTTGCTATAGCAATGTTTTGATGCAGAAATGGATGCTGAGATCAAAAAAGTTATTCAGATTTCTGTCAATCTAGAATTAGTAGAGATATTCAACTTTAATCGCAAAGATTGCAAATGATGCGAGAATTTGGTAGAGAATCACTACTACAGAAAAACATCTATTCCATAAAGGCTGAGAAATTTATAGAGAATCATTGATTGATTTGCTATAGCAATGTTTCGATGCAGAATTGAATGCTGAGATCAAAAAAGTTATTCAGATTGCTGTCACTCTAGAATTAGTAGAGATATTCAACTTTAATCGCAAAGATTGCAATAGATGCGAGAATTTGGTAGAGAATCACTACTACAGAAAAGCATCTATTCCATTAAGGCTGAGAAATTTACAGAGAAACATTGATTAATTTGCTATAGCAATGTTTCGATGCAAAATTGAATGCTGAGATCAAAAAAGTTATTCAGATTGCTGTCACTCTAGAATTAGTAAAGATATTCAACTTTAATCGCAAAGATTGCAATAGATGCGAGAATTTGGTAGAGAATCACTACTACAGAAAAGCATCTTTTCCATTAAGGCTGAGAAATTTATAGAGAAATATTGATTGATTTGCTATAGCAATGTTTTGATGCAGAAATGGATGCTGAGATCAAAAAAGTTATTCAGATTTCTGTCAATCTAGAATTAGTAGAGATATTCAACTTCAATCGCAAAGATTGCAAATGATGCGAGAATTTGGTAGAGAATCACTACTACAGTAAAGCATCTATTCCATTAAGGCTGAGAAATTTATAGAGAATCATTGATTGATTTGCTATAGCAATGTTTCGATGCAGAATTGCATGCTGAGATCAAAAAAGTTATTCAGATTGCTGTCACTCTAGAATTAGTAGAGATATTCAACTTTAATCGCAAAGATTGCAATAGATGCGAGAATTTGGTAGAGAATCACTACTACAGAAAAGCATCTATTCCATTAAGGCTGAGAAATTTATAGAGAAACATTGATTGATTTGCTATAGCAATGTTTTGATGCAGAAATGGATGCTGAGATCAAAAAAGTTATTCAGATTTCTGTCAATCTAGAATTAGTAGAGATATTCAACTTTAATCGCAAAGATTGCAAATGATGCGAGAATTTGGTAGAGAATCACTACTACAGAAAAACATCTATTCCATAAAGGCTGAGAAATTTATAGAGAATCATTGATTGATTTGCTATAGCAATGTTTCGATGCAGAATTGAATGCTGAGATCAAAAAAGTTATTCAGATTGCTGTCACTCTAGAATTAGTAGAGATATTCAACTTTAATCGCAAAGATTGCAATAGATGCGAGAATTTGGTAGAGAATCACTACTACAGAAAAGCATCTATTCCATTAAGGCTGAGAAATTTACAGAGAAACATTGATTAATTTGCTATAGCAATGTTTCGATGCATAATTGAATGCTGAGATCAAAAAAGTTATTCAGATTGCTGTCACTCTAGAATTAGTAAAGATATTCAACTTTAATCGCAAAGATTGCAATAGATGCGAGAATTTGGTAGAGAATCACTACTACAGAAAAGCATCTTTTCCATTAAGGCTGAGAAATTTATAGAGAAATATTGATTGATTTGCTATAGCAATGTTTTGATGCAGAAATGGATGCTGAGATCAGAAAAGTTATTCAGATTTCTGTCAATCTAGAATTAGTAGAGATATTCAACTTCAATCGCAAAGATTGCAAATGATGCGAGAATTTGGTAGAGAATCACTACTACAGTAAAGCATCTATTCCATTAAGGCTGAGAAATTTATAGAGAATCATTGATTGATTTGCTATAGCAATGTTTCGATGCAGAATTGAATGCTGAGATCAAAAAAGTTATTCAGATTGCTGTCACTCTAGAATTAGTAGAGATATTCAACTTTAATCGCAAAGATTGCAATAGATGCGAGAATTTGGTAGAGAATCACTACTACAGAAAAGCATCTATTCCATTAAGGCTGAGAAATTTACAGAGAAACATGGATTAATTTGCTATAGCAATGTTTCGATGCAAAATTGAATGCTGAGATCAAAAAAGTTATTCAGATTGCTGTCACTCTAGAATTAGTAAAGATATTCAACTTTAATCGCAAAGATTGCAATAGATGCGAGAATTTGGTAGAGAATCACTACTACAGAAAAGCATCTTTTCCATTAAGGCTGAGAAATTTATAGAGAAATATTGATTGATTTGCTATAGCAATGTTTTGATGCAGAAATGGATGCTGAGATCAAAAAAGTTATTCAGATTTCTGTCAATCTAGAATTAGTAGAGATATTCAACTTTAATCGCAAAGATTGCAAATGATGCGAGAATTTGGTAGAGAATCACTACTACAGTAAAGCATATATTCCATTAAGGCTGAGAAATTTATAGAGAAATATTGATTGATTTGCTATAGCAATGTTTCGATGCAGAATTGAATGCTGAGCTCAAAAAAGTTATTCAGACTGCTGTAACTGTAGCAGGAATAGAGATATACAACTTTAATCGCAAAGATTGCAAATGATGCGAGAATTTGGTAGAGAATCACTACTACAGAAAAACATCTATTCCATAAAGGCTGAGAAATTTATAGAGAATCATTGATTGATTTGCTATAGCAATGTTTCGATGCAGAATTGAATGCTGAGCTCAATAAAGGTAATCACATTGCTGTAACTCTAGAATTAGTAAAGATATTCAACTTTAATCGCAAAGATTTCAATAGATGCGAGAATTTGATAGAGAATCACTACTACAGAAAAGCATCTATTCCATTAAGGCTGAGAAATTTATAGAGAAATATTGATTGATTTGCTATAGCAATGTTTCGATGCAGAATTGCATGGTGAGATCAAAAACGTTATTCAGATTGCTGTCACTCTAGAATTAGTAGATAAATTCAACTTTAATCGCAAAGATTGCAATAGATGCGAGAATTTGGTAAAGAATCACTACTACAGAAAAGCATCTATTCCATTAAGGCTGAGAAATTTATAGAGAAACATTGATTGACTTGCTATAGCAATGTTCCGATGCAGAATAGCATGCTGAGCTCAAAAACGTTATTCAGACTGCTGTCACTGTAGCATTAGTAGAGATATTCAACTTTAATCGCAAAGATTGCAAATGATGCGAGAATTTGGTAGAGAATCACTACTACAGAAAAGCATCTATTCCATTAAGGCTGAGAAATTTACAGAGAAAAATTGATTGATTTGCTATAGCAATGTTTCGATGCAAAATTGAATGCTGAGATCAAAAAAGTTATTCAGATTGCTGTCACTCTAGAATTAGTAAAGATATTCAACTTTAATCGCAAAGATTTCAATAGATGCGAGAATTTGATAGAGAATCACTACTACAGAAAAGCATCTATTCCATTAAGGCTGAGAAATTTATAGAGAAATATTGATTGATTTGCTATAGCAATGTTTCGATGCAGAATTGCATGGTGAGATCAAAAACGTTATTCAGATTGCTGTCACTCTAGAATTAGTAGATAAATTCAACTTTAATCGCAAAGATTGCAATAGATGCGAGAATTTGGTAAAGAATCACTACTACAGAAAAGCATCTATTCCATTAAGGCTGAGAAATTTATAGAGAAACATTGATTGACTTGCTATAGCAATGTTCCGATGCAGAATAGCATGCTGAGCTCAAAAACGTTATTCAGACTGCTGTCACTGTAGCATTAGTAGAGATATTCAACTTTAATCGCAAAGATTGCAATAGATGCGAGAATTTGGTAGAGAATCACTACTACAGTAAAGCATCTATTTCATTAAGGCTGATAAAATTTATAGAGAAAGATTGATTGATTTGCTATAGCAATGTTTCGATGCAGAATTGAATGCTGAGCTCAAAAAAGTTATTCAGACTGCTGTAACTGTAGCAGAAATAGAGATATACAACTTTAATCGCAAAGATTGCAATAGATGCGAGAATTTGGTAGAGAATCACTACTACAGAAAAGCATCTATTCCATTAAGGCTGAGAAATTTATAGAGAAATATTGATTGATTTGCTATAGCAATGTTTCGATGCAGAATTGCATGCTGAGATCAAAAAAGTTATTCAGATTGCTGTCACTCTAGAATTAGTAGAGATATTCAACTTTAATCGCAAAGATTGCAATAGATGCGAGAATTTGGTAGAGAATCACTACTACAGAAAAGCATCTATTCCATTAAGGCTGAGAAATTTACAGAGAAACATTGATTAATTTGCTATAGCAATGTTTCGATGCAAAATTGAATGCTGAGATCAAAAAAGTTATTCAGATTGCTGTCACTCTAGAATTAGTAAAGATATTCAACTTTAATCGCAAAGATTGCAATAGATGCGAGAATTTGGTAGAGAATCACTACTACAGAAAAGCATCTTTTCCATTAAGGCTGAGAAATTTATAGAGAAATATTGATTGATTTGCTATAGCAATGTTTTGATGCAGAAATGGATGCTGAGATCAAAAAAGTTATTCAGATTTCTGTCAATCTAGAATTAGTAGAGATATTCAACTTCAATCGCAAAGATTGCAAATGATGCGAGAATTTGGTAGAGAATCACTACTACAGTAAAGCATCTATTCCATTAAGGCTGAGAAATTTATAGAGAATCATTGATTGATTTGCTATAGCAATGTTTCGATGCAGAATTGAATGCTGAGATCAAAAAAGTTATTCAGATTGCTGTCACTCTAGAATTAGTAGAGATATTCAACTTTAATCGCAAAGATTGCAATAGATGCGAGAATTTGGTAGAGAATCAAAACTACAGAAAAGCATCTATTCCATTAAGGCTGAGAAATTTACAGAGAAACATGGATTAATTTGCTATAGCAATGTTTCGATGCAAAATTGAATGCTGAGATCAAAAAAGTTATTCAGATTGGTGTCACTCTAGAATTAGTAGAGATATTCAACTTTAATCGCAAAGATTGCAATAGATGCGAGAATTTGGTAGAGAATCACTACTACAGAAAAGCATCTTTTCCATTAAGGCTGAGAAATTTATAGAGAAATATTGATTGATTTGCTATAGCAATGTTTTGATGCAGAAATGGATGCTGAGATCAAAAAAGTTATTCAGATTTCTGTCAATCTAGAATTAGTAGAGATATTCAACTTTAATCGCAAAGATTGCAAATGATGCGAGAATTTGGTAGAGAATCACTACTACAGTAAAGCATATATTCCATTAAGGCTGAGAAATTTATAGAGAAAGATTGATTGATTTGCTATAGCAATGTTTCGATGCAGAATTGAATGCTGAGCTCAAAAAAGTTATTCAGACTGCTGTAACTGTAGCAGGAATAGAGATATACAACTTTAATCGCAAAGATTGCAAATGATGCGAGAATTTGGTAGAGAATCACTACTACAGAAAAACATCTATTCCATAAAGGCTGAGAAATTTATAGAGAATCATTGATTGATTTGCTATAGCAATGTTTCGATGCAGAATTGAATGCTGAGCTCAATAAAGGTAATCACATTGCTGTAACTCTAGAATTAGTAAAGATATTCAACTTTAATCGCAAAGATTTCAATAGATGCGAGAATTTGATAGAGAATCACTACTACAGAAAAGCATCTATTCCATTAAGGCTGAGAAATTTATAG
This sequence comes from Aurelia coerulea, assembly GCA_039566865.1. Taxonomy (NCBI): domain Eukaryota; kingdom Metazoa; phylum Cnidaria; class Scyphozoa; order Semaeostomeae; family Ulmaridae; genus Aurelia; species Aurelia coerulea. Next base: position 47,007,375 of record CM076943.1, read on the forward strand.
AGAAATATTGATTGATTTGCTATAGCAATGTTTCGATGCAGAATTGCATGGTGAGATCAAAAACGTTATTCAGATTGCTGTCACTCTAGAATTAGTAGATAAATTCAACTTTAATCGCAAAGATTGCAATAGATGCGAGAATTTGGTAAAGAATCACTACTACAGAAAAGCATCTATTCCATTAAGGCTGAGAAATTTATAGAGAAACATTGATTGACTTGCTATAGCAATGTTCCGATGCAGAATAGCATGCTGAGCTCAAAAACGTTATTCAGACTGCTGTCACTGTAGCATTAGTAGAGATATTCAACTTTAATCGCAAAGATTGCAAATGATGCGAGAATTTGGTAGAGAATCACTACTACAGAAAAGCATCTATTCCATTAAGGCTGAGAAATTTACAGAGAAAAATTGATTGATTTGCTATAGCAATGTTTCGATGCAAAATTGAATGCTGAGATCAAAAAAGTTATTCAGATTGCTGTCACTCTAGAATTAGTAAAGATATTCAACTTTAATCGCAAAGATTTCAATAGATGCGAGAATTTGATAGAGAATCACTACTACAGAAAAGCATCTATTCCATTAAGGCTGAGAAATTTATAGAGAAATATTGATTGATTTGCTATAGCAATGTTTCGATGCAGAATTGCATGGTGAGATCAAAAACGTTATTCAGATTGCTGTCACTCTAGAATTAGTAGATAAATTCAACTTTAATCGCAAAGATTGCAATAGATGCGAGAATTTGGTAAAGAATCACTACTACAGAAAAGCATCTATTCCATTAAGGCTGAGAAATTTATAGAGAAACATTGATTGACTTGCTATAGCAATGTTCCGATGCAGAATAGCATGCTGAGCTCAAAAACGTTATTCAGACTGCTGTCACTGTAGCATTAGTAGAGATATTCAACTTTAATCGCAAAGATTGCAATAGATGCGAGAATTTGGTAGAGAATCACTACTACAGTAAAGCATCTATTTCATTAAGGCTGATAAAATTTATAGAGAAAGATTGATTGATTTGCTATAGCAATGTTTCGATGCAGAATTGAATGCTGAGCTCAAAAAAGTTATTCAGACTGCTGTAACTGTAGCAGAAATAGAGATATACAACTTTAATCGCAAAGATTGCAATAGATGCGAGAATTTGGTAGAGAATCACTACTACAGAAAAGCATCTATTCCATTAAGGCTGAGAAATTTATAGAGAAATATTGATTGATTTGCTATAGCAATGTTTTGATGCAGAAATGGATGCTGAGATCAAAAAAGTTATTCAGATTTCTGTCAATCTAGAATTAGTAGAGATATTCAACTTTAATCGCAAAGATTGCAAATGATGCGAGAATTTGGTAGAGAATCACTACTACAGAAAAACATCTATTCCATAAAGGCTGAGAAATTTATAGAGAATCATTGATTGATTTGCTATAGCAATGTTTCGATGCAGAATTGAATGCTGAGATCAAAAAAGTTATTCAGATTGCTGTCACTCTAGAATTAGTAGAGATATTCAACTTTAATCGCAAAGATTGCAATAGATGCGAGAATTTGGTAGAGAATCACTACTACAGAAAAGCATCTATTCCATTAAGGCTGAGAAATTTACAGAGAAAGATTGATTGATTTGCTATAGCAATGTTTCGATGCAGAATTGAATGCTGAGCTCAAAAAAGTTATTCAGACTGCTGTAACTGTAGCAGAAATAGAGATATACAACTTTAATCGCAAAGATTGCAATAGATGCGAGAATTTGGTAGAGAATCACTACTACAGAAAAGCATCTATTCCATTAAGGCTGAGAAATTTATAGAGAAATATTGATTGATTTGCTATAGCAATGTTTTGATGCAGAAATGGATGCTGAGATCAAAAAAGTTATTCAGATTTCTGTCAATCTAGAATTAGTAGAGATATTCAACTTTAATCGCAAAGATTGCAAATGATGCGAGAATTTTGTAGAGAATCACTACTACAGAAAAACATCTATTCCATAAAGGCTGAGAAATTTATAGAGAATCATTGATTGATTTGCTATAGCAATGTTTCGATGCAGAATTGAATGCTGAGATCAAAAAAGTTATTCAGATTGCTGTCACTCTAGAATTAGTAGAGATATTCAACTTTAATCGCAAAGATTGCAATAGATGCGAGAATTTGGTAGAGAATCACTACTACAGAAAAGCATCTATTCCATTAAGGCTGAGAAATTTACAGAGAAACATTGATTAATTTGCTATAGCAATGTTTCGATGCAAAATTGAATGCTGAGATCAAAAAAGTTATTCAGATTGCTGTCACTCTAGAATTAGTAAAGATATTCAACTTTAATCGCAAAGATTGCAATAGATGCGAGAATTTGGTAGAGAATCACTACTACAGAAAAGCATCTTTTCCATTAAGGCTGAGAAATTTATAGAGAAATATTGATTGATTTGCTATAGCAATGTTTTGATGCAGAAATGGATGCTGAGATCAAAAAAGTTATTCAGATTTCTGTCAATCTAGAATTAGTAGAGATATTCAACTTCAATCGCAAAGATTGCAAATGATGCGAGAATTTGGTAGAGAATCACTACTACAGTAAAGCATCTATTCCATTAAGGCTGAGAAATTTATAGAGAATCATTGATTGATTTGCTATAGCAATGTTTCGATGCAGAATTGAATGCTGAGATCAAAAAAGTTATTCAGATTGCTGTCACTCTAGAATTAGTAGAGATATTCAACTTTAATCGCAAAGATTGCAATAGATGCGAGAATTTGGTAGAGAATCACTACTACAGAAAAGCATCTATTCCATTAAGGCTGAGAAATTTACAGAGAAACATTGATTAATTTGCTATAGCAATGTTTCGATGCAAAATTGAATGCTGAGATCAAAAAAGTTATTCAGATTGCTGTCACTCTAGAATTAGTAAAGATATTCAACTTTAATCGCAAAGATTGCAATAGATGCGAGAATTTGGTAGAGAATCACTACTACAGTAAAGCATCTATTCCATTAAGGCTGAGAAATTTATAGAGAATCATTGATTGATTTGCTATAGCAATGTTTCGATGCAGAATTGAATGCTGAGATCAAAAAAGTTATTCAGATTGCTGTCACTCTAGAATTAGTAGAGATATTCAACTTTAATCGCAAAGATTGCAATAGATGCGAGAATTTGGTAGAGAATCACTACTACAGAAAAGCATCTATTCCATTAAGGCTGAGAAATTTACAGAGAAACATTGATTAATTTGCTATAGCAATGTTTCGATGCAAAATTGAATGCTGAGATCAAAAAAGTTATTCAGATTGCTGTCACTCCAGAATTAGTATATATATTCAACTTTAATCGCAAAGATTGCAATAGATGCGAGAATTTGGTAGAGAATCACTACTACAGAAAAGCATCTATACCATTAAGGCTGAGAAATATATAGAGAAACATTGATTGATTTGCTATAGCAATGTTCCGATGCAGAATTGCATGCTGAGCTCAAAAAAGTTATTCAGACTGCTGTCACTGTAGCATTAGTAGAGATATTCAACTTTAATCGCAAAGATTGCAATAGATGCGAGAATTTGGTAGAGAATCACTACTACAGAAAAGCATCTATTCCATTAAGGCTGCGAAATTTATAGAGAAACAATGATTGATTTGCTATAACAATGTTTCGATGCAGAATTGCATGCTGAGATCAAAAAAGTTATTCAGACTGCTGTCACTCTAGAATTAGTAGAGATATTCAACTTCAATCGCAAAGATTGCAATAGATGCGAGAATTTGGTAGAGAATCACTACTACAGAAAAGCATCTATCCCATTAAGGCTGAGAAATTTATAGAGAAACATTGATTGATTTGCTATAGCAATGTTTCGATGCAGAATAGCATGCTGAGCTCAAAAAAGTTATTCAGACTGCTGTCACTGTAGCATTAGTAGAGTTTTCAACTTTAATCGCAAAGATTGCAATAGATGCGAGAATTTGGTAGAGAATCACTACTACAGAAAAGCATCTATTCCATTAAGGCTGAGAAATTTATAGAGAAACATTGATTGATTTGCTATAGCAATGTTTCGATGCAGAAATGGATGCTGAGCTCAAAAATGTTATTCAGACTGCTGTAACTCTAGCAGGAATAGAGATATACAGCTTTAATCGCAAAGATTGTAATAGATGCGAGAATTTGGTAGAGAATCACTACTACAGAAAAGCATCTATTCCATTAAGGCTGAGAAATTTATAGAGAAATATTGATTGACTTGCTATAGCAATGTATCGATGCAGAATTGCATGCTGAGCTCAAAAAAGTTATTCAGATTTCTGTCAATCTAGATTTAGTAGAAATATTCAACTTTAATCGCAAAGATTGCAATAGATGCGAGAATTTGGTAGAGAATCACTACTACAGAAAAGCATCTATTCCATTAAGGCTGAGAAATTTATAGAGAAACATTGATTGATTTGCTATAGCAATGTTTCGATGCAGAATTGAATGCTGAGCTCAAAAAAGTTATTCAGACTGCTGTAACTCTAGCAGGAATAGAGGAATACAGCTTTAATCGCAAAGATTGCAATAGATGCTAGAATTTGGTAGAGAATCACTACTACAGAAAAGCATCTATTCCATTAAGGCTGAGAAATTTACAGAGAAAGATTGATTGATTTGCTATAGCAATATTTCGATGCAGAATAGCATGCTGAGCTCAGAAAGTAATTCAGACTGCTGTCACTGCAGCATTAGTAGAGATATTCAACTTTACTAGCAAAGATTGCAATAGATGCGAGAATTTGGTAGAGAATCACTACTACAGAAAAGCATCTATTCCATCAAGGCTGAGAAATTTATAGAGAAAAGTTGATTGATTTGCTATAACAATGTTTCAATGTGGAATTGCATGCTGAGATAAAAAGCGTTATTAAGACTGCTGTCACTCTAGAATTAGTAGAGATATTCAGCTTTACTCGCAAAGATTGCAATAGATGAGAGAATTTTGATAGAGAATCACTACTACAGAAATGCATCTATTCCATTAAGGCTGAGAAATTTATAGAGAATCAATGATTGATTTGCTATAGCAATGTTTCGATGCAGAATTACATGCTGAGCTCATAAATGTTATTTAGACTGCTGTAACTTTAGCAGGAATAGAGATATACAGCTTTAATCGCAAAGATTGCAATAGATGCGAGAATTTGGTAGAGAATCTCTACTACAGAATAGCATCTATTCCATTAATGCTGAGAAATTTATAGAGAAACATTGATTGATTTGCTGTAGCAATGTTTCGATGCAGAAATGCATGCTGAGATCAAAAACGTTAATCAGACATCTGAAACTCTAGCAGGAATAGAGATATACAGCTTTAATCCCAAAGATTGAAATAGATGCGAGAAATTTGTAGAGAATCCATACTACAGAGAAGCATCTATTCCATCAAGGCTGAGAAATTTATAGAGAAACATTGATTGATTTGCTATAGCAATGTTTTGATGCAGTATTACATGGTGAGATCAAAAACATTATTCAAATTGCTGTCACTCTAGAATTAGTAGAGATATTCAACTTTAATCGCAAAGATTGCAATAGATGCGAGAATTTGGTAGAGAATCACTACTACAGAAAAGCATCTATTCCATTAAGGCTGAGAAATGTATCGAGAAACATTGATTGATTTGCTATAGCAATGTTTCGATGCAGAAATGCATGCTGAGATCAAGAAAGTTATTAAGATTGCTGTCAATCTAGAATTAATAGAGATATTCAACTTTAATCGCAAAGATTGCAATAGATGCAAGAATTTGGTAGAGAATCACTACTACAGAAAAGCATCTATTCCATTAAGGCTGAGAAATTTATAGAGAAACATTGATTGATTTGCTATAACAATGTTTCAATGTAGAATTGCATGCTGAGATAAAAAACGTTATTCAGACTGCTGTCACTCTAGAATTAGTAGAGATATTCAACTTTACTCGGAAAGATTGCAATAGATGCGAGAATTTGGTAGAGAATCACTACTACAGAGAAGCATCTATTCCATCAAGGCTGAGAAATTTATAGAGAAACATTGATTGATTTGCTATAGCAATGTTTTGATGCAGTATTACATGGTGAGATCAAAAACATTATTCAAATCGCTGTCACTCTAGAGTTAGTAGAGATATTCAACTTTAATCGAAAAGATTGCAATAGATGCGAGAATTTGGTAGAGAATCACTACTACAGAAAAGCATCTATTCCATTAAGGCTGAGAAATGTATCGAGAAACATTGATTGATTTGCTATAGCAATGTTTCGATGCAGAAATGCATGCTGAGATCAAGAAAGTTATTAAGATTGCTGTCAATCTAGAATTAATAGAGATATTCAACTTTAATCGCAAAGATTGCAATAGATGCAAGAATTTGGTAGAGAATCACTACTACAGAAAAGCATCTATTCCATTAAGGCTGAGAAATTTATAGAGAAACATTGATTGATTTGCTATAACAATGTTTCAATGTAGAATTGCATGCTGAGATAAAAAACGTTATTCAGACTGCTGTCACTCTAGAATTAGTAGAGATATTCAACTTTACTCGGAAAGATTGCAATAGATGCGAGAATTTGGTAGAGAATCACTACTACAGAAGAGCATCTATTCCATTAAGGCTGAGAAATTTATAGAGAAACATTGATTGATATGCTATAGCAATGTTTTGATACAGAATTACATGCTGAGCTCATAAAAGTTATTCAGACTGCTGTAACCCTAGCAGGAATAGAGATATACAGCCTTAATCGAAAAGATTGCAATAGATGCGAGAATTTGGTAGAGAATCACTACTACAGAAAAGCATCTATTCCATTAAGGCTGAGAAATGTATCGAGAAACATTGATTGATTTGCTATAGCAATGTTTCGATGCAGTATTGCATGGTGAGATCAAAAACATTATTCAAATTGCTGTCACTCTAGAATTAGTAGAGATATTCAACTTTAATCGCAAAGATTGCAATAGATGCGAGAATTTGGTAGAGAATCACTACTACAGAAAAGCATCTATTCCAGTTTGGCTGAGAAATTTATAGAGAAACATTGATTGATTTGCTATAGCAATGTTTTGATACAGGATTACATGCTGAGCTCAAAAATGTTAGTCAGACTGCTGTAACTCTAGCAGGATTAGAGATATACAGCGTTAATCGCAAAGATTGCAATAGATGCGAGAATTTGGTAGAGAATCACTACTACAGAAAAGCATCTATTCCATTAAGGCTGAGAAATTTATTGAGAAACATTGATTGATTTGCTATAGCAATGTTTTGATGCAGAATTGCATGCTGAGCTCAACAAAGTTACTCAGACTGCTGTAACTCTAGCATTATTAGAGATATTCAACTTTACTCGCAAAGATTGCAATAGATGTGAGAATTTGATAGAGAATCACTACGGCATAAAAACATCTATTCCATCAAGGCTGAAAAATTTATGGAGAATATGATTGGCATACGTAGGAAACTTGGCTTGATGCAATTCAGTCGAAATGAGGTGTATATTTCAAAATATTTGAAACCGATCAAGTGATAGTAAACTTGTCGAGAAAATATCAAGTCAGAACAAAATCTGAGGATGAAATCTTATGAATTGATAGTCAATGAAATCGCAAATGAATCTTGGCTTCATGCAATGGTCAAAAAATGAGGCATATATTTTAAAATATTTGAAACCTCATCAGGTAAATGATGCTCAAGTGAAAGTAAAATTGTCGAGAAAATATGAAGTCAAAACACAGGCCACGGTTGAAATGTTATGAATTGATGGTCAACGAATCGCATATGAAACTTAGCTTTGATGCAATTCAGTCAAGATGAGGCATATAATTTAATACATTTGAAACCTCATCAGGTTAATGATGCTCAAATGAAAGTAAAGATGTCGAGAAAATATGAAGTCAAAACACAGTCCACGGTTGAAATCTTATGAATTGATGGTCAATGAATCGCATATGAAACTTGGCTTGATGCAATTCAGTCAAAATGAGGTATATATTCTGAAACATTTGAAACCTCATCAGGTTAATGATGCTCAAGTGATAGTAAAATTGTCAAGAGAAAATGAAGTCACAACATAGTCGATGGTTGGAATCTTATGCATTGATGGTCAATGTATCGCATATGAAACTTTTCTTGATGCAATTCAGTCAAAATGGGGAAAACACTTGAAACCTCATCAGGTTAATGATGCTCAAGTGAAAGTAAACTTGTCAAGAAAATATGAAGTCAGAACAATGTTTATGGTTGAAATCTTATGAATCGATGGTCCATGAATCGCATATAAAACTTAGCTTGATGCAATTCAGCAAGAAAGGCATATTGTGATAACATTTGAAACATCATCCGATTAATGATATTCAAGTGATGGGTAAACTGGTCAAGAAAGAATGAAATCAGAATGCAGTCTTTGGTTGGAATCCAATGAATGTACAATGAGAAGATCGGATATGAATCTTGATCTACCAGGGGAAGAAAAATCCATTTACTGGGGGAAGAAAAATCCATCTTATTGACATTTTTTGACATCAGAATTCAATTCTGCATCGAAACATTGCTGACCGAAATCACCTATTACAATATAAGAGTGATCATTCTGAATTGGGACGATACAATCGTTACGATCTATCGAAAAGTTGAATATCTCTGCTCCTAAAATACTTACAGACTTCTTAGTGATATTTTTGAAATCAGCATTCCATTCTGCATCGAAACATTGATACAAGCAATCAATTGGCTCAATATAAAAAATATCTTTGAAAAATGGGACGATGTCTATATAGTTTTCCAATCGCTGGGATGTGTCGAAAAGTGTAATATCTCTGCACTTAAAATACTTACAGATTTCTTATTGACATTTTTTTACATCAGCATTCAATTCTGCATCGAAGCATTGCTGAAAGAAATCATTTATTGCAATATAAGTTCTGAATTGGGACGATACAATCGTTACGATCTATCGAAAAGTTGAATATCTCTGCTCCTAAAACACTAACAGACTTCTTACTGACATTTTTGAAATCAGCATTCAATTCTGCATGGAAACATTGCTGAACGAAATCACTTATTGCAATATAAGAGTAATCATTCTGAATTGGGACGATACAATCGTTACGATCTATCGAAAAGTTGAATATCTCTGCTCCTAAAACACTAACAGACTTCTTATTGACATTTTTGAAATCAGCATTCAATTCTTCATCGAAACATTGATACAAGTAATCAATTGGCTCAATATAAAAAATTATATTTGAAAAATGGGACGATGTCTATGTAGTCTTCCAATCGCTGGTATGTGTCGAAAAGTGTAATATCTCTGCACCTAAAATACTTACAGACTTCTTATTGACATTTGAGGAATCAGCATTCAATTCTGCATCGAAACATTGCTGAAAGAAATCATTTATTGCAATATAAGAGTAATCATTCTGAATTGGGACGATACAATCGTTACGATCTATCGAAAAGTTGAATATCTCTGCTCCTAAAGTACTTACAGATTTCTTATTGCCATTTTTGAAATCAGCATTCAATTCTGCATCGAAACATTGCTGACCAAAATCATTGGCTTATTATCTTTGAAAAATGGGACGATATAGAGTAATCTGGGATGTGTCTGAATTGGGACGATACAAATCTACGAAAAGTTGACTATCTCTGCTCCTTACAGACTTCTTATTGACATTTTTGAATCAGCATTCAATTCTGCATCAAAGCATTGCTGAACGAAATCACTTATTGCAATATAAGAGTGATCATTCTGAATTGGGACGATACAATCGTTACGATCTATCGAAAAGTTGAATATCTCTGCTCCTAAAACACTAACAGACTTCTTACTGACATTTTTGAAATCAGCATTCAATTCTGCATGGAAACATTGCTGAAAGAAATCATTCATTGAAACATATGAGTAATCATTCTGAATTGGGAGGATACAATCGTTACGATCTATCGAAAAGTTGAATATCTCTGCTCCTAAAATACTTACAGACTTCTTATTGACATTTTTGAAATCAGCATTCAATTCTGCATCGAAACATTGATACAAGTAATCAATTGGCTCAATATAAAAAATATCTTTGAAAAATGGGACGATGTCTATATAGTCTTCCAATCGCTGGGGTGTGTCAAAAAGTGTAATATCTCTGCACTTAAAATACTTACAGATTTCTTATTGCCATTTTTGAAATCAGCATTCAATTCTGCATCGAAACATTGATACAATTAATCAATTGGCTCAATATAAAAAATATCTTTGAAAAATGGGACGATGTCTATATAGTCTTCCAATCGCTGGGGTGTGTCAAAAAATGTAATATCTCTGCACTTAAAATACTTACAGATTTCTTATTGCCATTTTTGAAATCAGCATTCAATTCTGCATCGAAACATTGATACAATTAATCAATTGGCTCAATATAAAAAATATCTTTGAAAAATGGGACGATGTCTATATAGTCTTCCAATCGCTGGGGTGTGTCAAAAAGTGTAATATCTCTGCACTTAAAATACTTACAGATTTCTTATTGCCATTTTTGAAATCAGCATTCAATTCTGCATCGAAACATTGATACAATTAATCAATTGGCTCAATATAAAAAATTTCTTTGACAAATGGGACGATGTCTATATAGTCTTCCAATCGCTGGGATGTGTCAAAAAGTGTAATATCTCTGCACTTAAAATACTTACAGATTTCTTATTGAAATTTTTGAAGTCAGCATTCAATTCTGCATCGAAACATTGCTGACCGAAATCACTTATTACAATATAAGAGTGATCATTCTGAATTGGGACGATACAATCGTTACGATCTATCGAAAAGTTGAATATCTCTGCTCCTAGAACACTAACAGACTTCTTACTGACATTTTTGAAATCAGCATTCAATTCTGCATGGAAACATTGCTGAAAGAAATCATTCATTGCAACATAAGAGTAATCATTCTGAATTGGGACGATACAATCGTTACGATCTATCGAAAAGTTGAATATATCTGCTCCTGAAATACTTACAGACTTCTTATTGACATTTTTGAAATCAGCATTCCATTCTGCATCGAAACATTGATACAAGTAATCAATTGGCTCAATATTGAACAAATCTTTGAAAAATGGGCGAGGTCTATGTAGTCTTCCAATCGCTGGGATGTTTCTGAATGCAAGATTGAATGCTGAGCTAAAAACGTTACCCAGATTGCTGTACCTATTTTATGTGTAGAGTTATTGAGCTTTTCCGATAGATCCCACCAATAGCAATGTCAAAGGTTGTAGCTTCCTATTTGAGATAGATTCTTCTGAAATTCCATTAATTTACTTTATATAGCAATGCTTCGATGCAGAATGGAATGCTGAGTTCAAAAATGTCACTTAAGCTGCTGTTAACGTGGAGATATTCAGCTTTACTCTAACAGGTTGCAATAGATGTTAGAATTTGGTAGAGATATTCAGGGGGGCTTTACTCAAAAAATTCGAAACCCGAAAGATTGCAATAGATGTACAGAATTTGTTTCAAGCATTAGAGAATCACTACATTGGAATTTTTTAAAGAAATCCCGAAACCCGAGCATATTGGCCAAACCCGCAAAAGCATCAAAACCCGAAAACCCGCACGATTTATTCCATGGCTAAAAGGCTGAATCCCCAAATTTATGGAAAATATGATTGGCATAGGAAACTTGGCTTGATGCAATTCAGTCAAAATGAGGTGTATATTTTAAAATATTTGAAACACTATCTGAGGTTGAAATCTTATGAATTGATAGCCAATGAAATCAAGTGATAGTAAACTTGTCAGGAGAAAATATCAAGTCAGAACACAATCTATGGTTGAAATGTCATGAATTGATTGTCAATGTATCGCATATGAAACTTGGCTTGATGCAATTCGGTCTAAATGAGGCATGTATTTTAAAACATTTGAAACCTCATCAGGTTATTGATGCTCAAATGAAAGTAAACTTGTCGAGAAAATATGAATTCAGAACAAAGTGTATGGTTCAAATGTTATGAGTTGATGGTCTATGAATTATAGATGAAACTTGGTTTGATGCAGTTTAGTGAAAATGATGTATTTAGCTGAAAAGATTTGAAACCTTTTCAGGTTAATGATGCTGAAGTGATAGTAAGCTCGTTGAGAAAATATGAAGTCAAAACACAGTCTATGGTTGAAATCTTATGAATTGATGGTCAATGAATCGCATTTGAAACTTAGCTTGATGCAATTCCGTCAAAATGGGGCATATATTTTAAAACATTTGAAACCTCATCAGGTTAATGATGCTCAAATAAAAGTAAACTTGTCGAGAAAATATGAAGTCACAACACAGTCTATGGTTGAAATGTTATGAGTTGATGGTCTATGAATCATAGATGAAACTTGGTTTACTGCAATTTTGCTCACAACCAGATATACTTTTCTCTCTCGTTTCTGTTCTCTCCTGTCCAAGAGTCTGCACGTAGGCTAATCACTTGAGCCTTATTAAGCTGATGATGTTTCAAATAGCGTAAAATATCATTAGTCATGTACCGGGTGTCTCAAAAAAAGTGCTCCTTTTGGCTCAATAAAGGCAACAAAACGATAACATTTCGGGCTTTTTTGAATTCATGGCTATTATTATTATTATTATTATTATTATTATTATTATAACTTTATTAAAGTGTCATAAATATTTAGCAATAATACTAATTGGGGACACTATTTAGCCTGAATACTATTTTAAATTGTACTAAATAAAACAAAATAAGATAATCTAAAAACATTTGTTGGTCTTTAACTTAAATGCACATACCTTGCATTTTGAAACCGACCACCAAACACCGGAGATATGAGTTCACAAGGTCAAAATTTGGAGTGCACCTGAAACCGGAGGTTTTGAGAAATGGCCTAGCCATAATTTGACAACAAACAGGCATTTTGCAAACAAATTTTCGACTTTGACCTTTACTCTTTGTTTTTGAAAAGATTTATACCTTGAATTACTTCAATTGTTCTTGCAGTGACTTTTCTTTTAAGGAAACGGTCCTTGCATTGCATTCGATCCCAAGTGTTTTGTATTAAAGAAGAGGAAAAGGAGCACATGCACGCTTATTTTGGAGATGTGGCACGACTTTATCACTCTTACCACATTTTTACTATATTTTTTTAATCAGCGCCATGTCCATGCATCTTTTATTCTTTTCAAAAGCAACACACGGAAACTTAAAGTCTACAGGTACTTTGGAAAATGTCCACGATACAAATCATGATTAGACCCTTTTTCAAAACCTCTGGTTTTGGGTGCACTGTAAATTTTGACTTTGCGAACCTGCATCTAATGTGTTTGGTGGACGATTTCTAAATGCAAGGTACGTGCATCTAAGTTGAACATGGATGAATTTAGCGGTGAAGTTGGGGAGCAATGATATCTTATTGCTTCGTTCCTATTTCCAGTCAAAAGGGGTACTCTTTTCTGAGACAGCCGGTATATGATACCCTGGGTACCAGCCTCTCTAACGTTAAAAACTCTGTTTTTAACATTAGAGAGGTTGGTACCCAGGGTAGGTATATGATCACTATGATACATTTTGTTTGAGGTCTTCTGATTTTGATAAGCCGTGTTCTAGACCGCAATTCCTTAAAGGATGGTCTAGGACACAGGCCATGTATTCTCACCGGAGAAGTCTCACGAAATTCCAAGACTCTAATGTTCTACACACCCGAGACTGCTTGAGAGGCCTGGGGAGAGCAGTTTCGTAGCCCCTAGGGAATAGGTCAGTATATAGGAAAAATCCGAGCTCATTTCAGCCTTCTTTGTGAGCAACAAGCAGTGCTTACAGTAATAAAATCTCTATCAAAATAAATGCTGCTCCCGTCGCTGACATGGCCTAAGGCCCTCAGGCAGGCAGATGCACACATGGAAGCTTCTACAGTTGGTCTCAACTATCTGCAGTACTGGAAACGAAATGAAATGTAGTGTATACTCCTGCCGCAGTTCAAGCAGTAAGTTATCCTCTTCATTCACATTGAAATGTCAGAAAACATTTGTTTCTTAGGCCGAGTTTCAATTCCATTTTATGTTTCTTCGGCATGTCAAATTTGCTTTTATGTTGTGAACGCTAACGCGTCTATGATGATGGGTCCAAAGGTCAACTCCCTCAAGAGACACGATTCAGATACAAGAAACTCTCACGAGACATGTCGTTTTCAAAAATGTTTATTCCCTGATTGTTTATCATTAACTTGAAAAAGTATATCTGAGATAATGGATCAAAACTAGAGTTTCTCTTGTGTTTATATGGACGAGTCCCCTTTACAACATAGCATGTTTTAGCAGCGAAAGATTTGAGTTTAAGCATCACATCGTTAGATCTAGGCTAAGAATTTTATGCATGTTTCTCAGCAACGAAAGATCTGCGTTTTAGCATGACATCGTTAGCTTTAGGTTTAGAATCTTATGCATGTTTTTCAGCAACGAAAGATCTGCGTTTTAGCATGACATCGTTAGCTTTAGGCCAAGAATTTTATGCATGTTTTTCAGCAACGAAAGATCTGCGTTTTAGCATGACATCGTTAGCTTTAGGCTTAGAATTTTATGCATGTTTCTCAGCAACGAAAGATCTGCGTTTTTGCATGACATCGTTAGCTTTAGGCTTAGAATTTTATGCATGTTTCTCAGCAACGAAAGATCTGCGTTTTTTGCATGACATCGTTAGCTTTAGGCTTAGAATTTTATGCATGTTTTTCAGCAACGAGAGATCTGCGTTTTAGCATGACATCGTTAGCTTTAGGCTTAGAATTTTATGCATGTTTTTCAGCAACGAGAGATCTGCGTTTTAGCATGACATCGTTAGCTTTAGGCTTAGAATTTTATGCATGTTTTTCAGCAACGAGAGATCTGCGTTTTAGCATGACATCGTTAGCTTTAGGCTTAGAATTTTATGCATGTTTTTCAGCAACGAAAGATCTGCGTTTTAGCATGACATCGTTAGCTTTAGGCTTAGAATTTTATGCATGTTTCTCAGCAACGAAAGATCTGCGTTTTAGCATGACATCGTTAGCTTTAGGCTTAGAATTTAATGCATGTTTTTCAGCAACGAGAGATCTGCGTTTTAGCATGACATCGTTAGCTTTAGGTTTAGAATCTTATGCCTGTTTTTCAGCAACGAAAGATCTGCGTTTTAGCATGACATCGTTAGCTTTAGGCTTAGAATTTTATGCATGTTTTTCAGCAACGAAAGATCTGCGTTTTAGCATGACATCGTTAGCTTTAGGCTTAGAATTTATGCATGTTTCTCAGCAACGAAAGATCTGCGTTTTAGCATGACATCGTTAGCTTTAGGCTTAGAATTTTATGCATGTTTTTCAGCAACGAAAGATCTGCGTTTTAGCATGACATCGTTAGCTTTAGGCATAGAATGTTATGCATGTTTTCAAGCAACGAAATATCTGCGTTTAATCATGATATCGCTCGCCTTAGGTTTTAGATCGTATTTTTTGCTTTATGTTTTTGGCACCAAAGTACTGCCGTGAAGCAAGGTATCGCTAGCGATAGGTTCAAGGCATATTTCTATGGTTCAAGGCTATAATTATATAATGTTATATTCTTTCAGCAACACTGGCTTTTATCATAATAGTATCTCACTGAAGCCCTAATTGCGGGAGCAATCTTATCAGAGGAGAACAAGAACATTTTCTGATGCTTGGATCGTTGTGGCAAGAATAGATCCGTCAAGGGTTTTGAATCGAGATTATATATCCCTGCTTGAGCAAGCATTGCAAGTAGTTTTTCAAAAGCAATTTGAAGGATCGCTTACTTCTTCTCAACCACTCGGGGGCCTAACTAAAGACCTTAATACACGGCTCTAAGCTGCTGTTCTGAGTGGTTGGGTTGGAGGGTTTTCCTTCTCATTTGTCTTCATTATTAATTCCAAAATATTATTGTTTGTCATCCTTCTGCAACTATCTGAGTGAACTGAGGATTAGTGTTTAAAGACAAATTGTCTTTATGTAATTTTAGGGGGAAACCCTCCAGCCCAACCCGTCAGAGACCGATAAGTTCAACCCAAGAAGGCACATAGATAGAAAACGAGTAAATTCACAGGCGTCTCCAAATTATGTAATTTTCCGAGTACGATGATCTTTTATAACTTGCAATGTTCATAACATTTGTGCTCCTCGTTGTTTTCATTTGACGCCGATCTTCTACGAACCTATTCTACTTGAGTAATGGAGGGGGCTCTATATTATGTATGATGTTTGGAAAAATATTCAGTGTGTTTATTTTATGTCTCCATTTCTCGTTTAGTCCAGATCTGCGGCCCCCGAAGCTCTCTCCATATCTTAGTGGTTTGGAAGGAAGGGGGACGGATCCGATGAGAATACGCTGGTATTCTCACCGGAGAAGTCTCACGAAATTCCAAGACTCTAATGTTCTACACACCCGAGACTGCTTGAGAGGCCTGGGGAGAGCAGTTTCGTAGCCCCTAGGGAATAGGTCAGTATATAGGAAAAATCCGAGCTCATTTCAGCCTTCTTTGTGAGCAACAAGCAGTGCACAGTAATAAAATCGACCCACCACTCCTCCCTCAGCGACGGTTCGCACCATGATCCTACTTTCCTTCCAGACAGCGAAGCCCCCTTCGCTCTCTCCATATCTTAGTGGTTTGGAAGGAAGGGGGACGGATCCGATGAGAATACGCTGGTATTCCGCCGTTTTTGTTCCATATTTTATTTTCTGAGATCTCACTTGCCCTGTCTGTTCTGTTCTGCGTTCCATATTTTAGTAGGAGATGATACTTCATGTATCAAAGTCAAAGTGATGAATTTGAGAAAAATGTCGGAAAATGAGACGCAGCTTCGGAAACATTGTTTGTCGCACAACTAGACCTAGTCAATGGTTCTGTAGAAATCCTTGCAGTAATCGGTCAAGAACAACGCTACGATGCATTTTGTCAACGGGCATTGACAGACAGGTGACTGTTGGAAGGAATTTATCAGGAGGTACTACCAACCACGATGGGCCTAAGTCAAAGGCCGAGCTTGCGACTGTCGCTTGTAAATGCGAACTCAACACTCCGCTGGTGTACGCCACCTCAAAGGTTACTGACGTTGGGGAATTGCTAGAGAAACCTTTTATTTTTCGTAGTGAAAAGAAACGGAAAAGGTCGAAGAAGAAATCAAAGGCTGTGAGAGCAAAGGAGAAGAGCAATGCACAGCCTGAAGATCTGAAAGCATCAGAAAATGACTGTGCAACTATCAAATCTGCAGTTGAGATTTTTAACTCAATTCCCAAAGAAGAACGGGAAAGTGGGAAGAGAAACTTGATCAAAGCTAAAGAAAAGAAATCAATAGAACTTGTAGGATTGCTACGGAATAACCAAGCACACATTCTTGGACTGTCAGACACTGAGCTGAAATCTAGATATGAATTTCTCTGTGAACATGGAATAAGAAAAGCAGAAGCACTCAACATTGCACTCCAGTTTCCAATGGCATTGAGTTTTCAAAACAGCAATGTTGAAAATTTGGTCAAGTTGTTTGCATCTTACAAGTTGCCTTTGCTCAAGATATTTACTCATCACCCGTATTTGTTCAGCCTTTCACACAGTGAGGTTTTGAAGAAATTAGATCACTTAGGGTCGATTGGACTGAGAAAGAAGGATGTTAGTGACCTTATCAATGCCAATCCTATCATCCTTTGTTTTGGGCTGAATGAAACAGCAAAACATGCATTGAAAATTTGCACAAATATTTCAGGCTCAAAAGGTCCAGCATGGAAAAGCCATTTCATCCAGTCTCTTGTGAGGACATCATTGGCCGGAGATATGGCCACAAAGTATGAATTTGACAACAATTTTGGATCAGTGACATTTTTCCTTGAAGGTCTCAGTGTCCCTGTTGGTGATATCTTTCAAAGGTGTCCTGTGTTTTTCAGCTTGGATAAAGACAAATTATTAAGGACAACGCACATCCTTGGAGATGCACCATTCTTTTTTGACACAGAGGACATTGGCAAGTTCATTCAAAAGCACCCTGAAATATTTCTGCAACTTGATGATGAGGATACGAAAGCTAGGATTATACGGATTTATGAAAAGTTGGGTGAGGATGCTGAACTCCATGATATCATGCAAGCAACTCCTAAAATGCTGACCAGTTCAAGTTGTGTTGAAAGCCGCATTGCATTGCTTGCTCAATGGAAATTTACGAACAAGCACATTGGGTACCTGATGAAGACATTTCCAATCTTATTCTATCATAACAGAGTGGTAGAAAATATAGAAGACAGGCTGGAGTTTCTGCTTGGAAATGAGGATTTATATGCAGAGGATATTATGAAATTCCCTTTCTGCCTTCAGATGAGACTTGTCATTTTGAGATGCAAGATTGGTTTCATAAGAATTCACAATCCACAGGCCTTGAAGAAGTCATCTTTACAAGAAATTTTCACAGCAAAGGATGAAGAATTTGTCCTAAACATTTGCTCATCAAATTTGCAAACTTACACTAATCATATGATGGAGAACTTCTCAGAGGCTGACCAAATTTGGATGAAAAGCAAAGGAAGGCCGCAAGTCAGGAGGGCTCTCTCAGAAACATTTTCTTGAATAATTTATTAGTTTGTAGCATATGACCTCAAAGGCTATTTGAAATGATTGTTTCTTAGTTCACATACAAAAGTAATTCAGTAAGGATGTTGTCTGTCTGATCAATATAAAAAAAATTGTACAAAGAAAGGTTGCTTGGACAGATCATTCAGTCTTATAATAGTAAAGTTATTCAGTGTGAAGTTGTTGTGGCTATACTGTGCAGTAGTATCTGCAACAAAGCATTGCAAATTATTCTAGCTGATAGACCAAACAATATACAAAAGAAAATGATTTGATTCACTCATCCTTTTAGATTTCTCAGTGCCTCACTAGTAATTATCATATTCCTATAATGTGGTATCATCTACTTTTTAATTTAATTGTTTTGTTTAGTTTTATATTTTGTTTGTTTATTACTGCAGTACATACTGCTATAATTCTTTAATGCATATCACTACAGCATTTTATGGTGATTAGAGGCCAATGCAACAATGCAACAACTGAAGGTGTTGTGGCACAGTGGTGTAATCCTCTGACTTTGCAGCCAGGACAGGGATCAATACTCAGTAAAGCCCCATTACTTGAGCGTCATGACAAGAAGGGTTGCGGACTCGATTAGGTCTTCTCTACTTCTGTGATCCCAGCGCTTGGCGCTAAAAATGCACCTTCACTATGTCATGGTTTTCTTGGCTAAGAATTCTTTGGAATGCTTTAGAATGTTTTCAATTTCTTACAGGGTCTGTTCCAACCAGCATGCCCTTGCATGTGCCTTCTCTTGGATGGCCATTGTTGTCGCCATTTTCATGAGCCATGAAACTAATGACAATAAAGGCCAACTAAGAGACGGCATGTGCAAGGCATGCTGCATGAGACAGACCCTTTACGAATTCTTGTTCATAAAATTTAATCTTTCATATGGCTCAAGAATTCTTGTCATAATGTGAATTATTCTTGTCATGTTAATGTGCAAAAATGTATGTGAAAATCAAACATTTTCCAGGCCATTTTCGTTTGGAAAAGATCTGTTTTCTTAGTTTCCAGGTGCCTTATACAGTATCTACCACCATAGAAGTGAAACAGCATGCTGTTATATTTTTAGATGCTCCTGTTCCCCCTGTCTTTTTTCCATTTTCCAGTTAGTTGATGTTAGTCCAGTTACTTGAGGTAATATCCTTTGAAATTTGAAAGAATTTGATTCTTAGAAAAAAATCCGAAGTTCCCTTCCCTTTCCAGTGGGAATCTCCTTACCCAATATGGCAAAAGGCTATTCTTAGTTCATATTATACAGAAGAATGATACCACCAGTTATTCTTTCATGCAAACAACCATTTGTTATATGAGCCAGACATGATTTCAAGATACTCCCATATTGTAAGGAATGTGTATGGATAAGCAATACCTTATTGTAAAAAATTTTAGCCTGCGCTCAGACTTTGGTTACTGGGGAGGAGAGGAAAGAAAATTCAAAAGAAAAGATCCTTATCTAGATACAGGCTGATTTTTGGGTGAAATACCACCGAAAAATACAGATTTTGAGTACAGACAGTACAGTGAAAACTCGCTGATAAAGCCTTCATTTATTAAGAACCTACAGCCTGGAATTGCATGTTTTGTATCATAGATAAGAACCATTTCTGTTTCTGCCTCATATCTCTAGGCTCTATATGTTCATTCATTCATTTCTTGGGATAAATACCTTTCAAGCATGATACGGAAAACAAGTGAAGGTAAAATAGAATATGCTGAAAAGTTCCTTTATCATATTTTCCTTACTGGAGTGGAGTTCTGTAATTTTCCGTGATCTCACAGGTGAGATTCTGACAAGCAGTTTCTTATTCATAGATTTTTCATTTCTCCATTCCCTTTCCTTCCAGGAAGTCAAAATCGCGAGAACACAGGGAACCAAGAAGTTTATCTCAAACGAGGCTGGACATCTACCCGTGGCCTTTTTTGGCTAGGCCCAACATTGAGGGTTAGATGCGAACTCAATTGCTTCTTGCTATTCGTCGAAATATTCAACGAAGCAGGCCTGCTGCAGCCCTCAGACTCATACCAAGTGGCAAGACACTCTTAAGCTTCACCAAGACACCAACGAGAACTATTTGGCCCCTCGCTTCTCGCCAAAAATCCAACATGGCTGACAACCAACAAATTGATATCAAAAGTTTTACAGACAGGGCCGAGAAAGCGGTATGTTAATTTATTTATTACTTATTCTGTCTCAGTTATTATATGTGAAGCAGAATTTCTTTAGCAACTGTTTCTGAAACTTTCGTTTGTTTTGTAACATAACAAGCATATGGGACATATAGATAGATACTATAAGAGGCAGATGCAAAAAACGGAAACTTTTCTTAGCACACTGAGGCCTTTCAATCTTATGTCTACATACATACAGGTCTACATACAGGCCTCAGTGTGCTAAGAAAAGTTTCCGTTTTTTGCATCTGCCTCTTATAGTATCTATCTTTAAGTAAACAAATTTTACCAATATCTCAATGGGACATATATAGTGAACGATGAAGAAGAGGGACAACATCCTCAATGGGACATATATGTATAGGAATAGGATGATGCAACATTGGTTCATCTTATTAGCTCATAGACAGTCAGTATACACTGTACAGTCACTGCACCACATACATGCCTTGTGGACATGAACATTGCAAGAATTCTTTCCAATGTTGGCGAGAACAAAGATCCTTTGTTCGAAAACAATATAAATAAACAATGCTTTTTAATAGAAACAATTGCTTTGCCCCAAATATTTGACAAAGCATAAGCATCCACCACTCTGTTTGAAAGCATACTGTACAAGGTGGAAAAGATGCTATAAGAGTTCCTTTGGCCCTTCCCAGTGTGGAAAGTTCAAGGGTTATCCTGCCACTTATGCTGCCATTGCCTGCTCTATCAATAGGTTTGATTTCTTTTGGAAGAAAGTGTGAATGGCTTATGCCCAGAAAATAGCCCAGTGATTGAATCATGGATTTTATCAAGTTCAAAATGTTGAATGGATATGGTAGGGTCTACAGATAATAGAAAAACTTATTAAGAAACTGAGAACTGGAGCCAGACGGAAAATTTATTTGAATAATTATGTTTGAACAGTGGGGTATCAAAATGGGTAAGTCTATGATAAAATGGGCAAGGCAAAAATATGAATGACTCTACAAAGACCTTTAGATGCAGATTTTATCTGCAGTAGCTACATCTGTTAGAGTGCTACCCTCCTTGAGGTATTGAATGCTGGTTGATCTGCCATCTTTTGGCAAGCAGCATAACCCATTTTACCCAAGCCTACCCATTTTACCCCTGGGGACCCTACACATAATTTCTTATGAGTTTCTTATGAGGTCCATATCAGTCTTCCTGTTTACTACGGTACAATTTTGAATTCTTTCCAATGTTTACACTTATTACTCATATAAGAATATGATACAGATATCAAGTGGAACAAAGTAAAAATATGCTAAGGATTTCCTTGACTACAGTGAAAATAGATTTTTTGCCATCACTGGAGTTTCTTAATTTTTTAACAATTTTTTGAGGTCAAAATTTCTTATATGTGGTTTTTTAAAAAAATGCATGTGTGGTATCCATCTCCTGACAAGATTTTTGAAATGTTTATTTTTAGGAAAAGGACATTTCATCACTACAGGCTCAGATAGAAGAGCTGAAGAGAAAGATTGAAGATCCCTCTTCTGATCCAAACTATGAACCTTCTGGAGAGCTGCAAAGGTTGAGGACAGAAAATGCTAAACTGAAGTATCAAAAAACTCATATTGAGAGGGTAGGTTTTTCTCTTTTGTTTCAATCTTTAAAATAGTATTTACTGCAGAAAGTTTATTTGCTAAAAACATAAAGATCTCTCAAATTACTGTATATTTCTTTCACTTTTAGCATGAATCCTAGTACCCAATGCTAAGCCTATAATAACTTTTTGCGAGGGCAATACCAGAAATTATTAACCCGAAGCTGAAGGTTGATATTTTCGGTATTGCCTGAAGGAAACAGATATTATATAGTTTATTACCCTATTGTCAGGGCTGGGTGAAGGCCTTTCGTTTTTAAGCAAAGTAAAAGTCAAAGTAAGGGTCACGTTAAAGTCAAAATGTTCACTGGCCTAGCATCGACGCATTCGAAGCTCTGATTTGTGGTTTGAATTCGAAGCTGAGTTGTTACGTAATGAGAGGGCATTACCGGATAATAATGCCCTATCATTATGTGCATTAGAACGTTTGCATCCAATTCGATAGTATCACGGGGTTGCTGCCCTGACAGTAGGGTAATCAATCTTGGTAATAATTTCCAGTGGAGCCATCCATTGTTTGCTTCAAACCAGTGTCAGATGGGTGTCAGAAATCTTCAACAGGGAGCTAGGATTTCTAGCAGAAGGCTGAAATAACTAAAAGTGCAGTTTTGCAGTACAGACCTTGTGCACATATCAACACGACAAGAGTTATCTACATTGAAGATAATGATTCTTGGATCTTATGAAAGACTGTACATTCTTCCAAACAAGAAGTCTTAGGCAGGAAAGCCATGTTGAAATGCGCAAGGCCTGTACTGTATGAGTCACTTTGCCAAATTCACCCTGAAAATTACGCAGATGGAGAGGCTATAGTCCATTCCAATGGAAATGCCTGTAGCCCCAAGCTCCCCCTGGTACCATCTCTGTTTGAACATATGTCAAAAATGCAAGGAAATTTTTTCAGTAGATGTTTTGTAAAGGATTATACATACGTACTTGAATTGCATCTACTGTATGTTCATTCATGACAAGTTGGCCATGTGACCTGTTGCATCAGATGCAAGCTGATGAAACCTTTCGCAATTACAACAAATATTCCTGATTGGTTGTTGCCATCTTCGAAGCCTGTGGTGTTATTTTACTGACCTCCAGGCTACCACAGTTTGCAAGACCATCACTTAAGAGGGTACTAAAAAATTTTCAGACTGTTCTTTTATTTACAGGCAATCAATGAAGAAAAGTCAAAACTTGAGAACAAAATGACAAATATCAAGTCATTGATAACATCACTGTTTGCTCACAGCATTGCAAATTCATTCCCAACGTTGGAAAATGTTCCAATTCTTGTTCAAGCAGCTCAGTCTGAGAAATTTGGCGATTATCAATGTAACAGTGCCATGGCCATTGCAAAGGTGATATATAGGTTTCTGCAACTACAGGGTTTCCCAAAAAAATTGTGCCCCATTTGTCTGAAGATTGCGACAAAACGGCAAAAGATTCTTGCCAAAATTTTGCATGATGTTGCTCTTCAGATATTCAATTAAGGTTTGGTACAATTCCTGTAAAAATCAGTTGAAAAATGATGGAGATATGACCTTCAGAAGACCAAATTTGCGGGATGACTGAAACCAGCGAGCGGTCGGCCATTATCTTACTATTTTGCAGCCATAAATAGCTTCATGGATGAAATGAAACAGCAGCCTTCAATGTCATTAGCTCTCGTGAAAATTCCGATAATCATCAGAGAGTTCAACTATGTCTTACACCTCACAGAAACTATTTCTTACCTCACCTGAGCCTATTTATCGCTGCAAAATAGTAAGACACAATGGCCAGCCGCTGGGTTCAATCATCCCGCAAATTTGGTCTTCTGAAGGTCATATCTCAATCATTTTTCAACGGATTTTTGCGGGGATGGCAGCAAACTTTATTTGAACATCTGAAGAGCAACATCATATAAGAGTTTGGTGAGAATCTTTTGCCATTTTGCCACAATCTTCAGGCAAACAGGTCACAATTTTTTTGGAGCACCTTGTACCGTAAATGATAAATAATGACGAGGCATTTCTTATGGGTATTTGACATACAGAATAATGTTAATTTGTGAAGAAAAATTAATATAGGGTAATTCCAAATAAGAACAACAGATGCCTGTCAGGTGATGTTTTCAAAATTCCTTCTAATTTTTACCAAGGGGACCCAAGCATTGGAGAACCTCAGAAAAAAAAATTCAGCAAGATATCTCATTTGGTTCAGATTTTATGATCAATTTAATATTTAGCCAGTTGATGCAAATGTGTGCTTTTTCATGAGGTGGCAGATTCAACTTCAAATATATGGAAATCAAAATTTCTTATCCTAACTCTTTCTGCACTTGGTTATAGCACACCATAAATTCTTTTGGAAAATTAATGTTTCAAGTAATTGAAGACCACAATATTAGTAGAATATTGCTTCAAAGTTTGAACCAAATATGATTTTGACCCCAAAATGTGTCTGGGGAAGGGATTTCGTTGTTGGTTTTCTGATCGATAAATGTCATGGCACTTTTTAGCTTTATGACATAGAACATTGATCTGCCCCCAATGCTACATTTCAAACGGCCAAATGGTTTTCGCCAAATTCCTTAATACAGGGGGTTGCCAAGTCTGTCCATTTTTGCCTAAAAGCCTATTTTTCCATATTTTCAAACAGCATCTTGCAAAAATCTTGCAACACTGAAGATAGCTATTCATATCACCCAAATGTGCATATGTAGAAGTTCTGAAAAAGTGTAGAAACCAAGAAAATTTTGATCTGACATGAGAACAATAGCTCTATCAAGATGGATGCACGCTCAAAATGGCTAAATTCAGCCAACTTCAACGGGCTAGAAATCTTGTGTCCCAAGGAGGTACATGCCTGCAATTTTTTACATGGACTCCTGCACCTTAGAACTGATGCTCTTGCAAATGTGAAAGCCAAACGGGGTCTGGAAGAGTGTCAAATAGCAACATTTGCCAACACGGGGGGTAACATGACAAATGAAGATTTTTAAGGCGGATTTTTTCATATTGCAATTATTTACGCTTTTTTCCAGAAGAAATCATTTTGGGAAGTTGTATAATCAAATTGATTGCATCTGAATATAGATACATTTTGTTCTTGTGCTATAGTTGTTCAAAACAAGGGCTATCCTCATGTCTGTCCAAGACCAAACTTACTTGCATCTATTGTCATAGAATTGTCCCAAAGATGGAATATCGCGCAAAAAGACACAATTGGGTCATTCCAAATAAGAACAACAGATGCCTGTCAGATGATGTTTTCAAAATTCCTTCTGCTTTTCACCAAGGGCACCAAAGCATCAGAGAACCTCAGAAAAGAATTTCAGTAAGAATATCATTAACCAATCCAGTGAAAGTAAAGTAAACCAGTTTGTTTCCTATTGTGTCTTTTTGCACGATATTCCATCTTTGGAAAAATTCTATGCCAATAGATGCAAGTTTGGTCTTGGAAAGACCTTAGGATACCCCCTGTTTTGAACAACTATAGCACAAGAACAAAATGTATATATATTTGGATGAAATCAGTTTCATAATACAGCTTCCTAAAATGATTTCTTCTGAAAAAAGAGTAAATAATTGCATTATGAGAAAAATCACCCTCAAAAATCTTCATTTGTCATGTTACCCCCCGTGTTGTCAAATGTTGCTATTTGACACCCTTCCAGACCTCGTTTGGCTTTCACATTTGTAAGAGCATCAGTTCTAAGGTGCAGGGGTCCATGTAAAAAATTGCAGGCATGTGCCTCCTTGGGACACAAGATTTCTAGCCCGTTGAAGTTGGCTGAATTTAGCCATTTTGAGCGTGCATCCATCTTGATAGAGCTATTGTTCTCATGTCAGATCAAAATTTTCTTGGTTTCTACACTTTTGCAGAACTTCTGCAGGTGCACATTTGGGTGATATGAATAGCTATCTTCAATGTTGCAAGAATTTTGCAAGATGCTGTTTGAAAATATGGAAAAATAGGCTTTTAGGCAAAAATGGACAGACTTGGCTACCCCCTGGATTAAGGAATTTTGCGAAAACCGTTTGGTCCTTTGAAATATAGCATCGGGGGTAGAGCAATATTCTATGTCATAAAGCTGAAAAGTGCCATGATATTTATCGATCAGAAAACCAACAACAAAATCCCTTCCCCAGACACATTTTGGGGTCAAAATCATACTTAGTTCAAACTTTGAAGCAATATTCTACTAATACGTTGGTCTTCAATTACCTGAAACATTTATTTTCCAAAATAATCCATGGTGTGCTATAACAAAGTGCAGAAAGAGTTAGGAAAAGATGTTTTTGATTTCCATATATTTGACCTTGAATTTGCCACCTCATGAAAAAACACACATTTGCATCAATTGGCTAAATATTCAATTGATCATAAAACCTGAACCAAATGAGATATCTTGGTGAAATTTTTTTTCTGAGGTTCTCTGATGCTTGGGTCCCCTTGGTAAAAATTAGAAGCAATTTTGAAAACATCAGCTGACAGGCATCTGTTGTTCTTATTTGGAATGACCCTATATCTACTTTTTGAATATTAGGCAACATGACTCATTAATGAAATGCAGTATTAGATATTTCTCATTAGTGCAGCTTTGAATTATTGAATATTCTGTTAGTTGAAATATGGAATGTTATTGAAAGCATTCGAAGGTAAAGTACACAGTGCAGTTCTTTCTTTACGTAATTAACACCCCAAAATGTGGAAGAATTCGTTTCAGAATTCATAAGATTTCATTAATTCAGATTCAGAAAGAGCTAAGCACAAAACCTTGACATCTTTCCCAGTTGTCTTTGATTCCCAATGTGCACACTGTTCTTGCAAATGATTCATTTTTGACCACGAACAATCCTCCAAATTTTGAAACAGCATTACAACTACTTACAACTTTGGAGGGAATTGTTATGAATGAAAATTGTGTTAAAGGCAGTCTGTCACCTATCTGATTGGCCACAACAAAGTCAGAGCTCAACACAACAGATGTATTTATGAATGTGTGTCTTTGGAATAAAGAAAGGCTGATCGTTATCACTCTCTACGGTTGTAGAGAGTCATTAGGATCAGCAACCATTCAATTCTCCTATTCTTTGCATTGTGCTTATCACCCAATCAAGTGCTTGACAGACTGCCTTTAAGTTACAAGAGAACTGTACTGTATGAAATGATAGAAAAACCCAAAACCCCAACAAGGCCTCAAAGAATTTTTTTTGTATGCATTTCCACCTACAATCTCTTGCAAAAGTGTTGAACCCCTAAGAAAATCTACGTTTTTCGGAATATTGTCCCCCTCCCCGCATTTCAATGTTGCTTGCATTGGCGAATCATTCTTTTGGTGGATCTGCGTGAAAACACCTCTTTGCTAGGCAATCAACATTGAAACAGGGGGAGGGGGAACAAAAATTCGAATTTGTCAATTGGGGTCCAACACTTTTGTAAGAGATTGTAGCATCCGAAGGTAGTTGTAAGGACGCTGAGAAGCTGAGCTTATCAAAGCAGCGTCCTGGTCATTCCTCTCGATGTGACCACACCTCGTGATTTCTTTAGCCTGGAATTACAGGGAGTTGACGACTCTCCTTATACTTTGTAGCAGGTTCGGCAGGGCGGGGACTCGAACCACCAACCTTCAGATTGGTAGTTAAGCGTGCTACCACTGAGCTATCCCCGCTACTCAAAGATGTCGTCTTCAAGACAATGAGTATCTGCTCTGTGAGTGATCAGTATCTATCTCATATTAGATGTTCAATTGTTTGTTTCTTGAATCTCCTATCTGCAATTTTATAAACTACGTAAAAGTAGATATCTCTCAGATTCAAAGAAGAAGTGCTGTTCTGGAAGTACCTCAGATAAGACATACAGTACAGGCCTTGTGCACATTAACATGATTTACCACTTTGGTTACTTAAGAATTCTTTTTGAAAGAATTTGCAATGTGTGCAAGGCTTCTGCTGTAAACTTTCATTAAAACAATCTACTTTTGCTCTTCCTAAAATATCGGATTTGTGATGGCCATATCATATCTAATGTTGTACCATACGTAATTTAATGCCAAGTTATTTCAATTTGCAGAAAGTGAAAGAGCAAGGAAGAAATGCCTCTCCAAGAGACATTGCTCAAGAAATCATCGCTGGCTTGCCAGAGAACGAAATCATTGAAAAGGTATCGTACAGATTGTTACTGCTCTTCATCTCAAATGTTTTGTCACATATTTTGCTTTTTTCAAATTTTCAAATATATTCAAATTTGCATGGAGTAATAGGGCTATTCGGTAAATATTTTTGTATGGTCTTAGCAGACTTTCTAGCGGGTGAGTCAGAAAAAACGTGGGGTGTTTGGTGGATTGTGACGTCGCATTCAGCCACCCGATCGTAGCGAACCACATTTTTTCTTGCAGCCAGAGGTGTAACTTAGATCATAAGCCTTTCCCCGTCGAAATCGGTCACTTGATGTATTAATCAGAAAATATTTTCTTCGTAAGATGTTGTATGGGAATTTTGCAAACTTATGAAATCTTTGACAGAGCCCCTTCAGCATTTTACCCTTGCCAAAGCTGCAGGTACACGTGGTATTATCAGGGGAGAATGAAATAGTTTTGTCATGAAACATCGCGGTGATCCCGTTGAAAGAAATCTCTTTACAACACAAAGAAGAATGCGTTTTTGCTGTCTCTCAAACATTCTCTTCGCAGGACAAGTTATGACGTGACATTGCATCCCAGTGGAGAAAACACTATTTCCGAACTGTTTCATGCTCCCAAGATAATACCACGTGCACATGCAGCTTTGGCAAGGCTAAAATGCTGAAGGGGCTTGGTTAAAGGTTTCCTCAGTTTGCAAGGCTACCATACAAAGTATTAGGAAGAAAAATCTTTTTTAAATAATGAATCACATGACCGATTTCGATGGGGAAAAGTTTATGATGTAAGTCAGATTTATGGCTGCACGGAATAATTTAGTTCACAACGGTCGGGTGGCTAAACGCAACGCCGCAGTCCGCCAAACACCCCACGTTTTTTCTGACTCACCCGGTAGTCAGATCCAAAAAGCAAGGAATGCAAATTAGTACGGGTGGACCACAAAGAACTTCACATAAACAAGGAGAGATAATGTTACAATAGGATCCGCTACTTTTTATTGACATCTGCATACAAAGATTGTTTGTACATGCAAAGCGATTTGTGATTGCAGACAAAGAGAATTCTATGCCCCGGTTGGTCATTGGACAAATCATAAACAAAAACAAAGCAAGCCGCACGGGCTGCCCTGAAACCCAGGTCGCTAGCTCGCTCGTTGTGCACTCCAGAAATGGTTTTTAGAGTAAACATGAGCACATATCGAAAGAAGGATATATCCAAACTTCAGCTTCGGGCATTTAATTTTTTTGGTACAGAAACCAATTGGGAGGCGATTCAATTCTCGTTCTTTTTAGGTGTAATTAAAACACTTTCTGCTCAGCCTCTGTATCAAGAAAATAAATGCCCGAGGCAGAAGTTTGGACATATCCCTCTTTTTTCGACGTGTTCTCATATTTGTTCTTGAAAACAATTTCTGGGATCCACAACAAGGAGAACAATGCTTACAGATTTGTTTACAGTTTGGCGACGGAGCCCTTTTAAGTCCAATTTTATGACGTCTACCCGTAATAACATTGACTTTATTCTCTGCTTTAATTTAAGCTTGAAATTGCTGGCCCTGGATTCATAAATGTTACATTGAAGAAAGATTTCATTCTTGGTACTGTTGACAACATTTTGAGGAAAGGTGTCCTACCACCCGGCATAGGCAAGCAGAAGAGAGTTGTGGTTGATTTTTCATCACCTAACATTGCCAAAGAAATGCATGTCGGTCATCTCAGATCTACTATTATTGGGGAGAGTCTCTGCAGGCTGTTAGAATATGTTGGTCATGACGTACTAAGGTATAGTGCAGTTTTGCATCTTTTTTGTGGTAGCACTTTTTAGCATCGTTCAAGCACGGGCGGTAGGAAACGCTGAATTTAGAAAAAACTTTATGGTTGATACATCGAGTTGTTCCTTTCCTAATATATCATTCCATTCGTGATATATCGACTCGTTTTCCTTCTGTGTCTACGTTTCCTGCGAAAGCACCACTTCCATCCGATTGACATGACCTCAAGGGCCTTAGAGTAATCATGCCACTCAAGTGTGGTGAAATTTTGAGTTGTATAATTACTCTAGTGCCCTTGAAGTGCTGTCAAT
The DNA here is from genome assembly GCA_039566865.1 of Aurelia coerulea. NCBI lineage: Eukaryota > Metazoa > Cnidaria > Scyphozoa > Semaeostomeae > Ulmaridae > Aurelia > Aurelia coerulea. The sequence continues at coordinate 47,037,991 of CM076943.1, forward strand.
CGGATTAAAATGGCGCCTTCGCGGAAAGGTAGACACAGAAGGAAAACAAGTCAACATGTCACGAAAAAAATGATATATTAGGATAGGAATAACCGATGTATCACCCGTAAAGTTTTTTCTAAATGCAGCGTTTCCTACCGCCCGTGGTTCAAGCAGCCTAGATAACATTTGGTTTTTTATGTTCAATATAAAATTCAACAAAACAAACTACTTAAAACACGACGTACGGACTTCTTTACTACACTACAAGGGCGATACCATGGAGTATAGTGCAGTTTTGCATCTTTTTTGTGGTAGCACTTTTTAGCATCGTTCAAGCAGCCTAGATAACATTTGGTTTTTTATGTTCAATATAAAATTCAACAAAACAAACTACTTAAAACACGACGTACGGACTTCTTTACTACACTGCAAGGGGGATACCATGGAGTGAAGGAGACCATGATAACTCTGCAGTCATAACATAAAAGAGCGTGTAACTAAACTAAAATATTTCTCGAAATATAAAATACGGGTAACTAAACTAAATTATTAAAATAAACTTAAATTTGGTTCTTCAGAATTGTTAAAGGATAAACTGTATCTCAGCGAGGTTTCGGCTCACTTCGATTGTTTTTTATTTGAAATTAGTTTGAGATTCTCAACATTAAAAATGTCAACACTGTAAAAGCACCATTTAGCCCCCCTCTCTTATAAGACCCTCTCTTGTAATGCAGATTTATAAATAAGCCCCCTTAGCTATGAAGCCTTTTCTCACTTATATCAACTGCCAGAGCTTACCAAAGATTTTTGGTCCACTTGCTAAACAATTTCCAAGAACGTCTCGAAATCATCAAATACAATTGGCTAATAATAGAATACCCAAACTCCCTTCGCGTGAGGAGTCTATCTCCGTTTATTCTCTTGGAAAGTGCATTTCAAAATGTAAAATTTTTCGATTCTGGGTCCCTGGAATGTATGAAAAATGTTTTTCATGTTTATGCTAAATGTATGAAAAATTGTTGGTAACCTTTGGCATTTGATATAAATGGGGGGAGGGGGCTGGCTGAATAGAGAGAGGGGCTTCTTTAAATTTTGGCTAAGACGGGATGGGCTTATTAGCGAGGAGACTTAATAGAGAGGGTGGCTAAATAGAGCTTTTACGGTATACCGGGTGCCCAGAATGATGTATTATTGTTTGATTGCTTACGTGTCCATAACCAATGAACTGATTTTCAAAAACTTTGTTTTATTTGATTGCCAAAAGACTAAATTGTATTTTACGATGTTGGTTGTGGCTTTACAGTGGCGTTTTCATGTCGAAAAGAAGATCGATAAACCTGGCATGAGAAAGAAACGGCCTATTTTTCCAGTCAACATTTTAGATGTGATACAAAAGGTTGAACTTGTATTCATATTCTCGGAACTCAGTATTAACTGAATTGGTATTCTCTGAACCACATATAAGTTCAGCCTTTTGCATCACGTCTAAAACGTTGACTGGGAAAGAAGGTCGTTTCTTTTTCATGCCATCTAAGGCTTGAATTTGAGCAGGTTTATCGATCTTCTTTTCAACATAAAGAAATCGGCCGAAACCACAACCAACATCCTCAATTACAATTAAGCCTTTTGGCAATCGGATAAAATAAAGTTTTTGAAAATTGTTCATTGGTTATGGACATACAAGCAATGAAACGATATTACATCCATTTTGGGACACCCAGTATGGATATTTGATATTTTACTTACAGGTTGAATCATGTAGGTGATTGGGGAACGCAGTTTGGAATGCTTATTGCTCACCTCGAAGATGAATTCCCAGATTTCAGAACAACGTCGCCACCTATTGGGGATTTGCAGGCATTTTACAAAGTAAGCTATGACATAACTTAATGGACTAACAACACTAACCCTCATAACCCGTTTACAGGCGTGGTACAAAAGTTTGAATACAGCACTAGAACTTTTCTTTCAGTTTAGTTGATTTGGACATTGCTTGAGAACTATAGAAATGCTGTTTTTTGAGCAAGCATGGTTCTTCGTTGTTTATTTTGTGATTATTTTGTGATTATTTTCTTGGTTTTGCTTTTCAAACAACATACAGATCCCTCGTTTTCTCAAGTTGAAACTCAACATGCTGGCTTGCACTGGTGGCCATTTTCTATTTCGAAAACTAGACCAAAGTGGTGGGACCGTTGGACTTGGTCCAAGTTAGTTAGTTAGTTAGTTAGTTAGTTAGTTAGTTGGTTCCTTGGGTTAGTTTTCGAAGGCAATAGGATGGCTGCCAACGTTCTTAGTATCTACTTGAGAAAACGAGGGATTTCTGTCGTTTGAAAAGCAAAACCAAGATAATAATAAGCAAAGAAACAACGAAGAACTCGTCTGGCATGGCTTTGTCCAGAGGTCGACAAAATGTGGGAACAGGGGAACGCCGTTCCCAGGAAATTTTTGCAAAATTTTTAGAGGCCCTTTACATGAGAAATTTCAACCCGGGTTGAGTTGAACACGGGTTGAGTTTCAACTCGGCTGACGGTGTAAGCCTTCATCGCGTTTACATGAAGGAGGCCGAGTTGAAACTCAACACGGATTCAACTCAACTCGGCAACTCAACCCGTGTTGAAATTTCAACACGGGTTGAAATTCTCATGTAAACGCAAATTTTTTTCAACTCGGGGCGAGATTAGAATGCGAACAAAGGAGATCGAATCTATTTCCGCAATCGTTCAAATATTTGAGTGGGCTCACATTCCTTTTTCTATTGTTTGCAACCATGTGACCTAATCTCAACCCGTGTTGAGATTTCATGTAAACGCAAGGCAAAATAAGCAATGCTGTTAAAACTCAACCCGTGTTGAAACTCAACACGGGTTGAAATTTATCATGTAAAGGGCCTCTTAGGCAAAAAGCTTGTATCAAGAATTTGAAAATGATTGGTCGTTGCAAGTAGTAGATTTCGTCCAGGTCTACCCTATCATTGAGCTGTTCAGTCGCTCTTTATGCCTAGGTAGTGTTTTTCGTTTCAAGGCAGGAATAAAGTGGCAACCAGATTTGTATGTGCCACCTACAGTTACCGTGTATATTTCGAGCTACCCATCTGGCAATCTTTCTTAAACTTGTATGCAATATAAAGCATTTGTTTTATCATATGTTGAGTTTAAACCTTGAAGTTGTTGGTTTATGAACGTGTTCAATATCACCAAATAGCAATTGAACTGCATTCTACCTATAACTTGCACGGACTACGCTGCACAATCCACTAAGTCAATGTAAAACAAAAACATTTTCGCAAGAAGTTTGGACGAAATTTTTTCCGTTCCCAGGAAGAAACAATTTTGTCCGCATCTGTTTTGTACCTTCAAATACGTATCAACTCTTCTTACCGCCCTTGGACTGACTCGAGCAAAGTCTGAAAATCTAAGTTGAAGCCTATCCTATGCAATTGCGAAAAAACAGGGCCATTGAAGTTGCAGCTTTTCCACAGCAGTCATACAAACGGGGCACAATTTTCTTGGGACACCCTATACGTGGTCTCACTTGTGTTCTAAAATCTTTAGAGCAGTGATCTTTAACTGAAACAAGATTCATTTAAAAGCTGGGATCAATCTTTTATAAGATGAACAACAATTAGCTACTTAGATGGGGACTTTTTTAGTTAAATCTTCAGGAAGGTGAAGTTGCGTTTTTCAGCGCCAAGCGCTGGGATCGCAGAAATAGAGGAGACCTAATCGAGTCCGCGACCCTTTGTCATGACGCTCAGGTGGTGGGGTCCTACCGGGTATCGAATCCACTCCGCCTGACTGTTCTGGCTGCAAAGTCAAAGGATTACACCACTGTGCCACAACACCTTCGAATCTTCGAGGAAGATTTGCGCTTGCTGTTCAGATTCGTTTAATTTGATTCACTCTGAAGCTCTAGAAGTTTCGGAAGGCAGATTTTAATTTGATAATGATGCAATTGTTTTTGTTAATTGTTTCCCCCGAATATCTTGCTTTTTAGGCCCCGAAGAATATATTTGATTAAGAAGAGGGTTCTAAGGGTTAGTTTGATTCACTGTCAGGCTCTAGAAGTTTGGGAAGGCAAATTTGAGTTTGATAATGATATATTTATTTTTGTTAATAATTTTTCCCGAATATCTTGCTTTTTAGGCCTCAAAGAAAAGATTCGACGAGGAAGAGGATTTCAAGAAAAGAGCTTACCAAAGAGTTGTGAATCTGCAAGGTGGAGATGCAGACATTGTGAAGGCGTGGCAAATGATTTGCGATGTTTCTCGTAAAGGTTGGTTCTATTTTATCCTTTAAAGATATGTGTTGTCAGAAATTACAGTAAAAACCCGCACATAAGAACCAAAAATTTTGAACTCAGCCTGTTTAGGTTCTTATGCAATGAGGCACATCTAGTAATCAGGGTGTAGGTTCTTAATATGGGAAAATATGTGAATTTAAATCTTAGCCAAACTTATTTGCACTCTTGACCCTATCCATTTCAACCCAATCTTACCCTGTTTATCCCTGCAGGTCCTGCCTATCACAGTTCTGTAAGAAATGTTTTGCAGTTCACAAAAGAGGTTGATTGGCAAAAATGTTGCATTTACTTCCCAATGAATGAATAAGACCCTTTATTAAGAACCTAGTTTAGATATCAGCCTGAAATGGTTCTTATTTATTGGGTACAAAATATATTATTTCAGGCTGTAGGTTCTTAACAGATGAAGGTTCTTATGTGCGGGTTTTTACTGTATCTCACGTAAATCTTGTGCTTGATTTTCACTAATTTATTGCTAGATACAGAAAAATTGTGTCCTCAGCTGTTGAAACAAAAGACCATCTCAAAGATTATGGTCGAAACTTAGTGATAGCAGTAACACCTTTACTGAAAAGGTTATCCTCCATAAATATGGTATATTATTATTAACTTAACAGTAGATTACACCAGGTGTGTAAGAAAAATTGGTTTTAGCGTTAGAAAAATCACCAAAAGTTGAAAATGCAATTATAATCAGTCTCAAATTAGATGTTACCTGCAAATGCCCGCGAATAACAACAATAAAAGTGTTTTGCAAAGGAATTTTGCGTTATTGCAAATTTTAGGTGTCATCTAATTTGAAACGGACTTTAATCTTGAATTCGTTGTGGCGTACGATCGAAGATCAAATGTAGATTTAGAGATATTATCCCGTGAACTGCTGTCAGTCAACGAAATTCTGGCATTTTGATAGCTACCTAGTTTTGAAGAATACTTTGAAAATGCATATTTAAGGAGATCTATCTTTTGGCCCACTCAGATTTCATTTCCAAAGTTGATTAGGCCAGATATTAATCTCCTGATCATGTAAGAATTGAAATTTGATGTGAAATCGTAAAATTAAAGCCATTGTATCCATAGCAGTAGCACCTTACATACACGCTCATTGAAACTGCTGACAAAATGCTGACATGCATGCAGCTTTTGGATGATTTGATTGGTTTAGCCCGGGCCTGTTTTAACTGATCACATGAAAATTATGGACTTTAGACTGCATGGGAAGTTATCCGACACTCAACTTCGTAATCGCACTAAGGCTGGCAAAATTTTTTTTGTCATCTGCAAGACAGTTAAAACACAAAAATGATTACTCGTTACCAACCTGGTTCCTAGGGCCAGCTTCCTACGTCAGTACTGACCCTGGTGCCGGGCAGGTCAAATTCGCAATTTGATTGGCTATTCGGTAACAAAGGCCTCGTTAATTATTCCAAATTCCAAAGATTTATTGCTTGGCAGAAAATCAGTCAACTTTGGGTCGCTGTCACCGGAAAACGGGACAAAAATTTAAAAACCGATTTTTGGTATACCTTAAAAGTCATAATGTTCCCTAGTTGATGGGGGTTTGAACCCCATCCGTCTGCGCTTGCGGGAGAAATTTGGCATATTTGGTCATTTTGGGGCCCATCCCTATTGATTCCCATTCAAAAATGGCCTCCATTTGATCACGATTTCAAAAACATTAGTAGCAATCATGGAGCAGAGAAGGGACTTACAAGGGGTAAAAGACAACGGCGCATCTGAATTTTGAAGTTTCAAGAAATTTGGGGGTCGTTATGACGTCATAAAAGGGGGTTAAAAAAATATTTTCCGATTTTTTACCTGAGGTTATGTTTGGAGTCGATACTCCATGGTTACTTGACCAATTTCAAAACGGAAAAAAGTTTACAAGAGCCAACTTATCTGCAAATCTTATAACGAAATTTGGAATTGGATACCGCCTTCAGGGGCTCCGCGCGGGCGCCTTGAAAATGGGGGTAAATTTTTGCCTACCCCATTTTGCATGGTAACTCAGATTTGCGCTCGGAAAAGGGCCTCGAAATGTCAAAATTCGACGGAAAACCACATTCTTTACCTATTTCAACTTTAATTTGCTATTTATCTCTGAAATTGGGAGAATAATGAGCCATTTCATTTTCGAAGCTGCGGTGAAATTTTCGAAAAATTTCGACTTAGGCCCATTTTCCACTAAAACAAATCGTGCTTATTTTCCTATTAAATGCACTTGCTAACCCCGGATTAATGTTTAAATACCTTTAAAATGGTCGATAAGAGGACCTCAAAGTGTTTGTTTTTAGTTTTTCGAATCGTCTACTGCATTATTAGCTTTAGAGCAACGGCCATTTTTCGTCACAATTTCATACTTTTTCCTCGATGTTTCCGACTTATTACATTGTATGTTATGGATCAAAATCAGCTGACATGCAGTCATATCTGTCGGACTCAGTTTCCATATGGAGGCAAGAGAGTGTTTGTAATAAACTGTATCTGATAATTTATGCGAAACAAAATGGCGCCCAAATGGCCACTTTTGCGGCAACCGGTACCAGGGCCAACATCGATGACCTAAGGAAGACAATGGTGGGCCTGGGAACGAGGTCTCTTTACTGTACCATCGAAAGCAGGAAAAACACAAGGTCAGCTTGTCCCTACTTTGGATGACACTTACAATTATAATACTTTAACAAACAAAAAAGGTACCAGGTATGGTAGCTTAGTACCAAATACAAAATGATGAAGAGAAACTTAAGATTTTCAAAATTTGGGATCCAATCTTGATCAAAACATAAACATTTCAAGGTTTAATTAAACAAAATATCACATGGTCTTTATGAAATGTTCCTAAAAAAGCATGCTATTCACATGGGCACACTGCCTTTAAGCATCTTGCAAGATTTACAATTTGTTCTAATGCCAATGGCTGAAGGTATGAGTTCTTATAACTATCATTCCAAAGTATTTCTCGTAAGTTGGCATAATCGTTAGTATTGCTGAAAATGATGTGCGATTTGATACAACTGAAACAGGAGAAGCTCCAGCAAAAGCAAATTTTGCGATTTTTTCAAACGTTGAACCTTTTCTCTTTCACCCGGACTATTTCTTCTGAAAGTCATTGTAGCAAGCTTCCTTATCCCTCCATATCCCTGAAATATCATTATGTTTCTTTCTCACTTGATTTATAGAATTTCAGAAGATTTACGACCGCCTTGATGTGACTATAATTGAAAGAGGAGAATCATTTTATCAGAACAGAATGATTCAAGTTGTCAAAGATCTCGAGAAAGAAGGTATTGACAATTTTTTGTTGGTAACGTGTAAGTCTTGTTGATATCAGTAGATTCATTCTTTTACTTAATAGACCTTTTAGCTATTCTGCAAAAGAGCCTGGATCGAGCATTATTTTTATGCATTTTTATACGCGACGTTCGATCGAGTGGCGATAGAGCTTCTATCACTATTGTGCATATTCGAAAATTCTACAGATTGTAGCAAAATATCGTTCGATCCTGATTCTTTTTAGAATAGCTAAAAGGTCTATTGTGGTTCACTGTAATTAACCCTATAGTGGTTGGGCTATCTGACATGTCCTATTTTTTAGGAGGGTTATCTGACACAACCTAGTGCTTGACTGGCAACAGATAGAGCAACCAGAGTTGGTTTACTAATGGCCCCAGGCATGTACTTTATGGGAATATGAATATTAACCTAAAATTAACCGTCATTATTGCTTGCGTCAACATTTTTCTTTGTGTGGTCAAGAAAAGTGACAAAATCGGCCAAAATCAGGAAAAATACGATAAGATTTAATTTGGAGCAAAATTTCCATCAAAACTGAGGATTATGATAGGTTACATCAAACAACACTAGCCTGCAAAATATATTTGCAAAATATTGCAATTGTGCTACTTTTTTTGCAAAATTTATATTTGGGAATTGGCGATTTTGACAGAGTCAGTCCCGGTAAATTGTCTCCCTCCCCCTCATATGTCAGAATGTTTTTATGAACCTTCATAAGTCGTTGGGCAATAAGTAGCAGCCAAAAGTCAGAAAGTTTCCGGTCCTTAATCTTTCTCCTGGCAGAGTTATAACAAAAAGCCTACTAGAGGGGGCGGGACAAATTTGCCCCTCCCAACGAAAATAGAGTTAAAGGGAATCAAAGCACATACAAGCGTTTGATCAAAGAAAGGAAACGAGGAACTCGCAGTAAAGTTACCACGAATGAAAACAGAATTCCGACGAAAGGGACTTTATTTTTTGGCTGCAAAATAATTCAACGATTTACCTTTACAGGCAAGGAAAATTGAAAATTGAATTTTGACTGCTTTTTAGACAGTTATTAAGTAGCCATTTCAATAACGTTTAATCCTGCTAATGTCTAAGTTTCACTTGCACTTTGGTTTTGATTTTCTAAGTTTTAAATAGACATTTTTTATTGTAAAGAATAAACCATCAAGACCCTAATGATAACAATATGTAAATGCTGCTAGGTTTGTCTTGTTAAAATATTCGTATATTATTGTTAACATCTATTATCTAAAGGTTATCGGAGGGCCCCTTGATAATCAGCCACTAGGCTGAAGGGTCACCCTCCTTGATAAATAGAAATATGAAAAATTTTAAATGTTAAAATAGCTGTGAAAAGACAATATACCTCAGACCTTGAACGGACCTGGCAACTCATCTATGTGAACATGAAATGTTGAGATCTGATTGGCTAGGATTTGACCGCAAGTGGCTTGAACCACTTTTATATCTTTAGATTCCCTTTTAGCCTGAACTACCTGTCGCCAGTATTATAGTAGTAGGGTTGCTCAGTGGTTGCTCAGTCCTTGAGTACCAATCTGAAGGTTCAGAAATTTGCAAGCCAGAACGAGGAGAGCCGCCAATTCTCTGTTATTCCAGGATAAAGGAATCCTGAGATTAGGGCACTACTTCGATATGCTTAACTTCTCAGTGTTCTTGAAAACTGCCTTCGGGTGCTAGGTAGAAACACAACTACCATTCATCAATTTATGCTTATGGGACCCCGATAAACTCTATCCTAACTTGTCACTGATGCTGTGACCCTAACTCAACGATGTGTTGTCACTAAATTTCTTTCATGACTTTTTGGGTAAAATCACAACTCTATCTCAAATTAGATGCTAAGTTTCTTCCAAATTGGGCTTTGAGAAAAATGTATGACTGGTGGAACCCCATTTTCACTTTTGTTGCTCGGTCTGGGGCTGCTCGGGCGATGCTAAATTGCAAATATTGCAAAAATTTCAGAATCAAGTTGTCAGAATTGTGACAAGTAGAGCTTATGATGCATCTGCCACTAACGTGATCCAGAGTCTCTCCTGGCCAACAATTGCCTACAAAATCAGGGCTGAAACATCGATGCTCTTTAAATCAGTTGATAGCCCTGTACCTGAATACCTGTCAGACATCTTCACAAAAGGCTCTGAAACAGCCACATGAACTCAAGAGATACTGAGTCTGATTTTCATGTCCAACTGATGATATATTCCAAATAAAATTTACAATACAGATTACGAACTACATTACTTACAAAATTACTCTACAATACTACTAGGACGGTCGACCCCAGGGAGCAAAAGGCTTTGTCTGAGGCCATTAAATAAAGATAATAAAGGAAAAGAAACTACTTTAACTATGGGACAAAATCGGGTGGCTTATGAAGGGATGGGTAAGTGGCTACAGAAATTCACTCGAATCGACCAGTTTCATGGATAAAATGTAGCGTTAGCTCAAGAATATGTCTATTTAGTGAAATGGGAAAATCTTCAACTGATTAGAACTAACGATGGGCAAAAGTCCTTGATATTTTTCAGGGACATTGATACGTAACAGCGAATCAAAAAATATCTTTTGTGCGTTTGGAAATTATAGATAACTCTGTGAGTCATGATTGTGACATCATGTCTTTGTTATTTATCAGGAATTCTAAAAACAGAGGACGGACGACAAATTGCCTTTGTACCAGGCCTGAAAGTTCCACTGACGATTGTGAAATCAGATGGAGGCTACACGTATGACACGTCAGATGCAGCATGCATAAGGCAGCGAATAAGCGAAGAGAAGGCTGATTGGCTAATTTACATCACTGATGCTGGCCAGGTAAGAATCAAGTCTATCTCAAATTAGATGTCACTCGAAAATTCCCGCGAATAAAAACAGTTATAGAGTTGTGTATGAGCAATTTTGCGTTATCGCAAATCTCACGTTATGTCTATCTTGAAACAGACCTGGGACCTTCTTGCTAGTTATCGCTCCAGCCATGACGCTAAGAAATATTTTTTACATCGATTTTCATATTACAGATTACAAAGTGAGGGTAATGTGTCCTGATGTGCTGAGAAGAAAATACCTTACCGGAGAGCCTTTTCCAGCGCCAGCTTTTTTTTTCGAATGGCTCTGAACACATTTCTAGCGATCTGCAAGGATCGAGAATGAGTCCGATAGCCTAGTTGCCAGGCATGCCTAGCATGTGCTGGTAGGCCCATTTTCAGTTTTTCATCGACCCACGCTAAGGATAGGGGGTATGAAAGTTAGCTTCGAAATGACGCTAAGCGGGGACGAAATCGATATATGACTGACCCCTAAGTTAAAGTTTTCCTGGCCTGCAAGATTATGGCTATATTAGTCCGAACCAGATGACGCTTTGTCTGTTTCAGCTATGAATGACACAGAATATTGAGCGCTGTTGTTATATTTTGTTTTGAACTGTGACAAATCTTTCTTATATTCCATTGAAATTTTTACAATACATATTATGGATTACTATGGCATTACTTTAAAAAGCATTAAACTACATATAGTTTTATGTAAATGCTACATACGATTGAAACAAAACAACAAATGATGTACCGGAGTCTTTCTAGCATCAGATGTCAGAGGTCAGAGCAGAGGTCAGAAGTCAGAGAGGTCATTAGAGGCCAGAGCTGTGACAACTCAAAAAATGTCGCAAGCAAAGATGCTTTGTTTTTTGGATAATACACCTGACATCTAATGCGAGAAGCATTTACAAACAATGTGCTTCTTCACTCACCCGATAGGGATAAGGTGCCTACATTATATCGTTGTATGATCTAGATTCCCCGCTTCCGATGGTCTAAGGCCCGTTTTAAACGTCGAACTTCTCATGTGCCGAACTTAATTCGAGAATTAAGTACATGAGAAGTGCGACGTTTGAAACAATTAGGTACGGCAGATTTAATTAAGAGCGGCAGCCTACTTTGGATCGGCAGATCTTGCCGAGCTGGGCGACCAAAGCACGACTTGGTTTCAAACGTCGAACTTTTCATGTGCCGAACTCAACGCATAATTAATGTTCTATCCCATAGTTCTCTTCTGTTGTAGGGAGCGCATGCGTAAAGTGCAATTTTGGCGCGAATGAACCTGGGAGAACAAAAACAACATGGAGTCTGCATATGCGAAGGTTTGTTGTGTTTGCTCTCTTGCCACGAATTATAGATGCATACAGATGCAATACAGCGAGGAGCGCCACCTGGACTTTCCTCCTTCTCTGCCCCACTAAAATCATCAATCTTGCTTCTGCCAATCTCCTTTTCCTTCTCGATTCCATCAACAATCTTCTCACGAAAGCGAAACGCGTGTTGTTGTTGGGGGCCATTTTGAATGTTCATGAACAAGCCTAAAATACTTCACGTAACAATTTTCATTTCGAATTGGGAGCGGCACAATTAGGTTCGATGTTTGAAACGAGAGTCGCGCCAAACAAGCTCAGGTGCCGCACCAAATTGAATTAAGTTCGGCACATGAGAAGTTCGACGTTTGAAACGGGCCTTAGATATTTATTCTTTGATAATTTTTTTTATCCAGGCCGAACATTTCAAGGCAATATTTGGTCTAGCGCAGCTAGCTAAGTTTTACCATCCAGATGCTGTGAGGGTTGATCACGTGCCTTTTGGAGTCGTGCTTGGGGAAGACAAGTGAGTAGACATAAACACATACTTTGTTTTGTGACTCTTCTACACAAGTTATTGTTTTGTTACCGCTGCTCAAGGCATAAGTTAGCAAACTTCCTCTTGAAACATTAAATCAAAAGAAAGATACAATAACTATTCGTGCACTTTTTTTGAAGATTTGATGCCTTTGCTTAGACTGATTACAAGTTCGTAGTTATTGCTATTGATAGACTGATGAACGCCATAACTACGACTCATGGCCATACGCTTCCAGAAACGGACATGGCCTAAATCACCTGCTATTTGTTTCTCAAAACCACCGACCCTAAAATACCGCAAAAAGTGGTTTTTCTGAAGTTCTACACTGCAAAACAAGCTATCAGTACTTACATCTTTCTTCGAGCTATAAAAGCAGAAACTCCTACCTACAATACGACCTATTCAGCTTTTCTTAAAAGAATCAGAATCGAACAATAATTCGTAGAATTTTCGAATGTGCACAATAGTGATAGAAGCTCAAACGCCACTCGATCGAACATCGCGCATAAAAATGTATAAAAATAACGCTCGATCCAAGCTCTTTTGTAGAATAGCTAAAAGGTGTATTGCAAAAGATCTCCTAATTTCGCTCGCTACTTCGAGATTTTGATCGTTGCAGCAGTTCAATAGAACGCGTATTTGTTTGCCTTTGGCGGGAAGTTTAAATGGAGAAGAATCAGCTAAACCGATCAACTTATTTCAATTCATGCATCCTGTTTGGTCGCGGAACAAATTTGTTCCCAGCAAGAAGTTTTTAGCCGTTTTGATAAGAGTATGGCAATAAGGCCCTCACTGGAGCGACAACAGCAACATCAGTTCACTTCAATGAGATGTGCGTAAGTTGAGGGTCCTTGTGTAGTGAGGCTAGCCTATGCTATCAAGCTTTCCAGTTATTTGCTTTGTGACATGTTTATATATTTTACATAGGAAAAAATTCAAAACACGATCTGGAGAGACGATTCGACTGCTCGATCTTTTAGATGAAGGAGTTCGCAGGGCGGAGGAAAAACTGAAAGAAAAAGGCAGAGATAAGGTATGCATGAAAGCTTAGACGTTAGACTACTCTTTGTCGTAACGTCCCATAATTATCGTTTCTATCTTATGCTAGGGTAGCGGACGTTACATCTTAAGATTAATAGGGAGAGTAGTCGTGAAGAATATTTTGGCCCTATTGTAGCGTGGTAGTCTCTTATATCAATGTAGGTTTTCAATCTTGTGTGGTTTTTATCTGCAACTGGCAGAAAACCATAAGAATACAATAAGATTTTATTTAGAGTAAAGCTTGATTTTTGGATGTTTGAATTTCTCGGTGGAATCTTGATTGAAATGCCTCCAAGCGTAGTACTCCAAAATGCTGTTTCTATGGTAAACTAGCATTGCTGGATACCTTTTGAACAAAATATAAACTTAATCAAAGGGTTGTAATCAGACTACTAACTTAACTTTGATTGCACGTGCGGCTACAATAATCGATAAATACACAAAATATCTTTAAATGAATGAATAGCCTAGAGCTTAACTTGCTAAACGTTTCGGGCTTAACCCTTCATCAGTAGTCAACTATATTGACTACTGATGAAGGGTTAAGCCCGAAACGTTTAGCAAATTAAGCTCTAGGCTATTCATTCATTTAAAGACATTTTGTGTACTTATCTTGGTTGTTGTTGTTTCAGGAACTTAGCCTGGAAGAACTTCATGCAGCAAGTCGATCAACTGCGTATGGTTGCATCAAATATGCTGATCTTGCACATAACAGGATGATGGATTATGTCTTCTCTTTTGATAAGGTAGGGAGGGGTCTCTTTGTATGTTATGTTGCTGGAATGCAAGCGTACCATTCCTGTGGGGGGGGGGGGGTACTTTTTGAAAAAGATCACTGGATTATGGGTATCATTTTCAGACGTTTGTCGGAATTCTGGATCCGGTTTTGACGCAAAATTAGTACAGGAATGACAGCAATTATTTTACAATTAGGAATGTACCGGATATCCGGTAGGCCGAATAATCCGGCGCCGCATCGCCGAGTTTTCAAAAATCTGGTTCCGGCCGGATTCTATGGAAAAATCTGGTAAATCCGGTTCCGGCCGGATTCTGAAAACCCAGATCCGGTACACCCCTATTTACAATCTGTTTAATTATGATACTGGCTTTCATTCAATTTGTAGAATTTTGACGCTAGAATTCGCAAAAAATTGGATGAAATATTGGGACCATTTTCCAGGAAAATGGTTCATCCCCTTCAGATGATAGTAGTAGTAGTGTGGTCATATCTTCCGATTAAATCGGTTCTTTCTTAGGGGAGGCCAACAGAAAATTTGGTAAAGCCGTTGGTATCTGTATTTTTAAGAAAATCAGGTGACTAGGCCAAGAGACTGTTGCCTCCCCCTCTCTCCCCGAGGTGGCCAGCCTCAAAACCGTTGCTCACACAGTAATTATGTTATTGACTGGATTGCATTATTTGTAGCCTGCGTACAGCCTCAACTCCTCCTCGAAGGAAAACTGCTTTTCCGTTGAGGAGGAGTTGAGGCTGCACGCAGACTAATTATTTGTGGTTAGTGATCAAAATTGGTGCATGATATGATTTAGAGATCGCAACGTGTCTGAGCTAGCATAGGTTCCAAATCTTTAAAAAGTCTGGTGTAAAATTGAGTGACCTATTTCTTTGAACTGGATGACTTCAGAGAAACTTCAGCTATTTCTCTATAATTCTACCGTTGGACTTTTTGGAAATCTTAAATATTTTCAGAATTAGAGTGATTTTCTCCTTTTTCAAGAATTGAAGAACAAATTTAAAAAAAACTTAAAACCATCGTAATTTCTAAACTGTTTGACGTAACATAGCGTAATTTCGAAGAACACCATGGTTTATGAATGCCTACAATATGGTATCAAGCAAAAGTCTGTCACTCATCTGGTTTTTGATTTAGAAATTTGATGACGTCACACCCTCAAATGAGTTGAAATGTAAGATACGCTGTAATTTCCAAAAACATGCAAATTTCTGAAAAGTCCAACGGTAGAATTATAGAAAAGTATCTAAAGTTTCTTTCAAGTTATTCAAACAGAAGAAATAGGTCCTTGAATTTTACACCCCCCTTTTTACGCCGATTTAAAGATTTGGAACCTATGCTGTCTGAGCTGTGTCTTATTGGTGACTTTGACTTTTGTAGATGTTAGATGACAAGGGAAACACGGCTGTCTATCTGCTATATGCATTGACACGAATCAGGTAACTTGTTTAAATCATAAGGTGTGTTGGTAGAAGCACCGAAACGCGAATATAAAAACAGCATCAAAGGTGTGTAAATTGAATGCCAATATTTCGTCCTGCCAAGCAGGACCTCTTCAGGGCTGTTGTACGATATCTACATTCTGCACTGAAATGTATCAATATTTTGTCACCCCAGTCCTAAGACTTGGAATCAAAGGCTGATTGTTCCTCAAGCATCAAATCCAAATGGATGTTCAAATCCATTTTAAAGTTTACCTGACTGAAATCAGCCACTCCGTTCTGAAATTACGAGGGATTTTCTCGAGAAAGCCTCTTCACGAGACCTTAAAAATGTGCCCAAAATCATTAAAAAATTTCCCAACATTTCTGCCTTACACGGGCCTTACAGCAATGACTTCTGCACGCTCTAGCACGTGCTATCCTCTTGCCAGGATGAACGCGTCTTCCCTCTGGTATCAATAACCTTTTCAGGGGGATTCCATTCTCCCAAGAGGGCAAAATACATGAATACATACGAGTGTCATCATTTTTAGGAAGGAAAACCAAGGAAAATTTGTTCATTGTTTTCACTCGTTTGTGCAGGTTTTTGGAAGGGGCTTTCTGCAGAATATCTCCCATGGGAAGGAATGGCCGATTAAGGCCGTGTAAATTACTGAACGTAATTGAACATATTGGCAATAAAACAAGACAGTTTAGAATTATTGCTTTGATCAGGGCCGTAGGAAGCAGCTTCTGATGGGGGGCAATTGTTCTTGAACAATAGAGCATGAAACATCTAATTAATGTTTGTGACGAAGCACAAGTGTTTTCAAAATTATTGGGGGGAGGCTTGAGCCTCCCCTGCCCCCTTCCTACGGGCCTGCTTTGATATCAAGGGAGCAGTGGCCTTCTAAATGGGTATTCTTATTTTTGACTCATCCCCGGTAAGGCTTTGTTGGTTCACCCGGTATCTAGTATTTCTTATGAGCAAAGTTGGAATCAGGCATATTCCTCAGTCCACTGTCGAGCACTTATGACTTATAAGCATAAGTTCCAAATCTTTAACTTGACGTAAAAAGTTGGGTGTAAAATTCAATGACCTATTTCTTCTGATTGAGTGGCTTGAAAGAAACTGAAGATACTTTTCTATAATTCTAACATTGGGCTTTTCAGAAATTTTGAATATTTACGAAACTACAGCGTATCTTACATTTCAACTCATTTGAGGATATGACGTCATTAAATTTCTAAATCATTAACTAGATGAATGAGAAACTTTTGCTTGATACCATATTTTTGTAGACATTCATAAACTATGGTTCTCTTCGAAATTATTTTCATGTCACGTCAAACAGTTTAGAAGTTACGATGGTTTAAGTTTTTTTTTTAAATTTTTCTTGGATTCTTGAAAAAGAAGAAAAACACTCCAATTCTAAAAATATTGAAGATTTGAGAAAATTCCAACGGTAGAGTGATAGAGAATTAGCTGAAGCTTTTTTGAAGGCATTCAGTTCAAAGAAATAGGTCACTCAATTTTACACCAGCCTTTTAAAGATTTGGAACCTATGCTTGACTTATGACCATTCCTGCTTTCAGGTCAATCATGCGAACAGCCAAAGTCTCTCCAGAAGAACTGAAGACCCACATTGCTTCAAATAAAATCACATTCGATCATCCAACCGAGCTGAAACTTGGTAAATTCCTCACTCGCTTCCCTGAAATCATTTCCAAAATCCTCGACGATCTTTTCATGCATTCGTTATGTGAGTACCTCTACGAATTAGCTTGCAAGTTGACGGATTTCTACGAGGCATGTTATTGTATTGAGAAGGATAGAGCGACTGGAGAGGTTGTTAAAGTTCATATGCATCGGCTGATGTTGTTGGAAGCAACTGCAAAGGTTTTTGAACAAGGATTCAAGATTCTTGGGTTGAAGCCGCTGGATAAGATGTAGGTTTGTAGAGCATTGAGAACAATTTAGAAAATCTCTTGTGCTCCAAAAAGCTTATTTAAAAATTACAGATAATTTTGTAGTAGGTTTGAATTGGTGAGAGTTGGAAGAAATTTTCAAATTTTTGTTCTTGGGTGTTCTGATACTCGTTAAAGGCAAAATAAGTGCTTACTTTAAGAACAACACTTCTGTTGTGCTCCAGCAATCAAATCAAGTAAATTTTAAAGGACAAGTCCGGGGTTGGTATGACTGATGATAAAATACAAGATAAATGCTATGAATGATGTATGATACTTTTTTCCACTATTTTTCGCCTTCTCCTTGTGAAATTACGTTTAAAAGCAAACGGGTCTAGCGTTGTTTTTTCGCCTCTATCTTTTCTTTATCATTTACTCATGCATTGAAAATGGCACGAGAACATTAAAATGAGGCTTGCTACGATAAAGGGGCAAAAACAATAGTGTTTTCGTTCTTAAGCTCAAATTGCTGAATATGTTTCCAGTCAGTGGAATTTTCCGAGCTTGTATTTTATCATCAGACGGACTTGGAATTCTATCTTTTTTGTTTACTAGAGAAAATGACGGGAACCCTAGAGAAAATGCACCCAGATTACCAGACTCTATATTTTATTTTAGAGAGTCTGGTACCCATGGTAGAGAAAATGTCGTTCTGAATTTGAATAGAAAGTCATGTCTGAGTAACCACTTATTGCGTAAAATTCCTCCCGCTTGGAACATTCCACTGACTGGAGTTCAGCCTTACGGATGAAAAACGTTATTGACCCTTTTGCAAAAGTAGACAAAAATCGGAATGCAACTTTAGAGCCTGTTCTTTCAAAATTTACTTGATTTTGACATCGTTGGAACACCCCCGTCTAAATGCCACGGTGAGAGGTCAGATATTCACCTGGGTCCTAGTGACCGAAATATATGGTCAAATTTTCACCGGGGAGTTCCAATTATTGGCGGGGAACTGTTTCTACGATGAAATGTTTTCTCAAAATTCTCCCCGGGATTCGCCAGTTTGCAGCCGAGGTTTCTCTTGTGAGGCATTTTATACCGGGGAGATTCACGTCTTGTCCGGGGACCTATTTTGCTAGAACATTTTCACCGAGGAAATCACCAGGGTAGAATGCACCGGGGCACTTAGACGGGGGTGTGTTGGAGAACAAATGTAGTGCCGAACATAGGGCTCAAATCTTTAAAAAGGTCAGTGTAAAATTCTATTACAGTATTTTTTGCTGTAAAGCTGCCGTGGAAATTCATTGATATCTTGATTAGTTTCAAAATGGCAGCATTTATTAAATTTGAGGCTATGACGTCATCAAATATCTAAATCCTAAACCAGAAAAGCTACAGATTTCTGTTTGCCACCATATTGTAGACCTTCATAAACTATGGTTTTCTTGAAGGTTATATCATTTTTCCTCTATTGGTTTAGGATTTACGATGATTTAAAGTTTTTCAAAATTTTCCATGAATTTTTTCAAAATATTTAAATTACCGCCATTTTGAAAAAATCAAGATATCAAAAAATTTCCACTGAGATTTAAAGTACTATAAGGTCCTTTCAAGCCATTCAATGCAAAGAAACACGTCATAGAATTTTGCAGCCACCTTTTTAAAGATTTGAAAGATTTGAGCCCTATGTGGCAGCAACAAGGACAGATAATGTTACAATAGGATCCGCTACTTTTTTGACACTCAAGTACAAAGCGATTTGCGATTGCAGATAAAGGGAATTCTATGCCTGGTTGGTCAAATCATAAACAATAACAATGCAAGGCACAAGAATTGCTCTGAAACCCAAGTAGCTAGCTGGCTTGTTTGTGGCAGTGCCGTTTTTGAAGCAGCCACTACTTGGTTTGCCTTTCCTGTGCCATAAACCAGCAACCACTTATCTGATTGACTCAAACAACGTCTCAAACTCTAAGTTGAAGCCTATCCCACGCAGTGGCGTAAAGAACGGGACAATTTAAGTTACGTCTTCTTCACGGCAGCTTCATAAACAGGGCACAATTTAATTGACACACCGTGTAGAGGCTTTGATTTCCTGTGCCATAAATCAACAACCACTTATCAGCTTGACTCAAACAACATCTGAAGCCCTATGTTAAAGCCTATCCTGCAGCGGCATAAACACTGGACGATTGAGTTGCGGTCTCTTCACGGCAGCTTCATAAGCAGGGTACGATCTAATTGGCACGACTTGTAGAAGCTTTCCTGTACCATAAATTGGCAACCACTTATAAGATTGACTCAAACAAGTTCTCAAACTCTAAGTTGAAGTCTATCCCATGCAGTGGCATAAAACGGGACAGTTGAAGTTACGGCTTCTTCACGGCAGCTTCATAAACAGGGCACAATTTAATTGGCACACCGTGTAGAAGCTTTGATTTCCTGTGCCATAAATCAGCAACCACTTATCAGATTGACTCAAACAACGTCTCAAACTCTAAGCCTATCCTGTGCAGCGGCATGAAGACTGAACAATTGAAATTACAGCTCCTCCGCAGGAGCCTATTTTTAGGGGCACAATTTAATTGGCACACCGTGTAGAGGCTTTGATTTCCTGTGCCATAAACCAGCAACCACATATCTGATTTTCTCAAACAAGGTCTCAAACTCTAAGTTGAAGCATATCCTACACAGGGCATAAAAAATGGGACAATTGAACCTACTGCTCCTCTGCATTAGCTACATAAACAGGGCACAGTTTAATTGGCACACCGTGTAGAGGCTTTGGTTTCCTGTGCCATAAAATTAGCAACCACTTATCAGCTTAACTGAAACAACGTCTGAAGCCCTATGTTAAAGCCTATCCTGTGCAGCGGCATAAACACTGGACGATTGGAGTTACGGTCTCTTCACGGCAGCTTCATAAGCAGGGTACGATCTAATTGGCACGACTTGTAGAAGCTTTCCTGTACCATAAATTAGCAACCACTTATAAGATTGACTCAAACAAGTTCTCAAACTCTAAGTTGAAGTCTATCCCATGCAGTGGCATAAAGACGGGACAGTTGAAGTTGCGGCTTCTTCACGGCAGCTTCATAAACAGGGCACAATTTAATTGGCACAACGTGTGGAGGCTTTGATTTCCTGTGCCATAAAATTAGCAACCATTTATCAGATTGACTCAAACAACGTATGAAGCCCTATGTTAAAGCCTATCCTGTGCAGCGGCATGAAGACTGGACGATTGGAGTTACGGTCTCTTCACGGCAGCTTCATAAGCAGGGTACAATCTAATTGGCACGACTTGTAGAAGCTTTCCTGTACCATAAATTAGCAACCACTTATAAGATTGACTCAAACAAGTTCTCAAACTCTAAGTTGAAGCCTATCCCATGCAGTGGCATAAAGACGGGACAGTTGAAGTTGCGGCTTCTTCACGGCAGCTTCATAAACAGGGCACAATTTAATTGGCACAACGTGTGGAGGCTTTGATTTCCTGTGCCATAAAATTAGCAACCATTTATCAGATTGACTCAAACAACGTCTGAAGCCCTATGTTAAAGCCTATCCTGTGCAGCGGCATGAAGACTGGACGATTGGAGTTACGGTCTCTTCACGGCAGCTTCATAAGCAGGGTACAATCTAATTGGCACGACTTGTAGAAGCTTTCCTGTACCATAAATTAGCAACCACTTATAAGATTGACTCAAACAAGTTCTCAAACTCTAAGTTGAAGTCTATCCCATGCAGTGGCATAAAGACGGGACAGTTGAAGTTGCGGCTTCTTCACGGCAGCTTCATAAACAGGGCACAATTTAATTGGCACAACGTGTAGAGGCTTTGATTTCCTGTGCCATAAAATTAGCAACCACTTATCAGCTTGACTCAAACAACATCTGAAGCCCTATGTTAAAGCCTATCCTGTGCAGCGGCATAAACACTGGACGATTGGAGTTACGGTCTCTTCACGGCAGCTTCATAAGCAGGGTACGATCTAATTGGCACGACTTGTAGAAGCTTTCCTGTACCATAAATTAGCAACCACTTATAAGATTGACTCAAACAAGTTCTCAAACGCTAAGTTGAAGTCTATCCCATGCAGTGGCATAAAGACGGGACAGTTGAAGTTGCGGCTTCTTCACGGCAGCTTCATAAACAGGGCACAATTTAATTGGCACAACGTGTGGAGGCTTTGATTTCCTGTGCCATAAAATTAGCAACCATTTATCAGATTGACTCAAACAACGTCTGAAGCCCTATGTTAAAGCCTATTCTGTGTAGCGGCAGAAAGACTGAACAATGGAAATTACAGCTCCTCCACATGAGCCTTTTACCAGGGGCACAATTTAATTGGCACACCGTGTAGAGGCTTTGATTTCCTGTGCCATAAACCAGGAACCACTTATCTGATTGACTCAAACAACGTCTCAAACTTTAAGTTGAAGCATATCCTACACAGGGCATAAAAAATGGGACAATTGAACCTACTGCTCCTCTGCATTAGCTACATAAACAGGGCACAGTTTAATTGGCACACCGTGTAGAGGCTTTGGTTTCCTGTGCCATAAAATTAGCAACCACTTATCAGCTTAACTCAAACAACGTCTGAAGCCCTATGTTAAAGCCTATTCTGTGTAGCGGCAGAAAGACTGAACAATGGAAATTACAGCTCCTCCACATGAGCCTTTTACCAGGGGCACAATTTTATTAGCACACCGTGTAGAAGCTTTGATTTCCTGTGCCATAAATCAGCAACCACTTATCTGATTGTCTCAAACAAGGTCTCAAGCTCTAAGTTGAAGCATATCCTACACAGGGCATAAAAAATGGGACAATTGAACCTACTGCTCCTCTGCATTAGCTACATAAACAGGGCACAGTTTAATTGGTACAACGTGTAGAAGCTTTGGTTTCCTGTGCCATAAAATCAGCAACCACTTATCAGCTTAACTCAAACAACATCTGAAGCCCTATGTTAAAGCCTATCCTGTGCAGCGGCATAAAGACTGGACGATTGGAGTTACGGTCTCTTCACGGCAGCTTCATAAGCAGGGTACGATCTAATTGGCACGACTTGTAGAAGCTTTCCTGTACCATAAATTAGCAACCACTTATAAGATTGACTCAAACAAGTTCTCAAACTCTAAGTTGAAGTCTATCCCATGCAGTGGCATAAAGACGGGACAGTTGAAGTTGCGGCTTCTTCACGGCAGCTTCATAAACAGGGCACAATTTAATTGGCACAACGTGTAGAGGCTTTGATTTCCTGTGCCATAAAATCAGCAACCACTTATCAGCTTGACTCAAACAACATCTGAAGCCCTATGTTAAAGCCTATCCTGTGCAGCGGCATAAAGACTGGACGATTGGAGTTACGGTCTCTTCACGGCAGCTTCATAAGCAGGGTACAATCTAATTGGCACAACTTGTAGAAGCTTTCCTTTACCATAAATTAGCAACCACTTTCCAGATTGACTCAAGCAAGGTCTCAAACTCTAAGTTGAAGCCTATACCATGCAGTGGCATAAAAAAACGGGACAGTTGAAGTCACGGCTTCTTCACGGCAGCTTCATAAGCAGGGCACAATTTAATTGGCACACCGTGTAGAGGCTTTGATTTCCTGTGCCATAAATGAGATTGACTTAAGCAACGTCTCAAACTTTAAATTGAAGCCTATCCTGTGCAACTGTATTAAAACCGGACCAGAAACCGGACAATTGCAGTCGCAGCTCCTCAACAGCGGCCACACATATAGGGTGCAATTTTTGGAAAACCCTCCCTGTACATGTGTTGTGACTTCTCTCTTATTTTGAGAACAATCCTGTTAAAAGCTGCTGTGTGTTTTACCTGCAAGGCGCACGCACGCTGACTTATTGAAACCAGAAATGCGATACTCAAACTAAGAATTCTTTATTTACACTCCATTTGTTTGAGCATTGTTTGAAAAATGACTTTTTGATCCGTCGTTAAATTCGTTTACAATCAAAATTGAAGTTACGGCCTGGCGGATCTTTGTGAATCTCAATGTGATGTAAACATATGGTTATTTGAGTCGAATATCGAGCAGTGTAAAAGCAATAAAGATCGTATTTTCTCTAAATGTTATAAAAGCACTAAGTTATTGTTTCAATTGCAGATCTCATACAATTACCTAAACAAAAGGACATTGTTTTCCAAAACTAGGTTATCACTTCGGAATCCAGTTCATGAAAGTGGTGCGACTTCAAAAGTAAATGACTCGACCTGTCGGACAAACAATATTGTGTGGTAGAACAATGCTTTTCTATTTTGAATTCACTTCCTACTGGTTATTGAAACAATGAGCGGAAGTAGATCGATTGTGTTTGAAAGCTGAATTAACAGAATCAGTGTGTATGAAGTCAAGTTAAGAAAGGCCTGGATCGATATATTCTGCTCATTAAAGATGCATGAAAGTATGAGATTTGTTGAAACAGACCTGTCTGAATAAGAACAAAATGTCTATTTCAATCTCATTTGGTTATTTAGCGATGGAGCACCAGTTTCCCTGTATTTAGATATTTGTAGATCAGACAGGTCGTTCTCCTGCGAGAAACTCTAGGTCCCCAGGAGAAAGGATCATTTTTGGCTGGAAGTCCGTTCTTCTAGGACACTATAGGTAGCATCAAGCGTTCACATATCAGGCAGCTAATCGGTAAGTAGCACTTAAAACTCGAAACCTATTAGAGATCGTCTTGCATTTTGGATTTTTGAAAAGAGGACTTGTTTTTTAATCAAAGTCCCGGGGAAAAGATTGCTTTGGCATTGGATTTCTATTTACAAGACAGCTACACGAGTTGCTCTGAAGATGCCCTAGTGGGCGAAACTAGTTAGCAGATAACTGAATAAAAAAGCGCAAAAGATCAACTCGATGCCTGCTCTCTGTGGATGTTGTCCCTCTTCTGCTCATCGTTCACTTTATACAAGACAGCTACAGATATTCGTTTCTCCAGGTAGCTAGTCAGTAAGTAGCATTAACACCCTGTTGGAAGTTGATTTGCAATTTGTTTTTGGAAAGTGAAGTTTTTATTTGCGTTGTCAAAGGAACAGCTGGCCGGTTGGTACGAGATCATGGTGAGTTCAAAAACTTCATTCTTTTTCATTTCAAATTAACTTTGCTCAGTGTAAACTTTCATTGTGTCCAAGTTTATTTTGGTCACAGCTGAATTGGGACAAGGGAATTTTAAAGTGTATACACGTATTTTTTTATGAGAAACTGCCCATAAGAAACTCAACTCTCAGATCGCCAAAAAATTAAGAAACTCCAGTACTGGGAGAAGATAAGTTAAGAAACTATTTACTTTGAAAAAGGAAATCCTTGACATTTCTTTACTTTACTTTCACTTGTTTCCTGTATCATATTACTCGTAAGGTACTTGAGGCATGTCTAAACATTGGAAAGGATTGTTTTGAAATGTTCACGAGGGCACAGGTAGTGAACATGAAGATTGTTATGGAACCTCTAAGAAACTCGTAAGAAACTCTGAGTAGTCAAAATCTGATAATTTTAAGAAACTTTCAGTACTGGCCCAAATTCTTAGTTTCTTAAAAAAAAATACGTGTATATGATTTAAGGAATGCATAACACATTTTCTTGCCGATTGTTACCAACATTTCTTTGTCTTTCTGATAGCCCTCTGAAAGAAAGGAAAGCTAATTTTCTTACCCCAAAAAGCAGGATTGCCAGATGTCTGAAGTGGTTCACAGCCAAAAGTTTCACGGTTCGCGACAAAATTCGGCCAACCAAGCAAACTAATCAAAAACAGCCAGATTTCAGCCAATTGTGTGCAGGAACGAGGATTGAGTTCAAATTTATAAAGGATTTGAACATGTCTACCATGAAATGATATATTTGCCGATATCATCGTATTGATATCCAGGGAGTAGTGGCCTTTCAAACCGGAACTGTTTTTATTGATTCACCTGCTAGAACACTGACTTTTGAACATTTGTTAGAGGGGCTCAGTCGTCAAACAGTAAACAAATCCGTAAACTCGCACGTGTCGGGGATTATCCATTGTTCTCTGCAGTTTGTTTGGTGGCTTCACCCAAGCCACAAAAAAGTGACCGTTAAAAATCCACTTATATCCAAGCAATCGTAGAAAATATGAATGTTTGGTTTGTTCCTTTGTGAAGTACAAGGATTAATGCCCAAACAGCAACTTTCATTTTGAAAAAAAATACGAAAATCCTGTGTGATATCACCTTTCAAAAAACTGCAAAATCATTGTTTTGTTTACATTTTGACGACGGAGCCCCTTTCAGCATTTCACTTTCAGTTGAATACCAGAAAGGCGAAGAATTCTTGGCCCATCCCCGGATGTTGGCAATAGATATTTTATGATGATTGAAACCTGAGCTGCGAAATTTTCAATTTAAATTTACTAAGATTTACTGCATCATACCTACATGGTAACATATTACGTCGTTTTACATTTACATGGTTCAAAGAGCCTCATTTAGTCAGCATAGGCTTCAAATCTTTACAAAGGCTGATTTAAAAATTGAGTGACCAATTTCTTTGAACTGAATGACTTCAAAGAAACTTTTGCTATTTCTCTATAATTGTACATTGGACTTTTCTGAAATCCTCAATATTTTCAGAATTAGAGTGTTTTTCTTCTTTTTCAAGAATTCAAGAAAAATTTTCAATAAAACTTAAAACCATCATAATTTCTAAACTGTTTGACGTAATATGAAATAATTTCGAAGAACACCACAGTTTATGAATCTCTACAATATGGTATCAAGCAATCTGGTATCACTCATCTGGTTTATGATTTAGAAATTTCATGACGTCACATCCTCAAATGAGTTGAAGTGTAAGATACGCTGTAATTTCGAAAAATATTCAAAATTTCTGGAAAGTCCAACAATAGAATTATAGATAGGTATTTAAAGTTTCTTTCAAGTCATTCAAACAGAAGAAATAGGTCATTGAATTTTACACCCACCTTTTTACGCCGAGAAAAAGATTTGGAACCTGTGCTCATTTAGTCCTGTTTGTCACATATATTCTCATTCTTACTACTATTCAATGTTTCATTCTTGCATCTTCTATCTCTGTCTGGTATTCAGTCGTATTCTTCTCTTTCAGGTAAACAGTGCCATCTCTGAAGAAGAAGGAATATAAGGTATTCTAAACCGACTTGTTTTTGTTATGATACACTCATTTTTTTTATAAGAAACTGCTTATAAGAAACAGTAGGCTCAATTTTTCGAAAGCTAAGAAACAACCCTACCTGAATTGAAAAAAGCTAAGAAACTTCTGTAATTTTCAGTTTTAATTTTCCTATCACACTCATAAATATTTTGACATTGTGCAGTTAAAGCAACTGTTTGGACATTATTTTGAATGCGAATCATGTTATTTACTTCTTTTGAGATTTTACTAAGTAATTCGGGAGCCCTTTAGACAAGACAAAATCAACTCGAAACTTCCGGCAACAAAAATATAAGAAACACGTAAGAAACTTGTGGTAGCAAAATGGCCCAAAAATTTAAGAAACTGCCTACCAGCCCCGGACCTTAGTTTCTTATAAAACAAATCAGTGTACACCATTTTTTATAAGAAACTTTCTATGAGAAACTCAAACCTCAGATTGCAAGAAGAGTAAAACATTTAGTCAACTGTTCATTTTAGTCAAGGGAATCCGTTGTATATTTGCCATTTTATTTTCACTTGTTTTCTGTATCTTATTACTCGGAAGGAACTTGAGGTAATGTCTTTTAACATTGGAAAGGCTTCCGAAAAACTTCGCATTAAAACGTTCATAAGAAATTCTCAGTTCTTGCGCAAGTCCTTAGTTCCTTATAAAAACACATTTGTATGCTCGCAAAGTGTTTTCGGGAATTGCTTACCATGAGCCAAAGTGAATTTTGTGAAACAAAATACTCGGGGGGCTCGACATCCAAAAGCGATTTACGGTCTTGACGAATAGATTTCGCATCTCCGAGCAAGGGCAATATGAAACAAGTATGGACAGTTCAATATTGATTTTGCCCCGATTGGAGAGCATGTGTAGATTCTTAGGCCCAATTTGCTCACATGTATCGGTGCTTGTTTCCTATGAGAAAATGTTCATACCTTACTGGCAGTACCTTTAAACTTTGCATGGCATTTTTACAGCTCTGTAAATATCATCTCTTTCCGCTTTTAAGGTGCCCAAAGTTTGCCTATGCAGACCGTTTCTCTCACAGCATTTCCTAAAGCATGTCATATCGACCTTGCTCTGAGTGCTCTGAACCTAATCAAAATTAGACTGTGCTGTCGTTGTGAAATCTACTCTTCAGAATCAAAACCACTTTGTCATGTTATATTGCGCCTCAAATTTGTTCTTATGCCAAATTTACCCAATGTTACCGTGCTCACGAGAGAGTAAGGACTTGGCCTACGCGTAGAACCATTATCCAAACGAAAAAGGATCAACGAAACAAAGAGCGAAAGATTTGCTACTGCTGTTTTCAGTTTTCTGGAAGGTAATTTATGCTGCCTTCGTTAAGACGCATTTCAAACTTTATTTGAATGGAGGATTAACATAATTAATTAGGTGGCCGTAGCAAGCTTTATCTCTTTGTTTTGTAGACCCGTCCCTCTTTTCGATAATGGTTCCTACTCATAGGCTAGTCAGGAATTCATGCACTATACCTCTAATTGATTTTGGTCATCATCAAGTTATTAACTGGTGAGTAAGTGTTTTATGAGTGTAGCTGCCATCTTTCCTCGATTCAGTTGCCAAGAAACACAAAGATGATATTAGCAAAATGCCCTAATGCTTCGCAGATCTGTTTTGAAGCTTCGCTGTTTTCGAAAGAGATTCGAGAAACTAGGTGCTACCAGAGGCTGAGAGATCTGTTACAGTGACCTTGTTAAACAGAGTGCAATGAGAGGCAAAATATTATATTTGACTGAGAGATATGTTTTCACAAAATATTCCACATCCTTAAACAGTGAATATGTCCTGCCACCAATACACATTCTTTTAGCTGCAGGTGCAGAGCTTTCAAAACTTCCTGGTGAAAAAGTCAATCTTGTGCTCCGTTAGGAAGCTTTCCAACATCATGCTTTTTGTCTCAAATGATGTTAATAGATTTGATTGGTAGATTTATTCTTGTAAGCAACAGCTTTTGGTCCATAAGTTTCAAGTCTTTAGATCGATTTGAAAAAGTGTGTGTCAAATTCTATGACCTATTTATTTTATTTGAATAGCTTGAAAGAAACTTTAGGTACTTATCTAAAATCCCATCGTTAGAACTTTCAGAAATATAATAGGTCAAGGTCAGAACGGCCGAGGTTCGAATCCCGCGCTGGACAGTTTGGTCGCTGTCCGTAACTCTAGCCCGGGTCGACCAGAGCCATGTGAGGGAAATCTGGTAGCTGCGGCGGGTTGATGATAAAACATCCGTGGCCCCTGCTGGAAATAAGTCTCTCTCAGACTTTCGCAGGCTAGCCACGTTAAATATGATACCTACCTAAATCTTGTATATTTGGCAAAATTACAGCTTATTTCATATTTCACCTCACTTGGGAACGTGACTTCATCCTACTTCTAAATTGTAAACCAGAAGAGTGACACATTTTTGCTTGATACCATATTTTAAGCATCCTTATAAACTATGGTTTTCTCGAAGTTAGTTCATATTTCGTCAAGAAGTTTACAAATTACGATGGCTTTAAGTTTGTTTTAAATTTTTTCTTGAATTCCTAAGAAAGTACAAAAATACTCTATGTTTATTATATTGAAGATTTTAGTGAAGTCCAATGGTAGAAATATAGCGAAATTGGCAAAGTTTCTTAAAAGCCATTCAGTTCAAAGAAATAGGTCATATAATTTTACACCCACCGTTTTTAAAGATGTTGAGCCTATGCAAAAGCCCCCCCCCCCCCCGCGCCCCACTCTCGACAGTTGCAAACTATAAATCAATCAAGCGATTCTCACCTGATTTCTGAACCACACATAGACCACTGTCATCTTGCTCCCTTTAGTTGACATTGATCGCCTTTGCTGCTTCAAGATTTCTTTGCCAAATTCAGCTTTGTTCAGGTTGTGTTTCCTCAAATTTGCCAGTTAATTTTTCGTTTGCTGCACTCCTTTGCTATTTAATATTCCTCTTTAGAACTGAAATGGATCTGTATCTATGTTTGCGTTCGTTTACTTCGTTCGTATAGTTTCCGTAACTACTATCAAACCATTGCCATTTAACATAACATCGTTGCCTTTCATTCAATTTGCCGCTGACACGGTTTGTTCTTTCTTTTTCTTAGTGGTGTATGATTGTCTTGCTTTGAAGCATTGGCCTACAGCAGTACCCAGGTGAGTTCTTCTTCTTTGTTTGAAGACATCTTTGAATGGTTTCAATCCATTCTGTTGATCGTGGCTAATGCTTATTGGTTAGTAATGGTTAGTATTGGTTAGTATTTGTTAGCTGTTATTTGGTTAGTAGTGACTATCATTGGTTAGAATTGGTTAGAATTTGTTAGTATTTGGTTAGTATTGGTTAGTATTTGGTTAGTATTGGTTATTATTGGTTAGAATTGGTTAGTATTTGGTTAGTATTGGTTAGAATTTGTTAGTATTGGTTAGTATTTGGTTAGTATTGGTTAGTATTGGTTAGTATTGGTTAGAATTGGTTAGAATTGGTTAGTATTTGGTTAGTATTGGTTAGAATTTGTTAGTATTGGTTAGTATTTGGTTAGTATTGGTTAGTATTGGTTAGTATTGGTTAGAATTGGTTAGAATTGGTTAGAATTGGTTAGTATTGGTTAGAATTGGTTAGTATTGGTTAGTGATGGCTAATGGTTCGATTGATTAGTAGTTAGTGGTTAGTATTGGTTAGTATTTGGTTAGTATTGGTTGGTATTGGTTAGTATTGGTTAGAATTGGTTAGCATTGGTTAGAATTAGTTAGTATTGGTTAGAATTGGTTAGTATTGGTTAGTGATGGCTAATGGTTAGATTGATTAGTAGTTAGTGGTTAGTATTGGTTAGTATTGGTTAGTATTGGTTGGTATTGGTTAGTATTGGTTAGAATTGGTTAGTATTTGGTTAGCATTGGTTAGAATTGGTTAGTATTGGTTAGTGATGGCTAATGGTTAGATTGATTAGTAGTTAGTGGTTAGTATTGGTTAGTAAGGGTTAGTATTGGTTAGTATTGGTTAGTTTGGTTAGTGGCCCGTATTGGTTAGTATTTGGTTAGTATTGGTTGGTATTGGTTAGAATTAGTTAGTATTGGTTAGTATTGGTTGGTATTGGTTAGTATTGGTTAGTATTGGTTAGTATTGGTTAGTATTGGTTGGTATTGGTTAGTATTGGTTAGAATTGGTTAGCATTGGTCAGAATTAGTTAGTATTGGTTAGAATTGGTTAGTATTGGTTAGTGATGGCTAATGGTTAGATTGATTAGTAGTTAGTGGTTAGTATTGGTTAGTATTGGTTAGTATTGGTTAGTATTGGTTAGTATTTGGTTAGTATTGGTTGGTATTGGTTAGTATTGGTTAGAATTGGTTAGCATTGGTTAGAATTGGTTAGTATTGGTTAGAATTGGCTAGTATTGGTTAGTGATGGCTAATGGTTCGATTGATTAGTAGTTAGTGGTTAGTATTGGTTAGTATTTGGTTAGTATTGGTTGGTATTGGTTAGTATTGGTTAGAATTGGTTAGCATTGGTTAGAATTAGTTAGTATTGGTTAGAATTGGTTAGTATTGGTTAGTGATGGCTAATGGTTAGATTGATTAGTAGTTAGTGGTTAGTATTGGTTAGTATTGGTTGGTATTGGTTAGTATTGGTTAGAATTGGTTAGTATTTGGTTAGCATTGGTTAGAATTGGTTAGTATTGGTTAGAATTGGCTAGTATTGGTTAGTGATGGCTAATGGTTCGATTGATTAGTAGTTAGTGGTTAGTATTGGTTAGTATTTGGTTAGTATTGGTTAGAATTGGTTAGTATTGGTTAGAATTGGTTAGCATTGGTTAGAATTGGTTAGTATTGGTTAGAATTGGCTAGTATTGATTAGTGATGGCTAATGGTTCGATTGATTAGAAGTTAGTGGTTAGTATTGGTTAGTATTTGGTTAGTATTGGTTAGTATTGGTTAGAATTGGTTAGTATTGGTTAGAATTGGTTAGTATTGGTTAGAATTGGTTAGTATTGGTTAATGATGGCTAATGGTTCGATTGATTAGTAGTTAGTGGTTAGTATTGGTTAGTATTTGGTTAGTATTGGTTGGTATTGGTTAGTATTGGTTAGAATTGGTTAGCATTGGTTAGAATTAGTTAGTATTGGTTAGAATTGGTTAGTATTGGTTAGTGATGGCTAATGGTTAGATTGATTAGTAGTTAGTGGTTAGTATTGGTTAGTATTTGGTTAGTATTGGTTGGTATTGGTTAGTATTGGTTAGAATTGGTTAGTATTGGTTAGAATTGGTTAGTATTGGTTAGAATTGGTTAGTATTGGTTAATGATGGCTAATGGTTCGATTGATTAGTAGTTAGTGGTTAGTATTGGTTAGTATTTGGTTAGTATTGGTTGGTATTGGTTAGTATTGGTTAGTATTGGTTGGATTTTGTTAGAATTGGTTAGTATTGGGTAATGATGGTTAATGGTTAGATTGCTTAGTAGTTATTTGTTAGTTGTTAGTTGTTAGTAGGATTAGTATTGGTTAATAATGGTGAATGGCTAGTTTGCTGAGTGATTAGTGGTTAGTAGGGGTTGGTATTGGTTAGTAATGGTGAAGGTTTTTGGTATTGGCTAATAATGGTCAATGGTTAGTTTGGTTAATGGCCCGTATTGGTTAGTATTTGGTTAGTATTGGTTAGTATTGGTTAGTGATGGCTAATGGTTCGATTGATTAGTAGTTAGTGGTTAGTATTGGTTAGTATTTGGTTAGTATTGGTTGGTATTGGTTAGTATTGGTTAGTATTGGTTGGATTTAGTTAGAATTGGTTAGTATTGGGTAGTGATGGTTAATGGTTAGATTGCTTAGTAGTTAGTTGTTAGTTGTTAGTAGGATTAGTATTGGTTAGTAATGGTGAATGGCTAGTTTGCTGAGTGATTAGTGGTTAGTAGGGGTTAGTGTTGGTTAGTATCGGTGAAGGTTTTTGGTATTGGCTAATAATAGTCAATGGTTAGTTTGGTTAATGGCCCGTATTGGTTAGTATTTGGTTAGTATTGGTTAGTATTGGTTAGTATTTGGTTAGTATTGGTTAGTATTGGTTAGTATTGGTTAGTATTGGTTAGCATTGGTTAGTATTGGTTAGAATTGGTTAGTATTGGTTAGTGATGGCTAATGGTTCGATTGATTGGTAGTTAGTAGTTAGTATTGGTTAGTATTTGGTTAGTATTGGTTGGTATTGGTTAGTATTGGTTAGAATTGGTTGGCATTGGTTAGAATTGGTTAGTATTGGTTAGAATTGGTTAGTATTGGTTAGTGATGGCTAATGGTTCGATTGATTAGTAGTTTGTGGTTAGTATTGGTTACTATTTGGTTAGTATTGGTTGGTATTGGTTAGAATTGGTTAGAATTGGTTAGCATTGGTTAGTATTGGTTAGTATTGGTTAGAATTGGTTAGTATTGGTTAGTGATGGCTAATGGTTAGATTGCTTAGTAGTTAGTTGTTAGTTGTTATTTGGATTAGTATTGGTTAGTAATGGTTAATGGTTAGTTTGCTGAGTGATTAGTGGTTAGTAGGGGTTGGTATTGGTTAGTAGTGGGTGGTGAAGGTTTTTGGTATTGGTTAATAATGGTCAATGGTTAGTTTGGTTAATGGCCCGTATTGGTTAGTATTTGGTTACTATTGGTTAGAATTGGTTAGCATTGGTTAGAATTGGTTAGTATTGGTTAGAATTGGTTAGTATTGGCTAGTATTTGTTTAGAATTGGTTTGAATTGGTTAGTATTGGTTAGTATTTGGTTGGTATTGGTTAGTATTGGTTACTATTGGTTAGAATTGGTTACTATTGGTTAGAATTGGTTAGCATTGGTTAGTATTGGTTAGAATTGGTTAGTATTGGTTAGAATTGGTTAGTATTGGTTAGAATTGGTTAGTATTGGTTAGTATTGGTTAGTATTGGTTAGTATTGGTTACTATTGGTTAGAATTGGTTAGTATTGGTTAGAATTGGTTAGTATTGGTTAGTATTTGGTTAGTATTGGTTAGTATTGGTTAGAATTGGTTAGCATTGGTTAGAATTGGTTAGTATTGGTTAGTATTTGGTTAGTATTGGTTAGAATTGGTTACTATTGGTTAGAATTGGTTAACATTGGTTAGAATTGGTTAGTATTGGTTAGTATTTGGTTAGTATTGGTTAGTATTGGTTAGAATTGGTTACTATAGGTTAGAATTGGTTACTATTGGTTAGTATTGGTTAGTATTTGGTTAGTATTGGTTAGAATTGGTTAGCATTGGTTAGAATTGGGTAGTATTGGTTAGTATTTGGTTAGTATTGGTTAGTATTGGTTACTATTGGTTAGCATTGGTTAGAATTGGTTAGTATTGGTTAGAATTGGTTAGTATTGGTTAGTGATGGCTAATGGTTCGATTGATTAGTAGTTTGTGGTTAGTATTGGTTACTATTTGGTTAGTATTGGTTGGTATTGGTTAGTATTGGTTAGAATTGGTTAGCATTGGTTAGAATTGGTTAGTATTGGTTAGAATTGGTTAGTATTGGTTAGTGATGGCTAATGGTTAGATTGCTTAGTAGTTAGTTGTTAGTTGTTAGTTGGATTAGTATTGGTTAGTAATGGTTAATGGTTAGTTTGCTGAGTGATTAGTGGTTAGTAGGGGTTGGTATTGGTTAGTAGTGGGTGGTGAAGGTTTTTGGTATTGGTTAATAATGGTCAATGGTTAGTTTGGTTAATGGCCCGTATTGGTTAGTATTTGGTTACTATTGGTTAGAATTGGTTAGCATTGGTTAGTTAATTGGTTAGTTATTGGCTAGTATTTGTTTAGAATTGGTTAGAATTGGTTAGTATTGGTTAGTATTTGGTTAGTATTGGTTAGTATTGGTTACTATTGGTTAGAATTGGTTAGTATTGGTTAGAATTGGTTAGCATTGGTTAGTATTGGTTAGTATTTGGTTAGTATTGGTTAGAATTGGTTAGAATTGGTTAGTATTTGGTTAGTATTGGTTAGTATTGCTTAGTATTGGTTAGTATTTGGTTAGTATTGGTTACTATTGGTTAGAATTGGTTAGAATTGGTTAGTATTGGTTAGTATTTGGTTAGTATTGGTTAGTATTGGTTAGAATTGGTTAGCATTGGTTAGAATTGGTTAGTATTGGTTAGTATTTGGTTAGTATTGGTTAGAATTGGTTAGAATTGGTTAGCATTGGTTAGAATTGGTTAGTATTGATTAGTATTTGGTTAGTATTGGTTAGTATTGGTTACTATTGATTATAATTGGTTAGAATTGGTTATTATTGGTTAGTGATGGTTAATGGTTAGATTACTTAGTAGTTATTTGTTAGTTGTTAGTAAGGTTAGTATTGGTTAGTAATGGTGAACGGTTAGTTTGCTGAGTGATTAGTGGTTAGTAGGGGTTATTATTGATTAGAAATGGTGAAGGGTTGGTATTGGCTAATAATGGTCAATGGTTAGTTTGGTTAATGGCCCGTATTGGTTAGTATTTGGTTAGTGTTGGTTGGTATTGGTTAGTGATATGTTGGTTAGTATTAGTTAGTATTGGTTATTCATGGTTAATGGTTAGATTGATTAGTAGTTGGTGGTTAGTATTGGTTAGTATGGGTTAGTATTGTTTAGTAATTGTGAAGGGTTGCTATTGGTTAATAATGGTTAACTGTTAGATTAGTTAGAGGCCCGTATTGGTTAGTATCAGTTTTGTAGTTGTTAGTATTAGTTAGTGGTGGTTAGTATTGGTTAGAATTGGGTTAGTATTGTTTAGAATTGGTTAGGATTTGTTAGTAATGGTTAATGATGGTTAATGGTTAGTAATAGTTAATGTTTAGTATTGATTAGTATTTGGCTAGTAGTGGTTAGAATTAGTTAGACTTGGTTAGTAATCATTGATGGTTAGTACTTGGTTAGTATTGGTTAGTAAGGGTAAGCATTGGTTAGTAATGGTTAATGGTTAGTTTGTTTAGTGGCCTGTATTGGTTAGTTTTTTTAGAATTGGTTAGAACTGGTTAGAATTGGTTAGCAATGGTTTGCATTGGTTAGGATTGGTTATAATTGGTTAGTATGGTTAGTATTGGTTAGTAAGGGTTAGTATTGGTTAGTGATTGTGAAGGGTTAGTACTGGTTAGTATTTGGTTAGAATTTGATTAGTATTGGTTAGCATTGGCTAGCATCGGTTAGAAATAGTTAGAATTGGTTAGAATTGGTTAGTATTGGTTAATGGTTAGTAATGGTGAGTGGCTAGTAAAGGTTAGTGAGGGGTCAACACAAAGCAAAAATTTTCGAAATCGGACCAATGGTTCCGTCACAATGATTTTTTGAAGTTTGGGGAAATGACATGTTGTTGTTTATCATAGCACTTCCGGCAAAATTTATTGTTTTAGCTTAACTTTAAACTTCATAGCTCCGCTCATGATTGTCCGATTTTTACAAACTTAGTTTCATTTGAAAGATGATCATCTACTTGTACGTCACATGTAACTTGTTTTAAAAAAACTCATACTAAAGCATGGGTAACCGGACACACATTATGCTTTGTAGTTTTTGAGAATTTCGTGACAAAATAGCCACTCAATAGTAAAAACAAAAAATTCAAGTGATATCAAGTGTTAGCTATAAATATATAAAAATACTACAAGGTCTTGGGAACATTTCTGCCAAAGGGTTCGTTCCAGATCGTTTTACTTTTTTTCAACAATTTTTTGAAAAATGCTACCAGAAGTCCTGATCTGCAAGCTAAGCTTAAAAGAATTAATGTGGAATCCCTCATTTTAACAATTTTTTCCCACAGCTATAGAAGCAACCATTTGTACTATCATGGCAAATAAATTTTTGAAGTAATGCAAAACAACAGTCTATTGTTTCCAAATAATTGCATGAATTGTCAAGCCTTGCTTCCTTATTGTTGAGCATTTACCCCTCTGAACAACTAACAATATATGCGATCTGCCACAGCTAAAAATGTATGAAATTGTGTCAAAAACCAAGCATTCACTGATGAAACAAGTTTTATTTTGTTCATCGACATTACATAGCGATAATTACATCTATTACTTTCTTTGGTATCTGTTGTGAGCACTTCGATATAATGACAATGCTTTCTTAAGAAGTTTTGCGTGGCCTTAGCTGCAAAGAAGCTGATATGATCAGAATCGGAGTCTTTGCTGGAGTCTTTGTTTATATTGAAATTTGCCTAACCCTGCAACCAGGTCCACTTCCAAGTTCCAAGTTTCTTTTGTTCTTTTTTCTATTCTTCTAAACTGCTTCCAGACCAAACTGCAACAAGGCCTTCATCAATATAAATCATTTAAAGCATGCTCTCATCTGTGAACAAGCATCGGATGGGTGGATGGATAAAGTGTAGGTAAAGATGCAGCTTCACATTATACTAGCAATGCTTAAGTGTTTCAAGATACAAAAATGTATCATGTTAGACCATTGTTCTTTGTCTGTATTCTGTTAAAAACCAATACATACATTAAGCTGGTCATAGACAATGCTAAAAAATCCTTCTATTCATAACTTGAACTCAACGGTTAAATCTGAAGGTTTCCGCTACACAATTAAAAGGTGTATTACTTGCACAGAACTATTGCAATTAACCTCTTTTAGTGTCAATCGAAGGCTTAAATGTCATAAAAATTATGCTTTCAAGTGTGGTCTTTTATGCAACGAACACTAACGAATGAAATAGAATTTTACGGAATTGATACCTATTTCATGGAAACAGTAGGTCATCGTTTCTTATTTTTAGATGGTTCCGAGTATGCAGAGAACATTGGTAAACAGAAAAGAGAGCCAGATATCACACGATGATTCTTTTTCTAAATCAGCTTGCAGATCAGGACTTCTGGTAGCATTTTTCAAAAAATTGTTGAAAAAAAATTAAAACGATCTGGAACGAACCCTTTGGCAGAAATGTTCCCAAGACCTTGTAGTATTTTTATATGTTTATAGCTAACACTTGATATCACTTGAATTTTTTGTTTTTACTATTGAGTGACTATTTTGTCACGAAATTCTCAAAAACTACAAAGCATAATGTGTGTCCGGTTACCCATGCTTTAATGTGATTTTGTTGAAAACAAGTTACATGTGACGTACAAGTAGATGATCATCTTTCAAATGAAACTAAGTTTGTAAAAATCGGACAATCATGAGCGGAGCTATGAAAGTTTAAAGTTAAGCTAAAACAGTAAATTTTGCCGGAAATGCTATGATAAACAACAACATGTCATTTCCCCAAACTTCAAAAAATGTGTAGTGGTTATAGTTAGTGGTTAAGTTAATTCATTGTTAGCGATGGTTAGTTTGGTTAATGGTTAGTTAAAGTTAATGATGTAATTGTCAATAAAGGTTGGTTATTTGCTTGTTAGTGGTTATTTGGTTAGTAGTTAAATTGTTAATTGGTTTAGGTTACTGGTTGGTAATGTTAAAAGGTTAATTTGGTTAATGGTTAATATTGGTTGATGGTTAGTCATGGTTAATAATATCTTGGCTAGATTGTTGGCTTGATTAGTTTGGCTGATAATGGTTGATGGTTACCTGGGTTAATAATTAGCTTGGTTAATTCTGTTAGTAATGGTTAGTGGTTAGTGAACCGGCTTCTCACCCAAAGATCTTTGTTATTGCCTGCAGAAAAACTGCATGCAGAACGTATAGGGTGAGTGGTGGTACTTCCCCGGACGGCAGCAACAGAATTTATTGAAAAGACTGTGCCGCCTGCCACCTGTCCGAAAATGCGCTAGTATGTGTTACTCTCTTTATTTTTTAGATGTGGTTAGTGTATAACTTTGGTCAGTGGCTAGTAAGTGTTACTGGTTAATAATGGCTATTTTTGGTTAGTGATTCGTTTGCTTAATGGTTAGCTTAGTTAGAGATTGGTAATAGTTAATTTGGTTAGTGATTAGTGATGGTAAATTGTTAACTTGGTTAGTTGTCAGTGGAGGTAAATGGTTAATTTGGTTAGTGGTTGATCGTGGTAAATTGTTAGTTTTGTTAGTGGCTAGTAATGGTAAATGGTTAATTTGGTTAGTGGCTAGTAGTTAACTTGGCTAGGCTGGTTAGTTTCTTTAACAGTTGTTTCTGGTTAGAGTGTTATGTAGTTAGTTTGGTTAGTTTGGTTATTAATGATTAATGGTTAGTTTGGTTAATGATTAGTTTGGTTAGTGGTTAGTTTGGTTAATGGTTAGTTTGGTTAATGGTTAGTTTGGTTAATGATTAGTTTGGTTAATGATTAGTTTGGTTAGTGGTTAGTTTGGTTAATTGTTAGTTTGGTTAATGGTTAGTTTGGTTAATGGTTAGTTTGGTTAATGATTAGTTCTGTTAATGATTAGTTTGGTTAATGATAAGTTTTGTTAGTGGTTAATTTGGCTAATGATTAGTTTGGTTAATGGTTAGTTTGGTTAATAGTTAGTTTGGTTCATAGTTAGTTTGGTTAGTGATTAGCTTGGCTAATGATTAGTTTGGTTAATGATAAGTTTTGTTAGTGGTTAATTTGGCTAATGGTCATTTTGGTTAATGGCTAGTTTGGTTAATAGTTAGTGTGGTTAATAGTTAGTTTGGTTAGTGATTAGCTTGGCTAATGATTAGTTTGGTTAATGGTTAGTTTTGTTAGTGGTTAATTTGGCTAATGGTCATTTTGGTTAATGGCTAGTTTGGTTAATAGTTAGTTTGGTTAATAGTTAGTTTGGTTAATGATTAGTTTGGCTAATTGCTCGTGTGGTTAGTGGTTAGTTTGGTTAATTGCTAGTTTGGATAGTGATTAGTTAGGTTCACAATTAGTTTGGTTAGTGGTTAGTTTGGTTAGTAGCTAGTTCTGTTAATGATTAGTTTGGTTAATGGTTAGTTTTGTAAATGGTTAATATGGCTCATGGTTAGTTTGGTTAGTTGTAAAATGATGAGAATAGTACATTGTTGGCTTGGTGAATAGTTGGTAATTGGAAGTTGTTCATTATTGATTTGTGATTAGGTCATTGATTAGTGATGATTGTGATCAGGTGATGATCCATCTTTTATCATGGCTGACAGTTACTTGATACATCGATAAGCTGCCCCGTAATGGTTTGTACAGCTGAAAAGAAATTGTTAAGATCAGTGGTAAAATCCAGTTAGATGATTTATGACACATGACCAAACGGTAGGGTAACGGGGGTGGCAGTCTTCGAAACTGAACGCCTTGAAGAGACGATTACAGAAAGGATGGCAACGGGGTCCATTCGACCACACTGCGTTCTTTAATGGAATCAATAGTAGTTCTTTAGAAATTGATTGTTGGGTGCGATGCATCGTGGTCAAATGCCGCTTGGCGTATTCTTTTCTGTAACCGTCTATTAGTGTATTTTAAAAAGTAAAATCGTCTTTCAAAATCATTTGCACACAATTATGACGATTGTTCCTAAATATTCCATAATTTTACAAACCAAACACATCTTAGAAAGCTCTTTTGAATATCAAATGCACTCAGTGAAATTGCTTTCCTAGGAATACCTGCTTCATCTTGAAGGAATAGTTCTTCTTCAAATGCTCTGTCACCGTTGAAAACTTACAATCCATGAAAAGAAAGAGAGATATGCCGTAATGACCCGCCTGTAAGCCGCCCCTGCATATAGACCACACCCTTAATCCAGGTGGTATAATTTAGGACAAAGAGCTTTGCAAGGATATTTGAATAGTTTTTTTAAGAAAATACGTTTGATATATCCTGGAGTTGAATTGTATATCAAAGCTAGTAAAATAAACTTCGCACAGAGCGCAAAATATCTCATAACAAGAGTCTCGTTGGTAGTTGCGGTTTCCATTAGGAACATATACAGTTACCACCACTGACACCCGACATCCTATACAATTTTTCTTCTGCCAAACTTATTCAAAAACGTTGCTTTGACATTAGGGTTTGAAAAACATAAAAATGTACATTAATTTTCAAAATTATATCTGAATCTACATCTGATTTAATTGCAGTTGAATTCGCTAATACCTGGAAAAAATTCTATGTTAATGTAAATGGTACTAAAATTGAACGAGTAAAAAAATTATGGCAGTTGCTTTTGGGAATTTTTCCTAATTCTTAGCATACACTTAATGGGATTCTGTCACCAAACGGTAAACAAATCTGATAACACCTCACGTGCCCATTGTTCTGCATTGTTTTCTGCAGTTTGTTTAATGGCTTCACCCAATCCACCGAAAAAGGCTCGTTGAAAATCAACTTATATCCAAGTAATCATATAGGATATGAATTTTTGGTTTTTTTCTCTGTGAAGTACAAAGAAATATTCTAAATGACCCTTTAATTTTTGAAAAAAATAGGTGAACATCTGTGTGATATTGGCAATTAAAAAACTGCAAAATCACCGTTTCGACCGAGCAACAGAGAGATCCAACTCCAGAGTTTGTCAGTTTCCTTCATCCAGAAATTTCTTCGTAATTTTGCTAAGTTGTATCCCTGCAGAACGTTATTCAGGGGTAGATTATTGAAGAAATCGTATGTCTCACGACATTCAAATTTTTTTTTTGAAGTTGAATTCTAAACTCAAAGTCTAAACTATATCGTTAAAACATACTTACATACCAATTATTTTCCGTAGAACTCGAGGTCCAAGTTTACTATCTGAGCTTGCTTTGCAGATTAATGCAAATTGGAGACCATCATCATTCCAAGTGAGAAGTTTTGTTGTTTGAAAAAGCTGTGAAAGGGAAAATTAGATTTAGCGGATCAGTAGATTTAAAGTAAACATTTTGCTGGTGTCCAAAGTTTAGGAACGGGATGGAAATTAAGGGAAAATGAAGAAATGTTAGAGACTGTTTTTCCCTGCATCTATAAGTTCATTAAACAGAATTCACCATGCTATATGGAATGGTTGCTATAAATAGGGTTAAAAAAAACCCCACACGCCCATTGTTTCTTTAGCTACACAATGAAATGCACGTTTCAAAGTTTTGAAATACAATAGGCTATATCTTTAACTTGTCTTTTTTCTTTTCATGGAAACGAGAATTCCACCTTCAATTCTGGTTAATTACTTGCCATTGAAATGAACAAATTGAAATCTACTGTACTATAAGGCCTATAGGAACGCGCAAGGTCGAGATGCTTAGACAAGTATTGTTCAAAATGCTACCACAGCTGTTCAGAATCCCTGAAGTTTCTGTTTTAAGAAGAAGATCCGTGTGCTTAGCGAAACGTTAAATTTTACTGTCTATACTGTATGAATTGATCCACAGAAACCTTGCATGAGTTTATTTCTAGATAACTTAACAACCAGAAACGATCAACTGCGACAAATTTTTTGCAGGACATGCAAATGCACTGATCATACTTCTTTTGCACAAATACTCGTTTCATATTGAAGAAAATCTCTTAAACCGTAGAGTTCTCAAACATAGCTTCATGTTCTTGCGAAGGAGCGTAATTAGTGTCTCAAGGGATCAATAACCTAAGCTTAAACAATTTGCAGGTGTGCGTCTCTTTTTAGATAATGATACTGTAAACAAAGTGCCTGATCAATACCCATGATGATTCTTGAGGAAAGTTTGCTGAGAAAAATTACCAAGATATTTTATCATGTGCCTGATTTAGAATTTTGACTGATGGCTTTGAAGTTAACTGTTGCATTTTTGCGTTTCAGGAATCAATTGGCAAAGTCGTGGATTGGATGATTTGATGCATTTGAGAGATCGTCAGTTTCCAAGAAAGATAAAGAGAAAGAGACTTGAGTTATCAAAATGGGTAAGCATTTCATTGCATTTGCGGAATTTTATTTCTTCATTCTTTAAATTATCTTTATAAAGTTTTGCCCTATCGTGCTGTGTTTATTTGGAAAAGTGTTGCTCTGCAGAAGCTTTGAATGCTAAGGCAACGTAATATCATCGGGGTTTACTGATAATGTATCCGCAAAGGCAACGTAATATAGCATTGGGACTGATAATGTATCCGCTAAGGCAACGTAATATAGCATCGGTATTTATTGATAATGTATCCGCTAAGGCGACGTAACAGCATCGGGATTTACTGTCATCGCTACGCCTGTTCAAAATACATCTGAAAAGCGACTCCCTGGAAGATCAGTTTTGACGTAGCTATTATGTTCATATTTTTAGTTTGAGATTGGTAAGTTTATACTTGTTACTGAAGGGATATCGTTATAAATGAATTGTGTATATAGATATATCCGCTGTTTGAAAAATGATATTATACTCAGAAAGAACGATTTAAGGTCTGAAACTTTATTTCGATGATTCAGTTATTATTTCCAGGCGTTAAATTTAGTTACTTCATATTTATTTAAGTTGTTATTGGTTTTTGCTGCCCGGCAAGGATTACTGAAAGTTGTTTTCTCAAAATCCATCTTCGAGCTGCGTGATTTGATTCCATTTTCTCATGTTATGAGAGAGCGCTGGGGAAAGATTGCATAAACCAAGATAATTGAAAGTATAAGGTCCCGGGAGTGATACATTACATGTTGAGGTCAAGGGTATGTGCTGCCCGTATGGGTGGGTTTTTTGGCCAAAATTCTCCAAACAAGGGTAATTTTTTTAGGTAGATTTTCCATGAAAATTAGTCAGCTTGGCTTAAATCGGCACAAAATCGTTAAAGTTGGTAGTTTTTCGCGAAACCTGATTACAGAAGTGGGCACAAAGGCAAACTTCGGCAATTAGAAGTGGGTAGCTCTATGGAAACTGGGCGGCAGGCCCCCATCCACCCACAATCCGTATACGTCCCGGTATAAATTACCCTCAATGGTTCTTGAAATTAGCAGATATTTTCCACATGCTCGTTTTTTTGTTTGCTTACTGTTTTGTCAAGACTTTTGAGGTACTACTTTTTGTCTGCTGATGAAACAAAGGCCATGTCCCTACTTGGTCTTCAAAATTAAATAAGCCCCCATGGGCTTCATTTCGTTTAATTTAATTTAATTTAATTTCATTTTTATTTATTTCAACAGGGTTATACATTCAGTAGAATTAAATACACTGATTTTCAATGTGCCCTGCTTAAAAACCTAACTAACCTAATTACATGAATAAATTACAAAGCAACCTGTATTACAAAGAAAAATAAAAATTTATAAACAATATGTTCTGGTTAGAAAAGAAAAAGTTTGATGCTGTACGAGAACTTTCATACCCTTTGATTCTTCAAAGCTTTTTTCAGCAAATTTTTGAAAGTGGCCAGTGAAGGGGCAATTTTTATTTCTGTGTTCAGTTTATTCCACACAGTTACACCTCGATATGAGAAACTACGTTGCCCGTACGTAAGAGGTTGTAAAGTGAGGTATTCTGAGATCCGTGTCGGTATTACGGAGAGACCGTGAATTTTTTTCTGACAGTTTTGTAAACATTAGCTGCATATATTCAGGAGCTAAACCATGGAGAGACTTGTAAACCATAGTTGCAGTTTCAAATTCTATCATTTCTTTTATAGTTAACCACCCTAGCCTTCCAGGGCTGAATTGAATAGAACTGTATCGATCAATAAGATATGGCTAAGTGATGCAATATTACGAAGTATTTCATAAACATCTTGTAGAACACTTATCCCGCGACACCAACCTTTTTGTCACTTAAGTTAATCATATTCCAAACTTCCGATTCTCAGTAAAACTGCCACAAAATCATAACCGCGATACGTTTCCGATGGCCTAAAAATCACATGGGTGCTATGTCAGGTTGTAACCTTTTCGGTTCTGGATGAATTTTTTGGCAACCTCTTTCAAACCTAGATAATACTCTATTTGACGGGGGCCTTTTCATAGAAATTTCTTCTCTTCAACTTTTCTGATTAAACAATACTGTGAAATACATGATCCTAATTGCATGCGTTTGCCGTTGTTTCAAGATGCACAGGGTAGTGGTCTGAAAATTGTTCAATTAAGAAGCAAATAGCTGTTGGTTGCATCATCATATTGTTCAACCAACTGTCTAATTTCTTGAAATTCTTCATAGTGGATAGCATAGCATTCAAATGATGGGTTTAGGAGAACTGGGCTCTAAAATTAGTAGAAGCAACAATATTCTGCTATCTGTTCTTAATGCAATTAATTTAATTCTTTTCACGTGAATCAATGATTAATTAG
Source organism: Aurelia coerulea (assembly GCA_039566865.1). Lineage (NCBI taxonomy): Eukaryota > Metazoa > Cnidaria > Scyphozoa > Semaeostomeae > Ulmaridae > Aurelia > Aurelia coerulea. Next base: position 47,082,578 of record CM076943.1, read on the forward strand.
CCAATCGTTGAACAGACAATCATTAGATCAATCAGTTTATTCAGTCTATCAACCAACAAATCAATGTGCCAATGAATCAACCTGTTACTGTTAATCAGTTGATCAGTTGATTAATCAATAAATCAATCGGTCATTGAAACACTGACTGACTGAATCAATCAATCAATTAGTCATTGAAACAATAAATCAATCACTTAATCAATCAATCAATCAATCAATCAATCAATGACCTAACCAAGTTACATTGCCGATCGAACCGAGGATCGAACCTGCTCTCTAACATAAAAGAAGAGAGTGGAAGTCACCGTACTAGTTTTCTGCACTGCCATTTAATCAGCACGGGGGGGGGGAGTGGAAGTGGGGGACTCTTGGCTAAATTTTGGGTGGGGGTCTGCCTCGAGCATGTTCAAAGTGGTACCGTTGGCTAGACTAATTTTTACGAAAATGGTACCCTTAGCTAGACCAATTTTGACCGTTCCCTAGACCAATATCATGATACCCTTGGTACCAAATATAATAACAATGACCGTTCCCTAGACCAGTATTGCCGAATATGGTACCCTTGCTTAGACCTTGGCTGAACCAAAATTGCAAAAAGGTAGCTATACCTTTGGCTAGACTAGAAGTCTGAAAAAGTATACCCTTGCTCGCGGCACATCCCCAGAAGCCTTTACTATGGAAGAACCCCCCCCCCCCCCCCCCCCGTGATAATCAGCTAATAGTCGAAAACGGAATCATGGTAATGCTCAAAAATCCTATTAGTGTGGACCTTGTTTGCGCACCATGCAAAAGTGCTTCATACATAAACTTGGCAAACGTTTCTTCCAACTAAACCACGTGAAATGCGAAGTTAAGAATACAAGATTAGATTAAAGTTGGCGAGAACGCATGTTTACTTGAACTGGATTGTTTTCATTGCATTAACATGACTTCATTTTCTATTTGTATGGCTTGAAAATAACCCTCTTCTCGCAGTACTAAGTTGTCTTAGAAAACACATCTCTGGTACATGTCAAATGTCATTTTGAAACATAAACTGGTCATTTTAAGTATGCAGACGCACTGTTCTGCTTATCTGGTAGCACTAGGCGGAATTTTCCTCGCGCAAAAATTTCCCATCGTTTGCAAGAGAATTTTGCTTGACAGTTAAATGTGCTTTAGAGCGACGTCGCTGTTCAGCAAGCCAATCACATGGCTGGAATGGGTGTCTACGCTTGGAATTTCCTGCTACTATACTACTATACTATAAACTACAAGAATGACTTCATGATTATTTACATAGTAAATAAATTTAAGAATATATACCTAAGTAAACGTGTCTTGTTGCTGTTCTTTCAGGTATTTGTGTTTTTTGGTTTCAGGCTCCATACAATTTTTTCAGACTACTTTAAATTGATAGATCTACGGGAGTTCTCTAATTTCAATTAGAATGTTATTCCAAACGCTTAGACCTTTGTATTGAAAGCCTTATTGGTCTTTTCTAAGTTGATTTTGTAATTTCTAGGTTCCTGCAGTTTCTAGTATTATATCGAGAGATCTGAAATCTTTGTTGAAATTTATTCCACAAGCCTTCAGGGCATAGCTTGTTGTTGATTTTGAACATCATTAGGGTGCGGACTGGTCAAACTTGATGAGATCCTTAACTTATAACCAGTTTTCGAACCATTAATCTTTAGTAATTCGACTTTTCTTGGACACCCTGTTGATGTTTTTCATATGTTCCAAATATTCCCTTTTTTCACTCTTCAAGGGGGGTTGCCCTTCATCAGGAGCTGTTAAGGTAGGTCACTGGTCGAAAATGACAAAAAAATCAATTTTTTGTTTTTGATGGAATACACCCCTTTCATCTTCGTAGAGTCGGGGATTTGCATTTATAGAGCCAAAGTACTTACGAAAAATGATTTAGATGCACTTTCCTTGCCCCTACTACCTGAAATCAGCTGATTATTTTCATTTTTGATTACAAACTGCCATGATTTGAAGAGAAGTTCCCCCGAAGTTCCTGCAGTCTATCATCGTGGAATGGCTAAGCCCAAGATATCATTTGAAAGCCCTATGCCTTGCCTGCCGGAATCTACTGTGTGTTTTAGTGGTTGGGCATCCTGTGTTAATAGGCTCCACTTTTTTCAGAAGCACAGCATACATTACAGATAAACTTGATAGTATTTAAATGGCCGCCACAGTTGGGGGCCTGTTATAGGAAGAATTACTTTTCACAAACTGCAGAAAAGGAAGCTGAAAACTGTTAGTGCCAGTTATATCTGCAAAGTCTGGTAAACTACCAGAGAGGCCTGGTGGATGGAGTAGTTAGTGTTCCTGACACTGCAATTCAGGGGGGGGGTGCACATACTGCAAACATTCTATTGGGGGGGGGGGTCGCGATGGAAACTTCGAAAAGATTCACTTTTTTCATTGAGCTAATGGGGCACTCCTGAAAATAAAAAGGGCATTTCTTTGTTTATTGTAAAATCTTCACGAAGGGGGGGCATGTGCCCCCAGTGCCCCCAGACATGTAGTCATAACATGTCTTGTATCGTAAAAATAGTTGCAAAAGCATAAATTTCCAATTGTAGCAACACAGTTGCCTCGTACCAGTAAAGAGTACAGTAGTGTCCCGCATATAAGAAACAACCTTTTCGATTTCAGGTCTGACATGTTTCTTATAAAATGAGGTAAGATTCAAATCAGGGTAAAGTTTTTTATTAGAAAAATCATGCACTATCTATCAACTACTCAGACACAAGCAATATGATTGTGATCAAAACATATAACTTTGATGGGCATTTGTAAATTTTTGCTTCCATGAAAAGATATAATTCTTCCAGGAAGGTATTTTTTGCTTAGTTTTGTTAAATAAGAAACAATATTTTCTTCAGACCCATCGGCGTAGGGGGAGATAAAATTTGGGGGGGGGGCTGCCCGGAAAAAAATCCATTGTTTGAGAAAATTTTGCCCGACTTGAGGCGGATTTCTGCCCAATTATGGCTGATTTTTGCAAATTTTCCTGACGTTGGGGCCCCCTGTCTCCTACGCCTATGTTCAGACCTGTACTAGTGTTTTATAAAATGGGGTATCATTTTGAAAATCAGGGTCTGTGTTTCTTAAATTTGTGTCTCTTATATACGGGACACTACTGTATATCCCTTTATACTTCCAATTTCTTTGATGCTGTTATTTCGTAAGAAATTGACGATGAAAAGCGGGAAAGTTAATAATGACTCACCAGGGTAATTTTCCATCAGTCTCGTTGATTTTCCCTCCAGTCCTTGTGCCTCAGTCTACGACTAAGATTCTCCTTATCAGTAACTTTGGCTTTTAATCATTCAAAATGACGCATGAATCAGTTGAACCATGGTTGAAATGTTAAGAATGGGCCAATCACGAGAAATCACGAGATTAGCATGAGATGTTGCCGGTGTTACTTTTGGCTTGCTTTCCTTGCCTAAAATAAACATTTTCATCTTTAACAATAGCGGAATCCCTTGAGATCATTAAGCTTAAAACCAAACAGAACATAAACTTGGCAAATCTCCCTACCTAGATGGATATATTTTTCCTTCAAAATATGACTGTGATTGAAATCTTTTGACCAAAAGCTACTGTCAAAGCTCTATTTACCCCCGTCTCTATTAAGCACCCCTTTCTAATAAGCCGCTCCCTTCTGAGCCAAAATTTTAGATTTATCAAGGCCCCCCCACTTATATCAAATTCCAGAAGTTACCAAAGCTTTCCATTTATTTAGCTACACAAGTTTAGTTTTCATGTTAATTTTGATATGGTTTGGTATAAACAGTGTCGACTTTATGTATTTGACTCGTGAAATTTTATGTTGAATCCGCAAAATATGGGGTAAAAGAACTGAAAAGCTATCATATATATCCTTGTTATTTGATTTTGTGGATAAGCCCCACTCTCTAATAAGCCCCCTCTCTTATATGCCCCCGCTCTGGAGTGTCCAAATTTAGATAACCCCCCTGGGGTTTAATAGAGCTCTCAGGGTAAATACCACAAGCTGATAAACCAGTATCCAAAATTGTTGAATTGAAAAAATCTGCCAACACTTTTGTAAAGAGAGCAACATGCAATATGGTTAATGGGCTCATTTGTGGTCGAATTGGACATGAATCGACTGCGTCACGACGTTTCTTCTAGAATTTTCGTTGATCACATGACATCGAAAATAATTAGTGCAAATGGTTTGTTTTCCTGGTGCTCTGCCAAAAAAGTCTCAGCAAATGCAGTGATCTGATGGTGCGGAGGCGCAGGAACAACACAGCTGTTGGCAACTGATTGCATTCTTGGCATTCTTAGCTGGTTCGCGGAATGCGTTCTTGGTTCGTGACTTAGTTAGTTAGTGCGTTACACCACCTCACTCCTATGTGTACTCGTTTTACTTCGTACATAAAATAAAAAAAAGGGATAATTGAGCCTTGCAGAATGCTTGGGGGTCTTTCAAATACGAAAATGTTTTAATGTGCTTGATTTCATGGCACTCATTGGTAGTTCGTTGGTGATATCTTCTTTTGTAATGTGACTAAAGCTGGTTCTATGGACTTCTGCTGAATTTTCTAGTGCTGTCAAGGCCTGCTTTCCATGGAAGATTATCGTGAACAACGCCCATTGTACGCTTTTGTATCGACATTTATAATTTCCCTCAGGGCCGTAGCTAGAAGCTTCGGATTGGGGGGGGGGGGAGCAATTGTTCCTAAAACAATAGAGAACAATGCATTTAATTAATTTGTGTGACGTAGCACCATTGTTTTCAAAATTATTGGGGGGGCTTCAGCCCCCCTGCCCCCCGCTTCCTACGGGCCTGATCCCTCAATTAACCTTCTCTATCAAACTTTCAACTTGCGATATTTTGTTACGTTAAATAAAAGAGATCTTCTAGTTTTGCAGCATTTTATTGTCACCTCTTATTAAAAACTTTGATTTTGTCTCTGCCAGAATTAAGGGGAAATTGGGTTTTAAAGGATTTTAATGAACATAGTTTCGACCAAAACCTACTTGCTCTAAAATTGTCAAGTTGAACCTATTTATTATCGAATTACAAGGCATTTAATTAACAAGAGCAAACTTTGTAAAGCAAGGGATTCAAGTCTGATCAAAAGAAAGCGGCTCTGCAGCCTCAAGAATAGATTTCACACCTTCTGCGCAGGCAACCGCATTTGATCCCGTGCATTCAGAGGTGTGAACTCCATTCTTCAGAAACCTAAATTGTTTTGTCTTCTCAGAACCCTAAAACTTTTTTGCTCGTGCTATTTTAAAGACAAATTACGGAGATATAAGGCAACCATTTCTATGAAGGCAACTTAATTAGGGGCCTGGGCAATCTAGATACAGCCCATTGTATTCCATTGTGTTTGCTGATCTCGAGAGATTATCAAATTGATTAGACAAATGAAGGCATGCAGTAAACAAGGACAGATAATGTTACAATAGAACTCGCTACTTTTCATTGACACCTAGATACAAAGCAATTTGTGATTGCAGACAAAGGGAATTCCATGATCGGTTGGTCAAGACATAAGCAAAAACAAAGCAAGCCGCAAAAATTGCCCTGAAACCCGGGTCGCTAGCTCGGTCGTTGTGCATTTCAGAAATGGTTTTAAAGAGCAAATATTAGCACATATCGAAAGAAGAAGGATGTATCTAAACTTCTGCCTCGGGCATTTTATTTTTTTCGTACAGAAGCTGAGCAGTAAGTGTTTTAATTACACCTAAAAAGTACGAAAATTGAATCCCCTCCCAATTGGCTTCTGCACAAAATAAATAAAATGCCCGAGGCAGAAGTTTAGATGTAGTCTTCTTCTTTCGATATGTGCTAATATTTGCTCTTGAAAACCATTTCTGAACTGCACAACGAGCGCGCTAGCGACCCGAGTTAAATTTTTGCGGCTTGCTTTGTTTTTGTTTATGTCTTATCCAACCGAGCATGGAATTCCCTTTGTCTGCAATCACAAATTGCTTTGTATCTAGGTGCTAATGAAAAGTAGGTGTCCTATTGTAACATTATCTGTCCTTGTTCATGCAGTAGGCATGCAGTTGTGTCTGTTGTTCTTTTTTTAAACCAGACTCTACATATCCGTCATTGATCTTTAAGAGGCCCTTTACATGAGAAATTTCAACCCGGGTTGAGTTGAACACGGGTTGAGTTTCAACTCGGCTGACGGTGTAAGCCTTCATCGCGTTTACATGAAGGAGGCCGAGTTGAAACTCAACACGGGTTCAACTCAACTCGGCAACTCAACCCGTGTTGAAATTTCAACACGGGTTGAAATTCTCATGTAAACGCAAATTTTTTTCAACTCGGGGCGAGATTAGAATGCGAACAAAGGAGATCGAATCTATTTCTGCAATCGTTCAAATATTTGAGTGGGCTCACATTCCTTTTTCTATTGTTTGCAACCATGTGACCTAATCTCAACCCGTGTTGAGATTTCATGTAAACGCAAGGCAAAATAAGCAATGCTGTTAAAACTCAACACGGGTTGAAATTTATCATGTAAAGGGCCTCTAAGTCATTCGTTCACAAAAAGGACTGATTTTGTAACACAATAGCATAAGTTGCTTTTGTTGACACCTGAATTCGAAGCGATTCGCTATTTCAAACAAAAGAAATTCTCTCAACGAGAAATTCAAAACAAACAGAGCCGCAAAAGTTCTCTGAAACCCTAGCCTACGCGTAGACCCATTATCCCAAAGGAGGAAAGGGTCTACGAAACAAAGAGCAAAGGCTTGCTACTGAGGTTTCTAGATTTCTGGAAACTTAATTTATGCAGCCTTTGTTTCAACCATAGAAATATTTCTATTTCTATGGTTTCAACGCGTTTCACAAATCATTTGAAAAGGGGATTAGAATTATTAATTGGGCGGCCGTAGCAAGCCTTTGCTCTTTGTTTCGTAGACCCTTTCCTCCTTTGGGATAATGGGTCTACGCGTAGGCTATGAAACCCAGGAAGCAAGCGCACTCGTCGTGCATTCCAGAAATGGTTTCTAAGAGCTAGCGTGAGCATGTATCGAAAGAAGAAGGGTATATCTACACATCTGCCTCGGGCATTTTATTTGTTTGGTATAGAAGCCGATTGGGAGGCGATTCAATTCTCGTATTTTTCGGGTGTAATTAAAACATTTAATGCTCAGCTCCCGAAACAAAGAAATAAAATGCCCGAGGTAGATGTTTAGATACATCCTTGTTCTTTCGATATATGCTCATGTTTACTGTTATAAACAATTTCTGGAATGCACAACGAGCGAGCTAGCTACCTGGGTTTCAGAGAAACATTTGCGGCTTAGCTTGTTTTTAATTACTGGTTGAGAGAATTTCTATTGTCTGCAATCGCGAATCGATTTGAATTCAGTTGTCAACAAAAGCAACTGATGCTATTGTGTTACAAAATCTGTCCTTGTTTTCATTCACTCGTTCAATCATAACACAGATATATACATTTGAAAATCCCTTGAGGCACTGTTTTTCAGTTGTGAATTACCTAGGGGTGAAGTTATTTGCAATACTTTTCAACTTGATAGACATAGATAATGAGATCTGTCCTAGCTTTTGAATTCAGATTTGCATCTACTTGTTGAAACAACTTCTTGTGCCCTTAAGTTAGAATTTTGAAGAATCCTTCGTGGAAAGAAAATGGCTGCGGTCACACAAGACGTTTTTACCTCGTTGTATACCTTCATGACAACGGGTTAACTACGCTGTGATATGTGACCGCATTTCGTTTTCACATACAACGCTGTTACAGCGCTTTGGTCCTGAGAGCTGATTCCATAAGAAAATTATCAGATGCAAAGCAACGGGCAAAACAAGGTCACGAGTTATGTTTTAGCGTTGTTTTGGAGTTTGAACCAATCGCAGCCTTGCGTAGTTGTGACATGATACATCATCACTGTGTGACCGGGTGTCATTGTACCTTTATATTACCGTACTTTCTGACGACAAAAACAAATTGCAAGAAAGTGCAGCAATTCACATTACAACGGAAAAAAGCAGCAGTGTGACCGCAGCCAATGTTCCTAATAATGAATAGTCTATCTTAGCTCGGCTTTGAAACGTACATTCTCAGTAATAACAATCCAGAAGACATCCTTCACAGCAGTATGAAATATTTGCAACATATATTTTCTTTAAAAACTTGATGTAGAGAGATTGGACGACAAAAATACTGAGACACATTTTCCTTGCGTTCCTTTGGCAATCAAAGCAATCAAGATTTCTTTCAAATTCAGCCAGCTGGATCTAATTTGTTTCAAATGAAACAATGTTAAAATATCAAACAATGCAATCATGATTGTTTTGATTGCCAAAGGAACGCAAGGTTTTTAACACACTAAGGCCTTTCGGACTTTCGGACTTACATCAAGTTTCTAGTTATATATTTTACCAAGTTATTTTCCTTGAATTTATACATATTTCCTGATGTTTTTTCGTTTTTTGGCGGTGCTTCTGCCTTCAAATCTTTTAATATTAAATGCCTGTGAATACTCTTTTTTATAAGAATACTACAAATTTTGTCTAGCCTCGATAATCTTAAGAAATTTTTGTTTTGAGCCTGAATATATTCTTAGAGTATTCTTACTTTTTCCAAAGCTTCCAACGAAAATAGCCGCCCTAGAATAGAAACCAAGCTTTTGAATAAACGCGATATGACAGTCATGCGATTCTGTTATGAATATCGCAAAACAGGCAACTGCTGAAAAATGAGACACAAATATGCGAGCTGAGGCTGAGAAATATTCTTATATGATTCTTAAAAATTTGATGATTCTGAGCCTAAATATTCTTATGAACAATATTCTTATGAAAAGAAAGGAGTGTAGATGCTCGATGCTTCTTCCCTGGGAACATCCTCACAGAAATCATCATTCGCAAAAACAACACTCAATTTAGTTCTAGTTACGAAGATGTAAAATGTACATACACTTGTCTCCGAGTTGACTGGAATGCTGTTTTTTCAGATGTGAAGCTGCATCTTTCAGTGTGACTGAAACTGACTGCAGTTGCAATCTTGGTGATATTTTCCTTCCATTCGCCATTCTTTATCACTTGATGTCTCGCATCTTCGCAAGAAAATATCTTTTTGTGGCTTCTTCCTAGCTTTTACAACACCATCTTTGGTCGAAAAATTGACGCGTACCCGTAATAAAATGTATATGCGTTGTTTGACAGTAACCAGCAATAAAAATTTACGATTTTCACAGCTTCAGTGCTGAAATCACAAACATATATTGAAGAAAGCTTGATCGAAAAATAATTCATTCACCTCTGGGAATCATTTTTATTTAATTTTGCTGTTGATCGTTTCTAAGGTCTCAGCTGAATGCAAGTACAATACGGGTGGGAAGTAAATAATTACAGCTTTGTGACTTGGGACCAATGCTGTACATTCAGTTGTTCGGTGGCAGTTTGAAAGTGGGCATGTCACGTGACTTTGGAAAACAAAGAGATCAGTAATCTCCCCACACCCCTCCTTGTTGATTTCATTTCCCATTGAACGACGCACGGGTGGAAAGGAAGCAATTACAGCGATGGTGAGTTAAGACCAATCCCACTAGAAAAAAACAGCGGAATTCCGCCGGGTTTTCCGCCGGAATTCCTGTGAATTCCACCGGGAAAATTTCAAAATTCCACCGGAATCCCAGCAGAAGTCCACCAGCTTCCCGGTGGAATCCCAGCAGAATTCCTTCGGTAAATATGTTCAAATGAGCCGAAATTTTCCACCAAAATACCGGTCAAAGTCCGGCTTGATCTGGCACAATTTCAGCGGAATTCCGCCGGTATTTTAGCGGTATCAATCCGGAAATTTTACGGAAAAATGCCGGAATACATCTGGGATTATGCCGGGAATCTGAAAGAATTCCGGTAGAATTCCACCAGAAGCCCGGCGTATTTCCGTTGTTATGCCGTCCAAACTCCGGCAGTATTCCTGCGGAATTCCACCAAATTCCTGGCAAAATACCGGAGTTCATCTGGCATTTTCCCGGGAATCTGAAAGAATTCCGGTGGAATTCTACCAGAAACCCGCCGTATTTCCGTTGGTACGCCGTCCGAACTCCGGCAGTATTCCTGCGGAATTCCACCAAATTCCTGGCAAAATCCTGGAGGAATTTTTCCAGTAAGTTTGTTAAGATTATAGCCAAATTTCGCCAACATTTTCAGTCTTTTATGGTGTAAATAATCCCTATTCTGTTTCACCAGTGCCTTAGCGGTATTGACGAAGAACCCGGGAATTTGCTAGTATTCTATGTGAATCAAACACAAATTGGGTTTCTCTCCTAATTTTCGACAGCAACTGATTCAGTTGGATTCTGTTGCTGTTGAAGAGATCTTATTCTTCCCTCAAAGCCGTTCAAAGCCGTTCACAGGCTAAAGAGATCTTCTCTTGATGGTGTTCACTTTAAATGAACTTGATGGCCTAAACCTTATAAAATCACATAAACATGAAGCTTTTCAAATGTCTTAAAGACGAATAGCCTGACTCTGACTCTGACTCGAATATGAAATAGAAATATATGAAATATGAATCCACCACAAATTGGGTTTCTCTCCCAAACTTCAGTATGGCAAATAGCCTGACTCATTCTTTGCAGAGCCACATTGAATAAAAGATAGAAAACGCATACCTCGTGCATCCAATGTTTGACTTACAAAAATAGACAGAGTATCCTCAAATGAAAGAGCAACATGAGTTGTGGACATCTTTTATCAAGTATTGCCTTTTGACCCACGAAAACCCTGGAAAGGTGTTACCGCTTTGACAAATGATAGGCAGGGAGGCCTGAAAAACCCAGGAAGAGGCAAGAAAAACCCTGGAAATCTCAGGAAGGAAGGAAGGAAGGAAGGGAGGCGAGAAAAAACCCTATCAATCCCTGGAATGGATAAGCACGATGTTCGAGCCCTACCGAAATCTCATTCGATTTATTAGCGTCACTGTTTCTGCGATCCCAGCGCTTGGGGCTAAAAACCGGTGAGCAAAACTGCACTTGATTGCTAAAAATCAAATTGCTCAAATTGCTTGGTCGCCAGAAATGGACTCTTCCTCTATGACGAGCGTTGGAGTTATGAAACCTTGCTTGCTTCTCTCATCTTTGTGGTGAACCAGAAATTAGGGCCTAGCGGCCTACTCATGTCCTCTGCTAGCTCTTGTTGTTTATACAATTTTAAACCTCAACATAGCTTTTTGAAAGACATGTCAGACTTACCGAATGACGCTCTTGTCTTGCTTTCCTTATGTTACGATGTTTTGATGTATCTTAGTTTTCCTCTGCACACTTCAAGTTCAGGATCACAAGTTAGGCCTAGACATTCCAGTTCCACTAAAGCAAATGTGCCTTGAAACTAGTTCTCCATATTCAGTATCCAAGTTTCTTGACCTTTTTCCAAACACCAACTCCATCTTGTGGCTCAACCGTCAAGTTAAGATCACAACAACAAGACTTATCTGTTACCGCCACATTTCAAATCCAGCAATGGCTTAGGCCATCATTTTTACAAAATCACGCGGTCGCCCCAAAACGAGGCCGGTGGATGACGCAATCCGCCAAACGAGGCAGACGGATGACGTAATCCCCTAATAAAGTGTTCACCTTTTCAGGAGGGGTTTAAAACAAATCAAATGTACACTTTAATAACATCATAAAATATATTATTGTTCGTACAACCTAACAAATAGGGGCTCGCACCTTTAAAGGCTCCTGTGAGAATCTCTCCAGCCTTGAGTGCTGCCGCTGAAAGTTGCTCCAAATTATCAGATTTGTGGACATACGGATTTTATGATCCACCGGTATTCCACCGGATTCCGATTCACCAAAATGTTCCGGCGGAATTCCACTGGTACTCAATTGAAGTCCCGGCGGAATTCCGGTGGACCCGTTGTGACCGCTGTTATACCAGTTGAATTCCGCCACCGGACCGGCTTTCCGGTGGAATTCCACCGGACCTCCGGAACGATTTTCTAATGGGATGCTGTAAGTTCATTGGACGTTTGTTCGGGTGGCAGTTTGGATGTTGGCATGTCACATGACCTTTGAAGACAAGAGGCCAGTTTTCTCCCCATACCCCTTCTTGTTGATTTCCATATTTTGCAAAGAACGACTCACGGACTGAAAGTAACCAATTACATTTATATCCGATCGGGACCAATACTGTAAGTTCATTGGACATTCGGTGGCAGTTTAGAAGTTGGTATATCATATGACTTCTGAAAACAAAGAGATAAATAATCTCCCCATGCCCCTATTTGTTCATTTTCATGTCGCAAAGAAATACGCACAGATGGAAATTAAAAAATACAGCTTTATCGCTTAGAACCAATGCTTCAAGTGCATTGGCTGTTTTTGTTTATTTTCCCATACCCCCTCCTTGTTGATTTTCATGTCGCAAAAAACAACGTACGGGTGGAGGGTAAACAATTACAGCTATCTGGCTTGGGACCAATTCTGTTCATTGATTAGTCGTTCGGTAGTATTTTGGAAGTTGACATGCCATATGAATTTTGAAAACAACAAGATCAGTCATCTCCCCAAACAAAGATGATCCCCCCCTTGTTGATTTCCTTTCGCAAAGAACAGGTGGAAAATAAATAATTACAGCTTTGTGGCTTGGGACCAATGCTCTAAGTTCATTGGACGTTTGTTGGCAGTTTGGAAATTGATATGTCATGTGACGTTTAGTATCTTCCCGAACTGTCCTTCGTCGCTTCGTTTGTCTAATAGGCTGTTTTAGCAAGGGCGAATGAAACAAAGAAAGGATACAGGTCTGATAAAGACAAAACAATTTTGCAGCCTCGAGAATATATTTCACACCTTCTGTTAAGCCAACAACCATAATGCTTTACCTTCTTTGTTTAATTTTGATTTGATGGAGTGAAATCAGAAATATGAAATCTTGTGGCCCGGTTGTTCAAAACTGGTGGTAGGCTAATACCAGATTAGGACTATGCAAATGACTACAGAATCCTACCTTTAATCCAAGATTAGCGCTAATCGTGGTTTGAACAACCCGGCCCAGGGGCAATCGCTAATCTGAGAGGCAAATCGCTTTTTCTTCTTGGAAACCTAAAACTTTTATTTTACAACATTTTCCCTTGCTATTCGAGTTGTAACTGATGCGTTTCGACTGTAAGAACATCATCTTCCCGAATTGTCCCTCGTCGCTTCCTTTGTCTAATAGGCTGCTTTAACAAGGGCGAATGAAACAAAGGATACATGTTTGATACAGACAAAACAATTTTGCAGCGTCGAGAATAGATTTCACACCTAATGTTAAGCCAACAACCATAATGCTTTACCTTCTTTGTTTAATTTTGATTTGATTGAGTGAAGACAGAAATATGAAATATATTCTTCTGAGAGGCAAATCATTTTTTCTTCTTGGAAATCTAACACTTTTGTTTTACAACATTTTCCCTTGCTATTCGAGTTGTGACTGATGCGTTTCGACTCTAAGTACATCGTCAGGAGAATTGATATAAACAGGTGTAGTGTGCCCCTATTATACGTTTTCTGGGTTGATGTGATGTTATTGGTGTCATATGCGACCTTCAAGGGGCTCCGTCGTCAAACAGTAAATAAATCCGTAAACTTGCACGTGTCGCCGATTATCCATTGTTCATCCATTGTTCTCTGCAGTTTGTTTGGTGGCTTTACCCAAGCCAGCAAAAAGTTACCGTTAAAAATCCACTTATATCGGAGCAATCGTAGAAGATATGAATGTTTCGTTTGTTCCTTAGTGAAGTACAATGATTAATGCCCAAACAGCAACTTTCATTTTGAAAAAAATACAAAAATCCTGTGTGATATCACCTTTTAAAAAACTGCAAAAATCATCGTTTTGTTTACATTTTGACGACGGAGCCCCTTTAATGCAGGTTCTCGTGATTTGTCAATAGACTGATTACATGAGTCCTTGCTTTCGCAATATTTCTCCAACAGCAAGGGTAAGTTTTGTAACAATAGCAATTTTGGTTTGTTTACATTTTAAACCACAGCCAATCAACAAGCTCAATTTTTGAACACGTGATCAACAATTTCCCGCGTCACGATCGTCGCGAGTGGAAGCTGTGGGGACAACCATAGGAAGTCTACCCACTCGACTTTTGCTTACCGCGAAATATACTTTTAAGGAACCTTTAGAAAACCAAAATGCTATTGTTATAAAATTTACCCTTGCTTCCCCCAACAACATCCCACAATACTCATTTTGCTTCAAATAACAATTCAATTCAATGAAGCAAAATGTAGACGATGTCATCAGTCTAACTCCTCAATGGAGCTTTATCTGACGTTTAATCAATAGAAATAATAGACCACAAGGAAATAAAGTATTGCACAAATAAATGAACGGAAGAAGTAGCATATCAGTTGGTATTTTGAGAACTTGGAAGTTTTCATTTGTTTAGAATGGTTAAGCCTAAGGATCAGGCTCTTTGGAAGCCTAAATTCGTTTCATCTGCAGTTGGAGAGGCTAAAGTCTATTTATCCAAATGCCCTGGTGAGTAACAAGGACAAGGGTAAAGACAAAGGCATTTGACAACCTCAGGGATGGATTTCACACCTTCAACGCCCATATTTCACGACCATAATATTTTGCTTTCTTGGTTTATTTTGATTTGATTGGGTGCACTCAGAGGTGTGAAACCTATTCTTCAGAAAGACAAATCGCTTTGTCGTTTTGGAAACATTAACCTTTGTTTTACAAAATTTGCCCTTGGTAAGTATCAACGGTGAATTTCGTTAAAAAAGAATGAGGTTTCCAAGGAGACAAAGCGATTGACGGTTCAGAAAAATAGATTTTGCACACTCGATCGGATAGAAATAGTCTAGACAGAGAGGGCAAAACGTCATGGTTGGCTATGCTGAAGGTGCAAATATTTCCTTTAGGTGCTGTAATTGCTTTTTCTTAAGCACGCCTGTATCCTTTATTTTGCAAAATTCGCCCATGCTCTGGTGAGATTCAAGTAATTGCGTCGTGTTATCGATATTTCTTTTCTAAAAAGAAATAGAAGACATTGCTGATCTTGGCTGATCATCGGCGATGAATTACGAGTTAATGAAAACCGTGGTATGAATAACCTATATGCAGGGAGATTCCATTCTCCCAAGAGGACAAAATACATGAATACTTGCGAGTTTCATCATTTTTAGGAAGGAAATCCGAGGAAATTTGCCCATTATTGTTTTCACTCATTTTTGCATTTTTTAGAGGGGGCTTTCTGCAGAAGATCTCCCATATCCACGGGAAGAAATGGCCGATTAAAGCCGAGTAAAT
Organism: Aurelia coerulea; assembly: GCA_039566865.1. NCBI lineage: Eukaryota > Metazoa > Cnidaria > Scyphozoa > Semaeostomeae > Ulmaridae > Aurelia > Aurelia coerulea. The sequence goes on from CM076943.1 coordinate 47,097,855, forward strand.
TACTGAACCTACTTGAACATATTGGCAATAAAACAAGACATCTCTCAATATCATTGCTTTGATATTCAGGGAGCAGTAACCTTTCAAACGGGAATTATTTTTTTGACTCATCCGGTATAAAACCCTATTCTCGATATTCAAAACTAATGTTCAATGATATTCAAAATTACTGTGAAGAGAAGGAAATCCTTGTCGCTAAAGATTTTTCTTGAAACTATATTGAGAGGATGCCTGCTTTGACTCAACTGAGAGACTGTTCCGCAGTTTTGCACCTCTATAAGAGAAACATTTTCTGGCCATTAGTTGCCCTTTTCATGAGTAATCTCAGGTCTCGTATTACTAAGGCTGGAAGGTGAGAATTGCAAATTTTTGGTGAAGAGAGACTTGTTCTATAAATTTCTTTTCACTTTTCACCAGCAAAAAACACCCTGTCCAGCATAATAAAATATGGTAGTACTCTCCCCCTCCCCCCCCCCCTAGGCTCATATTATATTTCAGCTATAATACTGAATTAGTGCTACCGCTAGTTATGATATGCATAATGCTCACTGAACTTCGATAAATACATAAAAGCGATCCGCTCACAGGTAAAATTCCTCACTTAAAAGAGTATCATATATTTTCTGATCTTAATGGCCAAATAGGCGATGAGCCTCAATTGAAGGATAACCAACAAATATCGTAAACGATTTTATTGACCCGGGAATAATTGACCCGAAAATGATAGGCCCGGGTTATGAGCTAGCCGCAGTGAATGACCGAGCATGCGTTGACATGCGCAGTGCACATGGGCGCATCTGACTGGCTCTATAGTTCAAGGTTAGTAAGCGTAGCGGTTGCTCATTCTTTCTAATTGAAAGACGTATAGCATCTAATTAACTTTCGACCCAACCTGCCCTACCTGTTTGTGTCTGGAGCATCAACGAAGAAGCAGATTTTTCACTTCGTTAAGCATGAATTGTTTTTATACCTCGGTTTTAGTTGATTATGACCTTGCTTATGATGTTTGCAAGCCAAATATATATTAAGGAATTAGTATCTGGATTATTTTAATTGCATTGGAGCTTCAAGGCACGGAAATTCGGTAAGCGCTAATTTTGTTTTCTCCTTTTTTGATTGCTTCGCCAATGCTTTGTAGCTTGCAGCGAAAGACAAGCTAGTATGCGGCTTTATCTTGGTTGGAAATCATATTTGTATGTATTTAGGAAGTAGTGTGTGGATTATTTTAATTGCATTGGTGTTTGGAGGCAAGATTTTGCCGTAAGAGTAAATTTTGTATTTTGCTAAGTTTTATTGATTTGCCATTGTTTGTATGGCCTGCCGCAAAATTTAAGCTAGTATGCGGCTTAATGCTTGGTTAAAAATCATATTTGTATGTTGTCTCGATATGGATTATTCTAATCTCATTGGAGTTTGCAGGCAAGATTTTTCCTTAAGAGTAAATTTTGCATTATGCTAAGTTTGATTGATTTGCCATTGTTTTTATGGCCTGCAGCGACATTGAAGCTAGCATACGGCTTAATGCTTGGTTAGAAATCATATTTGTATGTATTTAGGGAGTAGTGTGTGGATTATCTTAATCTCATTGGAGTTTGCAGGCAAGATTTTTCCGTGAGAGTAAATTTTGTATTTTGCTAAGTTTTATTGATTTGCCATTGTTTGTATGGCCTGCCGCAAAATTTAAGCTAGTATGCGGCTTAATGCTTGGTTAGAAATCATATTTGTATGTATTTAGGGAGTAGTGTGTGGATTATCTTAATTGCATTGGAGTTTGCAGGCAAGATTTTTCCGTGAGAGTAAATTTTGTATTTTGCTAAGTTTTATTGATTTGCCATTGTTTGTATGGCCTGCCGCAAAATTTAAGCTAGTATGCGGCTTAATGCTTGGTTAAAAATCATATTTGTATGTTGTCTCGATATGGATTATTCTAATCTCATTGGAGTTTGCAGGCAAGATTTTTCCGTAAAAGTCAATTTTGCATTATGCTAAGTTTTGTTGATTTGCCATTGTTTGTATGGCCTGCCGCAAAATTTAAGCTAGTATGCGGCTTTATGCTTGGTTAGAAATCATATTTGTATGCATTTATATACAATAAGGAAGTAGTGTATGGATTATTTTAATCGCATTGGTGTTTGGAGGCAAGATTTTTCCGTAAGAGTAAATTTTGCATTATGCTAAGTTTGATTGATTGATTGATTTGCCATTGTTTCCATGGCATGCAGCGAAAATGAAGCTAGTATGTGGCTTTATGCTTGGTTTGAAATCATAAGTGTCTGTCTTTCTATGTATTTGAAGTGATGAATTATTTGGGCTTCTATCTATAATGGCATTGGATCTTCGAGGCAAGATTTCTTTGCAAAAATAATTTTTGTATTGTTGCCAATTGTTATTGATTTGCCATTGTTTATAGTTTGCAGCGAAAGTGAAGCTAGTATGCGGCTTGTTGCATGGCTAAGAATTACGTGCATCTATCCATGTATATCAATCAAGAATTTATTTGCATTAATTATATGACATTAGAGTTACGGGCAACGATTTTCGGAAAGAACTGATTTTTGGTTTCGTATTCTTACCAATGGTTCAATGTTTTTATAGCTTGCTGGTTCATGCGATTCTGCCAACTAATATGCAGCAATGAAGGCTTAAAACGTTCCTGCGTCTAGACTAATTGGTATGTTTGTAAATAAATTAAGAAAATATTTGGGCTACTTAAATTGTATTGAAACTACTAGGCAGGGATTTTTCGGAAAGCTCAGATTTTTATTTTTTCCTTTTGAACTAATTTCCAAATGTTTTTATATTCTTGCAAAGGAACTGCCGCTTCTTTGCGACTTAAGGCTTGACTAGATTTGATACTATTATTTTTTGCATGATCTTTCCACTTTGCGTAGTGATTATTCAAAAACTAGGCAATGGAAGCAATTACAGCCGTGTCTCCTTTATTTGCAAATGGTTTTGTACACTTGCAGAGAAGCTGCCGGCTTTTTGGTACTACAATATTCTTGACTAAATTAAATTCTGTGATTTGTGATAATTTGCCTTCTTTGCGCTGTGATTATTCAACAACTAGACATTTGATAGCAATTTAAACCAAATCTTCATAATTTTCCAATGCTTTTACATACTTGCAGAGAAACTCCAGACTTTTTGCAGCTATGTGCTTGGCCTTTGGCTAGATTTAACACAATGATTTTTTCATGATATGCCTACTTTGCGCACTGATTTACCAACGTTTGATTATGAACAGCTAAAGCGATACTGCTAGCAGCTATACAGCTATATGCTTGCTAACACTTGTAAGGTCTATATAGATTAAGAATTTATTTAGATTACTGTTTCATATTGGAGACTTGGCTTGGATTCTCAGCTCAGCAGGAGAAGCTTCTTGTGTTTACATATTGCTTTCAATTCACCGGTCTTTGCAGAGGTCAATCATGCGGCTATATGCTTGATTGGTTTTAATACTAACATCTTGTTCGCAGTAGTTTTACTAATTTTAGCGGTGAGTGTTTTGTTAATAACAGCTTAGTCGAAAGCACAGAACTAATACCAGCATATAAATAATTCAATTCATTATTTTACTAGTTTTTCTGTATTTAATCGATCAATATTCTCCTAGCTTGCATCTAGAAATGATTTCCAACTGAAATACGGCTTTTTGCAACAAAGGCGATTTTTGCGAAACAATGGATACAGGTCTGATTAAAGGGGGTCGGTCGTCAAACAGTAAACAAATCCGTAAACTTGCACGTGTCGCCGATTATCCATCGTTCATCCATCGTTCTCTGCAGTTTGTTTGGTGGCTTCACCCAAGCCACCAAAAAGCGACCATTAAAAATCCACTTATATCCGAGCAATCGTAGAAGATATGAATGTTTGGTTTGTTCCTTAATGAAGTACAATGATTAATGCCCAAACAGCAACTTTCATTTTGAAAAAAAAAACATATGAAAATCCTGTGTGATATCACCTTTAAAAAAACTGCAAAAATCATCATTTTGTTTACATTTTGACGACGGAACCCTGCACCTAAAGAAGAGATGTACACCGTCAGCGTAGCCAACCATGATGGTTTTCCGTCTCTGCTTATTTTGATGTGATCACGTGCATCCAAAGGTGTGAAATCTATTCTTCAGAACCGTAAATCGCTTTGTCATCTCAGGGACAATATTATTTTGTTTTGCAAAATAAATATGCAAAAAGCAAAGCGTTTTAGCTTTCCGTATGATAGATTTTAACACCTGTGAGTGTTTCTGAGTCCAAAGACTTTTTGCTTTATTACGCTGATTGTGTGAAATCTATTCTTCGGAACTGCAGATCGCTTTGTCATCTTGGGGACAATATCATTTTGTTTTACAAAATAACTATGCAAAAAAGCAAAGCGTTTTAGCTTTCCGTATAATAGATTTGGCACCTGTCAGTGTTTCTAAGTCCAAAGACTTTTTGCTTTATTACGCTGATCGTGTGAAATCTATTCTTCGGAACTGCAAATTGCTTTGTTATCTCGGGGTCATTATTTTGTTTTTACGAAATAAATATGCAAAAAGCAAAGCGTTTAAGCTTTCCGTATAATAGATTTGGCACCTGTGAATGTTTTGAGTCCAAAGACTTTTTGCTTTATTACGCTGATCGTGTGAAATCTATTCTCCAAAACTGAAAATCGCTTTTGTCTTGTCTTGCCTTGTTAGGGACCTGATTCTTTTGATTCGCCAATTTGTATGGTTTGATTTCTCCTGAAGAAGCATTTTGCTTTGATTTCGGTGGCTATTTATGATTTAAATTTGTAGGCAGAAACACCGCAACACGACGAAAAGAAATAACAGCAAATGTGTTTGAATTTATATTTTATCAATATTTCGTCCTGCCATGCAGGACTTCTTCAGTGCTGTTGATTTTTTTATTTTTTATTTGCTATTCTGATGAAGAATAGAATTGACACCTTCAACCACTGCTATTGTGAATCGAATGCTCTTTATCAAGCAACCGAGGCTGTAATCGTTAATTAGTAAGTGTTCTTGTGAAGATGTTGATTGTATGGTATCTCTTTTGTTCTTGCTCGAAGATTGCTTCTATATTCTACTTTGTTTGTTTGTTTGTTTGTTTGTTTGTTTGTTGGCCTATTTGTTAGCAATTAGCATTGCCGTTCTTTTAATTATCAAGTGTTCGATTAACGCCTTTTGTCTGTTTTCTCATAGATTAACGGTTCGTTTCCAAATATTTTCTTTCGTGTATCAAATGCCATCAAATGCATGTTTGCTCCGCTAGTAAATCGCCATTCTTTTGAGTATTAAGTGTTTTAAATATTTTAGCATCAGTTATTTCAAGGGGCATTGCACTCCTTCCTAGTTTTTATCAACAAGCGTTAGTGATTGCTTCCCAAAGATGATAGGATCTCTTCAAAATAGTTTCTTTTCTCAAATTCCTACTTGCTTGATTGCTATCTTTTTTTTAACTAATTAGTGTTGTAATTAGTATCATTGCTAATCGGAATCATCATCGCTTCTAACTGCTTCTTTCTGTTTATCGAATGTTTATTTGTTTTGCAATTAAGGTCGCTATTCTTTCGACCAACAATTATTTCAATTAGCATCTATTGTTCACTTGCAGTGCTTTCTGCACGCATGTACGGCAGCTGTCAGAGTTTGCAAAGTTTACTAACAATTGTTAAATTGATACCGGTAAAGGCTGGTAAAGCGTTTACTTTTCTAGTTGTTGTAAAAACTTTGCTCTTAGAAGTAAGACCTCATTTCAAGAGAACGCAGAGAACATTTTGCTGTTGAAGAATTTTGATCTGTTCGCAACTGCAGGCTTTTCCAACAAAGTGGTATTGATGTTTGCTAAATTTCTTTCCTATAAGATTAGCAGTTTGACTAAAGCTTGCTCTTATTTTCTTCCGTTTGTTATTTTCTATATTGTATCTCATTAGCTAGGAATAATCGGCTTTTATGATTTGAGCTTTTGTTGTAGAGTTCAAGAGTTGTTAATTTGATTCACTTATTTATTGCTTATTTAAAAGCAATCTGTCCCTTATTGTTCTGACCTTGGTTACTGCTTTATTTACCTTATTTACGCTACAGCAACAAGGGCAGATTTTGTAATACAATAGCATGAGTTGCTTTTGTTGACACCTCAATTCAAAGCGATTAGCAATTGCAGACAAAGAAAATTCTCTCAACCAGCAATTCAAAACAAACAAATCCGCAAAAGTTTCTTTGAAAACCAGGTAGCTAGCTCGCTCGTTGTGCATTCTAGAAACTGTTTTTAAGGGCAAACATGAGCATAGATCGAAAGAAGAATGATGCATCTACACATCTGCCGCGGGCATTTTATTTGTTTGGTTCAAAAGCCGTTTAGGAGGCGTTTCAATTCTCTTATTTGTTTGGGTGTTATCAAAACATTTACTGCTCAGCTTCTGGACCAAAGAAATAAAATGCCCGTGGCAGATGTGTAGATATATCCTTCTTCTTTCGATCTATGCTCATGTTTGTCCTTAAAAATAATTTTTGGAATGCACAGCGAGCGAGCTAGCTACCTGGGTATCAGAGAAAATTTTGCGGCTTTGTTTGTTTTGAATTACTGGACGAGAGAATTTCCTTTGTCTGTGATCGCAAATCGCTTTGAACTGAGGTGTCAAAAGCAAAAGCAACTCGTGCTATTGTATTACAAAATCTGCCCTTGTTCGCTGCAGCTTAATTCATGCATCACTGAGTCTCTATGACCCTGATTTATTTGGATAAAGCGAATTAACACCAACTTCTGGAATATACAATAGAGATCTTTATCGATTTTATTTTCATTTATCGAAGGGACAGATTGCCTTTAAGGTTTCTGCTTTCCGCTCTAGTGCACAGCGAGATGCAGTTTCGCAAAACCGCTCTCCTCAGAAAACTGTTAATTTCTCCCATTCAGCCTATCGAAAAGCAATGAAAAGGATGTTGCTCTTTATAGTCTGGGCAATCGAAAGATGTATAAATCGCAATGTTTCCGTCAACGCTGGCTTCGCAAGTCCTAGCTCAAATCTTTTTGTTGATTTTAAAAAAGTGGATTTATCTCCAAAACTGTTCGAAAAATTTTTTGATTTTTTTTTCGCTCCATCTTTAGCTAGGTTGTTAATCTACAACTTTGCAATGTCTGATTGAAGTTGTTTCTGTTTACTTTTCGACAGTGAAAGGGAGAAACCTTGGTCAACAGATTACCATGCTATGGAGCAGGCTTGCAAAAGCTCAGACTTGAGATAATTTTCCACTTGTGCGATTGGGCGGCCGTGGCAAGCCTTTTGGGTCTACGCGTAGGCTACTGCGACTTGTGTGATCGCTCGAAAGCAGTCGCGCGAATGATTTCCACTTGTGTGAATTTGGTCGCGCGACCAATGGTCTGAGCATGCATATTTAGCCTGCTTGGCTTGCTCTGCTCTTGTGTATTTTATTAGCTCTGCTTCTGCTGGTCGCGAAAAAGTTGAAGTCAATCCAACTTCCATAATCAGTTGCGCGATCGCCGAAGGCAGGGGAATCTTCGTCATTGAAACAAACTACGCATGCCGAGAGTAGGCTCCAAAATCTACATCACATTAGATTAAGATGTTGAAATCAGAACCTAATTTTCAATCTAACCTGAAAGCAAACAATATCCCTTTTACAATTCTTATCATTTCAGATTCTCACACGAGATCTTTTAGCCCAAAGCGTGGTGTACATCAATACTCAATGGCAGGCATTCCTCCTATTGGTAGTATCTCTCCCACATGTTTGAAGACTTATGACATCATACCTTATAACAACAACAACATAAGCAGCAACAACAACAATAATGTTGTCCTCAGCAAGAACAATGCTAAGAATCGACCATGCCTGAACAAATTCAAGATGTTGCCGCCGATTTCCAACATCCCTGGTTTGAATCCGGACTCGGATAAGCTTGCTGCTGCGGAAAAGAAAACATTCCGGACCTTCAAGATTCATGATGCGGATTCCTCATACGTGAAACTGGCAAAGCAAGGCGGACGAAAGAATCTTCTGGAATACCAAGAATATGCTAACAAAGAAAACAAGGCTTTGTTCAGGAAGGCAGTTGAGGGAGCAAGCGATGAAATTGAAGTTGACAACAACAATAACAATGATATCAACAACAACAACAACAACAGCAACTATACAAGCAACAAAAATTACAGCAGTGCCAGTGCTGGCAAGAGCATCATGGAAATAAAGAAGCAGGCGAAAGGTTTGAAGGAAAAGAAAGCCCTGAAAGAAGCGGCAACTCAGAGCAGCGTCCTTTCCGTGAAAGAGCGTCCTGACATCCTCCCCGTCGACAATACAGAAATCCTAAAGCATCTAAGCGCACCAAAGCGCCCCCTTTTGCCCAAGCTCAAACCACAACGGAGACTTTCTGTTCGATTGCTCAAGATTGGAGCACGTTGAAATATGGCATGTGAGTGAATACTCATTGTAATGCTACGGTAAGGACAATGACTTTGATATACGATATTGCATTTTACTGCATCATCTGCAGAATTTGAGTATATTGAAATACGACATCGTAGTAAATATCCTTTGTAATGCTACGATAAGGACAATGACTTTGATATACGATATTGCATTTCATAGCATCCTCAGAGATGGAACGTGTTGAAGTGCGACATTAAAATGAGCACTCGTCGTAATACTACGATGAGGACGTTGACTGTAATATATGATATTGCATTTTACTGGTAGTGAAATGGTAAGTTTCTTTACTAATTTTGATTTTATGACTCTTTTTGAGTTTTTCAAAGATTTGATTTAAAGATATATCTAGTTTTTTATTAGAGCTGTATTTTTAGAGCTTGAAGTTATGTCTTATTATTCAGGATCAATCTTGTTTGACATTTTACTGTATAAATTAGATGAAAATTGAAATAGTTAATTAAGGAAATCTCGAGATTCATGGACAAGTCTTTTACTCTTCCCGTTGCTGTTTGACCAAAGAGGCACATCCCTACTCATAGAACCTCTAAAGCTCCTAGGCTGTGCACCATTTCAAAAGTCCTTATAAAGCGAGCATAGTTTGATGAAATGAGCATAGGTGCCAAATCTTTTACTCGGCGTAAAAAGGTGGGTGTAAAATTCTATGACCTATTTCTTCTGATTGAATGGCTTAAAACAAACTTTAGATACTTATCTATAATTCTACCGTTGCACTTTTCAGAAATTTTGAATAATTTTTTGAATTACAGGCGTATCTTACATTTCAACTTATTTGAGGATGTGACGTCATCAAATTTCTAAATCATAAACCAGATGAGTGACAGACTCTTGCTTGATACTATATTGTGGGCATTCATAAACTATGGTTTTTGTTTAAAATTATTTCATGTTGTTTCAAACAGTTTAGAAATCACGATGGTTTTAAGGTTTTTTTGGAGATTTTTCCTAAATTCTTAAAAAAAGAAGAAGAGCACTCTAATTTTGAAACTATTCATGATTTCTGGAAAGCTCAAACGGTAGAATTATAGCAAAATAGCTTAAGTTTCTTTGAAGTCATTCAGTTGAAAGGAATGGGTCATTAAATTTTACACCAGCATTTTTAAAGATTTGGAACCTATGCTGATGAAACGGTATTCAGTTAAATTACTAAGTTAAAGCTTCTTAACTGAAACACAGTGCATCTTGATAAAAGGTTTATCGCCGCTATCTTAGGCGTAGTACACGTATTTTGTTATATAAGAAACTGCCCATAAGAAACTCAACTCTCAGATCGCCAAAAAATTAAGAAGCTCCAGTACTGGGAAAATGTAACTTAAGAAACTAGTTATTTTGATAAAGGAAATCCTTGACATATTTTTACTATACTTTCACTTGCGTCCTGTATCATATTACACGAAAGGTACGTGAGTAATGCCTAACCATTGGAAAGCTTAATGCTTAAAAAACCATGTTTTGAAATGTTCACGAAGGCACAGGTAGTGAACAAAGAAACTCGTAAGAAACTGCGAGTACTCGAAATCTGATAATTTTAAGAAACTTTCAGTACTGGCCAACATTTTTAGTTTCTTATGAAAAAATACGTGTAGACCTTCTACTAGCTATCCTAAAAGACAATCTGAATCTAACGATAACAAAAAGAGCAAAATGACTGTGAAATAATTAGAAAGTAGCACAATCTAATGTCTTTGTTCTTGAGTGACTTGTTTTCATAATTTGTGGAGTTGACAGGAGAGATCTGAAACATTTAAAGTGAATACGTTGAAATGTTACATTGCTCTGCCCCCGGGGGGGTACTTGACTAGGGAAGTGACGGGGGTGTGCGGAAAACCTCTCCATACCCTGCACCCTGTCGCATAAAAAATAGGCCAAAAGTATACCCTGTCGCATAAAAATTTTGCCTCTCAAATACTGTGTAGAACGCAATTTTTGCTTGTGATACCCTGTCGCATAAAATCTTTGCCTCTCAAATACTGTGTAGAACGCAATTTTTGCTTGTGATACCCTGTCGCATAAAAATTTTGCCTCTCAAATACGGTGTAGAACGCAATTTTTGCTTGTGATACCCTGTCGCATAATTTTTTTTACCTATTATAATACCCTGTCGCATAATTTTCGCTAGAAAATGACACCCTGTCGCATAATTTTTACCGCAAAAGGACACCCTGTTGAGCGGCACATCCCGTCAGGTCAAGTATGGGAGTGCCCCCCCCCGGGGCTCTGCCATACCTTTAAAGACGTACACGAATGGCATGGTGCGTCAACATTCAATCCAATTAGGTACATTAAAACGAAGCAGACCTGTGGTAGAAGCGGTAACGAAGGTGGCATTGAACAAGACCCAAAAGAGGTGAAAAGACCATGACCTGCACTTCTGGTAGCTTTGGCTACGTGCCTAGGCCCATTACAAATGAAAGCAAAAAGATTAGGAGAATATACATTCAAAGTTGATGACGTCATCTATCCGTGTACGCTTTTAAAGCCCAGGGGGTCTACCTTTGAGAAGAAGAACAGTTAGTTATCTGCCTGTTATTGGAAAGATCTTGGACCCTGTGCTGAAACAAACTATTGGAATACACAATACCTGTCTTGGAATAAGATGCGGCAAGATTGCTATTGTTGTTGTTGTAGTACCTTCATAAATTTTCCACCTATCCGCAAACTGATCTTTATTGAAAACCTGTCCTTGAAGAAAACAGCAAGAGATATAATCCTGTCCTGGATATTTTTAATCGATACCCAATCAGCAGGCCTCGAACGACATCTTTGTTGATGATATGGAGTTTTACTGTTGTATGATGTGAATTGAACATGTCCAGGCTTATAATCCAATTACTAAGAAATATTCTGGGGATCGGAATTAGCTTACTTTTTATTTCAATGTCTTTTTTATGTTTCAGTAATAAATGAGAGATATATACAGAAATATAGATACAGTATGAATAATATAGTGTATATGAGATACAGACTGATATCACGAGTCGTAGTTGCGCTCAAACGCTATCTACCGGATGAGAAAAACGTCACAAAAATTACAGGAAATGCAAGATTTCAAATAACGCTTTCAAGTTTTCAGTTGTTAATCAGAGATCAAAGCTCTTTCACGTGAGTTTTATGCTCCTAGCCTAGCCATGGCTTTAAACGGATGAAAATTTGAAGTTTTGTGAACGTTGTCAGGCATTCTACGAAATTTTTCGCACACAAGAGAATAGTTTTTGTTATTGCTAAGAAATAATTGCATCCTTGATTTAACTGAAAAGGGTAAATTTTAAAGGTTAGGACAAATTAAAGAAGTTAACGACGAGCGATAGCTTGGACTCGTGTTATTAGTCATCATTTATAAAGATAGTAAATTATTTGTATAGTTTTCCACTGCGTTGTACACAACAAAAATTCTACTTTTCTGACTTGTAAATACACATAGAAACTTTATCTTCACTTTATCTTCTTATGAAAAGCAGAGATCCATTGTATTTATTTTACTATATCAGAGTTTAGCTGAGTTGTAGATATGTTGGTTATTGTGAAAAAGTTCCCGTGTACACGCACAAGTCGTTGAATTTATCTGCTTTGTTTATTCTGGTTACGGCATATGCTTGCAAGAAATCTTCTCCCAAAAAATGTATTATCATCATCATCATCATCATCATCATCATCATCATCATCATCATCATCATCATCATCATCATCATCATCATCATCATCATCATCATCATCATCATCATCATCATCATCATCATCATCATCATCATCATCATCATCATCATCGGTTAATCCCAGCGCATGACAGACTGACCTGACCTAAAACAATCATGCCACTCAACACTTACGTGACATAATGACACTCAGTTACACCAATCGGCCATGCATGGAGATTAAATTGTTGCCCAATATATCAGCAACGAAATGATTAACTAGGAACACTGTCGATGTATCATACGAGAATTCTACTGTTAGTTCAGAGTTTCCCACGAGCCCGTGTCCACATAAGTGAATCAACACTTTTTTCGTAGATGAACAACAGTCCTGTGTGATATCCATGGAAACAGTTTTAATTATTCTTTGTGTGCGTTTATTTTTTGAACAGCTGTGTCGTAAATCTCTTTGCTAATGAGTTTTTTCATGTAGATCAACCCAACGAAATTTTGATCAACTGATTTTCACCCCAGGTTCAACTACGCCTCTGCTTATCTTGAAGGATTTCAATGTTGCACGAAGCAACATTTGAAACATTATCCAGTAGAGCACAAGAGTGTTCTATACTTTATTATTTCAAAGGAGAAAAGTTGTGGAACAGCCTCCAAGCTTCATCCAATTACACCTCCTCCATGAATTTGTCTAAAAATTAAATTTATCGAGGCCTATTTTAGTTTTGTGAATATAGAATTTTACCCTTACATTCATGGTATACGCTGTCCTAACACCTAAAGTATACGGTTTCCTAGCAACCATAGTCCTAATACCCATGGTATGATAGAAACCAGCGATAAAGCTTTGGACATCTGTTTCAATGTGCAGAGGCCGGTTTGTCTATCACAATACAAATGAGCATGGAATGAAAGGGTCCTATCGTTACTATTGAATATCACAAGAATGTCCTAGCACCCATGGAGATGTCCTTTTGCCCATGATATAACAAATCAGCAATATAGCTTTGGACACCTGTTTTGATGTGCAGAGGCCGGTTGGCCTATTACAATACAAATGAGATTGGAATGAAAGAGACCTTTCGTTAGAATGTCCTAGCACCCATGGAGATGTCCTTTTGCCCATGATATAACAAATCAGCAACATATAGCTTTGGACACCTGCTTTTATGTGCAGAGGCCGGTTGGTCTATCACAATACAAATGAGATTGGAATGAAAGAGACCTTTCGTTAGAATGTCCTAGCAACCATGGAGATGTCCTTTTGCTAATGATATAACAAATCAGCAATATAGCTTTGGACACCTGTTTTGATGTGCAGAGGCCGGTTGGTCTATCACAATACAAATGAGCGTGGAATGAAAGAGTCCTTTCGTTACTATTGAATGTCCTAGCACCCATGGAGATGTCCTTTTGCCCATGATATAACAAATCAGCAGTATATAGCTTTGAACACCTGTTTTGATGTGCAGAGGCCGGTTGGCCTATTACAATACAAATGAGATTGGAATGAAAGAGACCTTTCGTTAGAATGTCCTAGCACCCATGGAGATGTCCTTTTGCCCATGAAATAACAAATCAGCAATATATAGCTTTGAACACCTGTTTTGATGTGCAGAGGCCGGTTGGCCTATTACAATACAAATGAGATTGGAATGAAAGAGACCTTTCGTTAGAATGTCCTAGCACCCATGGAGATGTCCTTTTGCCCATGATATAACAAATCAGCAATATAGCTTTAAACACCTGTTTTGATGTGCAGAGGCCGGTTGGCCTATCACAATACAAATGAGCGTGGAATGAAAGAGTCCTTTCGTTAGAATGTCCTAGCACCCATGGAGATGTCCTTTTGCCCATGATATAACAAATCAGCAATATAGCTTTAAACACCTGTTTTGATGTGCAGAGGCCGGTTGGCCTATCACAATACAAATGAGCGTGGAATAAAGAGTCCTTTCGTTAGAATGTCCTAGCACCCATGGAGATGTCCTTTTGCCCATGATATAACAAATCAGCAATATATAGCTTTGAGCACCTGTTTTGATGTGCAGAGGCCGGTTGGTCTATCACAATACAAATGAGCGTGGAAAGAAAGAGTCCTTTCGTTAGAATGTCCTAGCACCCATGGAGATGTCCTTTTGCCCATGATATAACAAATCAGCAACATATAGCTTTGAACACCTGTTTTGATGTGCAGAGGCCGGTTGGCCTATCACAATACAAATGAGCGTGGAATGAAAGAGTCCTTTCGTTAGAATGTCCTAGCACCCATGGAGATGTCCTTTTGCCCATGATACAACAAATCAGCAATATATAGCTTTGAACACCTGTTTTGATGTGCAGAGGCCGGTTGGCCTATCACAATACAAATGAGCGTGGAATGAAAGAGACCTTTCGTTAGAATGTCCTAGCACCCATGGAGATGTCCTTTTGCCCATGATATAACAAATCAGCAATATATAGCTTTGAACACCTGTTTTGATGGGCAGAGGCCGGTTGGCCTATCACAATACAAATGAGCGTGGAATGAAAGAGTCCTTTCGTTAGAATGTCCTAGCACCCATGGAGATGTCCTTTTGCCCATGATATAACAAATCAGCAATGTATAGCTTTGAACACCTGTTTTGATGTGCAGAGGCCGGTTGGCCTATCACAATACAAATGAGCGTGGAATGAAAGAGACCTTTCATTAGAATGTCCTAGCACCCATGGAGATGTCCTTTTGCCCATGATATAACAAATCAGCAACATATAGCTTTGAGCACCTGTTTTGATGTGCAGAGGCCGGTTGGCCTATTACAATACAAATGAGATTGGAATGAAAGAGACCTTTCGTTAGAATGTCCTAGCACCCATGGAGATGCCCTTTTGCCCATGATATAACAAATCAGCAATATATAGCTTTGAACACCTGTTTTGATGTGCAGAGGCCGGTTGGCCTATTACAATACAAATGACATTGGAATGAAAGAGACCTTTCGTTAGAATGTCCTAGCACCCATGGAGATGTCCTTTTGCTAATGATATAACAAATCAGCAATATAGCTTTAAACACCTGTTTTGATGTGCAGAGGCCGGTTGGCCTATCACAATACAAATGAGCGTGGAATGAAAGAGTCCTTTCGTTAGAATGTCCTAGCACCCATGGAGATGTCCTTTTGCCCATGATATAACAAATCAGCAATATAGCTTTAAACACCTGTTTTGATGTGCAGAGGCCGGTTGGCCTATCACAATACAAATGAGCGTGGAATGAAAGAGTCCTTTCGTTAGAATGTCCTAGCACCCATGCATATTTCCTTTTGCCCATGATATAACAAATCAGTGATATAGCTTTGGACACCTGTCTCGATGTGCAGAGGCCGGTTAGTCTATCACAATACAAATGAGCGTGGAATGAAAGAGTCCTTTCGTTAGAATGTCCTAGCACCCATGGAGATGTCCTTTTGCCCATGATATAACAAATCAGCAATATATAGCTTTGAACACCTGTTTTGATGTGCAGAGGCCGGTTGGCCTATTACAATACAAATGAGATTGGAATGAAAGAGACCTTTCGTTAGAATGTCCTAGCACCCATGGAGATGTCCTTTTGCCCATGATATAACAAATCAGCAATATATAGCTTTGAACACCTGTTTTGATGTGCAGAGGCCGGTTGGCCTATCACAATACAAATGAGCGTGGAATGAAAGAGACCTTTCGTTAGAATGTCCTAGCACCCATGGAGATGTCCTTTTGCCCATGATATAACAAATCAGCAATATAGCTTTAAACACCTGTTTTGATGTGCAGAGGCCGGTTGGCCTATCACAATACAAATGAGCGTGGAATGAAAGAGTCCTTTCGTTAGAATGTCCTAGCACCCATGGAGATGTCCTTTTGCCCATGATATAACAAATCAGCAATATATAGCTTTGAACACCTGTTTTGATGTGCAGAGGCCGGTTGGCCTATCACAATACAAATGAGCGTGGAATGAAAGAGTCCTTTCGTTAGAATGTCCTAGCACCCATGGAGATGTCCTTTTGCCCATGATATAACAAATCAGCAATATATAGCTTTGAGCACCTGTTTTGATGTGCAGAGGCCGGTTGGCCTATCACAATACAAATGAGCGTGGAATGAAAGAGTCCTTTCGTTAGAATGTCCTAGCACCCATGGGGATGTCCTTTTGCCCATGATATAACAAATCAGCAATGTATAGCTTTGAACACCTGTTTTGATGTGCAGAGGCCGGTTGGCCTATCACAATACAAATGAGATTGGAATGAAAGAGTCCTTTCGTTAGAATGTCCTAGCACCCATGGAGATGTCCTTTTGCCCATGATATAACAAATCAGCAATATATAGCTTTGAACACCTGTTTTGATGTGCAGAGGCCGGTTGGCCTATCACAATACAAATGAGCGTGGAATGAAAGAGACCTTTCGTTAGAATGTCCTAGCACCCATGGAGATGTCCTTTTGCCCATGATATAACAAATCAGCAATATATAGCTTTGAACACCTGTTTTGATGTGCAGAGGCCGGTTGGCCTATTACAATACAAATGAGATTGGAATGAAAGAGACCTATTGTTACTATTGAATTGGTAGCCGCAAGAGCTCTAGATATTTAGCTGTTTGATATGCAGCTCAAACCTGTTTGCTGTATTTGCGAAACAAAAGCTGGCAAAAGAATATGAATTATGCAAAAGAGACGGCGAGATTTCGTACATAGCCAAGGCTATGTTCTGCTCAACAGGTGTTCAATGACGACCAGCCTCTTGTATCGACATAAAGGAAAGAAATAAATTTGTGTTTGAGTTAAAAAGCACAAATGCACTTTCATAACAGACTGTAATTTTGTTGTGAAAGGAGAAATTGGCCTGTTGGATTTCGATGAGGACTAACGTTTGAGAACATCTGGAAGAGGATTGACTCAGCTTGGAAATAAACGTGGAAGTGATATAAAAGATTGAAAACAGTTTTTAATCTAAATTGGAAAGGATTTAACTTGAGCATGTGAAAAAACAAACAGTTCTTGATAGAGTCGTCTCCGAAAAGAGTCTTTCGGAAGCTCTGAGTTTTCAAATTATGAAAGCCTGCGTTCAGATTTTTCTTGTCTGTGTAATACAAGAAGACGGGATTTGGTGTTGAAGGTTCACTTGGAAGCATCATGCTGGCTTCTGCGTATATATAATGAAGTGTACAGCTTGCTGTGATCCGTATTGATGGGTTATTGCATTTGAAAATTATTTCTTTGGCCTGTATATTGATGATCTCACCTCTAGGAAAAAGAACAACTTATTTGATTCTGAATCAGTAAGTCTTTGACAGCAGGCATTCAGCTATTTAATATAGCAAGAGAAATCGTAGCTCTTAGCAGATGAAGTAATTAGCAGATAGAGCAACTTATAGTTATCTGTACGTGGATGATATTATGCCTGTTAGCAAGAGGGATCGTGGCTCTTAGCAGACGAAGTAATTAGCAGATATAGCAACTTATAGCTATCTGTACGTGGATGATCTTTGCCTGTTAGCAAGAGGGATCGTAGCTCTTAGCAGATGAAGTAATTAGCAGATAGAGCAACTTATAGCTATCTGTACGTGAATGATATTTGCCTGTTGGAAAAGCAATTTCGATAGTACGCTCGTCAGTTTTGCACGGCAAGGGGAAAGGCTGAAATTTGTCTCGTGAGTCTAGGAGGCTCAAAAGGGTACATATATATAGTCAGAAGAGTTCATAGATCGCAGCTGATTGATAAGGCAACGGATAGAGCAACATATCGTGGTCTACATGTTGATATATTGATGATTTATTCCGGTTGGAAAAGAACGAATTATTCAATTCTGAGCAACTAACATTTTTAACGTTTTTAAATCTTTGACGACTGAAGTTCAGTTGCTAAACGTTGATATTGCAAGATAAATCCTGCTTTTTTAGTGGATGAAGTAATTGGCATAATGGTTGCGTGTGGATGATCTCAGTCCTGTTTGCAAAATAATGATTCTGTTCGAAAATGTTTTTACCGCAAAGAGATAGATTCGACTTGAGCACGTAAGACAAAGGAAGCTACACACATTACGGAGATATATAGAAATCGTTTTTTGTTTTCTTCGAAGATAAAGCAGTTGGATCGATGCAAATCGTGATATTCTGTTTGTGAAAGATCACATTCCTGTTGAAGAATTAAGTCATACAATTTGAATTTGAAACTTTGGATGTTTCTATTAAAATGCAAAGGGATCGTGATGAAAGAGGTAAAGCTAATCTTTGAAATTAGTTGACAGAGTCTCATTGTTGCTAGCAATTGAATGATGCAAAAGATTAAAGAATTGTGGCAGTACTTATGTGGATGATCTAATCCCTGTTGGAAAAAAACAATTATTCAGTTCTGAAGAACCAAGATTGGACCATTATGCTAAATAGGTGATTGGACGTAAAGGCAAAAAGATTCAACTGTTTCTGGAAATTTGTTGAAGGAATTCTACAGATAGGAGCAGCTTTAATTTGTGTTTGTATGTTGATGATTTCATACGGCTCGGTAAACTACAGTGGTTCCTTTAATAGTTAAGCTGCTAAAATCTCCGAATAAGCAGCTGCTAATTCAAAGGCAGTAGCATCGTTTTCATCTAGAATCTTTTTATGGCTGCTTTGAATGTTGGAAAGCTTGCCAATTGAATCTAGTAGAAAAGCAAAGCTACGAAAGTAGTTGTCCTTCAACTGTTAGGGTTTTCAAATTGATGAATGGTTCTGCTGGAATAGAATTGTGATTTCGAATGAAGATTCTGTAGGACATGGAAAATTTGAATATCTGCAAAATGGCTTCTTTGAAGATCTAAGAAGGATAGTTTGAGCAAAGTGTTCTTTTGGCGAAGGGTGTCATAATTTACCTGAACCAAACACACGAGCAAGGGATAATTTTTTTAGCGATTGCATTGAATTGAGAAAGCTTGCAAGAAGAAAAGAGATAAGAAAACTCTGTAAGAGACAACAAATATTTTTACCAAACAGAAGACCCAGAATAGATTTTGAATAATCATATCAAATTAAGATTTCTCTCAATGGGAAGCAAGAAAAGGGAGAAATTTTGATGAGGAATGAAAATTGAGGCCCCTTAGAGCAATTATTATGAGTAGGGACATCTCTCAACGGGAAAAGAGGATATGAGAAATCTCTGAGTGAAAAATGCAGGATTCACTATATTCCAGACGCCAGAAGAGTAACCGGACTTCTTTTGGCAATAATACCGACCTGAAATCACTTCTTGAGGTTGGAGCTTAGAGCAGGAGAAAACAAAGAATAGGAAACGAAACACTTGTATCAAAGACAAGACAAAGAAGATCTCCAGCAATTATTATATCAAATTGGAATAGTTCTCCGTAAGGACTAAGAGTAGGAGTGAAAAATCAAAAAGGAGAAACATTTATTTATTTGCAGCGAATTCTTGACAAGGGAGACATATTTGTGAAATTTTATTGACTTTGTGGGAGGTAAGATGAGACGAAAACTGTAAGTGAGAAGAAAATCGCTCAGTTTGTATTCAGAACGAGTTGCAGATGGTTCAAAGTGATTGAAATCACTTCATTTCAATATAATTTTGTTGACAGGTGTTCAAGAATGTTTTAGAGCAAAGTTGCTCTTGTAAAATGTGATATCATCGCCTGAAAAGAAATCGCACTGGTTTAAGTTATCTTTCTGCATTTATAGCAACGACATACCTAGCCTGAATATGAAAACTTTTGTAAACATGGCTGGGGAAAAGGTTGGCGAATTCAAAATGGCGAAGAGCAAGCCAACTTCTCTTGATGGTGACGTGAAATCAAATGTTGTCATCAAAAAGGCGAAAAACTTACGAAACGGCTTAAAGAAGAATTCGAGTGAAGAAATAATCGAGGCCGGAAACTCAACTGCACTTTGCCTTGGCGTAAAGAATGATATGAAAAAGAAAATAAAAGTTATCAAAACAAAGAATCTCCGGACAAGCAAAACATCGTTTCTTAAACGAAAGAAATGTGCGAGTGAGCTACCAGGGAGGGTTGGTAGAAGGTCAATGAGTGAAATTGAAGACAACAAAGACTCTTGTAACGGCGATGTTACGATGCATAATCGAGAGAAGGACGTTGAAAATATCGTAACAGGTAATGACGATTCTATTGATTATTCAGAGAGGGATGGTGCTGAAAAGTCATTAGCAGCTGAATTGGTGGATGATAAAGACTCTTGTAACGTCGATATTGCGATGAATCATGGAAAGAAAGATGCTAAAAGCAGTGTTACTGATGATGAAAGGAGGAGTAAAACGAAAAGGAAACTGGCAGTTGCAATCAGGGGTGATAGAGAATTACGTAGCATAGATTTTGCGACGAATTATCGATGGGAAGATGCTAAAAACAGTGTTACAGATGATGGAAGAAAGAGTAAAATGAATAGGAAACTGGCAGTTGAAATCAAGAGCGACGCAGCTTCATGCAACGGCGCTGTTCCGATTCGCTATCGAGAAAAAGACGTAAAAGATAGCGTAGCAGATGCTGGGGAGCTCTCAAAGAGCGAAGATCTTTTGAAGATTGGAGGCAACAAAGATATCATCTTTTGTGGGAGTGACGAAGTTTTCCGTGATGATGACGTATCAATGTGCCGAAAGGAAAGTGTAAGCTGCGAAGGAGATGCAGCCTGTCGCGGGAAGGAGAGGAAACCCTTTGCTGAGTCTAACATAACTGATACAATCAAAGTCGTGAAGAATAGAGTGAGGCTGCAAAATTGTAAGAGCACTGCAAAATCTAAAGTTTCCCCAAGCGAGGTGCAAGAAGTTGCATCTGGAAAGAGAGCGACAAAAAGGCGGAATGGCACTAAAGCTGAAGAGAACTCTGCGAAATATAGCAAGAACAGTGAAACTAGCTCTGCAAACAATACTCAGTTACAACGTAGGATTTTAGCTAATGCTCGGGAACGAACGCGTGTTCATAAACTTAGCGAAGCATTCGATCTCCTGCGCAGCGCAATTCCAAGCTACACTTCTGATCAGAAATTGTCGAAATTGTCGATTTTACGAATAGCTATAAGTTATATTTCAGCGCTTGGATGTTTAGTGGATTGTGAGAAGTCATCGAAAGCAAAACGAATGTTTGCAGTAAGTGTGGATAATTGTACAATGGCGTTACAGTCAGAGTTTGGGAGAGCTAAAGGCGCTAGAAGGTTTCAAAATGCAATAGAGTTGGACGATGAATCTTCAAAGGATAGTTGATGTACAGTTTGACAGAGCATTGTTATTGAAGTTTGCCATGTTGGTTTGAATGCGTTTGTTTTGTGTTTCGTGTGTGCTTTCTGTGCGACACGAAAAGCTATTGGTTTTCATTGACACGCCAGAACAAAGCGATTATTGATTGCAAGCGAAGAGATCTCTAAAGTTGATTAACCAAGCCGCAATTGTAACTATGGCAGAAAACAAGGGCATATTTTGTAATACAATGACAACAGTTACATTTGATTGACATTTCTATTCAAAGTGGTTAGCGACTGCAGACAAAGGAAATTCTCTCAACAAGTGATTCAAAACAGACAAAGCCGCAGAAGTGTCCTGGAAACTAGTAGGGCAAACTCTCGCCTTGTGCAAGCTAAAGGTGGTTTTTAAGAAAAGTTACGTCCTTATAACAAAAGAAGACAGTCAAATCTAAAGTTCAATCTTGCGATTTCGTTTATTTGATTCAGGAGCCGAGCAGAACGCGTATTTAGGGCCTTAATGAAACGATTACAAAACAGCTCCTGAATCAAATAAACAAAATCCATCTCGCAGAACTTTAGATTTGCCCTTGTTCTCTCGTTATATAAGCACATAACTTCTCTTAAAAGCCACCTTTTGATTGCACAAAGTGAGAGTTTGCCCTACTAGTTCGGGGAAATTTTAGCGGCTTTGTTTGTTTTGAATTACTGGTTGAGAGAATTCCCTTTGTCTGCAGTTGCTAATCGCTTTGAATTGAGGTGTCACTCAAAAGCAACTGATTCTATTGTATTACAAAATCTGCCTTGGTCATTGCAGAAGGAACAAAAAGTAGATTGTATAGCGAGTGCAAATTTTGTAGAACAAAAGATTAAGGCTTCCTTGAGACAAAGTGATTTGCTTTTCTGAATAATAGATTTCGCACCTCTGAATGCACTAAATCAAATCAAAATAAACAGAGAAAGCAAAACAGTATGGCCGGCTGCATTGAAGGTGTGAAATCCATTCTTCAAGCTGTCAAATCGCTTTGTGTTTATCAGACCTATATTACAGAGCATAGCCTCCAAATCTTTTCTTTTGTCCGAAGTTCCCCTGGGACGCTGACTCATCCTCTGATCAGATTGCGTTTTCTCCTAAAATTGACCAATCAGGTGCCGTCATTTCATCACTTCCGCGTTTCGCAGCTAGATTTAGGCCATTTTGGGTACCCCCCAATAAAAAAATATTGCACGCTCGAATAAATCGAATTTTTTGAAAATTTCAACGGGAACAGGATGCTTATACATAGGACCACAAGTGTTCATGTAACCCCCTTGCCATCACCTAGGATTGAAAAATTATGGCGATTTGAATGTTTGTCTTTGGTATTTTTTCAAACAGGTAGCGGCATCCTGCTCACCCTCCCCCCAAAAATTAGTTTTTTAGCAAAATTATCAAAAATATACATATTTCCATGAATAAATCTTCCGAAATTTCCGAAATTTGCGCTTTACTTTGCCTTGACTTGCGAATTTGCGACACCTCCAAACTCTGTCCTTCTTTTCTGTATGGTAACTTATGCCTCTCTCTGGTCTGGACACAACATAACAGGAAAAGGCGGGAAAAGAAATCTTTAACGGTGGCGGTGTCGTCATGCTGTTGTTGGTAAAATCATTTATCGCCTCAAATATTTGTTCACAAATCTATAAGAAGATTGTTGATTACCATTGAAGTTGAAGCAAAGTATCGAAATAACTGCCAATATCTTTAATTCCCGCGCTTGGGATGGAGTGTGAGTGAAACCAAACTGACAGCATTGCAAACAATTCTCAAAGAAGACGACGGCATTGCATCAGGAGCGATCAAGATCACGATGAAGTAAGTTTTCCAGATCACGATGAAATAAGTTTTCCTTCTACTTCGTCTTGCAGTGAGGGCATTTCAAATTTTTACATTCTTATCAAAAGACGATTTTGACAACGATTTCCGCTCAATTTTTACAAGAAAGAAGCCGCCTGTGCTGTGTGAAATTGTAAAATTCAATTTTGTAAAATCTAGGAGAAACTTTTACCCCGGGAAGAACTGGGGTCAAGTTTGTTGTAAAAGTTAGTGCACGAGTTTATAAGAAAATAAAAATTTGGGCCAGTTGTGAAAGTAATAAATGTTTCTTAGATTATCAGATTTTGAGTAGCTACTCAAAGTTTACCTGTACCCCCGTGAACATCAAAACAAAGATTTTTGAAGCCTTTCCAATGTTTAGACATATAACAATCTTCATGTTTACTACCTGTGCCCCGTGAACATTTCGAGACAATGTTTTTGAAGCCTTCCTAATGTTTAGACTTTTCTCAAGTACCTTCCAAGCCCCTTCCGAGCAACATGATACAATAACCAAGTGAAAATAAAGTAAAAATATCCCAAGGACTTCCTGTATCATAATAAATAGTTTCTTCCCAGAACACGTATTTTTTTATAAGAAAGGGTAAAAAACTCAACTCTCAGATCGCCAAAAAATTGCAAAACTCCAGCACTGGGAAAATATAACTTAAGAAACAATTTATTTTATAAAGATTAAGGAAATCCTTGACATATCTTTATCTT
Source organism: Aurelia coerulea (assembly GCA_039566865.1). Taxonomy (NCBI): domain Eukaryota; kingdom Metazoa; phylum Cnidaria; class Scyphozoa; order Semaeostomeae; family Ulmaridae; genus Aurelia; species Aurelia coerulea. Next base: position 47,121,739 of record CM076943.1, read on the forward strand.
ATTTTCACTTGTTTCCTGTAATACTTAGCATTGGAAAGGCTTCAAAAACCTTGTTTTGAAATGTTCACGAGGGCACAAGTAAGGAACATGAAGATTGTTATGGAACCTATATCAAACTCAGAGAACTGAAACTCTTTAAGGAGCTTTCAGCACTGACCCAATTCTTAGTTTCTTGTAAAAAAGTATGTGTACAGCAGTTTCTAATAATATTTGGCGATCTGAGGGTTGCGTTTCTTAAAAAGCAGCTTGGTAATTGTTGTCTGTGAAATTTGTGTTGTTTTTACAACTCCAACAAACCTTTTGATACAGGGGTAGACTTATGATTTTAGTTGGCAAAATTCTTGTATATTCTCTCTTGTCGAGACATATCGACATCAGCCAGTCAATGCAAAAAATTTGTTCATGGCGCGTTCTTTGAAGAAGATGTTGCCGATGTTGCCAAGTCCAAGACGCGGTTTCAGATTTTAATAAAACTGTTGTCAAGCTCTTCCAGTCAGCAGGCATTGCATTTAAACGAGACTATTCTTTTCTTTTCCCCATTTTTAAAGAAACATTTGAGACGATGAATGATTTTACCAACAAAAACATGACGACACCGCCACCGTTAAAGATTTCTTTTCCCGCCTTTTCCTGTTATGTTGGGTCCAGACCAGAGAGAGGCATAAGTTACCATACAGAAAAGAAGGACAGAGTTTGGAGGTGTCGCAAATTCGCAAGTCAAGGCGAAGTAAAGCGCAAATTTCGGAAATTTCGGAAGATTTATTCATGGAAATATGTATATTTTTGATAATTTTGCTAAAAAACTAATTTTGGGGGGGGGGGGGAGGGTGAGCAGGATGCCGCTACCTGTTTGAAAAAATACCAAAGACAAACATTCAAATCGCCATAATTTTTCAATCCTAGGTGATGGCAAGGGGGTTACATGAACACTTGTGGTCCTATGTATAAGCATCCTGTTCCCGTTGAAATTTTCAAAAAATTCGATTTATTCGAGCGTGCAATATTTTTTTATTGGGGGGTACCCAAAATGGCCTAAATCTAGCTGCGAAACGCGGAAGTAATGAAATGACGGCACCTGATTGGTCAATTTTAGGAGAAAACGCAATTTGATCAGGGGATGAGTCAGCGTCCCAGGGGAACTTCGGACGAAAGAAAAGATTTGGCGGCTATGCTATATTACAGGAACAAAGACAGATTTGGGAAGACAATAGCACGAGTTGGTTTTGATTGACACTGCATTTCAAAGCGATTAGCGATCGCAGACAAAGGAAATTCTCTCAAGCAGTAATTCAAAACAAGCAAAGCCGCAAAAGTTTTCCTGAAACCCAGGTGGCTAGCTCGCTCGTTGTGCATTCCAGAAATTGTTTCTAAGAGCAACCTTGAGCATAGATCGAAAGAAGAAGGATACATCTACACATCTGCCACCGGCATTTAATTTATTTGATTCAAAAGCCGATTGGGAGGCGATTCAATTCTCTTATTTTTTGTGTGTAATCAAAACAATTACTGCTCAGCTTCTGAATAAAGAAATAGAATGCCCGAGGTAGATGTGTAGATGTTTCGATATATGCTCATATTTGCTCTTAAAACCAATTTCTAAAATTCACAACGAGCGTGCTAGCTACTCGTGTTTCAGAGAAACTTTTGTGGCTTTATTTGTTTTGAATTTATGGTTGAGAGAGTTTCCTTTGACTGCAGCCACTAGTCGTTTTGAATTCAGGTGCCAACAAAAGCATCTCATGCTATTGTGTTACAAAATCTGTCCTTGTTTATTACAAGGTGTTTCAGAAACGCAACCCAACCTTATTCGAGATTCTTCAGCAAATAACAATATTTGAATGAGTTTGACGCATACAATCTGAAAGAACAACCTATCTTCTTTTCAATGATATCCAGGTTTGGCCTATTGATTGAATTATTCATCACTTAATTGGTGTTTTTGTAAGGATGGCCTATTTTAGATGCCAGAAAGTGTGATGAGACCGAAGATGAGAGAAGCTAGCTGAGCAATTAGGCCCTTTAGATTGCCTTAAAATGCAATCAAATTTTTCTTAACTAATTAATAACTGATAAAATTTTGAAATGAAAAGCATCCCACCAAACCAATTTTGGACCTTCATATGGTCATAAGGCCTAAGTTTACCTCAAATGTTTCTCCTTCAGCCAGCCACATTTTGCCTTATTGACACATATAAGGGGCCTAGTTTGTAGCACCTTATATAAGCGCAATTGAACAGATTTTTAAATCGTTTGTTATTTTCATCGCGGATCTCATTTTCATAATTATCGTAATTCTATTCTCAAAATTCGCCACTGGATGAGGGGGTCTGGGGGCAAAGCCCAAAGCAAAGCCCCCAGGAAAATTTTCGGGGACACGCCCTTTACTTTGGCTTAGAACACTTCTACCGATCACATGTTACCTGGTGGTGAAATAGAATTGTTGATCATTTCGTAACAGTTGTTTAAATTGGCATCCCAAGGAAACTATTTTTGTAAAAATATGATGTTCCTTGGTTTAGAATGCATCCCATCTTTACCAGTGCCCAATTGAAAACTTTCATAATTAGGTAACAGTATTTTCATGAATTACCACCACAGGAAAATTTTTGCGCAAACCAACTATAATTTGTCCCAGAACAGTTCTAACAATCCAATTTGCCTGGCCTCAAAATTGAAATCTTGACAATTCTGTAATATTTTTATCGAAAATTTTTCAAAAATCCAACCTATACATTGGCTTAGAACGACTCTCCCAGTCACTTTCCATCATTTCTCCGAAAGAATCTTTCCCTACTACCCATCCTATACAGAACTACTTTCTCCTCATTTGGTTTGTGAAAAAGATCTTGACTAAGATCTTCCACAAGCTATGTTGTTGAGATATCCAAGCTCGGAGGGCACATAGAACGGGGGTCTAGGGCCTTCGCGACCAGAAAAAAATTCCGAATCTGTGCCCTACAGATCGTTGGAAAATGCAATAAGATACCCTGGGTACCAGCCTCTCGTCTGGTACCCAGGGTAGCAATAAGACAGCAAGATTGTACAAACCGATACTCACATTATAATTGGCAAATATTATCGGCCTTACCCCCCCCCCCCAATAATTTTACACCGGAATTAGACAAATTAGAAAAGTGGTCCTGGAGACTATTGGGGGGGCGACCGCCCCTCCTTGCCCCCCCCTCCCGGCGCTTCTGATGCCAGAAAGTGATGGGACATTTACATAGACTGATTATATGTTCGTAGGTTATCGCTATTGATAGGCTGATGGACGCTATAACTACGACTCATGGACTTACGCTTCCAGAAACGGACATGGCCTAAATCACCTGCTATTTTTTCTTGAAACCACCGACCCTAAATCGCCGCAAAAAGTGGTTTTCCTGAAGTGCCACACTGCAAAACAAGCTATCAGTACTTAGATGAATGTTTCTTCAAGCTATTAAAGCAAAAAAATCCTACCCATAAGTGATTTACATGTACGAAAAACCCATCTGTATGAGAGAGCCATTTTATCATCCTCAGTAAATGCATTTAATAGGAATAAATTTTGCTCTTCTTACCATAGGGCATCAATCAAGTGCCTCTTGGCCTGAAATGTTCTGACAAAATCTGGTTTGTGACTTTTTACGCCAAAAAAAGAGGTTGATTTTCCTCTTACAGCATGCTACATTTAAAATTGGCCATATGCACTAAAATATCGATTAAGCGATAAATAATTCCATTAATGTCTCCAAACTGCATATCATTAGAAATATGAAATACTGCACTTTCAGACGATATACATTTCATCTACTAAAATCGTATCAACTTTTAACCCTATTTGGACCGCCCTACTAAACTTTCTCAAATATCTACACCGCTGTTGTAGATATGGTGCTGCAACTTGTTACTTTTCCTGTGGGAGTAAAATTCTATGACATGCATCTTCTGATTGAATGGCTTGATAGAAACTTTCGATACTTATCTGTTTTTCTACCGTTGGACTTTTCAGAACTTTTGAATATTTTTCGAAATTACAGCGTATCTTACATTTCAACTCATTTGAGGATGTAACGTCATCAAATTTCTAAATCATAAACCAGAAGAATGACAGACTTTTTCTTGATACCATATTGTAAACATCCATAAACTTAGATTTTCTTCGAAATTATTTCATGTCGCATCAAACAGTTTAGAAATTCAGTTAAAAAAAAATTCTTGAAATCTTGAGAAAGAAGAAAAACACTCTAATTTTGAAAAGATTGAATGTTTCAGAAAATTCCAACGGTAGAACTAGAGAGAAATCGCTGAAGTTTCTTTGAAGTAATTCCGTTCAAAGATATAGGTCATAAGATTTTACACCAGCCTTTTTAAAGATTTGGAACCTATGCTTGAATCAGATAAATGTTTGGAAGGCTACAGGCTTTCAAACTTCCAAACATTTTTTAATATTCATCTAAAATGTTAGAATACATGTTACAACCTACTATACTTTCTAATTGCTATACACTATACAACACTACAAGAACGGTAACCACAGGGAGCAACAGAAAATGACTACCCCATAGTCGTAACATAAAGAAACATCCAACCTAATTATAACTAAATATAAGGAGTCACACATAAATGATTAAGTAAATACTGAGATGTGTTTCACGTCGGATGCCAGGCTAGCAAAAGTGCATGACGCCGAGGAACGATGAATCCAGCCTGGAGAAGAACAACGACAACAGTTGCTGCCAGCATTGCTTCCCATCCAAGATCCCCATTTTTTCATTTCATTTCATTTCATTTCATTTCATTTCATTTCAATTCATTTCATTTCATTTCAATTCATTTCATTTCATTTCATTTCATATGTTTCATTTCATTTCATATATTTATTTAAAGTTGGTATTTACATAGTTTTAAAAGAATAAAGCTAATTTACACCAACTATTTACAATAAACCTAAAGTAATACATGCTAATTTACAATTAAAGGAATTCAGTGTCTATTTACAAATGGTTCCATCCCAAGTTTTAATTTCCTTTTTGAAAGCTGCAACAGACGCTACATTCTTCCCCATTGCAACAACACCCAACGCCCACACTGTAAGATCAGGGGTGCCTCCATCACAATATGAAGATTCGAATATTAAAAAAGAAGATTTAACATGGATGAATTGCCATATTACAATCATGTATGCCGTGCATCAAACGTGAAACAGACATTTTCTAACTCACCTGGTATTTTTGATTGTAGGATTGATTTCATTGATTGCATTGATTGCATGATTGCATGATTGGACGATTACAGCTGCACAGAAAACAAAATTTAGCTGATTTTTCTATCTTGTGTACTTGTTTAGCAGGACACCTGGCAATATTGTCACTCGTGTAAATCGCGTCCTAAACGCTGTTTTTCTCCAAATAGAATCACAATCCAAAACTCAAATATCATCCTAATTTTCGAATTTTCTTTTGACTTCAAATAATTGCATTAATTGCAAATTCCTCTCTGCCTTTTACCTGCAGTCGAAATTTTAATGGAAGAACGATAATATTCATATGCAGGTGCATGTCGGAAGATATCAATGGTTTGCAAGATTGCTCTAAAAATTTGCATTACAATTGCTCAAGTTGCGAAATCTTCCAGTTGGAAAACATATGTTTAAATTTTAGTTTGATATGTAAATGTAATGCTGAAAAGGCCTACTACTGAATTTATCTATTCAGTAGAACCAATGTAAAATTGACGGTTGTGTTTTCGTTGACATGGCCTAACAGCTGGGGAGCCTTGATCAAAAAGGCAACTATTTGGGAATTTGGAAGCTGATAAAAAGAGCAGTTAAATATGGCCAAATGATGTAAGTATCGAGGTCTGTTTTTCTAGCATTTTATAGAATTTATCCAAAGAGTTTTCAATCAAATTGCTGTTTCTTTTATATCTGTTGTGTAGTATTTCAATGAGAAGAAATATTCTTCGCAGAATGATGGTGATAATACAAGATAGCTTGCATAGCAAAATAACAATCATGCTCCTTTGTGGCCTTCATTCCAGTTTGAAAACATCCACGAGGTTATCTTGTTGCCCGGGGGGGGGTACTCCAATTGTGGCCTGACAGGGGGTCCAGTCGCAAAAATTTTGAAAAATACCCTCATGGTAGTATATTTTTACAGAAACTCCCAAATGGTAGTTCGTGGACCTAAAATTGGGTCATTTGGTAGCATCTAGTAGTGAAAATTTTCTGCAGTTTTTCAAAATTTTCTATTGTGAAAACTGATTGAACAAAGCAAGAAAACTTCAAAATTTATTGATTATTATTGCTGCAAGGACCATATTGCCATGTGGAGGAGCATACTGGGTTGAAATCTAATAACTGGCCAGGAATCTTGGAATACCCCCAATTGGTAGCAGGAGTTTGACAAATAGGGCCATTTGGTAGCCATGTCGTAAGACACTCAAACCGACTGGACCCCCTGTTAGGCCATAATGGGAGTACCCTCTCTGGGTCTTGTTGTCTCGAGGTAATCGTATCTATGCATTTATGCATGTCTTCCGATTTAGGTCTCTTCCTTTGGAAATTTTCAAAACTTTGAATGATCTGAATCCATCCTTCATGAAAGATGATTTTCAAATTAGAGCCTCTAACTATTCATCGCGAAATCCTAATGATCTTATTAATTATAGGGCAAATCAGGTTACTTTTGGCACAAACAGTCTCGAGTTCGTAGGCCCACAGATCTGGCTATGGCTATCACTCCATGGTTGGGAGGTTTTTATGAATGCAAGCTGCTAAATATTTAGTTTATTCATACGAACTTCTATAACAAAGAAATAATGAAGGATTCATCTCAACAGACAGCAGTCTGATTTCCTAAGGGCCTGTTTATATTGGAATCTCACCTGGGCGAGGTGAAATATTTCCATATAAACGAGACACTACCGGTATGGTGAGGTTTGTTGGCTGTCTTCCTCGATTTTTCTATTGGTTAATTCGTTCCGATTTCACGGATGAGAGATTTTACTCCATCTTGCCTCTCAACTCCAGGGCTGACAAGCGAGGTAACAAATCTCATATAAACAGTGGATGAAATTTATCTTGCCTAGGTGAGTGAGTTTCTATCATGAAAAAGGACAATTTATGCAATGAACAAACTGCAAAGTTATAACCAATGAAACTTTGATTCAGTTTAAGAAACAAAAATCCAGTGACCGACTTTGCTCCAATCTGACCAATTTAACCCCACTCTGATGTGTAGCTCACAGTTGCAAAAATCGTAACGTCTAAGAAGCTATCCAAAAAGCTGCCGGGTGTCCTAAAAAAATAATACCGTTTGAAAAATCACCAAAATTTGATTTCATGACCGATCTTCAATTTTCTTTTTTTGTCAAATAGATCAAGGACTAAATGATTTTTCAAGATATAGCTGATCTTGTAATTCGCTCAAAACTCAGCAAATTTAGCTCTTTTTATGGCTACCTAGTTTTGAATCATGCTGCAAAGAGCACTGATGTTTGCCAGATCAATTTCTTTGTGCATGTAAAACTTCTAGTTTGGTCATAAATGACAGAAAGAAAAGCGCAATATTATTGGAGACTTCAGGGATGATAAAGAATCTGAAAATTTGACATTTTAGGCAAAAACTTAGGCAAGATTGAGTAATTGGCTGAAAACTATAGCTCAAAATAAAGTTTTTCAACAAGTAGTTTTTCTGCCTTGCTGTATCAAAAGCAAACATTTTATCATCTATGAATATATTTGAGTCTTTGACAAAACAATTGAAAAACTTTTTCATCACTAGTCTGCTAATCAATTTATTTTGAAAATTTTTTGAACAGGAGTGCTTTTTTGGGACACCCGGTATATCAATTGTAAAGATGCAAGACGCCGCTGAAGCAGGAAAAACTTTCATTGTCAATTGATATGAACTTCTAATGTATTGATGGAGATTTGATAACATGGCTCCTGATCCAAATACTTGACCACTAGGATTAACTATCTGTGTTTCTGGATTATTTCAAATCAGTCATTTTACATAAACTAAATATAGCGGTACCAAGCAACCTCATTTCAAACCTCTCCATACCATGTACCCTGTCGCATAAAAATGTCCCATAAGTGTACCATGTCGCATAAAAAATTTACTGAAAGTGTACACAAAGAATTACTCCAAGAGACCTCTAAAAATTCTCCTTTCTATATATACCCTGTCGCATAATTTCATTTCAATTATAATACCCTGTCGCATATGTTTTGTCAGAAAAAGACACCCTGTCGCATAATTATTACCGCAAAAGGACACCCTGTTCAGCAGCACATCCCGCCAGGTCAAGTATAGGAGAATCCCCCCCCCCCCCGGGGACGGCCCTTCTGTCCAAACCTGAAGCAAACGCAGTCGGAGGCTTGGATAACCATATGAGTAAATAAACGTGCAAAATTGATATCATCTCCGCTATTTTCTCGTGTAATTTGAACAACTGTACAACAATTACAACAATGTGCGAACCTGTCCTCGAATTGTCCTCTGTTGCCGTCATTTTAAAGTGTACCTACCAGGGACGCGGGAGCGATGGTAGGGCAAGGGGGCGAAGAAAGCCGAAAAATCGGAAGGTCCGGGGGTACTCCCCCGGGAAAATTTTTGTGGCCACGCCCTTTAGAATGGCATAAAATGCTATCAAAAATGTTTCAACGAACATTAATCATGTTCTTTCACGAATTGTTTCGGCTATTTCTCCACATATCCTCATTCCGAATCACATAAGATCGCATATTGTTTATTTTAAAGTTGCAATTGGCAGTCATTTTTCGTTACCAGTGTATTTCTGATGAGGGAATGAAGCTATGGCGGCTTTCTATCAACCTTCAAAGTAAATATTGTTTTTCATTGAAGGGCACCTATGCCCCCTTGCCCCCCTTAGGAAAGGGCAGGAAGGTTGCTTGCCCCCCTGCGCCCCCCTCTCCGGCGTTCCTGGTTACCTACTATGCATACGCAATTTTTTCTGAGGACAACCGTCCCATAAAACCTCGACGATTTCTATCTCCAGCAAAATCATTTATCTCTGCGCTTCGTTTTCCAGATAAAAAACGCGCTGCAAAATGATGTTTGCAATGATTAGCAGGAGAAAAACAGGCTGTATTTTCTGTCGCTTTGAAATTGAACAACATGGGTGCACCCAACGTGACGTAGGCCTAAAACGTGCAATCTCTGTGCCTTAATCCCGGGGGGGGGGGGTACTTGACTAGGGAAGTGACGGGGGTGTGCCGAAAACCTCTCCACACCCTGCACCCGGTCGCATAAAAAATAGGCCAAAAGTATACCCTGTCGCATAAAAATTTTGCCTCTCAAATACAGTGTAGAACACAATTTTTGCTTGTGATACCCTGTCGCATAAAAATTTTGCCTCTCAAATACAGTGTAGAACGCAATTTTTGCTTGTGATACCCTGTCGCATAAAAATTTTGCCTCTCAAATACAGTGTAGAACGCAATTTTTGCTTGTGATACCCTGTCGCGTAATTTTTTTACCTATTATAATACCCTGTCGCATAATTTTCGCTAGAAAATGACACCCTGTCGCATAATTTTTACCGCAAAAGGACACCCTGTTGAGCGGCACATCCCGTCAGGTCAAGTATGGGAGTGCCCCCCCCCCCCCCCGGGGCCTTAATGCAGTGCAATAGACAATGGTGTGATTGTTAATCCTGATTAAGAACATAAATAACGAAGTTCATGAATTACTCAGCGAATTATTGGACAAGAGAAACGCTGCATTGTAGAGTTCTCAACCGGAAGAGCAGGTTTTATTAACGAGTGCTGCATACGGGTTAAAAACGTTCACCAATTACAAGTATTTTTTATAGGAAACTAACTCAAATCTTTCATGGTCAAAAATTTTAGAAACTCCAGTACTAGAAAATAAAACATAAGAAACCGTTTTGTTGCGATAAAGTAAATCCTTAGCATACTCTTTCTTTACTGTCACTTATTTCCTGTCTTATATTAATCGGAACGTACTTGAGTCATTTCTACCTACACGTTGGAAAAGCATCAAAAAGCCTTGTTTTGGAATGTTCATGAGGGCACAGGTAATGATGATGATTGTTAGAAACTCGTAAGAAACTCTGAGTACTGAAAATCTGATGAGGATATTAAGAAACTTTCGGTACTGGCATAATTTCTTAGTTTCTTGCAAAAAAAAAATGAGTGTACAATTCGAAGGGACTTTTGGCCTAGATATAAATGAAGCCATTAAAATACCCATTGCTTAACTAGCTATGCCGAAGGGCCCAACAATGAAACTTTTTAAAAAATCATCAAAATTTGGTAAAATCACTGATCTTGAAATTTCTTTTATCTCAAGGATCAAACTAACCTTAGAAATTTCTTCGAAGTTAACCCGAAGTATCACCAAAACTGTTTGCTGGCGTCCTTGTCATGGCTCTATGTTGTGTCATAACTTCAGCGTATAAACATCAGAATTTTCAATAAAAAAAGTGCTTGAAAAATCAAAAGCGAGCATTGCAAATTCACAGGTTCTATTACGTTCCCGATAACCAGGACCGGAGGGAATAGTGGGGATGTGGGGGATGTGTAGCACCTGTCAACTCTCATTCGTAACTCAACAAACGCACGCAGGCTCAAAAAACGTGATAGAAACGTTGTATACACGTTCTATAAAAACTTAAAAGTAAGCAATGCAAATCGTCGGTCTTAACAAGGCTTTAGCACCCAGTAATCCTACAAAGAAATTCTAGATCTTTGTTTACTAACACTCAACTCTCAATTCATAAAGAATTTATCAATACCCCTGAACAAATGCATTTCTCACTACCAATGCGAGACGCTGCTGTGTAGAAAAATAAGCAAGGCAAATCCTCTGCATGTGAGTATGTTATTAATTGCTTTGTACAATAACTTGCTTGCAGAACTAGATTTATTCATAATTCAATCTCTAAAACAAACTAAATTCTGTAAATTTATGAATGAAATGCAAAATAAGAATTTTAATCCTGCGTCTTATGTCCTCAGGGATTTCTTCATGGTGCTTTGTTTCGAAAGGGCTTTTGTTAGTTGAAAACTTGGTACACAAATAAACTAAGAATATACCACACGAACCTATTGATAGAATTGCAGGATGTGTACATAGTTTTCATTGCGGCAAGGAGAGTCAAACGTTTTTCGATGGCAAGTCTACACATGGTGGACGCATGGTTATTCGCTGCTATGGCCTAAATGGACGACCAATTACAGATAATGAAATCCAACACGTATTCAAGTAATTAGAGATTGTTTGAAATATTAATTTTCATCGGCAGGTTAAATTGCAGTTTAAATAAATTACTAGAATTTCATCGTATTTCACGGTGTCAAACTGTGTTTTGAATGAAAAGGAGTTGAAGGAAGAATGGATTGTTTTCATAGCAGGTTTAATCGGAATTTGGTGATATATTGTCAGGAGAACTGCAAACATGCAAAATAATTTGATGTCATCTGGTCAGGTTGAAACGTTTAGTAGAAGAGAAAGTTCACAATTTTTCAACGACTTTCAGGTCAATCTGGTGATATGTTGGTTTTTTTGTAATGGGAATTTCATGGTGAAGTATTCATAAGCAGGTATGTAGAGTAGATTTGGGATTTGGTATGATATTTTCTTTACTCGAAACAGGTCAAAATTACGAGATCTATTTGAAACTGGAAAGGGTCTACTGCGGGTAAAATTGGTATGCCTGGGGAAAGGTAAGATGGGTAAGGCAAGAAATGTGAATGAATTTTATAAACATCTTCAGATACAGATTTTCTCTATGACAGCTACATCTGTTGGAATTACCATCCATGAAGTATTGAATATTGATCGAGCAGATCACAATCAACCCGGTTTTGGCAATCAACATTGCCCATTTCATCTTCATCCCAAACCAGTCCAATTTACCCCTGCAGACCGAAGTTATTATATGATGCCACCAACTGTTCGGTGACCTTCAGGGACGTAGGAAGCATCTGAAACTTGGAGGGGCACGACACTTCAAGGGCACTTTTATCTTAAGCTAAAGGGGCATTTCCTGAAAATACAAAGGGCACTTCTTTGTTTATTGCAAAATGTTGGGGGGGGCACGTGCCCCCAATGCCCCCCCCGGTTCCTACGTCTTTGGTGACCTTTTAATGTAGAGGATGGTGACGTGACAGGCTAAATGTGCCTTTTGTTTTTTTGTGATCTTATTTTACATCGATCTTTTTGCCCCTGTGGTACTGCCACAGTACCACAGGGGCAGTACAGCGTACCAAAACGTCCGGTACCCACAGTGCAAGGGCATACATACCATTGGAGCAGGAAAGCATTTTAAATCGAAATTTACAGAAAAATATTGAGGAAAAATCGAAACGAAAAATTGACAAATTCCGTGTCCCAAGTCCTCGAAAAGTGTCCTCGGTACCCGGCCTCGGTACCACAGTAATTCCTACCAGTAGCCAGTGTACCCAGTACCAAAGATATCAATTCCAGGTTCCTCCGTAGGGGTCAATACCCAGTACCATCCAATCAATACCTCCTGTTATCATCCTCAATCTAGGAAGATCCGAGGGAGATAGTCAACGTGCGAGAAAGTGTTCATGTAGAGTCAGGTGGGAGTAATATGGGTGAGATTGGGGCAAGATGAGTCAATGACGAATTCAAGGTTTTCACTGTTATCCTGCTATACATACTAGAAAATCAGTTCCCAGCATAAACAAAGACAGCTTTATTGATCAAGAAAGCTGCGCGTTTACAACCAACAACATCTTGCATCAATTTTCGAAGCAAGCATCAAGTGACTCGTTTTTTCTCTCTCCACACTAATAACTTTTATCTGGGTGTACCATTTTTATATGGCTAATACAGTTCATGCATAAAAGGGGGTACATTTCTGTGTAAACACGTATGAATTACATGCTTTGTTGGTCTTGCAGTTTGAAAAATATTATTTCCAGTTTAGATTAGTACTGTCCATCGATCATCGATCAATCGATTAATCGTCGAGTTCCAATTAATCGATTACCATGTTGGTGATCGAATATCAATATCATCGTGGTCGATGGACAGGCCTAGCTTGGATGCAGGTTTTGCAAAGCAGCTGAGAGAGTCTTGCTTCTATTTGCTGCCTACTCTACTGCATCGTTCCTCTTCTCGTTTGCTGTCTGTGTCTGGCTTTGTTATGGCCTCAATTGGAAACCGATTCCGCACTTTGAAAGCTATTGCCTGATAACTAGTTCCCAGGACAACGCAGCCTTCTTCTGACTCATCCTGGGTACTGGTAATAGTTTATTACCCTCTCCTTCTGCAGTGAAAGTTATAAACCGGTTGCTTGGGCGATTTGACTGAAAGGCCCTGAAAGGAGGTCGAATCATGGGTAGTTAGACACTGCTGGTGTGCTTCTATGGAGGAGCGCTGGATAATATGTATCTGCGGAGGAAATATTGTTTAGTACTGCGGAGGAGATATCGCGGAGGAAATATTGTTTAGTACTGCGGAGGAGATGCAGATACATATTATCCAGCGCTCCTCCATAGAAGCACACCAGCAGTGTCTAACTACCCATGGTCGAATTTACAGCAATCTAATAAAGATGCAAACAGTTTCTGAAATGGAGTAAAAAGATGGCGTGACTCAGTTTCAGAATCGCATTACTTAATTTGCCGCAAAGTTCAAAAATCTTCATCCACTAGATTTAGCCTCTTATTCACATCAAGTTTTAACAGATTAACTATACATTTTAATGAATGACGTCCAACTTTTAGAACAATGCGCCATTGTCTTATCGAAGGCTACTGTAATATGATTTGGGTAAATGTATAAATTGGCTATAAGATACTTGCTGACCATGACAAGTAATCAAATCAAAAATATAAACGTGGATATCTTGGACTGCTGGACGTACAATAGATTTTCATCCGTTGTGTGATCATGCTCTGACCCAACATAAGGCTCAAATCTTAAAAAAAAAAACGGAGTAAAATTCTATTGCAGTTTTCTTTGAAATAAATGGGTTGGAAGAAACTTAGGGTCTTTTGCTGTAAATCTGCGGTGGCAATTTATTGATATCTTCATTAGTTTCAATATGGCAGCATTTATTAAATTTGAGGCTATTATAAATCCTAAACTAGAAAAGCTATAGATATCTGGTTGCCACCATGTTATATAGTAGGCCTTCATAAACTGTGGTTTTCTCAAGGTTATATAATGTTTCCTCTAGTAGTTTAGGATTTACGATGCTTTGAATTTTTCAAAATTTTCCATGATTTTTTTCAAAAATTGTTATATTGCCACCATTTTGAAAAAAATCAAGATATTAAAAAATTTCCACGGCAGAGATACAGCAAAGTAACACAAGTTCCTTTCAAGCCATCCAATTCAAAGAAAAATGCCATAGAAATTTACACCGACCTTTTAATGATTTGAGAGATCTGACCCGCAGGTTACTGCAAAATAGAAAGATTTCGGAATCGGATGGTAAGTCTTAAGGGGACAAATATCTAGCATACATCAATTGAGACTGGGCGATATCACGAGTATTTTACCTGTCGACAACGAAATATTTAGCAAACAAGGATAATTAGATTGATGACATTTTCATCTAAATTTTGCTCAATTGAATTAAAATTTACTGTTATAGTCATTCTGCTAAAACGTCGTCGAAGCGGATTAGGTATTTGTGGGGGGTAACATAGGGGGGATAGAGACAAAACAAGGCCTCGTGTAATAAGTCTAACTAGGGTAGAATTACAAAAAACACCGCCATAAAACATTCACGAAACCTAGGTGGCTAACCCACTATAACTACATACGAACAATGACTATGCAGACAATGCGTGAATAGACAGTGAAAGTTGAAGGATGAACCTTAGTGTCTACGAATTGGGTAGATTCGTAAATACTGTAGTCCCATTTATCGCAACAAAAACAGCAACCACTCATTCTCGTTAGCTAGCGCGTCTTGCAAGTCTGACGGCGATAACTACAGCCATGTAATCAGCTTGGATCGATTCCATTCGAAGCCAGGATGATTCTAAACTCTAGAAGGAACTCCCATTGGTTGACGTATCAAGCTTCCTAATGATTGTTAAAAAGCTGGACTTGGGTAACCACTAACATATACTGTGTTTACGCCATTCTTCAACATTACATTCAAAGAGCATTATCACATTTCAAAATTACAGCTTTTGTCTTTTTTATCATAGATCATGATTCTTCGAACTGGTACAATGTCGAAGTTACTTTGAAGTTCTGACTTGGTTCGATGTTATATAAAGGTATTTTATATTATTAGCATATCGGGTGAGCCAGAAAAAAGTTCCCACATTTGAAAGTTCGTAGCACTACAAGTACTTCATGGATTTGAATGATTCAAATTCTAGTTAAAAGCCAAAAGATTGAGGTATTTTTGTGATTTTTCTCGTCTTTTTACGAGCACTGCAAATATAGGTAAATTCAACGTTGCAAACATTTCATGGTTGCATAATGACTTGATCAAATTGTTAGGACTCTCCTCACAAAGAACAATACGTACGGACGTTTCACCTCTCCTGAGAGTTACAAAACATAGATTCTCAAACAGATACTAAAGATTTTCAATCCCATAGCAATATATGTGCAGACGATATCCCTCACCCATGAGAAATTGCATTTTCTCTGTTGTTCTGATTGAGGAGTCCTTTATGATTTGATGAAGTATTTTAGGCCTTTTTCGGTCATTTTGCAACCACAACGTTTTTGTAAACTTGAATTTACCAATTGAGGGTGGTAAAGGGTATTTCGTGAAACGTGATCGGCCATATTCTTTTCTCGTGAAACGTGAAAAACCATTATTTATTGACGTGAAACGTGAAAGTGCAAACGTTGTCCGTGAAACGTGAAAGCCTATATCCATTTACGCGGAACGTGATTTGCAATAATTTCCATAAATAGATTAGCCTAATCTTATGGGTTACAAATGCTTCGAGAAACTAAGAAGTTTTGCATGAACATTATAGCATTTCTTGTGTTTTTGTTGTTGTTGTTGTTTTTCTTGTTTTTAACAAAAAATTGCAGTTTGGTGCAACAAATAATATTTATGCTTCCACGCGGCTTATACGATCATGCCCTTCACAGTTTCTTCAATTATCTCTTATTGTCATTTGGGTATGGGCTCTGGAACCTCAAGAAATACTATTGTCCAATAGGTGTTACTTTGCTCTATGGTCCAGCAGGCCCCATTCATCTCTTTAGGTGCTCAATGCTAGCCTGTGTTCCAGACCCTCCAAAAAGGATAATGCAGGCCCGTCAGAGCCAAAGGACTGTGATCCAGGGCATCGAATTTATACCAAAATTGGAAGTTTTAGATTCCGGATTGATTTTGGGCTTGAGACATACACCATAACATAGGGGTTAATTTGCCGCAAAACAGTTTCAAGATCAGGCCACAGAAAGCAGAGATATTGATCTAAATCAGAACTTTGTTTACATAACCTGTAGAGGCATGGTACTGTTTTGATGGCGGCCTACAATTGGTTGTTTTTCTAGGCTCAGACTTCACCGATCCTTTTCATTTTAGTCTTATTCTCATCCCCTAAATGTGTACTTCAAGGCAATGTTAAGCATGTTTGAATAGTTTGCCTTTTTGTGACCGTTTTTTAGACAATTGAACAATGGTATTTTTCTGAAAAATGTGTCCCTCAAAAATCAACTGTAAAATTCAAAGCTAAAGACAGAAAATATATGTTTCACTATACTCTTAAAAACAATTTCAAAAACTAGAAACACCTTTGTAGCAAGTTTCTACCAAAGGACTCTTGCCAATTCGTACCCAAACAGTTTTTTATGACTAAGTTTATTTCAAAAATCTCAATTTTGATTTCTAAAATTTTTAGATGCTTTAGCAACTAAATTTTAACAGACTACCAATGAATGGACTTAAGGTGACTGGACATCACTTACATGTTAAAACAATGTAATAATTAACATTTGAGACATTTTGCAAGGCATTTTGTTAAAATCTTAACTCTTAAATCTTAAAAAATTTACAAAATACGATTATCGCCTTGAAAAGTTTTCACTTGCTGCAGCAGGCTTAAATGCGAAAGAAATGACAAACCATCGACCTTGCATCGTTTTTCAACAACGGGGAAGCTTTCCGTCTCACCTTATCTAATTTTTCATAAAAAATTTACAATAATGTAAAAATCATGTACACACAAAATGAAAATTGCCCTCAAATTTTTTTGGCACACATTGGCACGAGCCCTTTGGTAGAAACTTGCAACAAAGCTGCTTCTAATTTTTGATATTGTTTTGAAGAACATAGCGAAACAAATATTGTTTTTCTTTAGCTTTTAATTTTACAATGGATTTTTGAAGACTGACATTTTTCAGAAAGTACTATTGTTCAACAGACGACTTCGCTAACGATGGCGGTTAGGAACCTTTTACCAAGATGCAGTGCGTTCTAATTATGAATCTTTAACGATTCTGTAGGAATTCGATTAAAGAACGCGATGCATCTTGGTAAAAAGTTCCTCGCCGCCATCTTTAGCGTAATCTTCTATTGTCTAAAAACGGTCACAAAAAGGAAAACTATTCAAACATGCTTATTGCCTTGAAGCACGCAGTTAGAGAATCAGAATAAGACTGGGCTGAAAGAGGTCGTTAAAGGCTCAGCCTAGAAACAAGGAATTGTAAACTGCGATCAAAAAAGTGCAATTTCTCTACAGGTCATGCTTGCAACAAATGGTCACACCCATAGGTTATGCTCCATGACGCCAGCCCAAAATCTAGCTGGAATTCAGAACTTTATTTTTTAGCACTATTAGATAAAAAAGGGCCTAATAGATCACAGTGCAAAGGGCTTGGTGGGGTCTTTTAGCCCCTTAGTAGCTTTCAAATATTGTTTCTTGAAATGCTCCGAGACGAGAAAGCAGCTTGAATAGCGCTCTAGTTTTGAAATGCCCGTAAAAAAACTTTAGTTGGTGATGTGCATCAATCAAATAGTGCAGAAATTTTACATGAGGGTCGTTTTCCGGCGATCTACTGTAATAGGAATGGTCTCAAAATTTTCCCAGGACAAGCCCCAGACTTCCAAATTTGCTTCCTCCACTTGCAGCTCCCTAATACGAAAATCGTCCCGACTGGCTTGAAAATAGTTTGCTATGATAGAAGGGAATGAGCCGTACCTAGAGGCGTACCTATTGATTAGAGATTAGAGGCGTACCTATGGGGTTGTTATGTGTTCCAGACCTGGCATTTTCCATAAAAACAGCAATTGTGCCCTACATTTCATCCAATTTTTCTCGAATCATCGATTTCATTACTTTGGAACCGGCATTTTCTTCTTTTCTGAGCCAAAAATTTTCCACTCGTTGCGCTCGCACAGCATACTCATATAGAACATGAAAACAGAGACAGATAATTTGGGCATATAATCCAACGTCACAACTTTCTGGGCAGACTTAAGCTAAAATATACGAAGTGGTTTGAGCATCAGGGGGAATTTTTATGGGATCTTTGAGAGCAGAACTTTGAAAGCATTTGAATTCTCCTATCTAAATCCTATCTGTCCTATCTTAATCAGAAATACATTATCTGCATGCCAAATTTCTGCCTCGGAACCTTAGCCCTTAAAAATTGCCTGCAATCACTAAACAATAACAATGGTTGAGCCACCCTAAGATTGTCGGTTTTGCCTCTGCTCTCCCCTTTCCCCATAAGCAGTGTTGTAATGTCAGACAAAGGTTGCCGAATCGCTCTTGTCAGCTCAACCAATCATTGACATTGGTGAGAGGGGTGGCGAAAGGATGATTTGTTCAAGTTGGCTCGAAAATTGTATAAGTGATAGTAGATGCTCGTTAGCCTTTCTTGTTGTTTTGAAGAGTTTTAACAGGTTTGAGACATCTTTAGTGGGGTCAGTGCATCTGCATTCTCCCATAGCCTAGTAATAATACATTTTTCCGTGAAACGTGAAAACGCTATATTTTTAAACGTGAAACGTGAAATTGAACATTTTATTTCCGTGATTCGTGATCCTGACCCCCCCTTTACCACCCTCAAATCACGTTTGAACATACAACAAATGAAATGAACTGATACACAAAATGAGCAGCAATATTTTTTGAATTAAGTTATATGTACAGTATATATAGATATAGGCTCTTGCACAATTAGGAAGGACAATGGATATAAAGAACCGAAGCCCCCCCCCCCCCTTCGCAACCGAGAATACATCGACGGCCGACCAAGCAAGGACGTACCTAGGGGGTTGAGTCATGGCGTCCCTTTACATAATTTTTTTGAGACGAATCATTGTCTTTATCCCTAGACACCAGATTTTTACCCAAATTGCATGAAGGGAAACAATCATCATCCCCCCCCCCTTTCGAATTCCTGGGTATGTCGCTGCAACCTAGCAACAGATTAGATAGATTGGAGATGGAGATTGAAGGACTTCTTTGGTGTATATACACATAGGATATTGTTATTCATTTAAAACCCTACTAGTTAGCCAATGGTCGATTCAATAAATTGTTACTTATCGAGTTCCGCCAATGTAGCTAGCTTGACATTCGTAACTATTAGATACCGAAAGGAAAGGAACTGATTTTATTTTGCTGTTAACTCCAAATACTTTCCCACACTTACAGCCTTTCAAAGCTACTTTAATCTCGAATTTGGTCTTTTCATAACGATGTTTTTCTATCATACATTTCCCCTTTATTCTCTGCTATCTCATGAGAAATTTCATTTTAGAATAACACAGGTCTACCTTGTAATTTCATGTATATCAATCAAGTGCTTAAAATTACATCAATTCTTAAGTTTTTGAGATCCAGATTTATTTGGAAAGATTATAATTAAACTGATCATCTTTTCAATAATTTGGATTGATCATTGACTGGACAGAAATGTTTGTGAGTCTGAGATACCGACAATAAGAACCAATAAAACTGTTTATTTAAGAGGAAACCTATGAAGAAATGAGTAGACATCAAATAATTAGGCCTGCCATGCTACATAGCAACACCGAACATTTTATGAAGTTAATAGTTAGAGGTATGAAGCTATAAAGTTATGAAGTTATGAATGTTATGAGGGACATGAATTTATGAAGTTATGAAGTATGAATGTTAGAAACAGAACCAAGAAAAGGAGAGCACTAAATATTTTGATACTGTTAGGCTTTTAAATTCAAAATTCTAACAACGGGCAAATCACATAAAGGTTTAACATCTAGATTGACATTTAAACCAGGAATTTCAGAGAGCTGATCAAAGAGATTTTTCCGCATCGAGTCAAACTGGGGGCAATCGGGGCAATGCAGGAGAAAGTGCTCGTTGTCTTCCCTGTCAGTACCACAAGCACAAAATGGAGTAAGGCTATCAAAGTTGTTTCTATGTTCATTCAGTACACTAACCTTTAAACGCAACTTTGTGAGTACCTAATCTCACGCCTTCAATATCAGAAATGTTGTAGACAGAATTTCTCTCCGGTCTTATGATCGTTAATAATTTGCTCGTAAACTGAGAAATTGATATTGAATTTTTGATCTCTTCCCCTAGCAAATTCCACTCAAACAGGGTATTATGAAAGTAAGTATTAGAAGAACGACTATAGTTGCTTGGCACTTAGAGGACTAAAAAATTATACAGTGTAAGAAGAGAATTGCTGTGATATTCAACAACCGACCGAATATGATGAACAACCGTGCTTTTAATTACCAAATGTTACTTTCTTAGAATTGTTTGAGTGGAGTTGGATTTCATGATCATTTCATAAATAAAATATGAAGCTGGAAAAAATACAAATGGCACGTAATATTTTTTGCTACCGGCGGCACATTTTTCAGATATAAACGAGAGAATTCTGCTTTGATTTTCAAAGCAGGAGAATGTTTTTTGAATCATCTAACAGATATCTACGTAAGTTTTAAATTCTGCATGTTTTCATGTTAAACGCACTCTGCAAGATTGGAATAGCAGCGAGTTTTTCATGCAATTTTAAAGTATGTTGCAAATATCAGATATTGCGTAAAATCACTCTTGCGAATCACTTCGTTTTTGCGTCTATCAACAAGGGCAGATTTTGTAATACAATAGCATGAGTTGCTTTTGTTGACACCTCAATTCAAAGCGATTAGCGATTGCAGACAAAGGAAATTCTCTCAACTAGCAATTCAAAACAAACAAAGCCACAAAAGTTTCTTTGAAACCCAGGTAGCTAGCTCGCTCGTTGTGCATTCCAGAAACTGTTTTTAAGGGCAAACATGAGCGTAGATCGAAAGGAGGATGTATCTACACATCTGCCGCGGGCATTTTATTTGTTTGGTTCAAAAGCCGTTTAGGAGGCGATTCAATTCTCTTATTTTTTTGGGTGTTATCAAAACATTTACTGCTCAGCTTCTGGACCAAAAAATAAAATGCCCTTGGCAAATGTGTTGATCTATCGTTCTTCTTTCGACCTATGCTCATGTTTGCCCTTAAAAATAATTTCTGGAATGCACAACGAGCGAGCTAGCTACCTGGGTTTCAGAGAAATATTTGCGGCTTTGTTTGTTTCGAATTACTGGTTGATAGAATTTCCTTTGTCTGTGATCGCTAATCGATTGGAATTGAAGTGTCAACAAAAGCAACTCGTGCTATTGTATTACAAAATCTGCCCTTGTTGCGTCTATCAGGTTTTTGATCTTGCCGTTACTCTGTTTAAGATACTAAGAAAATGAGGGACTGTCTAGAGGAAAGAAGATAGCAAAATGAAGGAGGATGAATTGAATGAATTTGGTCATGGATTGCTCCATAAAGCCGTGATTCACAACAGAGTCAATGAATTTGCTCGGTGAGATGCGTTTCCAATTTTCTTGAGCTGTACTTACTAGCCTAGTCAGATGGATTTTAGGGTGTTTAAAACTTATCTAATTGAGAGTTTACTAGAAATTTCAAATTTTTCTTTGCGTTGGTATTCCAAGTACAAAATTTACTTGATTCTAGAGATATTCCATTTTATAGTTGTCTCAAAATTAGTATGGCTAACTGTCTCCTTGCGCATGCGAAAGAGGCATGGGCTCTGTATCGAAAGAAGGATAAAATCAATCTAAGCATCTGTCTCAGGCAACTTATTTGTCTAATCGAAAAACGTAACAGTTGGTGCTACAATTTTCATACAATTTCGCTGTAATTCAGACACTTTTATAAGCTTGCGAAGCAAATGCATAAAATGCCACCATTAGATGTATCCTTATTTTTTCAATGCATATCTGTGTCTTCTCTTAACATTCCCTATTTGCTAGACTTACCCCAAGTCTATTTCGTCAACTGGAATAAGTCTATCTGATGAAAGTATTTTATTTCCCTTCAATTTTTATTTGATGAAATTCTCTTGACGAAATAGACTTGGGGCAAGTCTACCTATTCGCGTGCATAACGGGACACTTAGCCGAGCGGCTTATACAGTTTCCGTCAGGTGGCTGAAGATAAGCTCGGTCGAGCGAGGTCAAACTCCGGCTGGGTGATTTCGGAGGCTTGACCTCGCAACTCACCTTGCCGTCCTCCTTAAGGAAAATTAAACTAGGGGTCCCATGCCTGGATGCGGCATGTATAGTGGGCTTAAATCAGCTTTAAATAGCTAGAAATGCGTCCTGCCCACTCAAAATGAATTATTGAAAAAAGAGCCATACTAGTTTCATGGCAACTTTTGCAGCTTTGTTCGTTTTGATATGATGCTTGTAGGAACTGCTGTTGCTACTATGGTATTGCTTGAATCAATCAACTCGGCCAGAATTTTTGAAAAATGAGATTATTGCTTCCAGAAAGACTAAGAATAACAATCGCCAGTCGCTCTAGTTATTTGTTACTGTCGAGTTGATCGAAAGAGACGGAGCTGCATTCACGAGGTACTGGTCCAATATGACAGGAAAGTAGGAAGCATCTCAAACCTGGAGGGAACGGCACACCAAGGGCACTTGTTTCCAAGGGACACTTCCTGACAATAAAAGGGGCATTTCTTTGTATATCGCAAAATCTTGGGAGGGGGCACGTGCCACCAATGCCCCGCCCGGTTCCTACGTCTCTGCAATATGAAAATGGCATGAAATTGTTACGGATATACCTCCCGCTCACATAAAAACGGTACATTTTTTGCTGACACAATTTGAAAATGGCAGAATTTGAGAGTAGAATTCTAATTTGCACGATTTGAAAACTGCATCGTTTGAACATTCGAAAATGATGAAAATGGAACATTTTTCAATTTTTAACATGGGGCTGATTGACTTTGTAGGCCTAGAAAATGTTCAAAATCCAGCTCATTTTATGAAGGGCTTGCAAAGAGACTCTAATTCTCTATCATTTTCAGAGTGTGCCGGTATCGTGTCAACACAAGCTAACTTTTGATAACGTGATACATTTTGGCTATTTCTAAGTGTGCCGGAATATCGCGTGAACCTAATCTGATACTGTGACTGCAGAATCTGTGCTCCTTATTGAAAAAGAATCAGTTCTGCAACATCTAGAATTGCGTCATGTATTTATTTTCACAGTCTGCTCAATATCGGCTACGACATCAATCAACAAGATGAACTTGGCTTTTCTCCTCTTCATCTTGCATCACTGTTAGGAAGAAATGTAATCATTCGGTTCATTATATTTTGGTTAAATAGAAGCAAAAACCACCAGGTAAGTTCTATACATTTTAACCAAGAGAGTACACACTTCGCGCCTTCTAAACCTCGTCCAAATTTGATTACATTCACCCGCACATAAGAACCTAAGCTTTTGAACTCTGCCTGTTTATGTTCTTGTGCAATGAGGCACATCCAGCAATCAGGGTGTAGGCTCATAACATAGGGAAATATGTGAATCTAAATCTTAGCCAAACTTATTTACATTCTTGGCACTATCCATTTCAACCCAAGCTTGCCAAGTTTACCCCCGCAGGCCCTGCCTATCACTGCTCTGTAAGTAATGTTTTGGAGTTCACGAAAAAGGTTGATTGGCAAACAGATTGCATTTATTTCCCAATGAATGAATGAAACGCTTTATTAAGAACCTAGTTAGGATGTCAGCCTGAAATGGTTCTTATTTATTGGGTATTCTTTTCACCGTTTTCAAAATGTGCCGGCATCGTGTGAACGCAGTCTTAGTTGTCTTTGAAGAGAATTTTTCGATGCAAATTCAAATCAATGTTCTCTTTTTTAGGATGAAGATTCAGAAGCCTTGCTTCACAGCAATAACGACATTGCAAATGTAGATTATGGATTTCTAGAAGACATCAAAATAAACAACTTAACAAAGCGAGGGCAGTCGGCGTTGCATCTTGCAGCCAAAAATGGCCATTCTGAGACTGTTGAACTTCTCCTGAAACTCGGATGTGACATTAAAATTCTTGACAGCTCAAGAAAGAGTGCATTAGACATTGCTAAAAAATGCAAGCATGAAAATTGCACAGAAATCTTGGGAAACTTGCAGTGCAAGGGGAGAATGAAAAGCTACATCAAGGAAGATTGCAACAGAGGTAATATCAAATTAGTTTCTAATTCTTAGCTACTGGTTGAGTGAAAGAAAACCTGCTCCCTTAGAAAATTTACAAATTTGCTAACGTTACCAATCCTTACATTTTCTTCTATATACAGGGTGTCCCAAAAAACATGTGCGCTTTTTGAGTGGCTTCTGCGGAGCCGCCATAAATCCAATCGTTCTATTTTTAAGATTCTTGACCGAAGAGACTTCAAATTAAGGGAGTCAAAGGGGCTAAAAAATATTTTTCGTCGAAATTTCGGTTTTTGTTGCCATAACCCCCAAAATTGATTGAAGATTCTGATGGAAAAGTTCATTTTTCGAAATTTTCAATTCTAATCACACAAAACAATGGTTTTATAATGAGCACCCAATGTTTTTCTTCCTTAGCAACTGTATTTTTCGCCGTTGCCAAGGGGGTTTTCCCGTAAATGTGCATTCAATCGAAAAAAGGTTTGATTCCCTCACTCTCTGTCCTTTCCTGGTCCGATTTTTATATATCACATGTAGGATAGACCCACAATGCATCATAAAAGAGCAAAAATAAATAGATGAACTTTTTGCTTTAGGCCCGTTCGAGGTCAGTGTTGTTGTAAGCAATGTAGACTTGGTTTTTTGCTGAAATTTGCAATATTCATTGCAATGAGGATGAAGAGATTTAAGAGAACGCCAAGAAGAGCAGGTTTTGATAAAAAAAGTGACTAAAGGTCAGGTGGAGCGAGTCAATTTATGGAGAAGAGAGGATGATAATGATGTTGCTTGGCTTGTTGGCTCCGGCCATCTTGAGACTTGAGTGAACATCAGCTGTTTGTGTGGACGCTTGAATGAGATTTATTTATTTGTGGACATGAAAAGTTTGCCAAAAGAAGATTGATTGTTAAGTTTTGGCCAGAGTATTCTAGTAGGTAGTGGTAAAAAGGCAAGCAAGACCAAATTGCCGAGAAGAGTTTCAACTAAGTTCAGTTGGGCCTAAAACTGCTCTTTTGCAATCTCATTGACATTTCCTGTCAAGAAGAAATACACTTACCTCACATAAGTATTGCACCAAAAGTATTGCACTTACCTAACACAAAATGGCGGCCAAAAGTGTTTTTCAACCAAATCAAAAAAACTTACATAATAAAAGCATCAGCATTTAAGGGTTTCTCTACCAGGTATTTTGGTCGGAAAATAATTGTTAATTCGTATGCTTTTCATTCATTAATGAATGAAACGTTGGTTTGTTGGCTTTTTTGATAAATTAGCAAAAACATTCGGACAACCCTGAACAAGATTTTGGCAGCATAGCTGGAGGAGTAGGCCAAAACAAAACGAGAAACGGATAGAAAGCTGGGGGCAAAGACAACAAAGTCTTAGTGTTTTCAAATTTGGATTCTACAAACTTTATCGCCATGATAAAAGTTTTCCACTTTGAATGTGATAAAAGAAGAAATTTCAAATTAGTAACAAGGCTGTCATTCAATGTAACTGAACTTTAATTTCTCTAAGAAGGAGTCACGTTAAAAAAACATGCTCTAGTCACTTGTTAAATTTCAAAATTACTTTAAAACTAAATTAAAATAAGCGGATTGTTTAAGCACATCAAAATCCATATATTTAAGCGTCAATCACTTGCCTAAAGTTTTCCAGGAAGCAAAATTAATGTTAATGTGATAAAAGTAATATCAAGGATATTCTTACCTTGGAATGGTTTCTTTCCGTTTTCCCTTTGTGTTTATCCTTCTGGCATTCCTCACGGAAAACTTTTGTCACAGCGATAAAGTTTGTAGAATCCAAATTTGAAAACACTAAAATGTTGTTGCTGGGGTCTTTGCCCCCAGATATCTATCCGTTTCTCATTTTGTTTTGGCCTACTCCTCCAGTTATGCTGCCAAAATCTTGTTCAGTGTTGTCCGAACGTTTTTGCTAATTTGTCAAAGAAACCAACAAAACCAACGTTTCATTTATTAATGAATGAAAAGCATACGAATTAACTATTATTTTCCTGCCAAAACACCCGGTAGAGAAACCCTTAAATGCTGATGCTTTTGTTATGCAAATTTTGTAGATTGGGCTGAAAGACACTTTCAGGCGCCATTTTGGGTAAGGTGGTGCAATACTTATGTGAGGTAAGTGTATATACCCAAATAATTCCTTTTGTGCTTCCAAATGAAAGTGTCACTACTTGCACTATTGTGTCCAAGG
Organism: Aurelia coerulea; assembly: GCA_039566865.1. Classification (NCBI taxonomy): domain Eukaryota; kingdom Metazoa; phylum Cnidaria; class Scyphozoa; order Semaeostomeae; family Ulmaridae; genus Aurelia; species Aurelia coerulea. The sequence continues at coordinate 47,148,395 of CM076943.1, forward strand.
TGCATGCTTGAAGATTATATGTTGTGAGATGCACAGACATAACTGTTGAGTTGCACATAACTGTACGATACATGTGATTGATAGGTACCACAATCTACAACCCACTAGGACACAATAAATGTCATCCACTTCCTTTGTCTTGCATTTAGTGGAAGTTGTATTTGACAGAGATATTTCCAACAAGATAACGTAATCTTCAAAGATGTTATCATGGATTTTCTCTATATGGGAAAGAATTTTGAGAACAAAACCAAAGGAAATAATCACTAGCATGGCCAATAACAATTTTCCTTGTTTGCATAAGCATGCAGTTCAAAGGTGGACATATTGATTTTGCAGCTTTTAGAAGCTCTGACATCATGTTTTTTTGAGCTAGAAAGAACAACATAGGCTACCTGATAATGAAAGGAGGCAAATAGAGAAGAGTTTAAAGAAAATGACATGGTTTAAATGAAGACAAGCACATTCGTGTAAATATAGAGTCTTGTACTGGAAGGCGTGTTGGCTCTGAGAAGTAAGATCTCATGAAAATGACAACTTTAACAATTGTATGAGACCACAGAGCACTTCAGTGTATTGAATTTATGTGTCAATGACTTCAGAAAATTGTTTTCTCCAGGGTAGTTCCATAAAATTTGAGAATATAAACAAAACCAAAGTAATTTACTTGGTGCAAACTTTAACTTGCGTTTGCCGAAAATGCAGTTTTTCGGACAAAAATTGATAAAACTTCAGTAATATTCATCTGATTGTCATGAAATTTGGTACAGTTATAGTGATAACCATTATCTTTATCCCTATGATCCATTTTTTTAATATCACCTCCCTGTCTTGAATTATAACAATTCAAAATTTGAAATTTAGCTGTAGTCTTGCGCATGCCGCCATCTTGAATTTTGATGAAATATTTAAAAAAGCTATCATAAGGCTCTTGGAAATATCTTGAAAATTCTGTAGGCAAAAGCTTTCTTACATACTCAATCAAGTTTGGAAGCCTTTGCAGTTTAAAGTTGAGGTTATGAAAATCGATCATTTTACTTTTACAACTTAACCCCCTGGCCATGACGTATTGTTATGCAAATTTTTTGATTATTTGAAGTTTTTTGAAACTTCAGACTTTAAGCTTTCTTCTGATACCAATATCAGAAAAATGAGATATGGGGTTGATGAGGAAAAGCCTTTTTAGTTTGCAAGCCCAAATTGGCTATTTAGCCCCTTTGACTCCCTTAAAGATTGACACCGAGTTTGAGTAAATCCGATCACTAGTTGCTGATTTATGGAGCAAGAAAGCCAAAATTATTGGCTGCCTCAAAACCAGAGGATTCATTATTTTCCATTGCGTTAAAATCAACGAAATTTATTGAAAAAACATACCTAGCCCTGTTTTCTGATGTTCATAAGTGAGACAGATAGTCATACATTGAATTTTGTGACAACCAAGAATATTGGACATATCTAGGGTTGCTAGGAACGGAAATGTGCAACACAAGTGCTTCAGGCCATGGCATGCATCCATCAGATATTTTGCTTCTCAAAAGTGATAAAGACGTTTTAAACCAACAATACTGCGTTCAGCATGCTGCTTGGTCGATATTCTTGAAGAATATGGTCATTGAATACTCCCAAATACGTCTTCTGGCATAACTGTAAAGTTTAAGTCAATTTAATGCTAAAATTCAAGTTATAAGGTTAAGTACGCAGACAAAATCCTCTGGTTTTGAAGCAACAAGTGATTGAATTTCTTTCTCAATAAATCAGCAACCACTTGTCAGATTTACACAAACTCGGTGGCAAACTCTAAGTTGAAATTTCTTCCATTCACAAATATAAAAACAGGAAATTTAGATTTATGGCTCTTCCACAATAGCCATTCAAACGGCGTACATGTTTTTTGGGACACCCTGTACAGTCAATATGCTAGGCGACTGCACAAAATATGATGCAACTTACCATCCACCCAAATGCATCTCGCGATGAATGAGAAAAGCTGGCCCGCCAATAACTTATAGGTTTGTATCGAGGACGAAAGTAAATAGGTTATTTTGTCGAAGTTGATAAAGATTGTTTTCTTCCGAAGAGAGATAATGAATTTACGACACAAAGAACCTTATTGTGAGCAATAGTGTTTTACGAAACAGGGTATTTTAGCTAAAAATCTCAAATTTGCAATTTCATATGAAAATTCAATTCCTACACTACATAAAGCTGGTTTTACACTTGGCGAAAAATGTAGCGTGACACGACTAATTTCTAGTATAAGCTCCCGTTGGAAAGTTATTTTTTCGCTGAGCAAACTTTTTCTGTCGAAATGAAGTTGAAAAACAATCCTAGTTTCATGACATTTTTTGCGTGACTTTGTCTTGTTGCGCTACATTTTTCGTCTTATGGAAAATCAGCTTAAAGTGCATGTGAAGCGAAATTATTAATTTTCTATTTTAGACCCCGTTTACACTATGCCGGTACGAAATGAATACGGCATGAAACTGTGCCGTATTGGCCTCCCGTTTACACTATGCCGGCATACTTTTCACTTGAATACGGCACGAAATGAATACGGCATGCTAACTGGCTTCGTCGCTGAACCGGCATAGTGTAAACGGCGAATATGGCATCATTTCATATCGGATTCACATCGAGGCGATAATCTGGCAAATGAGAGCATGCGCCTTGACAAATCCTCACTCTGCGCATGGTCAAAACCTATCGTATTCATTTCGTGCCGGTATAGTGTAAACGGCGATTCCGTTTTGACAGAAAAACCAATACGGCACAGTTTCATGCCGTATTCATTTCGTACCGGCATAGTGTAAACGGGGTCTTAATAGAACTTTTCATTTTCATTTCAATGGTGCAATCAGCTTTTTCATCAGCCTTATAATTTTGGAGATATGAAGTTCCAAAGGTTTTAACATTTTGTTAAAAAGTGGTCCACCTCGAGCGCGGCCAGACCGTTGGGTGCCATATGTTATGTTTGTATAGGTTTGTTTACCGTGACGAAAAACTTGTGAAAAATGCACATAACATAGGCAAGTCTTTTAGCAAACAGAGCAAAGTTTGAAGCATTTCCATCGGCCACTTAATTTTTTCTACAACAGATTTCGTTGGGTGACTTTTTTGGGTCATCCGATATATTTCCGTCTCTATGAAGTCCAATGTTTTAGAATTTGGCTGGATTGGAATTACCTATCAAACGCACCTTCAATACAATTCAATAAATACCGGGTGCGCCAAAATAAACTATGCACGTTTCGCAGGCCACAATAAATCGTACACTGTACCGATTTTGAAGATTTATGACTTAATCGTTAGCAGAAAGCCTGAATTAGATACAGGGATTTTTTGCAAATTTTTTCATATTCAGTTTTTAGAACTAGAAGCGAGTTTCCTAAAATTTTAGTTTTCGAAAACACTAGAAACGATCAAAAACATCGATCAAGTTTTCTAAAGAATCGACATGAATGGACAACGAGAGTCGTGGTGATTTGCGATTTAGAAATCGACCACTTGTAATCTGCTATACGAGAAGTACTAAACCCCTAAACCCCCCTGAAAACGTTTTCTCTTTGGTCATTCATGTTGAATCTTTTAAGATTTGATCGACGTTTTTTTATCGTTTTCAATGTTTTCGAAAACGAGCATTTTAAGAAACTCGCTTCTGGCTGTAAAAACTTAAAACGGAAAAATTTGTAAAAAGTCCTAGAATCTAATTAAGACTTTCTGCTAAAGATTAAGTCATAAATCTTTAACATCGGTCCAGTGTACGATTTATTGTGGCCTGCCAAACGTGCATAGTTTATTTTGGCGCACCCGGTATGATGTCAGAAAATCTTGCCCATGGTCTTATGCATCCCAAATCCTAATTTTAGTGCAACTGTCTATTGAGGAAGACTTTTTGCAGAAAATAATTCTGTTTTTTAGTTATCAAAAGCACTGTTATTAGATGCTGCCAAAAACACTTTTTGCGGTAATCTTTTCTCAATCATCACAGCATTTTGCGCACAACCTGCTATCTAGAAAATTAATCCCAGTTCAAATTGCTTTAAAATATGATTTAATGAGAAATACACCTGCTATTTATCATAACAAAAACCTATTTAACAGATTACGAAAATCATACTCTTTGTTTTCCGTGAAAATTCTTTCAGGACTGAACAAACCATCTCCTGCCGTTTAAAAAGAAAGACAGGTAGATTTTTTTTATCGAAGATAAACGAGATCTTTATCGATTGATGAGCAAAAGAGGGCTGACATAGATTTGTTCCAACTGGCCTTTTAAAGAAATAGATCATTCACCGATGAGATGAAACGTTTTTCAAGAAAATGGTCGACAAAGGTTCATCCTGAGAAAACAGGTGATTTTTAGTGCCAATACTTAATAGAAGTTACATCAGGTGAGTAAAAGAATGAAGAGTAGGCGTTTGCTAGAATATTTTCATGTATCGGGCATCTCTAAATTATGTGTTGGCGTTTGCCAAAATGTACAAGCACGAGTAATGCACTGATTTGCACGAGCTAAGCATCATTTTCTAGCAAAAGGTCTTAATACTTAGATGCAGAAATCGATTGCACTAAAATAAATACCATTATACAGTTACGCATTATTTTGTTTGGGAGTTTTTTTAAACATTCTTGAAAGAGAAATTTTTTGATAGATATTATCGCGTTTCAGTTTTAAAAGCTAGAAAATGGGTATGGCCATCCTTCAGGGACGGGGTGTCCAAGTCAGACCCAAAACACGTAGACCCAAAGAAATTCGCGTAGACCCAGACCAAAATTCTTGAGTTTGACGCAGACCCAGAATATTAAAGGCAGTTTTGTGGTAGACCCGACAATTAACATAATATTCTTAGACCCAAAACTTCATAATAGATTAAAGTAGCATTTGTTGTTGTTAGATATTTGTTTTAACTAAAAACAACTCGTTAGTAACCTTCTGGGCACGATGATTGATTTCATGATAATTATGCACTTTGGAAGTGAAACAGTTCTTCCGGGGGGGGGGGGGGGGCACTTAGTACCTGATGTGTTATCATGCGCGTACAAAAAAAACGCAGGAAAGGGTGCCTTTCTTCAAAGTAGGCACGGGCCCGCGCGGGCCCGTGTTTAGGGGTGCCGATTTGACCATGGTTTTACAAAAGGGTGTCTTATTTTGCATTTGATAAATCTGAACTCCTCTGCAATGCTATCTAATCAAAATTTCTAAAATAGAGTTTGTAGCGAGTCAAAGAACTTAGCAGACCAGCACAAGATGGGGTAGGAATTCGGGAGCAGTTTTCTCTTCTACCCTGGGTACCCGACTCTATGAAATAGAATCTTTAACATCATTTTTAACATTATTAACATCATGGCAGCACAGTGGCGTGGCCACAGGGGGCGGGGGGTATGTGAGGTCATTGTCCTCACCACTTTTTTCGAAAGATGGTTCTCGATTTCCTTCAAAAGGACAAGTCCGGGGTTGGTATGATTGATGATAAAATACAAGATTATACTGCAATGAATGATGTATGATACTTTTTCCCACTATTTTTTGCCTTCTCCTTGTGAAATTACGTATTCAAATAAGCAATTTGAGCGAAGTGACGTCATATCGCACAAACAAAAACGAAGATGTGCGATTGCTTTTTCGCCTCTTAATCGCTGCTAGCCTCTGCGTCATGTACTCATGCATTGAAAATGGCATGAGAACACGATAAGGAGGCTTGCTACGATAAAGAGGCGAATAAACAATCACACAGCCTCGTTTTCGTTTGCACGATATGACGTCACTTCACTCAAATTGCTTATTTGAATATGTAATTTCACAAGAAGATGACGAGAAATCGTGGAAAAAAGTATTATGCATCATTCATTGCAGTATTATCTTGTATTTTATCATCAATCATACCAACCCCGGACTTGTCCTTTAAAACCGAAGAGACAATGGCTTGGCATAGGTGAGGTAAGAATTTTCTGAGAAATGTCAAAGCTTCCATTTTAGCACTGGCAAAAATGGAATCAGGGGATACATTTTACGCCAAAGTAATGGGTGCATCTTCAAAAATTTTCCTCCTGCTCCGATGTAGCTATAGAAAAAATGTCACGAACCATAAATGTTTTCTAGCCACAAATGGCAAGCATGATGTTGGGAGATGCTTTCTAAGCCAAAGTAAAAGATGTTTCTACAAAAATTTTCCTTGTGGTCTACTTTATTGGATAACTGTCACAAAACTATCAAAGTTTCCTTGTCGCTATTGGTAGCATGATGTTGGGAGGTGCATTTTCAGCCAAAGTAAAGGGTGTGTCCCAAAAAATTTCCTAACGGCTTCGCCCCCAGGCCCTCTCATTTCAATACCCCCACTTAATTTACCCTGGCCAAGCCACTGTGGTGGCATCCATAAAATTTGATTTTAGAGGGTCTGGTACCCAGGGTACTCCTCTTTAAATCACACCGGCAATTTTAGCAATTTTAGTAACTGACTTGTCAGTGATTATGGTACCTGAAATTGAGAAGCTCTATTTGGACGCGGGAAATGGTATGTTCTGCAGATTCAGGGAGCAAAACCATTAGACAAATTTGTTCCTCTTGCAACTTGCATGTTTATCTATATGAGTTTTGGGTGTCCCAATGTGCTGTATTTGCGTTTGCTAAACTATATGAGCACCAGTGATGCACCGATTTGAACGAGCTACCCATCATTTTCTAGCCAAAGGTCTAACTTAGATGAATACATTATTTGCATTAAAATCGGTTATACCATTATAGAGAGTCACAGATAATTTTTCTTGCGAGACGAACAGGAATATATACATATTCACTTATAGTTCTAGCTGAAGCCAATGTCAGATAGATTTTTGGAATTATCGATTTGATTTGAATTCAAAGTCACGCAGTGTAAAGTTTGAATAAATTTTCAAAATTCAATCAAAATGTCAACCAGATGACGGAGTTGTGATTTTTCAAATCAGTCGCATACTTATTGTAACACGACTTTTTGAACAGTGGATATATTTTCTGGCTCAACCAAGGACCCTAGGACGACATTAAATTTGTCCCATTGCACTGATTAGAATGTCGTATTTAAATGCTCTTACCTATCCAACGCTGTCCTTGGTTGTTTCTTAGTTTATTATTGTCTTGGTTTTGCTTCTTAAATGACAAACATCCCATGTTTTCTCAAGTTGAAATAAACCTTGCTTCGCACTGTTGGGTTGCCATGTTTTTTCTCAAGAACTAAACGAAAGGCCTGAGATTAACCTCACTTTAGTTTAGTTCTCGAGAAAAAACATGGCGACCCAACAGTGCGAAGCAAGGTTTATTTCAACTGGAGAAAATATGGGATGTATGTCGTTTAAAAAGCAAAACCAAGACAATAATAAACTAAGAAACAACCAAGGACAGCGTTGGATAGGTAAGAGCATTTAAATACGACATTTTAATCAGTGTGATGGGACGACATTAAGGTCGTCCTAGAGTTCTTGGCTTAACCAGTACAATATGTTCTTCTTTTTCAGATGACACAATCGATGGCATGCAGCCGAAGGATGTGCTCAGTAACCAAAGAGAAGATAGTAATGATATACGCCATAGGAAACTTGGAAATATGCTGTCAGCATCTGATGGTGCTTTGTTCGATAAAAGTCGTTGTAGGGATTTGAAATTTGTTGAATATCCTACGACTAAAAGTATCGAGGAACGCAAAAGTGAAGCTAGGACATTGTCTGTGGAAGAAAATGAGAACTTTGAATCAAATTATGACGGCGAAATGGCTTGCAAAATATTAAATTCTGCTGAACTTACTAAGACTAAAAGTGAAATGCAACATAAAAGTGAAGTCAGGAAATTGTCTGAAGAAGAGAATGAAAAGTTTGAATCAGATTCTCTCTCCTATGACGGTGAAATGGCTTGCAAAAGATTAAATTCTGTTGAATATACTAAGACTAAAAGTGAAGTGCAACATAAAAGTGAAGTCAGGAAATTGTCTGCAGAACGAAATGAGAACTTTTCATCAAGGGCTAGAACTTGGGAGGGTGAAAAGTCTTGCACAGAGTTGAAATCTTCTGAATTTACTAAGACCAAAAGTGTCGAGCTATTCATAAGTGAACTTAGGAAATCGGCTGAAGCACAAAACGAGAGCTTCCCTTCAAAGCCTGGAATTTCTGATGGTGAAAGGTCTTGCGAAAAATTGCATGGTGTTGACTATGCTGAGCATAGAAACGCAAAGCAATGCAAGGATGAAGTTAAGAAATCGATTGAAGAGCAAGAACTGAACTTTGCATCAAGATATGAAAGCTGGGAGAACGAAGGGTCTTGCGCAGAGTTGAAATCTGTTGAATGTACTGAAATTAAAAGCGAGAAGCAAGTCAGTAGGGAAAATAGTCAATTGATTGAAGAAAAATACAACACTTTAGCATCAAGGCCTAGCAATTTGGATGATGAAAAGTCTTGCGCAGAGTTCAAATCTGTTGAATGTACTGAAATTAAAAGTGAGAAGCAAGTCAGTAGGGAAAATAGTCAATTGATTGAAGAAAAATACAACACTTTAGCATCAAGACCTAGCAATTTGGATGATGAAAAGTCTTGCGCAGAGTTCAAATCTGTTGAATGTACTGAAATTAAAAGTGAGAAGCAAGTCAGTAGGGAAAATAGTCAATTGATTGAAGAAAAATACAACACTTTAGCATCAAGGCCTAGCAATTTGGATGATGAAAAGTCTTGCGCAGAGTTCAAATCTGTTGAATGTACTGAAATTAAAAGCGAGAAGCAAGTCAGTAGGGAAGATAGTCAATTGATTGAAGAAAAATACAACACTTTAGCATCAAGACCTAGCAATTTGGATGATGAAAAGTCTTGCACGGAGTTGAAATCTGTTGACGTTAGTGAGATAACAAGTGAGAGGCAACATAAGAGCGAAGTTAAGAAAGAGATTGAAGACCAAAACAAGAGCTTTACTTCACGCGCAAAAACTTTGAACGACAAAGACCCTTGTGAAGGGCTCAAACTTGTAGGAAATCCAGATACGAAAATTAGAAAGCTATACGGAAGTGAAGTAGAGGAATTAATTGATAACGAAATGATCACCACTGATAGCAACATTGTAGCCTCGTCAAATGATGAAACTGGAATCGACAAAAAGGATCACTCTTTCTCGGAGTTGACCACAGTAGCAAATTTGCGAAGCGAAACAGAGATTAGCAGAGCTACGTCTGATATATTTCCTTGGAGCGATCATAATTACATGAAGAAGATGGAAGAAGATGTTGGAAATAGTAAGCTCCTTGGGTGAGTAGTATTATTTATCCATACTTTTTCTCCCTTTTCAGCTGTTGAGGGTGTTGTGGCGCAGTGGTGTAATCCTCTGACATTGCAGCCAGAACAGTCAGGTGGACCGGGTTCGATCCCAGGTAGAGCTCCATCACTTCGGCGTCAAGACAAGGGGTCGCGGACTCGATTAGGCCTATTCTACTTCTGCGATCCCAGCGCTTGGCGCTAAAAACCGCAACTTCACCTTTACCTTCACCTGTTAAATTTAAGACTGAGATGAAATAAAAACGAGTATTTTAGAAAATAGCGCGACACAAACAAGGGCAGATTTGTATCAATAGAACATTCTGTAATTCTACAGCCGATCAAGTAAGCTGTAAATGTAAGTAAACTGAACAACCACCTGAAACCAGAGAGGCTAGCTCATGCGAGCAATATTATAAAAAGGATTTCTAATGTAAATATCTATCGAAAATGGGAGAATAAATTTCAGGATTTACTTCCGTAATTCTATCTATCCATTTTAAAAGCTCAATGACCACGTAGGAAATAAAATTTTCGTAAATTGTGTATGTCGTTCGAATATCTGGTGCACAACTACTTTATCCTTCCTCTTCCGAACTAAATCGATGGACGATGAGTACGTTAGCCATCCATGTTTGGCATCCTTTGCGATCATCTTTGTTTGCATTCGCGACTTAGTTAGTCGGCCGTATGAGTTCTTAGTTTGTTTGCATTTGGTATTGACTGTACTGATTTAATAAACCCACAAACGCATCTTAGACACTGTAATCTATAGGAAGGAAACTGTTAACTACTGTAAAAGAATAGTGACCAAATCAACCTGTACGAAAATTGTTTAGAAGTAGAAGGAAGAAAACTGTGAAAACTGTTAACCCTATCTGGACCGGGGGGGGGGCTAAAATAGCCCCCCCTACCAGTTTTGTCTGGGTATCTTTTTTACGATAATTTCTACGCTAATTATTTTTCGTGACTTTTCCTAACTATCCTTTTCGCATCTTTCACCAAACTTTCTACAAGATGTGTCATTTATTTTTGGACATATAACAATTTTTCAGAGAGTAGTTTTAATATTTTGTTTGTTTTACGGTCAAACCCGTTATAACTCCAAACTTAGATAATTCTTGACAGAAGTGAGATAAATGGATGAAATTTTCAAAGCAACCATATATCAATAAGAAAATATGGAAATAACCATTTTTTTGGTTTTTCTTTTGTATTACGTTATTCGTGACGTCATATATCTAATGAATTTAGGTAATAAATATAAGTTTATAAGTTTCATACTTTTTTCAAAAAGTTATGTTTTTCAGAAACTTAGATATTTTATGTGTTAATTAAAGTTATAAGAAGCATAATATTTCTCTTCAGTAAGTTTTTACAGTTAAATCTGTAAGAGTACTGTTTTTGGCCTAAAACAAAGAAAATTGATGACGTCATCGAAAATACAACAATTAGAGAAAAATAGATTAGATATTCGGACGTTTCACATTAAGTTACATAGAATGACCAAATTTCATCTCTCCAGCCCTTGTCAATTCGGAGTTCTGAGGGGGGCTAATTTAGCCCCCTCGGCCTGAGGATGCTCAAAAAAGCCCGGTCCAGATAGGGTTAAATCCTGCAAGAGAAACAACGAATCAACCTGAAATACTGAAAGGAGTTAAAGTAAGTTAATAGCTGCAATAAAGAGCAGCGATGAATAACCAATTGAATAACCTATTGAACAACCATTGAATAACAAATTGAATAACCAATTGAATAACCAATTGAATAACAATTGAATAACAAACTGAATAACCAATTGAATAGCCATTGAATGACAAAAATGAAATATGAAACCCTGGAATTTCTATCATGTGTTCCAGACCACTTGAGAAGGAAAGTGGTCTGGAACATAGGTCTGGAACATTGGCTAGGAATTTCCAGAAAGTTCTATTCCTTGGACCAAGAACATCGGCCGTTGGGCCACGGCATATCCAGAATTCATCCCAATTTGATAGCCTTATCAATCGCAAATGATGACAAGATTAAATGACAGTCTTTTTGGCAAATCCGAAAATTATGTCTGGTCAGAGTTGACGCATTGATCGAATCAAATTCAATATTGGCAAGCCACTAATCTTAGTTCATTATTTCTATCCTTTAATATCTATCTTCCAGTCTTTTAATTTGTGTCATTGGACGTGTCCCGAACTGACAAAAGAATTCATTTGTAAAAGGGAACCGAAAAGTCAAGATAAAAGATAACTAAAGTGAATCTGTGCCAATAAATGAAGCCATGTGTTTGTTGTTACTGATAGTAACGTTGACTAAAGTGACAACTGACAAGATGTTCTGCTAGCTTTTCTAACAATGCTCATTATTGTTTGGATGTAAGTTCATTAGGCAAGCGGACCTGGGAAGTTATGATAAAAGATAACTAAATGGATTTGTGCCAATCAGAGAAGGTTCATGTTCCTTTGTTATTACTGATAGCAACGCTGACTAAAGTGACAAGATGTTCAACTAGCTTTTTATAATACTCATAATTATTTGGAAGTAAGTTTCATTAGGTAAGTGGACCTGGGAAGTCATAATAAAAGATGACAAAGATGAATTTGTCCCAATCAGTGACAAGATGTTCCAATAGCTTTTTATAATACTCATAATTGTTAGGAAGTAAATTCATTAAGTAAAAGGACCTGAAAAGTCACGATATGAGATAACTGAAAAGAATTGTGCCAATCAGTGAATCCTCGTGTTTCTTGTTACTGATAGAAACGTTGGCTAAAATGACCACTAATCTTAGTTCATTATTTCTATCCTTTAATATCTATCTTCCAGTCTTTTAATTTGTATCATTGGACGTGTCCCAAACTGACAAAAGAGTTAATTAGTTAAAGGGAACCGAAAAGTCACGATAGAAGATAACTAAAATGAATCTGCGCCAATAAATGAAGCCTCGTGTTTCTTGTTACTGATAGTAACGTAACAACTGACAAGATGTTCCACTAGCTTTTTATAATGCTCGTAATTAGTTGGATGTAAGTTCATCAGGCAAACGGACCTGGGAAGTCATGATAGAAGATGACAAAGATGAAATTGTCCCAATCAGTGAAGGTTCATGTTTCTTGTTACTGAAAGAAACGTTAGCTTAAGTGACAAGATGTTCCGCTAGCTTTTCTTACAATGCTCATTATTCTTTGGAAGTAAGTTCATTGGCAAAAGGACCTGAAACGTCATGATAACAGATAACTAAATGGATTTGTGCCAATAAATGAAGCCTCGTGTTTCTTGTTACTGATAGTAACGTTGACTAAAGTGACAACTGACAAGATGTTCAACTAGCTTTTTATAATACTCATAATTATTTGGAAGTAAGTTCATTAGGTAAGCGGACCTGGGAAGTCACGATAAATGATAGCTAAGATGAATTTGTGCCAATCAGTGAAGGTTCATGTTCCTTGTTACTGATAGAAACGTTAGCTTAAGTGACAAGATGTTCCGCTAGCTTTGCTTACAATGCTCATTATTCTTTGGATGTAAGTTCATTAGGCAAACGGACCTGGGAAGTCACGATAAGAGATAACTAGGATGAATTTGTGCCAATCAGTGAAGGTTCATGTTTCTTTGTTACTGATAGAAACGTTAGCTTAAGTGACAAGATGTTCCACTTGACTTTTACAATGTTCATAATTTTGTTGAAGTAACTTTAGCAGAAAGAAATTCATTTGGGAGAATGGGCCCAACAATCACGAGAGCAGATAACTCAAATGATGCAATTCATTTACCAGTAAATGATGTCTTGTAATGTCATCCGTTTCTCGTTGACGAATGTTGTTTGCTGAGGTGGCAAACTTTAATAATAGAGATTACTGGACATTTAGAATTTGCAAGATAGCGAGCCATGTTGAGCCAAAAACGAGATACTTTGGGGTGAGTTTATGCCCGGTTGGTCAAGTCATTGCAAAAGAAGCAAGCCACAAAAAACTGCTCTGAAACCGAAGTAGCTAGCTCACTGATTCATGCTAGAAATGGTTATGAAGCAGGATACATCTATGCATCTGCCTCGGGGATTTATTTCGTTGGTTTAGAAGCTAAATGGTAAGTGTTTTTAGCTTCACCTAAAATATACGAAAATTGAATTGCCTACCAATCTTCTTTTGAACCAAGAACAAAAAATAACTAACAGCCGAGGCAGATGTTTAGATGTACAGTATCCTTCTTCTTTCGATATATGCTCATGTTTGCTCTAAAACCAGTTTCTCGCATGCACAACGAGTGAGCTAGCTACCTGGGTTTCAGAGCAATTTTTGCGGCTTTCTTTGTTTTGTTTATGACTTCAACAACCGGGTATAGGATTCGCTTTGTCTAAACAAGGACAGATTTTGTAACACAATAGCATGAGATGCTTTTGTGAACACCTGAATTCAAAGTAATTAGTCACTGCAGACAAAGGAAATTCTCTCAACCATAAATTCGAAACAAACAAAACCCCAAAAGTTTCTCTGAAACCCAAGTAGCTAGCGCACTCATTGTGCATTCCAGAAATTGCTTTTAAGAGCAAATATGAGCATACATGGAAAGAAGAAAGATATATCTATACATCTGCCACGGGCAGTTTATTGCTTTGGTTCAGAAGTTGAGCAGTAAGTGTTTCAGTTATACCAAAAAAATAAGAGAATTGAATCGCCTCCCAATCGGCTTTTGATTCAAATAAATTAAATGCTCGTGGCAGATGTATATTTATATCCTTCTTCTTTCGATCTATGCTCTTGTTTGCTCTTAAAAACAATTTCTGGAATGCACAACGAGCAAGCAAGCTACCTGGGTTTCAGAGAAACTTTTGCGGCTTTGCTTGTTTTAAATAACTGGTTGAGAGAATTTCCTTTGTCTTCGATCGCTAATCGCTTTGAATTGCGGTGTCAATCAAAACCAACTCGTGCTGTTATCTTACCAAATTTGTCCTTGTTCTTTGTCTGCAATCTTTATTCGCGATGCACCTGAGTGCCAATCAAAAGCAAGGGATTCTGTTGTTAATTTATTTGCCCACATCAGGGCCTTGCTTTATAAGGCGTGAATTGGAATGTCGTTGCCATTCTCTTATCATTTTGTCAAAGATAGCTCCAGGAACCATTTCAAAGCATTCAAAGATTACAAAGTGGGCCTTGTAATCAAAAAGGACAACTCAAATTTGAACTTGACGTAGCTGGATCAAAGGTCTTGTTGGCTTTTTCGATTTGTGGATTATCATTAAATCGCCAAAAATCTGGATACATTTCAGCAATGTAATTATATCAAAATAAAGCGACCACAAACACGTGCGATCTGTTCTTAGGCTCAAATTTAACGTCGTTTCGAGTTACTAATACGACAGTTTCAATCTTTGGCATACCTCCCCTAAAGATTTAAGCTCTTGGATTCCATTTCAAATGTGATATAAAATGGAACAAGGAAAGGAATTCCAGGATAATTCAGATTAAAGTTATTTTTGAATATGCTGGCAAATCTTCTTGGAAATTGTTCGTTGAATATGGACATTTTTGTGTTTCTGAGTATCCCAGAAAATGAACGTCAGTGAACAGGGGGAGTGTCATCGTCGTGAAATTAAGATTTGTTACACTTCCAATCATATACAATTTAGAAATTAATACCTTGATCATTACTTGAGATCCAGAAATCACGAAGTGAAGAATTAGAGAGCGTGTGGCCGAGTGGTTAAGGCGACTGACTCGTAAACCAAAGGTCAGAACGGCCGAGGTTCGAATCCCGCGCTGGACAGTTTGGTCGCTGTCCGTAACTCTAGCCCGGGTTGACCAGAGCCATGTGAGGGAAATCTGGTAGCTGCGGCGGTTGATGGTAAAACATCCGTGGCCCCTGCTGGAAATAAGTCTCTCTCAGACTTTCGCAGGCTAGCCACGTTAAATATGATTACCTACCTACCTACCTAAGTTTTGAACTTCAACAAGTATCTTTTAAAGATCTTAAAACGTGTGCTTAGACTTAAACTGTTTTTTAACTGCCAGAAAATTTAGGAAAGACTTATAGTCCCAAAAATTTCATTGACTGAAATAACTTTCTTGAATAATTTGTCCCAGCATCGAAGTCTCTAATAATTTTAGTGATGTGACTGCACGTTTCTTGGAAGTAGTTCTGTACAAAGGAGTGCTCCTATTCAAATTCTCTATTTTAGAAAATGGGATCCCTACGACTTCTAGATTAGTCTTAAAACTTTATGGATAACTTCAATTTTAGATAACTTCAAAAAGCCCGTCAAGCTCTCGTTGCTCTGGTGAAGAACAGGGACCGCGCAGCGGTTTCAAAGTGGGGGGGCTGAACGGCGAGCGAAGTAAGCAAAAACGGGGGTCCGGGGGCTTGCCCCCGGAAAATTTTTTGAGACCACGCCCTTTAGAACGTCGGAAAACGCCCTTTTCAATAAAAGAATTGTCGACATCGAATTAACAGCCCTTTTCAAATATTAATAGAAAGAATTGCCTCTTAATACATCCATATTTATACTGTATACAGTTTGGTTCAAAAAAGATTTCAATTACCATGAAAAGAGACATCGTTACAACCAACAAAATTAACAGCAAAGCCTTTGCAACTCTAACAAATATTACCACTGAAGATCTGTGAGAGCAAATGTGCCACAGTTGGATGCCTATTCTAATTTTTAACGAAATCGTTAGCAATTTCTAAGGGGGACATTGTGTTTGCTCGTTGTTTATGAAAGTTCAATATCGCTAGATTGTCGAAATTTGCTTGCTTCATATTTGAATGAAGCCAGGTTTTGAGATATCTAGCCATTGAGAAGGTCTTTCAGCAAATGCAGCAGTTGCGTGTATGAAAATATTGAAAATTCCATAATTGTGAAATTTTTTAGACCTATCTTTGAAAAAAGTGGGGGGGGCAGCCCCCCTAGCCCAATGGCTGCGCGGTCCCTGGTGAAGAGTCAATATTTCTGATCTGATTCACCTATAAATCTACCGGTATTTTTTTTAAGAAACTGCTTACAAGAAACTCAACTCTCAGATCAATGTCTCAATTCAGATTTTTTGTAACATCAGTCAGGAATTAATGTCTGGACTTAAAACTAAGCAACGCAGCGGTCTTAAAATGCAGAAATTATAGTATGGAAGCTTACATTGATCAGAAATATACAAAAAGTTCACTTTGTGGCTGTAGTATGGTCAGTGGCGCTTAGTGGCCAAATGCTTTTTGCATGTGTTTTGTTAAGCTTTAAAGCCAAAAGCCGTTATAGCCTATTGGTTTTATGTGTTGTATCATTTTCATACTTAACTGGAAGCCAAAATAGAGTTTTGGCGAATCATTTTATTCCTTCATAGCTCGCACATGATATTTGGAATATCCAAGCTAACAAAATTCGTCAATAACATGCTAAGATAGTCTTTCGGTAAAATTGTTTCCAGAAAAATGTCAAATTAGGTATTCGAGGGAAATTTCACAAAAAAAGTATAGCTTTAACGGTTTCAAACCTTGAAGGACAAGAAGCAAAATGCAAAAAGCCATTAAGCGGAAGTTCTTCATTGCAGTCGCGTGTCAAAATCAGGGGGTTATTTCATGCCTTTCGTGATTTGCATTTTATTTGAAGATTTATCACGCACAGAGCACCAGCAGGAGACTATTGCTACTTCAATGATTTTCATTCTGTGAAGAATTTCTCAGGATCTTATATATTGTTGGTGGACAGTGTTCGAATAATACACATTATGATATGATGTCTATCATTGTCGTCCTTGATCTGGGGGTGGGAAAGGGTAAAGTTGTTTTTGCCCCTCCCCAAAAATGCGATGATTTCTCGTTTCTCCCTTCAAAGAATTTCAGTTTCTCCCTTCTCCCACGGATATTTCAATCTACCTTCATTTCAAAATTTAATCTTGTTTTTATGCATTTTCTTTCAAACACCCAACTGGTTGGAAGATTGACGAATTTTAAGATATATAATTCAAGTCAATGTGCATCCAATCCAAGGAATGGTTAACCAACAGGCTTGATAACAGAAATAATATGATTCTGAAACAACGAAGATCGCCAAAATATCGTATTGCTGAGTACTGGAAAACTTTTTTTTTATATATATAATCAATTAAAATTTACAAACTCAACAAGTACATCTACTGTGCCTATCATGGCGGGAATAGACACTAGGTCATCGGAGTTCCCACCATGAAAGGCACTTACAATTCAAAAATTACAATATACTGAACGAAAAAACAACAAACTAAAAGAAAAAGTTAATGTCTGTCTCACATTTGATGTCAGGCAATGACATCAAAACATTTTATAATTTGGGAGAAAATAGATGCAAGGCAGTTAACAGAGGGCAAACCCTACGCGCGGACAAACAACCGCCGCCCCTCGCCACACGTGCCACCCCCACCGGGATAACACATGAAACTAAAGGCCAGCAGCCGCCCATCCACACAGCAGGACCCCATCCACCCACCACCCCGCACCCTAAGATGGAAAACTTTTGTCTTGGAATCCAAAGGTACTTCTTGCTTGTTTTGCTGTTCGCAAAATATTCCTGAGGTGATCGATTCGCATTCACTCAAAGGGCAAACTTTCAGAAAATCTTATGGAGCATTCGATTCTTTTCAAGAAAACTCTTTGAAGCCTTTTCTTTTCCAAGGGCGGGCATGTCACACTGGGAAGGATGGTCCTACCTTTGTCCGAAAACCGGTAGTTCATGAAAAAAATTTGAACCACCTTTGTCCCAAAAACTGGTCGTTTTTGATGGCAAATTTCCGCTGTTATTTTTCTTCAATTTGAAGGACAATTTTTAACATTATGTATCACTGACGATGTTTGTCCCCAAAACCGGTAGTTTCGACCTACTACTCTTTACCAAAGCAAGTAGTAATTATAGATATGAAAGTACAAGTGTCTCAAAACCGGTTGCCGGACAATGGTAGGACCGCTTCGGTGAAAAATTTGAAATTCTGACCTTTTTTTCGGAAATTTGCCGGACAAAGGTAGAACCGCTTTAGTGAGAAATTGTAATTTCTGGTCTTTTTTCCGTAAATTTGGCGGACAAAGGTAGAACCGCTCATGTGAAAAATTTGAAATACTAGTCTTTTCTGCCTAAATTTGGCGGACAAAGGGAGAACCAGCTTACACGTAAACTTCAGAATTTTGATTAGATAGGAGGTTTGGAAACTTTATTTGTGTGACAAACTGATGGAATAGGAAGAATGATATTCAAATTTCACCTTTGTCCCAAAAACTGGTTGTTTTGGGCACGAAAGTCGTACTATTTGATAAAAGCACCGGTTATTTTATCCAATTCCTCTGGACAAACATGGGGTCAAATATTTTACAGTACTTGCCCGCCCCTGCTTTTCTTATTGGATTTTCAAGAGTGATTTGCTCCTTACAATTGATCACACGGTTTGCTCATCCCTTTAAAATGTTTTGATGTGTTTGGACTGGAAAGAATTTTTAATGCTAGTGGTATAATACCGTAACATAACTTGCACTTAAAACAATGTCAGAAAAGTTGCTATCACTGTACATTGTCGAAACATTTTTAAGTGCAAAAAGTTTCTTTGCTTTCCAAATTCAGGTAGGGTGTGGTTTTTTTTCGAAACATGGAGCTAGCCGTTTCTGTTACTTGAAACAACTTATGAGTGTAATCTAATGGAATTGTTACAGATTCATTGCCTGAAGCCAAAAATAATCAATATTTTGAACCTGGAATCTGAGTTTCTCTATGCAGTGCAGTCATTTATATGGCAACAACTTCCCATATGCTTGAGTTTCGAAAGTTAAGAAACCGTGCTAAAAACAATTATAAAAACTCGCAACGCATTTCTATCTTGTCGAAATAATTCAAACATTTTAAAGGGGGAAGGGAGTACGGCCTCGTAACATTTAAAACTTTTTGCAGAAATCGGCGTAAACATCGTTGGATTATTTATCGGGCAGCCCCTCCCTCAAATTTATCCCGTACGCTTATGACAGTTTGATTTTTGTCGGTAGGCCCCCTTCAGGAGGGGTGTACACGTTTTTTTTATAAGAAACTTGGATCAGCACTTAGTACTAAAAGTTTCTTAATTTCGCATGAAAATTTCAGTGTTTTAGTACTAAAAGTTTCTTAATTAGTTTCTTATTTTTTTGGGCCTAAAATTGCGGTATTGTTCGAAGTTGAGCCTTCTTCTCGAGAAAGGGCTTCCATTTTGCATTGACATTGTCATCAAAAAGAATCCATGCACATCAAGGCAAAAATTTACCAATTTTGCAGTTAAAAGTCAAGAAAAGACGAATGTACCTTTGTTGGAGAGACATAAAATAAGAGAGACATACAGAAATAAAGTTTTAGAGTTTCTTAACTGTTCTTGAGCGTAGTACTAGAGTTTCTTAAATTTTTGGTCATCGTAGTACTAGTTTCTTATAAACCAGTTTCTTATAAAAAAAAACGTGTAGTGAATCACTCTTTCGAAAGGACGTATGAGATCTTTTCAAACGATAGGATCTTTAAAGATTTTTCTTGAAAACAAACGGATTTTTGGCAAAGGTGTACGAGACTTTTATAGAGTACCCCTCGCTCCCTGCAGATGTTTGAGACTTTAAGGAAGTAATTTGCCCCTGAGAATCGATTACACGGTTTTTTTATAAGAAACTTGGATGAGCACTTAGCTAGTACTAAAAGTTTCTTAATTTCGCATCAAAATTGCAGTGTTTTAGTGGTAAAAGTTTCTTAATTATTTTGTTATTGTTTGGGGTCAAAAATTGTGTTATGGTTCGACGTTGGGTCTTCGTATCGACAAAGGGCTGTGATTTTGCATGATATTGTCACTACGAATAAGCCATGCACATTAAGGCAAAAAGTTATCAATGTTTTGCAGTCAAAGCTTGATATTTACAAACGCACTGCCACGCGAACCGTGATGTACCCACTCTCATTCTAGAAATAAAATTTTAGAGTTTCTTAATTGTTCTTGAACGTAGTACTAGAGTTCCTTAAATTTTTAGTCATCGTAGTACTAGTTTCCTATAAACCAGTTTCTTACAAAAAAAACCTGCAAAGAACCTCGTGAATATTCTGCAAAATATTTCATATTTGCATCCAAGGAATGCTTTACCAAAACAAAGATGTGCCACTGTAAGTTAAGTCAATATTCATCTGAGGAATGCTTAACTAAAAGGCTTGATTTACAAAGATGTGCAAGGGCGCCGGAGCCACGGGGGCAGCGGGGGCAGTTGCCCCCGTTGCCCTAGTGGTACGGGGGCAGCGCGGGGGCAGCAAAGTGCCCTTTCCTAAAAATGTATTTCAGAGAACTATTGATTAATCGCATCTGTTAGTTGGAACTTGGAAGTGAGTTGTTTCTCGTCCGCAGTCACAATAATAGAACGATTCCTTCTGCTTTCAAGATTACCGTACGTTCGAAGGACAGTGGCGTCGCCACGGGGTGGTCCGGGGTTGACGTGTCGACGACAGTTTTCAGTCGACCACCGATGATATAATTTCTCGAAATCAGTCAAAAAGATTGGGGAGGGTAGATTTTTATTGACTCGAAACTATTGTGATAACTGGCCTTCCTCTTGAAATCTCAATTCCTTTATTAAAGATTTCGAGAAAGGCCTTAAATTTCAATTTCTAACCAAATCTTGTCCTTCCTCGTAAATAAATATATGATGTTCTTCTCTGTTTCTATATTTGTTGCACAAAAAGACCCGCTGCTGTAAAAAGAACTGCTTGAGATGGTTGCTTTTCCAGAAATATCGAAATAGATCAAATTAACATAAAGGGCGTTCCCATCATGTTCTCCGAGTGTCTGAAGGGCGTTTCCCACGTTTTCCGAGGGTCTGAAGGGCGTGGTCAGGAGAATTGTTCTGGGGGCTTTGCCCCTCAGACCCTCTTTTACCTTGCCGCCTCAGCTTTTTGGGCTGGCGACACCCGTGTCGAAATAGATGTTGAGCACAATATCCTAAACGACGATTACCGATTATTTTCAACGGCAAATTTTGACACCCTAAGGTGTCCTTTCTGCGATTCCTGCCCCCGCCGCATCATGGAGCCTCCGGCGCCTCTGAAGATGTGTCACTGTAAGTTAAGTCAGTATCCATCTGTGGAATGCTTAACCAAAAGGCTTGATTTACAAAGATGTGTCACTGTAAGTTAAGTCAGTATCCATCTGAGGAATGCTTAACCAAAAGGCTTGATTCACAAAGATGTGTCACTGTAAGCTAAGTCAGTATCCATCTGAGGAATGCTTAACCAAAAGGCTTGATTCACAAAGATGTGTCACTGTAAGTTAAGTCAATATCCATCTGAGGAATGCTTAACCAAAAGGCTTTATTCACAAAGATGTGTCACTGTAAGTTAAGTCAATATCCATCTGAGGAATGCTTAACCAAAAGGCTTGATTCACAAAGATGTGTCACTGTAAGTTAAGTCAGTATCCATCTGAGGAATGCTTAACCAAAAGGCTTGATTCACAAAGATGTGTCACTGTAAGTTAAGTCAATATCCATCTGAGGAATGCTTAACCAAAAGGCTTCATTCACAAAGATGTGTCACTGTAAGTTAAGTCAATATCCATCTGAGGAATGCTTAACCAAAAGGCTTGATTCACAAAGATGTGTCACTGTAAGTTAAGTCAGTATCCATCTGAGGAATGCTTAACCAAAATGCTTGATTCACAAAGATGTGTCACTTTAATTTACGTCCATCCGTCAATATCCATCTGAGGAATGCTTAGCCAAAAGGCTTGCTTCATAAAGATGTGCCACTGCAATTCAAGTCAATATCCATCTTAGGAATGATTAACCAAAGGCCTGATATAAAGTGAAGGTGCAAATTGAAATTTAGAAGATAGAGCATGTGCATATGGTACACAGTTATAGACATGAACATGACAAAAACCCATAAGAATTCTTAAGAATTTTCAAGAATTATTAGTACATTGTGATGAGGATTTGTGAGCAATATGGAAGATTCTGTTCTTTTCTAACAACAATTCAAATGAGAATTCTTAGGGATAAAAATCATGTTAACATGTTAAGGCCTGTACTGAATCTTGGCTCATAAACAATTTTTCAGAGGAAGAAATCAATGAGAAAAAGAGACAGTGTCATTTCAGACCCAAAATCACACAATTATCATCTTAAATGAATACTGTACATATTTAAGATTTTAGCATTTGATACTTAACAAAACATGTGAGAACCCATATAGTCAAAGGTGGGTTTGGCATTGAACTTGCACTTATTTTGCAGCAAATAAGTCACACAGTTTGTAGCAAGTTTGTTTTGAATAAGTCTCAGATCAAGGTGTTACTTTACATAATGAAAAGCCACTGATCCATAAATTCCTATTCAACTTTAATGCAGCTATCATTTTATTGCCCTGACCCCACCTCCCCGGGATAGGCGGGGCTGATGCGGGGTCATTCACGTATTTCTCTTGTGAAAGTGAGCAATGTTCCCACCTATCGGGTCAACATTCTTCTGCCAATGGGAGGCGATAGCTCGTGCTTGTCCCCAGTTAAAGCCCCAATTATTATGTTTTTGAGCTTTTGAGGAGAAACGACTCGCCCCAGAGTTTTCACTGCTTCATGGGCAATATCTTTCAGTGAACAGGAAGTGAATAGCCCTGCATCTGCTCTGCCTATCTACCGCTTTCTGCTTTTCTTCCTCTTATCTTAATGTTACGATACGCAGGATGTGAAAAAACCGCGAGTTCAAGTGGCGGCCAATGAGATAAGAGCTCTCATACAACAAAAGATTCTTCAACTGTAATAAAAGCAGGCTGATGGCAATGATGACGTAATCTGTATCAAATTACACAGCTATTGTTTTCATAATCCAGATCACTAGGAACCAAAGAAATCAAAACTACAGTGTCTTCACTGACATTCCTGGAGACCTCTGTGGTTCCAACAGTTCTTGTGTAAATGCTGCCTCAGGATTGCAGCGAATCATTGCTGAAGGCACTGGAATTTCTAATACAAATAGATATGTGCATGAAATAAATCACAAAGAAATGGAAAAAGTGTTTCTTTAGATCTATAAACATTGTTCAAAAAGGGATTTAAGTATTTGCAAGACCATCCAACACTTTCAGGATATGCAGTGCAGCAAACATCAGAATGTAACAAAATAACAAGCTTTTTCTTTTGAATGAAGTTACCATATTGATCACTTGCTGTGTCTTGTGCCATCACTAAAATCTTATGATGACAAAGATGTCCCCAACTTCTGTGTTTTCCCTGAGGAGCAAACAAAATTGATGCTTGAAAATGGTAGCAGATTGTTTTCTATTCAAGATATGGTTCTCATTCAATTCCTACCCTAACAAGATCCTCCCCTGGCAGTCCAGGGGTCAACAATGAGAAAAAATGGGAAACATAGTAAATAAAGGAAACAGAACACTTGGTTTTCTGAAGAGAAATATTAGAATAGACTCTCAAAATCTAAGTTTACCCTAGAGTACGCTACACATATTTTTTATAAGGAACTAAGGTCCAGGCTAGTAGGCAGTTTCTTAAATTTTTGGGCAACTTTGCCACCAAAAGTTTCTTATGGGTTTCTTATATCTAAATGCCAGAAGTGTAGAGTTAATTTTGTTTGTCTAAAGGGTTCCCAAATTATTTAGCAAGATCTCAAAGCAAGTAAATAGCATAATTAGCACTCAAAATAATGTTCAAAAGTTGCTATAACTGTACGGTGTCAAAACATTTTTGAATGTGATAGGAAAATTAAAACTGCAAATTTAGAAAAGTTCCTTAACTAATTGAATTCAGGCAGGGTTGTTTCTTAACTTTCAAAAAATTGAGCCTACCGTTTCTTATAAAAAAATTACGTGCAGTGCAATATGGGATCCTTACACAAAGAAAAAACATAAATATGCGATTGAGACGATTCAACACAAAGCAGCAAGGTACGTGACAAAGAGATACAAAGTATGCCAGTGTACATGAAATGTCGAAGGAACTTCAAGGGAACTCACTTGAGGAGACAGGGACAAGTCATGTTTTACCAGATACATCAAACCAAGTTGAAATAAAGAAAGATGCGTACAGCAGGCAGTCATCCAATTCAAGACCATCTAAAGAAGCCTATAAGACACCAGGGACAGGCCCGCAATATTACAATTTTTCATTTTTCCCAAGAACAATTAAAGAATGGAATAGGCTCCCACAGGAAACAGTAGAGGTGAACTCATGAGTAGTCTTCAAAAATACTCTTGAAGTATAACTTTTTTTCTGTTCTAAATTCTTTACAATTGATTAATGATTTAGATAATTTCAAACCATAGGACAACAGTGTAACCTCTTTTCAACTTGAAGGTTGATTTTTTAGGTATTTCACATGCAGGGGTCCTTTAATGATATGACACCGAAGGTGGTGTGGTAATCCTCTGACTTGCAGCCAGAACAGTCAGGCGGAGTGGGTTCAATACCCGGTACCACTTGAACGTCATGAAAAGGAGTCGTGGACTTGATTAGGTCTGTTCTATTTCTGCGATTCCAGCGCTTGGCGCTGAAAAACGCAACTTTACCTTCACCTTTAAACGTTGAGCTCTTAGTCTTATGTTTCATTCACCTCAGATTTTCACTGATTTTCATGCTCCAAAGTTTCATGTAGGGTGTATTTATAGTATGATGTTCATTGTGCTATGATGTGTTTCCCTTTTCCTTTATTGTCTATAATTTTTCTTTTTTCTCTAAATTGACACAACCTTCTTTAATAAGTAGTCAATTATTCAAGTAGAAGTAGAACCAAATTTTTACACAAATGCCTGGTGTGGGGAAGATTCTGTAAGAAATGTGGGGGGAAAGGACACGAGCAGAGTGGGGAAAGCGGAGGTACTGTGCCCTGCCACATTGGAACTACAATTCATAAATTCATGAAAGAAAGTGTAAGTTATGAAAGAGTTTATACATCACCTTGTTGATAAAAGACTGGATTTGGCGCCATCCACAACTTCTCTGCTGTGCTCCTTGCTTGTTGTCCGCATATACCATTCAGACGTAGATTCATGTTCAGAAGGAGAATGAGATTCAACTCAGAATCATATTCAGCCTAGTATCCAATTTTTTTATGTTTCTTGTCAAACCCCAAGAAACCCTCTCATAATATTTTCTAATGATCATGCCTCAATATTTCTTTCTAGTTGATTTGATTCTCTTGAGGTATCCTGCTCTTGATGATACCAAAAGTGAGATTTTACAAGAACCAAAACTGAACAAAACTAGAGGCGCCCTTGTCCAATATATTAAACATGTTGAATGCTGGAGGCCATAGTTCCATATTGTTTGTTTTCACTTCACAACTACTGTACGTGAAACCCCAAAAGCTAGTAGGTAGCCTAGTTGCATCCTTTTACCTTGTCAACAACTTGCGGTTTTTTGGATGGATTGCAGATGGATTCTCCCAACATATACTATGCGAGTGTACGCGCAGTTCAATTCAAGCACCTCCCGCAAGAAAGTTCTAGACTTGCCCCAAGCGTGGCCCCAATAGACCTTTTAGCTATTCTACAAAGAGCCTGGATCGAGCTTTATTTTTATATGCGAGGCTCGATAGAGTGATGTTAAGAGCTTCTATCACTATTGTGCAAATTCGAAAATTCTACAAAGTGCACTTTGTAGAATTTTCGAATATGCACAATATTGATAGAAGCTCTAACGCCACTCTATCGAACCTCGTGTATAAAAATAACGCTCGATCCAGGCTCTTTTGTAGAATAGCTAAAAGGTCTATTCCCGCTCGTGAGCTCGTCATGCCGAACAGCGAGCGAAGTGAGCTGGAAGGAACGAGTTTCGTCACTTTGTTGTGATGAGCAGAACTTATCGCAAATCTAGAACCTTGGTGCTGTGATACACGTATGTGACACACAGTGATATGAACCATGACCTGGAGTTGATAAGACAGTGGGCTCATGATTGGAAAATGTCGTTTAATCCAGATCCCCAAAAACAAGCTGTTGAATTGATATTTTCTCAGAAACGAATTGAAATGAATCATCCAGAAATTCGTTTTAATAACATACCAGTGATGAAAGTAGATGAACATAAACATCTAGGACTTATCCTGGACTCAAAGCTTTCATTTTCGGCTCACGTTAAGGCAGCTATCTCTAAAACGAGAAAGGGAATTGGTTTGCTGAAATATCTCTCCAAGTACCTACCCAGACATACCCTAAACGAATTATTTAAGCTCTATGTGCGACCTCACCTGGAATACGGAGATGTTATCTATCATATTCCGGCTAAAGTATGTGAGTTTAGCGGTAATACCATTTTGTCGAGCTTGATGGAAAAGTTGGAGTCCGTTCAGTATTCTGCTGCCCGTGCTGTTACGGGAACATGGAAGGGAACGTCACGCGAGAAGCTGTATGCAGAGCTTGGTTGGGAGTCACTGAGTTCCCGAAGATGGTGTAGACGCCTTACGTTGTTTTACAAAATGATAAATAATCTGATGCCTGAATATACAATAGATCAAATCCCACAGCTTCATCAGTCACAGTACCCTCTTCGCAATCAGGATGTCGTTGGACGAATAAGGGCAAGGACAGAAAAATTCAAATCTAGCTTTTATCCAAATTGCCTGTCTGAGTGGAATGAACTATGTCCGGAAATTAGAATTTCACCATCAGTTGCTATCTTCAAGAAAAAGTTGCTTTCGAAAATTGGCCCCCCTACTAAATCTGTCTTTGGAATCCATGACCCAACAGGCTTATCTTATCTTACTCAACTTAGAGTGGGTCTTAGCAAATTAAGCCTTCACAAATTTAAGCACAATTTTAGGGATACCATAAATCCAATGTGCCCTACTAACGATGGTATTGAGAGCACGGAGCACTTTTTGTTGCTTTGCCCCTCGTTTGAGGATCAGCGTCGAGACCTTCTCGCTGGAGTTTTTGCATTACTACGACCATTAGGATATATCGACCTTTCAAATGAAGTTTTGACGCAGCTTTTATTGTATGGTGATAAAGACCTCCCAAATGACGTCAACAGAAATATACTCGATTTGACTCTACAATACATCCACACAAGCGGTCGATTCAATTAAGATCACAGAAATCTAGCTAAATGCAACTCAACCACCATACCAAGTCCATATTCGTAAAGTATCCTGTTCGCCGAGTCCCGTTCCTCTATTCTTTTGTTCTTTTGTTTGTATAGTAGCTTTTCGTAACACACCCTTTAGCTATTCTACAAAAGAGCCTGGATTGAGCGTCTTTCTTATACATTTCAAATGCGACTTTCGATTGAGTGGCGATAAAGCTTCTATGACTATTGCGTACATTCGAAAATTCCATTTGCAAAATATCTCAATTCTAATTCTTTTCTGAATAGCTAGGGGGCTTCTTATATGTTTAGTTGTATTTTAGTTTATCTCCTTCATGTGATGGCCCTGGGGTAGTCATGATCTTTTGCTCCCCTTGGTATCGTTTCTGTGGTATTGTATGGTAGCTCGTTTGTAATCTTAGGTAATTCGTAAATTGTAAATTTTTAACATTGAATTTATAGAAAAAAAACACGTATTTCTTTTACAAGAACTGCCCTGCCCATAAGAAACCCAACTCTCAGATCGCCAAAAAATAAGGAACTCTAGACTAGTACTGGGAAAATATCAGTTGAGAAACTATTCATTTTGATAAGTCTGATAAAGGAGGCACTGAGCATTTTTTACTTTGGTCTCGCTTATTTACTGTATCATATTACTCGTAACGTACATGAGCAATGTCTAAACATTGATGCTTCAAAACATTGTTCTGGGATGTTCACGAGGGCATAGAAACATGAAATGAAGATTGTCATAGAACTTCTAAGGAACTCGTAAGAAACCCTGAGTACTGAAAATCTGATTATTTTAAGAAACTTTCAGTACTGGCCCGAATTCTTAGCTTCTTATAAAAAAATACATATATGTTGCCAGCAAGGGTTATCACAGTGTATTTGCTGTCCAGGGTCCAGGGTACAATTCAGCAGCTCAGGTCTAAATCCTTTGAATAGCTGAGGTGAGGCTCCCATAGAGCTTTGAAATACATTACCTGCTTTTTAAAAAATGAAATGAATTTTACATTTTAGAGGCGATACAATCTTTGAGAAAGCAGTATTCAATCTCAACATTTGAGACATACAAATTGTTTTCTTTTCTTTCGTAAATTTTTTCTTTCAATGACACCTCAGGAGGGACCATTATGGAGACAAAGTCGCACTGACCTCTTTAATGCTATCCCTGCCAATTAAACCATGGGTGATTTTTAGATTACAACTCCAACTTTTATACTTAGATTATTGTATTATACTAGAAGTAAGAAATTGTTAGTAAGTGCGCGTATCCTGTTTTTAAATTTTGGCAAAGACGTTTTTCACGATGTTGTTAGCCAGAAATCAGATACATGTATTTGGGCCAGTACTGAACATTTCTAAATACGTGTATGCAGAAATTGATGGGTCCTTTCATCCTGACGAGAGGGAGAAATAAGATCATGTTTCAAAATAGCGGGCTGAGATTATTATTAGCATCTTGTGATTTCCAGTAATTCTTCTCATTCTACGGGATTTCTTGAACGTTGCCTAACCACAAAATTAGTATAAAAGTAAGAAGTACTCCTGTCTTTACTTTAGTGTTTACCAAATTATTTGCCAATTTTGTTTTTGTTTAGATTAGATTAGGCCAACCATGACAATGTTTGTGATACAAACTGTTCCGGTCTCCACTCCTGTTTGTATCACAAACATTGTCGGGGTTGGCCTGATCTAATCTAGAAAAAATTGGCAAATTTGGTAAACACTTTGTTGCTTTTATACTAATCTTTACTCCAGTTGATTTTGAGGATCTTGTGCAAAGAAAATCGGAGGTGTATCCCTTGGGTGCTCACAATCGGGTGGTGTTTTATTACCTGATAAAATTTCGTACGCTGTTGACCCATACCTTTGTCATCAAGAAAAATTTGCGAAGGATTCGTAAATATCCTTGTAGTTTCAAAGATCTTATGCGCTTTTATCAAAGAGTGTCAAAAGACCCCAGCTCACTGTTGCATCGGGCCTACCTAATAAACGAAGGAACTCAACGTAAATAACGTTTATTTCAGTTCGTTTTCAGACATTGATTGAAATCAAACAACAAACTATTTTCATTTATTTCATTCATTCAATAAAGAGTTGTAAAGCACGAGGTTGCATCAAAGAAATGCCTGAAATACCGCTAATGGATCGAGTGATCTTCCTTTCAAATAAGGATCAACCAAAACAATAACTCCTCTTGAACCATCAGCAATGACGCAATAAACCATCAACTAAAATCATGTGAGCACAATGTGATTCCTTTTGTTATATTATGCAAATTTATGACGCACACCTTTTGACCAGCGGAAAATAACAATGAATAACAATAAAATATGCGTGGACCAGGAACGAAACTCGGGTGCTTCCTAATAGTAAGCCCTCGCTTCGCTCACGCAATCATTTTATGCACCTGTAATTAGACTTGGAACGCTTTTATTTATTGTTAGTAATTAGTCTGTTTTTCTCTCCTAAATTCATTAATTTTTTTTAATCCGTATAGCGAAATTTAACATACGTACATACATATATGCAGTTGAGTAAGCCCAAAATTGTTTATACCCATGCAAAATTCTGAGTATTTTGCTTTCATGATTGGGTAAGAAACATGAGTGGGTTCTTGAGGAAGGAAACAGTGTTCGCTGATAACGTATTCGCTGATAACGTACTATTGTAGCAAGTTCGACTTCGGGGTCAAGAAATCCGTATTTTGCGCTTGAAAATAATTCGAACTTCAATAATGCAGTAGATTTATCTTTAATATCGTAATCTGGTAAAAAAAGCGTTCATCATCAATGGTTCGTTCAGTACGTGGACAAAAACCAATCAGGGTGTACCACAAGGTTCAGTCTTGGGGCCCCTTCTGTTTAGCATCTATCTGAATGACTTGTTTCTGTCCTTAGAAGAGACCGAAGTCTGCAACTACGCAGACGATACAACAATTTATGTATGTGGTCCTAATGTCGAGAATATTATCGCAAAACTAGAGAATGATGCCTTTAAGATAAGTGAATGGTTTCTAAACAATCTTATGAAACTAAATGAAGATAAATGTCATTTGATGATTTTTGGTGGGAAGAGTAACGAAGTCTCTGTCAAAATAGGAGAACCTAGTGTGAAACAAAGTAAAGAGGATAAGCTTCTAGGGATAACGTTTGATCAAACATTAAGCTTTAAACAACATGTTAAAACTCTTTGCAATAAAGCCAGCCAAAAACTTGACGCACTTGCAAGAATATCCTGCTACATGGACACGGAAAAGCTAAAGCAGGTAATGCAAGCATTTGTCTTGTCTCATTTTAGTTACTGCCCACTTGTGTGGATATTTTATGACAGAACCTTGAGTCATAGAATAAATCATATCCACGAAAGAGCATTACGTTTTGTGTACAAAGACCATCAAACAGATTTTGAGTCTCTTCTCGAGCAAAGGAATTTGGTATCCATCCACGTAAGGAATCTACAGTTGCTTATGACAGAAGTTTATAAAGCAAAGTCTGGTCTAAATCCACCTTTCATGAAGGATATATTTTCAGTGAGCGCAATATTGGCTACAATCTAAGACATGGCAACGACTCACAGCTTCCAAAAGTGCGTACGACGAGCTTTGGAATTGAGACTATATCCTTCCTTGGAAACAGACTTTGGTCCACTTTGCCAAATGCAGTGAAACAAGCAAGCACTCTTCCTATCTTTAAAAACCTGATTAGATATTGGAAGGGCGAGAACTGCAACTGTAGGCTATGCAAGACATACATTCCGCAGGTTGGGTATCTAACATGATATTCATAATTATGTCATTATGTTTAATCTAATGTTTTTAACGGTTTTGTAAATAGGACTTTTTTCCCCCATTTATTTCATTTTATATGTTTGCTAAATAGTAGGCCTAAATTAGCAGTAATTTTGCTATCTAGTGTATTTTAAGCCTACTTTAAAGAGAGAAATAATAATAATAATAACAATATTGTAATAATAATAATATAATATAATTACGGTTATTGTAATAATAACAATAATAATAATAATAATAAATAATAATAATAGATGATAATGATAATAGTGGATACAAGTGAATAGAGCATATATAGATGTATATAAATGTATATAAATGTATACAAGCATATTGCAGTAAATTCTAGGGGATATCGGTGCAAAAGCGTGTTTATAGTGGATACAAGTAAATAGAGCGTTTATAGATGTATATAGATGTATATAAGCATAATGCAGTAAACTCTAGGGGAAATCGGTGTAAAAGCGTGTTTATAGTAGATACAAATGAATAGAGCGTATATAGATGTATATAGATGTATATAAGCATATTGCAGTAAATTCTAGGGGATATCGGTGTAAAAGCGTGTTTATAGTGGATACAAGTAAATAGAGCCTATATAGATGTGTACAGATGTATTCAAGCATATTGCAGTAAATTCTAGGGGATATCGGTGTAAAACTGTGTTTATAGTAGATACAAGTAAATAGAGAGTTTATAGATGTGTACAGATGTATTCAAGCATATTGCAGTAAATTCTAGGGGATATCGGTGTAAAACTGTGTTTATAGTAGATACAAGTAAATAGAGAGTTTATAGATGTATACAGATGCATAAAAGCATATTGCAGTAAATTCTAGGGGATATCGGTGTAAAAGCGTGTTTATAGTAGATACAAGTAAATAGAGAGTTTATAGATGTGTACAGATGTATTCAAGCATATTGCAGTAAATTCTAGGGGATATCGGTGTAAAACTGTGTTTATAGTAGATACAAGTAAAAAGGGCGTATATAGATGTATATAGATGTATATAAGCATATTGCAGTAAATTCTAGGGGATATCGGTGTAAAAGCGTGTTTATAGTGGATACAAGTAAATAGAGCGTTTATAGATGTATATAGATGTATATAAGCATAATGCAGTAAACTCTAGGGGAAATCGGTGTAAAAGCGTGTTTATAGTAGATACAAATGAATAGAGCGTATATAGATGTATATAGATGTATATAAGCATATTGCAGTAAATTCTAGGGGATATCGGTGTAAAAGCGTGTTTATAGTGGATACAAGTAAATAGAGCCTATATAGATGTGTACAGATGTATTCAAGCATATTGCAGTAAATTCTAGGGGATATCGGTGTAAAACTGTGTTTATAGTAGATACAAGTAAATAGAGAGTTTATAGATGTGTACAGATGTATTCAAGCATATTGCAGTAAATTCTAGGGGATATCGGTGTAAAACTGTGTTTATAGTAGATACAAGTAAATAGAGAGTTTATAGATGTATACAGATGCATAAAAGCATATTGCAGTAAATTCTAGGGGATATCGGTGTAAAAGCGTGTTTATAGTAGATACAAGTAAATAGAGAGTTTATAGATGTGTACAGATGTATTCAAGCATATTGCAGTAAATTCTAGGGGATATCGGTGTAAAACTGTGTTTATAGTAGATACAAGTAAAAAGGGCGTATATAGATGTATATAGATGCATAAAAGCATATTGCAGTAAATTCTAGGGGATATCGGTGTAAAAGCGTGTTTATAGTAGATACAAGTAAATAGAGCGTATATAGATGTATATAGATTTATATAAGCATATTGCAGTAATTTCTAGGGAATATCGGTGTAAAAGCGTGTTTATAGTAGATACAAGTAAATACAGCGTATATAGATGTATATAGATGTATATAAGCATATTGCAGTGATTTCTAGGCGAAATCGGTGTAAAAGCGTGTTTGTAGTGGATACAAGTAAATAGAGAGTTTATAGATGTGTACAGATGTATTCAAGCATATTGCAGTAAATTCTAGGGGATATCGGTGTAAAACTGTGTTTATAGTAGATACAAGTAAATAGAGAGTTTATAGATGTGTACAGATGTATTCAAGCATATTGCAGTAAATTCTAGGGGATATCGGTGTAAAACTGTGTTTATAGTAGAAACAAGTAAATAGAGAGTTTATAGATGTATACAGATGCATAAAAGCATATTGCAGTAAAAAATTCTAGGGGATATCGGTGTAAAAGCGTGTTTATAGTAGATACAAGTAAATAGAGAGTTTATAGATGTGTACAGATGTATTCAAGCATATTGCAGTAAATTCTAGGGGATATCGGTGTAAAACTGTGTTTATAGTAGATACAAGTAAATACAGCGTATATAGATGTATATAAATGTATGTAAGCATATTGCAATGAATTCTAGGGGATATCGGTGTAAAAGTGTGTTTATAGTAGATACGAGTGAATAGAGCGTATATATATTTATATAGATGTATATAAGCTTATTGCAGTAAATTCTAGGGGATATCGGTGTAAAAGCGTGTTTATAGTAGATACAAGTAAATAGAGCGTATATAGATGCATATAGATGTATATAAGCATATTGCAATAATTTCTAGGGGATATCGGTGTAAGAGGATGTTTATAGTAGATACAAGTAAATAGAGCGTATATAGATGCATATAGATGTATATAAGCATATTGCAGTAATTTCTTGGGGATATCGGTGTAAAAGCGTGTTGATAGTAGATACAAATGAATAGAGCGTATATAGATGTACATAGATAAAAAGTGAACAAGATATAAAGATATAAAGAGCGTATATAGATGTATATACCGGGTGCGCCAAAATAAACTATGCACTTTTGGCAGGCCACGATAAATCGTACACTGGACCGATTTTGAAGATATATCACTTAATCTTTAGCAGAAAGCCTGAATTAGATTCTAAGATTTTTTGCAAATTTTTCCATTTTCAATTTTTAGATCTACAGGCGAGTTTCTTAAAATTTTCGTTTTCGAAAACACTGAAAACGATCAAAAAACGTTGATCAAATTTTCTAAAGACTCATCATGAATGGACAATGAGAAAATGTTTTCAGCGTGATTTGGGGATTTGGAAATTGATCATTGTAAACTTCTGCACGAGTGTTATTTTAAAAATTGGCTTGTTGCGAAATTCTGTAGTCGTTTCAATAAAGTGCCGCCCCAAAAGCCGTCACAAATCAAAAATGTAACAAAACTCCATGCTTGCTGGCCCCATGACTCTACTTCTCTTGTCTTTTAACCCCCTTGATAAAGGAACACAGCCTGCAGCAAAGCATACATTCAATGACATTTCAAAAGAAAAGAAATTTCTTTATATTCTTGAAAATATTATTACATTTCTCACAAGATAGTACAAACTCTCGTACAGCAGCTTACAATTAGTCGATTTCTAAATCCCAAATCACCATGAAAAAGTTTTTTCTTTGTCCATTCATGTCGATTCTTTAGAAAGCTTGATCGACGTTTTTTGATCGTTTTCAGTGTTTTCGAAAACAAAAATTTTAAGAAACTCGCTTGTAGCTCTAAAAACTGAAAACAGAAAAATTTGCAAAAAATCCTAGAATCTAATTCAGGCCTTCTGCTAAAGATCAAGTCATAAATCTTCAAAATTGGTCTTGTGTACGATTTATCGTGGCCTGCCAAACGTGCATAGTTCATTTTGGCGCACCCGGTAGATGTATATAAGCTTATTGCAGTAAATTCTAGGGGATATCGGTGTAAAAGCGTGTTTATAGTAGATACAAGTAAATAGAGCGTATATAGATGTATATAGATTATGACCACACGGTCCAAACTAGTTGGGAATGTGAGAGAAAATTGTGCGAATCGGTTGGGTGGCTCTTGGGGTGCGGTTTTGCGGGCGGGTGGTGCATATTTCCTGATTCACCCAGTAGTTTTTATTTCTTTCTATATTAGTTACCGCGGGGTTGTCATAGTCTATTGCTCCCCGTGGTATTATCGTTCTTGTAGTGTTTCGTAGAGTAATTAGTAGGTAGCGTCATAAGTAATTCGTCTTGTAAAAAATTTATAATGGTATATAAAAAAAAAAAAAAAAAAAAAAAAAAAAAAAGAAAATGTGTATCTATATATTCCTGTTCGTCTTTCTTTTTGTTCATCGATGTATATAGATGTGACAGGGACGCTGGAGCGATGGTAGGGCATGGGGGGCGACTGGGAGCGTAAGGGCAATGGAGGCCGAAGGCGAGCGAAGCGAGCCTAAAAATTGGGGGGTCCGGGGGTACCCCCCCGGGAAAATTTGTGTGACCTCGCCCTTTAGATTGGCTTAAAATGGTATCAAAAACGTTTTAACGAACATTAATCATGTTCTTTGACGAAATTTTTCGGCGATTCCTCCACATGTCCTCATTCCGAATCGCATAAAATCGTATATTGCTTATTTTGAAGTTGCAATTGAAAGTCATTTTTCGTTACTGGTGTGTTTTTGATAAGGAAATGAAGCTATGGCGGCTTTTCTATCAAGTTTCAAAGTACATTATTGTTTTTCATTGAAAGAGCACTTTTGCCCCCCTTTCCCTCGTTAGGAAAGGGCAGGAGGGGCGCTTGACCCCCCGCGCCCCCCTCTCCAGCGTTCCTGGATGTGTATAAGCATAATGCAGTAATTTTTAGGGGTTATCGGTGTAAAAGCGTGTTTATTGTAGGTACAAGTGAATAGAGCTTATATAGATGTGTATATAGATGTATATAAGCATATTGCAGTAATTTCTGGGGGACATCTATATATGAGAATTTTTGTTGGTCATTTTCCTGTTATTCTTGTATTTGATTTGTCAGTCTTAATTCGTATTTTCTCGTAGTTTCTAATACATTCTGTAACTTTATAGTTGATCTTTTATTTTTGTAAGAAGCTAAGGTGCGGGGCTGGTAGGCATTTTCTTGTAAACTTTTTGGTAATTTTGCTACCAACTGTTTCTTGCGTGTTTCTTATATTTTTAATGCTACAAGTGGAGAGTTAATTTGTTTTGTATAAATGGCTCAGTAAGATGTCTCACTGAAAATAAACAGTTGCTATAAACTGTACAATGTCAAAACTATTTGATTGCAATAAGAAAATTAAAACTGAAATCGAAGTGTTGGCAGAAAACCGTAATTTCACCGAAAATCGAAGAACCAAGATTGCGACGATAATCATTTTAAATTTCATTTCAAAGTCCAGAGAGCAGAAACAGAGAAAAATTCAGTTTGACATTTTCATAAGATGTCGAGTTGACATTTTTCGACGGATCCAGTGATAAAAATTAAAACTGCAAATTACAAAAATTCCTTAGCTTTTTAAATTCAGGTAGGGTTGCTTTACCGTTTCTTATAAGCGGTTTCGTATAGAAAATACGCGTACACGTTTTTTTTATAAGAAACTGGTTTATAAGAAACTAGTACTACGATGACAAAAAAATTAAGAAACTCTAGTACTACGCTCAAGAACAGTTAAGAAACTCTAACACTTTATTTCTTTGTCTCTCTCTTATTCTATGTCTTTCTAGCAAAGGTACATTCGTCTTTTCTTGACTTTTAACTGCAAAATTGGTAAATTTTTGCCTTGATGTACATGGCTTCTTCTTGATGACAATGTCAATGCAAAATGGAAGCCCTTTCTCGAGAAGAAGGCTCAACTTCGAACAATACCGCAATTTTAGGCCCAAAAAATAAGAAGCTGATTAAGAAACTTTTACTACTAAAACACCGAAATTTTCATGCGAAATTAAGAAACTTTTAGTACTATATGCTGATCCAAATTTCTTATAAAAAAAACTTGTAGATCATAACAAAAATGAGAGATGGAAATTGAAGGCCATACAAACTATGCCCTCATCTTTTCTCCATCAGAAACATTACTCCTGGCTTGATAGTGACAAAGTTCCTTGACTTCGGACTAATGTCATTAAAGTAAAAGGTTTCCAACGGGATCTGGTCTATTACTGATACTGAGGACAAATAGACATGAAGTATGCACGATTTCTTTATGAAAGTACTGACACGTATTATTTATATAAGAAAGAAACTGCCCATAAGAAACTTAAGTCTTAGATTGGCAAACAATTGAGAAACTCTAGTACTGGGAAAGTATAAGTTACGAAACTATCTATTTTGATACGGCAAACCATCGACATATTTTTACTTTACTTTCACTTGTTTCCCTCTGTATCATATTACTTGAATAAGATCCAAACATTGATAATGCTTAAAAAACTTTTTTTTGAAATGTTCACGAGTTCATAGTTAGTAAACATGAAGATTAACATGGAGCCTCTAAGAAACTCGTACAAAGCTCTGAGTACTAAAAATCCGATAATTTCAAGAAACTTTCAGTACTGGCCTTAATTCTTAGTTTCTTACCAAAAAGTTACTTGTTAAAAAGTTGTCTAAATAATTATGATTGTCGAGTACCGGAGTTATTTGATTTGTATGAGAAGAATTTTTATTTCTCGCATGTCCATCGGCGTAGGGGAAGATAAAATTTGGGGGGGCTGCCCGACAAAAAATCCATTGTTTGAGAAAATGATGCCCGACTTGAGGCGGATTTCTGCCCGATTGTGGCTGATTTTTGCAAATTTTTCTGACGTTGGGGGGGCTGCAGCCCCCCTAGCCCCCTATCTCCTACGCCTATGCGCATGTCATCCTGTGTGAAATTGCGATTGAGAAAAGCTGCACATTTATTCATTGCCACACAAACATGCATGACCTTTCACATAGCACGCAAACTTTATTTCTCCCGTACCCCCCGTCCTTGAACAACAAAGCATTTCCGGTTTCCGCTTCTCCGCTTTTTGCTTGTAGACCTCAAAGTTCAGATCTCAAAACCCGGCAAAGTGCTTAACCGCTTACCTTCCCTTGAGATGAAAATGTACAGAAGAAAGCTGCAACTGCGAATTACATAGCAAAATTAGTATTTCACTTCATCGCATAACTGGCTGAAGCTCAAAGTCAACGATTATTAGAAACGAAAAGGATGGCTCTTAGATTTTGCGTTCAAGATTCAGGTTACAGTATTTTAAGGTCATATATATAGTGGCCACTAAGATACACGCATCGTAGTATCAACTTCATTATATTGTGTTGTATTTGTGTTAAAACATGAGTTCATGGGGTTTTTCCAAAAGAAGCGAAGGGCATATTGCAACATTATTTTTCCAACTACAATAGTGGTCTTGTGAAGCAGCTTAGCTCAGGGAAGAGCTGTGCCTTGTCGAATGATTGACTAACCCGAAGGTGAATAAGTCGAAGGTTTTGTTATCATTTTGGATTCTTGGATTATCATCAACGAGCTGAAAACTCGACGAGGCTCAGTTACGTAATCATATTTGAACTCAGGTGACCAAGAAACACGTGCAGCCATTACTCTGTCTCAATTTATCATTCTCTTAAACAAGCAATCTGATAGTGTCCATCTGGCGTACTGCCCCTAAACGTAAAGCTTTCAACTCCTGATTTAGAGATGATTTAGCCTTGATGATTTTGCTTTTGCTCGTCTGCAACGAAAGCTGAAGCCCGGGGGGGGGGGGGGGTACTCATTTATTTTTCAGTACGGGGACGTGCCGCCGAACAGGGTATCATTTTCAGGATTCCTACTCCGGGACAGGGTATCACTCTTGTATGGTCGGCTCCATGACAGGGTCCATATTTTGTATAATTGACTACGTAACGTCGTTGTAAGCCATTTGCACTCCGCGAGCGTGATTTAAATCGTTTGGATGGCAGCATTTCCGCATTTTCTGATAGATTTCTATCACATTTCTATCAAATTCCCAGGGCATGCTACAATTGTGTATGAAGAAACCCAAGAATAGGGTATTGTTTTCAAAGTTTTACTCCGGGACAGGGTATCATTTCCGGAAACTTTACTTCGGGACAGGGTGCCTATTCAGATTCTCCAGCGGCACGTCCCCGTATTTTCGTAAATCAAGTACCCCCCCCCCCCCCCCGGGAGCTGAAGTCACTTTGCAAAAGACAAAGGGAAAGGAAGGTCTTTAGCAGCTTTAATGGAGTGATAGTGATGATGCCTGTTCATCGATCGACCATCGAATATCGATTAATCTGAGAGCAGAAATATCAATCTCGAAAGCTCAAATTTGCGTCCACTTGCAAACAAGAGCTTTGGCCTTGTCGCCCAAGCCAATTCCTGAAGCACATTGAAATTAAGAATTGAAATTAATGAAAAATTAAGAAACCTTCCCAGTGGGTGACTGGGGGTGACTTCTGGAGAGCAGAATAACACAAAATCTAATATTGTTTAAATTTTATCAAGGTTATCGTTGATTTCTACGCTCTGCGATAAGAAGTTGCTTAGCCAAAAAGGCTAAAGCTCTGGTTTGCAGAAAGAGGCAAATTTTAGCTTTCAAGATTAACATGCGTCTGCTCTCAAAGTACCAATATCAACAAACGAAGCATCTATGTTCAAGTTAACTAGCGAGGAATATTTTTAGAGTGATTAGACATTGATTGAAGCTAAATTCACAGCGCTGGAGTCAACCAAATCCGTATACATTTTTTGGGACACCCGGTAGATTGACATGGAATTGGACTACCTGTCAATCAATTCCAACAATAATAACTATCCAACAGTTTCTCCGACTTAAATTAATCAATAAAAGATGAACAAAACAATTTATTGACAGCCTTATCAATTTTTGATCAATAGAGCAAGTCATTTTTGACACAGTTTTATTTCAAAGATCACAAGATGTATACAGGTTTCAGATTCATAATCAAGTTTCAGGAACAAAGACTCAAGAAGCTGTTTGATCATGTGTTGAAGGGTGCAGGTAAATTATGTGCTGACTTTCTATAGCTCCCCCTCCATCAAAGTCCTGAGTTAGACTGGTGACTTCCCTACCCCGTGGGGGGAGGGTGTACTACAGATATTCTGGGTACGGGGACGTGCCATCGGGAAGGGTATCGATTTTCACGATTTTGGTATAAGGAACGGTATCAATTTTCGCGATTTTGGTAAAAGTATAACGTCGGGTATACATTTTCGGAAAATTGGTATAAGGTCGGGTATAGTTTTTCGGAAAACTGACATAAGGAACGGGTATGCTTTTGAAGCTTGGATGGCACGTCCCCGACCAAAACCTGGTCAAGTACCCCCCTCCCGGGTTCCCTACTTCATTTCTAAGGGCCTTGCTGAACCTAACAGGTCTTTCATCAACAATTCAGTTCAGAAATACCTCTATCAACACACATCAGTCAACCATTTCTTCTGCATCTGCGAGAATACGAACTCTTCCGCTTTTCAAAATGCAATGTCAAGATTCCCTGGAATCCTCAGTCCTCGGGTCCGCATTTTTTCTGCTCAAGGAAATGGTGAATAACCCGAAAGAAAATCCATGCGTGCTCTGATTCCAACGACAAATATCAACTTCCTTGTCAATAACAACAATTTTTCTGTAAACGTGTCAAAAAACAAACAGCAAAATGACGCATTTTGACACTTTCCAGATTCAAATGCACCCATATCCGGACGAAAATTCCCCCCTTGCTATTGTTAAGAGGTGTGGCCCTTGTTTTCTCCGCATGTGAGCAACATCCATGGCAACACAATGAAGAGAATGTTTCAATAATCAAAGTTGACCTTCAAGAATGCTGCAAAGATCTTCACCTTAGATGTGGTTAAAAGAAATCATTTTTTGAACGAAAACAAAAATATGGCCTAAGAAAGAGGACAAAACCGAGGTCTGTGATTCACCAAACTATGAAATGATGCTCGATAATTACTTTAGTGAATTTTATTTTGTGGATGAAAGAAGACAATAGAGTTCTTAACAAGAGATAAAGAAACAGCTTAGCAACCTGGGGCAACCTGGGAAGTTTGTTTATTGATGAGAAAGGCTCGAAACCATATGAGATTTGGCATCGTTTTGATTTGAACAGAAGTAAACAACGAAATTTATGCATCTTCATTTGCGTGTGAAACGAGAGAAATTTGAACAAGGAGAAGTCGATTGCCATGAGCTTATGATTCTGCAGAGAGGTATGAGCATTTTGATAAATATTTCTTGCTTTCCACTCTCTTTTGTGATGTTTAATTAGCAGTAGCAGGTCAGGTCAGAGGACTCGTTTCTCTTCTCAATCATAGCGTAGCGAGTACGAGTAAACAACGAGAAAAACAACATGCATGAAATTGTGTCGTAGATATTTTGTCGTCAGCCTAATTAAGCTGGATTGGAATCATGTATTTGTAATAGCATAAGCATTTCTGAAAAAACATTGAAAAAATCATTAACCATTCTGCTTACTTCCCAGTTCTCCCCCCAGGTAGGTAAGGCTATTTGATTTGGTCATATGATTTGTCTTGTCTTGCCCGAAATATCTCGTCTTTCTCTTCTGGAGGGTTTTCAACGCTCTTGTTGGGGAGGTAAGGTAAGCTTATTGATTTCTCTCTGCAATCTTAAAAAGATCTTGAGAAAGACTTATGACTTATGAAGTGCTTGTTGATTTAGCTCTACTACAATCTTGAAAAGTTCTTTGAAAAACTCAACGTTTCAAGTTCAAATCAAGTAAATCAAGTCAGCAACCATCCCTTTTAAAAGAGGTGGTAGAATCCCCTTCAAACCTATCAAAAGAAAAGAAAGTGAGCAGGACACGCCCCTCTTCCCTTTGGAGATCCAGTGAAGTTCACAAGAAATTTCTTCAGGTTATTTCCTTTCTTTCCTATTGCATATGCGTTGCAAATGAAAACTTGTTTCCAAGTATTTTTCAAGATTTGTTGAGTTCATTTTAAAGCTGGTTTCTCCCTTCAATTTATGTTCAACAGCATGTTAACATCTTTCTGTGGCGAAATGTCACATTTTCTAACCGAACTTCACACCGTTATATTCAAATTGCAATTAACTATTGAAGAGCCATCCTTCACTCAGTCAGAAGCCATGGAAAGCTCGAGCTCCGGGGGTATGAAGATATTTGAGAAATATTTAAAGAAAGGCCTAGGCCTAATGACAACAGCAACAGCTATGATAACTCCAGGAATCTACAAAGAGTGTCGAATGTACGTCACAATCACTGTCACTACGTCACTCTCTCAAGCCTTCCGGTTAGGTTCAGGCATATTAGATGGAACGAGAAATAGGAGAATGGATCTCAAGACGTTAGTGAATAGGGATTATATTAGTGGAGCGTGGAATGGGGATACCTTATCAAGACCATTTAAGGTGTATTGGAGAATATGAGCTGAATTTCGAGAATAACAGCGGACTCTGATTATTCTATTTCATGTTAAAATGTTTTGTACTTCATAAATTACAACAATCGATGCACGAATTCTTTATAAGAAACCGCTTATAAGAAACTGCCGCAGCCTATTCTTGAAAATTAAGAAACTCTTCCAGAAGCGATCAGAAGTCAATTTAAAGTTAAGAAAGTTTTTCGATTTCAGTTATGAATTGCAAAGTGTTTTGAAAACAGAGAATGCATCACCAACCCAAGTGATACTAAAAGAATACT
This sequence comes from Aurelia coerulea, assembly GCA_039566865.1. Taxonomy (NCBI): domain Eukaryota; kingdom Metazoa; phylum Cnidaria; class Scyphozoa; order Semaeostomeae; family Ulmaridae; genus Aurelia; species Aurelia coerulea. The sequence goes on from CM076943.1 coordinate 47,190,969, forward strand.
TTTTGCTATGATTTCATTCTTTCTTGTAAATCTTGGTTCAAAAAGCGGTTCTTTTTTTACAAAATGTGAAATTCAATTTCATGAAACATCAGGAAACTCTGCAAAAATACTTTTACTACATATCAGGTCCTATGTTAAGACACAACGTATGGTCACATAAAATGGAAGGACCAGGGCACTGCTTCGGTAAGCATAGCTTCTCAGTCCTGAAACTATTTTCGGGTAGACTTATGACGATGAGCCTCAGTTTTCCTCATTGAATTGGATGATGTTATGACTTCAAACTGAAACGATTTTAGCAGGCCTCAACATTTGGTATTTTCTATAGCTGGTCTAAGTTGGTGTGTTAGCTACACGGGTATTTTAGTTCAAATGTAGGAATCTGATAAATGGTTTGAGGGCTACAGGCTCTCCTAATTGTTGATATCTTGTTGACTCTGCCGGTATGTTTAGAATGCCATGCCGGGTGGGTCAATAAAAAGGCCGGCATTTGAAAGAAATGATAGTATGCCTAAATGGTAGTATCTGAATTCCAAAAAAGAGTTAACTTTGCGTATTCTTTGTCTTGGTATCATGTTATTGAGGTTGTACTGGGTTGGTGAAAAAGCACCCGGCATTTGAAAAATGCTGCTCCCTGAATATCAAAGCAATAATATTGCAAACTGTCTTGTTTTATTCCCGATATGTTTAATTGCTGCGAAGCAGCAACCTATTCCTGCACAGTGGCTTCGCTAGGCGTGATCGATTCTCGATGCTTGTATGTTTTTTCTGTCTGTTTTCAACAATTTTTTCACAGTCACTGCGGTCAGCGGCTTAGCGGCTTTTGAATTGGCATTGCATTGGAATGAGGCAGAAAATCTAGAAAGAGGGGATGGTATTATTCCTAAATTTAGACTGGACATAAAAGAACTCTTATTGACAAAATTAAGTTACATTAGAAGCATTATTCTACTAAATATTTGGCCTAATGAAGGGAAATTTGAACTTTAACCCTATCCAGACTAGGGGGGGGGGCACAAAGTGCCCCCCTAGTAAACTTTTCCACACAGCTCGTCGAGTATCTCTAGAATTGTCTAGCTTTTTTGTCAGTTTTAGTTTCTATCTATGAGACATCTTTTGATGTCAATTTCAAAAAATTTTGACTCTGATTCCGGGGGTCAACACATGACTTTAAATTGAGTGCTCCGCAAAATAAATACCTTTTAAATCATAACTTTGGAACCACTGGCTCTATGACAATGAGACAAACATTGTTGAACTCGTCTTGAAACAAGCTTTCATCTGATATATAGTTTATTGATTTTTGATGACATCATCAACAATTGGTTGTTGCGCATGCGTACTGACGAAAAACCATGTTATGCTTCATTTTTAGAAAAATGAGTGACATTATATGATGCAACAGGTCTTTTTATGTATATTTAGCATTTTTTGCTATTTTTAAAAGTAATTTATAATCAATTTTAGACAAAAATTGCAATTTTTTTCGTACAAAATAAATAAATGCTGACATCAGCAAAAATATTAGTGTTACAAAGCAAAAATTTCAAAATAGGAATTACAAGGATATAATCCTTCTATGTTTCAAAGATCATATCGATATATTTTATCAATTTGGAGATACAACGTGACAAAGTGCATGTGGTTTTACACCCAAATTAGCAACATTTGCTGACGTCAACACTTAATCACGTGACATAAACAAAAACAAATCACATCATCTTGTTTGCCTTATCATGTTTGTTACTTGCGCCAAGTTTCAAGTCTCTAGCACTTATGATTCTGAGAAAAACCAGGGGGGGCACTTTGTGCCCCCCCCCCTAGTCTCCCCAGAGTTTCAAAAAGCCTAGTCTGGATAGGGTTAAGAAAATTATGGAAAATACGTAAATGTTTCTAGGAGGGTCCTAACCTATTGTCTAGGCTCCGCCTGCAATACAAATTCTATTTTAGTTTTATTATTCGCTGTTTATTCGCTGTTTATTGTGTTGGATCACACCACTGATCACACGAAATTTTCCCTAACACAACCTTATTGATTCAGCTTCACAAATCAAAACGGCGTCCCCTCATTTTTCCACCGTCTCAAGGGCGTAGTTAACAAGGAATTTTCTGGGGCTATGCCCCAGACCCAACCTTTTATGCAGAGTCGGCCCCATTCTGACTCCCCTGGTAGAGTAATAGATTCAAATTCTTCATGCACGCTCCACCAACAACAATTTTTAACACAGCCCAAAGCCAACGACCACCAGTATGCAGCACTCACTAATGAAAATTATTTCTAGTTAGGTTCAGTAAGTTAACCGGCTTTAAACAGCCATTCCTTCTCATCGATATGGGAGATTTTCTACAGAAAGCCCCTTTAGAAACCTGCAAAAACGACTGAAAACAACGAGCAAAATTCCCCTGTGTTTTCCTTCCTAGCAATAATGACACTTGCCTTGTGTTCATGTATTTTGTCCTCTTTGGAGGATGGAATCCCTCTGAATGAGTTATGCATACTAGGGGAAGACTTTTTCATTTCCTAAGAGGATAGCAAAGAATGCTCAAGTCATTGCTGTAAGGTAAATATATTAGGGAAACTTGCTCACAATTTTAGCATGTTTTTAAAGATTTCTCGAAGGGACCTTTTTTGGAAAATTCCTTGTAAAATCTGAACGGAGTGACAAATTTCAGGCAAAAAAATTCTAAAATGATTGAGCATGCTAACTATTCAATTAGATATTGCAAAATATCATTGCTTATATATTCAGGGAGCAGTAGCCTCTCGAACGCTGGGCCCAGGGCCGTCGAGAGCTAGCTCGGGCCCTGGAGCGATTCTTAGGATCGGGCCTGAAGGGGGGTTTGGGGGCGAAGCCCCCAAGAAAATCCTCCGGGACCACGGCCTTCAGACTCTCAGAGAATGAGGGAAACGCCCTTTTTAAGAAAACTAGTTTAGAAACATTTATTAGATATTCCATGAAAAAGTTGTTGAGGAAGCGTTATTTACGGTAAACAATGAAGAGATTCGCTAGTACGAGGTGACTTTCAAAGCACGGACGCAAAACTAATAGAAGAAAACTATTTTCTTTTATATCTATGTTTTAAGGCAGGTAGATGGCCATAAAGGTTGCTGTAAAGAGATTTTACAGCAATAACTATTTTTTGTCGAACGATATTTTTACGGGCCCCTTCGAGGCCCGGGCCCCGGACCTTTTTCCCCCTCCAACCCCCCCTCTCGACGGTCCTGGCTGGGCCTTTTTAATTCACCCTGTAAATCTCTGTTAATTTCTTGCTAGAATCTAGCTGTATCTTTATAATCGTTGATGGCATAAAAATCTGATTGCATTGACGAATTCTACCGGGTTCAAACATGTGGAAAACATCTTCATTTGCAATGCGTCTGCTGCTACTTGCCTACATTAGGGAGGGAAAGTCATGGATTTTTTAAAGTTTAGCTTATACAGCCCTTTTGAGGTGGTTCACTACTGATAGAAACTTGATGCCGATACATACATTGTGCATTGCCGCCCATTCCTTATACCCCAGAAACAAGAAAAGTTGAAGAAAAAATATGTTACCATTCATCAGCACAATCTGCAATTGCTAATGATTGAAATATTCAAAACAAAAAACAATCTAAATCCAACATTTATGAAAAACATTTTCACTGAAAGAAATATTCACTACAATTTGAGAAGTGAAAATCATTTGCAGTTGCCAAATATAAAAACAACAACATACGGAATAGAGAATATTCAGTACAGAGGTCACCTTTTGTGGCCCTCATTGCCGAAGGAGATTAAAGATTCCAATACACTTTCTGAATTTAAGCGAAAAATAAAATTATGGAATGGAAATACTTGCATCTGCAGATTGTGCAAAGTATTCATTAAAGATTTAGGGTTTTTGTAGGCTAGTAGCAAATTATATTTATAAACTAAGGTTTGACTTATTTGTTGGCATTAATTAGCTTATTAGCTATACATATTTTTTACTTTTTCGCCAACGTAAAAGAAATTGTTAATAATAATAATAATAATAAAGTCTATTCAGTGGACTATCAGCAGTAAAAGAAAATAATTACTCCTGCGGGGGCGTAAGCTACTAAGGTGGTGCTGCGAAGGAGAAACGACTGCAAGTTTCATACTCGTTTCTCCTTCGCAGCGTCACCTTAGTAGCTTACCCCCGCAGGAGTAATTATATTCTTTTACTGCTGATAGTCCACTGAATAGACTTGGAGCAAGTCTACCCATTCCTTTGATAGGAACGCTGCCATTTTAAAAGCGAAGATGAATTCAGACAAGTGCACCTGTTTGTTTACATTACGCTCTGACATGTTAGATTTTGGTAACAGTTGTTTGAAATACTCTTATTTTCTTTGTTTTTACAGGTGGTCCAGAGATAATACTTTGTCGTTTGAGAAACTTCAGAAACATTGTAAAAGCATCTCATTATCTGAAGAGTTTGAAGCTAGAAATTTTCAAGAGTTGAATGCTGTTAAAACTGATCAAGCTTCGCCGAATTCGAAATATTTATCCGCCGAAAATGAGTTGAACTTTTCCAGAAAACTTTTTCCAAAGACGTCAAGCACTAGATTTACCTCAACTTCAAGTTATGAAAACAAGAGATTACTCCTTTGTGATGCTTGTATTCTAAAACGGAGGAATACCATATCTGCCTCTAGGCCTAATTTACTGATGGGTGCCAATGAATCTGTCGCCAAGCAACCCCTAAGCGATGCCTGGGAAGTCTGGGAGCTAAATAATAACAGAGATGAGCGCAAACGAGACTGGAATAGTCCTAACAGACTTCTGAAGAGAAATAGCGTCGACAGTTCGAATGGGGTATTATGCAAAACACGATCGTTACCTGAGCTTTGGAATGAGAGTTTAGTGTCAAAATTTGCTTGGCATCGTTGGAAATCAATCGATTTGGGAGATCTTGAAAATGCGAAAGATTTTAAGGATGGAAATGAAATTGCAGAGCCTTTTACACCTGATAAATCACTCGAAACATCTCAAAAATCGCGAATTATTGGGTACGATTCAGAAGAACGCGTCGATGGTCCTGTGAAGCCAATTAACAGCATGATTGAAATAAAAATCGAAGATCTCTCATCCGATTTACAAACTTCCACCCAACTTGAAGGAATTGATTTGCCCATCATTTGCCATAACAGCACAGTTTTATCATACTCGAGTCTGCCAGACAGTCCGATACGACTTCCTGAAAGTCCGTCACGACTTCCAGACAGTCCATCACGAGTGCCAGATAGTCCCTTACGACCAAGGCAAGAATTACCGAATTTGTTTTGTGACAATATATACCAAGTTCACTCCGACACCGACATTTTCAGACGACATTTAGATGAAAGTCGTGTCTACGGAAATCGTCCTCGTGCATGGTCTAAAAGTACATCTGACTTGTCACAATGTCATCTCGAAGAATCCATCGACTATTTCCCATGTAAAGACGACTCTTATCTGGTCACACCAAAACATGGATGCTACGACTGGGGTCTGAGCATTGATCAAACCGGGGATTATGACAGAAATAATTTGACAGTAAGCATGAAATCAAAGGATGGATGGGCAAGAGACGATTTGACATATTCCTATATTTGTTCAGAGAATGAAGAGCTCGAGGGATCTTTCGTGTGTCATGATTGTGGAACCACTGTCCCACAAATAACGCTGAACAAAAGTGACAATTTTGATGGGAGGATTTTTGATCAGAAGGATATTTGTTCAGAAGGGATTGATGACGATGAGTTTGTTCTGATATGTTCCACGGAAGAAAAAGAGATTTTGAAAGAACAGCCTGAATTTGATGATGATGCTGAAGAGCTACCTGGAAGTGAATATGGAATGAGGTCATTATGCCAAGAAGGAAGTAGTTACAACGCAAGAGAGCATCTTGGGATATTTGGAAATTCCAAGAAATATGAGTATAAAGGAGAGAGTACAAGCGATAACGAGAGCAAGGATGAAGACTTTTTGCAGGGCAGTTGTAATGGGCAAGAAAATGTTAGGGATCACAAGGAAGGTTGTCTAAGAGCTGAGAGTAATGACACGGATGGAACTTGTGGTTCAAGTTCTAGAGTTGATGTTAGGGATGGGGGTAACAATGAAGATGTGATCTGTGAGTCTATGCAGAGAAGATTTTCGAGATTTTCAAAACAAGACACAATATTTGAAGAGGACGTTGAAACTGAAAGCGATTCAGGAGCAGGGGGAGATGTTGTATCTTGTGAGCCAACTGAAACGGCTGTGTTTCAAGGCTGTGAAAATGTTGAAGCTATTGGGGAGCAAGCAGCCAGGGAAGCTGAAGTTCAAGACCAACAAGAGCAAGAACAACAAGAACAACAAGAACAACAAGAACAACAAGAACAACAAGAACAACAAGAACAACAAGAACAACAAGAACAACAAGAACAACAACAAGAACAACAAGAACAACAAGAACAAGATCAGTACGAAAAAACAGAGATAATCGACTCTTGTGATAAAAGCATCAGGGAATTTCAAGCTGAAAACAACTGCGACATTATTGATAAAGACCAGGAAACTTTAGCTTCTAATCCTGCGTTTGTTCTTTCTAAAGGAGAAGAAGATGAAGAAGAACGTTTGGACGAAAGAACTGAAACGAAACACCAACAAGGATGTGATGTTAATTCTGAAAGAACAGAGAAAATAGATTCTTGTCAAGAAAGTACTGAAGGATTTCCGCTGGAAAATGATTGCGAGGTCGTTGATAAAAAAGGTGAACAGTCCTTCAAGGATTCAGATGCTGTTTCGAATTCTCGAGATATAGCAAAGTTGTGCCTCTTGGGTATACAAGATCAGATCTCTGGAGAGGAGGAAGGCGTTAAGATATCAAATGAAAAAGAGGATTCTATTGTCAGTGGGAAAAGTGATCTGGTGAAGAGTAAAAGTCAATTGAAGCCTTCTGATTTTCAGTGCAATGTTGCTAAGCCTGATGAAGTTTATAGAGGGACTAATGACAGTTCAACAAATAACAAAGGAGAGTTGCTTGGTGTCATAACTCCTGAGGAGTGTGTTGCAGAATTGGAAGTTTTAACTGAAGATGTAGAAATCAGATATGCAGTGATTGTTCAGCAATGTTGTGATTCAGAGGCAAATGTAAACAACAGTAATGAAAATGTTTCAAAGCAGAACGATGCAAAAAGTTCAGACTGTCGTGAGTTATCTGAACCTGTAAAAGAAGATGGGGAATCTTCGGCGATTATTCCGCCAGGCATCGCTGAGGCAGTAGGAATGCATGAGCGGAGTCAAGGACTTTCAGAAACAGAAGGCCCAGAGCATGCTCGAGGAGCTTGTAAAGGCATGTGTGCGACAAAAGAGACCCCTAATTTCAATGAGAAGACCATTGAAGACTATGCTAAGGCCCCAGCCGTTATAATTAATTTGACTGAACTGTTTCAAAACGATACAGATGGGCCTAAATGCCCACACAGCCACACTGATGGTTTTGTTTATGGCTGTTTGCATTGCTCATACGAACGAGGCATCTCAGATTCGACCAATGATAGCTTGATTTCAGCTGATACTGGGATCGAGGTTGATGAGATGTCTGTAGCTGATATAGATGAATTTAGTCCTTTCCCCGATTTAAGTCTGCCTGTGACGGACTTGAGACATGGTGCAATCTCCAAAGATATGACATCCACGCCTCTGGCTAAAAGGTCGACTAGGGAACTGGTCTTGCGAAATATTAGAAATGGAGGCAGAGCTGAGAGTTCAGAAAGAGTAGTAAGGAATCTGATGATCGACATCGATCGAGAGGAGCAAAGACAAAAGGCAGAGAATATGACAAGGGAGAGATTGCTTGCATTAGCTGTATCAGATGGAACACAACATTCACTGAACATGCCCAGTAACGAGGTGAAAACGGGAGATTGCTCACCAGTATGTTCAGCGGAGCGAGAAGCAAACATGAGCACCAGTCCTTGTAGCTCTCAAATCAGGAAACATAACCCTGGCAAGCAAACACTTAGTCCAAACATTTTAGCAATTATAGCAGACACTGAAAACGCTCTTGATAACGGGAATGATATTGTAAGGAGAGTCGACTCTGACAGTGAGAATGAACGAAAATGCACTATCCTTAGCACAGTTATTGCAAATGAAGATGCAAACAGTTCCAATGAACATGAAGAAAATTTGAACACAGAAGCAAACATCTCGAACATAGAGGAACAAAGTCTAAACACAGAAGAAGTAAACAAGCCAAACATAGGTGATAACTCTTTGTGGCCTATGGCAAACACAACACAAGACTATACAGACAATCCAGACAGTACTGGAACAATCGTACATCTTTCAGTTAATAACTCGAGTAAGGGACCAAACGCAGAGAAAATCACCGTCTTTGATCAAGATGAAGATAATCCAAGTAGCAACGCTGAGATAAGTGATACAGCAAACATTGCAAACACATTAGAATTTGCTCTTGATATTGACAGTAAACAAGAAGAGAAAGAAGATGGCCTAACAGAGAATGCTGGGGCAGGTAGATCGACAGAAGGAAGGCTTCAATTTGATTTTAAGTTTGATGAAAATAACAACCCAGAAGTTGAAATGAACCTGAACGATTTGAAAGATGATGAAGACAATTTACTGAATGTTTTTAAAGGTCATTTGAAAAATACTGACAAAGAAACCATTATTTTCAATGAGGATCAAAGTCGAGTGAGAATGTTCGTTCTGAACTTTGAAGCAGAAGAAAGTAGTGCCAGAAGGCGCGCTTGCAAACATGCCAATGATGCTTCCGATGGCAATATGTTACGGAGTTGTTGCATCGAAGTTTTATTGCAGGAACAAACTGGCAGGAAGGGCAGGAAAATTAATCGTACAAAGATAACGAGTTGCTTCAACTTTATCAACGATATTGAAACAGTGAAGCTGAGAAATTGTTTGTTTTTGAAAGATGCAAGGATAGTTGCTTTGATTTTGATTCGTATTGCCGAAAGTTCGCAGTTAGATTCAAGCAAAGAAAGATTTGCAAAGTTTGTGTGCCATCAAGTTATCAAGAATGCATTGTGTTCGTTCGATCTTGTCATAAATTGGCTTCTGGTTTTTCTTGGATTGATCAAAAGTGAGACGAAGATTCAGATTGAGGTTGATTTCTCGTCAACTTTATCGTTGCTGCAAACATTAATAAAACAACCATTTTTCGGATTATCGCACACACGTCAACTGGCATTCATCATTTCAAAACCGAATATCTCACTATCGAAACACAATGCCACTCGAGTACAGTTTTTATCAGCATGCCTGGACTTGGAATTACGCAGAATATCCTTTTCATGCAAATACCCATTCAGAACATTCGTCATCATTCATTCACTATTTTGCTATTTAGAAGACAATTTAGAACACGCTTCCAAAGAACTTGATAAACAGTTCGTCAGCTGCCTAAACGAGGAAAATTGCGTGGATTTTGTGAACGATGTGCTGGTCTTTTTAGGCTTGTTGAAGAGTGAACATCCTGTGAACACGACGACAGATCTGGGAACATCTTTGCGTTTGCTTGATCATGTCGTTCAGCAAAAGTATTTTCCTGCAAGCGGAGTTTTCTTGTTGATGGCATTTTTAAAGAAGCCGAATGAATTGTTCGAATCTTGTGAAGTCGAGAGATTGCAGCTTCTCAAATCACTCCAGAAGATTCAAGACTGTTAAGTATTGGAAGGTATGCAAACAAGACTGATGCGGCTATCTTCTTAGGTTTGTTTAAATTTACTTCTATACTGGAACAAGGACAGATAATGTTACAATAGGACTCGCTACTTTTTATTGACACCTAGATACAGAGCAATTTGTGATTGCAGACAAAGGAATTTCCATGCTCGGTTCATCAAGACATAAACACAAACAAAGCAAGCCGCAAAAATTGCCCTGAAACCCGGGTCGCTAGCTCGCTCGTTGTGCATTCCAGAAATGACTTGTATTTAAGAGCAAACATTAGCACATATCGAAAGAGGAAGAATATATGTAAACTTCTGCCTCGGGTATTTTATCTATTTTGCGCAGAAGGCAATTGGGAGGGAATCCATTCTCGTACTTTTTAGGCGTAATTAAACACTAACTGCTCAGCTTCTGTAAGAAAAAAATAAAATGCCCGAGGCAGAAGTTTAGATACATCCTTCTTCTTTCGATATGTGCTAATATTTGCTCTTAAAAACCAATTCTGGAATGCGCAACGAGCGAGCTAGCGAACCGGGTTTCATTCAGAGCAATTCTTGTTGCTTGCTTTGATTTTGTTTATGTCTTGACCAACGGAGCATGGAATTCCCGTTGTCTGCAATCACAAATTGCTTTGTATCTAGGTGTCAATAAAAAGTAGCGAGCCCTATTGTAACATTATCTGTTCTTGTTCTATACTGGTTGAAACAAGAAATATGTCCACTGTTTCGAAATTATACTGCGAAGCATCAAAATTATAGAATTTTCAATAATTTTTATCTCATTTAGGTTAACAAATCTAGATATCTTGAGCATTATTTTGGTTACGGTATTTTCTTCTGAAAATGGAAAATTAGGCCATAATGCAACTTCCTTCTATTTCCCAGATTTGATCACAAGGTCTTCAGTTTGAAGATGGTGACAGGTAAAATGTACCACAGTGCCAAAGGGGCAGTACCATGTGCCAGAATGTCCAGTACCCAGTACCCTTAAGGTCAGTACCAGGGACAATTGGACAAGGAAAGACAGTGCCACTTTAAACAGAAAATTACGGAAAGATATTGGGAAAAATTCGGAATGAAAAAATTGATAATTTCCTTGTTCTAGCTTAAAAAATTCCCGGTACCACAATAATTGCTACCAATACCCAGTACCAAAGGTATCAGGACCAGGTATTATAGGGGCCAGTACCTAGTGCCATCCATACCCCCTGTCACCATCCTCCAGTTTGGAACAACCTTTCACATACATTTTTTCTGATCTGATTTCTGACGGAATTGATAAAAATAGCACTTACATCCTAACTGTTTCCACGCTATTTAAAGCCATCCTCCTAGCAAAAAACTGCAATGTGCCTATAAATCTCAAAGGCTAAATCAAAGCCTAGTCAAATTTCACTATTTTGCAGTATCTTTTTCAAAAAGTTTGGGCATTTTTCTCACTCAGTACATTAGATGTAGTTATCGCTATTGATTGGAATGCTGGATATTTGAAATACTTCCAAGCTATGATATCAAAACTCCTATGCAAAATTGGTTAAGAGCAGTCTGCCCCTATTGTTCTGACCTTTGTTACTGCTTTATTTACCTTATTTACGCTGGAACTAAAATTCGTGCATCACTGAGTCTCTAGGACCCTGATTTCTTTGAACAAAGCGAATTAGCACAAACTCCTGGAATATACGATAAAGATCTTTATAGATTTCATTTTCATTCATCGAAGTGGACAGATTGCCTTTAAAAGGATTATTTCAAAGCATAATCATGGTACACTACACTTGAAATAAAGCAGTGGAACTAAGACGAATGTTTCTTTGATACACGGATGAAAAAATTCGCAATTTTGAGAAATAATCTTTCATTACCCTGGCGTAGTATCTCCAATGCAGTCAACGGCTAACTAGAGCACGTTATTTGGAAACGCTGTGTCCTGATTGGTCGGCCAGAAAGCTAGCGAAGCTGCCAGCAATTCATTTCAAAAGCAATAGCCACAAAGTTTTTAGAAATTTCCAGTATCCTCTTCTTACTGTTGTTGTTGTTAATATCGTTGTTGAATTCTTCTTGTTAAATGCGTCATTCACCCATCTTGCGAATCAATTTCTCTGAACCCAATCCGATGCTCAATTTTCCCATTTTCGTTCATTTAGGGTGCACAACAGCACTGGTTGCTAATCTTGAAATAGGTTGGTGCAAAAACTCTATGACCTGTTTGGCTTTGAATACAGTAAAAACCCGCCATAAGAACCCAAGATTTTGAACTCAGCCTGGTCAGGTTCTTATGCAATGAGGTACACCCAGTAATCAGGGTGTATGTTCTCAACATAGGGAAATATGTGAATCTAAATCTCAGCCAAACTTATTTACACTCTTGGCTTTATCCATTTCAACCCAAGCTTACCCAGTTTACCCCTGCCTATCACAGTTCTGTAAGTAATGTTTTGGAGTTCACGAAAGAGGCTGATTGGCAAACAGATTGCTTTTATTTCCCAATGAATGAATGAAACCCTTTATTAAGAACCTAGTTATGATATCAGGCTGAAATAGTTCTCATCCATTGGGTACCAAATATATGATTTCAGGCTGTAGGTTCTTAATAAATGAAGGTTCTTATGTGCGGGTTTTTACTGTATGGTTGGTTAGAAACCAAATTTGTACTTGATTACGGCAGCGTTGTTCTTTTGCGGAGGAAAGCATTATTTACTATTACGGAGGAGCTAATGCTGAAACAAAACTGCAATGTCTAACAACCCATGCTTTGATTGGCTTGAAAGAAGCTTTAGCACCTTTGTTATTATTCTACCGTTGGACTTTTCTGACATCTTTAATATTTGCAGAATTAGAGAAGTGTTCTCATTTTGAAAGAATTCAAGATAAATTTTGCAAAATCCCAAACCATCGTAATGTCTAATCTTCTTGAGCCAGCACAGAGTAATTTTCGAGAAAACCATAGTTTATGAATGCCTACAGTATGGTATCAAGCACAAGTCTTTCACTCTTCCGTTATACGATTTAGAAATCTGACGACGTCACTTCCTCAAATGAATTGAAATATTGAATATTCTGTAAATTAGAAGGTATCCATGATTTTTTAGAAGTCTGACAGTAGAATAGTTGCAAAGTAGCTAACGTCTATTTCAAGTCATTCAATCAAAAGAAATAGGTCATAGAATTTTACACGAACCATTCAAAGATTCACTTTGTGGGGAGGTTTGGGGCTCCACCCCAGCTCCCTGGCTCTCACACCATTGCATATCAATAAAGAATGCCCTCCCTGCACTGTGTTTTGCACACTCCCATATTGCAGAAATTGAGCCAGGCGAAATCTCTTTTCCATTGCTAAAAGGTGAAGTTAGATTAGAGTTTAAACCTATCAATAGTTTCTGTAAGTTTCAGTGACATTTTTGGCGGCAATTACTGTTCGTAATGTAGCCATATCACCAATAGAATAATTACATACATACACAATTTTTCATTTATGAAATCTTTCAGTTTTATACAGAACAGGGGTTATTTATTTGGCTGTAATATTTATTTACAAAAGCATTTATCAAACAGCATTGTGCATTAGCTATAGAAAGTATGAATTGTGTTTTGTATATAGTAGACATTAATCATATAACAATCTTTCTGGTTTGAGTGAAATTGAAACGAAAACCAAGTATTTCTTTGAAAAGAAACCTCCTTGCTACACCAAACACCGAAGTCTGGTTTGAGTTGAATCTACCGTGAATCTAGCTATACTCTGGTAAATTTTGTATAGTTGCCCAAAGCTTGCCGTCGCTTACTTATCAGCTGGGAGAGGTTACTTGGCTAGGGAAGTGATGGGGGTGTGTGGAAAGCCTCTCCATACCCTGTACCCTGTCACATAAAAGTTTCCCTAAAGTATACCCTGTCCCATGAAAATTTTGCCAATATTATACATGGTCAGTTGTTCCAGGAGAACTCTCAAAATTTGCCTTACCCGGTGTCCCAAAGAAGTATACAGATTTTGCAGATTTTTTCACTCCAGCGATTTGAATTTGGCTTTAATCAATGGCTAATCACTTTCAAAATGTTCTTCGATAGTTAACTTGAACATAGATACCTCGTTTGTAGGTATTGATGCTTTGAGAGCAGAAATATCGATCTTGAAAGGTCCAATTTGCGTCAGCCTGCAAACCAGAGCTTTGGCCTTTTGTTGTGCTGAGCAAGTTCCTGAAGCACATCGAAATTAAGAACTGAAATTAATGAAAAATTAAGAAACTGCCCAATGGGTGATTGGGGATGACTTTTGGAAAACAGAAATATTAACATGTCTGCTCTCGAAGCACCAATACCAAAAACGAGGTACCTATGTTCAAATTATCTATCGAGAAACATTTTTAGAGGGATTAGACATTGATTGAAGCTCAATTCACATCGCTGGAGTCAACCAAATCCGTTTACATCTTTTTAGGACACCCGGTACATTATATACCCTGTCGCATAATTTTGACGTACTCCAAAGCATCAATTTGATTGTTGCGTAAAAATATATGTATAAAAAACAAATATTGAACAAGGATATTTCAAAGACAGAAAACAGGCACAAATAATTTGAAAAATCTTTCTTGACAAAATTTAAGGATCTAATTCAAAAACCTACAGCCTGATTTGATGAATGTTATCCAATACAGCATAACATAAGAACAAAACAGCTTTTTCTATACATTCTGCTAAAAATTTACGAAAAACATTAATGATTTACTCTACTTACAAGCTACTCTACTACTAGGACAAGACCACGGGGAGCAAAAACTATGTCACCCAGATGAACAAGGACAGATAATGTTACAATAGAACTCGCTACTTTTCATTGACACCTAGATACAACGCAATTTGTGATTGCAGACAAAGGGAAATCCATGCTCGGTGCTCGGTTGGTCAAGACATAAACAAAACAAAGCAAGCCGCCAAAATTTCCCTGAAACTCGGGTCGCTAGTTCGCTCGTTGTGCATTCCAGAAATGGTTTTAAGAGCAAATATTAGCACATAGCGAAAGAAGAAGGATATATCTAGACTTCTGCCTCAGGCATTTTATTTTTGTCGCACAGAAGCTGAGCAGTGAGTGTTTTAATCACACCTAAAAAGTACGAGAATTGAATCCCCTCCCAATTGGCTTCTGCACAATATAAATAAGATGCCCGAGTCAGAGGTTTAGATATATCCTTCTTCTTTCGATATGTGCTAATATTTGCTCTGAAAAACCATTTCTAGAATGTACAACGAGCGAGCTAGCGACCCGAGTTTCAGGGCAATTTTGGCGGCTTGCTTTGTTTATGTTTATGTCTTGACCAACCGAGCATGGAATTCCCTTTGTCTGCAATCATAAATTGCTTTGTATCTAGGTGTCAATGAGAAGTAGCGAGTTCTATTGTAACATTATCTGTCCTTGTTACCCACATGGCCATTCAATAACAAATAGAGAATGACTTATAGCAAGATACACGTAACTACAACAAATGAGAAAAAAGCATTTACTTAAAGGCACACTGTCGTGGCACTGATTGGATGAATAAGACAATATGAAAGAATAGAATTAGGCAGGCTTCAGTAATTTCGCTGTACACTGAAATTCATGAAGACGATAACGATGAGACTCCCTTTATTCTCGAAACAAAGTATGATCTAAGAGCATAAAGGCTTTATAATGATTCAGAGGCCAGGTCTTTTGTTAGGGATTTCAACATCACAACCAGCCAATCACAGCCACGACAGTGTGCCTTTAAAAGGGGCATGGTGGTTGAATGACCCGATATAGAGTTTTAATTTTCTAATAAAACCGACCAGTTTTATGGATAAAGCAGAGAGTTAACACAGAAGTATATCTTTATTGATACCATCAGGAAAATCTTTATGACCATATAATGAAATCTGCATTTGAAAGATTTTGAGAAAAACTTCTTTGAAAGATTGGTATGTCCAAGTGGTCGCAATAAAGCAGAATCTCCAGTAAGAAGTACATGGTACCCCAACAGTTTGGCTTGACAGAACAGCTTGGTTTCAAAATGAAGGTACCTATATGCAGGTTTTCACAACAAGGGCAGATTTTGTAATACAATAGCACGAGTTGCTTTTGATGACACTTCAATTCAAAGCGATTAACGATCACAGACAAAGGAAATTCTCTCAACCAGCAAATCAAAACAAACAAAGCCGCAAAATTTTCTCTGAAACCCGGGTAGCTAGCTCGCTCGCTGTGCATTCCAGAAATTATTTTTAGGGCAAACATGAGCATAGATCGAAAGAAGAAGGATATATCTACACATCTGCCGCGGGCATTTTATTTCTTTTGTCCAGAAGCTGAGCAGTAAATGTTTTGATAACACCCAAAAATATAAGAGAATGGAATCGCCTCCTAAACGGCTTTTGAACCAAACAAATAAAATACTGGCGGCAGATGTGTAGATGCATCCTTCTTCTTTCGATCTATGCTCATGTTTGCTCTTAAAAACAATTTCTGGAATGCACAACGAGCGAGCTATTGCTACCTGGTTTTCCAAGAAGCTTTTACGGCTTTGTTTGTTTTGAATTGCTGGTTGAGAGAATTTCCTTTGTCTGTGGTCGCTAATCGCTTTGAATTGACGTGTCAACAAAAGCAACTCATGCTATTGTATTACAAAATCTGCCCTTGTTGGTTTTCACTGAAATCGCAGTTTAGCAGCTTTGTTCATACATAGTGCCTTGGAGAAGACCCAAATGGAGTAGGGACCAAATGGAGTAATTCTCCTATCCAGGGCCCAAATGGAGTAATCCCATGAAATGGTATTTTAACTCATTGTCAAAACTAATTAATACTCAAAGATAACATTTCATCATAAATCTATACCGAATAATACCTAATAATAGATGTATAGACTGTCTAGACGATCCACTTTCTTCCAAAGACAATATCATCATTTACTGGTGCATCTATGATGAAGTCCAGGGGGGGGGGGGTACAGCTTGAGGGTTTCTGCATTTCGCAACAGACGAATGCTTTGCAATGGCTTTTTCAGATTTCCAGTTTCCTTCAAATTTCTTCTTTTCGTTAATTATGTTTTATAATTGGTAACTCTTTCATCAGTAATTCTTTCTTCTATTTGCTATGATTAAATCAATTAAAATGATGCCTCCCATAACGGCTAAACAGAACTTGACACCACCCCCCCCCCCCCCCCGTCAGAGACAAAGATCACGATGAAGGTCAAATGTCATCAGGAATATTCAATAGGCAGCGAGGACAGTTTTATAAATCTATTGTTAGGAAAAGATTTATGATAAAACGCTATCTCTAGGTGTTAATTAGTTTTGACAATGAATTAAAATACCATTTAAAAAGATTACTCCATTTGGGCCCTGGATAGCAGAATTACTCCATTTGGTCCCTACTCCATTTGGGTCTTCTCCGAGCCAATGCGTCTCGCTTTGTTGCAATTATCCAATCAGAAAGAATGTTGATGTGAATGTTGATGTGAATGTTGCTCTTTGATTTGGTGAGCAAAACAGGTCACTGCAGCTTGCAATCTTTGCTGATTGGTTAATTTCTTGGATCTTTAGCCAATGGCAATAACCATGACACTATGATACAAAAGGGCAATCTCATTTCCTGCTTTATAATTTATCTTCTGATGTGACTGGCGAAATGAAAAAACTTGTTTATCCTAGTAAGAGATTGACGAGACTTAATTTCGGGACGACATTTCAAAATTATGTTAAAATTAGATACAAAAATAAGCTTTGATTTTAAATCAGACCAAATCGAATATACACATTCTGATTTTCTCAACCGCTCTTAAATCTGCTCTGAATCAGGATTGCGACAAATATCCTTTGTCGTACTGTTTATGAGAACGTTTTCACCATAACATGTGAATTCTGAAATGATATTAGAGGTTTTTGTTGACATTTATAATAAGATACATGATACATTTCTTGGCAGAGTTCTATCAATATAAACAGTCTTAATAACGTTATCCTATGAATCAATTCAGGAGCGGCTCTTTTTGCATTTCCAGAAATATATTCAGTGATCTTATTAGCGTCACATTTTATGTTCATTGGTGACGGTTCAGATCCATTTTAGATCGGATATTAGCAATAAGAACCCGGTAAGATCGTACAGGATCACTGCTCACCATCACAGCGCAGCGCTAGGTCAGCCTTAGAGGTTTGTGTGCAATATGATTTGCCAAAGATTTCTTTAACAGACTGTAGGTGTGGTATTATGTGCTTCATTTTTTGATTTTGCAAAGCGAACGAATCCACACCGGATGAACACAAACAAGGGCAGATTTTGTAGTACACTAACTAGGGCAGATTTGGTAAGACAATAGCACGAGTTGCTTTTGATTGACACCGCAATTCAAAGCGATTAGCGATCGCAGACAAAGGAAATTCTCTCAACCAGTAATTCAAAACAAGCAAAGCCGCAAAGGTTTCTCTGAAACCCAGGTAGCTAGCTCGCTCTTTGTGCATTCCAGAAATTGCTTTTAAGAGCAAACATGAGCATAGATCGAAAGAAGAAGGATGTATCTACACATCTGCCACGGGCATTTAAGTTATTTGATCCAAAAGCCGATTGGGAGGCGATTCAATTCTCTTATTTTTTGGGTGTAATTACTACTGCTCAGCTTCTGAACCAAAGAAATAGAATGCCCGCGGTAGATGTGTAGATATATCCTTCTTCATTCCATATATGCTCATATTTGCTCTTAAAAGCAATTTCTGGAATGCACAATGAGCACGCTAGCTAGTGCATTCCAGAATGAGTGCATTCCAGAAATGGTTTTAAGAGCCAACATGAGCATAGATCAAAAGAAGAAGGATATATCTAAACATATACGTTGGGCATTTTATTTTTTTGGTATAGAAGCCAATTGGGAGGCGATTTGATTCTCGTATTTATAGGTATAATTAAAACTTTTACTCCTCAGCCTCTGTACCAAACAAATAGAATGTCTGGGGTAGATGTTTATATATATCCTCCTTCTTTCCATATATGCTCATGTTTGCTCTTGAAACTCATTGCTGGAATGCACAACGAGTGCGCTAGCTACTTATGTTTCAGAGAAACTTTGCGGTTTTGCTTGTTTTGAACTACTGGTTGAGAGAATTTCTTTTGTCTGAGGTCTCTAATCGCTTTGAATTCAAAAGCAACTGATGGTATTGTATTGTAAAATCTGCCCTTGTGATGCTGGTTGCAATGGCTCCGTTAACGAAAGATATTTGTTAACCTTTTTGACAAAGTTCTGTCAAAATGGCATAGTTTCGATAAACTTATTTTAGTAATCTTCTGGAGAGCGGCTCTCTTCAGATTTTCCAAAATATCTTGCAAGTAAGTGTATATTAGTAAGTGCATTAAGGTTGTATTTCTGGTTTGAGACTGACAGATTGGATTCATTTCAAATCTGATTTCACCATTAAAAGCCTGGTAAGACGGAGCCGGATCATTGCTTATCTTATACAAGTTTAAGCAAATTTTGCTGGCCAAAATGTGTCGATATGTTTCAGCGCTATTAGCCCCAAGATGATCCTTTCCATTTACAAGCTTGTGCCAGCTGTTCAGAAAGATCTTGTCTAAAGTTTATGTGGGCCTAAAGTTTATTTGGGTTTAAAGTGTATGCATTTGTTGTTCTTTGGTTGCAAGCAACCTTAACTTGTAGCTGACGTTTTTATCGTACGTTGTTTGTTTATGTTTTGTTCCCTCCTTGTCTTCTTTGCATATTGTTCTTGTGTTGTCCTCGTTTTGGTTCATGCAATGGCCATGGGGTAATCGTGTCATTTCGCTCCTCGTGGTATCGCCCTGTAGTGTCGTATAGTTGTAATTAGAAGGTATAGTAAGATGTAGCATATATTGTAAATTTTTCTGAATGGAAACAGATTTTTGCCTTGCAGTGAAAAGCATTATTGTTTGCGAATATGTATGCCCGTGTGATGTAGTGCGAATGTAGGTCGCACACAAAACGCTACCAGTTTTGTAAAGAATGAAACATTCATAGAATTGGCGCTGCTAAATCGTCAATCAATTGAAAAAGAATGATCAGCAATGAAGAATTTTTGGCTGCAAATATCCAAATCCATCTACCAATTTTCTCAGAAAAAGTATAGAGATTTGGTTGGTTACAGCAATGGGAATTTAGCTAAATCATTGGCTAAATCCATCTCAAAATGTTCCTGGATAGTTAACTTAAACATGTGATAAACTTAAATATACACGTGTTAACTTAGACATGTTTCTTTGGCTGATATTGGTGCTTTGATAGCAGAAATATAAATCTCGAAAGCTCAAATTTGTATCCATCTTCAAGCCAGAGCTTTGGCGTTTTGACATAAGCAAAGTATTAACATGGAGCATTGCGGACACCTTTATTTTGTAGGAAATTTTTATTCGATACTACTACCTTAAGTCCTCTACGGAGGAGCATTGCTCGCGAAGAGAGCTACTTCTCCGAAGGAGCGAGCTACTCACTCCTTCGGAGAGGTAGCTCACTTCACGAGCAATGCTCCTCCGCAGAGGACTTAATGTAGTAGTATCTAATAAAAATTCCTACAAAATTTCCTACAAAATAAAAGTGTCCGCAATGCTCCATGGTATTAATAGTTTTGCTGTCAAGCACAAATACCATTCAGTTTCAGTTTCAGTTTCAGTTTCATATTTTAAATTCCTCTACATACAATAACAATCAATACAAAATAACTAAAATACAACACAATAATGTAATTATCAAAACAAGACTAAGTAAATGAATTGCATGCAGGGGAATTTCTTGAGGAGGAATTCTCTCAGTAGCTAGGCTAATCGAGGAGAGAGCACCCCCTGTTTTTAAAGATGACTAATGAACTTGGAAAGACTTATTTTCGACATTATGTTAATTTCATAATCACTGGTGAATTTTAAATGGCTATAAAATTAGTACTTCTATGACTGGTAATTGTTTTCAAAAAGAAAGCTCATTCATTAAACGACGTACCTATGTTCAAAGTTGACTATCAATGAACATTTGAGGAGTGATTAGCCATTGATTAAAGCCAAATTCACATCGCTAACCCTACCAAATGGGCATATTACTTTCTGGGACACGCGGTACATCAAGCCAGTTTAATCAAAGTTATAATGTCGCACCAGTGCTCTATTAACCTATACTTGCTCCAAGTCTACTATTTATTTTCTTCGTCAGTGATTTTCGTTAGTAATCTGTATTTATTTCCTTCATCAGTGATTCTTCGTTCGTAATTTATAAAGGAGATGCGGACGATCGAAAATTGAAAACGAGGAAGGACGGGGGTAACGGAAAGAAAAGACGGAAGGAGATTCTCCCTTTCTTTTCTTTCCCCTACCCCCGTCCTAACGAATAATTACTGACAAAGAAAAGAAATATACTTGCAGCAAGTCTACATTTAACCAAATTCTGCCACTCATTCTAAACTTTCTAAACTAAATTTTCCGGCAAAAAGCTCAGTTCTTTTGGCAGCCGCTCTTTGCCAAATCACAGCACGGCTACGGGCCACGGCCGATACTTCAGAGCACAACAGTGTAGCTGTCATTTCATGTCGAATCAAGAGAGATCTCGACACTCGTAAATCTAATACCTGATTATCCTATACCTCTAAAACCGCTGTCAGTTGAAATTTCCAGAAGATAATTTAGACATATCCCTTGCTAAGAAACTCGCATTAGACAGTTTATTCTAATGATTGATACCTCATTGCTTAAGGCAGATCTGTTGCACATACAATGTCCCTTTCATTAAATCCATCTTTTCGCTTTGAGATTCAAAGATCAATGTCTAAAGTTGCATAGTTGCATGGCTGCATTATACAAGCGCCCAATGATTTGCTTGCCAAAAGAGTCTAACACTGCCCTTTAGCAAGTTATTATGAAGTAGCTTTGCATATGGCCAAGCTCTCTGTTGCAAATACAATGCCCCTTGTATTAAATCTATCTTTTTCCTCGTGATTCGATGATCAATGTTTAAAGCTACATAGCTGCATTATACAAGCGCCCAATACTTGCCAAAAGAGTCTAACTCCGTCCTCTTAATATAAGTTAATGAAGTAGCTTTGCATATGGCCAAGCTCTCTGTTGCAAATACAATAATTTCATAATTTTTAAGTCTCCTCAACATTCTGCTCCGGAAACCGTCAGTATAAAGATTGGAAACCTTCCTATCAAACAGACATGTCATGTCAAATTTCTTGGTGTTCTTTTAGATGAAAATTTTTCATGGAAATATCACCTTACAGAACTATCTAAAAAGCTGGCTAGAACTTGTGGGATGTTTTTCAAAGTAAGACACTTCTTACCGATCAGTGTTTTGGTATGCCTCTACAACTCTCTGTTTTCACCTTTCCTGCAATATGGAATTTTAGTTTGGGGCCTCACCTATGAGACTTATATCAAGCCAGTATTTCTATTACAGAAACGGGTTCTAAGGGCAATCTCATTTGAACATTTCACTTCTCCTTCTACACCAATCTTCTCTGACTTAAAGATTTTAAAGCTGCATGATCTCTTTCAGTTAAAATTGCTTGGTTTTGTGTATGATTGTGTTAACAAGACTGCTCCTCCTTATTTTCATTCTTTCTTTGCATTGGTTGAATCTGTTCATCAATATGGTACTCGGCAAGCTTCCAAGACTGAAATTTTTGTAACTCAGAAAAATACCCTTCAATATGGTCTCAGGTCTGTGCGTTACTTTGGAGCAAAGTGATGGAATAGCATTCCTGCTGATCTTAAATGTTCACCGTCTGCTTTTAGCTTTCGTCGTAAACTCAAAGCCTACTTTTTTGAGAATAACTACCAATCATAGCTGTCATATACTTGCATTGTGTATCTCTTTGAATGATACTAAAAGTTAACCAACAATTCAAACGATTTTTAGATTTCATTAGTCATTTTTAAACCAGGGGGTGCTCTCTCCTCGATTAGCCTAGCTACTGAGAGAGCTCCTCCTTAAGAAATTCCCATGCATACAATTCTCCTTATTTGTATTCAATTGATCAGTATTGTTGTTGTATGTTAGTTAAGTTAAATTTAGTTATAATAGTTTTCTTTTGTGTTTAATGTATTAATTATTTCAATATTGTATGTTGGTGAATGCCCCTTGTATTAAATCTATCTTTTTCCTCGTGATTCGATGATCAATGTTTAAAGCTACATAGCTGCATTATACAAGCGCCCAATACTTGCCAAAAGAGTCTAACTCCGTCCTCTTAATATAAGTTAATGAAGTAGCTTTGCATATGGCCAAGCTCTCTGTTGCAAATACAATGCCCCTTGTATTAAATCTATCTTTTCGCTCGTGATTCGATGATCAATGTTTAAAGCTACATAGCTGCATTATACAAGCGCCCAATAATACGTGCCAAAAGAGTCTAACTCCGTCCTCTTAATATAAGTTAATGAAGTAGCTTTGCATATGGCCAAGCTCTCTGTTGCAAATACAATGCCCCTTGTATTAAATCTATCTTTTCGCTCGTGATTCGATGATCAATGTTCAAAGCTACATAGCTGCATTATACAAGCGCCCAATACTTGCCAAAAGAGTCTAACTCCGTCCTCTTAATATAAGTTAATGAAGTAGCTTTGCATGGCCAAGTTCACTTTTGCAGATACAATACCCCTTGTACTTAATCCATCTTTTCGCCCGAGATTCGATAACACAAGATTTAGGTTTACGACAAAACAAAGCAATTTGCCTTTCTGAAGAATAGAATTCATACCTCTAAGAGCACTGGATCAAATCAAAATAAACAAAGAGAACGGCGCTGAAAGTGTGAAATCTATTCTTTGGGTTCCAAAATACCGGGTGTCCCAAAAAAGTACTCCTGTTTAAAAAATCACCAAAAATTGATTTTTAAACCTTTGATAAAATTTTCATTTTGAGTTCATTTGTCAGAGACCGAAAAATATTCGTAGATGACAAGATGTTTGCTTTTGATACAGCAAGGTAGAAAAATCACGCGTTGAAAAACCTTATTTTGAGCTGTTGTTTTTGAAGGAATATATTAAATCTTACCTAACAGTCAAAATTTTCAGATTTTTTATGGTCATTGAAGTCTCCAATGATTGTGCGCATTTCTTCTGTTATGACCAAACCAGAAGCTTTACATATACACAGGCACAGAAATTGATCTGGCAATCATCAGTGCTTGTTTGCAGTATGATTCAAAACCAGTTAGCCCAAACAAGAGCTAAATTTGACAATTTTAAAACCAATTAAAAGATCATCTATATCTTGGAAAGTAATTAGGTCATTGATCTACTTAAAACAAAGAAATTTGAAGATCGCCCTTGTAATCAAGTTTTAGTGATTTCTCAAACAGGAGTACTTTTTATGTGACACCCGGTAGCTTGATCTTAATCAAACCTAAAAGCAAGGGCCTTAAGACGAAATTATAGTCGTCCCGTTGTAGTTAATTTCTAATGTTTGGTTTGAAAAACTTACCTATGTTGTCCTTGATGGCTTCCTCTTTCATAAATGTCTTGGTTTTTGCTTTCTAAACGACATAAATCCCATGTTTTCTCAAATAGAAATGAACTGCTTGAATTTTTAATTTTTGAGAATTAAACGAAAGTGAGGTTAATCTCTGGATGCTGAAAACAGCCTCACTTTCGTTATGAAAATTGTAAATGGCCGCCAGAGACGATGGTGACACGATCAAACAGTTCATTTCTACTTGAGAAAACATGGGATTTATGTCGTTTAGAAAGCAAAACCAAGACATTTATGAAAGAAGATACCACCAAGGACAACATAGGTAAGTTTTTCAAACCAAACATTAGAAATTAACTGCAACGGGACGACTATAATGTCGTCCTAAGGCCCTTGCTGAAAGGAAATAGATCAGACAAAGCAAGGAAACTCAACTATCGGCATCATTTGAAAGGGAGGACTACCTAATAAAACATTTATTTGAAAATTGAGTGACTTATCAAACAGATCTCTTTCAAGACGAAGAGTGTGGTCCGTATCGTACCCACCTCTTGTAACATTGCACCAATGGTCAAGTTTGTGTTGTACCATATTTCATGAATTGGATAAAATAACGGTTGCCCAAAATCGACAACATATCATCTCAGCTTAAAGAGAATTTTCACCTCTCAGAATTGCAATACGTACAGATAGTGTGGTAAATTTTTTGAAAAAAACACCTCTGATTGCTTTGTCATCAAATTCGTTACGTGACGGAATACATCTAACGCGGATATTTGAGGCGTTGATATTTTTTGATGTTAATATACGACGTTAATATACGCCCGAAAATTTAATGTCAGAAATTATTTAATCAAAAATATTTAGTGTCCGAAATCTGTTGCAGCATAGAAAAATCGCAGCAACACACTTCCACTGTTCGAATCCCACCTAAGCAATCATTCTCACCACCCTAAACAACAATAATTTGTGGAAATTTCTGAAATTTCACCCTTAATACGAAGCACGATACACAAATGCATTATATCTTTAGCATGAAATAAGCAAAATTGTGCAGAAACTTTTTAGCGTTAAATCTAAACTAATTGTTAATCTCATCTCACTTTAAGACACTTACACTTACTAAGATCGAGGCTAGGCTTACTTGAAAAATCTAGAGGTGTTGTTTTGATGAAATGTCGGTCTTATCAATGCAAGGATCATCCGTGATCAACTTGTCTGAGTTTTGCCGTATCTTCTTGCATGATGGTATTGTTCATTGATGCTTTGTTATCTTATATCGCACTAGCATTTTTCATATACGTAATTCCAACGTGCATTGCCAAGGCTCTGAGATACTTGGGTGAAATAAGTAACCATCGGCGTAGGGGGAGATAAAATTTGGGGGGGGGCTGCTCGACAAAAAATTCATTGTTTGAGAAAATTTTGCCCGACTTGAAGCGGATTTCTGCCCGATTATGGCTGATTTTTGCAAATTTTTCTGACGCTAGAGGGGCTGCAGCCCCCTAGCCCCCCAGCCCCCTGTCTCCTACGCCTATGTAAATAACGTAAAACAGTCGTAATAGGTACATTTTAGGATGCAACAATATTTACTTCCGAACGCCTCACACATGTTGGTAAACTGATATTTGATTGCCTCACAGACGACAGGGTATAACGCACCCAAATTTCAGCGTATTCCTAGGCAACTCGTTTTTTATATTTGTGTCCTGAATAATCGATGAAAGAAAATCGTTCTGTTTGTCAAACAGTGGATACATTTCTGTGACTCGCCTTGTACAAGCATGGGTACTGGGAAACGTGAAATTTGTTCTGGGATTATATATCGTTGCAAATAATCAGAACTGTCAGGCCTACCTTAATGTACTTTTTCTGTCTCCATATTCTCCGTTGTGCTGTTCACTTTGCATTTTCAGTCCACTGGCATCACATCAGGTCAACATTAGGCCAGCGAGTTTGAATGTTGTTGTGTGTTGCTGTATGCTCCTTCTGGCCTAATAATGTTGAGTCGCCTGATGTGATTGCCAGTGGACTGAAAATGCAAAGTGAACAGCACAACGGACAATATGGAGACAGAAAAAGTACACAAAGGTAGGCCTGACAGTTCTGATTCTTTGCAACGATATATAATCCCAGAACAAATTCCACGTTTCCCAGTACCCATGGTACAAGGAGTATTGTTCATTCGATGATTTAAGCGAGCAAACCAAATAGTAATTGGTTTTCACAACTGGGAGGGCCGTAGGTTGATATCCATGGATTTGAGATTATCGAAACTGCCATTTATCAAAAAAGGTAATTTGACTGGTTGTGTTAAAGATATCATGTAATAGAACCTTCTTTAGCAAGGGACATTCTTATTTCTTTTTCTGTGGGTCAGATACATCGATCAATGTTTGAAAATTCACCACAGAAACCAAAACTTTGATGTTTAATTATCAGGCTGACTGCGATCTCGTAAATCTTCGTTTCAAGGATTATTCTTCACGATGAGATTTCCAACAAAATAATGAAATGGTTTTTGGCTCATCATAAAATCCTTCAAATCTTTATTGTTTTATTAAATTAAATATATTAAGAAGGGCTGCTATTAACTCGTGAATGAGTTATACATAAGAGACTTTTATGTTTGATAGGCGTGCTCATTTATGAAGGTTGTTAAATCGCTAATCACATTTGAAGGACAATTTAAGACAAGTTCAGTCTGACGTTTGTAACAAGCTAATATCCTTCTTAGATTGACAACAAGACGTTTTAAGAAGACAAGCTTTCATTCACTCTTGTCTTAACTTTGGTTAATCTTTGGTAGTTTTTCTTCGCTGATGTTCCAAGCATCTAGTAATGTTTTATTTTATCTCAAAACTGCACCTTTTTGCTGAAAATCTCTTCCAGATCTGACAGAAGTTAAATCAATGACATGAACAGCTACGTTCGCGGGTGTTGGGGTTAAAGTATTAGATATAGGGTATGCTTCAAATTCAGGTAGCTCAAATACTTCACATTCCTAGACTTCGCTGCATATATCCAAACTGATTCTCCTGATGATGACCACACGGTCGAAACTAGTTGGGAACTGAGATAAATTTGTATGTATACCGGGTGCGCCAAAATAAACTATGCACGTTTGGCAGGCCACGATAAATCGTAAACAGGACCGAGTTTGAAGATTTGTGACTTAATAGTTAGCAGAAAGCCTGAATTAGATTCTAGGATTTTTGCAAATTTTTCTGCTTTCAGTTTTTAGAGCTACAAGCGAGTTTCTTAAAATTTTCGTTTTCGAAAACACTGAAAACGATCAAAAAACATCGATCAAGCTTTCTAAAGAATCGATATGAATGGACAAAGAGAAAACTTTTTCGTGGTGATTTGGGATTTAGAAATCGACTAATTGTAAGCTGCTTTATGAGAGTTCGTACTATATTGGGAGAAATGTAATAAGATTTTAAGGGTATAAAGGAATGTCTTTTCTTTTGTAATGTCATTGAATGTATGCTTTGGTGCAGGTTGTGTTCCTGTGTCAATGGGGTTAAAAAGACAAGCAAGGCCAAGTCATGGGGCCAGCAAGCATGGATTCTTGTTACATTTTTGATTTTGTGACTGCTTTTGGGGCGGTACTTTATTGTAACTACAACAGAATTTCGCAACAGGCCAATCATTGAAATAACGCGCGTGCAGAAGTTTACAATAATTAATTTCCAAATCTCCAAATCACGCTGAAAATGTTTTCCCTTTGTCCATTCATGTTGATTCTTTAGAAAATTTGATCAACGTTTTTTGATGGTTTTCAGTGTTTTCGAAAACTAAAATTTTAAGAAACTCGCTTGTAGCTCTAAAAAGTGAAAACGGAAAAATTTGCAAAAAATCCTAGAATCCAATTCAGGCTTTCTGATATAGATTAAGTCATAAATCTTCAATATCGGTCCAGTGTACGATTTATCGTGGCCTGCCAAAAATGCATTGTTTATTTTGGCGCACCCGGTACAGATTTGCTTGACTCCAGTGATGCGAATTAAGCTTTAATCAATGGCTAATCACTCTCAAAATGTTTCTAGATAGTTAACTTGAACACAGATACCTCGTTTGTTGGTATTGGTGCTTTGAGAGCAGAAATATCAATCTTGAAATCTCAAATGTGCGTGCACTTGCAAACCAGAGTTTTGGCCTTTTGGCCTAAGCAAATTTCTGAAGCACATCAAAATTAAGTACTGAAATTAATGAAAAATTGAGAAACTTCCCACGTGGGGTGACTTCTGGAAAACAGAATAACACAAGATCTAATGTTGTTCAAATTTTATCAAGGTTATCATTGATTTATACACTGTGCCTTAAACAATTGCTTGAGCCAAAAGGCTAAAGCTCTGGTTTGCAGGAGGAGGCAAATTTGAGCTTTCAGGATCTGCATGTTTGGTCTCAAAGTACCAATATCAACAAACGAGGTATCTATGTTCAAGTTAACGGTCGAGAAACATTTTCAGAGTGATTAGACAATGATTAAAGCTAAATTCACATCGCTGGAGTCAACCAAATCAGTTTACATTTTTTTGGGACACCCGCCCGGGGGGGGGGGTACTTGACTTTAATTTGTACGGGGGTGTGCCCACGGAAGATTTTTTTTACCCTGCTCTAGAATTTTTCGCTCAAAATGATAACCTGTTCTAGAAACAATTGGTGAAAAGTATACTCAAAAACATGAAATTTTACCAAAAAACGACCCGATCTAGCAGAATATTCCCCTTTGACATGTTTTGACAACCTGCTCTAGAAAAATTGCCTCATTTTAATACCCTGTGCTAGAAAAAATTGGTGAAAACGATACCCTTAAAAACGGCACATCCCCGTCGGACAAATATACTATGTACCCCCCCCCCCCCCCCCGAGGACACCCGGTATATATATTTATGTTCGTCTTTCGTTTTGTTCATCTTTTCAAACTAATTTAAGATATACAGGGTTAGGGTGTTTCAGAAGAAACGCAACCCAAATATAATTGAAAATCTTCGAAAAATGATAAGATGTTTGTAGATGTAGTGGATACAATCTGAAAATACAATCTTTCGTCTATCTAATGATTTGCAGTGTGGATACATTGATGGAGCTATTTATCATTTAATTTATATTTTAGTACATATGGCCGATTTCAATTACAGCATGATGTTAGAGCAAAATCAACACCTTTTTTATCGTAAAGAATAACGTAACAGATTTTATCAAAGCAGTTCAGGCCTAGAAAGCACCTGAGGCAATGCCCTAAGGTAGGGAAAAGGCAAATTTATTCATATTGGGTGCATTTATCAAGGATGGTAAAATAAGCTCTCACACAGGTGAGTTTTCGTTTATGTAAATGTCTTATCATTTTCCGGCGTTTTGAAATAGGCCATACTTACGAAAACGTAAAGTTAGTGGTGAATAATTCAATGAATACACACAACCTGGATGTCATTAGAAAGGAGATAGATTGTGCTTTCAGATCGTATGTGTTAAGTTGATTCAAATTTAATCGAATCTTGAAGAATATCGAATAAAGGTGGGTTGCGTTTTTTTTATGAAACACCCTGTTTATGTACTATCAATTACAGCTCTAAGTTCTCATGATATTCCTGTATCTCCTCTTGAAGTTTTGTAAAGATTGAGCCTATATCTTCTCGTTTCCTAAAGGAAAACTGACCCAAGCCAAACCAATGTGGCAGTTTGACAGTTGCACAGGAAATAAGCCAAAGAGAATTCGTTTACTTTACTCTTGATATTTGCTTCCACGTTAAAAACCGAATCTTGTACCCGTCATTAGCTAATTTCCAGACGCACTTTCTTCTATGATACTCTTATTGACTCCAAACCATTAACATGACAAAGTTATTCTAACTTTTCGGACACCCAAGTTGTCTTTGATTTAAATTTATAGGAAGATTTACATCGATAAATTATGGCTCAGATTACATGATAGTTGACCCAATCTGTCCCAGATATCAAGATGACCCAGATGTTCTAGACAAAAATCCTCGTTCCATCCATCATCATTTTGAGTCAGACTATTTTGATGACATTTTTATTGGACTTAAAACAAAGATTTATCCTGGATCAGTAGATCTCAAATTGGCAATTTAAGAAGATCCTACTAAAAGATTTGTTTTCATGCAATCAAAAAATAAGAAGGAAATCTACCTTTCCACTCTCTCATCAATTTACGAAAGTCATATGAACTTTTCGATTCAGTAATGAAGGGAATTGCACAGGTTACCTTTCTTAAAAACAGGTCACCTAAATTGCTAGGCACAGAAACGAAGCAACATGAAACTTTCTTTTATTTCCAAAGATTTTACGGGTGCTCGATAACATCAACAGAATGACCCAAAAATTGGTGAGTAGAGTAATCAACTCAAAACAAATGATTCAAATGTTGTCTGGTAGTTATTAAATAGCTGGCCAACAAAACAAGGACAGATTTTGTAGGACAACTTCATCAGTTGCATTTGATTGACACCTTATTCAAAGCGATTAGCGATCGCAGACAAAGGAAATTCTCTCAACCAGTAATTCAAAAACAAGCAACGCCGCAAAAGTTTCTCGGAAACCCAAGTAGCTAGCGTGCTCGTTGTGCATACCAGAAATTGTTTTAAAGAGCAAACATGAGCAAAGATCGAAAGAAAAAGGACATATCTACATATCTGCCTCGGGCATTTCATATGTTTGGTTCAAAAGCCGATTGGGAGGTGATTCAATTCTCTAATTTTTTTGGGTGTAATGAAAATACTTACTGCTCAGCTTCTGAACCAAAGAAATAAAATGCCCGTGGTAGATGTGTAGATATATCCTTCTTCTTTCGACGTATGCTCGTATTTGCTCTTAAAAACAATTTCGGGAATGCACAACGAGCGCGATAGCTACCTAGGTTTCAAAGAAACTTTTGCGACTTTGTTTGTTTTGAATTACTGGTTGAGGGAATTTCCTTTGTCTGCGATCGCTAATCACTTTGAATTCAGGTGTCAACAAAAACAACTCATGCTATTGTGCTACAAAATCTGTCCTTGTTCTTTTCGATTCAGTAATGAAGGAAATCGGCACAGGTTAATTTTCTTAAAAGTAGGTCACCGAAATTGTTAGGCACTGAGACTTTTCTACAGGAACGAAGCAACATGAAATTTTATTTTATTTCCAAAGATTTTACGGTTGCTCGATAACATCAACAGGATAACCCAAAAATGGGCGAGAAGAGTAATTAACTGAAAACAAGTGATTCAAACGATGTCTGGTAGTTAAATAGCTGGGCAACGAGGGCAGATTTTGTTATACAATAACAAGGACAGATTTTGTAACACAATAGCATAAGATTATTTTGTTGACACATGACCTCAAAGCAATTAGCGATTGCAGACAAAGGAAATTCTCTCAACCATAAATTTCCAAACAAACAAAGCCACAAAAGTTTCCCTGAAACCCAGGTAGCTAGCGCGCTTGTTGTGCATTCCAGAAATTATTTTTAAGAGCAAAAATGAGGATATATCGAATGAAAAAGGATATATCTATACATCTACCACAGGCATTTTATTTCTTTGGTTCAGAAGCCGAGCAGTAAGCGTTTTCAATACACCCAAAAATTAAGAGAATTGAATCGCCTCCCAATCCTCGGCTTTTAAACCAAACGAATCAAATGCCCGAGGCAGATGTGTAGATATATCCTTCCTCTTTCAATCTATGCTCATGTTTGCTAACAAAATCTGGAATGCGCAACGAGCGAGCTAGCTACCTGGGTTTCACAGAAACTTTTGCGGCTTGGTTTGTTTTGAATTACTGGTTGAGAGAATTTCCTTTGTCTGCGATCGCTAATCGCTTTGATTTGTGGTGTCAATCAAAACCAACTCGTGCTATTGTCTTACCAAATCTGTCCTTGTTTAATACAATAGCATCAGTTGATTTTGATTGACACCTCAATTCAAAATTAGCGTCTAGACAAATGAAATCCTTCCAACCAGTAATTCAAAACAAACAAAGCCGCCACAGTTGACCCAAACCAGTAGCGCAATCTCTCTGCTTGTGCAAGCGAAAGGTGGTTATTAAGAGAAGTCTTCTGCTCATAAGGAAAGAAGAAGGGTAAATCTAAAGATTCGCCTGGCGGATTTGTTTTGTGTGGCAGTTGTTTCATTTAACTCCAAAATACGGGAGAATTATAATGCCTTCTGGTCGGCTTCTGAATCAACTAAACAAGATCTGCCAGGCAGAACTTTAGATTTACCCTTTTTCTTTCGTTATAAGCACATAAATTCTCTTAAAAACCACCTTTCGCTTGCAGAAGGCGAGAGTTTGCCTTACTGGATTCTGGGAAGCTTTTGCAGCTGTGTTTGTGTGTTTGTTTTGAATTCCCAGTTGAGAGAATTGCCTTTGTCAACAGGCTTTGAATTGACGTGTCAATCAAAGTAACTGATTTAGTAATGAGTAGAAGGTATTTGCATTTTGTGGGAACGAAAATTCGGAATCAACTTAGCCGCGAGGCCAAGCAAGCTCCCTATTGATAATCTTTTAAGAATAAGAAAAAGGGTTAATTGTAAATAGATTGTAATTAGTTGTAAATAAATTATTTATGATTGTAATGAGCTTCCTTGTCTCGTTATTAGTTTTGGTAGATTTTTAATTTGTAAAGCTTTTGGCACAGCTTCCTAAAAACCAGTCATATTTACTGACAGGGCAACCGTGCATAAATAATTTTAAAATTAAAAAATGGAAATGAAGGAAGAGACATACATGACCACCTTTTTTTAGCGCTGTCCTACGGTAGGTAAAAATTTACAAAGTTTACCAATCACCTCTTTTCGTCAAGTTAACAAGAGAAGCTTTGAAACCTTGATAAGGAAAAGTAGGTAGCAGCGAGTCAGCCCATTTCCTGTCACAGCAAATTCCAAGGGAAACAACGAGACCAGTTTGCTTCAAGGCAGTCTCGATTTGGATAGGTCCCATTTATTTTCCTTTTTGTTGACCAATAATAGGCTTTGTTGGTCAAATGCAATGACTCTCTTGGTGAACAACCTCAAGTTAGCCAAATAATTCAATTTCATTCATTCCTTGTCTGATTTCATCAACCAATGGGCTTAAGCTAGGCTGTCCATTGTTCCATTTCTTTAGAAGGTTGCACTGCTGCAGAATTACCAAGTGTTCCCAAAAAGTCTTCTTAAAAATCACTAAAGCTCGATCATCAATACATTAATCATCATCATCATCATCATCATATTATTTAAAGTTGATATGTACATAGTTACTAAAAACTAATTTAAATCAACTATTTACAATATAACAAAATTATTTACAAATTAAACATTTTCATCTTTTGCCATCCCATTCTTGGATCCCCCTTTTAAAACTTCTCAAGGTATCAGCTCTCTTTAGTTCATCATCTAGAGTGTTCCACAGGAGACTACCTCTAAACGAAAGAGAATTTAGTCCATATCGATGTGACTGTGCTGATGGAAGCCTGCATTGCTCTTTGGTGCGGAGATTTTAAGGTATATCCTTTTTAACAAAGAACTTCCAAATATATGAAGGATTAAGATGGTTCATGGTCTTATAAATTTCTATCATAAGACTTTGCAGATTCTTCTGGTGAACTGTAACGCTTTCAGCCCTGGCTAAAAGTTGGTCAAATGATTCTAAAGGTCTAAAAATTCGTGCAAGGTTAAAGTTTGCTTTTGTGAAGAACAAACATTCTAAAAATATCCCCTTTTTAAATCGAAGCTGCATACGCACCGTGAACAATGGATTTCCAAAGAAACAATACTGTGTCTGAGTGCTCTCTTTGTTCTACTTATAAACAAGCCTATTTACAATTGCATTTTCTCTTTAAAGGTAACGCATTGATGATCGAGCTTAAGTCATTTTTAAGAAGACTACAAGAAAAACAAAATGCGTATTACACCATGGGTGTTGGTGTGCACACCAGACACTGCTGGTGTGCTTCTATGGAGGAGCGCTGGATAATATGTATCTGCGGGGGCAATTTTTTATAGTTTAATATTTTCGTTCTTTCGACATCTCCTCCGCAGTACTATAAAAAATTTCCCCCGCAGATACATATTATCCAGCGCTCCTCCATAAAAGCACACCAGCTGTGTCTAACTACCCATGATTACACTTATTATTTCTGAGAAATTGCTTATAAGAAACGCAGACTCGCAGATCGCCAAAACTCAAGAAACTCCAGCATGTTTTTCTTCATTCTCACTCGTTTCCTGTATCATGTTACTCCTAGAGTACTTGAGTAATGTCTAAACATCGGCTCAAAAAGCTCAAACTAAAACTAAAACTAAAACTAAAACTAAAACTAAAACTAAAACTAAAACTAAAACTAAAACTAAAACTAAAACTAAAACTAAAACTTAAACTAAAAACTAAAAAGCTCAAAACACCTTGTTTTGAAAATTTCATGAGGGCACAGATCTGATAATCTTAAGAAAGTTTCAGTTCTGGCCCAAATTCTTAGTTTCATATAAAATCAAATACGTGTACTCCTCTTTCTTTTCCTATATTTCTTTCCGATGCCCTTGGTTTTGTCCTTTGGTTGAATTTGACTCTTTTAAAGTTAATCTTGAAAGCTGAAGTTTGTCTCTTCGTGCAAACCAGAGCTTTAGCCTTTTGGCCTAAGCAAATTCTTAAGGCACGGTGTATAATTCAACGATAGCCTTGATAAAATTTGAACAATATTACATCTTGCGCGATTCGGTTTTCCAGAAGTCACCCCTCAGTCACCCATTGGGCAGTTTCACAATTTTTCATTAATTTCAGTTCTAAATTTTAATGTGCTTTAGAAACTTGCTTAGGCCAAAAGGCCAAAGCTCTGGTTTGCAGGTGGAAGCAATTTTGAGCTTTCAAGATTGATATTTCTGCTCTCAGAGCATCAATACCAACAAACGAGGTGCCCATGTTTAAGTTAACTATCGAGGAAAAATTTCTGGCCCAAATTCTTAGTTTGATATAACGTTAATACGTGGAAGTCTTTTTTTTTTATCACAAATAAAAACAACTAACTACAACGAAATATAAATATTCTGTGGCTGCCATAGCTGGAAAGGACATGATGTCATCGAGTTCCAACTACGGCAGCCACTTACATCAATGGTAAAATCTACATCAAATTTTTAAAAGAAAGAAAAAGAACAGCACAGGCGTCTCAGAAAGAAGAACTCCCTCGACCTTATGGCAGTTGCTTGACCCTCAAACGAGCACAGATAGATGAGACACCTAAAGATTCCGCGAGGATTATGTAATATATCAGATCTGCTATTCATGATACAAATGGGAGTACTTCTTTACAAGACACCCGCTACAAATACCACAAATAATACAAAAATATTGCTGCTGTTTTATGCTTAAATTTAATTTGAAAACCATTTCGTATTTTTGATAAAAGAAATTGTTGCTTCCAGGATTATTCGATTGATAATGACATTATACTGTGAGTCCCCGAACAGAAGCAAATCACACAAAGGTTTAACATCTAAATTCACATTTAAACCAGGAACTTCAGAGAGCTGATCAAAGAGGTCCTGCCGCATCGAGTCAAACTGGGGGCAATGCAGGAGAAAGTGCTCATTGTCTTCCCTGTCGGTACCACAAGCACAAAATGGAGTAAGACTATCAAAGTTGTGTCTAAATTTATGTTCATTCAGTGCACTAAACTTCAAACGCAACTTTGTCAGTAATCTGATGCCTTCAATATCAGAAGTATTGTAGACAGAATTTCGCTCAGGTCTTATGATTTTTAATAATTTGCTTTTAAACTGAGAAAGGGACATTGAATTTTTGATTTTTGAACGTGTAAGTCTAACATTACGGTTATTGAGGGCTTCCTTTCAGTAAAACTGCCAATAATTTAAGAAAGGATACCTACATGACGAAATACCACCTTGACGAATGACCACCTCTGCGCAAAGGAGGAGGTCCATTCTTCGTGTCATGTTTCCTTAAC
This sequence comes from Aurelia coerulea, assembly GCA_039566865.1. NCBI lineage: Eukaryota > Metazoa > Cnidaria > Scyphozoa > Semaeostomeae > Ulmaridae > Aurelia > Aurelia coerulea. The sequence goes on from CM076943.1 coordinate 47,227,033, forward strand.
ACAATTTTTCTGAAGAGTGCTTGCCTCAGTAGGAAGGATAAATGAACCAAAAATCTTGCACCTTTAAAACAAAAATAAAATGCAATATGGGTTTGGTTTGGCTCGACTGCCCGTAAAGCATATCCGACAATAGCCTCACTACATAAGGACCCTCAACTTACGCTCATCTAATTGAAGTGAATTAATGTTGTTGTTGTCGCTCCAGTCAAGGGCCTTATGGACTAACTCTTCTCAAAACGGCAAAAAAATTCTCGCCAGGAACAAATTTGTTCCTGGACCAATCAGGATGCAAAACTTGAAATAACTTGATGGGATTGGCTGATTCTTCTTCAATTCAAACTTTCCGCCAAAGGCAAACAAACGAATTCGAACAACGCGTTCGACTGAACTGCTCCAACGATCAAAATCTCAAAGTAGCGAACGAATTTACGAGATCTTTTGCGTCCCCAAACAACGAAAATGGCACTTATAGGTAGGATGTTTTTGCTTTAATAGCTTGAAGAAACATTCATCTAAGTACTGATAGCTTGTTTTGCAGTGTAGCACTTCAGGAAAACCACTTTTTGCGGCGATTTAGGGTCGGTGGTTTCAAGAAAAAATAGCAGATGATTTAGGCCATGTCCGTTTCTGGAAGCGTAAGTCCATGAGTCGTAGTTATAGCGTCCATCAGCCTATCAATAGCGATAACCTATCCGACAACAGGCTCCATTCGAAATAGGCCTGTCCATCGACCATCGATTAATCGATTAATCTATTAGTGCCGAATAATCGATTGATCGACTTCTATGGTTTGGCTCGACAGCCCGTTGGACTGTATCCCACTCTATGCGGCAATAGGCTCCATTCAAATCCACCCTTTTCCTTGAAGCGGCCATTGTTAACTCATTATTGATATGTGGCCCTTTTGTCGCAAGACTGTCAGTGACTGTCTGACAATAGGAATTGACTGACGTCGACTTGATAAAAATTTACCATGGAATGGAAACATGGGGTGGAAACGTCACCAATGAAACTGTCATCACTTGCTTCCACCACGTAACCAAACTGGTTGTGAATTGGAAATGGTTAACATCATTTGTTGGAGTCCAGTTCAGTTCCTTTAATTTAAAAATTCCACTACATATGAATTCGTGACTAAAAATACTCAAAATTAAACAACAACAAACTTTACAATATCAATGACATACGATTCCAAAGTACAATGCAAAACAAATGAGGGATTTGCATATTGAGAATTTCTTACAGAAGGAGCTCTCTCAATAGATAAAGTAACCGAGGAGAGAGCATCCCCTTAGTTAAAAACGTAGTATATGTTCGAAAAAATGTGCTTCAACTCAATTTGCAGAAAGCCATGTCAATCATCATCATAATCATCATCTTATGACTGATAGTTGACGGATAACAAGTGCAGTTTAACTTGATGAGGGTGGGGAAGGTAATTGCAGAACGTGCTTATTTGATTGAGGTAGGAATGCAGTTCCAAGATTTTGCACCTGCATACCTGACAGATTTCCACGCAGATTTCAAGCCATATTGCCGAGTGTTTTTACGTGTCAGAAAAATGTCACATTGGAAAAAAACTATTTACTTATGGTACATCAAGTTTTCGTGTGTCATTACTTTGTTCCTGAAATTTCAATTGTCTTTTGTTTCTGATTCTGCTTCTCGTGTGAAGGTTGCATTTTAATTCCGGCACATCTAGCGTAGTCAAAATAAAAGGGTTTTACATTGAAGGGTTCAAGAAATTTTAAATGTAATAGCTGACTGGTAACTTAGTTGAAGAAACAATTCATTTCAATTAAAAGTGGAAAAACGTGAAAATAGTGTTGTTGTTGCTTGCGATAACTGGAACTATGAGTGACCTTAAAGGATCTGTTTCACCCATCATGCCGTGCACGTGCCGTCTCTTGGTTGGTCTTTGTTGTAGCGATTTACATGAGCCATGAAACAGACCTTTTAAAGTTAGTTGACGGAGCTAAAGCCAACGGCTTTCTAAAAATAACTTCAATTCAACTCACTTGAAATGAATTGACCAATCAGCAATTACCTTTCGTCACGCCACTGAATTGAGGAAGAGGGGAAACCCCTGGATGGAAAACGCACAAGGCCGTACAACTACAATACAACAAAATAATATCATCCTTTATAATCACACTTGCCCTCTTTTCGTGGAACTTTCTTGCATACGAATATCTTCCAGCATGTGAATATATCCATCCTCCAGCTTTTCAAATTTTGTCATGCACGGACTGAGTTTCGGGGGAGTTTTGTACGTCTTCGGCAACGATCGGCCTAGGCGCCTAACTCAACTGTTTCCAAAATCCATTCTGTTTATCTGTTAGTGCTGTCTCTGCTGAAGTCTCGAAGCCTAATAACAACTGGATATCGTCGTGCTCGTCCAACAACTCCTCGTCCTTTTACCTGTACCCCAAAAACAAAGTGTACAACTTTCCAACTCGTTGAGTTCGCTAGTTTCTTGTAGGAGAGCACAACTCTGAATCCGTTAGCCATTTTGAATTTGTTTGATCTCGAGAAAACTTGATCACGTGAAAGTGGTGATCACCACAAGAGTTCTCAATTTTCATTGGCTAAGAAGCAAGATCTATTTTTAGCTTGCCCAGCTCCCTGCATATGCAGGCCTGGAGGTGGCTATTTATCTCCGTCAACTAACTTTAAGGTCACTGCATAGTTCCAGTTATCGCAGCAACACAACATGATGTTCACATTTTCAACTTTTAATTGAAATGAATTGTTTCTACAACTACGTTACCAGTCTACTGTTACACCTTATTTTTCTTTAGATTGAACTTTGGAACTTTTGAACAAGGAAAAATCTACCCTGTTGAAAAAGGTATATATCGAAAGAAAAGAAGCATGATTCTAGACATTTACCCCGATAATTTGTTATCTACTTTGAGTTTGACCCTTTACTTATAAACACAGCGCTCAAGCTCTCGGCTTTAATGTTGTAGCATTTCTGCATTATCAGCAATATCAATACATAGGTAGCCGCTGCAGGAAAATACGTGTTTACTGTATTGGCAAAAGCATCTCTGGCCATGGATTCCAACTGAAAACCAACAACGAATAGAACGAGTTTGGTCAGCCGCTTTGAGTTTATCAGATGGATAATTTGGATCAACACTGAAAATTTGCAGTAGACTTAAGCCAGGAAGTTTTGGTGTCCAAGAAGGAAATCAGTTGTATCACTAATATGCGTTCTACAAGGTGAGTAAAATAAAACACAATCCTCATGTGAAAGGCCACTCCACTGCTCCCTTGATATCAAAAGCACAACATTGCCAAATACAGTAGTTAATGGGGGACATGTTCAAATCCATTTTAATTTTGCTTGTTTAAATACAGCATGCCAACTGGTTTTGTCGTGTCGTGAAACTGACATAGTAAGAGAGCATGTGCCTTGAAAAATCCTCGCCTTGAGCATGCTCAAAACCTATCGTATTTATTTTGTACTTGCATTGTATAAACGAAGCCTAATTTGTTGGTCGACTTTGCTCATGTCTAACAACATTCATGGGTGGCAGGGATAAACAGAAAAATTAATGTTGCCCAATTTGGTTAGTCCTCGACGACTACAGTGTGTTTGCAGAACCACAAAACTCAGAATCTCCCTAAAGGTTTAAATCACCCTTGATGTCTCTGACCAAAAATCCACATGCTTTATGAGTCACAAAACGAAGCATGACTTTATAGTTTAAAGCAATGAGATTCTGCTGTATCACTTAGCCTAATGAAAAGTCACCACCCAGGGCGACGAATCATTTCGAACTAATTTCAAATTCTGCAACTAATCAAAACAAAGTTTAACATGGAATAGAGAAGACAAACTCTTTTTAATCCTTTACCAAACCGTTATCAAATCCATGGTCTCGTGTTTGTTTATCCATTTCTCGTGGTAAACCGAGTTTCATAAACTTCGATGCGCAAGCGCCACGCATTATTCCCTTATGAATCAACCTTTGAACGACCAATGATACTGAAACCTAATTAGGCCCGATGAGACCAAGCCTTAATAAGATCAATTAGAATTTAAACCATCACCACAGTAGTCAGCGCCAACATATCACTGTATCAACTCTGTTACCATATCAATGCGAAGAGATGTTCACTAATCTCTTGATTAAATCGTCCTTCCAAGGTGTATCTCTTTAAGTTAAAAGTTCTGTCTGCATTCCAATTGTCTTTGGGTCAGATGGTCGTTGAATCAGTCACTTTCGGTACTGAAGGTCCTGCAGAAATGCAGGTACTGTATAGATACTGTAACATCCTTGTCAATTTAAGGCCCAGTTTAAACGACGTTTTATTGCTGTGTCGAATCTAATAGATGCTGCTAAAAGCTTCAAGTGTCAATTGAATTCGCCATAAAAGCGCTGTTTCAATCACCTTCTGTCTTGAATAGACAAAACGGCAGGAGCTCACCAGAATCTGAGCATTTTTAAATTTCGTAAGAATCTTTATGCATTGCAAGTTATTCCATGGGCAACACAGAAACTGTTTCGTTGGAAAGTATGATTTTACCAAAATAGAAGCCTACAGTAGCAGAAAGGCACTGCAATTCTTGCATATTTAGGACTTAAATAAACTAGTTACTACTCAGCTCCTGAATCAAATAAACAAAATACGCGACATCAATCTTTAGATTCATTCTTCTTCTTTCGTGGATACTCTTAAAACCATCTTTCGCTGTCACAAGGCGACAGTTTGCCCCACTACTGGTTTCAGTGCAACGTTAATCGCTTTGAATTCTGGTTGTCATGTATGGCATGATAAATTAGTAACCATGGAGACAAGGCTAAAAATAGAATGTCCAGATTTTTTCAATTGTATTGCTCTATGCGGGCTCTATGACACAAACTTAAACTTTAGACTCATGACGTAAGTCCCTCTAAATTTCGCTGTTGTTGTTGTTGTTGTTGATATCGCTTCAGTTGAGCGACAAGTCTGCAGGGGGAGCGAAACAAGAGACTTTATTGGAATGAGTCTACATAAACTTATTAAATCTCAGAGGCCTTTTGCATACATGGAAAAACGTGTAACTATCTAGGCCCAAGCAATTTTTAGTTTGAATTTACTAAAAGCGGTCAAAACAAGGGAACTTCAAGGGTGACTTCAAGGGAACTTCAATTTATTAATAAATTGGAGCAAGGATCGGTTGAGCCTTTTGAAGAATTCAAGTAAATTATGCGATGAAAACGGATAATGAAAAAGGACGAACTAGGAATTACAAAGCCTGCTAAGACTAGACCCTGACAGATCTACAAACGTTGAGAATTATCATCAGGAGGAGTTTGGATTCTGTTTTCTGGTGTTGTTTAAACGAGCTCATTTGATAACATCTGATGTGGGAGGGGAAATAACAGATAAACGTATTAATTTGTTGAAATTGGTCAAAAAATGGTTCACCGAGTTATTAGAAATATTTTGATATTATAGGTAACATATTGTTTATAGAGTGCAGAATACGTAAATGAAGTCAATTTCACAAATTGAAAAAACAACGAGGCTCATTGCTCTAGTCCCATAGGGGTTGAGGGGGGGGGGGAGCCCTTCATTGTGAATGTGGTTCGACCTGCCTCTGGACTTTGAGAAAAGGACCCATTCGAATGACAGAATATTCAAAAATTGCCATTCCATTTCAATACAAACCCAGGTAACTAGCTCAATTGTTGTGCATTCCAGAAATTGTTTTTAAGAGCAAATATGAGCATAGATCAAAAGAAGAAGGATATATCTACACATCTACCTCGGGCATTTTATTTATTTGGTTCAAAAGCCGATTGGGAGGCGATTCGATTCTCTTATTTTTTGTTGTTATTAAAATACTTACTGCTCAGCTTCTGAACCAAATAAATAAAATGCCCGAGGTAGATGTGTAGATATATTCTTCTTCTTTCGATATATGCTCATGTTTGCTCTTAAAAACGATTTCTGGGATGCACAAAAAGCGAGCTAGCTACCTGAGTTTCAGAGAAACTTTTGCGGGCTTTGCTTGTTTTGATTTACTGGCTGAGGGAATTTCTTTGTCTGCGATCGCAAATCGCTTTGAATTCAGGTGTCAACAAGAGCAACTCATGCTAGCTATTGTCTTACAAAATCTGTCCTTGTCAGGCTTGTATCCTTAGCTTTGCAAAATTTGCCCTTGCCTCCTGCTGTACATTTTGACTACTTGCGTTGACAAATCAGTGATCTGAAGTTGCACAGCCTAACATTTCTTTGTGTGGTTTTCAAATTTGATAAGAATTTCGAAAAACTGTAAGTAAAGTTTTGAGGTTGGAGTTATTAAATAAATCCGATGATGTATCGAAACCTAGATTTGATATTGATATTTTGAAAAAAAGGAGTGTTAAAAACAATACAAGTTTATTACGTATGTGGCTTTGGAAAATACGGCTCCTCGGCCCGGCAACACAGCATTTTGACTTGTTTTAAGTCGCTCCGCAAAAAAATTGTAATTTTCGAAGCCGTATTGTTGGCGTAATTTGGCACCAGAGCAGTTTCGATTGTCAGCCAGCGAGTTGTTTCAATACTGGATAAAATGCTTTTGACACGATAAACAGTCTTTGTTGCGTAGGCCTATGGGCCTTTTATGCGCGATTTTTGAGACCTCTCCTTCCTCCGCTTTTGTTGGCATGGAGGAAATTTCGTTACCACTGATGTGAAAAACATTTTTGTTGCATAGAAGCCGCTCATTGATCTCTTGGCCGCAATCATTCAAACCCCCTTCCTTCCTACAAGTTCGTTGGCTTGGTAATAATATTTTGCTACTACTGACGTGAAAGACAAATCTTGTTGCGTAGGAGCATATCGTCTGCTTCTTAGCAGCTAAGCTTAGCAGTAAGTATTGAGAGGTTACAGGGTTAGGGTTGTTGGCCTGGTAGAGCATTCTTCGCTACTGGCTAGACTTATGACTTTTCGTCCCTTGTTTCCCTGCCTTCTCTGATTTGTTGATATCACTTGGTCAATAGGGACTCATACCATTACTCTTAAGAAGTGGGCCCTTTTTTCAAAATGGCCTAACCTAGCGGGAGTTCTCGGACACTCAGCAAAGTCGCTTCAAAGTCTTATTCAAAGAGCTTAAACATTGAAAAGCAAACTTTCAGTACAAAGAATGATATTTTCCTGACCTATTCATCACAAAATACATACCTTTCAAGCAGTAATCTTCCTCTGTAGAACCAAAATAGATCCATCGCAGTTACGAGAACTCTAGGCCGTATCAACCGTTTTTGTATGCAACAACAACAACCGTCTCAATAGCGCCTCCTTATTGGTTGAAAACTAAAATCTAGCAATTTGATTGGTAAATACGGAACCACTCCATATGGGCCTAAAGGGAGCCCACTTTATAAGAGTAATGGTATGAGTCCCTATTGAGCAAGTGATATCAGCAAAACAAAGAACGCATGGAAATAAGTACCCTCAGTACCAGACTCTCTCTGTTTTTTGTGTTAGAGAGTCTGGTACCCAGGGTAGGAAATAAGGGATGAAAAGTCATAAGTCTACGTACTCTGCGTTGAATTGAACTCGTCATGTTGTGACTACTACATATTACGTTTCCATTCAACAAGGGCAGATTTTGTACTACAATAGCAACAGTTGCGTTTGATCGACACCTCAATTCAAAGCGATCAGCGGATGCAGACAACGGAAATTCTCTCAACCAGTAATTCAAAACAAACAAAGCCGCAAAAGTTTCCCCGAAACTAGAAGGGCAAACTCTCGCCTTGTGCAAGCGAAAGATGGTTTTTAAGAGAAGTTATGTGCTTATAGCGAAAGAAGAAGGGTAAATCTAAAATTCTGTCGCTTGGATTATGTTTATTTGATTTAGGAGCCGAGCAGAAGGCATTGTAATTCTCGCGTCTTTAGGGCTTAAAATGAAACGATTACAAAACAGCTCCTAAATCAAATAAACATAATCTAAGCGACAGAGCTTTAGATTTACCCTTCTTCTTTCGCTAGAAGCACATAACTGCTCTTAAAAACCATTTTTCGCTTGCACAAGGCGAGAGTTTGCCCTACTAGTTTCGGGGAAACTTTTGCGGCTTTGTTTGTTTTGAATTACTGGTTGAGACAATTTCCTTTGTCTGCATCCGCTAATCTCTTTGAATTGAGGTGTCGATCAAATGAACTGTTGCTATTGTATTACAAAATCTGCCCTTGTTTTTCCATTCACGACAGTAATCATCAGCCCTTGGTCACATCTCATCATCTTCAAATAGCAGACACTCAGTTTCCATGTTCGCTAGATATTTAAATTTTCATTCTGAATTAACAAACATGTTAACTGTTATGAGGATGTAATTCCTATAAAAATAAAGCTGTTCTTTTTTAGATAAATAGAGAATTAGCTTCTTGGAAGATGAAACTGTTATATATTTGAGATGAATCGGGGTTAGACAAGTTGGAGCTGATATAAAAGTGTGAGCAATATTATACCGACGTATATATGATTAAGTCATTGAATACAAGAATCATATAGTGAAGGTTCGAAACCCATTTTGGGTTTTGATGTGAAATGTAAGCCTACGTCATTGATTTAAAAACCACCATAAAATGCTAGACGGCAGTTTGGAGACACTTTTCTTGATTTAAAACTAGTTAAGATAAGAAGAAGCTGTACGTATTTCAAGACACCGCTAAACCCTGAGAAACCGTAAGAAGCAGCAAGGAGCAAAAAAGCACGTAAGAAGCCGCTTGTAAAAATCTGTAGGCCTAAATCAAATAGCAAATATTGTAACTGATGTCTCTCCGATTAATAACTTTCCAATGAGCACAATCGCTTCCAATAATTACAAAGAGTTGTCCCGTCTTGTTGCACTCATATTTATGAGTAGTATTCATTGTAATTGTGTTTGTTGAGAGCTAAGTAACTCTTTCTCTAATCAAAAATGTTATTTTATAGGTATGCCAATGAACTTATCTTTAGCGACTAAAGGTTTGAAGATTAAATTTGTGCATGGAAGAATCAATGTCTAAGTCAGGAAATACAAATATCTGAAAAAGGTGAAAGGAATAAGGTCTGATTATGTGTGAAAATCAATGCCTTGGGCTCCAGGGGGGGCTATTTAGTATATTTGTAGGACGGGGATGTGCCGTTTTTCAGTATAACGTTTCCAACTGTTTTTTCTAGTGCAGGGTATCAAAAGAAGGCAATGTTTCTAGAGCAGGTTGTCAAAACATATCAAAAGGGGATATTTTGTTAGATCGGTTTGCTTTCCGGTAAAATTCTTATCTTTTAGAGTATACTTTTCGCCATTTTTTTTCTAGAATTGGTTGTCATTTGGAGCGAAAAATTCTGTAGCAGGGTAAAAAAAGATTCTCGTGGGCACACCCCGTACGAATGTAAGTCAAGTACTCCCCAGGCTTGGGCTCTGAAAATATCTTAATGAGTTCGACAGCTATATATCGGAGCAATTGCATCACAAGTCACAACAATTAAATCACTTTTGCCGCTATAGTAAAGTTTTGGCTTTCTCTTTCTCTAAAAGAAACGCTTACAAGACTTCAAATTCTCAATGCCATATATGGTAGCGATCGGCATTAAACCTCACACCAATAGGAACCCTTGTTAATTCCTATGAAAGTGTCGACTGGGGCTCGAAACCCACTCACCAAGATTTGATGAATGATTCTAAAGGAGGCGTAATAAACCAAACAGTTGTAACATTAATTTCTGATCAGCTGGTCAATAAATCGCAGCCTCCACACAGGATATCAACAAACTGACGCCCAAACCGGTATTCTCAGTTCCTTTCATTACAATTCAAGTGCTCTCAATGCAAATCGTAGGCATTTGAAGTAGGGAGGGTCAAAGGGGAGCGTAATGAGATTGTCACCCCGCAGACACAAAACCCCGCTCACCACATTGCGGAACATGAAACAGAGGCACATTCATCTTTGAGTATACTCCTCCGCAATGAATACCTAATGTGTCGATAAGCCAACATCTATCTGTTTGAACGAGATCTTGATTCCCTAATTTCATTGGTTATATCTTTTAATTTTATCGATTCCTAACTACATTCCTGGCCAAAAGAAGCTGGGACATATATGGCAAATTTCAGTGTCTTCATGATGTTTTCTAAACTATCGAGGAGAAAACATACGTTTAGAGCCTCCTAATCCCCCTTCTCCCAGATTCAATGTTGAGAAACGGGGGGAGCGGGGGGCACGGAATCAAATACCGAAGTAGTGCAATTTTGTGACTTCTCCCAAGTATTTTGGCCAAGATTGTAGACTTTAGCAGTAAATGGGAACTTCTTTGCAGAAAGCCTAGGCGTAGCAGGCAGGGGCTTTGGTGGCTGCAGCCCCTCTAATCAGGGAAAATGTATCGCATTTTATCATAGATAATATGATTTTATGCAACATCTGGGCAGTGTTACTTCATTACTGAAGCCATCATATTCGGGCAAAATCCGCAATAATCCCCCTTAACCCTATTCGTACTGGGGGGGGGGGGCGTTTTTCGCCCCCCCTACCAGTTTTTGCTGCATTACGCTAAAACGACAAGAGATATAACCACCAGTTTTGGTGACTTTTACTCAAATTTCATAGGCAATTAAATTCTTAACATTTCATTGTTCTACCTCTGATCATGTGACCACAGTAATACCATATTTGGAGAGTAGTTAACAAAAAAAATCTTAAAATGTCCGTAGTTTTCGTGTCGTTTGCTTGATCGATCTCAAACATGCACCATTCGATTGCATTTGATGAGTACTTTCATTTGATATATAATTTTTTCATATTTGCTGATGTCAGCAATATTTAATATCTATGACGTCATTCACATTTATGACGTCATTTACCTAATAAAGAAGTGTCAAATATAAATTTTTTTAGTCTAATTTGCTTTATCTTATTAATTTGATTCATTTTCAGTCTACATTTACCAGATAAAAGGGCAGGACTGGCAAAAACCTGCGATGAAAGTAAATGCATGCAACAAAAGGCTAATTTAAGGCTAATTGTGCTAAAAATAGAAACTAAAAATTTTTGCAAAGTATGTATATTTGAACTATGACATGTTTCCTACCATTTGAAACAAATTTGGAGAAAATCGGTTGAGTGGTTGATTAAATAGAATTTTTCTGGTTAAGAAGGTATAAATTTGCCAATTTTCGTCAGTTTTTCGGTTGCCTAGCAACGAATCACGTGACTTATTAATTGTCATTGTTATATTTGAATAGCTAATTGTCTAAAGAACAATAGGGGTAAGTCTTATTGTTATATCTTTTGTGGTTTTGGAGAAAAAGAGGGGGGGGGGGGCGAAAAACGCCCCCCCCCAGTACAAAATACCTAAAAAATCGCCCAGTACAGATAGGGTTAAGTATCAGGCATAATCTACGCTTATGGTATCACACAGGGATAAGAGTACATAGGGATAAGACTAAAGATATTGTTATTTCAGCCCTTATGAGATGGGAGAATAGAGCTGTATCATTTATTTTACAACATTCACCCTTGCTATTACTGTCTCCTTTCTACCAGAGGAGTATTATTTCAGTTGTGGAATTTTCACTTCATCCTCACTTTATGAAAGGACTTTATGGCTAAAACTAGATTCCAAAAACATGACACTGCTTTTAGTACATCATAACAGGCGCGCTTGATTATGTGTAATGTAATATCACGGGCAGACAGGCTACGTCGAGAATGAAATTTTGATCTTACATGAACATGTCAGCCAATTTTCATCTGAGTTTATGTTGAGGGAAACGAATTATTTAGAGTTTTTAGAAGGAGGCTCTCTCATCTTTAAGTCCGAATCTCTGGGAAAATTCCGGGGGTGGATTTGAGTTCAAATTTGGCAGTAAGGGGGGGGGGGGGGAAACTTGACCATACCATCCAGGTCAAATAAAAAAATCAAATCAAATCAAATCAAACTTATTTACAGTTGGTTGGTTTCTAGTTAACAACAACTAATTAATACCAACTAAAGGTTTTGTTCAGGGATGTGCCATCTTAAATTTGAGTTCAAATTTGGCAGTAAAAGGGGGCTATTTGATAGCTATTTGATAGCCCCATTTTGCCGTACAGTAGTCTAATTCTACGTTCAAAATGAAACTCAGCTCAATATCGTTATAGAGGCCTGGGTCCAAGTTCTTGGGATTGCTTTTCGCGCCATTTTGTCAAAAGTTGCTGTTGGGAAGTGAAGAAGGCCTATGGATTTATTCGGCGGCTTTGGCTGTGAGTGGAAAAGTAAAGAAAGCAGGTCAGTATGCATTCATGCTACCAAAGAATAGGAAGGTTATGTACAGCTGAAATAAAGGAAATATTTGTGTACTGATTTCAAGGTGTAGCCCACTTTTTAACAAACAAGTTCTTGTCGTTTGCACTCTTGGCTTCTTTTTAGGCCATGCATGTATTGTTTGTTGCTTGAAGATCTGCATCGTGAGATCTGATTTACGAACACCAAAGTTAGCAGTCCGGAGTATTTGCCAACACTTTGAGTTGAGCAGTTAAAGTAACCAGGTCTACATCTACACTTGACTGTCTGAGTGTTTGCATTGCAGTTGCATTGCATGCAAAATGAACAGTTCCGACATTGGTGCAGCAAGCATTCCTGGCAAATAGCACCTCTGGATTTATAGATGATTATTAGTTTGGTTCAAAGAGCGATCTGAAGGTGACAAGGAACTGATTGTTTTGAAGAAACCATAATTATTGTTCTATGGAATACACTGATTTTTTATAAGAAACCGCTTATAAGAAACGGTAGCCTCAATTTTTCAGAAGTTAAGAAACAACCCTAGGCCTACCTGTTTTGGAAAAACTATGGTGAAACTTTTGTAATTTACTATTTCAATTTTCCTATCGCAATCAACAATGTTTTGACAGTGTAAAGTTATAGCAACTGTTTGGACATTATTTTGAGTGCGAATTACACGTTTTTTTTTTATAAGAAACTTGGATCAGCACTTAGTACTAAAAGTTTCTTAATTTCGCATGAACATTTCGGTGTTTTAGTAGTAAAAGTTTCTTAATCAGTTTCTTATTTTTTGGGCCTATAATTGCGGTCTTGTTGGAAGTTGAGCCTTCTTCTCGAGAAAGGGCTTCCATTTTGCATTGACATTGTCATCAAGAAGAAGCCATGCACATCAAGGCAAAAATGTACCAATTTTGCAGTTAAAAGTCAAGAAAAGACGAATGTACCTTTGTTAGAAAGACATAGAATAAGAGAGACACAAAGAAATAAAGTTTTAGAGTTTCTTAACTGTTCTTGAGCGTAGTACTAGAGTTTCTTAATTTTTTGGTCATCGTAGTACTAGTTTCTTATAAACCAGTTTCTTATAAAAAAAAACGTGTATGTTATCGATTTACTTGTTCTTACTAAGTAATTTGGGAGTCCTTTAGGCAAGAAAAATGGACTCTACAGTTCTAAGTTCTAACAGTATAAGAAACACATAAAGAAACTTTTGTTAGCAATATGGCCCAAAAATTTAAGAAACTGCCTACCATATTCACCGGACCTTAGTTTTTAAAGGATGAGTGTGTCGTTATGGTGCACAACAAACTCACAACAATTGAACCAAATCATACATGTGAAGGTGTTGTGTCACAGTGTTGTAATCCTCTGACTTTGCAGCCAGAACAGTCATGCAGTCAGGGCTCACAATACTTAGATCCCCACCATTTGAGCATCACAACAATGGGTTACAGACAAGGGGTTACGGACTCGATTAGCCCTGGCTACTTCTGTGATTCCAGCGTTTGGCACTAAAAACCACAACTTCACCTACGTGCATGGTGCAATACATTCCATGTCATTTTGACTCCAAGACAATAGGAGAACAAAATAGAAAGTTGCAACTCTATGCAAAAGATCTTCAGGCCTAAGTGAACAGCCTGCCTGCAAACTCTCTTTTCAGTTTTTCTCACAGTCTGCACACAGGCTATATAAGTGAATGGAATGCCGCATATGCACCCTAGCAAATCATACAGCATCTTTTGCCCTGAACAAGCAACATTGGAGGGGCTCAATGTCCAAAGTTTGTTTTTGAATTGATGATTTCAGTGCCTGGCCTCCAGGCATTTTCTGAAAAAAATTGCAAAGCTCCTGGGCATTTGTGCAGGCAATTGTTTTACAACAGGGCTGCCTGGGGATGGTCAGGGTAGGAATTACATGACACATTATTTGAATTCCCTACACTCTTTTTTTTATAAGAATATTCAGCCTCAGAATCATGCAAATTTTAAGAATATGATAAGAATATTGCTCAAGCTCAGCTCACCATATTTGTGTCTCATTTTCAGCAGTTGCCTGTTTTGCGATGTTCATAACAGAGAATCACATCACTGACGTATCTCATTTTTCAAAAAGCATGTTTAAAGCTTGCTGATTGTTAAGAACATTCTTATTGTTTTATAATTGCTTAAATTTTTCTTTCGTTTGACCATTTCCTCGTAATGACATGACATTTCTTTTAACTATGTTCCCCTCAAACCATATCAGATTTGAAAAAAATTAGAATACTTTAAGAATATGTTAAAGCTCAAAACAGGTCTGTTTCATCCAGCATGCCTTGCACGTGCCATCTCTTGGTTGGCCTTTGTTGCCGCCATTTTCATGGGCCATGAAAATGGCGGACAACAAAGGAAAACCAAGAGACGGCACGTGCAAGGAATGCTGGATGAAACAGACCCTTTAAGAATATTGAGGCTGGACAAAATTTATAGTATTCTCATAAAAAAAGAGTGTAAAATGATTTGAATTTCTCATTGTGGGAACTTGCTGACTATGTGTCATTTCCTGCAATGAGTGGCACAGTAGTTGTATTTGCTGCAAGTGTCTCTGATTTAATTGATATACAAAAAAGTTCCATGAAAACAATGAACCTTTGAACAACATCTTTAGGCGGTCAAAGGTGTGGTGTGGTTGTAACCCAATGATTCTGCTGATGTAATGTTATTGATATTGTCGCCCAGGATGTTGTAATAAAAATGATTACCTACATGACAGCATGATGAGTTATTAATTTGATTAACATGAGGTGGAAAACCAAGATATGAAACAAGAGGACAATCAGTTTCTGTTTCTTCATCATTTTCATTTATTTGAATTTCCACCAGTAGGGTTTACTCTACTGAGGTAAAATGTGTAAGTTTGGGGTATAATGGTTAGGTGAAAATTTGGTTAAATTTTGCCAAATCTTTGTTCAGAGTTTTTTTGTAGCTACAACCGCTCAGACATATTCCTTGATATAGTGAATATTGATTTTCAACTACTGTTTTTTAGCAATCAGAACCAGCCATTTTACCCCAGTAGACCCTTCTAACCACAAGTCTCTCCTTGAGCAAGGATATGGGTTCTGTATCAAGCCTTGTAAGGATTGAAAGTACAGGGCTACAGGCACTTGGTAATCAGAGCACCTTAAAAATCCAGACCCCTATTTTTTCATAATTAGTTCTTGACATTAGCATAGAAATGAAATAAAACTGGTCTATTAGGAGGGGTAAGTCACAGATTAAGCATCCATTTAATTTAATCAACATATCTAATATATAAATATTTTTTGCAAAATATCTACTCTAAATTTAGCTAAAAGGAAGTTGCCTGCGCTTTCCGTAAGTTTGAAGGGCATGGTCATACAACGTTTCCCTGGGGCTGTGAACTAGACCCCCTCACTTCTGACTCCACTGCTTCTCAAGAAGTAAAAGGAAATTATGGAACTGTGTGCAAACTTCAAAAGGGGATAGGCAATTTTTTTGGAAATGGCATCATTTCTTTCTATGTATATACATGCTAAATGAATCGTCCATACAATATACAAATCATAAGTAGCGAGGTTGTACAGTGGCCATGTGACTTTGGCCTGGAAAAATCTTTTATCAGGAGCTGCGGTTGTGCTAGCCACTAGGCCACCTATTACAAATTGCAGTCAATGAAGCTTCTTTCACCCTTGGTTTTTATTTGGCGAAGAAAGTAATCTTTGAACATCATTGTTGGTTGTCAGTTTTGTGATTTGTTCTGTCAGTATTTTATCAGACTTCAGTCTGCCCATAGTATTATAGAAATGTATGATTCATTTTTTTCAATGAAATAATACCAGCCACCACACATCACCACCTACAACATAGCTCAACATCAATGGGGCCTTGTTCCTAAAAGGAACAAAGTGTACCTTCTTGTTGTGCAATCGTTCTATGATTTGTGCTGTTAGTGCCCTGTATCAATTTTCCTACATAGAAATGCTAGCCAATGTGCTACCAATGTGCTAGCCAATGGGGCCTTGTTCCTATAAAGGAAAAAAGTGTACCTTGTTGTTGTGCATTCAGTTCTATGATTTGTGCTGCTAGTGCCCTGTATCAATTTTCCTACATAGAAATGCTAGCCAATGTGCTACCAATGTGCTAGCCAATGGGACCTTGTTCCTATAAAGGAACAAAGTGTACCTTCTTGTTGTGCAATCGTTCTATGATTTGTGCTGCTAGTGCCCTGTATAAATTCTCCTACAGAGAAGTGCTAGCCAACCTGCTAGCCCCTACCTCATAGTATAACATTAGTTAGGTTTCAGGCCTTGTTTGCCCAGGAGGGGGGGGGGGGTACATGACAGGATGGACGGGGGTCTGCCACCCGGTTTTCAGAAAGCTACCCTCTCCTAATTACCGAAACTTGCTACTTTTATGATGAATTTTGGCGGAAAACTGACCATTGTAACCATTTTTTGCGAATTTCAGCGAAACCCCACCCATGTTTATGGAAAATCTGCCGAAAAAGGACCCTTGTTTAGAGAATTTCGGGTCCAAAAACCCACCCATATGGGCGGCACATACTCGTACCATAAATATGTTATGTACCCCCCCCCCCCCGGGCTCGTTTGGCGTGGTTATAAGCAAAGTTCTCATTGTCGTTGATTATTGTTGGCCTTAATAAGCTACTAATGCAATATCAGATTGGAAGCTGCCTATGTTACTGAAATGTGTCCATTTTCTATAACAGTGTCAACTACCACACATGGCCACGCATTGCATATTGCTTTCAATGAAGCTTTTTCTACCAAAATTGAAAATACCCTTTGTTTTTATTAACTAAGCAAAGTATTTTATCAATCAAAGCATATTTTTTGGTAGTTTTTTATGCTTTATGCTGCAGATATTTTTATCAGAGGTTTGGCTCTGCCCATATTAAGTTTTTTCTATCTCTTATAACGGAGTTCCATAGCCACCAAATATTACCACCAACTGCACACTGCTTTCATTGATTAGGTCTCGTTTGTTGATGGAACCTCTTTTTCATAGTCAGCTTAATCCGTTCTGTGGTCTTCAGAAAACTAAACTTTCATCAGCCGGTGGTATCAAAGTTTGTTAATTTTCTGGAACATTCTTGTCTTGAGTAGGCATTTATGGTTTGCAGAAAGGAGATCGATTTTAACCTTGACAACGGAAACAAATATTTTATAAGAAAGATCCAAACATTATTTTCCTAATATTTATTCATTTGTAGAATGCAAAAGAAAGGCAGACGATTGAGTTGGTGATCAGTCATCCTGATTATGCACGAGGTAAGCCTTAAAAGTTTGAACCACGAAGGGGGGGGGGGGGGGTTCTTCGCCAAATTTGGGTACGGGTCTGCCACCAGCATATTCAAAATGGTACCGTTGGCTAGGCTAATTTTTACGAAAATGGTACCCTTGGCTGAACCAATTTGACCATTCTATGGACCAATTTTTACGAAAATGGTACCCTTGGCTAGACCACTTTTGACCATTTCCTGGACCAATATTGTCAAATTTTTACCAAATATTTTATCATGACCGTTTGCTAGACCAATATTTTCAAAGATGATACCCTTGGCTGGACCGTTTCTGGGCCAACATGGCAGAAAAGTATATCCTTGCTCGCGGCACATCCCCAGGTACCTTTACTATGGAAGAATGTGATACTTGAGGTAAGTGAGCCCATTACAAAACATAGCATCGCACCTCGATTTGGAGCGTGTTGTATTTACATATTATGGAAATGAATCAATTTTGATTAAAAGCTTTGAAGCTGTTGATATTACTCCAAGACTTTGGCGGATAGATAGCTGGAAGTTGAAAAAGAAGGTTGACGTCATAGACGTGACGAGCAACTTGCAACTGATGGAGTTTGTCGGTTTGGCAAATGAAAGTTTCTCGCTGCATTCTTGGACTAAATTTCCCGGGGGGGGGGGGGCTACTTGACCAGGTTTTGGTCGGGGACGTGCCATCGAAGCTTCAAAAACATACCCGTTCCTTATACCAATTTTCCGAAAAAGCATACCCGACTTTATACCAATTTTCCGAAAAAGTATACCCGACCTTATACAAATATTCCGAAAATGTATATCCGATCTTATACTTTAACCAAAATCGTGAAAATCGATACCGTTCCTTATACCAAAATCGCGAAAATCGATACCCTTCTCGATGGCACGTCCCCGTACCCAAAAATTTGTGAAGTACCCCCTCCCCGGGCTAAATTTATGCTTTGCTTTCAAGAACAGCTTATTCGTAACAAAGGGTTCAAATCTTTAAAAAGGTCGGTGCACAATTCTATAACAGTTTTCTCTGAGGTGAAGAGCTCGGAAGGAACTTAGCGTTTTTTTGCTGTAAATCTGCCATGGCAATGTATTGATACCTTGATTACTTTCAAAATGGCGGCATTTATTAAATTTGATGCTATCATTAGACTGATTACGATCATAGAAATGATTACGATGAGTCCCAGTAATCGCTATTCAAAACGAGACTATTACACCAGACCGAGACCGCTCTTACTGGGACTCATATTATTACGGCAATATTTTTGGACTGACTTTTTTCACTTTTGAACGCCCTTCGGAACGAGGCTGCTATACACAGTCATGTACAAAGGATACAACAAATACAACGCCATTAGAATTTCTGCAAATTCGATTGATTGATGTTGACCAACGGAAACTCGAAGCTCAAAGCAGAGTTTCAAGGAGCTTGGCCGGACAGAACAAAGTCTTACGAACAAGAATACCATGAAAACAGTTGGCGACAATATGAAATCTTGTACGTATGTACTATTTTGCTGCTTTCGCTAAGCATTAACTGATTTATTGTGAAGTTTTCAAATCAATGTGTTTCATTTGAAAACTACAAATGTTTGTGGTTTTCTGCCTAGGCCCTTATCGAAACGAGGCAGTCATAGTCATTTCAAAATAATGGCGTTTGATTATGAGTCGTATTTAGGAGCGTCCGGCAGTATTTCAATAGCGATAACTACGACCATATCATCAGTCTATGCTATCATCATCATCATCATATTATTATTATTTAAAGTTGATATGTACATAGTTACGAAAAACTAATTTAAATCAACTATTTACAATATAACAAAACTATTTACAAATTAAACATTTACATCTTTTGCCATCCCATTCTTTGATCCCCCTTTTAAAATTTCTCAAGTTATCAGCTCTCTTCAGTTCATCATCTAGAGTGTTCCACAGGAGACTACCTCTAAACGAAAGAGAATTTAGTCCATATCGATGTGACTGTGCTGATGGAAGCCTGCATAGCTCTTTGGTGCGGAGATTGTAAGGTATAACCTTTTTAACAAAGAACTCCCAAATATATGAAGGATTAAGTCATCAATTTTCTAAACCCGTAACTAGAAAAGATACAAATTTCTGCTTGCCACCATATTGTAGACCATCATAAACTATGGTTTTCTTGACGGTTATCATTTTTCCTCTATTGGATTAGGATTTACGATGATTGAAAATTTTTCAAAATTTTCCATGGATTTTTCAAAAATAGTTAAATTGCTGCCATTTTGAATAAAATCAAGGTCTCAAAAGATTTCCACGGCTGATTTACAGCAAAGTACCAGAAGTTCCTTTCAAGCCATTCAATGCAAAGAAAATATCATAGAATTTTACACTCACCTTTTGAAAGATTTGAAAGATTTGAGCCCTATGCTCTTATTGGTGCAATTGTTTCAACGATTTAAAGAGATATTGTCACTCAGGGTCCTTTGCGGGAATGCTGCAATTTCATACTGTCTGAATATCAAATTTGGCCTAAGACAAAAATACGGATCCACACTGCATAGGTTCCAAATTTTTAAAAAGGCTGGTGTAAAATTCGATGACCTATTTCTTTGAACTGAATGACTTCAAAGAAACTTTAGTTATTTCTCTATAATTCTACCGTTAGACTTTTCTGAAATCCTCAATATTTTTAGAATTAGAGTGTTTTTCTTCCTTTTGAAGAATTCAAGAAAAGTTTTCAGAAAAACTTAATATCATCGTAATTTCTACACTGTTTGACGCAACATGAAATCATTTCGAAGAAAATCATAGTTTATGGATGTCTACAATATGGTATCAAGCAAAAGTCTGTCACTCTTCTGGTTTATGATTTAGAAATTTGATGACGTCACATCCTCAAATGAGTTGAAATTGAAATGTAAGATACGCTGTAATTTCGGAAAATATTTAAACTTCTAAAAAGTCCACGGGAGAATCATAGATAAGTATCAAATGTTACTTTCAAGCTATTCAACCAGAAGAAATAGGTCATAGAATTTTACACCCACCTTTTTGCGCAGAGTTGAAGATTTGGAGCCTATGCTGATCCACACTGCAGTTGTTGAGCTGTTACAAAAGTAAGCTAGATGGTCAGGTAGTCTGAAATTAAAGCATGCCTGCAAAGGAGCCTGGGAGGCAATGGCTCTTTAAATTGTTCCCTATTTTTTCCCTGTCGCGAGGGAGAATTTAAGGTGCTACATGGGTAATTATTTGCCTATGCCAGTTTGATAGGAAGCATAGATGTTATCAATACCAAAACTTCACAACTTGAAGACAATAATTTTTGAAGAATTTTGGCAAACTTTATTTTTAGAATTTATGCATAAATTAAGGTGGGCGCACCATCAGTTTTTGAAACTGAAACAATTAATTAAGAAGCATGAGAGTTATCAAAATGGTTGAAATTTGGCAGGAAGTTGGGCAACTACTATGTGCTTCAAATGAAGTAAAATCAACTTGATAGCTTTTGTTTGAAAAAAGTTAAGGTTGAAACAATTCTTTACCTATTGACGCAATGGTGCGCAAATCTGCATAATTCTATTTATAGAATCATGAATTTAAAATCGCTACTTCAATGGATGAATACATCCATGATGAGTATATCTGCCAAATTTCTACCATATCAAGCATCTCCTCTAGGTTTTAGAAGCTGCCAAGTTTTGAAATATTGTAAATTTGGCAAATGTAGAAAAAAGGCTGCAAAGTTTCAAGTCATATTTGCTAATACAGGCTGCTCAATATTTTGTCAAAAACTAAATATGAGCCAGTGTTATAGCTGTCCTATTGTTTCTCCTTGTCCTCAAAACCTTTCTTGACTACCCTAAATGTTCTTCATCTCTTCTTTCCTTTACTTGACTTTCAGAACTTACATAAAGTCTTTTCATATCTTTTACGCTTTTGAGCTCTTGTCATGAATAATCCGGGATAAACTGTATGCCAAGCCTTTTCATAGTCTCTTCAATCCCTCTTGCACCATCATTGAATATAGCTACTTGAGGATGCTGCTACTTCAACAATTTGAATATTTCAGACAATAAACATATACATATATCAAGGCAATTTCGATTCTCCCTTGAAAGAAAAGTGATGGCCCCATTGAAGCTTGACAGTCAGAGTCAACCATCTTTGTTGTTTCAGCTTCTCCTAACTTCTCTCAGTTCATCGCAGCTTGTCATACTAAGCAAGACTAGCCCAGGCAAATGTCTCCATTCCACTTTGCCCCCTGTCCAATTTCCTAAATGGAAATGCCACAATTCTTTTATTCATTCTCAAAGATGTTTGATCCTGCTTAAACATTGTTTTGCATCTTCTTTGGACTGTATACTTTGTCTGTCTATTTACATTTGAGGCAACTTAGTATTAATTACTGCCAAAATCCTCCTTTTTCTTCAGATCATTTGACTTTTTTTATCCAAAATGGATTTGACTTCCTCGTGGGCATGTCACTTTCAAATCATGTCAACAATCAGTGTGTCAACATTGTAAAATTGAGCAAAATGGCAGTCATCATTGCTTTTACATTGATCTTCTTTCATTAAGCTCAATTTATGTCGCTCGCTGAAGAACCTGCTGTAGTGTAAATCAGCTGACTGGTAAACATCAGCATTGAAACTTTCATTCAGTAGGCCTTGTTGGCCTATAGTCATTAATTAGGCCTAAACAGTTGTTGGCATAAAAAGGGGGCCTGTAAAAAAGCAGCACCCCTAGACCTATACTTGCTGACTCTTCCTCTACAGTTTGAAGACTCCCAATGTGCTTGTTTCCGTGAAATATTCTTTTCCTTGGGCATCTTTTCTTTTTGTTGTCAACAACGAGAATTCCTGACGACCCAGCACTATCGCTGCAACTGAAAGTTCTCAAGTATGGACAACATTCACGAGCCTCGTTTTAAGCCCATACTAACCTCTTTTCTATGAGATAAAATAAGGAATAGAAGATTGGAGGATCTTGGAGCTCATGACCCTTGCAAAACGGATAGAAAAATATTAATTCGGTTGCTAAGTGGTTGCTATGGAGTAAAAACGGGTACCAACGCCATAAATTGACTTATTTCTTTAAATCTCTATACATTATGACAAAATAAACCTTTTTATTAGATTCTCCATTAAATTTACATTGGAAAAAGTCAATTCCAAAAATTGCAATTTTTGGTCCGGAATTACCCATGTAGCACCTTAAGAGCAATTGTATGCAACTTTTGCAAATTCCCTTCACAGACCTGAACAGTTTTTTGATGATTTACCCCTAAATAAGATAATAATGATAATGATAAATGTGTTGGTTAAGGCGCTGGAAAGCCAAGGCGTATAAACGGTGTCGTCTGTTTAATGCTGCAGTGATGTCATATTGTCTGCATGTATTGAAACGAATGATGAAACGTGCTTTACATACGTTTGCTCGCACTTATACTTTTCACAATCAAATTATCTGATCTGAGGGGTGTATCACTCTTCCGAAAAGACGTTTTCAGGGATTTTTCTTGAAATCAAAATGATTTTTGCCAAATGCGTACGAGATTTTTACGGAGTAATACGACCCTTCGCTCTGATCAAATACTCCTCGCCGCGTCCATCAAAGGGAGGTAAACAACGAAATGGGCAAACAATGATATTGCAATTTAGCGTAGGTCAAAGAAATTATTTATACTCAAGTAATATTCAGCTTTGGCTGAAAATAACATAAGTTTCAATATGCATGAAAGCTGTTATAAGCAAACAAGAATGAAACTCTGATATGTGCTGTTGTGGTTTCACTTCCTTCTAAGTAACTATTCCTTGTTTACAAGCTACCATCTAAATTAGGCAATAAATATTGTTTGTTGTCAAATAAAGAGCACTTTAAATTAAATATTGATGTCACAGTTGCATAAATGAGGAAGGGAAATATATGACAATTTTTAGTAAATTGTAGATTTCGGTATCCGGTGCAGCGGTCTTTAATTTGGCTTTAGACACATTCTAGAGATATTGAAACCTGAAAGAACATACTTCAGACGTGATGATTGCTTTTGCAATTGATGTAAATATCAAGTACCGAGACCCAGATGTGTTTGCGTCAGGTGACTTGTGTATATGTAATATACGGACCGAAGGGATGTCCAGACTCGATCAGAAAAGTTTCATCATTTAGAAAATCACTCAAATTAAAAAATGCAATCGATGTTGAACGTGCAATCATTTTGAAGTTTGGTGCAAGACGTTTTGTTGCGACTTGAATTAGTTTCGCATAATCATCATCATCAAATGCTATTACGCTGTACTCAGCTAAGAAAAAACAGAACTGATTACGGTGAGAGAGCTGTATCAATTGCATGTGCTCTTTCAGTAAACGTCAAGTGTTAACGATGTATAAAGGCAACTGTATTAGAACACCTAGTTTCATTTATGTTCACTAGAATCTTGGGCTTCTACGTCCTCTTGGGCATATGACCAGCAGAAAGGAACAACAGGCCTACGTAATTTCCAAGATTAAATTTTCAGCCACTGAAAACTAATATGCGAACGTGAGGATTCTCTGTCTTGCAGCAGAAAGGAGCAACAGGCCTACGTAATTTCCAGCCACTGGAAACTAACGTGCGAACGTGAGGATTCTCTGTCTTGTAGCAGAAAGGAGCAACAGGCCTACGTAATTTCCAGCCACTGAAAACTAACGTGCGAACGTGAGGATTCTCTGTCTTGCAGCAGAAAGGAGCAACAGGCCTACGTAATTTCCAGCCACTGAAAACTAACATGCGAACGTGAGGATTCTCTGTCTTGCAGCAGAAAGGAGCAACAGGCCTATGTAATTTCCAAGATTAAATCTTTCAGCCACTGAAAACTAACATACGAACGTGAGGCCTGTCTTGCACCTGTGAAAAATATCAGTTTTTGCGGTCACCGAAATCGTCAGTTGTCGACCATATAGACAATTTAATTCAGGAGACGAGCAGAAGGCATTTCAATTCTTGTACAGGGTGTCCCAAAATATTGTGCCCCGTTTGTCTGAAGATTGCGAAAAAACGGCAAAAGATTCTCGCCAAACTGTTGCATGGTGGTGCTCTTCAGATGTTCAATTAAAGTTTGCAACCATCCCCATAAAAATCAGTTGAAAAATGATGGAGCTATGACCTTCAGGAGACCAAATTTGCCCAATCACTGAAACCAGCGGTCGGAAATTTTGTCTTACTATTTTACAGCGATAAATAGCTTTATGGAATGAAAAGGAAACAGCAGCCTCCAATCTCATAGCTCTCGTGAAAATTCCGATAATCCTCGGAGAGTTCCACTATTTCTGACCTCACGTGAAGATACTTATCACTGCAAAATAGTAAGGCAAAATGGCCGACTGCTGGTTTCAGTCGTCAGGCAAATTTGGTCTTCTGAAGGTCGTAGCTCCATCATTTTTCAACGGATTTTTACGGGGATGGTGGCAAACTTTAATTGAACATCTGAAGAGCACCATCATGCAAAAGTTTGGCGAGAATCTTTTGCCATTTTGTCGCAATCTTCAGACAAACGGGGCACAATTTTTTTGTGACACCCTGTATAGTTAGGGGGCGTAGATGAATGAATTACTAGTCGGCTCCTAAATCAAATAAACAACATCCACCCCAGGCAGTTATTAGATTTACCCTTCTTCTTTCGTTCTAAGCACATATCTTCTGTTAAAAAACCACTTTTCGCTTGCACAAGGCGAGAGTTCGCCCTTCTGGTTTCGGGGCAGCATTTGCGGCTTCGTTTGTTTTGAATTACTGGTTCAGCGAATTTTCTTTATCTGAAGTCCCTTATCGCTTTGAATCGAGGTGTCAATCAAAAGCAACTGATGCTATTGTATTACAACTGCTGCTCTTGTTGCACGAACACACGCTGAGAAATAGCGGTGGTATATGTTCACAGTCCTGAAGAATGGCACGAAGAATTTATTTAATTTCATTTCATTTTATATTCATTATTTAACGTTTGTTTACAATAGTATTAATTAATACTAATTAAGACCAACCTACATACATACATACTTAAAGTCTAAAAAAAACAACTAATGCCACATCCTGTTTTGTTAACGGCATATTCTGCAGGTGCAATGTTCTCCGGCCCAATTTTTTATCTTATTTTTAAAACGCGTGCGTGTCGGTTCTTGTTTGATACTGTCATCAAGGGTATTCCAAAGAAAACTTCCCCTGAAAGATAAAGATTCTACTCCATAAGATGTTGTCTTTGCCTTTGGTAGTATGCAAGAATGGACCACTCTGCTTACTCTCTGGGTGTCTTGAACGACCCATTCTCTTCTCTATATCCATTATAACTTGACTTTTCACTTGTCATGGAAGGAACAATGTAAATGAATTCATTTAGTCCCAAGAGAGGGAAAAGAGTAGAGTCTTAAGTATAGGTTACAATTCACACGTCGATAGCTCGTTTTACTGATCAGACACCCCTCCCCAACCCTCCGATAAGATTTTAGAGCAGTGGCAATATCAATTTGTGGATGTTGATTCTGTTTTGATAAATTTTAGACACCCGATTTACCAGTCCATAACGATAAGTCCTGACAGGCTACTATATTGATCAAACCAGGATAGGTACAGCAATAAAATGCAAAATTTGAAAATATGCTAGGTAATGCATTTTTTGTAGAATTTTTTGCTTTGCTTAATTATCGTATTACTCGTTTGTCATGAACTCGTCTTTTCACAAACTTACTAAACTGACTAGTACTACTGTCATGAAAGACTCTTACTAGAACTGTAGTTAGATCATGGGTAGTTAGACACTGCTGGTGTGCTTCTATGGAGGAGCGTTGGATATTATGTATCTGGGGGGGAATTTGTTTTGCAGTACTGTGGAGGAGATATCGAAAGAACAAAAATATCCCCGATATCTCCTCCGCAGTACTATAAAAATTTCTCCCGCAGATATCTCCTCCGCAGTACTATAAAAAATTTCCCCCGCAGATATCTCCACCGCAGTACTATAAAAAATTTCCCCCGCAGATACATATTATCCAGCTCTTCTCCATAGAAGCACACCAGCAGTGTCTAACTACCTATGGTTAGATACTAAATAAATGTAGTTATTTTTGGTTGAATGAAAGGAATTAGAAAATAACAGAAAATACTAGTCAAGCTTTACAGAGTTTCAGATGATTCTTATTGTATTATGGGACAGCA
Source organism: Aurelia coerulea (assembly GCA_039566865.1). NCBI lineage: Eukaryota > Metazoa > Cnidaria > Scyphozoa > Semaeostomeae > Ulmaridae > Aurelia > Aurelia coerulea. The sequence continues at coordinate 47,253,723 of CM076943.1, forward strand.
ACTCATGGCCTCGTGGTCAGCAGAGATCTTTAAATCATCTATTTGGAGGCTAAGTTATTACACGAACTAGATGACGTTTATGTGTACTACTGGCACCGCATATGCTCTCGTACACTCATGATTTGGGCCCATTTCATCAAAATCACTTTAATTTGTTTTCTTTCTTTTAAGAAACAACCTCTAAAGGGACCATTATGGTAATATGGTCAATTTGACCTTTTAATGCTATCCCTGCCACTACCATTAGGGGTGTTTTATAGGTATTTATTTAATTTGTATAAAAATTGTAATTATGTATGTATTTTTAAATCTTAAACAAATTGTTCTGAATCTTTTAATTATTTGTGGTAAATTGATAAAAACATACATACTGTCATCTGGATAACAACATAGCCTGTTGTCAAGCCTATAAACTGGCTGAACAAGATTAATCGACATATCTTTGCCATCTGACTTTAGGCCCAGTTTTAACCAGCCGTTGACGCAAAACTACTTATTCGCTTGCTTTCGGAGAATGATAATGGATAACCACATTATCTAAGAATTAAAATATTATGACTAGCAGAGAAAATTGTCAAAGATTGGTAGCAGTTGGTTTGCTCTGATAATCCCGTACCTGATAAAAATGAAAGAAAATTCTCAGTCCAGATATTTGTTCATAATCTTTTTAATCTTCATTGGTATTTTGTCAACTTTCAATTCATGGTTTTTAATACTATGGGTATTTTTAGGATTTCAGTTTGTTTTTGAGGAAGTTTGTTTACTGATCTTCAGTCTTCAGACCATTCCCTTGCATCCGCCATTCCAACATTCCGTCTCGTGCCCTCTTCTGGAATGTTGGAATGGCGGGTCCAGGAACTACCAAAAAGGGAACGGTGAGATGAACTAAAGAGATAGACTTGGGGCAAGTCCACGGATCCTGCAAAGGCATCACACAATTGTGCAGGGGTGGCTTAGACTTATGACACGAGACCTTTGCTTTGCTATACAGCAGCAGCAACAGCCACTCATCACATGTCAAGTCTCTCACTCTCAATAATGATATTTATTCACAAATCAGCTAAAACCAAATACTTACTGATTTGTACGCCCTAGAAAAAGCAATGCTTATCTAGTCTAGGAATGCTTATCTAGCTTAATGACGTAGCACAAACCGTTCAAAAATAGGACAGCCGATTTTTAACATTCGAAAAGCGAAGAAGACTTTATAATTTGCAGCTTTAATTTTTCAGGATAATCAAAATTTGTTGGACTCTCTTTGGTACACATATTTTTGCTTGTATGGAATTCAAACCTCTGATGCTCCATTCTTTGATGACATTTATGGTATTTTAAACTATATATTTCAAAAGGTGATGTTGCTTCGTGTTATTCACTTCTTGCTGTTTTGGCCTACCTGAATTAAGGTAAAAATGTTCCATTCGTTGATGCCAAGTATAGTATTTGAACTACTGGCGAATCAAGAGTAATTGAACCAGTTGAACTATATATTTTAAAAGATGATGTTGCTTCCTATTATTTACTTCTTTATCTAACCCATCTATTGTATTTGATTTAATTTTGCCAAAATTACTGGTTGAAGTAGAAATAATTTTACTCATTAAAACCATCATCCCTTTTGTCACATCTTGTCACCCTTTATCGCTTCCGGCAGGGTTTTAGTTAATTCCGTTTCTATATGTGGGCTTCTCTCTTTGCCAGTAACTTTCATTTTACAGTATTCTGTTTCAATCTATATTTGTATCTCTTTGCCAATAATTTGTATTTCTTCACCTTCTTCTCTGTCTTTTCTTTCTGATATTTCTTATTTCGTGCTTGAAGTTTTGCCAAGGCCTTATCTTTTTCACAAAGGTGTTTCGCGGGCTATAACTTTTCGGCGTGCTTGTACAAGGTTAAACTGCAGTCGAGACTTACGTTTCATTTTACCGCGCAGCGCTGTATTAACGATATTAACTGCTAGGTTCATACCTCATTTTAATGAATTTGTCTTCTGAACTCTTCCTATAGGTAAAACTACACTGAGATTCGGGAACATGGATTGTCACATGACGATTGACATAAGGACATTACTGTCGACTGGAAGCGTAAGTAACTCATTCAGGAGTTTTTTGGTGACCAATGACAAGTGTCGGGCTAGAAACGTCTGTAGCAAATCAGGACTTCGTTTTACAAATGCGTGAAGAAGTCAACTGAGGTCAACAGCGACAACTTAGGAATTACTTGTTTGCTTTAGATATTCAAGTAATTCAACGGAGTTAAAAGCAACTTATCTAGGGGACTGGGTCAGCCTAAATGTAACTTATTGTATTTGATGTTCTTGATGGATGAAAACAATAGAAACATAATTGGCGTCTGTTTATGCTATGCTTAAAGGCACACTGTCATGGATGTGATTGGCCAGATCTTTAGATAAAATCAATAACAAAAGATCTTATTAGTTTGTATTCATCAATCCTTTGTGCGCTGGAGTCATGGATTCATTCCCAAATAAAAAGATTCATATCTTTATCATCGAATTTATTTCTGTGGTAACTGAAATAACTGAAGCTTGCCTAATTCCTTTCTTTTGGATTGTCTTATTTACCCAATCAGCGCCATGATAGTTTGCCTTTAAATCATGTCGCTATATCTCCATTCATTTACTTTAAAGCACATATGTCATATTAGCAATTGGTTAATACAACAAACAAGTTTTCGAGTGGAATTCAATTTTCGTGACTTTTTATTTCTGTTTCATGAATTTTATTGCAATGATAATTCAACCTCGATCCTGTACTTTGTAATAAACAATAGAGAGAATTATATTGCATGAACCAATCAGCTTCACGACATCTGTCCTTTAACAAAACTACAACACAGAACTAAAAAACTAAGACCACTGCGCACGAAAACTACAGAATTACATGAAATGAAACTGCTAGGGTGGGAACTTGCATATCTCCCTTGCAGCCAAGATTTAGAATTAAAACGAAAGCAAAGACTACACAAGACAAACACAGAAAAGAAATGTTCGTGTTAAACAACATCATCATCTAGCAGCTCCCCCCCGGGGGGGGGGGGTACTTGACTAGGGAAGTGACGGGGGTGTGCGGAAAACCTCTCCACACCCTGCACCCTGTCGCATAAAAAATAGGCCAAAAGTATACCCTGTCGCATAAAAATTTTGCCTCTCAAATACAGTGTAGAACGCAATTTTTGCTTGTGATACCCTGTCGCATAAAAATTTTGCCTTTCAAATACAGTGTAGAACGCAATTTTTGCTTGTGATACCCTGTCGCATAAAAATTTTTGCCTCTCAAATACAGTGTAGAACACAATTTTTGCTTGTGATACCCTGTCGCATAAACATTTTTGCGTCTCAAATACAGTGTAGAACACAATTTTTGCTTGTGATACCCTGTCGCATAACTTTTTTACCTATTATAATACCCTGTCGCATAATATTTGCTAGAAAATGACACCCTGTCGCATAATTTTTACCGCAAAAGGACACCCTGTTGAGCGGCACATCCCGTCAGGTCAAGTATGGGAGTGCCCCCCCCCCCCCCGGGCAGCTCCCATTTCTATCTTTCAGGCAGTTCCACATCAAACCATCAAAATTTCCTCAAAGTAATGGACTTTCATCATCATTGTTACGTCAAATTGCGATTGATATCTATGATATAAAACAGTTAGGCCCACTGCATGGTTTGGTGTGGGGCTGCCAGTCACCTTTTCTACTTTAACTTTTTAGGTTCTCTTTTTTGGTTCTTTGTACTTTGAAGATGAATTTATAAAATTGTAAGTACCGTTCTTGGTCGAGCCCAGATGACCTTGTGTCCTGTACACCAAGAATGGTACCAGGGACGTAGGAAGCATCTCAAACTTGGAGGGGCACGACACTTCGAGGGCACTTTTTCCATTAAGCTAAAGGGGCATTTCTTGAAAACAAAAAGGGCACTTCTTTGTTTATTTCAAAATCTTGGGGGGGGGCACGTGCCCCCAGTGCCCCCTCGGTTCCTACGTCTCTGAATGGTACAATATTTGTGTATTTATATTAGTTAGTTTTTAATTTCTTATGAATACTGTAGAAAAAAGATACCGTAGAAAAAACGGAGAAAAAGATGACGCATACACCGCAATTCATTTGACCAGTTGCTAAAACGTATTCTCCTAATGTTACTGAAATTTTACCGATTGTTGGCAATTGAGCCAACAATCCTTTTCATAAATTGAAAGACGCATCACCTTCCCTCAGTCAATGTTGATGGGTGTGATCTTTGTGTGACTGGATGTACATTTGCACTAAAGACATTGCTTAGAATCACAACATTTACTGAGTTTGGAGGGAACATAACAGGGGCAAGACAAAATAGTGTTTCTGTAGTGGAGACAAGGCACAAGGGAGTACTTATTTGGTTGGATTCACTGATGTGAATTTAGCTAATCAATGGCTAATCACTTTCAAAATGTTCCTCAATAATTAACTTGAACATAGGTGCCTTGTTTGTTGGTATTGGTGATGTCAAAGCAGCAATATTAACCTTGAAAGCCCATATTTGTGTCCACTTCCAAAACAGAAGAGCTCTTGGCATTTTGGCCTAAACAAATTCTTGAAGCCTTTGATCAAATTTGAACAATAGTGCATCATGTTTCGGTTTGCTTTAAAAGTCACGCATTGTGCAATTTTTCTTATTTTCTCTAATTTCAATTTTTACCCTATGTTTCCAGCAGTTGCTTTGGCCAAAAGGCTACAATCTCTGCTTGAAGGTGGACACAAATTTAAGCTTTCACGATTAGCATTTCTACTCTCAAAGCAACAGTACCAGCAAGCGAAATCTCTATTTTCAAATTAGCTATCGAGGAACATTTTGTGAGTGATTAGCTCTTTATTAAAGCTAAATTAAATGGCTGGAGGCAACCAAATCTATATAATTTTTTGGGACACCCGGTATTTTGTGAAGGATCGTAGATTCTCGGGTCTTCTATACAGTAAGACACTAAATCTGCGTTAAATCGTTTGTATTTATTCCTACTTAAAGCAGAATTTCAGATACCGTTCCAAGAAGGAATATTCTCTGCAAATTGATTTCTTGGCAAAGCAGCAAGTAATTATCCACACCATCATTTAATAAGCACATAGGATGGCAAAAATGTTTCCGAAATAATTGTAAAAAATTCCAAGTTGTTTTTTTCGTGTAGATGGTAACCAAAACTTTAATTTAGAAAACAGGAAATTAGCTTGAAGGCTAATAAACAAATAATTGACATATCTTAAATGGTAAACATCAATCAATGACTATGCACAGGACTCCTTTATTTTTTTCTTTGGCTCTGAGATGGACTTACTGACTAACGATGACAAAAATCTTATATGAAATCCCATATCCATATTCACTTATTTTTCAAATTGGAAGTTTCTTGAGGCATTGACAGTATTTTGTGGAGCGAGGATTCTGGACGGGGAGCAGCTGTTGTCTCCTTGCCTAGAGCTTCTGTTGTTCGGCATCATACACCCATGCTAGCCCGACATCCAATGTGAAACCGGATTCTAGCGTTTATCAGTATTCAATCGTTGATTTGTTGTTTTTTGTAATGGCTTATTAGTTTTTATTTAGCTGTCTTTTGTTTGTTTTTTGTTTTGTGTTATTGTTTGTAATAGTTTAGTATATAGAAATGTAACTTTGAATGTCTTTAATTTTTTTAAATGGCCTTGGAGTTGCCATGTGTATTTTGCTCCTCTTGTATCGTAATAAAAAATGAAACGTAATCGTAGTATTCACGTATTTTTTTATAAGAAACTAAGAATTTGGACCAGTACTGAAAGTTTCTTAAAATTATCAGATTTTGAGTAGTCAGAGTTTCTTACGAGTTTCTTAGAGGTTCCATAACAATCTTCATGTTCGCTACCTGTGCCATCGTGAACACTTCAAAACAATATTTTTTTTAGCCTTTCCAATGTTTAGACATTACTGAAGTACCTTAACGAGTAATATGATACTGGAAACAAGTGAGAGTAAAGTAAAAAAGGTCAAGGATTTCCTTTATCAAAGTAAATAGTTTTTTAACTTATATTCTTCCAGTACTGGAGTTTCTTAATTTTTGGCGATCTGAGAGTTGAGTTTCTTATAGGCAGTTTCTTATAAAAAATACGTGTAGTAGTTTAAGTAGTGTAATTGGTAATGTGTCATGTAAATTTTGGATGTAAGAATTAAAAAATCTTAAATGAATTGATGGGAAAAATATCAGAAGATGATAAAAAGAACGAACAAACATTGATATGAAAAGATGCCTCCTTCTCTTGTAATTTTTCCTTACCAGGAAGTTAACTTTTTGCACAATTACTTTGCCACATGTTTTCGTAAACTAAGAATTAAGTCTCATGCACGTACTTTTTATAAGAAACTGCCCATAAGAAACTCAACTCTCATATCGCCAAAAAATTAAGAAACTCCAGCACTGGGAAAATATAAGTTAAGAAACTATTTATTTTGATAAAGGAAATCCTTGACATATTTCTACTTTATTTTCATTTGTTTCCTGAATCATATTACTCGCAAGGTACTTGAGGCATGTCTAAACATTGGAAAGGATTGTTTTGAAATGATCACAAGGGCACAGGTGGTGAACATGAAGATTGTGATGGAACCTCTAAGAAACTCGTAAGAAACTCTGAGTACTCAAAATCTGATAATTTTAAGAAACTTTCAGTACTGGCCCAAATTCTTAGTTTCTTATAAAAAAATACGTGTAGTTTGATTGCCTATCAGAATACCACGGGCAATAATGCACCTTTGAGGTGGCCTATGTTATGATTAGAATTTTATTATTACCCATTGTGTTGTTTCGCTTCCATGGGATGCGAGTAAAGCTTGATAGTGTTGCTTTTTCTTCGTTCTTCTCCAGCTTATTTGATTAATTTAACGGTAAGAGAAGAACCAAGCAAACACAATGTATTCAAGCTTTTGTTTGTTTGTCCACTTATTTTACATCGATTATATACATCTAGCTTACTATATACAAATTCATATGTACATGCAAACTAATCCAAATCGATGAAAAATCGATGCTTTTCTCTTCTCTCTCTATCCTGTGGCATGGCAGAGAAACAACATAGTGGGTAAAACAGTGCATCATTGCCCGTGAAATTACATGCAGTCTTCGTCACGTTGATGGCGTGCATTTCGTTCAAAGAGGAAACAGGGAAAAAATGCTTTAGTTTCTGCCAAGAACACAGAATCATGCACGTAAATTAGACGTCGTTCTGTCAGATTAACTTCGATTTATACATCCTAAGCGCTCACACAATTACGAAAACCGTTACCAAACATTTAGACAAACGCACGCCCCGTTCTGGATTTTACATCATTCCAACTGACGTAATAACGTCCGTCGAACAAGGGCTGTGGGCGAGCGGAGGCCGCTGATCTGTAAACCAATCCGAATCATGACAACACATGGGCTTTATAAAGCCTTCTCGATCTCTCTGAACCACTCAGTTGCAACGCTGACTGCTAAGAATCCGAACGCTCCTGAAACTTTGATAAAATCTTAACCATAGTAAAGATGCATATGAACATGAAGATAATTTTATTGCTAACTGCAATCATTTGCATCAAATTTTGCAGATCTGCAATTCTGCGAGAAGAAACAGCTACAAGCATAGAGAGTAATCTGAAGATTCAACGAGGTTTGTCGACTTTGCTTTTATAATACTCTTTTTTTATCCTTGTTATTTTGTTGCTAAGACGTATAGCTTCTGCGTGTTGTAAACTTGCTTCTGGTTCATGCCTGTCAGTCAAAGATTTCAAGATGTTCTCAATAATTTATCACAGAATACACGTATTTTTTCTTATAAGAAACTGCTTATAATAAGAAACTCAACTCTCAGATCGCCAAAAAATTAAGAAACTCCAGTACTGGGAAAATATAAGCTAAGAAACTATCTATTTTGATAAAGGAAATCCTCGACATGTTTTTAATTTACTTTCACTAGTTTCCTGTATCATATTACTCATAAGGTACTTGAGTAATGTCTAAACATTGGAAAGGCTTAAAAAACCTTGTTTTGAAATGTTCACGAGGGCACAGGTAGTGAACATGAAGATTGTTATGGAACCTCTAAGAAACTCGTAAGAAACTCTGAGTACTCAAAATCTGATAATTTTAAGAAACTTCCAGTACTGGCCCAAATTCTTAGTTTCTTATAAAAAAATACGTGTACGACAAATTTGTGCTCTTTGTTGTATGTGTTTATTTTGTAGTACTACAAAGCTTGGTTCTTTTGCTCAGTTTTTGGAGCTCGATAAAATCCTAATAACATAACTGCAAACATTTACCATTTTTCAAACACTGCTACACTCCAGGTTTCAACCATCTAGCAAGTAATTTCGTGCCGCCCACAATTCGAACTATCACATTTTGCAAATCACACTGCTCAGATAAGCTAAACTGCTTTTCTGCATAGTATCGATTTGATTGCTCATATTTGAAAGGTCAGTAATCTCACTTATCGTGAAAGATCAGCTAAATTTACAGTTAATGATTCACAGAAGGGTCATTCAGAATATTGGACAAGAAAGTGTTTCCAGCCATGAATATTTTTCCACTTAAATAGACTAGCTTATGCCTGAAGTCAACGCTGTTAGGGTCAGCTGCAAAGTTTTCCGTTGCATGCAAATCACATTTTCTTGTAGCATTTTATATAATTTGCTCTTTATCATGCTTACAGCCTGTCTTCTTTACCGAAAATAGCTCTCTGTTTTCTTCACCGAAAAGAACTCCTCTCGTAATAAATCATGAACATTTTTCGACATTCCAAATTGCTTGGAATTTCCCACTACCCTGCCGAAACTGTGTTTATTTTTATGGTGCGAAACATGTTATCTGCTCTGTGGGTATCAACAGTTTTGACATTGCAAACGTTGTCAATTTTCTTCTAATGTTGAGAAACTTTCCGGTACCAACCACTGTCTAATAGCGCAGTGCATTTTAGCTCAATTTATTTGATCGGTCGTTTTTGTATTAAATACTGATAAAACGTTAATACCCTCTTCTCTGAAAGTTTAATGCACAAATATAGAAATTCGTGGACAAACGTTATTTTATTCAAAAATTTTTCATAGATAGTTCAAAATACGTTGATAGAAATACATAGAGCTTCTGTTTAGTGTGATTAAAAACTGTGCTACGAAAGGATAGTTTCGACAGAAAATTGATCAAATCTCAGAAATATTTCTGCTTTGACAGGGAATTGATCAACTTTAAGAAATATTTCTATTTTGACAGTGGAATTGATCAAGTTTATTACTCAAGTACATACTAAAGGTCAATATTTGACTGGCTTGAAAGAATGTTGTTCTGACATTTTACCACGACTCTCTTCAATTGAATAAATGGTTGATCATATCCCCTTCAATCAATCAAAGCTACACTGTATAGGTTAAGCTAAGGTCGTTTGACTTTTGTTTTTGGCCGTTTCAAGGTCGATTTTACTCAGCATAAATGAGTCAAGGTTTATACAAGCGGTAACACAGATCAGCGGAAAATTAGACGCCTTAATTATTCAGTTATAAGGCGAGGTTACTCGCACGCGCCTCCGTCCAGATTGCCCCCTCACAGGCTCTCTTTGGCCTATCTTTCTTCGCTTCCCACTACCTTGACGAAGATTGCTTTGCGGAGGTCATGAGCAACGGTTCTTTTAATTATAAAGTAGTCTTCTAAGCTAATTCGGCTCATCGCGGATCAATGCATAACTAGACTCCAGATTCCAGATTCCATCCCATCTCGCACACACAGGTGCTGCATCGTTTCTTTTTTCCCCTCCCACTACCATATTACTAGGGAGGTCACTTCCCTCTTTCCCCTTTCCCCTGCCCTATTCATCTCTACTGTCATAGACAATTCTCCAGGGTGTTTAGAAGCAAACGTAGCGTTTGGAAGTAAGCCGTAGTTGCTGTCTCTCCCTGCAAAATCTGCACTGTTTCTTGCTCTAGCCCTAGATACTCCTCCTGGAACTTCGATCCTATGGGAAACTTTTCTTGAGATTTAATCAAATTGTCACGTGAGAAAATTGTCAACATGTTGCTATTTTGAGCAATTGGAGCTAATAGATGTCATCCTAATAACGGAGAATTCCACTCTCATAACTGACAATTAACTGTTTCAAAACAGAGCGACGAATTTAATAAAATTCGGCACTTTGCTACCGGTAACTCGCAAAGCTGGCCTTTTATCGAAAGAGCGAAAACCTTGCAAAGTTTCCTGACCTTATGCACGTTAGACCTTCCTGTTTCAGGAGTTTCCAAAAACCCGATGATTTTCCAGTGACTGGGGGTCTGCACTTTCTTTGTTTACAACTGCGAAAAACTCAGCATCCTAACGGCGAGCTACGCATCCGGGTCTGTAGGAGCTGTCGAAAGAAATCTTGAAACGCAGACACCATGCGCAATTTGGAATGTTGCTCTTTTCATTGACCGTTATGAGCCCCTCGGCCCCCGCAGCAATCATTTCAAAGGCTGAAAATAGTGCTTGGCGTTGCCTCTGCGGGCGAATGCAAACATCACTTCGGTGGCCATTGGATACTAGGATGCCTGGAGATCGTAAATAGATTTGACAGAAATCCACAGAAAAAGATTGGAAATTTCTTTGTGCTTGCAATTTGTAAGCAAACGGAATTTTGAATAGTATGTGGCAATTATGAACAGAAGAAATAGCCTGGAAATTTCTTTTTGCTGACATCATACGAATTCGTCTTTACTGTGAAGCCTTAATGTCTCAAAATTCCCATGGCAAGATTTCTCCGTACATTGGCCAATCGAATGACTTTGAGTACATCCATCGCACTGTTTGTTCTCTCTATATTTCTACCTTGCATCCCAAGGTAGTTTTAGGACGCCATGGACGTTAGAGAATCCAAGCTTATCGAAGCATTGTCTCGTTCCTTCCTCTCGATGTGACCACACCTCGTGATTCCTTTAGCCTGGAATTACAGAGAGTTGGCGACTCTCCTCACACTTTGTTACAGGTTCAGCGGGGTGGGGACTCGAATCAACAACCTTCGGATTGGTAGTCGAGCGTGCTACCACTGAGCCATTCCCAAAATTAGCTGAGCCATCCCAACGCACTTGTTGGGGAGACGAGATACGGTTTGTCTGAGGAAACTCATGTGTCCCCCCGTGCAGTAGGTTAATGCTCATGCGCCCGGCAGAGTTCTAGCCCGAAACGCTACTGCGCATGAGCTTTAACCCACTGCGCGGGGGGACACATACCTTCCCTCGGACAAACCGTATCTCATCTACCCAACAAGCACTCTCAAAAAAAGAAGCATCTAGAATGTTCAGCTATTAGCTGATATTCAAGGCTAATATCTATCTATGTAAATAATTTAGGATTTTTATAAAAACATGTAAATAGGACTATTCAGTTTTCACTTTTGTTAAATGGTTGGCCTTAATTAGTTTTCTTAACTATCTTTATCATGCCAACCTTAAATAAATAAATTATTATTATTATTATTATTATTATTATTATTATTATTATTATTATTATTATTATTATTATTGTTATTATTATTAAATTAAACTAAAAGCACCATCAAAAAACAACAGAAAATAAAATATATGAAAAAACACACTGTTATTTTAAAAAACGTTTCGATTAAAATCTTCATCTTGGGTGTGTAAAAAGTGATGTTTGGAAAGGATTGAGAAAATTCTCCCAAAGTAAAGAAAATATAAAGAATGCGATGAAATGGTGTTCGATATCGTGTTTAATTGGAGGAAACTATATCTGGAGGAACAGAGTGAAAAAGTCACTGGGAGTTACTATTATTATTATTATTATTATTATTATTATTATTATTATTATTATTATTATTATTATTATTATTATTATTATTATTATTATAAGGCTACCTTTATCTTGTATCTTAAAAGTGTTGAAATATGTACCTGATACTCTACGTTTTCACTGTAAAGCGCTTCGTCTCAGCCCCCTTAACATGGGCATGTGCGATAGTAAAATGGCTTGCCGATGAATAGAGTTGGGATACTTTTAGATTGTGTTGCTCTTCACGAATACAAGCTTTTAACCGTCCACAAATCCTTTCAACGATTCAAGTGAATTAACCGGACCGCTTTTGGTCGTGTCTCAGGGCTCCTGTACTTCTGGAAAGTTCCAAGTTTACAAGCATCAATAAGCCACTGTCACATGTTGTTAATAGCCTACTACGCAAGTGTCTTACCACCTGTTAATTTGATTTTCCATGGTTACTGTAGGCGCCAATTTAAGAGCCTATTTTCAATGAATTATACGGTGTGCTTCTGAACATTTTGTGGGGTTTTGCTATTCAAATTAAAACTGACATGGTTATGAAGGTGTATCAGGGCGATGTAGAGACGTATCAGGGTGACGTGCCAGGGCGACGTCAGTGGCGGACACTTTGGCAAATATTGGGGTAGGGGCGAAGCTTTTGTTTTAGTTAAAAGGTATTGTTTGTTCCTATTGTTTTCGAACAAGAGACCTTTGTTCTAGCCAAGATTGGGGGGGCGATCACACCCCCTCGCCCCCCAAGTGTCCGCCACTGCGACGTATCAGGCCGATGAATTATCGTGAGTTCCTGAACATTTTTAGTCGGGTTTTTGCGGTTCAAAATAAAACTATCACAGTTATGAAGACGTATCAGGGCGTTGTAAAGACGTATCCGGGCGATGTATCAGAAAAAGAGTTCTTTCAGTCTAAAAGGTACTGGTTCATTGGCATAGATTTCTTTCCAACTTTTACTTTGAAACTTCTATCTCAGATTAGCAAGCAGGGCTTCGTAAACTCGAACAATACTTGAAAACCTAAGTGAGAGAATGTTCTCTCTCAGTCTACAAAACTCTGGTTTATTGGCATAGATTTCTTTCTAATGTTTTCTGTGCAGTTACAACTGTCGCAGTTCTGCGCAGCACCATTAGCAGCTGTGCGATTTTCCCAGAACGCTAAGCCACTCCCTCCTTCTCAGATATCAGCAGCGAGTAAACAGTCAAAAAACAGCCCTCCAACAGGTTTCACACAGGCCACCCGCCTCATTTCAAGGCAGAATGGTTGGCAAGTTTAACGACAAAGATCAAATAAATGGATTACACTGTCGCACTCAATTTTATTTACTGGTTTCCGTAACATTAATTAAGAGAGTCTTATTTGATGCGTTAAGAAAGTATCTCTTTGATTTAATGATCTGTTCAAGCATTTGCTCATCTCCGCTGAAGTTCGTGACGCATAGGTAAAGCCAAATTTATTAGGCCATTTTTGCCGCTGGTAACTCAATCCAATCTAGCCGCAGCTTGAATATATTATAAAGAACAGTGTTCCTGACAAATGAGAGCCGATGGCTCTACAGTAATTTTCTTCGAGGAAGCCGATTTCTTTTCTTTGTCTTCTTTCATGCATCTTGCTCCTTGACATCTTTTCACTCGTTTGACTGGTTTAAAGAAAACAATAGATAGCCTCTTTATCATTTCATATCACAAGGCAACCAATAATTACGTAAGTTATTTTTATTGTTGTTGTTGTTGCTCATATTGTTTAGTCGAAATGTCCAGTTCCTTCAGGTGATCTGTACGTGATCAAATCTTGTATGTTATGGAAAGGGAAGATAGAAGATTTCACAGTGAAGTCGAAGTGGATGAAACTTAGCTTAGGCCAAATCGCGCAGAACCTGAGCAGGAGAACTAAATTGTTCAAAGGCTGTATTTCACTATGTTATTCAAAACGAAGCGGCTTTATCCAAGCTGTCCATGAAACACTTCCAGTACTTGATCTAGCGAGCGTCAACGGATATATGATCATCAGGAAAAATTCATCGACAAAACCTTTACTTTCTGCAGTTATAATAACTGTTTTGTAAAGTTTTCTTTGGAAAGCTTTCTTTGGCTTAAAAGTTTACAAAATTAATTCTCCTTTATCAACAATGAAGGCGAAGGATAAACACAGCTTTGGAAGGATAAAAACTGGTTAGGATTTGTAGATTAGAATTCCATGTGTATGGATTTATAAGTGAGAGGTGTATTCATGCAAAAATTTACATTTGGCTATGACATTAGAGCCATGTATAATCCATGGGGAATCTGGCTCCGAGAAAATAGATTTTTACCGACTTTCTAGCTTGTGACTTGCGTGAGTGAAACTTAATTTATGATATCTGTGGTTACATCAAAGCAAGACCTAAGCTAAGACGTCAGTTTTGAACAGCTCTAACAGGAAGCAAGAAGTAGGATTTAGGAAAGGATACAGCTTTTAGCAAAGCAAAAGCACGAAGTTGCATCATAGCAAAGCTCTAGTTACCAAACCGACTTGCTAGTTATGCGCAAGCAAGAGTGAGTTCCCTTATTAATCTATGGATTTGCCAAAGCGATACCTTTGTAAATACATCGGCTTCAAACGATGAGAATAGGCTCAGAAAGGCAGAAGAAGCGATCAGTTAATGTACTCAAACTCTTTTATCATCCAAATGTAGATTGCAATTGTTGATCTGGAAGGGATAAACTCTTAGGCTGTCTCATACCTCGATAGATAAATTAAGCTTACATTTAACTTCTTTTTGTCGTAATATCTTTGAGAGTATGTCAGAAAGCCAAACGTAGAATTGTTTAGCATGCATCTGATCGCGCAACAAAAAGCATCTTCCAGCATATATTTGGCAAAGTTAGTTTTTGCAAGCGGAGCTGTTATTTGCAGTATGCTTATCATTTCAGCCATGCACGAGTTAGATCATTTATTGGGTTTTATTCTTGCCAGATACCGAAATTTTGCAGTATGATAAATGAGGCTTTTTCAGCACTCAATCGTTGCTAGTATAATTGATAGATCGCACTGCTGTCCACTGCTTGGACAACTATCGCTTTGTTTTCTTCCTGCTCAACATTAGCCATTTATAGTCAACAGCATACTAAGTACACGTGTTGACCAATGCAAAGGACCATGGTATGTTGCAGTCTGCAGAAGGATAGACTTGCCCCAAGTCTGTTTTGTCAACTGTAATTGACGAAATACTGTAGACTTGGGGCAAGTCTAGCAGAAGGAGGAACGTGGTCAACGTTGGTGTAACCCAATGATCAATGTAATGAGGATATATTTTGGTTTCGTTTTCGAAATTTGAGCTACAAGAGACAGGCCACGTTTAGTGGTTAGAGAGCATGGACAGTTAACGAGCTAACAGGTTGGCATAAATCTTCAAGGTAGATGATAATTATCGGCTATTCAGACATTGTTTTGAAATTGATTCAACGATGATCTAATGAGTTATTTCAAGAAGTGATGTGGCGTTTGATGGTGTGGTTGGAAGGAACCAAGCTGTGTTCCAGAAAAATGACGGGCTGTGTTCCAGATTGTTCCATGTGCTGTTTCTGGGACACTCTTCTGTTGGCGACACATTGCTTTGGAAGTGATCCCAAGGTTATAAAACACGTCATTTCAGAAATGGCGTGCAGGAAGGAACGAAAGAGCTCTTGGCTTGGACGTGATGATGGGAGTTAACAATGATGGACAACGCTCAGCTGTGATATAGGAGTTTCTGGGAAAGTTCTTCTCGGTTCAGTCCGTGTTTTGGACACTGGGGACCTTGTTGCCACAAATGACGTGATATTCAAAGGTTTGATTAACAGGAACTGACATGGAAGATGTTGGTCAAAGTAACGGTACTGTCATAAAAAGCTGGGTTTGGACATGAAAAGGGACGTGGATCGTTCCAGATTGTTTAGTGCAAAGCGTCTAGATAGTTCGAGGGGCGCATTACTGCCTAATGAGTATCTCACATCTGCTACAGCGCAAAATTACTCGACGGTCTGAAATTTCAGCGCGCCCAAAGGATCCTGGGTGACAAGGACTCTTTAAACCTGATGTAACACCTTATTTTTGGAACTTACGTGGAATTCTACAGTTTCATCTTACTGGAACAATGGAACACGTGAATGGTACTGACGCTAGCGAGGACAATGCTGTGGTCCACGGCGGAAATTGGCTCAAATGCATGACTGATGAGTATCGTTTGGACCTTTAGATCCTTAACTGGACGCAATTACTGCACAGTAGTTGTTGAATAATTTTGCCCTGAGATACTAATCCTGTCACTACAAAATGAACCAATGAAAAGATCGTTTTTAGAATAGCTTAAAGTATTCTTTGCTGTAGTCTATTTCCCTGATTTGCAAATTCGCATTTCCTTGCGTGTCACGCTCAAACTAACGCACACCTCCCAGGGCAGGGACCGGGGGGCCGGGGCTGGTGATCTCTAATAGCGCTGAGAAGCTGTGTTATGTGATATCAGGAGCCTAACACTTCGTCAATCAGACAGAAAATCTAAAAGATATAAATGATGATAACCTGATCGATTTCAACTGCAGATAATGACATTAACTGACTTCATTTGATGAAGATAGAAGAGGACCAAAAAGCAACTTCTCGTGGACTGGAGATTATTTGGCTCTCGCCCAAACCCAAATCTTAATCCTTTCGTTAACTCTGATAGCCTAGACTGCTTGAATTTGATTAAGATCAACCAGAAACTTACAACAGTTTCCTATCATGACAAACTCTTAGCTATTCCAGGCTGAGATAATTCACCCTTGACTGTAATGCTAGATAACCTAAAGTGAATAAATCTTATGAAGATTGAGGAGGGCCCAAGAGCAATTTCCAGTCATAAGAATCTTTAACTATTCCAGACAAAGATAATTCTCCCCTGACGTTAACACTTATCCAAGATAACCTAACTATACTGACTGAACTTTATGAAGATTGAAGAGGACCTACGAGCAATTTCCCATCATAAGGAACAAGAAGGCCCAGGAACACGGGATCGTTCGATCTTTGTCTACTCCTTAGTAATAGATAACCTAGAAAATTAACTGGTTAAACTTGATGAAGATTGACCAGAAACCTACAGAAATTTCCGCTCATCTGTATCTTTGTTCGGGAGACGAAATACTGATCCTTCTTTGACACATTGTTGTTGGGCAGACGAGATCGCTTTGTCCAAGGAAACTTATGTGTCCCCCCGTGCAGTGGGTTAAAGCGCATGCGCTCGTCAGAGCTTTAACCTAAATACGCTACTGCGCATGAGCTTTAACCTACAGCACGGGGGAAGCATGCGTTTCCTCGGGCGAAGCGTATCTCGTCTCCCTAACAAATTGTGTATCAGGTTTAGTGGTAGTGAATCAAGGTTGGGGCTCACGATATCATTTGGGCTTTGTTGGGGCTCACGATGTCATGAGCATTGGTGCTATTGTTTCTTGCTCTTGCTCTTAACGGTCAAGCTATTTTGCGTATTACATAACTGAAGTAAATCATTAATGCCCATGCAATCTGGAGCCTTTTTAGAGGATTCCTGAAGGCTCACAACTTGGTCTGTTCGTATCTCTAACAAAGCTCAAACTTCGTTGTGAAGCTGCTTCATGGAGTCGGTAATCAGAATCTTCATAATCCTGCCGCAGGATCAGTGTCCATAGATTAGTGGGTGACCGGCATTACATAACCTAACAAGATTCTTCCGTCACTAATTGAAGCATAGTCTTAAAAATTGTCAACGAAGCTTAGTATCATCTTGTCATTAGAATAAGTATTTCATCGGGAGATACCAAGTTTGCCGCAGAGTCATCGAGTAATAATGAACAAAGGTGCTATTCATCAGTCCTGAAAGTGCTCATCTCATATCGATGTCTGGGTAGCTGAATCGAGTAAAACTGCCTCTCTCTGTATCATTTACCTGTTGATTAAAACTTTATGCTACAATTACAACTTTGTGCTACAACCACAACTTTGTGCTACAACCACACCTTACACCACATTGACTCTGTACCCATACAGTTTGATCCGTTACAACGTTGTTGCAATTCAAGATCGTTTACAGAAAATTCCCTAAAACGCACGAGCAAAAACTTCATAATATCAAAATAAAAGGAAACCAACTTGTCAGTTTTATTATTTTCAATGCTCCTTTTGTAGTGCATAACATAAGATATTAATTTCAGTTTCCGTCCCACAGTTTATCATTTTATTAGTTTTACTGATAAAACAACCTGGAAGATTTGATCGTTCGTTTTAGGCCATTTTTTCGTCTGTTCTGCAAGAGTGATTTTCAGTCTTTCGAATTTACCAAAGTACTACTGCATTGAACATCACCAAAAAATACAAATAAATGCTTCAATCATTTAGCTACTAGAAAAATCAATTTCTAGAACTATGGAGTAACTATTTTTCGATTGATGATTTTTTGAACAGGGGACTATTTTCGAGTTACTAATATTATAATATTATTTATAATATTATTACCAGTATTACCAATATTATTTATGATATTATTACCAATGCTATCAATATTATTTAGAATCTTTGACACTGACGAAGATTTTTATCGAAACGTTTGAAAATTAACAGTTGTGTTTTTATTTTTATTTTCTGGTAAGATTGATGGTGGTTTAGTTTACTTTTTTTATAATATTATTACCAATATTACTAATATTATTTTTTCATTGCAGAGGAGCCAGATATGATTGAAGGGGACATAATAGTTGATAGTCGATTGAAAAGAGTTGTAGAAATGGCGGTAGAGGACAAGAACAACAAACATGTTAGAAGGAGAAGAGACGCAATTAGTTATCATCAAAAAAGATGGAAGGATGGCATTGTACCATACGTCATTGATCCCAGCGTAGGTTAGTAATAATTTAATACATTGTTTTACTTACCTTCTGACGCAATATTGGTTGTAATGAAATGATGAAAAGGTAAATCAAAGATTGGTATGCGTTATTCGCCATCTACACACCGCTCCAAGGCAGCCTAAGCAAGTTCCTACGATGTAGCACTGCGCAGCGAGCTGCAGCCAGCATTTTTTCCCGATATTAAACTTTGAGATACTACTGTCAACTGACCCTTCCATGAGAAGCGTTTCGGGATTTCAGGAGGCTCAGACATATTTGGTGCTTGGTGAATAAAAAGGTATCGGCCTTCGCCAGAATACCGGGTGAGTCAAAGGAAAGTTGACACGTTTGTCGGGCTTTGGAAGAATAAGTATGCGGCCGATATTCAAAACAGAAATGTTAATCTATCAGTCAAAGGCTACGCTGCATCGTTGGAAGATTTCTCAGTGTGGGACAGAGCTAACAATGATTTCTACTTATTCATGAAAGTATATTAATCTTACGTGATCGTCCTTCACTTAACTCCCAGCAGTCAGCAATTCCCTTTGTGCTTTTTTTTCAAGGTATTGTCTTTCGGGCTTGCCCATTATTTACTTTTCACGTAGGAATTGTAATCAAGTACTTTTAGTAGGTATTTGTCTCTTTATGCATATAAATATAACCTCATGCTTTCGTAAGTTTGTATTCTAAAGGTTAAGCAAAGATTTGCTTCGAAACATCAAACATAGCAAAGACATAGCCTAGTCTTCAGAATGGTTATATTAAAATCGGATTTGTATTTCTTCAATGTCACTAATATCTATGGAAATATCGCTAAATTGAGCTCGTACACAAACGAAAGGTTATGATTCTAAAAGCATTGAATGCTGCCAAAGGAGGTAAGGCGAGGGTGAAAGTGAAGTTGCGATTTTTAGTGCCAAGCATTTTGATCGGAGAAGTAGAGAAGACCTAATTGATACTTCTGTAATCCTGAGATCAAACCCTGCCCACCTGACTGTCCTGGCTGCAAAGTCAGAGGATTACACCACTGCATCACAGCACCCTCAGATCCAGTAAGGTCATGCGGCATCATGTAGAAAGACAGACAAAATAACAATATTTGTGGTTGATAAAACGTTCAAGAACTTGCAAGATTTCTCACGACCATCATAGCAAATAATGAACTTTAGAAGCAATTCATTATCATATCTTTTGAAGATGAAGATAGAATCTTGCTTATGAAGTGCGGTTGTAGGTAAATGCTACGGACATAAAAAATACTACACATATTCAATATAATTTACGTAGACTTTCAAATTCGTGGTCGATTTCAAAACGAGAAATGATTCAATGATTGTTTCATTGGAGACATCAGTTCATTTATCTGTTACATAGATCTTAGATTAAGCAACCAGAAGAGGTTAAGCTAAAGAGACCGATATTTGGCGGTATTGCTGTTTCTTTCATGTTGCATACTATGAAACCAAGTGTCGGTTTTAGGTGTAGGCAGAACAACATTCCATTTTTAAATTAGCATTGTTTAATCAATTCACGGGACAAAATTTGTTCCCACTTGTATCGAAAATTGCTTCATTTCTTACACAAGTTTGCGATATCGCAAATTTTTTTTTGGTGCATGTTGCGGGCGTCTCATGCAAACAGAAGACATGCTAACATGTTGAAATATGCTCATTTTATATCATTTTGTGAAACCTTGTTGAAAATTATCTGAATCACCAGCTTCAAATTGACAAAATTCGTAGGCTAAACTAGGATGAATTCACGACACTATAAACTCCTTAATAGCTTTGATAGACGATCTATATGCACTTATATCATTGCTGAAAGCCGCTGTCTGAATGTCTGGCACTCAATTTCGTATCTGATTTCTCCAGCAAACTTCGTCAGCTTTTATATCAGAAACGACGTTTTTATTGTCTCACAAGTAGATTGATCATGTCTATGATTTGAAGTTTCGTTCATTTATCTAACGGTTGCCGAAGCAGCACTTTAGAGTTATCGTAAGATACATGATTGAGCAGTCATCGATCTTGCTATTGATTGTATCATATCACTCAAGTTGATAAACAGAAATGATTCAGCTTGTGATTACGTCATTTGAAAGCTTCGTATCCGCGGCAAATGGAGATTGATACGACAAAATTACAACGGAAGACGATTTTAAGAGATCGCGTAGCTTATGATGACGTCAAAGTTCTGACAAGCACCTATAATCTGCAATATTATTGTAGTTAGAAAATTCAATCTAAGAAGACCGAAATCTGAAGCCTTACTCAACATGAAGCCCTTCGTTACAAGTTACCGAACAAAATAAAAATGTTTATCCGTCAAGGCCCGACTTTTGCTATGTTTAGTGCTCTCAAGTAAAGGATAACACAATATATTATTCATCTCAATAGTGACTCTAAACCCTTTTCTTCCGAATCATTATGCAACCAATGAAATCTTCTTTGCCAACGTCTTGCAAGGTGTAATGGCTCCCTCGACATCCATGCCTGCAACTATTTCTGAAGATCATCTGATCGAGGAAAGCATAAATTCAAAGAGTGGGATGGAGTGGAACAAAATATATAACTTGATTTTTACTTCTATTATTGAGTCAAAGGTTCCTTCGTTGTAAATATATAGCTTCTTAAATGAATGAAGTGGTCAATGTATATGATCGTTGAATTCTGCGATTGATATTGAATTTAACTAAAACTTGAACTGATTTGAATTAATCAAAATTGTTTTACTTCAACTGAGGCACAATAACAGGAAAATCAGCGAATTATCAATGACCCCTTTTTGCTCCAATTAGATTAATTTTTCCCCCACTTTACCCTACTAGTTCATCCACACCTATTATATTACAAACAATCGACAATTTAAAGGGGCTCCGTCGCCTCATTGTAAAGAAATCTGTAAACACCATTGTTTTAGGTACGTGTTCATTGTTTTCTGCAGTTTGTTTGGTGGCTTCATTTTTTACTTCTAACATCGAGTCAAAGGTTCATTTGTTGCAAACATGCAGCTTCTTCAATGAATGAAATGGTCTTTGTTTATGATGGAAATTGTTAACTTCCACCACCAAAAAGTAGCCGTCAAAAATCTACTTAGATCCGAGTTATCGTAAGAGATATAAATGTTTAGTTTGTTGCTCTGTTGTGTACAAAGATCCATCTTCGAAATAATGCTTTCATTTTGAAAAAAAGATGAAAAGTTTGCGTGACATTACTTTTGAAAAAACTGCAAAATCACTGTTTCGACAAAATTTGGAGACTTACCCCTTTGATTTGCTGCAGATCTCTTCTAGAAAGAGAGGCTGTTGGGCAAAGTCAGCTATAGAGCTTCAACCGCACAAAATCTCTGCCAATAGGCATCTAGACGGTGACTGTAATGAATTACAACCGCTACATAAACACAGTTTTAAAGGGATTACCATTAATCTTTAACCGTTACACATAATCCCATTAAGGTTAATTTAGAATTACGGCTTTGTGCATTGTTGATCCCTGTTTTTCTTCATGCAACAAGAAATCATATAGAGAAAATTTCCTGTTTTAACTGAGCCAGTCACTCTATTCCTTTGGGGCATGAATTTTCTTTGATACTAAGTGAAAACTGTGATCTTACTTTTTATTAGCTGTGATTTACAGTTTTAATTGATCTCTGTACTTAAATTTTCCTACGTAAAATAATGGTACTCATTCCTCTAGATTTCGTGTTCTCGCTGAAATTCAAAGTTATGGTTCGCCTGAAGATCTCTAACCAGTTG
Organism: Aurelia coerulea; assembly: GCA_039566865.1. NCBI lineage: Eukaryota > Metazoa > Cnidaria > Scyphozoa > Semaeostomeae > Ulmaridae > Aurelia > Aurelia coerulea. The sequence goes on from CM076943.1 coordinate 47,276,142, forward strand.
GAATCATAGCTTGTAGAATCACCAGATTTAAAATTCAAATGCAAATTCATTTACAGTCAGCAAAGTTTACAAGGTTTCCTTAACTGTAGAACAAACATTAAAAGATACAAATAATAATTATCATTAAAAGATGCTAAGAGGACTGCGAGGCAACTGTAGCGATTTGACAGGGGAACTACAGGTTCATACCCTGTCTCCATGTGGTATCAAGTTAATTTGATCCAATGCAAGTGTACCATTTGGCGGTTAACTGAAGAAAAACTGGCCAGTCCTTGAGAAGCAATATCACATGCTTCCAAAGCCAGTCTCGAATTAGGTGTCACCTGAGATTCGCAAAAACGCAGAATTCCTTTGTAAACATTTCTATTGTTGTTATTCGCGAGCATTCGCAGTTGAAATCTAATTTGAGACAGACTATATTATTACCAATGTAGAATTGCTTGTAGTTATTCATGATATCTATCATTCTTTTCAGGTCGTAAAGCGAGGCACGTCATTGCAATTGCTTTTTATAAATTCCATCGAAGCACCTGTTTGTGGTTTACACCAAGAAGAAATGAAACTGATTATATTCGAATTGTCAAGGGACAGGGGTGAGCAATTTATTTAGAAATTTCATCATTTGGTTCTAATATCTTCTTTATCTTATCAAGAACAATATCTTCATACCGGGTGTCCCAAAAAAGTACTCCCGTTTGAAAAATCACCAAAATTTGATTTCAAAGCCGATCTTCAATTTTCTTTTTTTGTCAAGTATATCAAGGGTGGTCATGTAGGTATGGAGACAGTGGTCCTATGTTTGTCCCAGAAATCGGTTTATTTTGTCCTTCATTCAACAATGTTTGTCCTCAAAACCAGGTTCTTTTATAGGTCTTTAAAAGTAGTTTATTTTACATTGCAAGTATGGATTATCTATATTTTGCGATCTCTGTCCCCAAAAGTGGGTTTATTTTAATGCCTGAACCTAGAAATTGCTGATCCTCTCCCATTTCATTGAGAATAACGGTATCTCTCAAGCAATTCTGGACAAATCCCGAATGAAAACGCCGCATTTTGAAATAGTGTGGATATACGGATTTTTATGCCTGAAAGAGGACAGAGGTGGAACCACTTACACGGTTTGTCCAGATTATTTCTTGTATCTTGAGGACAATTTGAGGCAGATGGTTAAAAAACTGGTTTATTTTCGGAATAGTTTGGACACAGGTGGAAACAGTTTTGCTAAGACTGGGTAGATTAATGGTGTCTGGAGAGACAAAGGTGGAACCAAGATGGTGGGAGAAATGGGTGTTTGATACAAACTTGGACTTAAAAGGAGCTGAACACAAGTAGATTTAGCAAAAGTTTCCATTACAAATGTCTGTCCCCAAAACCAGTCTTTGGTGGACAGTAGATCAAATTAATTCTCCGGAAACTGGGTAGATTAATTTTTTCTCGTGGACATACATAGGACCATGAAAATTACAGTGCATGCCCACCCTTGGTATATCAAAGACTAAACTATTTTTCAATATATAGCTGATCTTGTAATTGGTTTAAAAAGTAGCAAATTTAGCTCTTTTTAGGGCTACCTGGTTTTGAGCCATACTGCAGAAAAGCACTCATGATTGCCAGATCAATTTCTTTCTGGATGTAAAGCATCTAGTTTGGTCATAAATGACAGATAGAAATGCGCAAAATCATGGCAGACCTCAATGATGATAACAAATCTAAAAATTTTAACTCTTAGGCAAGTTTGACTATTTTGCTTAAAAACTATTGCTCAAAATAAGGTTTTTCAACGCGCAATTGTTCTACCTTGTTGCATCAAAAGCAAACATTTTATCATCTATGAATATTTTTGGGTCTTTGACAAAACAACTCAAAAAGAAAATTTTATCAAAGGTTTGATAATAAATTTTTATTGATTTTTGAAACAGGAGTACTTTTTTGGGACACCCGGTATTACCCGGGCACCCAGGTAAAAAATGTACAGGCCTTTGAAAGGACACAGAATGAGAGCTGTTTGCTGAAAAGAGAAACAATTTTGCAATTTTATACATCCACTGCCAAATATTTTCGGTGAGCTTTTTTCTCGTTAATTTGAGGATTTTTTTGTGAAAATCTTGAGGAAATTTCAGTGTGAATAAAAAACAGACTATAAATCATTGAGAACGACTGTGGGAAGAAAGCAATTAGGGCGGAAGTTACATTAAACCGACATTTTTCACAGTTAAAGCGGAAAATAGACTTCAAACTTAGACTTAAAACCTAATTTCACCACTGATGAGATATCGAAAGAAACTTCCCTATGTTCTACTTTGTGATGATGCTATTTTGAAATCAATCGTTCAAAATTCTCGTCCACATTTTAACCTTTACCTTGTGCACCTTTATTATGAAATTATAGAAATACCCTGGAGACTAGCTAACTTTTGATAATATAACGAAGTCACAAATTTGATTTCTTGAGACAGTTTCCCACAGCTCCAGCGCCTATCACTTCAGTCTATCAGGTCTCTTTCAAAACACTCGCTTAACACTAGTCTCGTCTCAATTCTCGTCTCATTCTGATTGCTCTCAGAGCCTGTCTCAGTTTCATGCTTATAAACTATACTTAGCCTTTTCCCTGAATCCATTTCTTTTTTATAGTACGTTAACTGAGTGTTTGAGACCTTTCAAAGACCTTTTCTCTCCTATTTGTGTGTAGCTTTTCAATGTTTCTTGGTTTCCCATGCCATCTTAATCCTTTATTCTAGACTTTTTCCACTTACTTGCGACAATCTGTCACTTTTCTGTCTAAGCTTTCCTCTTGAAGTGACCTTTGCTGTGCGGAATGTATTTGTCGGAGTTTATGATCATACGAGAGAGCAGATATTAAAGTTGATATGTCCATTAAGACTGCTAGTATGGATTGGCCTTTTTTATTTTTTGAGTCCTAGGTTATAAGATTAACTCAGCTTTTTACTTGGTGTATCTCACTCGTCCACATTCTGGATTACGGTAGCCAAAAAGAGATCCAAACCCACTGATTTAAAAGCTTTCCGCCCTTTCATTTGCCTCATTAATGAGGTTAAATCTATCGCCGTTATGTCGTGGGGCTAGATTATTAAGGATTACACGTCATTAATGTCCATCGTGTGGAAAGACACGTGTTGGATGTATCACTTCTGCGTTGTTCAGTTCTACCCGATGACGTTGTTCTCTAACAGATATCTTCCAAGCACCCTCGAGTCTGCAGGTCTTTTTTTGCAGTGTGAAACATAAAGTTGCTTTGAAAAGTGAAACTATGATAGAGCATGTTAAAAGCATTTTTTCAGACACAGTTGACAACACGAAATTTTCCATTAGCTCAATTTTACTTCAACATTTCCTGCATGATTACTAGGATGCATTGGAACCATCATTTTGAGGCACATTTTTGGGGCTGTATTTACTAATTTTCTAGCAATTTAAGCGCTGAATTTGGGCAGTTAAATTTTCATGTTAATGTTTTTTGAGCACCTCAAATGTCGGAAATGCTGATTTGATTTAAAAATACGAAAATAACCATGCCCTACGATATCAGGAATTCAAACTCCTGGAGAAATTGCAGTATACTAAAATCTGTTGTAGTTTCTGTCCTAAAATTTGCATAAGTACCGGGTGTCCCAAAATGGTGTATTATTGTTTGATTGCTTAAATGTCCATAACCAATGAACAGATTTTCAAACACTTTGTTTTATTTGATTTCCCAATGGCTAAATTGTATTGTAAGATATTGGTTGTGGTTTTACCAGTTTTTGAAAATTTGTTCATCGGTTATGGACGTATACGCAATCATGTGCTATTCACACTCGAAATTTGCAAAAATTAATGCTGGAAATATATAAATGCCTCAATTCGGAAAATCCATCTTTTATGTGGAATATCTTCCAGGCAAAAGATGTAGCCTATAACCTAAGGACTAAAAATCTTCTACGGTTACCAAGCACCAACACCTTGTCATATGGAAATGATTCATTATCTTTCAGGGGGGCCATCCTTTGGAACACTTTGTCTGATTCAATAAAAAGCCTGGCAACCAGTGCTAGCTTTAAGAGATCAATTAAAGAGTGGAAGGGTGACAGTTGCTCATGCAAAATATGTAGATAAAGAGTCCGTGGGAATTTCACCAGAAATATTTCTGTATTATAATCATGTATTTATCTATTCATTGTAATTAGTATTCCTTTTTGTGTAAATAGTTGGTCTTAATTAGTTCAATTTTGAACTATCAGTTTTTTTTTAACCAACTGTAAATAATGTTATAATAATAATAATAATAATAATAAAACGATAATACATCATTTTGGGACACCCAGTACATTCGTACATATGCACATTTTTATTTGATAATACAGGTTTAAAATGGCTACAATACTGTAGATATGGACATGGTGATATGGACTCGCCAATGTAACGATCAATTGGTCACTTAGGCAGTCAATCAAACAATCAATCAATCAATCAATCATTCGTTCAATCACTCTATTCTTTATTGAGCCAAATTGTAATGTGAGCTTATTCCTAATTTCAGATGCTACTCAGCAGTTGGACGACAAGGAGGAGAGCAGCTAATATCAATCGGTAATGGATGTGTACATACAAGAACTGTAATGCATGAACTGATGCACTCTATTGGGTTTTTTCATGAAAACAGCAGAAATGATAGAGATTACTTCGTCAAAGTTTTATGGTGGAATATTCAGCATGGTAAGATTTTGTAATTTGCTTTCATATATTGAAAATTGAATTCAACGATTTGAAGGTGTTGTGGCGCAGTGGTGTAATCCTCTGACTTTGCAGCCAGAACAATCAGCTGGACAGGGTTCGATACCCGGTAGAGCCTGACATTTGAGCGTCATGACAAGAAGTCGCGGACTCTATTAGGTCTTCTCTACTTCTGCGTTCCTAGCGCTTGGCGCTAAAAACGCAACTTCACCTTCACTAACTTGGATGCTGCTATAGAAATATTTGACTCCTCGGAACATGCGACAGTTTTCTCCTTCCTGTGACAGAAACAAATGAGAGCGACAAAAAGAAACTGGAAATCAATTTGTCCCCACGGAGATTTTATTTGAAAAACAGGATTAGTTTGTAACAGTTTATGTCAAAATGCGAAATATCAAAATTCTTCATGCAAAAAAGGCGACTTTGTTTTTCTAGATCATGTAAAACAAGTAAAAATTTTCCGACTGACCGTTCTGTCACATCTGGTGCTTTTTCATTCTACTTTGGAGAACCTATGCATTGACATTTCTTCACTTGTCCCAATCAGAAATGCAAGAAATTCATCTGTTTACCCCAATTCATAAATCTATTTTCGCAGCTGAAGGATTACAGTTTTGAAATTCCTGAAAGTTCTTTAGCAAAATGCAATAGATTCATATCAACTTTGTCCTAAACGTGCGGAACCTTCTTATTTTGTATATATTATATCATAGTTCGCTTTGCTTTCAGGTGCCGAAAAGAACTTTGCAACATACACTCACGGAGTCCAGGACACATTGCGTATGCCTTACGACAAACATTCATTGATGCATTACGGAAACAAGGAATTCACTAAAAACTATGCAGATACACTTCAAGATATAGAAAACCCCGATGAATCATTGGGAGGGCGAACGTTGAGCAAAATTGACACTAAACAGATTTTGATGCTGTATAAATGCAAGAAACCAAGATACAAGGTCAGACAAGGTAAGTCTATATTGCTGACATTTTTAATGCTACCAGATGATTCAGAAATAATGCAGGCCCTTTGAAAGGTTACTGCTCCTTAAATGTCAAAACAAAAATATTCTGCAAAATAAGTTTGAATAGTCAACATGTTCAATTATTTGTAGAATTTTTCTTGGCTGAAATCGGTTTCTCAGTTCAGATTTACAGGGGATTTTCTCGAGCAAGTCCCTTCGAGAAACCTTAAAAGCATGCTAAACTAACGATCAAATTTTCCTAATATTTCTACCCTACAGCAATGATTTGAACAAGATTCCACAGTCCACACGTACTATCCTCTTGGGAGGATGAAAAAGTCTACTTAGGAGACATTCCTGTAAGTTCTGACAGAGAATTAAGCAAAAGTACCCAGCTCTAAATTTACAAGAAACATAGCACTAAATTGCAACAGTTTGAAACGAATCATTTCAAAATTTTCGGATATACAAGAAACGGTTTATTTTCTTCACAGATAAATGCAAAGACAAATTGAAAACTGGATGTATGCTGTTTTCAGTTTATCCACATTTGTGCAACTTTCATGTTCGCTACATCCTTCGAAATTGTCAACGGACTTGCAGAGTTTGTGGTAAGTGAAAGTGCTTTCCTAGTTTTCTTAAGTTGATTTCAGGGGAACTTGTTCTTTCAGACGATGCGATGGAATATTCATATCTGACTAACCACAAAAAATGGTGCAATAGACGTATTGCAGATATCAAAATTTTGACCCATGGATGTGAAGATATCAATTTTCTAATGATAGCCTTTACATTTTATTTAAATCATTCATGTTTTATGTCATGAAGTAGGCCGGTGCAGGAAAATCAGAGAGATTTCTGACACACAGGCCTATCGAACCTACGTTCTCATTAGAGTTTGTTAGAGCTTTGTATACTTGAAACAGCTATTTAATGGATATTAACCATGACTAAGCACTGAACTGATATTTTACCTTACTACTCCAAAAACTAGAGACAGTTTTGGCAGACTTCTGTTCTTGTCGAAACCCAAACAAATTAAGCCTTTATTTAATTATCCAAAACCTAAATCGTATTGCAAATAGAAACGTTTTTAGCTTTGGACAAAATGATTGATATTTTCTCAACTATTTGACGAGAGATGATCCTGTTCTATATAAATCTACACTTTTGACACAAAATATTCAACTTTGAGGGTCCAGTTTCAGATAGATATATTCAAGGTTTATCGTTTTAATTTGCTCCATGTCTGATACACGCTTAATTAACTTTAATTGATTTTCACATTTCGATGAATCTAATAGCTTCTTTTAATCTTTTTTTGCAGAGGTAGAGCATTTCTCAAACTCAAACTGAATGCAAATCAGAGCTTTGTAACGAGCAAGAAAGGCTACTTGGCAAAATCTGTAAGTTGCAAAGAGATCAGCTCAACCGAGGCAATCAAATTAAAAGGGCTTCAGCGTTCTTTAATCAACAAAGAAGAGCTCAGTAAATTTGGAAAAGTGAGGTTAAAACGTTTCAGCAGCAAGGAAATGTGAACTAGAATATCTTTCCATTTCTATAATCTTGGCCTGATATACTGATATGAAAACCTTCTTCCAAGAGACAGTTTGGAAAGGACAATGCTCAGACGTGAAGACTATACAATACCATGGGACTGATGGCGGTAATGTTTTCTCCTGTAACCATTTTATAGCTAGTTTGGGGTAGTGATGCAGTTACATGATTGAAAACTCATAAAGCTACTTTTAAAGGGGCTGGGTCACGTAAAGTAAACAAACTCCTTTCGAAGCGACGATTTTGCAGTTGTTCGACAGGGCATATCAGACAGATTTTCCACTATTTTTCTTAAAATGAAAGTGCCATTTTGAAGATGAACTCTTGAACATCAAAGAGAAACAATCGAAACAACCATATGTTGTAAGATTGCAAAGATATTGGTGGATTTTTAGTAGTAACTTTATTGTGGATTCACCCCATCCACCAAAATCTGTGCGGAATACAATGGCAACGTGTGGGCAACAATATAGATTATAGAGATAACAGGTTTGTTTACGGTTGCGTGACCCAGCCCCTTTAAAGAGCCACTATCGCCCAGGTTCCATTGCGGGCTCACTGCAATTTCGGACTGTTTGAAAATCAAATTTGGCCAGAGCAAATGATACGCAGTTGCTGAACTGATGTAGAAAGATCAATTAAAGTCGAATTTTCTACGCTTGAACTACTGCAGTGAACAAGGACAGATTTTGTAACACAATAGCACGAGATGCTTTTATCGACAACTGAATTCAAAGCAATTAGCGACTGTAGACAAAGGAAATTCTCGCAACCATAAATTCAAAACAAACAAAGCCGTAAAAGTTTCTCTGAAACCCAAGTAGCTAGCGCGCTCGTTGTGCATTCCAGAAATTGTTTTCAAGAGCAAATATGAGCACGTATCGAAAGAAGAAGGATATATCTGCACATCTACCCCGAGCATTTATTTCTTTGGTTCAGAAGCTGAGCGGTAAATGCTTTCATTTGACCCAAGAAAGAAGAGATTTGAATCGCCTCCCAATCGCCTTTTGAACCAAATAAATTAAATGCCCGTGGCAGATGTGTAGATATATCCTTCTTCTTTCGATCTGTGCTTATGTTTACTCTTGAAAACAATGTCTGGAATGCACAACGAGCGAGTTAGCTACCTGGGTTTTAGAGAAACATTTGCGGCTTTGCTTGTTTTGATTATCTGGTTGAGAGAATTTCCCTTGTCTGCGATCGATAATTGCTTTGAATTGAGGTGTCAATCAAAAGCAATTCGTGCTATTGTCTTGCCAAATCTGTCCTTGTCACTACAGTGTGGTTCGATAGTTTCCACTTAGGCCAAACTGCACTTTCAGACAGGCTAAAAATTGCAGCTTGCCCGCAAAGGACACTTGGTGGTAATGGCTCTTTAATAGCTTTGTAACATCGTTATTGAGCTCAACATTGTTGTTTCACCTGGAACCATAGTATAATGGCATGCGTTTTTGTTATGTGTAGGAATTTTTGTGTTTTTGTATCGTGGGAAATATCATTGTGAAATTGCTAGAAATAGTTATTGTTATAAATTATAATATGCTTTGTAAGTCAAAATCTCTTCTTGTTTCGTGTAAACAAGCAATTTTAGCAGCAGATTTGGGCCTTAAGATTTCTTGAAATCTGGATTGAGAATTTCGGCTCGAATGAGAAGCCAATATTCTGCCTATGACATTCACAGTAGGTCATTCATTCCCATGCCAGGGTAAAAGATTTGAAAAGCCTCGTCGTGCAGATCTGCTACTAAAATCTTTTCTAGAATGTCATTTCTGTAATTAATATCTGTTTTTTGTGTAGATCTGTTGCTCATAGCCTGTAGCATTTATCTTAAGATGAATTCACACTTGATTTTATCTTGTGGGGTGAGTTGGCCAAGTGGCTTATAAAGTTTCTGCTAGGTGACTGAAGTTAAGCTCGGTCGTGCGAGGTCAAAGTTTGGATGGGTGACCTTCTAGATGCCTGACCAAGCAACTCACTTCGCTGTCTATCGGAAGGACGTTAAACTAGGGGTACGATGCCTGGATGCAGCATGTATAGTAGGCCTAAATTAACTTTAGATAGCTATAAATCTGGCTGGCTTACCTTGAATAAAGTAATGAATGAATAAATGAATGAATGAACGAATGAATGAATGAATGAATGAATGAATGAATGAATGAATGAATGAATGAATGAATGAATGAATGAATGAATGGCTTGATTTTGTCATCCGGCACATGCAGCAAGTTTATCAATCCAACTTTGTCGTCGAGCACGAAATTTAGAGTATGAATTCAGCTTTTTTGATTGTAAATAACATCTTTTATCCCCATTCACACCCACAAGTTAAACTAACGTAAACTAAACCAGATGGGTTCTGATTGGTCAATGCAACAAATCTAATGCGTTTGATTGGTTGAGATTTAACATGGTTTAGACAAAACTAGTTTAACTCTGTCAGCATGAATGGGATATTTAGCCTTGACCGTTTGGCCGCAAATAGAATATATTATTAGTCTAGACAACATATAATTTTGAGGTGAACAAACAACTGTCATTGGGTTACCACAAATACGTACATGACCCACTTTTGGCTCAAAATTTTAGGTATGGTCCTTCAATTCCTAACAATCATAAATACTCCCTCCAATTTAGCCCTTTTCTCTGCCAAAAATTCGCAGTTGGCAACTAAGGGCCTAATTATATGAGGCGAGCTGGCTCGGTAAACGGGCTAGCTTGGCAAACGAGCCAGCTCAGTTTCCTGGTCTATTCCACATAAAATTTCAGTTGCTATTACTTGGAAGTGAGCCAGCCCGGTAAGCGAGCTGGCTCACTTCGATGCAAGCGGGCTGGCTCGCTAAACGGGCTGGCTCGTCTCCATGTAATTGCATCAAACCGAGCCAGCCCGGTAAGCGGGCTGAAAATGCACAATGGAGCATGCTTAGTTTTCCTTCATAATAGTGTCACGTCTCTTTTCACATATAATACCAATCTAAATCGCATCTCGGCAAACGAGCCGGCCCGTCTACCGGGCCAGCCCGCTTCCATATAATCAGGCCCTACCTTCTATCTCGGCAAACGAGCCATCCCGTTTGCGGAGCTAGCCCGCCTCCATATAATCAGGCCCTAAGTAAGATTCCATGGAAAATTGATCCCGATGGTAACCTGAAGAGGTTAATGATGGTTGGCATTTACGATGCTTTATGTTTGGTAATTAATTATGTATGTTTAATAAATTTGTATTTGTAGCTAGTGTATATTGAATTTTTGAGATATATTTGTATGTATATGTACATTTACGTAAATGAAACAGAATATGTGGTTATTTATACACCCTTAGAAATATCAATGATATTATCTGACTTATCCCTGCTGTTTCATCATCAACCGATATTGCTAGAAAATTCAAAGCAGGAACTTTGCTGAGAATGTATATTTCATATATTTCATATTTTCATATTTAATTCTTTTAAGGAGGGTTGCCCTTCAACAAGTTGATTTTCAAGGGGCCCTCCGATAAAAACGTTAATTACAATATAATAAAAAAGGGAAAAAGCTATTAATTAAATCAAACTATAAAACCTTATTTACAATATCTAAAACATATGTACAATAATGTTCAAAATTTACAATAAAAGCAAAAGGAAAAATGCCTGTTTTTAGATGGTTTTTTTGAAACTATACAGAGAGGTTGCCTGCTTTGACTTGGCTGACAGGCTATTCCATAGTTTAGCGCCTCTATAAGAGAAACATTTCTGGCCATTAGTTGACCTTTTCATCGGTAACCTCAAGTCGGTCCCTGAGTTACGAAGACTGTTACCTATTACTGTATGTAAGCCTATTACCTCATTTTTTGGTGAAAAATGAGCACTTTCGAATAGAGTAAATTTTGAAAACAAAGTTTTGTCCATAGCCTTACTTTTTAGTGAGAAATTAGCTCTTTCGAATAGAGCTGATTTTGATAAAAATAGGTTAGTACATAGCCTTACTTTTTAGTGAGAAATGAACACTTTCGAATAGAGTCAATTTCGAGATCAAAGGTTAGTCCATAGCCTTACTTTTTGGTGAGAAATTAGTTCTTTCGAATAGAGTTGATTTTGAGAAAAAAGGTTAGTACATAGCCCTACTTTTTAGTGAGAAATGAACACTTTCGAAGAGAGTCAATTTTGACGAAAAGATGAACCTAAAGCCTAGACTTGCTCCAAGTCTATTCAGTGGACTATCAGCATTCTCAGCAGCTTACGCCCCCGCAGGAGTAATTGTATTATGCTGATAGTCCACTGAATAGACTTGGAGAAAGTCTACCTGAAGCCTTACCTTTTCATGAGAAATAGGCACTTTTGAAAACAGTCAATTTTGACAACAAAGTTTGCCCATAGCCTTTCTTTCTGTTGAGCAATAAGCACTTTCGAAAAGAGTCGACTTTTACAACAAAGGTAAGCCTACTGCCCTACTTTATACTACCGTAATGAAAAAGAAGCACTTATGAAAAGCAATTTTTGACAAAAGGGGTAAGCCTATAGCCTTGCTCTTTAGCGAAACATGCGCACTTTCGAAAAGAATCTATACTGACCGAAAGGGTGAGCTATGGCCTCACTTTTTGGTGAAAAATTAAGCACTTCGAAAAAGTCAACTTTGGGTTGAAAGGTACACCTCTAGCCTTACATTTTGGTGAACAAATAAGCACTTTTGAAATTAGTCGATTATTTTGCATGAAGAGTAAGCCTATAGCCTTATTGCATGACGAAAATTAAGCGCATTCAAAAAGATTTTTGGATGCATTTTTGGAAAAGAGTATCGAAGCATTTTTAGAAAAGAGTATATTTTGACAAAAAAAGGTAATCCTGTAGCCTTGCTTTTTAATGAAAAACGAGCACTTTCGGAAGGAGTCGGTTTTTGTAAACAAGCTTACCTTTGGTGAAGGAATGAGCACTTTTGAAATGAGTGAATTTTAGCCAAAAGGTAAGCTTATGTCCTTATCTCTTAGGGAAAATAAGTACTTTCGAAAAGACTCAACTTTGACACTAAAGCTAAGCCCATAGTCTTACTTTTTGGTGAAAAAATGAGCACTTTTGAAATGGGTTGGTTTTGACCAAAAAGTAAGCATGTTGCTAGGCTGATTACAATTTCGTAGTTGTCGCTATTGTGGCTATTGATAGACTCGTCGCCGTGCGCTTGTAGAATCGGAATAGCTCCGTACTGTGGCGTTGGAGCTTCTATCATTATTGTGTACATTCGAACAGACCACAAATCCACAAAATGTTTCAAGATATCGTTCGATTCGGATTCTTTTTCAAAATAGCTACAAGATCTATTGGGCCTAAATCACCTGCTACTTTTTTCTCACGACCACCGGTCTAAAATGCCACAAAAAGCAGTTTCCTAGAACTACTATACTATAAAACTTGCTGTCGAACGTATAAGAATGTTCATTCGTGCCATAAATGCAAAAACCGCCTTCCTCTAGGCCATATTCTGATCAGCAAATGACAGCGATGAAAAGCTGTCGCCGATTGACACTTTGTCCGGTTTTGTAGCTCTAGGGAAATGAGGCCCTCAGCGGAGCGACAGCAACAACGACAATTCAACTCAAAGGGATGAGCGTATCACTGGAGTAACCTCGCTACATAAAGGACCCTCTAGTTACTCTCATCTAATTGAGTTGAATTGTTGTTGTTGTTTTGTTGTCACCCCACTGTTGACCGAAGTGCCAAGTCAAAGAGCTCAGGGAAACGAGAGAATCCAGGTAATAGAATTATCACTTGAGATGTCAGTCAACAGCAGCAGGTTTTATTTCCTACAGAATCTGGTCATGTTGAGTTGCAGCCACGAAGCAAAGACACCACACATGTTCTCGGAGCAAACCCCTGCCTGGATAAAAGATCACATTTATTTCAACGATAATTGAAAACTAGCTTTCAGCGGACATTTTTCTTTTTGAAAGGCAAATGTATCTTTGTAAGCTTCTTTGACCACCTACCGGGTTTCTCAAAATGTATACGGATTTGGTTGACTCCAGCGCTGTGAATTTAGCTTCAATCAAAGTTTAATCACTCTGAAAATGTTCCTCGGTATTTAACTTGAGCATAGATATCTCGTTTGTTGGCATTGGTACTTTGAGAGCAGACATATTATTCTGGAAAGCTCAAATTTACCTCTTCTTGCACACCAGAGTTTTTGCATTTTGGCCTAAGCAATTTCTTTAAAGGGAGTACAAAGACCAGCATGCTGTGCGCGAAATCAAGGACTTGATCTGCACAGCTTCCAGAATAACTGACTGTACGAAATTCACAAAAACAAAAACAAACGATGGCAAAGGCTGCTGGTCTTTGTACTCCCTTTAAGGCACAGCGTATACATCAACGACAGCCTTTATAGAATTTGAACAACGTTAGATCTTGTGTTATTTTGTTTTCCAGAAGTCACCCGCAAGTCATCCATTGGAAAGTTTCTTAATTTTTGATTAATTTCAGTTCTTAATTTCGATGTGCTTCATGAATTTTACTTAGGCCAAAAGGCCAAAGCTCTGGTTTGCAAGTGGACGCAAATGTGAGCTTTCAAGATTGATATTTCTGCTCTCAAAGCACCAATACCAACAAACGAGGTATCTATGTTTAAGTTAACTATCGAGGAACAATCTGCGAGGGATTAGCCATTGATTAAAGCTACATTCACATTGCTGGAATCAACCAAATCTGTATACATGGGTATTGGGACACCCGGTAGAAGAGACGATTCTCATCAATCTTCAAAAGATTTGATATCACTGAAACAACCACGTTGTGATGTCTCTCTAATGATCTGTAAATCTTGGCAAAAAATCTATTCTCACATTGGGTACAAATATCATCTTGGATTTCACATCAATATTTTGCATAACGGAATAACCAGACCCAGGACCACTAGGACCGGACCATAACGGACCAGACCCTAGGGGAATGCCCTACCCTCGCTTTGACGTTGGATTAGCCTGCGTGCAGACCCGAATATCCTGATAGGAAGTCTGTCACCGAATGGAGGGGAATTTCACTAAAAAAAATCTCGTACACGAAGTCCTTCTGTTCTGAAAAAATCTCGTACACTTTTGCAAATGAGTTACCCTCGAATTCACATATGTTCTGCGACACACTCAGGCGAGTGTGCTAAATTAACGTGGCTGGCATCGCATCACGACGTCATTGCAACAACTTGAATCACCAAGAGGCAGAGAGGTAAAATATTTAGGCCATGTAGTTAATTGCTTAGTCTTAGGGCCAGTGGGCAATGGCTTGAGGCTGGATCAAAGTTTGCCTGCTGATTAGACGATTTAATATACCATGCATTATTGCGTTTGTTGTGGCATCCAGAAGGTAGAATTTACTCACAGCAGTGACTGTCTTATCTTACTTTGGAGCGAAACATCTGTCTTGGCCGCTATTGCAAACAAACGCTGGAAGGAAAGTAATGGGTATTCCCCTAAGGTCTGGTCCGTTAGGGTCCGGTCCTACTGGTCCTGGGTCTGGTTATTCCGTTATGCCTCAATCTTTTTGATTACAAAGTACTTTGTAATCTAAGAGGGGGCGGCTCCAGGTCAGTAAGAAAGAAAGAAAGAAAGAAAGAAAGAAAGAAAGTCCGTCACGCTCGTTAAAGCAATTGATTAACGTTTTATCTCTGCTAATTGGCACTGAAATAAAGAAAGCGCACATAAAGCGCATACAAGACAGAAGTTTCCCGCGATCCTATAGCAACATTTGACGTCGGCTTATTTCATGTTAGACAGATTTGACACCATAAGATGGATAAATCACCACGATGTTTACCCTGGCACAACAACAAATTTACCCAGAATTGGCACGTTCTTGACTTCATTAGCAGCTTAATTATGTTGAAACAATCGTTTTCTAGAACGAACGCATCATTAGCCACTTATTGATAGTATTCATTATGCAAATAAGTCAAGTTTAGAGGATGATGTAACCGGCGGCCTGCACAGAGGCTAGCATTCGCAGCATCACCGAAGGTAGAAGGACCCCCCTCCTACACAGCTACAGATGCAAACGTCGCAGGTGAAGTTGAGAGGAAAGGTGCAGAATTACAGCAAACAATGGCGCATTGACTGGGGGAAGGCACGTGGTCACACTGAACCAAAAGATCTCCATGCATATGATTCTGCACAGAGGTTATCTTCGTGACTGCTTGCCTCAAATTAGAAGCCCGCGAATAGAAACATTCTGCAGGGTTCCGCATAAGCAATTTTGCGTTATCGTAAATCTCACATGACATCTAATTTGAGACAGATGCACCAATAGTTTCATGCACGAACTAAGCAAACTGGGGGTAATGACTTTTGATTTTTTGCGTATCATCCTCGTTTGACATAAAGATCAAAATATTGCTTTCAAACGATTCCTGTCCTTATACAAGGCGCTTGATTTTCTATTGAAGGCAACTTTAGCAGCAACACTCATCTCTCTGACTGTAGCAGCATCAATGATCATTTGGGCTTATGGAGAAATCAATATTCAGTTTTCTTATGCTTGCTTAGCTCAGGTCGTACTTTGTAATCATCCAAAAGGATCTTATGTTTCTGTCAGCGGTGTGAGTTTCATCTTTAACCTATACCTAACCACAAGTCAGAAGTGGATTTCGACAGATTCAAAGTTCGTTTGGCAATGAAATATCATGTTTGTTTTTCAGATTAACAACCCGTCTTGATAATGAATTGCCTTTAGAATTGCGAAAGTTTGATCTTGTGTCTAAATCTCTGCTTTCAAATTGAACAAAATCAAACGTTCTCGGTGTTGTAAGAAGAGAAAGGGCAACACAGTATGTAAAGAGCAGGACCGTCGAGAAGGGGGGTTGGAGGGGGAAAAGGGGCCGGGGCCCGGACCTCGAAAGGGCCCGTAAAAACATCGTTTGACAAAAATTAGTTATTGCTGTAAAATATCTTTACAGCAAATTTTATGGCCATCTACCTGCCTTAAAGCATAGACATAAGAAAATAGGTTTCTCATGTGGCTATTTTTAAAAGTTTTGGAACGTCTAAACAATTTTTTCTAAACTAGCTTTCTTAAAAAGAGCGTTTCCCTCATTCTCCGAGAGTCTGAAGGGCGTGGTCCCGGTCCCAAAGCCCCCCTTTAGGCCCAATCCAAAGAATCGGTCCAGGGCCCGAGCTGGCTCTCGACGGCTCTGGTAAAGAGCATTATATATAGTCGAGCTGCATCCATAAGTCATAGATATTTCATAATTGCATGTCCATTTTGCAAGTCTTTTCCTAGTAAAGTTGAAATTGTATCTTCAAATCAGCGACTTGTGCCCAGTGACGTCATCACGCGCAAAGATCTGGGAGCGAGTGATGACATCACTACGCACAAGTTGCTTACGTAATATTGCAAGGAAAAAATGCAAAATGGTTGCATAAAATACGTTAAACCATCCATAACAGTAGAACCTTTCATTATATCATCAATTATACCAACTCTGGAATTGTCTTTTAAAGTAATTCAACGGAGTTCAAAGCAATTTAGCTAGGGGGACTGGGTCAGATTAAATATAATTTATTGTATTTTACGTTCTTGATCGATGAAAAGAACATAGTGGCTCCTGCCGTTCTTTTGCGCTATGTTTAGAACATGTCACTATATCTTCGTTCATTTTTAACACGATTTAAACAATTTTGTGTGGTTCTCTTACAAAGTCCGCTGCAATTTCAGAACTCCTTTCAATTATAAAAAATCTGATAAATTTGACATGAATCTTGAAATTAGAAATTGTTTTAATTATATTCTCAGTATCTGTTCCATAATATCTTTGGTTCCATAAGTCATAAAAGTCATCGATATTCATAATTACAAAACTCGACAGTTTCAAAGCAATTTTGTACAGTTCTCTTACAAAGTCCTCTACAAGTTTAGAACTCTCTCATCAGTTTCACAAATTCTTATCAATCTTAAATCTTGAAACTAGAAATCGTTTTAATTAGATTGTAAGTATCTTTACCATGATTCATAACAGTCGTCTAGCCCATCAATAGCCGATAAGAAGCTTTGAGTCATAATTTCACTTGGGTTTTTAATTATAAATGAACAGTCATTTTGACAATAATGAAAAACGATTTGCTGTTAGGGAATAGACTTTCGGCAGGAATCCTCTTCTTCGCTACAGGAAGAACCCTTCTGCCAAGACCGGTCCGCTCCTCATGTGAATCTTTGAAAATGTGCTGTATGTGATATCGGCTATATGTACTAAAATAGCAATGAATGGTAAATGCTAAATGATTTGATGAATACTTCCAAACTGCATACACGTACTTTGTTTTATAAGAAACTAAGAGTTTGGGCCAGTACTGAAAGTTTCTTAAAATTATCAGATTTTGAGTACTCAGAGTTTCATAGTTATGTTTATATGCACTAACAGTTAATCTTTCTTGAAGCTATCTGTGTCGGCCTCCTCAGCCTCCTGTGCTTCGAATTGAAAGGACTGCTCAGTCTAAACATTTTACCGACCAGATGGTGTAGGAATGCTCGCAGCTATAGCCGCTCGGCCACTGACCGCAAATATGGTGACCCGCGGACTATCTGAGGTGACCCGCCGATTACATGACCTGCTGACCTGTGGATTACAGTTGTCGCATTTCAAAACAAGGTTTTTAGAGCCTTTTCAGTGTTTAGACATTACTCAAGCACTTTACGAGTAATATGATACAGGAAATAAGTGAAACTAAAATAAAAATATATCAAGGATTTCCTTTATCAAAATAAATAGTTTCTTAACTCATATTTTAAAAGTACTAGAGTTTCTTAATTTTTTGGCGATCTGAGAGTTGAGTTTCTTATACTGGGTGCGTCAAAATAGACTATGCACGTTTGGCAGGCCACAATAAATCGTATACTGAACCGATTTTGAAGATTTATGACTTAATTGCTAGCAGAAAGCCTGAATTAGATTCTAGGACATTTTGCAAATTTTTCCGTTATCAGTTTTTAGAGCCAGAAGCGAGTTTCTTAAAATGTTCGTTTTCGAAAAAATTGAAAACGATCAAAAAACGTCGATCAAATTTTGAAAGATTCAACATGAATGAACAAAGAGAAAACGTTTTCAGGGGGATTTGGGGGTTTAATACGAATTCTCGTACAGCAGATTACAATTGGTCGATTTTTAAATCCCAAATCACTACGAACAAGTTCTCTCTTTGTCCATTCATGTCGATTCTTTGGAAAACTTGATCGATGTTTTTTTATCGTTTTCAGTCTTTTTCGAAAACTAAAATTTTAGAAAACTCCCTTCTAGCTCTAAAAGCTGAAAAGGAAAAAAATTGCAAAACATCCCAGTATCTAATTCAGGCTCTCTGCTAACGATTAAGTTATAAATCTTCAAAATCGGTCCAGTGTACAATTTAATGTGGCCTGCCAAACGTGCATAGTTTATTTTGGCGCACCCGGTAGGCAGTTTCTTATAAAAAAAATACGTGTATCATTGGAAAGAAAAAAGATTGTATTTTCAGATGGTATACATTACATTTGCTAAAATCTTATCATGTTTTTAAGGTTCTCAATTAAAGTTGGGTTGTGTTTTTTCTGAGACATCCTGTGTGCTAAGAAAAATGCTTGAGCGATAGACTGATAGAATTTGATTATGACAACTTTAGGGCTAAACTGCTAGCAGATTTCATCAAGGATTTACGCTTGCTTAGAAGGATTTTGAGACGAAAATTGCCTTTCAATAGAATCGCTGGGAATCTGAGATGCACAAGACTGATTTTGGCAAAGTAAACTTTCTTATCTACGTTCATATGTTAGGTACACAGGTATTATCAATCTAAATGAATCTAAAAAGGTATTCGAGAGCAACAGAATTGCTAACGTCTACAATTTTTTTGACTCGCCTGGTACAGTCTTGTTGGCAAGACATAGATACATGTATTTCTTACAAGAAACTAAAGATTTGGGCCAGTACTGAAAGTTTCTTAAAATTATCAGATTTCGATTACTCAGAGTTTCTTACAAGTTTCTTAGAGGTTCCATAACAATCTCCATGTTCACTACATGTGCCCTCGTGAACATTTCAAAACAAGGTTTTTTAAGCCTTTCCAATGGTTAGACATTACTCAACTACCTAACGAGTAACATGATATACGAATTGTAAAAATAAATTTAAAATGTGTTAAGGATTTCCTTTATCAAAATGAATAGTTTCTTAACTTACATTTTCCCAGTACTAGAGTTTCTTAATTTTTTGGCGATCTGAGAGTTGAGTTTCTTATGGGCAGTTTCTTTAAATAAAATGCGTGTACCAATGACTTTTTAACGGATCAGCTTTTCGTCAATCTATGCAATTTTATCATTCATGCAAGATCTTACAGTAATTCTGAAAAAGGGACAGATGACTTATTTAAGTACTCTGTCTCTAGATTCTGGTTGACAGCTTTGAAGGCCCAAAATCGGCTACTTGACTGGAGGATGATTCAACGTTCTGGTGGTTTCAGTAACAAAGCAATGGCGAAGAAGGTTTAAGACAACTATGCGCTGTTTCATATAATATCTTGGAGTTGTTATCTCGACTTTATTAAATTTTCAAATTTAAACAAATGCAAGCCGTCTGAAATTCTTAGGCTATCTATTTTTGTCCGCCTACCTGGAGACTGTTTTAATAAAATTTCTTCAAGAAAATGAGCCGATTCGATTCGATCATTTCTTGCAAAAACCACACATTAAATTCTAAATTGGATTCATGGTTCTTTGACGTAAAGATAGTGGGTATCAGGGACCACGCAGCGGTTTCAAAAAGTAGAGGTGCTGAACGGCGAGCGAAGCGAGCTAAAATGGGGGTCTGGGGGCTCGCTCCCGGAAAATTGTTGAGACCATGCCCTTTGGAACGTCGGAAAACGCCCTTTCCAATAAAAGACTTGACTATTTACGTCCATATTTATACAGTGAGTTTGGTTCAAAAAGATTTCAATTACTATGAAAAGAGACATATCGTTACATATTCTCGGGTATAAGTCCGAGAAGAACGAGTAGCTGAGAAGGAGAAAAGATCCAAAACGTGAGGTATCGAGGAGGATGTCTTTACAATGCTGTTTCGAGGCGCATGTAAATTTAGACCTCATTTACACCCACTAAATAGAACTCAAGGGGAGGGGGGTAGTTGACACACTTTAGTACAAGGATCTGCCCCTGAGTGAGTTTTGATTTGAAAGGTTGAGTCTTGAAAACAAAGGATTTGGCTCAGTCCAAAGGACAAAGCGATTTACGTCTCTAAAGAATACATTTCCCACCTCTGTGCAATCGATCAAACCAAAATGAACAGAGGGCAAAACATTAAGGTCGGGCGGCTGTGCTGAAAATGTGAAATCTACCCCATTTTGGATGCTGAAATCTATTTGTCTTGACCAGTCCTGCCTCTTTTGGTTTACAAAATTCCTCCTTGCTCATGGGACTGCAATTGAATGAACTTCAAGAAATTAACGAAAGACAAAACAAAGATCGCAATGCAGCCGATTGCCAAAAGAGCCTTTAACTGCAATGCAGAAGCAATGCTTTTAACAACCGCGCCAAATCGTTGCAAGCAGACAGAGACGTAGGAACCGGGGGGGGGGGGCACTTGGGGCATGTATCCCCACCCCAAGATTTTGCAATAAACAAAGAAGTGCCCTTTTAATTTCCAGGTGAAAAAGTGCCCTTGAAGTGTCGTGCCCCCTCAAGTTGGAGATGCTTCCTACATCCCTGCAAGCAGACAGCAAATTAATCGGGGCATTTACCGCATTTTTTTTGCTCGATTGCTACCAAACTTTAGCCCTATAGAGGTGTTGGGCTATCTAACACGTCTTGTTTGGGTTGTTGCCCCCCCCCCTACCTACCTAACTCTTGACTTGCAACAGATAGAGCAACAAGATTTGGTGTACTAATAGCCCCAGGCATGTACTTTATGAGAATCTAAATATCAACCTAAAATTAGCCGTCATTATTGCATGCATCAGAAATTTTATATGTACGATCAAGTGGCCAAATAGGCCAAAATCAGTAAAAAAGCAATAAAATTTGAATCGGAGCACCATTTCCATCCAAACATGAGAATTATGATAAATTACATCAAATAACGCTACCCAGCAAAAGATATTTGCAAAATATTGCAATCTTGCTATTTTTCTCACGAAAATTAATATTTGAGAATTAGCGATGTCGACAGAGTCAGCCCCCGAAAACTTTTCCCTCTCCCTCATTTGTCAAAGTATTTTTATGAAACTTATTGAGTCGTTGCACAATGAGTATTAGCAAAAAGTCAGAGAATTTCCGGGCCATAGTTGTATTCCTGGCAGAGTTATAACGAAAAGCCTACTAGAAGAGGCAAATCCCCCCCCCCCCCAACTAATATAGGCTTAATCGATCGAGCATGTACTGAGCATGACTTGATGCTTGATAACGATTTCGTCTAAATTCTACTGCCAGAGGGTGTCGGGATTTTGCCAGACTTATGTTAACTGCTGGGACCACAAAAATGAAGTTATCAATGTATCCTGGATCTTACACAAGATATCCAAATTACTTTAAACGTGTCTTTGCTTTGAGAATTATAACTGTTTCATATGGAAAAGATATCGCTTATGAATAGCGTTTTGTTCCAAGTTTTTCGTTGAACAGTGACAAGAAGTTAGCGTAAGTGTATTTGGATTAAGAGATCTCTTAGATTATCTGCGAAGCTTAGGATAAAGTTTAAGTCGGATTGGCGTTCTTTGATCCAGGTGCAGCAATTCATCAATTTTCCTTCAAGTAGATTGTTATAATTTCTGTGGACGTTGTAAGCACCAATAAACGAATGCTGCCGAATTTTTGGTAGACATTTACACCAAATCACTGATACGAGGTATTAAGTGGCATAAATATGATTTATTTCTGCAAGTTATCTCTGCTGTTGTTTACATCACAAGTTTGATATGTTACGAAAAGAGACAGAATCTAGGAACTAGTTTAGAGCGCGGCACTGTTCAAAAACCTTAGGCCGTTACGAACGTGAGTAAGCAAGAATCGCTGCCGAGGCAAAAGTGCAGAGATACTGTCCGCTTGTTTGGATGTTCTATGATAGAGCTTTGAATCATAGAATAAATCATATTCAAGAAAGGGCATTACGCATTGCATAAAAAGATTACGAGAATGATTTCGGTTTTCTCCTGGAGCAATCTAAATCGGTGCCAATCCATGTAAGAAACCTACAGTTGCTCATGACTGAAATTAATAAAACAAAAGGCGGTCTGAATCCACCATTCATGAAGGATATTTTCATGCAACGCAATATTAGGTATTGTCTAAGGCATGGTGATGATGCTCAACTGCCAAAAGTACGAACTACGTCCTTTGGAGTTGAGTCCATTACTTACCTTGGAAATAAACTGTGGCAGCATTTACCGCAAGAAATAAAGCAATCTAACAGCCTTCCTATGTTCAAAAAGCGAATTAGATGCTGGAATGGTGGAAAATGCAACTGTAGGCTTTGCAAAGTATATATCCCGCAAGTTGGGTTTCTAACATGATGGATTTTAACTCTGATTTGTCATGTAATATATATTAATAGTTTTATTGTAAATTATGTATATTGTAAATAGTAGGCCTTAATTAGCTGTAATTTAGCTATTCATTATTTTAGCCTACTTTAAATAGATGTTTAATAATAACAATAATAATAATACTCATGAAATGAAGACGAGCAAGGTAACGAACTACATTCATTCATTTAGTAACATTTAGGCCAGGTATTGTGGTCACGATCGACAGAAATCGTGTCCACAATACCCATGGTTTAAGGCCCAAGGAAGAAAATATTAAAGGGGCTCCGTCGTCAAACAGTAAACAAATCCGTAAACTCGCACGTGTGGCCAATTATCCATTGCTCATCTATTGTTCTCTGCAGTTTGTTTGGTGGCTTTACCCAAGCCACCAAAAAGCGACCGTTAACAATCCACTTATATCCGAGCAATCGTAGATATGAAAGTTTCGTTTGTTCCTTAGTGAAGTACAATGATTAATGCCCAAACAGCAACTTTCATTTTGAAAAAAATACGAAAATCCTGAGTGATATCACCTTTCAAAAAACTGCAAAAATCATAGTTTTGTTTACATTTTGACGACGGAGCCCCTTTTAGTGTTGTCTAATGTCGGGGCCTGTTGCAGGGAGCTAAGGGGATTCAAAGTTAATCTTTCGCATATACGCACAGTTTCTGCTCTGTCACGAAAGGACTGATCTGAGAGAACAAATTACATATTGTCAAATAAGTAGACCTCGCAGCAATAGTATCTGCTGCCTGCAAAGGCTCTTGGGCAGCCAGCATACATTGCAGCTCTATTTGTAACAGTAGCCTAATATCATGCAACATGAAAATAACTCAGGTAAAATTTGCTCCACCTTTTTCAACACTTGGCACTAGATACTAGACTTTTGTGCATGAATTATCATGCAGTTTCTAATGAAGACAGTACACAGTGCACAGCGAAGGAAGGAATCTAGTGCGTCAAAATGTAGCCTGGATTTTCCTCCTCCCCTCCGCTCTGCAGTGACAGTAGAGGCTGCATGCAGGCTAGCCAAAATGATTCCCTCCAATGATGTAGCACTTCGTGTAGGCAAGCTTGCTACTTCTGTTGTCGGCTCCTGTGAAAAACTTGCGTCACAGAAAAAAGATTGATCTGAGATCGATTTTTTTCCTGTAATGTCCAATTATGATAAGCGGATTAAAGACGTTATGGAGCAACTACGAGCAACTTCTGAGGCGCTTTACACTGTATGGTCACAGAAAAAATGTGGAGCAACTTTGACTTGAAGATGATAGTGTATTGCTGCCTTAATGTCGTTCAATTCAGGTCGCTGCAGCCCCACCACATGTGGCCATTTTTCTCTTTACGTTCGTGAAAAATTGGACTATAATTGAATAAAATCTATGAAGTCTACAAAAAGCCAAACGAATGATCGCAATGTGTGCAGGTTGTAGACTCATTCCAAAAGTCTCTTGTTCGCTCCCCAAACTGACTTGTCTGTCACTAGAACAGACCCAATAACAACAACATCAACAACAACAAGCGAAAGCTAGAGGGACTTATGTAATGAGTCTTTGCCGGTTGGCCAAGAGCCTTAAAGCAGCATAGGCACTGAATCTTGAACAATCTTGAATCATGGCCGGTAAAACAAAACATTGCTCTGTCTCCAGTGCTGAAATTCGGAAGCAATCCGGGAAGCAATCTCATATCAGAAAGCACAGTGAACCTCGATGCGGAGAGGAGGCGAGCAAGAATTACTTTCCAGCACTACAAGGACGATACCAAGGGAAGCAAAATACCATGACTACCCCTTGGTCATTACATACAACAACTGCCGTCGCCACTGCTATCCTCCTCCAGAGTGCCCATTGACCCACATTGATTCGCATTGATCAAGACTTTACGCCCATGCCGTCAGGTCTGGGTTTCTTGTGGACAATATAGTTGATGTACCATTTGCCTATTTGTTGACGCAGTTGTTCACGAATGAAACACGAAATCAGGTTTATGAAAGATTATAGATGCTTTAAATTAATTTCTATAAATATATACGATATGATATACACAGTCTTCGCTAGTAGCTCAGTAAATAAGTTAAATATACTATTTTGATAAATGTAAAAAATGCTAGAAGCTACGAAGCA
Source organism: Aurelia coerulea (assembly GCA_039566865.1). Lineage (NCBI taxonomy): Eukaryota > Metazoa > Cnidaria > Scyphozoa > Semaeostomeae > Ulmaridae > Aurelia > Aurelia coerulea. Next base: position 47,301,018 of record CM076943.1, read on the forward strand.
CCCCTGGATAGGATATCTACAGTTCATGATATTATGTTCTCTGCTAAACGTTCCATCAAGGATCATTTATAAAACAACAAATTTTCATCCTGGGTATACACGGAGTTTTAAATTGTATGTTTATATTTTAATAAAAATTATCTGCCTTGCTTATAATATGATCAACAATGAGATATAAGCAGAATCATTTCGCATGTCCATGCGAAACAGATATTTGAGGCTCGCGGAATATTACATGTAATGACTGAAAGTCAGCACCTACTTTTTAACAGCATATGTTCCAAATCTTTAACTCGGCGTAAAAAGGTGGGTGTAAAGTTCAATAACCTATTTCTTCTGATTGAATGGCTTGAAACAGGGCTGGAAAAGATTTTTTAGTGCCTCCGACCGGTGAAATGCACAGGCAAGGGGCCTCCAAAAATTTTGAAAAGAATTGTCGTGAGAGTAGCTGTTTGAACAGTAAAAGGTTTAAACTGCATGAAAAATAATGCAAGCTGTTATCGTTTGTCAGCCTGTGGCAAGTTAAAACACTAACGATAATGTCTACCAAATGAAAAATATTATCAGAATGCTTTTATTTTGTACTTTGTTATCGTTATTGAACAATTTGTGCATTAGAATGGCGCAACATTACATTTTAAGAATTTGTCATTGAAGTCTAGATTATTCCACTTTGAGATGGACTTTTAAGGTAGCCTAAAATATCGAGGTAAATGTTTCATGGCTCCAAAGCCTTATTTTTTGCCGGCTGTTGTAAGTTTATGAGTTCAAGGGATGTACCAACACCTCAAGTTTTGATTAAGTATTTAGAACCATCAATTTGCTTTGTTTTATGTTTTACAATTTTCTTCGGTGTCTGTCACAACTTGCCCCATGCCCAGGCAAGTCGCAACTCTTCAATCTCAATTTTTCTCCCATCTGCGAAAAAACTGTAGCCCCACCAACAAAAAATAAATTGCATTCGGCAGCCAATGGCCAAACCTGGCAAATGGTGGTAGCACGAAGAACCTGCATGTTGCGTTTAAGGACAAACATGCTTTTTTTCCAAAATGTGTTACAACAAGCCCCGGCCTCCCCTAATATCAAAATACCCACACATTTCCTAGTTGATTAATACGATTAGCTGTTTTCAAGTAGAAATATAAGCATTGCGTTAGCATTGTCAAAGAATGCATGGACATTATTTTTGTGTTGGTCTGTAAGCTCATTTTGGAAAGAATTTAGGTATGCTGGAAGAAATTTTATGCCCAGTGGAATATAGCAACTTACAATCCTACTTGCAAGGCATTTTGGCAAGGTTTTGCAGGAAATTTTGATTCTCGCTGCCAGGAAGAAAACCTGGTTTCTAGCTTTAGTTGAATATGTCGAGTGACGATATATGAAAGGAAAATTAGCATGTAACTGTAAAAAAAGACTCTTGGCAAGTTTGACGATACTTTGTAAAAATCTATGGCTTAAAAGCAGAGCTTCCAAGCTGTGCCTGGCTAAATGAACCAAAGAAACATTTATCAATTTTAGAAGTTAGTTCTGCAGACATTTTCAAACGCTTAAACTTTCTAACATTCAATCGGTATAAATAGCACGGAACAGATCTTAATTATTGAAAGTGCAAAAATCAGTTATCAACAATTTCTTCCAGTTTTCAAGTAAAGAGTTTCTTATAAAAATACGTTAAAATCTTAAGAAACAGCCAAAAAACGACAAGAAGATATTCTGAAGTTACTATTGTCTACCTAACTTTCGATGCATATGAGGCTCTTTCTCTTTCACAAAAATCTCATATAAGACATTCTATTGAAAACTTAAGAGTGGAAAATATCTTCAAAAAAGACGTTTCAGAAAAGTTTAAAAAAGTGCCTCCATTGTTTTGTCGGATTTTACAACATGCCTCCGACCGGCGGTCGCGTGGTCGCGCACTTTTTCCAGCCCTGGCTTGAAAGAAACTTTAGATACTTATCTATAACTCTACCGTTGCACTTTCCAGAAATTTAGAATATTTTTCAGAATTACAGCGTATTTTGCATTTCAGCTCATTTTAGGATGTGACGTCATCAATTTTCTAAATATAAACCAAATGAGTGACAGACTTTTGCTTGATACCATATTGTAGGCATCCGTAAACTATAATTCTCTTCGAAATTACTTCATGTTGCGTCAAGCGGTTTAGAGATTACGATGGTTTTAAGTTTTTTTGAACATTTTTCCTGAATTCTTGAAAAAAAAGAAAAACACTCTAATTCTGAAAATATTGAAGATTTCCCAAAAGTCCAACGGTAGAATTAAAGAGAAATAGCTAAAGTTTCTTTGAAGTCATTCAGCTCAAAGAAATAAGTCACTCAATTTTACACCAGCCTTTTTAAAGATTTGGAAGCTATGCTCTTTTTAACCTTTAAATTAAGCCAATTTAGCACAGTTTCATATCTTCAAGAAGTTCGGTGTAAACTTCTATGATTCTACTTCTTTGAACTGAATAACTTCAAAGAAACTTTAGCTATTTTGCTCCATCTCTATCATTGGACTTTTGTAAAATCTTTAACATTTTCAGAATTAGAGTGTTTTTCTTCCTTCTTAAGAAGTGAAGAATCATTTTGAAAAGGACTCAAAACCATACTTATTTCTGATGTTTTTGAAAAATCGCAGAGTGCTTTTTAAGACAGACGTCTACAGTTTGGTATCAAGCAAAGATCTCTCACTCTTCTAGTTTAGGATTAGAAATTTGATAACGTCACATCTTCAAAATGCGTTGAAATATAAAATATACCGTAATTTCGAAAAATGTTGAAATCTTTCCGAAAAGTCTAACAGTAGTCCAACGGTAGAATTTCAGAAAGGAAGCTAAAATTTCTCTCAAGCATTTCAATTCAAAGAAACAGGTCATAGAATTTTACACCCGTATTTTTACACCAGGTTCAAGATTTGGAACTTATATTTGCCAATTCAATAGCTTACAATATACCTTAAATACAACTTTTGAGCGCACTACAGAGCTAGATATCCTTCAGCGACCAGCAACATCAAGATTTTCCAGCGAACCATAATGAGAGCATCCTCTCCAACAGCAACATACAGAATTGGTGGATCAATCTTCCTTTTGAAGAAAGCAGGGGTTCATCTTTCATCACCGATAACTTGTTGAAGCATCTGAAATATTGAGAATTGTACTATCAAGATCACGAATAAGCTGCCTGTAAGAAGATAGTGTTTATGAATATTTTAAAGGGCCTGCTTCATCCAGCATTCCTTGCCGTCTCTGTGTTGGCCTTTTTTGTCGCCATTTTCATGGCCCATGAAAATGGCGACAACAAAGGCCAACCAATAGACGCATATGCAAGGCATGCTGGATGAAACAGACCCTTTGATTTATACTCGTACACCATTTGTTCATGGTAACTTTGCTTTTCTATATCGCTTTGTGCCAACTTATTATCTAAAATAATGTTTCAACACAACTCTTGGAAATAAGAATTGAAAATAAAAGAGGACATGCTGTCACATTTCATAAATGTACCTTGTTATAGGAAATTAACATTGCTAGAAATTACGGTCTCAAGCTTTACTTTTATTTTTGAAAGGATTTATACCTTGAATTACTTCAATTGTTCTTGAAGTGACATTTCTTTTGAGGAATCGGTCCTTGCATTGCATTCGATCCCAAGTGTTTTGTATTAAAGAAGAGGAAAAGGAGCACATGCACGCTTATTTTGGAAATGTGGCACAACTTCATCATTCTTACCACATTTTTATTATATTTATTTAATCAGCGCCAAGTCCATGCATCTTTTATTCTTTTCAAAAGCAAAAAAAAAACGGAAACTTAAAGTCTACAGGTACTTTGGAAAATGTACACGATACAAGTCCTGATTAGGCCCTTTTTCAAAACCTCTGGCTCTGGGTGCACTGAAAATTTTGACTTTGCGAACCTGTAACTCCGGTGTTTGGTAGACGATTTCTAAATGAAAGGTATGTGCATCTACGTTGAAGATTGATAAATTTAGCTGCGAAGTCGGGGACCAATGGAATCTTATTGTTTGGTTACTATCTCCAGTCAAAAGGGGGTACTTTTTTGAGACATCCAGTATATAAACAATTTTTCAATATTTTTCGTGAATTTTTCAATAAGACGTAAAACGGTCATAGGTTTCAAATCTTTAAATCGTTGTAAAAAGGTGGGTCATGGTTGTAAAATTATATGACCAATTTCTTCCAACTGAATGGCGTAAGAGAAACTTTAGCTACCTATCTATAATTCTACCGTTGGACTTTTCGGAAATTTTGAATATTTTTTTAAATTACAGCATATTATATATTTCAGCTCATTTGAGGATGTGACGTCATCAAATTTCTAAATAATAAACTACAAAAGTAACAGATTTTTGCTTGATCCTTTATTGTAGATATCCATAAACTAAGCCTTTCTTGGAAATTATTTCATGTTACATCAAACAGTTTAGAAATTACGATGGTTTTAAGTTTTTTTTAATAAATTTTTCTTCAATTCTTGAAAAAGAAGAAAAACATTCTAATTCTAAGAATATACTGAAGATTTCAAAAAATTCTCCAACGGTTGAATTAAAGGAAATAGCTACAGTTTCTTTAAATGATTCAGTTCCAAGAAATAGGTCATCGAATTTAACACTAACCTTTTTAAAGATTCGAAACGTATGATCGTAAAACGCTGTACTTTCACAAATACAATTACACCATATATCAAAGTGCTTGAAGTTCCTGTTCATCCAATAAATCAAAGGGAAGAAGTAATAACCATTTGTGCAAATATTTTGAAAGATTTGACGCATATCTTGACAAATATATGCAAGGGTGTTAGGACACGAACGTGTTGATTACATATTCATTTACCTTGTTTTGATCCTTGTCTTGATTTCTTGTCTTCTTTGCTTCTCTGTTTCGTCTTCAACTGGTGTGCAACTGAACGCTTTATTAGGCCCAAATGCTTCATGTTATTTGAATATATCTTCCTTGTATTCCTGTGTCTTAGTGCGCCCTCGCGGTTTGAAACCTCTCTTCTGCAAAGGCGTGCTAAGACACAGGAATACGAGGAAGATATATTCAAATAATACGAGGCATTTGGGCCTAGCAAATCGTTCAGTTGCAGACACCAGTTGAAGGCAGAGAAGCAAAGAAGACAAGAAATCAAGACAAGGATCAAAACAAGGTAAATAAATATGTAACCAACACGTTCGTGTCCTAACACCCTTGATATATGCAGTATAGAATTCCCTTAGAGCTGAGAGATCATAAAACTACCGCCATCTCGAATGATTAAAAAAAGTAAAATACAATTTATTAGTACTTACCACAAACTCTGCATGTCCTTCTGCAGTTCTTTAGAATATACGTCACATGAACATTGCATAACTTCGGGTATGAGATAAATAAAGTACATCCACCACGACTTCTGTCTTTACATTGCCCTAAATCAAAATTAATGGAAATGAAATTATTCAATTTTGCCTATAAATCAAGTAGCAATTCTAAAATCATACTGCTCTGTGCCTACTCTGATCTAAAAAATAAACAGAAAATCTTCACTGTATTACCCTTTAATTGTTAAATTCCTAGAAGTTAGTTTCCTCGGGCACTGTCTAAACGAATGAGCTGTTTCAAAAATGTAAAAACGATTTATTTTTTCAGCTCAAGATAACTGTAAAGACGAAAAGTGAATTGCAGTCCCAAATCAAACTTTTGCAGTCACTCAGTCCCCTTGGTGTGTTTTTCTCCATATGCACAGTGCCAAATAAGTACTTCCATTTGAAAAATCCTCAAAATTTGATTACACGGCCGATCTTAAATTTTCTTCTTTTATCAAGTAAATCAAGAACCAAATTATTTTCCAAGACATAGCTGATCTTATAATTGGTTTAAAAATTAGCAAATTTAGCTCTTTTTAGAGCTGCCTGGTTTCGAATCCTACTACCAAAAAGCACTGATGGTCACCAGATCATATTTTTGTGAATGTAAAGCTTCTAGTTTAGTCATTTGGGACAGAGACAAATGCGCACTATGATTGAAGAATTCAATGATGATAAAAAATCTGAAAATTTCAACTCTTGGGCAAGATTGAGTATTTTGCTTAAAAACTATAGCTCAAAATAAGGTTTTTAAGCGTGTAATTTTTCTACATAGCTGTATCAAAAGCAAAGATTTTATCATCTATAAATATTTTTGGATTTTTGACAAAAGAATTCAAAAAGAAAATTTTATCAAAGGTTTGATAATTAATTTTTGGTAATTTTTTAAACAGGAGTACTTTTTTTAATGCAAGCGATCAAGAGATTTTTGAGATATTCACTTACAGCATAGGTTCCAAATCTTTAAAATGGCTGGTGTAAAATTGAGTGACCTATTTCTTTGAACTGAATGCCTTCAAAGAAACTTTAGCTATTTCTCTATAATTCTACGATTGGACTTTTCTGAAATTTTTAATATTTTTAGAGTTACAATGATTTTCTTCTTTTCAAGAATAAAAGAAAAATTTTCAGAAAAACTTAAACCATCGCAGTCTTTAAACTGTTTGACGCAACATGAAATAATTTCGAAGAAAACCATAGTTTATGGATTTCTACAACATGGTATCAAGCAAAAGTCTGTCACTCTCCTGGTTTATGATTTAGAAATTTGATTACGTCACATCCTCAAATGAGCTGAAATTTAGAATACGATGTAATTTTGAAAAATATTCAAAAATTTCTGGAAAGTGCAACGGTAGAATCATAGATAAGTATCTAAAGCTTCTTTCAAGTTATTCAATCAGAAGAAATAGGTCATTGAATTTTACACCCACCTTTTTATGCCGAGTTAAAGATTTGGAACCTATGCTTTCACTTACTTTGTCGCAATCGATATTTGGGTTTTCTGCATTTATACAGCAACAGAATCTGCTTAACGTCCGTAGCAGTGAGCGAATTTCCACCAAGACTCAAATTGGGATTAGTCAATGCTTGTATCGTGTCACCATAATTCTTTGTAAATGCTTTGTTGTCGTAATGCATGAGCGAATTGATATCATAAGGCATTGCTAAGGTATCGATTCTACCATGGTGGTATGTCAAGAAATTTCTCTCAGCTCCTTGAAAGAGAGATCAAGATTATCGAAAATACAAGGACTAATAAACAAAAGTCAATACGATTGGCAGGCTGTGGACTAAAAAGTACGCAGCCGACATTCAAAACTAAAACGTTAATCTATCAGCCAAATGCTTATTTCGATGAGAAAATGTTGTTTTGTAGAATCATTCATCTGTTAGACCCAGAAATTAGGAAAAGGCATGACTGGCTATGAATTTATTCAACTGGTTGCCTAGACATTGGCATAACCAGCATGAGCGTCATTTTAAACGCTGTGGAGCTGATGGAATTTGAAGTAAAAGTCTAGGCCTGTTTTGAACGATTCTGTGATGAAAAGACTCAAGTACCTTCCAAAGTAACATGACAGATACGGGAAACGAGTGAAAATAAAGTAAAAAGGTCCGAAGAATTTCTTTTACCAAAAAAACAGTTTATCAAGTTACATTTTCCTAGTACTGGAGTTTTTTAATTGATGTTTTGACGATTTGAGAGTAGGGTTTCTTCTAAGAAAATTCTTATAAAGAATACGTGTAACCCTTTTCAAGGCAAATCGTCAAATAGGATCCAAGATAGAGAAAATGGAAATTAAAACATTCAAGAGAGTAAATCAAAGAATGACATATCCTTTATCAAAGAATAATTTTCTGGATTTGATATGCACCATCAAATTTGGCACATCTAGATCTGCTTGGTCAGTTAAATAAAGTTCTATAAGTTAGGTTGGTTTTAGGCCAGTGAAACAAAGATCCTTTTATCTTAAACCCAAAGCAGATGTTGGGGTATCTGCGCACCCATGTAGTTTTATGATCTGCACTTTTATCAGTTGTTAGATCAACACGCAGTTATGATGACAAGAACACTACAGGACTAATTATGATATTCTATTTGTTAGATAAAAAATATGTTTTGACGTCATGCAACCTTATGTGATTGGGTAATTTTAAAAGGTTGCCAGGTAACCACCATTAGGGTGCAGCAGTATGGAAAAATCACGTGGAAATATTTGAGAAGTCAGTCAAACGTTGAGAGTGGATGAGGTCGCATGATTGTTGAAAAATGTCGTCTTCTTTACTGAGTGAAACATCTTCGGTTCAACGAATAACCTTCAGAACTAGCTAGACTGGAGAGGGATCTCCAACAGCAGAAAGTATAGGAATCATCGAATTTCATTTTTATCTTTGAGCACAAAGAGAGTTTGTCCAAATAAAGCTAACTAAATTTATGATTAATCTCGAAAAGAACCAAGCTATAATTGATTTAGCTTCTTGTGCTTAATGGAATTGCGACGATTTGTCTGTGAAACAAATCTATTGCGTGGAATATAAGGATTTAACATGCCCCCTTGGTTAGCTTTGGCCAGTAAAAGAAGAAAGAAGCAGTCACAATCCAATTTCTTATCAATAAATATATCCCTGACTATCAGATGACAGATGAAGAGCTAATAGAAATGGATTTAGTGGATCTTTCTGCTATAGTAATCAGTTTAAGACTGACGATTAGGATTTGACTGGGTACATCTTAGATGCAATTTCAAGTTTATATTTGGACATGTGCTAGGTTCTTGAGAAAACTTAATGAGGGTGTACTTTTAAAGGTACTGTGTTCGTGTAGGTACAGCGACTTTGCTATTTTCAAGTGATATTTTATGTGATCATTTAACTATACTATTTAAAATATAGCTATGTCTAATATAAGCAGACTTCTATTTTCAATGCATGAGTACACAATAAAGAGGCTTTCAACGATAAAGAGGCGAAAAACAATCACATAGCCTCGTTTTCGTTTGTGCGATATGACGTCACTTCGCTCAAATTGCTTATTTGAATGCATAATTTCACAAGGAGAGGGCGAAAAATAGTGGAAGAAAGTATCACACATCATTCATAGCAAGTATTAGCTTGTGTTTTATTATCAATCATGCCAACCCCAAATTTGTCCTTTGAAGCTAAATTCACATCGCTGAACCCAATCAAATCTGTATACTTGTTTTTGTTTGCCCATATCCAAGTTAATTATCGCAGAACATTTTGAAATTGATTAACCACTGATAAAAGCTAAATTCTCATCGCTGGCTGGACCTAACCAAATATGTACCGGGCGAGTCAGAAAAAAGAATCCCCGTTTGAAAGGTCACGTTTCCGTAGATATCAAGACAATGATATCGGCAAATATATAGTTTAATGGTAGAAATGTTCAAATCTACTTTAAAATTTACCTGATTGAAATCGGCCACTCTATACTGAAATTAGGAAGGATTTTCTCGAGAAAGCCTCTTCAAAAAACCTTCGAAACGTGCCCAAAATCATACAAATTTCCCTAACATTTCTGCCTCACAATGACCTTACAGCAATGACTTGTGAACGCTTTGACATGTGCTATCCTCTTGGGAGGATGAACAAGTCCTCCCCCTGGTATCGATGACCTATTCAGGGGGATTCCATTCTCCCAAGGAGACAAATACATGAATTTATGTGAGTATCATCAATTTTAGGAAGGAAAATGTGCTCATTGTTTTCATTCGTTTTTGCAGGTTTTTCGAAGGGGCTTTGTGCAGAAAATCACCCATATCCACGGGAAGGAGTGGCCGATTAAGGCTGGGTAAATTACTGAGCCTAATTGAATATATTAGCAATAAAACAAGACATTTTTCAATATCATTGCTTTGATATTCCTGGCCTTCCAAGCGGGGATCCCTTTTTTGACTCACCCGGTATCTTTTCTTGGGGCACCCTGTAGTCTAACAGTTCTGAGCAAAATTGTCTTACCATGTTGAATATTCCACCAAAGGACTTTGACATATTGATCTCGATCGTATCTGCTATTTTCATGAAAGAATCCAATTGCATGCATCAGTTCATGCATAATGATATATTTATGTACACATCCAGCGCCAACTGAAATGATCTGTTCACCCCCTTGACGGCCAACTTTCGAGTAGCAGCTAAAGCAGAAAGAGAATCATGTCAGGGGGTATGTCATTGGATATCTGAAGTCTCGGAAATCTTCTAGATTGACTGCACTCCGCCAATTCTTTAAAAAGGCTGGTGTAAAATTCAATGACCTATTTCTCTGAACTGAATGATTTCAAAGAAACTTTAGCTATTTCTCTACAAATCTGCCGTTGGACTTTTCCGAAATCTTCAATATTTTCAGAATTAGCGTGTTTTTCTTCTTTTTTAAGAATTCAGGAAAAATTGTGAAAAAAACTTAACCCATCGTAGTTTTTAAACTATTTGATGCAACATGAAATAATTTCGAAGAAAACCATAGTTTATCGATGTCTACAACATGGTATCAAGCAAAAGTCTGTCACTCTTCTGGTTTATGATTTAGAACTTTGATGACGTCACATCCTCAAATTAGATGAAAATTAAGATAGGCTTTAATCTCAACAAATATTAAAAACTTCTGAAAGGTCCAACGGTAGAATTGTAGATAGGTATCTAAAGTTTCTTTCAAGCCATTCAATCAGAAGAAATAGGTCATACAATTTTATACCAACCTTTTTACGCCGAGTTAAAGATTTGGAACCTATGCTGATTGACAGACTTTGCTAAAAGTCATAAAAATCACAGATTGAGAAAAGGAAATTGTCACCAACTTCTGCTCAGTTTCATTTCATCATCAACCCATGCTACACACAATTCTAGACAAACTTGCAATACAAAACACATGCAGAGTGTCCCAAAAAATTGTTCGACGTTTGATTAAAAATAAAAAAATTACGAAATATTGAACGGGCTCCATGGTAAAAATACCATATTGCTGAGATTTTAAATTAATTTTAGACACAAGAAGCTAGCAAATCGGTTAGATATTCACGGAGCTACGTGCGTTCGAAGTTCAAATTTGTGCGAAAGCTGAAACCAGACGCCCGTAGATTGCATATTTTGTGAAAGCAGAATCTTGTTTATTCAAAGCAGATCAAATGGAATTCCAAAGGCACTTTCGATAAACTAGCTTTCCATAACATTGAATCAAGGTTATGGATTCTTGGAGGAATTCTGTTCAGCACAATTTGGAATTGCCCGGTCTCTCGTCGATCAAGTTTTCATTCCATGTTTTCAGATACTTGCATTCTTAAATGAATTTTGGCAATGGTCACGAGAATCAAATAACTTTGGAAGTCCTATTTGGTTTGCTCTGATATCGGCGAAAGGTAAAACATTGGAGAGTCTTCTTTTACCTCGATTTTAGGATGTCATTTTGGAAAACAAGTCAGTTAGGAGCGTCTGGTTTCAGCTTTCCCACAAACTTAAACTTCAAAAGCTTGTAGCTCCGTGAATTCGTAGCGGATTCGCAAGATTCTGGCGTCTAAAATTAATTAAAAATCTTAGGAACATGGCTATCTAACCAGGAGCCTGTAAACTGTATCGTTGTTTTTTAACATTTAATGTAGAACAAGTTTTCTGGGACACCCTGTACAACCAAGTTCCAGAGAAAGTTTAAAGGTTCCTCTGTATCCCAATTTCGTTTGTGAGGCCTTCCCCCATCTTATCAATTCAACACAATCAGATTGTTCAATTCCTTGCATCGTTTATAAACTCCAATATTCATAAACCAGTTGCTGTTGGCAGAATAAAAAAAATTTCCTTGTTTTTTGTAAAAATTACTAAAGCCTCCTAGCATTGAACAAGTAGAACCTTCCTCTAGCTCACAGGAGTTCTGTAAGTTTTTTTCTCGATAGGATCTGGACTCATGCGTATCATTTCGAATGACTTCCAGAATCATGGGTATGTTTTCTATGAGACAAGGCTCTTAGGAAATAGATCCAAACCAAATCTGTGCCAGAAATAGTTGTCTCTGCCAAGGCTGAAACGGATCTAAAGTATGGTGCCTCGGAAAGCGGCTTTATGGCTGAGGAAATGAGCAAACCCTGACTCCCTAACCCTCTCAGGTCAAGTGGTCTTTTTACCAATTTTGACGTCAAATTATTCGAGCAAGGCTATCATCACGTAAGAAATGAACATCACAACGCTTACTTAGGTCGATGAATCGTATGGCATACACAAACCTACTAAGGAGGAAATAACGGGTTGAGATGAGTCAGATTGGGTAAACTGGAAGCAAAATTGAGCATTTAAATGTTGTCGTAAAGAGCCAGAAATATAGAAGGTTATCTTTAATAAACTTCCAGTTTTTACACGCTCCAGAAAGAATGACTCCACCTTGGCCTACCATCTTGGTCTATAAAATCAATTATTTGTAAAACCAATTCTATCGTCTTTTAGCCTATTCTAACTGGGGGTTACAGGTTTATTAACAGCTCTCGAACGACGCTAGTTATAACGCTGAAACTTCCTGATTCCTACCAAAATTTAGTTGGCAATCAGAAAAAACATTTTCAATACATATTGTTTGACCATATGACCACCAGATGCCCATATTTGGAGGGTGGTCACAAAGATATTCTTTAAAATGGTTCTTATCTATTTCGTTGTTACTGAATCACAACAACATGTATACCATTCGATTTGACTCGATGAGTACTTTCATTTGATATATGATTTATTTATCTTTGCTGAAATTAGCGATTTACTAAATATATGACGTCAGCAGTCTTTATGACGTCATGTGTCAAATTACTTTATAATTTTTGCATGCAAAACTCATGGGATGACTTCAAATATTGATGAAAGTGCGTGATCTCACAAAATATATGCAAAATGAATGGTTTTTACTCATCATTATTGAGCAAACGACTTTGCATTGAATTAAATTGTCATTAATTAATTAGTTACCTACCTGTAGGTTCCTCCAAACAACTTCTTCAAAGTCAGAGAGGCGAACTGGTCCGTTTTTGGACCAGCTCGGCGAACTTGTGCTTGTTTTGTGTTCCTTTCATTTATTAGAAACAAAAAATATCCGTATGAAACAACATAAAATTACAAATTAATGCTATCAAGCAGGTATTTGGATGGTTTTTTGCCGATTTTATCCAGTTATTTGGTAAAAATAGGCCCTTCTTTCAAATAGCTCGATTTTGTCAAAATTTGCTTTGTTTTGGTTGCCTAGCAGCCAAATTATGACACATGACACAGTGCAAGTTTCATTGTCATAGCTGTTATACTTGCAGATAAAATAGGGGGGGGGCGGGTGAAAACGCCCCTTACTAGAAAATCACTTATTTTAACCGGTCAAAATGGGGATAAAATGAAACTAAATTCCCGTTAAATTTTGTCTTTGCTTATCAAATAACCAACATACTGCATCTTTCTCATTTTATGTAATTTTCTAGTGACAGTCCTTCTCCTTTAACACGCCTAAAACCCCTTTATCTGTTGTGTGACTTGTGTATGTGATCTTAAGAATTTTTCGATACATCTTCATTTCAAAACTGAATCCGCAAAAGCAAAATTAAATCTCGCACATTTCTAAAACAGCCACAAAACTTGGAAGATGAAAACTTACCCTTCTCCAGAAACAATTCGAATGTAATCTTTTTCTTTAATCCTTGGTGTAAACCAAAGACAAGTTTTCAGGTGTAACTCATGAATGGCCAACGATATTGTTCTTCTTGCGCGGACATCTGCAGATCAAAACAAACTATTTTGAAAAATAGGAAAGATCTTTTTTTCCTTGGAAACTTATTCGGTACAGTATTCTGAAGCAAAGATTGATTGGTGGTGATAAATTGTTGACCAGTTCTTAAAGGGGCTCCGTCGCCAAACTGTAAACAAATATTTAACACCTCACATGTCCATTGCTCTCCATAGTTTTCTGCAGCTTGTTTGGTGGCTTAGCCACCAAAACCACCAAAAACCACCAAGCCACCAAAAAATGGTAGAACAGCCCTAAAGAAGTCTTGCATGGCGGGATGAAATATTGGTAAATATAAATGTTCACACATTTGCTATTGTTTTTTCGTCGTGTTGCGGTGTTTCTGCCTACAAATTTATTCATTAAAAATGCTCGTTAAAAATCCACCTATATCCAAGCAATCGTAAAGGATATGAATGCTTGGTTTTTACTCTGTAAAGTACCAACACTTATCTTCAAAATGATGCTTTCATGTTTGAAAAAAAACACAGGTAAACTTCCGTGTGATAACTGATATTGCCCACCAAAAAAATTCAAAATCACTGTTTCGACCGAAACATTTGGAGACGGAAATTGTGAACTATTCTACAAACTGTCCAGCAGTGTTAGGCTTTTAGAATGAAAAAATTACTGAAACAATCACATCCGGCCCTAAGACATCAAACCCTCCATATCAAAATAACTAAAACAGTATCACAAAAGCTTCAGTCAGAGTCGGTGTGAAAATATTTGAAATTGACATGAAAGGATGTCTCCTAGATAGAAACTAAAAGTCACAAAAAACTAGACTATTCTAGAAATACTCGACGAGATGTGTGTAAAAATTCACAAGGGGGGGGGGGCACTTGGTGCCCCCCTAGTCTGGATAGGGTTAGCCTGACCTGCATCCTTTATTCTACAAAATTTGTCCTTGCTGAGGGCAATCAATCTTGGTGGATTGGGCCTACCTATGACTCAGAATCGTGAATTGAACTGAGATTAAAATCCATTCGATCAAGATTGTATACTTTGTCAGCTTTAACAACATATCCCACCTTTTTAGCGACAGAATTCGTTTTAAATACGATAAAACATTCTTATTTCTTCATTAAGGCGATCAAACCAGACGCAAAGAACTTTGAGATGGACATTTAAGTAGGCACAAACTTCGAATTAGATTTGGAAAAGAAGCTACGATTTTTTCATCTCTGAAGATATTTTGAAGCTGAAAATCCAGCATATTCGTACAGAAGAAGGTAGTTGCAATAAGAATTTAAGACGTTAAGCCCGTTACAGGCACACTTTAGTGGCGCTGATTGGGTATATAGGGTAGGGGAGTTTCAGTAATTTCGCTGTACATAGCATAGAGCTCAAATCTTTCACATCTTGAGAAAGGTGGGTGTGAAATTCTATTACATTTTTCTTTGAATTAAATAGCTTGAAAGGAACTTATGGTACTTTGCTATAAATATGCCGTGGAAATTTTTGATATCTTGATTTTTTTCAAAATGGCGGCAATTCAAATATTTTCCAAAAAATTGATAGAAGATTTTGAAAAAATTTGAATCATCATAAATCCTAAACTAATAGAGGAAAAATGATATTACCATGAAGGAAACCATAGTTTATGAAGGTCTACAATTTGGTGGCAAGCAGAAATATGTGGCTTTTCTGGTTTAGGATTCAGAAATTTGATGACGTCACAACCTCAAATTTAACGAGTGCCGCCACTGTGAAACTAATCAAGATATCAATAAATTTCCAAGGTAGATTTACAGCAAAACACCCTAAGTTCCTTCCAACCTATTCATTTAAAAGAAAACTGAAATAGAATTTTACACCGACCTGTTTAAAGATTTGAGCCATATGTTGCTGTACATTGAATTTCATGAAGATGACAAAGATATATCTGACTCCCGTTATTCTCGAAACAAAATATTATCAAAGAGCATATAAAAGCCTTGGTAATTTTTCCAAGGCCAGATTGATATTGCAATTCTCGCATGTTTAGGGCTCACCGTAAAACCTCTATCAAGCCCCGGGGGACTTATCTAATTTTGGACACATTTTGGTCCTTTTTGCATCACATTTTGTGTGTAAACATACAATTTTACGAGTTGAATACACTAATTCGACAAAGTTTTATCTAAAAACACATCAAAATGAACATGCAAACTTAATTAGCTCAATAAATGGAGAATCTTTGGTACCCTCTGGAATTTGATATAAATAGGGGGGCTTAATAGAGAGGGGGGGTTAAGAGAGCTGTTACGATAAATGAAAATTACCACTCAACAGCAATACAAATAAACTTGTATGTTAACTCACCAACGCTGCCATCAATTATGTAAGGTATAATCGCATCTTTCCATTTTCTTTGTTGATATCTAACTGCATCTCTCTTACTTCTACCATTCTTTTTAGAATTCATTGCAGCATCGATCACGTGTTTCAGTTTATCATCAACCATAATGTCTCCTTCGATGACATCAGTTTTACCTGAAAGAAATAAACGAAGATCATCAAAAAATTACCTTTTCAAGATAGAAGTAAACAAAATGCAAGCAACACAGGACAAAATGGTCTCTCATATTTAGGACCTAGAATATGGAACAGTTTACCCTCAGAACTAAAATCTGCAACAAACAACAACAGTTTCAAACATAAAATCAAAGATCAATTCTTTAAAAGTCTCCAAAGTCTTGATGATAGTCCCTACATATATTATTAGAAATCTTAAATGCTTGTCAAGTTTCAGGTAGGGGGGGGGGGGAGCAGCATAGGTTTCAAATCTGTAAAAAGGTGGGTGTAGAATTAGATGACCTATTTCTTTAAACTGAATGGCTCCAAAGAAACTTTATTTACTTTAAAATTAATCTACCGTTGGACTTTTCAAAAAAGTCCATATTTACAGTCTTTTTCTACTTCTCTAAGAATTCACGAAAACCATCGTAATTTATAACTTTTTAATGAACGTTTTTAAGGAAACCATAGTTTATGAATGTCCAAAATGTGGTAGCAGGCAAAAGTCAGTCACTCTTCTGGTTTATGATTTACCAATTTGATGACGTCACATCCTCAAATGAGTTGAATTGTAAGCTGTAATTTCGAAAAATATTCAAAAGTTCTGAAAAGTCCAACTGTAGAACTATAGGTAAGTAACCAAAGTTTCTTTCAAGCCATTCAAAAGAAATAGGTCATACTATAGGCCACATCAACGTTGCGTTATTGGCTATGGCTTAACAATAACATACGCCATTGATTAACTCTCTAGCTACAACCAAAATTGGTTTGAAGTTCTGTTTCGTTACCAGACTTTAATCAACTGCATGATCGAGTCTATATTCTGAATTAAATTTAATAATGAATTAATCTGGCAGACTTCTAATCAAAGATCTACCAAAAAACTTATGTTGGTCTTTGTAAATGAGACGATTTCAAAGTAAATAGTCATTAGAAAATTGAGTAGGGAAAACTCAAATTTGTTGTAACTGTAGTCACCGTCGCTCTGGTGACAAAATACGTCTTTTCATTAATTTTTGTCGCCAGTTGACAAATTTAGGCTAGGGTTTTACAAATTTGAAGAATCTTTATTGCATTTGGCCTACACTTCTTGGACCCAGCAGACCCAAATAGGACTGGATGTTATGGCATCTATCACCTATCCCTCAGTTACAGTAAATCCCCGCACATAAGAACCTACAAAAATAAGAACTTAGAGGCTGTTTTTCCTACATTATGCACCTCACCTTGTGATGAAGAACCTGTTTATGTTTGAAGCTCTATTTCTTCTTAAAGTAATATAATGATATCGATTTATTTAGAAAACATTTTTATACCAAATTTTGAATAATTAAATTTGATCTTTAATAGTACTGGAAGCGAAATAAACAAAATTGTGAGGTCTCCCTGACTGATTTGATAGAATAAGAAAAATATTTAACCAAACTATAAATATAAATATATGGGTACCGCTTTAATAGTGGTTGCTCTGTCTCTTTGGTTAAAATTAAATGTTTATACAGAGTGTTTAAGAAAGAAATGCAACCCAACTGTAATTAGAAGTCTTTACAAAATGCCTCTGAAATCGGCCACTCCATTTTGAAATTATGAGGGATTTTCTCGAGAAAGCCTCTTCAAAAACCTTCAAAATGTGCCCAAAATCATGCACAAAGTTCCCTAACATTTCTGCCTTATAGTAGCCTGTGTTCCAGACCACTTGGAAAGGAAAGTGGTCTGTGTAACCAAGCACTAATCCGTGTTCAGACGATGAATTGAATTGCGAAATAATTAAGGGCATTCTTTCACAGATCTGATTGGCTGCAATGAAGTCAGTGATCAACACAACGGATGTCTTTGTGAATATGTGTGTTTGAAACAAACCAGGGCTGATCGTTATCACTTTGCACGGGCGTAAAAACTCAGTAGGATTAGCAGGCATTCAAATCTCCTATTCTTTCATCGTAAAAAGTCAATAGGATAAGCAAACATTGAAATTTTCTATTCTTTGTATTGTAATGCGAGTTCTTAACATGAGACAGGCTTTTCCCTTTGATGACAAAACAAATAGTGATTATGCGAATTATTAGTTGCATATATTAATTTCTCTTCAGATTCCGAAGAAAATTTGTGAACACAGATTAGTGCTTGGTTACACAGACCACTCTCCTTCTCAAGTGGTCTGGAACACAGGCTACCTTACAGTGGCCTTACAGCAATGTCTTGTGGGCGCTTTAGCACGTGCTATCCTCTTGGGAGGATGAACAAGTCCTCCCCTTGGCATCGATGACATATTCAGGGGGATTCCATTCTCCCAAGAGGACATACATGAATTTATGTTAGTGTCATCAATTTTAGGAAGGAGGATTTGCTCATTGTTTTCATTCGTTTTTGCAGGTTTTTTGGAAGGGGCTTTTTGCAGAAAATCACCCATATCCACGGGAAGGAATGGCCGATTAAGGCTGGGTAAATTACTGAACCTAATTGAACATATTGGCAATAAAACAAGACAATTTTCAATATCATTGCTTTGATCTTCATGGAGCAGTGGCCTTCCAAGTGGGGATTCTTTTTCCTGACTCACCCGGAATCACCTTCTAACATTTGAAATAGGCCACACTTCCGAGAACGTATGTCGCTAGGTAGGTAGGTCGTATAGGTACGAAGATCGTGCTTTCAGATGTTATATACTAAATTGATTCAAATATTATTATTTCCTGAAGCATCTCGAACAAAGGTGGGTTGCGTTTTTTTCTGAAACACCCTGTAGAAGCAGCATTTTAAAAACAAAATCTTTGAAGGAAATCTTGAGATCACCAATGAAAATACCAGAAAGGAACGGCAGAAAGCTTGTTTTGGGAAATCTGGCACATTCGCGACAGATGGGAACATCGTCACATGGTTTAGATAAAGGGTTGCTTTTCATTTCCGGTGAAGCCTAGGTCGCGACCATCCCGTTTAAACTCCTAATCGAAGAATAAAGAAGTATTCATTTTGGAGTGGGCCACAAAATCATCAAAGGCTTCATAAAAACAACCGAGCCTCTATAATTGAAATGAAATTTTCAAACCAACAATTTAGCAAATTAATTGGTCAGACATCTTCTCGAGTGCATGCACAATGGTTCACCTTTCTTGGAAAACAGATTTTTGGAAAAGTGCTGGATTGGCCGCGAAGTCTCGCTTTGTTCTTCCATAGCGAAAAGCATAGGTTTCAAATCTTTGAAAAGGCTTGTGTAAAATTCAGTTACTTATTGCTTTGAACTGAATGACTTCAAAGAAACTTTAGATATATCTCTAGAATTCTACTGTTGGACTTTTCTGAAATCTTCAATATTTTCAGAATTAGAGTGTTTTTCTACTTTTTCAAGAATTCAAGAAAAATTTTCAACAAAACTGAAAACCATTGTAATTTCTAAACTGTTTGAAGCAACATGAAATTTTTTCATTTTATCAATATTTATACACGAAAAAACCTTTCAGCGTATTTACAAATTATCTCAAAGAAAAAATTTAAAGAAAAAATTGTAAATAATTTAAATATGCTGCTCTACCAAGGGGTCGTGTTTGGGTTTTGTAGGTTCAAAAGATACTTTCTAAAACCTGTTTTAAAACGAGCGATTGATTCTTGTTCTCGAATGTTGTACGGGATATCATTCCAATTTTTGACACCAGAGAAGTAGAAACTTCGCTTTGCATATTCTAACCTAACTTTGGGAATTTGCAGATCTCCATGATTTCTGGTTCTATGCTCTGAAATCATGGATCTTTCAGTGAACTTATGGCGAAGATTTTCGGGACAAAGGCCATGCAGAATTTTATATGTCATGACTCCTTTGTCAAATGAGAGCAAAGACTTTACATTGAGCCATTTACAGTTCCAACCGTCCTTATACTTGGCGTTCAGTATTAGCTTCTTTGCCCTTGTCTGTAATCGTTGCAGTTGGGAAAGTTTGGTGTTGGAAAGAGTACACCAAACAATGTCGCCATAGCGAAGGTGGCTTTCAAAGAGAGCTTTGTAGACCTGGTCAAGTTTCCTTTGCGGAAGGATGTCTTTCAGCTTTCTCAGGGAGCTCAAGCCCCCTTTCAGCTTGTTTTTGATAGTTTTGTACTGCTCTTTCCAAGTAAGGCTCTCATCAATGTTGATTCCTAAATATTTTGTCTTGTCAACCCTTTTGATAACTTCATTATTGAGGACAAGATCTGGCAAATCATCACCTACCCTATTCAATTGTCGCCTATGGCTTATAACCATATATTCACTTTTGCTGGCATTCAAACTAAGTTTATTGATCCTCATCCAGTTCGATATATTTTCTAGCTCGTTTTTCAAATCTGTTAGAAGTTCATTCAGGTTTTCCGACGCGATATTCACACATGTATCATCGGCATACATATTTGGGTTCATGCTTTCCAGACAGTTCTCAAAATCATTAATGTATAGTATGAAAAGCAAGGGTCCCAAACACGAGCCCTGCGGAATACCACACTTTATGCTGCTTGTGCTGGAGCTAGCTCCATCAAAATAACAGAACTGCTCCCTATTGGTCAGATAAGAAGTGAACCAGTCGTGGGAAGTACCGTCGGCACCATACTCTCGTAGCTTTGACAATAAGATTTTATGGTCAACGGTATCGAATGCTTTTTTAAGATCAAGAAATATACTCAAGTTTATTTTACCCTCATCAGAGTTCTTGAACCATGGGTCTATAACATTCAATAGACATGTCAGTGTACTGTGCAGTTTTTGAAATGCAAATTGGTTCAAACAAAGTTTGTTTTGCTCTTTCAGATACTCCATTAATTGGTCGTGTGCAATTTTTTCTAATATCCTCGACACAACTGATAGTACTGAAATAGGCCGGTAATTGTTTACATCTGCTTTAGCGCCCGCCTTATAAATTGGTGTTACTCTGGCTAATTTCCAGGTATGGGGGAAAATACCCCTTTCTAAAGATGCATTGTATATTAGTGTCAGTGGTTTTGACACAAAGTCTACAGCATCTTTCAATATTTTGACGGGGATTCTGTCCCGCTAACTTAGGTCCAACCGTCGTAAAATGTTTGTTGAAAGCTTCTGAAATTTGCGAGGATGATTTAAGTTCTGTACCTTCGAAAAAGATGTTTTGAGTAACAGTGTGATTTGAGTTCTTATGCAAAACCTTATTTATTGTTTTCCACATAGCCTTCGGATTGTTTTGCGTTTCGTCAATAAGGTTAAAATAATTAAGGTTAAAGTAAAAATAATTTCGAAGAAACCATAGTTTATGGATGTCTACAATATGGTATCAAGCAAAAGTCTGTTACTCTTCTGGTTTAAGATTTAGAAATTTGATGACGTCACCCCCTCAAATGAGTTGAAATGTAAGTTGAAATTTCGAAAAATATTCAGAACTTCTGAAATGTCCAACGGTAAGCCACTCTTAACAGAAGAAATAGATCACAGAATTTTACACCCACCTTTTTACGCCGAGTTAAAGATTTGGAAGCTATGCTATAGCGAAAGCAGTGTAAAGCGGAGATGTGGAAGCCGACATGGGCAAATCAGGAAAACTACGTTCAACTGCGTCAAACCGGTATTCTAACTCTGGGGATGGGGTAGTAGTAGTTATTTGGCCCACTTTTGTACAGATGTTCAACCAACCATGTCTTGTGACGAAGTCACACTCTGTTGATGTGATTTGGCGACACATTGATTTTACACCCTGTTTTAAGGTTTTTTTTTTAAATCACACAATATTTTTTGGGAGTTGCAATGGGAACAACCGTTAAGAATACCACTTAGCTATCAGTCTGTGAATATCAGTGAATTCCCCACTCCTCCCCAGGTCTAAAATCCGTTAAAAGATGAAGCACGATTTGTATCAATTTGCTTTAACTAATCACCTTACCCCTCAACACCTGAGCAAAGAATTACATCGCTGCAAAGATTTGGCGCGCTCAATTTAACGACGAAGAAAATAAACGACAGAAAAATTTGCTTCGCATAAAGCATCTCGGCAAGCAAAGGCAAGTTTTGAGAAACAAAGATTCAGGTTTCAGACAAGACGAAGCACAACCTTACCCCTCAACACCTTAATACCTTAAGAGCAAAGAATTACATCGCTGCAAAGATTTGGCGCGCTCAATTTAACGACGAAGAAAATAAACGACAGAAAAATTTGCTTCGCATAAAGCATCTCGGCAAGCAAAGGCAAGTTTTGAGAAACAAAGATTCAGGTTTCAGACAAGACGAAGCACAAAGCAATTCACTTTTCTAAAGAATAGAGTTCACACCTCTGAGGCCCTCTGAAAGCACTGGATCAAATCAAAATAAACAGAGATAACTAAACTTCATTGCTTGCTACGCTGAAAGTGTGAAATCTATTTTTTAAGTTCCAAAATGACTTTGCCTTCATCAAACCTGAATGTTTTACTTTACAAAATTTGCTCTTGCTATCTCAACATAAATCCAACCTAATAGAGTTTTGCTTTAATTGGTGCTTCTGGATATGTTCTGAAAGACTTCAAGCCAAATTCAAAATGTTAGATCCAAAATATCAGCTTTGCAAATTAACGTTGCCTTTATTTCACAGTTTAAACAGTTCCAGTTTAAACATAGCTTTCTGTTCCGTGTCGAGCTTAATAGATGCTGCTAAAAGCTTCTAATTGCCAATTAAATTCGATATAAAAGCGATGTTTAACTCATAAACAGATAAAACGGCAGAAGTTCACCGGTTCTGTCGTATCAAACGGTAGAAAAACCACTTGTGACTTGATTTAAACATCGTGGTACTGCCGCGTTTAATAAATAAATTCTAGAGTGGTGTCGCCCATTATGCCCATGTCGTCGCGAAGTTCTGAGTTAGATCGAAAGAGAGCAATTAATGAAAAAACCAAATAGCCAGATTATATCACCAACTAATGGAGAAAAAGATCACAAAGTATGGACTGTTTACGTAAGCTCTTTATACTGATTTTAGAAGATTTTAAAGAAGGGGGTAAAAAACGTCGTTTTCTTCCAGCGTCGCCCATTATGGCCGCAGGAGAAACAATGAACACTACTATCCGGTAAAAAGTCTTAAGAATAAAAACAGTTTTGATTATTGTTCTTTGTTTAATATTTGGTACTTTAAAAACACAAAAATATCAATAAGAATGAACCTAAACTTCGATTTTTGGCAATTGAAATACATGCTTCGAGTTGTTCTAAATCCCGCCTCATCTCTTGTGATTGGATGGATGAGTTTTGGCATAGCTTCTAAAATGAAAATAGACTTAATATAATGCTGCATTTTATGGGTTTCGATGATTTTCCAAGTCAGTAAGTAAGATTTTAACCCAAATTGGTGTTTTTTTAAATAAATTTTGCATTTTAATATTTTGAAGCGATTGGAAACTTCTCTGGTAAACTGATGGGCATAATGGGCGACGAAAATTGCAATTTGCAGCACTGAGACTTCATAATCTTAAATCTGAATCAGAAGTCACTTTGCTTTGGTTTCATTGTAGATTTCCTCTCAAGAGACAGGACTTCTGAAAAATCAAAGCACATTTTAAAAATTTCTAACCGCAAGGTGCCGAGCGAACGAAAAAGAAGGAAGGAATGTAAATAGAATCATGAAATTTGCAATACTTGAAAGAATCAATTAGAGATATGCACAAACCATCTCGTCAGGTTTCAATGCAAATGAACTGAAACTTCAGTGAAGGTCAAATCATGATAAAACAGATGTCAGCGAAGATTTTCCGCGCAATTGCAATTTTATTACTAGTCGTTAGTCCCCTGAAATTTAATTTCTCTTGCTAGCCGGCCATAATGGGCGACCGGCCATAATGGGCGACGCTACTCTAGGTGATAGTCCGCGGTTTCTCAAGTGATCGGCCACTACGCTCGTGCATTTGGGAAAATAGCCTTTTTAACCATTTTCATTTCAATCCAACAAGGAAAAAAACGATGTTCAAATCAAATGTCTAGAAACAGCAGATTCTGCCGTTTTTAATATAGTTCGATACGATAATGAAACAGCTTTCTAAAGCAATGTTGTACGTAAATGTGTTGGGTTGGGCATTGCTCATGGTTCCTCTTTAGCCAAAACCTAACTCATCATTACGAGGTTTTGCGTCACAGATTTAATACGCCTGCTATGGCATATATTCGCAGTTTAAATTGGCCTACTGTAAATGATATTATTAGAAGCGAAACAGCTACCACAATGTAAAAATCGCTAACTGGTCTGGTCCCGGAGTACCTTTCAGATTTGTTCGAAAAAAATTCTTCTCGAAATGTCAGAAAACTGCGTTACCATTACGAAAAACTAACGATGGGCAGAGGGCTATCTATTTGTGGACCTAAGCTTTGGAAACAACTTGAACCTGATCCTAAACAGGCAACCTCCCTTGCCACCTTTAAGAGAAGAATAAAAAACTAGCCATGACGAGAATTCTTATTTTGTTAATTATTATGTAGTGATCTTTTAATTAGTAAATGTTTTTCCACGGCCCCCTGAAAAGCAGTTCTCGTGGACTGATGGGGCTACCGTGCCTAAATAAATAAAAATGAAATGAAAATAGCTCTTCTGATGCCATTTGTATATGCATGGCATTTGCATGTAGTAGAAGTTTAAAATGAAATGAGCTGAAGAATTTACCATGCATGATCGTTAAAAAATTGATATCATAAAAGGAAGGTGTATAATAACCTTTTAGCTTCCATGCTACATTCTTGCTAGCAGTCTCTCGTATCAAACAGCAGGAGACCAGCACTAATATCGTTGTGGTGATTATATTCATTTTGAAGTCTCTCTTGGAGTATTCCTCAGCTAATTCCATGTTTCTAGTGAGAATATGCCTCTGTCGATATCGTGTTTGTAGATCAAGGTATCTTCTCTGGTAGTCTGCACAAGATCAAACTCTTTTGGGTTCTTGTGTTGTTCGGATCCTCTTCAGAAAGGTGAAAGAGTTCAGGTTTAGTTTGGGTTCTTCTGGAGTATTCTTCAGTCTTTGTATTGTATATGTAGATGAGTGCACCGTAGATCACACTTTCTCCTTTGGAAGAGTGAAAATGCTTGGAGTCTACCTTTCGTCGTTCTGCTAATACTCCTTGAGTCTGTTCTTCATCAGTTAATTTTGTGCTTGTAGATTACGGTATCTGCTTTGAAGAAGTTTGAAGAAGCTTCGAGTTTGCATTGGTTTCTCCTGCAGGCAGTTGCACAAGACTGTTCCTCACTTGGTCCCGTGCTTAAAGATTCTAGCTATCCCTTTTAGAAACTCGAAATAGGTTTGAGATTTTCTGCAAGTTTGCAAGACTGTTCCACACTTGTGTCCGTGCTTACATATACTAACCTTTCCCTTTTAGAAGCTCGCAAGAGATTCGAGTTTATCTAGGAGCATAGTGACCTCCTTTATATCTGATTTGTCATGATACGTCACGCTTAATTGAGATGTTAGGTAACTTAGATTTCTATTTGGCTCAGTGATGAAACCGCAAAAAGATTTGCTTATCTACCTGGCCTTGATTTCCATAACCAAAAACGTTATGTATGGTTTATAGATCAGCCTTTTGTCACTGTAACTTAATCGTGTCTTAGCGCACAGATCAATGATAGCTTTCATTTGTTCATGAAGGAGGGCTTGTCAAAGGAGCATACACTCATTTTTCATAAGAAACTAAGGTAAGGGACTGGTAGGTAGTTTCTTAAACTTTAGGACACTTTTGCTACCAAAAGTTTCTGATCTGCTTCTTATATCTTAAATGCCGGAGGTATTTTATTTCAGTTTAATATAGTTTTGTTACAAGGACTCCCAAATTAGTTATTGCCAATATGTTTAATTAGGTTCAATAATTTACCCGGCTTTAAAGCACATATGTCACGTTAGCAATTGATCAATACAACAAACAAGTTTGGAGTGGAATTCCATTGATACGTGACTTTTTATTTCTGTTTCATGAATTTTCATTGCAATGAAAATTCAGCCTCGATCCTTTGCTTTGTAATAAACAATGGAGAAAATTGTATTGCATGAACCGATCAGCTTCATTTAATCGGCCATTCCTTCCCGTAGATATGGTGGATTTTCTGCAGAAAGCCCCTTCCTGCAAATTTCCTTGCTTTTCCTGCCTAAAAATAATGACACTCACAAATTGTTTGTGAATTGTGTCCTCTTGGGAGAATGTAATTCCCTGAAAAGGCTATTGATACCAGGGGGAAGACTTGTTTTTCCTCCCAAGGGGATAGCCCGTGCTGAAGCGTGCAGAAGAACAACGACAGATAATGTTACAATAGGACTCGCTACTTTTATTGACACCTGGAAACAAAGCAATTTGTGATTGCAGACAAAGGGAATTCCATGCTCGGTTGGTTAAGACATAAACAAAAACAAAGCAAGCCGCAAAAATTGCCCTGAAAC
Organism: Aurelia coerulea; assembly: GCA_039566865.1. Taxonomy (NCBI): domain Eukaryota; kingdom Metazoa; phylum Cnidaria; class Scyphozoa; order Semaeostomeae; family Ulmaridae; genus Aurelia; species Aurelia coerulea. Next base: position 47,327,510 of record CM076943.1, read on the forward strand.
TCGGGTCCATAGTGCGCTCGTTGTGCATTTCAGAAATGGTTTTCAAGAGCAAATATTAGCACATATCGAAAGAAGAAGGATATATCTAAACTTCTGCCTCGGGATTTAATTCTCGTATTTTATTCATTTTGTGCAGACGCCAATTGGGAGAGGATTCAATTCTCGTACTGTTTAGGTGTAATTAAAACACTTACTGCTCAGCTTCTGTACGAAAAAAATAAAATGCCCGAGGCAGAAGTTTAGATAGATCCTTCTTCTTTTGATATGTTCTAATATTTGCTCTTTAAAACCATTTCTGAAATGCACAACGACCGAGCTGACGACCCGGGTTTCAGGGCAATTTTTGCGGCTTGCTTTGTTTTTCTTTATGTCTTAACCAACCGAGCATGGAATTCCCTTTGTCTGCAATCACAAATTGCTTTGTATCTAGGTGTCAATAAAAAGTAGCGAGTCCTATTGTCACATTATCTGTCCTTGTTACACTCACATGTGTTCATGAATTGTTTCCTCTTGGGAGAATGAAATCCCCTGGAGAGGACCTTTCATATGAGAGAAGTTTCCCCGGCAAGCCGGGGAAATAAAACAATAGCGCTTTGTTGATACCAGGGGGAAGACTCGTTCTTCCTCCTAAGAGGATAGCCCGTGCTGAAGCGTGCAGAAGAGCGTAAGGCAGAAATGTTAGGAACATTTTTTCGTGATTTTGGGCGCGTTTTGAATGTTTCTTGAAGAGGCTTTCTCGAAAAAATCCTTTGTAATTTTAGAACGAAATAACCGATTTTAGTCAAGTAAATTTTAAAGTAGATTTGAGCATGTCTACCATTGAATTATATATTTGCCGATATCATCGTCTCGATATCCAGGGAGCCATGGCCTTTCAAATGGGGATTCTTTTTATTGACTCAACCGGTAGATCTAAACATCTGCCTCTTGGATTTTATTTCATCTAATTTAGAGATGAGCAGCAACGTCACTACTCTCGTATATTTAGGGTAGACTCATGAAATAGTCCTAGTTATCGCAACAACAACAACAATAATATCAACAACAACAACAACAACAACAACATATGTTTTGCTCAAACTGGGACTTATCGACTTTTACATCAAAAAAGGGGGACGAAAAGAAACAAAGGGAACAAGATTCAAACAAACAAAGATTCAAAGAAAGAAAGAAAGAAACAAAGATTCTTCTATTCACGTTGACAAGAGGTTGTTAGTTCGTAATCATGGCAACTTTACGGCACTAGAAATAGTTAGTCAGCTGTGGTGAGCTAAGTGGAGCTAAAGTGGCCTTCAAAATGAGGAAATTCTGATTGAAACTGAAATGTTTCCTGATTCTTGAATTGAGCAAACATTCATCTGGATACTTGTGGCTTTTGTTCATTGCTAACGTCACTCGAAACTTGAATTTTGCCGAAATATTTGATTTTCAGTCACCAATCGATGTTCACTCATGATCAATTGTGAGAAAATAATCGACTTTCATAGACCATCTTGAAAAGAAACCGGAATGCCATTGAAAATAGTGATCGACTATTCTACTATCCTGTCTACTACCCATTACTAGAATTCCATTCTATTGCTACCATTTTCCGTTCCTGCCTATGATGTAATTATTACATTCAAGCCTTCGATTTAATTGCCAACTCTGCATAACAAGGGCAGATTTTTTAATACAATAGCAACAGTTGCGTTTGATTGACACCTCAATTCAAAGCGATTAGCGAATGCAGACAAAGGAAATTCTCTCAACCAGTAATTCAAAACAAACAAAGCCGCAAATTTTTCCCCGAAACTAGTAGGGCAAACTCTCGCCTTGTGCAAGCGAAAGGTGGTTTTTAAGAGAAGTTATGTGCTTATAGCAAAAGAAGGAGGGTAAATCTAAAGTTCTGTCGCTTAGATTATGTTTATTTGATTCAAGAGCCGAGCAGAAGGCATTGTAATTCTCGCGTCTTTAGGGCTTAAAATGAAACGATTACAAAACAGCTCCTAAATCAAATAAACATAGATTTTTTACATCCATTGCGCAGTGCTCCGGATGAATAAGAGTGGTTTTGAGTTGATACCGGATTCGACCATTTACAGGATATCGGATTGTTTCATGCCACTCTCAGAGCGTTTAACGGTGTGAAGTACATAGGATTGGTGCATTCTCGTGTTTCCCTCAACTCAACTGATGTGTCGCTTCAACTACTGAAGGAAAAATAACAACCAATTCAATTCAATGAGTTATGTGTAGGGACTTAAATCGTGACTCTAGGTAAATCCCCCTCTGCACGAAAAAGCTTTTTCGTGCAAACAGAGCCCCAATTAGCCTGCGTGCAGACTCTACTGATTCCCTGAAGAAAAGTGAGGTTCCTAGCTAAGCCCCAATCCGATATGATATGAAGCAATATGGTGTGGGGATTGAACGTCCAGCCCGGGGGGAAGGTACATAACATGTTGAGGGTACGGTATATGCCGCCCATTTGCGTGGGTTTTTGACTCAAAATTCTCTAAACAAGGGTCCTCTTTCGGCAAATTTTCTTAAACATGGGCTCAGTTTGGCTGAAATCAGCAAAAATCGTTGAAAATGGGTAGTTTTCCACCAAAATTCACCATAAAAGTGAGAACAAAGGCAAATTTTGGCACTTAGAAGAGGGTGGCTTTCTGAAAACCGGATGGCAGACCTTCATCCATCCCCAGGTCGTGTACGCCCCCAAAGCATCCAGCAAGACGTCAGTTCTCTGTCAAATAACTTACATCAATCAGTTGGACTTTTCTTCTCAAAGACTCCTCTATGAAGGCTAATAAACCACAAGTTTGTCTGGTTAAGTCCCGAATAACGGATCTTTCACTGTCCCTAAACGGGTTTGCCAAATTTAAATTAACGTCCAATTAGTTAAAACCAGAGTAGGCGTGTACTGATAGCAAGAATATGCGAACAGTAACCGTATTGTGTTGATTCTGATGCAAACACGGTTCATAGAAATGCTATAGTTGCAAAGTAACGTCAAATTTGCTATGGTGAAGTGAAGGTAAAGTTGCGGTGTTTAGCGCCAAATGCTGGATCGCTGGGATCGCACATAAAGGGGTCCTGATCTGTAGAGTATTTTGAAAGGGAAACGAAGTTTTTTGGACTTTTCATGCAACTGTAAATTATGTAAGGATTTTATTGTAAATTTAGGTTACATTTAGGTTGAGAACTATCAATAATTTTTGTATTAATAATGGTTGGCATTAATTAGCCTAGTGCTATACACTACGCCAACCTTAAAGAAAGTAATAATAATGATAATGATAAATAATTATTATTATTATTATTATTATCATTATTATTATCATTAAAACAAAACCATCATCAAAAATAACAGAAAAAGGTATATAAAAAACAAAACTGTTAAAAGCAATGCGTTTCGATTATAAAATCTTCATCATTATTATTATTATTATTATTATCGCAGAATTGAGAAGACCGAATCGAGTCCATGACCCAATGTCATGACGCTCAAGTGGTGGGGCTCTACCCGGGATCGAACCTTGTCCGCCTGACTGTTCTGGCTGCAGGGTCAGAGGATTACAGCACTCCACCATAACATCTTCATGGTGATGGTGAAAATCCACTTTGTAAAAACTTATGTTTAAACCCTTGCTGCAGAAAGGATTCTAAATTAAGTGGTCTTACAGCCAGGTCGCTGACAAATTTGGATTTCCACTTCAAATTTGATGCATTTTTGTTTTTTGTTTTTTGTTTTATATATACAGTATTCCATCTAAAAATTTACATGACAAATGACGACCTACATTACTTAACCTGCTTTACAACACTACGACTACGATACCAAGAGGAGCAAAATACTATGTCAACCCCGAGGCCTTAAAAAACATCGAAAAAGTACATTTATATAATCTAGACATTACTACGAAAAAAAGGGGAAAAAAGATACTGCAAAGAAAATGTACTTAATAGTTGCGTAGCTTGTGACAAAGTTTAAAATGAGCTCAATCTAACCGACCAGTTTTTTGAATAAATTGTAATGTTAGCTCGATTTTGTTCCTGTTAACATCATTAGGGAGGTTTTTATCACCATACAGTAAGAGCTGTGTTAGAACCTCTCATTTGAAAAATTAACATGTCCAAGTGGTCGTAATAATGGAAGTATTCCAGCAAGAAGGTTTCGTCGTTTGAGCCCAAAGGAATGGCAAAGCAACAAAAAGTGCTCCGTATCCTCAACACCGTCGTTCGTAGGGCACATTGGGTTTACAGTATCCTTCAAATTATGCCTGAATTTGTGAAAGTTCAATTTGCTGAGACCCACTCTAAGAACTTTGCTGTAGCGTATTTTTGTTTTAGAATCTGTTCACAGTTACCCAATATAAAGTTAGTCAAAGATTTAGCATGTTTCAAATGTTTCAAAATTTCCAAATTCTATGACTTATTTCTTTGAACTGAATCGCTTCAAAGAAACTTCAGCTATTTCGTAATTATTCTACCGTTGGGCTTTTCGGAAGTCGTCTTTCCTATTTTCTGAATTTGAGTGTTTTCCTTCTTCTTTTAAGAATTCAAGGAAACTATTGACGAAACCTTAAAGCCATCGCATTTTCTAAATTTTTTGACAAAACTTGAAATAGTTTTCAAGAAATGTATGGGCTATGGATACTTACAATATGGTATCAAGCAAACATCTGTCACCCTTCTGGTCAACGATTTTGAAATTTTTATGACGTCACACCCTCAAATAGGTTGACATATGAAACACGCTGTAGTTTCGAAAAATAGTGAGGATTTGCAAAAGTCAAAATGTAAAATCATAGCAAAGCGGTTAAAGGCCATCTGACTTATTCATGATTAGCTGAAGATTGTAAAAAGGAGATTAAAAATTGGTGTGGCAGGATAAACAGAAGAGAATTGGAAAGAGATCGTTTTCGAATTGAATTGAATTTTTCTCAGTTGACAAATTGAAGGAGTCTGGGTTCTAGCACCGTTCCTTTGTCTAAGCTTTGCTCTCTGAACAAGGTTTGAAGTTCTCTTATTTTCTGTTTGATCCCCGTAAGACACTTCATCAAGTTTTCCCATAAAAAATGCGATTTTCCATTAATATATTGTTTACTTCTTGCAAGACCTATTTTCAACAATGCTCCTTTGTTTAGAGCTTAAAATTCCAAGTATCATTTGTCTTTTAAATCCTTGGGAGCCCGTAATGGTTATTGAAGGGCACTTTGGGTACACTCTTCCAGTGTGAACGTGGGCTAGAGACGGAAAGTCTATTTTTTATAAAAAATTCCCTAGAAATCTAAAAAAATCCTCTATTTTTTCCTCGAAAACAAATATCGCAAGAATTTTATCAACTAAAGTACCCAGTGTACCAAGAGGTTATTTGCTCCTGTGACAGAACCAGCAAGAGCAACGAATTCACCTCAATTCATTTTGATGACCTATCGAAAACATTACTTTAATGGACTGACGTAGCCTGTGTTCCAGACCACTTGGAAAGGAAAGTGGTCTGTGTAACCAAGCACTAATCCGTGTTCAGACGATGAATTGAATTGCGAAATAATTAAGGGCATTCTTTCACGGATCTGATTGGCTGCAATGAAGTCAGTGATCAACACAACGGATGTCTTTGTGAACATGTGTGTTTGAAACAAACCAGGGCTGATCGTTATCACTTTGCACGGGCGTAAAAACTCAGTAGGATTAGCAGGCATTCAAATCTCCTATTCTTTCATCGTAAAAAGTCAATAGGATTAGCAGACATTGAAATTTTCTATCATTTTTATTGTAATGTGAGAAGTGGCGGATTTAGGGGGGGGGACAAGTGGGGGCAACTGCCCCCCCTTCACGATGAAAATTCAGTTTGGCGCCCCTATTTTGGAGAGAAAGGCGCCCCTCATCCTGACTCTAACGCACAATTTTCTAACTGTTTCGATTTAGATATGGGGAAAACTTATTAATCAAGGCATTATTTAGTAGTAAATCAAAGAATTTCCTATTAAAAGTGTCAAAAAATTTTCGCGCGCCTTCGGCGCGCTCACTTTTCCATCATATTTTTGGCGCCCTCTTTGCAAGTTGCCCCCCCTTCAGCTTCGGGCTGGATCCGCCCTTGAATGTGAGTTCTTCAGATGAGACAGGCTTTTCTTTTGATAACAAAACAAATAGTGATTATGCGAATTATTAGTTGCATATATTAATTTTTCTTCAGATTCCGAAGAAAATTTGTGAACACAGATTAGGGCTTGGTTACACAGCTTCTCAAGTGGTCTGACTGACGGAGCATTACAAGGTTTTTGGCACACCGTTTGGCAATGGTTTTCCGGGTGGTTTTCGCTGATTTTAGTTTTGTGAAGGAAAAAATGAGTTTCGGAAAAATAAAATTAACCTTGTCTGCAGCACCATGATTATTGATTTAGATTTAATTTCCTGAAAACTGACCTTCTTTCATTTCTGTGAAACATTATCACAAGTTTGCTTTTTGGAGACAAAAGCAATTTCAAAGAGGAAACTGTTCACTTTAGGTTTAAATGAGTAATTATGATAAGTTTATATGGTATATTAGCAATGGTTTCGCATTATGTTACAGCACTTGGTAAACGCCAACAATAGACCTTTCAACTGTTTAGAAAAAGGTTCTGGAATTAAAGGGGCAGTCAGACGCGAAATGCGGGTAGCAGATTCTGCGTGTCACAATCCAATTCATATAGGCCTAAATACCAAAACATGTCTACTGTACTTCTTTGTTTGCTGTAATTTTGATGAAATTAATTGAGCAATGAATCCAGTAGTGTTTGTGAAGGTTCTATTCACCTTTCGGTTTCACCATGCATAATAAATCTGACTCAAAAACAATATTCTTTGGTGAGTTTCTTGCCCACTTCGACTCGTAGATTATCTCTTCGCAGCTTCAAAGTTGCTTCAGTAAGATCACTGTTTATACGACTTTCAGGAATTTGTGATAGACAAAATAACTTTGTAAATACATGAAATCGACATGGACGAACAATACCTGTCAATAGACCTTTTAGCTATTCTATAAACGAGTCTGGATCGAACGTTATTTTTATACATTTTCATCTGCGACGTTCGATCGAGTGGCGATAGAGCTTCTATCACTATTGTGCACATTCGGAAATTCTACAAAATGTAGCAAAATATCGTTCGATTCTGATTCTTTTCAGAATAGCTAAAAGGTCTATTAAATCCTTGAGATTGTCAAGAGCAAAATCGATGGAGATGGATTGAAATATGCGATAATCCCATTCAAAATGTCCATTGATGAGTCGATGCTAAGCCTAAGCACTTTTCATACAAATAGAATGAAAATGTCCCGCGCAACGTCACATCTGACTGCCCCTTTAATTACGTGTTTCTCGTAAATTCTGTATTGTCGAATGTTCAAATGTAAGGTTTGTTCTAATGTAAAGATAACATTGATAGATGTGTATCCCGTTATTCTCGAAACAAAATATAATCCAAGAGTACAAAGGTTTGGCAATGTTTCATGGGCTAGATCTTTTGTTAATGACTTCAACATCACAACTAGCCAATCACGGCCACGACAGTGTGCCTTTAAAGGCAGTCTGTCACGCATCTGATTGGGTGATAATGACAATATGAAGAATAGGAGAATTGTAAAGCCCTCTTTTGTTCCAAATATACAAATTCACTAACACATCCGTTGTGTTGAGCTCTGATTTTCTTGCAGCCAATCAGATGCATGACAGATTGCCTTTAACCCTATTTTGGTTGGGGGGCCTAGTAGACTTTTTGTTATAACTCTGCCGGGAGAACAATTACAGCCCGGAAACTTTCTGACTTTTTGCTGCTACTTATTATGCAACGTCTCAAGAAGTTTTATAAAATATTTTCACAAATGAGGGAGAGGGAGACAATTTTCCGGACCTGACTCTGTCAAAATCGCCAATTCTCAAATGTTAATTTTCGCGAAAAAAGTAGCAAAATCGCAATATATTGCAAAGATACTTTGATGTAATCTATCATAATTTTCATGTTTGGATGGAAATTATGCTCCAAATTAAATTTTATCGCATTTTTCCTGATTTTGACCGATTTGCCACTTTTCTTGACCACACAAAGAAAAATGCTGACGCAAGCAATAATGGCGGCTAATTTTTGGTTAACTTTCATATTTTCATAAAGTACATGCCTGGGGCTATTATTACACCCAATTTGGTTGCTCTATCTATTTCCAGTCAAGAGTTAGGAAGGGGGGGGGCTTTTTGGCCCCCCCCAACCAAAATAGGACGTGTCAGATAGCCCAACCACTATAGGGTTAAGTTTCTCTGAGGAGTAGGTCTATCCTTTCATCCAGCTTTCAGAAATAAAGCATGAAGTTTTTAATTCATACCCTCAACATAGACTGATTACAAGTTCGTAGTTATTGCTATTGATAGACTGATGGACGCTATAACTACGACTCATGGACTTTCACATTGAAAATCGGGACGAAATTGCTTCCCTCAATTTCATGTCCGATATCGAAACCATAGCAACGCCGTACGAAAGGCGAGTAATGGCGGTGGGCCTAAATTGTCAGCTCAATCCTCAGATAATAAAACGCCTCAAAATCGATTATTACTTGCAGTGATTAATCGATTCAGCATTAATCGATTAATCGGTTTGTCCATATGTTAATCGATTATTCGAAACATCTATTAATCGATATTCGATGGACAGGCCTATTGCACATAATCTTTTACCAAGAGGTAAAACCAAAAATTAAAAGACCTTATTTTGAAAACTAGGGAATGCGTCACCGTGGATGACATGCGGTAGGCAAGACGGCCAAAAAGTAACATATCTAATTTTAAGAATTATCTTTTGAGATTGATTTATGATCTGTTGAATAGGTGATAAAAACATGGTCACACCTAACTGGTCATATAACCTTATTGGATCGACAAACACCAGTGTGGCAAAGCATGGGAATCATTCGTCGTACATAGCCGATTGCTCGTGGCCCATGGTCGAAACCGCCAAAACCTCATTTTCACGGACCAATCAGACGGCTAAAAAGCGAAGGAGACAAAAGAAACCCGTGAAGATTTCCTGAATTTTACCTACCTTCATAAAACGCAACCAGGACAAAAAACTGCTTGAGATTTCCCGACTTTTTTTAAAGCAATCTACTCTCCAGATGTTTGGGAGTACAAGTTTGGATGCCGGTTAAAATATCTTCAGGTTTTATCAAGAGGCTTTATCACCTGACTTGAAGTCGCATAAACAGGTGTCGACAAGCCTTCGCCGATTTTGTCTATTGGAGAGGCAATAACTCCGCCAATCCTGAAGATATTTTAACCGGCATCCAAACTTGTACTCCCAAACATCTGGAGAGTAGATTGCTTTTAAAAAAGTCGGGAAATCTCAAGCAGTTTTTTGTCCTGGTTGCGTTTTATGAAGGTAAGTAAAATTTAGGAAATCTTCACGGGTTTCTTTTGTCTCCTTCGCTTTTTAGCCGTCTGATTGGTCCGTGAAAATGAGGTTTTGGCGGTTTCGACCATGGGCCACGAGCAATCGGCTATGTACGACCAATGATTCCTATGCTGTGTGGCAAATGACCTGGATTTTGGACAAGACGGCCTCACATATGGAGCAGTAGACTTACGACAACATATACCGAATGTCCCAAAATGATTTACACGTAATGTCTAAACATTGAAAAGGCTTAAAAAACATTGTTTTGAAATGTTCACATTGGCACAGGTAGTGAACATGAAGATTGTTATGGAACCTCTAAGAAACTCATAAGAAATTCTGAGTACTCAAAATCTGATAATTTTAAGAAACTGTCACTACTGGCCCAAATTCTTAGTTTCTTTGTTTGAAGAAACGATAATAAAGTCAAATAAGAAATATAAGAGGTATTACCAACCGGCTACTCCTCAGCATGTTCTTACTGCTCTCGAGGACTGGGGCAGAGTCTGTTGTAGTTTATGATCACCACATTGAGGGAACCTTTTGTTAATGTTATATGAATTACAAGAAACCACCTTTCGTTTGCACAAGGCGAGAGTTTGACCTACTAGTTTCGGGAAAACTTTTGCGGCTTTGTTCGTTTTGAATTACTGGTTGAGAGAATTTCCTTTGTCTGCAGTCACTAATCGCTTTGAATCGAGGTGTCAATTAAACGCAACTGATGCTATTGTATTACGATATCCGCCATTGTTACTGTTATTACTATGCATAACAAGGGCAGATTTCGTAACACAATAGCATCAGTTGCTTTTGTTGAGACCTGAATTCAAAGCGATTAGCAACTGCAGACAAAAGAAATTTTCTCAACCAATAATTCAAAAAAGAAGCAAACTGCAAACGTTTCTCTGACACCCAGGTAGCTAGCTCGCTCGTTGTGCATTTCAGAAATTGTTTTCGAGACTAAAAATGAGCATATATCGAAATAAGAAGAATATATCTAAACATCTACCACGGGCAACTTATTTGGGTGGTTCAGAAGCTGAGCAGGAAGTGTTTTAATTACACCCAAAAATACGAGCATTGAATCGCCTCGCAATCGGCTTCTATATCAAACAGATAAATTCCCGAGGCAGATGTGTAGATAAATCCCTCTTCTTTCCATATATGCTCATTTTAGCTTTAAGAAACCATTTCTGGAATTCACAACGAGCGCTCTTGCTACCTGGATTTCAGAGAAACTTTTGCGGCTTTGTTTGTTTTGATTTACTGGTTGAGAGAATTTCCTTTGTCTGCGATTGCTAATCGCTTTAAATTGAGGTGTCAACAAAAGCAACTGATGCAATTGTGTTACCAAATCTGTCCTTGTTACTCTGCATATCTTTCAGCAAAAAAAACCTCTTAAGTGTTCATCTCATAGGCAAAAAGCTACAAGCATCTCTTGAAACATCATGTAGCTCTATTGGTGCGTAAAAAATTCTCTCAAACACAAACAAATGTACTCTACAATTCTACTTCTACAATTACAAATACTATGAAGGGACTCTATTTTTGATTACAAAGTCCAACTTTGTAATCTAAGAGGGGGCTACAGGTCAGTCAGAAGAAAGTAAGAAAGAAAGAAAGAAAGAAAGTAAGTCAGTCACGCTCGTTAAAAAAATTAATTAACGTTTTATCCCTGCTAATTGGCACTGAAATAAAGAAAGCGCACATAAAGCGCATACAAGACAGAAGTTTCCCGCGATCCTATAGCAACATTTGACGTCGGCTTATTTCATGTTAGAGAGATTTGACACCGTAAGATGGATAAATCACCATGATGTTTACCCTGGCACAACAACAAATTTACTCAGAATTGGCACGTTCTTGACTTCATTAGCAGCTTAATGATGTTAAAACAATAGTTTTCTAGAACGAACGCATCATTAGCCATTTATTGATAGTACTCATTATGCAAATAACTCAACCTTGGAGGATGATGTAACCGGCGGCCTGCACAGAGGCTAGCATTCGCAGCATCACCGAAGGTAGCAGGACCGTCCACCTACACAGCTACGGATGCAAACGTTGCAGGTGAATGGCCCCATTGACTGGGGGAAGGCACGTGATCACACTGAACCAAAACATCTTCATGCATATGATTCTGCACAGAGGTTATTTTCGTGACTGCTTGTCTCAAACTAGATGCCCGCGAATAGAAACGTTCTGCAGGGTTCTGCATAAACATAAGTAATTTTGCATTATCGTAAATCTCACATGACATTAAATTTGAGACATACAAGGCGCTTGATTTTCTATTGAAGGCGACTTTAGCAGCAACACTCGTCCCTCTGACTGTAGCTAAAACAGCATCACAACGATCATTTGAGGTTATGAAGAAATCAATTTTCAGATTTTCTTATGCTTGCTTAGCTCAGGATGGACTTTGTAATAATCCAAAAGGATCTTATGTTTTGTAATGAGGCCATCCATCACTAAAATGTATCGAAGGTGACAAGGGGCTACGGGGATGCAGCTCCTCTAATCCAGGAGCCGTTGTCACATTTCAGGCTTCATTCCGGCAGTTTTAACCCACTGAGGCCATCACATTCGGGCATAATCCATGATAAGCCCCCTTAAACATTTGGCATCCCCGACGCTTATGTTATCTACATTTGGGGGGCTATGAAATGAAATGAAATATGAAAAAGTCCACTATGCAAGGACGGATAAACGAAGTTACAACAGGCGCGCGTGTGTCTTTCTTTATCTCCGTCATGCAACAGTAAGGGACAATGCACATCTGAATGATTCAGCTGGGGCTGTAAAAGCCAAGATCCTTCAGCAGGTTAAAGATTTACAATTCCCTGGCTGTTTCTTGGTATGTGAGATTAATAAGTTTGTTTATGGTTTGACCGTTTAAGATCATGACCAATTCAAATATGTCTTACTAGCGATACTGTTTCGTATCAGAGTTACAGAAATTTCAATTTGAGTGCTTCAGCCAACGCTGCAAAATCTAGCTATCTACGCTAGTTACGGATAAACAATTCCTAGGCTGTTTCAAGCTATTGGGGATTACTTTCATTTTTGGCTAGAGATTTCATAATTCGCTAAATTCAGATGTGGCTCACTAGCGATACTCTATACACTCTATCGTATCTAAGTTGCAGACACTTCTATCTGAATGCTACTCCAGCCAAAGCTGCACAATTCTAGATCGCTAAGCTGGCTAAAATATCATCAATTTCCTGGCCATTTTAGGCTCAAGGAGATTACGGTTTTGTTCGGAAATTATGTACGATTCCAGTAAAGATAGCAATGCTTAAGCTGGTTTCTTGTCTAGAGCAGGTAATTTCAATCCCTGTAATGAGCCCATTGGCCTAACCTAACCAATTCATTATGGCCTAAGCAACGTCAATACACTGTTTACAGCATCCGGCATGCTACCCTTGTTTATGACATCTGTAACTCACTGCAGATAGAAATAATTGCTATCTCAACAATGAATTATCACAACTTCACTTTCTTTAAAATGACCGGTACCACAATCACTGATAAATACAGTATCAATTATGGACAATCTATTCCATGAAAGATAAGTGAATTTTGAAAGACTTAAAAAATTTACGAAAGCGCCATCTTCAAATTAAAGAAGCAATAATGATAAGGTACCGGACGAGGAAAGTCGAACTTAATTATAAGTGTGGCCGCATCCTCTTACCCCTATTTTGGTTGTGGGGGGGGGGGCACATTTGCCCCCCTAGTAGACTTTTTCTTACAAATCTGCCAGGAGAACAATTATGGCCCGGAAATTTGCTGAATTTTTGTTGCTACTTATTGTGCAACGACTCAAGAAGTTTCATAAAAATATTTTGACAAATGAGTAGGAGGGAGACAATCTTCCAGAACCGACTCTGTCAAAATCGCCAATTCTCAAATATTAATATTAGCGAAAAAAGTGACAAAATTGCGATGTTTTGCAAAGATATTTTGCAAAGTAGTGCTATTTGATGTGATCTATCATAATTTCCATGTTTGGATGGAAATTGTGCTCCAAATCAAATTTTACTGCATTTTTCCTGATTTTGACCGATTTTGCCACTTTTCTTCGCCACACAAAGGAAAATGGTGACGCAAGCAATAATGAAGGCTAATTCTAGGCTCATTTATATATTCTCATAAAGTACATGCCTGGGGCTATTAGTACATCAAATCTGGTTGCTCTATCTGTTTCCAGTCAAGAGTTAGGTACGGGGGTTTTTTGCCCCCCCCCCCAACCAAAATAGGATGTGTCAGACAGCATGAACAGCCTCCAAACAAAAACTGTTGCAAAATCATTTGGCTAGGTGCCGCAGTTGTGTTCGATTGCCGCAACTATAAACTTCTGTTGAGGAAAAATTAACATAGTTCCACGAAGGAGGTAACGAAAGAGATGGAAGGAAATAAACTCTGCTTTCAGTTAAACCTTTCAAAACCTAATCCGCAAACGATGTAAATTTCCTCCGCAGAAGCATGCAAAGTGAACCATACTGTGGAGTCTAAGCATACTCATGGTACAGTTAGTTGCAAGATTAAAGACATTACAAACCCCGTTACAAACATAACTAAATTTCAAGTCAAAATCTGAATTTACCTGTTAATCTTGCCTGGATTCTCAACTTTTATTGTCTTTCAGTCGTTCACAAAGATCTGCTGACCAGGATTCGAACAGCTCCCGACGAGACGTCTTAGCATGTGAGTGGGTTCCCAAATTTTCTCTAAAATCATCACGGCTCTGTAATTCCATGTGACTGCTTCTATCAGAGCACGAATAAGCTCTTGGATGGCTGCGAACGTCAGACTTCCCTATGTCTCCGTTATCATCAGCACTCTTTGATCCTGTGTGACTGTTTCTACTACAAAACGAATATTGCTCTTTTGTGCTGCTCTTTATAATCCGTTTCGATGTGCTTCCACGACAAGATGACACCTCTCGGCTTTCTGTGTTCCCATCATCAATATCAGAAAGGAACTCCTCGTCTGAATTATCATCAGAAAGAAATCTACTATCTACAATATCTTTGCTGAGAGAGACGGTCGACTGTGTGCTGTAATACTGAGTCAGTAATTCATCGTTATTTTCATCAATAATGAGGCCATTTTTGGGAGTCCTACAGCCTTGAGTCTCTAATCTATTTTTCTGTGAGTTACTACTGCCAGCAGTTTGTTTCGAATTAGGCAAATTTATTCCACTGCTGTCCCTTTCATCATTCGTTAAGTAATACTGCGTCGCAGCTTCGGAAACCTCTGGATCAATTTCATCGGAAAACAGTTCAACATACCTACAATCAGTTACGTGATTATTCAAAGGTATGTTGCCTCTGTTACGAAATAAATCGATCGTTCTTTTATCACCTTTCGAACAGCTTTTGCAATGATCTGTTTCATTTGCAGCACTTTTCGTTCTTAACCTCTCAGAATGATGCCTCAAATTCTCTTCCATGTCTTCAGAGGCACTGAAATACTCCTCCTCGGAATTCCTGTTTCGATTTCCTAACCAACCCTCTTTCCCTTTCGGCGAGGGATCTTGTTTGCTTACCAAACCCTCCTTATATTTTCCAGCAACCCTCCAGTCGCCCCTGATAACGTTTTCAAGACACTTTCCATTCCTGCTTTCCCACCTTTTCGGGTCTCTTTCGTCAATAAACATGTCTTGGCGATCAGGACCAATTTTACTCTGGGATGATTTAGCTTCAACGATTCCACGGATTAACTTCTTGTCAGGTCGGTCCCCATTCTGCTTCTCGGAGATTTCATCATTTATATCTGGGAACAGATCATCATTGGAATCATCACTTGGGGATTCACGCAAGAAAAGCACTTGTCTCAAAGTTTCTCCGTCCAAAACTTTCCCAGTTTCTTCCTCAGCTGTTTTGGATTTTTCAGGCGATAATATTTTCTCGTCAATGCTACCGAAAAACTCGTCATCAGAATCAAAATCATTCGGGGTTGCATGTTTTGGTTTGATATCACCCCCCAAGAAAATTTCCTCCTTCATGGTCTTTCGGTTTTCCCACAGTTTCTCAGCTCCTTTATCAACTTTCTTTGACTTTTCAGGCGACAATATGTTCTCATCAATGCTACTGAAAATCTCTTCATCAGAATCAGTATCCATCAGCGAATCATTCTCATTAGATTTACCAACTGGTTTCGTTTTACCTGGTGACAATAAGCTCTCGTCCATGCAACTCAAGACTTCGTCATCTGACTCAGGTATTGTGTCAGGTGAGGCATCAGCCTTAATACCAGTTATTTCCACTGCACTGCTAATATCTCTCACAACCCTACATTGTGTTTTGGTATCGCCAGCAAACAATTTCCCACAAATACTGCTTTGGACAGCACCATATGAGTCAACATTGCGTTCTATTGGCATGCCATATGTAGAAGATGCATTTCCAGTGGCTTTGTCTAGCCTGGCGCGTCTGAGAGCATTTTCAGCAGCTCCCCCACTCTTATATCGCATGTTGGTCTCGCTAGGAAATAAAAAGCTGCTGTCAATACTACTTAAAAAAGTACCATGACAGTCAACAATGGGTTCTTTTGGCATTCCATACGTAGACGATGTATTCACAGTACCTCTATCATGCTTGACTCCTTTATAAACACCTCCTACACCATTAGACTGCAAGTTTGTCGAATCGGGTAATAATAGACCATCATCAATGCTACTAAGGAACTCATCATCAGAATCAACATTTTGTTTCTTCAGAATATCATCATTCATATCAGGAAAAAGATCCTCATCTGAAAATACCTCATCATCATCTTCCTGCTTGACTTTGATTTTTGGGTCGTTCGAAGCAGCTTTTGGGATATCACGTGTCAATATCTCTTCTTTTGGGACAGCTGGTGTCAGTATTTCGTCTTTTGGGACAGCTGATGCCAGTATCTCTTCCTTTGGGAAATCAGGCGTCAATATCTCGCCATCCATTGTCATGAAAAATTCATCATCGTCTCCATCTTCCAGCATAGCTGATTCAGAGTCTTGAAAATCTAATGGAGTCATCATGTTTTGATCAGTGTTTCTATGTAGCTCTGTGGCAGTTTTGAATGTGGATGCCTTTTCGACGCTATACTCACGAAGTTTGTCAGTCAAATGGTACCTAAAAAGAACGAGAGAGCTTTTATTCTTTTTTTTTTCTCTATCAAAGCTTAAAAGCTAAAAACTGCAACTACAATTCAAATGTGCCAATCATAGCGGAAAAAGACACAAGGTCATCAAGTTCCCACTATGACTGGCACTTACAATATTTGTTATACCGGGTATCCCAAAAAAATGTATACAGATTTAGTTGACTCTAGCGATTTGAATTTAGCTTCAATCGATGTGCAATTACTCTCAAAATGTTCCTCAATAGTTAACTTGAACATAGATACATCGTTTGTTGGTATCGGTGCTTTGAGAGCAGATATATTAATCTTCAAAGCTCAAATTCGCCTCTTCCTGCAAACCAGAGGCTTTGCCTTGTGGCCTAAGCAAATTCTTAAGGCACAGCGTATAAATCAACGATAGCCTCTCGATAAATTTGAAAAATGTCAGATCTGGTGTTATTCTGTCACCCCCCCCCCCCCAGTCACCCATTGGACAATTTCTTGATTTTTCATTATTTTCAGTTCTTGATTTTGATGTGCTTCAGGAACTTGCTTAGGCCAAAAGGCCAAAGCTCTGGTTTGCGGGTGGACGCAAATTTGAGCTTTCAAGATTGATATTTCTGCTCTCAGGGCACCAATACCAACAAACAAGGTATCTATGTTCAAATTAACTATCGAGGAAAATTTTGAGAGTAATTAGTCATTTATTAAAGCTAAATTCACATCGCTGGAGTCAACCAAATCTGTATACTTTTTTCTGGGACACCCGGTAGTTAAATACAATAACAAACATTAATATGAAAACGGGTTAAAGAAAGAGTTTCATAGCGAAGATTCCAAATCTGTAAAAAGGTCGATGTAAAGTTGTAAGACCTATTTAGTTGTAAGGCCTTTAAGTTTTTTTATATTTCTATTGAATTCTTGAAAAAGGAAGAAAAACACTATAATTCTGAAAACGGTGAATTATACCAAAATGGTTGAAGTATATTTCAAGCCATTCAGTTCAAAGAAATAAGTCATAAATTTTTACACAATTATTTTTTAAAGATTTGAAACCTATGCTGTCTACAGCTGGTAGCAAAGTTGAGCAAATGACAGGGTTACCTTAGTCTTGTATTGCGCTTTCTGGGTGGTGCAGCAACCGCTCTTTCTAAACTCGATTCATCATAAACAACAACTGCCTGTCTTTTCCCTCGTGTAATAGCTGTGTAAACATGTTGACAAGTTTGATACCATGGTTTCCCAACTACGTAGATTATGATGTCCGATTCTGAACCCTAAAAAACACAAACAGAATATGATTACGAATAGCAATATTTTCAAACAAATGTCAGCACTAGGTGAATACAGCCAAAAGTACCAGGTGACTATTAGACTTATGACGATGAGTCTCTTGTTTCCCTGTGCTCCTTGACTTCAAGATGGCGCTTCAGTCAACAGAGACTCAAAACTGAAAAAGGACTGAAAAAGTTGACCCTATTTAGGCCTAATATGCTGGGATTCCTAGCATACCAATCAGAATGCAAGATTTGGCAAAGAACAATCAGTTTCGAACCTTCAATTCGATTGACGCAGTTGACTAAATTTGAAGGAACTTGCTGCGGCAGGTACTTGAAGATTTCTCTGGTATGTCTTGGTCATAAAAACATGGAAATTGCAGCATTAAAAGACTTATTTTGCACTCACCAGGTAAAGTGAACTTTCTTCTTCAGATGAATACCAAGTTTTGTTGATTAAGTGTCTGCTTACCGTGGTTTCTACCGCATTTCCTTTCTGAGGAGTGACCGTTGAACAGAGCCAAAGCAGTCGTTCGATCCAGATTCGATCAATCGAATGCAGAAGATAGGGTCAGGTTTTTAACTGTTTCATTATGAGTCCCTGTGAGCAAGGTACCGCAGGGATACAAGGGACTCATCGCCATAAGTCTAGGTGAATACACCCAAAAGTACCAGGTGACTATCAGGTGATTATTACCTGACTGACGTTTCAAAAACGAGGCAATACAATTCCGCCAATCCTATTGGTTAATCGCACAGTTCCCGCGGTTTTCCCGTAGCCTTGTATAATACGATACAAGGACGCGTTTTTGTCACCACAGCAACTGATTTAGGCCTGTGATATTTACAATAAACTTAAGCGATAACAAAAAGTGTTTGACTAAATGATATAAGTCAAAATTAGAAGCTATCAGGTACTAACAGGTACTACTCATACGTAGCTATCAGGTACTACTCATACTAAACGGTTTTGTAGTTGAACAGGAAAATATAAAGCCCTCGGTCTTATCGCACAGACCTCGCAAGCTCAGTCAGTACTTTCAAGACCTTGGGCTTTACATTCTCCTGTACAACCCAAAACCGGTTAGTATGCGCATAATATAGCTAATTACATGAATGAAGTGATCGTTTTTATAAAGGCTGTATACAGGGTGTCCCGTAAAATTTTTCGACGTTTGGTTAAATGTTAAAGAGCAACAATAACATCTACAGGCTCCTTGTTAGATAACCTTGCTCCTAAGATTTCAAATTAATGTTTGATGCTAGAATCTTGCGAATCCTCTAAGACTTTACGAAGTTATAAGCTTTTGAAGTTCAAATTTGTGCGAAAACTGAAACCAGACGCCGCTAACTGACTTGTTTTTCAAAAAGATATCCCAAAATCGAAGTAAAAGAAGACCGTTCAATGTTTTACCTCTTGTTGATATCAGGCAAACCAAATAGGACTTCAAAAATAATTTAATTCTAGTAACCGTTGCCAAACTTTATTTAAGAATGCAAGTATCTAAAACATGGAATGAAAACTTAATCGATGAGAGACGGGAACATTCAAAACTGTGCTAAACAGGACTCTTCCAAGCATCCATAACCTTGATTCAATGTTAGAGAAAGCTAGTTTATCGAAAGCGCTTTTTAAATTCCATTTGTGCTTTGAATAAACGAGATTTCACTTTCACAAAATATGCAATTTTAGGAGCGTCTGGTTTCAGCTTTCACACAAACTTTAACTTCAAAAAACTCGTGGCTCTGTGAATATTTAGCCGATTTGCTAGCTACTGGTGTCTAAAATGAATTTAAAATGTCAACAATATGGTGATCTTACCATGGAGCCCGTTTCTATATCGTTATTTTCTAATATTTAACCAAACGTCAAACAATTATTTTAGGACACCCGGTATAATATGGCAGAAACTTTCCAAAAATATTGTTTGCATTATTATACTGTTCTAATATTTTTTTCCTGTTCATATTTTTCATATTGTATCTGACGTTTTGACATCAACTACATTCAAATTTCCTTCGTGCAGGATTGCAATTTCTTCATCAAAATATACAGCCAAGAAGTCTTCGAGGACAAAGGTAACCCTTGGCTGTCCATTTTAGCAGCCTAGAGCTTGAGAGAGAAGCTCTACATTTTTTGGAAGTCTTTCGAGTTGGTCTTCTCGGGAAAAATCTTCCCCATATTCGGAAGAAAGTGGCCGATTTCAGCCAGAAAATTTCTCAAATAGCTTAACGATCCATGTTTGAAAGGCCACAGCCTCTTGGATATTAAGACAATAGTATATGCAAATATATCATTTAATAGTGAACATGTTCAAATAAATACTGAATTTACCTGCGTGAAATTACCCAGTAAATTTTAACATTATAAGGGGTATTCTAAAAAACCCGCCAAAAACTGCATAAAATCATAACCACATTTTTCGCATCTTTATGCCTTATAACAATGACTTGTACATGCTTTAGTACATGTAATCCCTTTGGGAGAATTAAATGTCATCCATGGTTGCATGACAACATTGTTCCGGATGACTTAATCCTCCCAAGAGGATACAACGTGCTAAAATGTGTTGATGTCAGAGACAAAATCGGCTAAGGTTTGTTTACACCCATTCCAAGTCATGTGATCAATCTCTTGATAAAACATCTTTTGATTTCTCTAACATATTTCGTGCCATGCAAAGTTGTGCCATGAGTGCAAAAAGTAGCAAAATACTAAAACTTCCCAAGAGTATGGTCACACGACTTGAAATTGATAAAAGTGGCCTGTTTTCTATTGGTAATTTGTTCTTCGAACGAACCAAACTGATGAGAGTGCGACGAAACTAGTTTTTTGTGATTTCCACGTTTATCTTTTCAGCAGTTACTGGTGACTTATTAACTTATTTCTTTCCTTTCAGGTTTTAAGGTTAATTCGGTTTTGTCTTACAGGATTTAACAGTTTTTCTCTTGTTACAGGTTTATTTTGGTTGATGTTTCTTTTACAGGAGTTAATAGTCTTCTTTCTACTGATTTCGCTGTTTTTATTGTGTTTATGGGATTAATATGATGAGTCCGTTATTTAAGGCTATTTTTAAATTTTGTACCACGAATCACTTGTTTACAAATTGGTAAAACAAACCTTAGCCGATTAGCTCTAATGCTGTAAGGCAAAATATAAGGAACTTTTGGCCGAGGTTTTATCGTTGGGGGTTTTCTGGAGAAAATCCCTCATAATTTCAGAACGGAGTGGCTGATTTTGGTCAGGTAAATTTTGAGGTTAATGTGAACATGTCCGCTGTTAAATGATGTATATTTCAATATCATCGTATTGATATCCAGGAAGCAGTGACACTTCAAGCGGGAATCGTTTTTATTGACTTGCCCGGTACATTATCACCTGATATGTATGAATGGTCCTAGCATACGCATGCTTAATCTTCAACTTCCTCAACTCCTTGAAATCTGCTCTGATTTGTCTTTCCAAGTCATCAATCACCCAAGTTCGAACTTTCTTACCCCCTTCTTCGACTGTGTGATCTTCTCTTAAGAAAAAGATCTCCCCGTTGGTTATCCTTACTGCTTTCCTTTCTCCAATATCATACACATCTCGATTCTTCGTTGCGCATATTTTGTCCCCGATCTGAAAATCACGTCGCTTCTTGCTATCCCTAGTAGCATGTTGGTTGTAATGCTGGCAACAAAGTTCATTGATCAAATCGCAGTCTTTCCTGCGAAAAGCAATGAACTGGGATTTTTCATCTCCCTTTCTCTGGCCAATGTCTGTTAAATGTTTCTCTCTTGATAATAACAAACTTGAAATATCCATGGATAATTTTTCTTCATGATCGTTTAGAACAGGCACGAAACCTCTGTCTTTATCAAAAATTGGCCTTCTCTGGAGTGATATTTTCCTAGCATTGTCGATGATTAGTTGTGATTCTGCTCTATGATTTGTAGATAGCTTGATCGCTGCTGAGTATAAAGTCAGCGTTTGAAACACATCAGACAACAGATTTCCAGGCTCTATTGAAGGCAATTGATTGATATCGCCAAGCAACACTATTTGTTCTAGTCGGGCGTGGTACTGTAGAATCCCAACGAGCATGGAGAAGAGGCGGACGGAAATGAGACTGCATTCGTCACAGATAAGAAGCCGTGTTCCAGCGAATTTCCACACATCCTCGTCTCCGTCAAGTCCTTTAGCATCGCGTTTTCGGCAATAAGAGACGTAGCTGTATATGACTTGGTGCATCGTGTATGCCTTTACTTTGCCTCTGCGACCTAACAGAGATTGAAATGGCATCACAAGTCAGGCCTTTTGACAAATTTTTACTGGTGAGCCAATTAATCAAAATAGGACCACAAATTCATCAATTAAAGTTTGCGATTTTATACTCTGCAAGACAAAATTGAAAAGAGGGAAAAAATAGAGTCTGCGCAGCTCATACACTTTTCTTGTTCGCTGACAACAGCAATTTGTTTGAACTACAGGTTTAATCTCGTCTGTGGAATGCATTGGAAACATAATTTCAATATACTTTGACAAACGTTGCCTGATCCCAGACACATGACATTGTTTGCTTTAATGATGGCACTCTGAAAACCATAGAATTTTCCCTAAACCGATTAAATTTCGTTCCTTGATTCCTGGGAACCTGTGAACAAGAAAAATGGATTGATTGCACAGACTCTACTTTTCGCTCTCGTTCCTGTCCTGTACAAGAGCCTACACGCAGGCTACGACTGGGGTGGCTAAACATGACGTCACAGTCCGCCAAGCGCCCTATGTTTTTCTGAGGTATATACCGGGTGCCCCAAAATGATGTAATATCGTTTGATTGCTTACGAGTCCATAACCAATGAACCGATTTCAAAAATTTTGTTTTGTCTGATTGCCGAAAGCCGAAAGGCTAAATTGTATTCGAAGACGTTGGTTGGGGTTTTACGACGATTTTGTTATGTCGAAAAGAAGATTGATAAGCCTGCTCAAATTCAAGCCTTAGATGGTATGAAAAAGAAGCGGCCTACTTTCCCAGTTAATATTTCAGATGTGATGCAAAAAGCTGAACTTATATGACGTTCAGAGAATATATGTCATTCAGAGAATACGAATTCAGTTAATATTGAGTTCAGAGAATACGAATAGGAGTTCAGCCTTTTGTATCACATCTAAAATTTTGACTGGAAAAATAGGCCGTTTTTTTTCTCATGCCATCTAAGGCTTGAATTTGAGCAGTTTTATCAATCTTCTTTTCGACATGAAGAAATCAGCCTAAACCACAGCCAACATCCTTAAATACAATCTAGCCTTTCGGCGATCGGATAAAATAAAGTTTTTGAAAATCGGTTCATTGGTTATGGTGATACAAGCAATCAAACGATAATACATCATTTTTGGACACCCGGTATAAAGAGGAAATGTCCTTACCAAGAATAGCAGCAGCTCTTCCAGTTGGTGCTGTAATCAAACATTCATCATCCAACAGCTTGCCAGCTAATCTGACATCATCGTGTGTCAGCATTTGCGGAGCACCATCATCGCTCATAAAAGACGTCCCTTCCACATCTGTGCCCCCAGGTTC
The DNA here is from genome assembly GCA_039566865.1 of Aurelia coerulea. Classification (NCBI taxonomy): domain Eukaryota; kingdom Metazoa; phylum Cnidaria; class Scyphozoa; order Semaeostomeae; family Ulmaridae; genus Aurelia; species Aurelia coerulea. The sequence goes on from CM076943.1 coordinate 47,350,875, forward strand.
TTTGTCAAATGACAAGTTGTCTTTTTGCGTCACATAATCATCGAGCCAGTCTGCAGAGCAAGTTTTGTCGGCTTTGAAAGAGCCGGCATATGTCTTTTCTCTTTTCATCTTTGATGTGTATGCAAATTCAGAATCAGCACCGGGATGGTCTCTTTTCTTGTTCTTTTCACCATCTAAACAGGCAATGGTTGAAATGGGTTGAGAAAAACTGAGTGCATCGGAACAAATTATTATAAAGGCAATGTGTCCACGTAAGTATAGCTGCGTATACACTCTTGTCAAACTAAAGTGAACGATGAGAAGAAGAGGGACAACATCCACAGAGAGCAGGCATCGAGTTGATCTTTTGCGCTTTTTTATTCAGTTATCTGCTAACTAGTTTCGCCCACTAGGGCATCTTCAGAGCAACTCAAACTATGCTGACACGATGCTTCAGAGCAACTCAAACTATACACTCTTGTCAAACTATGCTGACACGATGCTGACGAAGAGCCTCGAAGAGCGGGCAGTGATTGGCAGAATTTAACTGATCACATGCAAACTAAAATTTCAGCTCCGGAAGCGCAACCGCAAGTAAGTCATCAGGCTGTTTAGTACGCTGCTTTACTAAAGTGATCATATGAAACTTGACGTGAAATTGGCATCCCGCCGGCAAAGGCACTGTACTTACATGGACACATTACCTTTAAAGGGGTTGTATGAGAACTCCCTGCCATTTCTTGTTAATTTTATCACTTTTTGAAGAGCAATTTATTTGGTACAATTTATCATGAGTTTAAAATGAATACCTCATCAGGGAGATCAATCTTTGTACTTCGACGTGACACCAAAAAACATCTCTTTATGTCTTAGGGTTGCTGAGGTACAAATAACGGATCGATCAAAGTAAGTAATTCCCAAGCTAAAACGAAATCTCTGAAAAAGTTTCTGAACGCTTATTTGATTGGTGAAATTCATATGACACCAAGTACCGGGTGTCCCAAAAAAACGCAACGGATTTGATCGGGACTAGCGACAAGAATTTAGGTCCAATCAATCCAAAATAATTTTTGATATAATGCTCGATAGCTAACTTGAAGATAGATACCTTGTTTGTTGATATTGGTGCATGGAGAGTTGGAATATCTATCTTGGAAGTCCAAATTTGCTTCCATCTCCAAACCAGAGGTTTTGGGTTTTTGCCTAACTGAAAACGTGCTTGAGGAATCTTCTCAGTCATATGCCTAGTGTAGTACTGTGAGCATGCTAAGGCACACATGTTTACACATTGAAATTGAAATTTGAAAGCTAAAAATTGACAAACATAACAATGCCGAAGGGAAAATTCACAAATGAATATATTTCTTCAATCATAGTGCACCTGCAAAAGAGGCAAGCACGAATGAGTAGTTTTAAGGATCTTATCCATGGATAATTTTCCCTGGGGTATATTTGATTTCTTATTTCGCAATAATTCGAAGAAAGATTATACAAAATGAATTTTATTAAAGTCATGAAGATTGCAAGAACTAATTCATTTTCACACCCAAGCAAACTATTTTGCGGAGTACTTTATTTCATGAGACAGATGCTATGCTAACTTTTCGAAACTTTTGAAGCAGGAAAAAGGATGTCTTTTCAGGAAAAAATTTATGAATTTGTTTTAATTTCTATTCAAATGTTTTCCTCAGCACGAGGCTTTATTCTCTTATTTCACGGTAATTCAGGAGATTCCCCAAAATAGCGCGTTTGCAGTTTAGGCTAAAAGCCACAAGCTCTGGTTTGGAGGTTCAGGCAAATTTGAGCTTTCAAAATTAATATTCCAATATTCCATGCACCAATATCATTAAATAAGGTATCTATCTTCAAGTTAGCTATCGAGGATTATGTAAAAAATTATTGTGGATTGATTGGACCTAAATTCTTGTCGCTAGTCCCAATCAAATCCGTTGCGTTTTTTTTGGACACCCGGTACAACGATCGACACAAATCGTGTCCACAATACCCACGAGTAATCTCCTCACTTCGTGCAAGAAGAAAATACATTTCATTTCCCTTCCAGGCTTAAAAGATTACTTTTAGAAAGCTATCAGATCATATACGCCATTGCTTTCATAGAGATTTGATTCTTGACTCTTGAGAGGAATGAAATATGTTTGAGTGAGGATGATTTTGATCGAGGTCCTCTTTGCAAGCATTTTCAAGTTACAGATTTTTGATATTGTACTTACATTTCCAATTACATTCCCATTTCCAATGCCTCGAGTATTCTCTAGACTGATTACAAGTTCATAGTTATCGCTATTGATAGACGGATATGGACGCTCAAACTACGGCTCATGGACTTTAACATTGAAAATTAGGACGAAAATGTTTCCCTCGATCTCATGTTCGGATATGGAAACCATAGCAACATTGTACCAAAAGCTGAATGCTCCAGGCAATGGCAGATGGACCTAAGTTGCTGGCTTGAGACTTAGATGATAATACGCTTCCAAATTCAAGTTTTCAGTGATGCTAGCCATCAAAAAAAGTCATAAGTATCCAGATGAATGTTTCCTCAATCCCGTTTTGAGCAAAAAATATTGTCGTTGTTGTCGTTATTGTTGTTGTGATAACTGGGACTATGTTATGAGTCTAAGTATTCTCCACATAACAACTTTTCAAACATGTGAATTTTCTTTTTGGTCCATCCAGAAGAACGGGTGAACCAAAACAAAGTTCCCACTTTTGAAAATTTATGGCATCAAGAGTACTGGATGGATTGGAATGAATCAATATTTGCTTGACAGCCAAAAGATAGAAGTATTTTTGTGATTTTTCTCGCCTTGTATTGGAAAAACCGGCAAATTCAAATTTAGAAAAACTTTGTGGTTGCAAAATGACTGGAAAAGGCCTAAAATACATAATCAAATCATAAAGAACTCCTTACTCAGAAAAACAGAGAAACTGCAATTTCTCATTGGTGAGAGATATCGTCTGCACATTCATTGTCATGGGATTGAAAATCGTTAGTATGTATCTGTTTGAGATTTCATGACTTGAGAGAGGTGAAACGCCTGTGTGTAATGTTCTGTGTGAGGAGAATCCTAAAAATTTGATCTACTGTTCTGGGCTAGGCCCTTTTTCAGTCATTTTGAAAACACAAAATTTTTGTAAATAAGAATTTACTTATATTTGCAGTGCTCGTAAGAAGACGAGAAAAGCACAAAATACTTTGATCTTTTGGCTTTGAACTAGAACTTGAATCATTCAAATCCATGAAAACCTTGTGGTGCTACGAATTTTCGAAACTGGGAGCTCGTTTCTGGCTCACACGGTATAAGTATTTTGACTAAACGAAGGACATACCTTGTTTTTTAGCTTCGTTATCATGTAATGGGCATTTGATCACTACTCTTGACAGCAGTCTACTAACAACATACGTCTTGCCACAACCTCCAGGCCCTGACATCACAACTACAGGCCTCTCTGTCATCATCTCTGCCGCTGTAAGCTGATCTCTATCGCCTCCAAAGTCCTGAAAAAAAAAAATTTTCCTACGTCAAAATCTGCGTTGAATTTCAAAGTAGCCTTCTGTGAAGAAGGTCAATGGTGCAAGCATTATGACCACTAGACTTTTTTCCTTGATATTCCTACAGGGTGTTCCAAAAAAACTCTGTCCCGTTTGCCTGAAAATGGCAACAAAACGGCAAAAGATTCGCGTCAAAATTTTGCATGATGTTGCTCTTCAGATATTCAATTAAATTTCGCTACGATCCTCTTAAAAATCCGTTGAAAAATGATGGAGCTATGACCTTCGGGAGACCAAATTTCCGTGATGACTGAAACCAGCGCTCGGTCATTTTTTATTATCATTTTGCAGAGATAATTAGCTCCATGTATGAAATGAAACAGCAGCCTTCGATTTCATAGCTCTCGTGAAAATTCTGATAATCATCAGAGAGTTTTCAACTATTTCTTACCTCACAGAAACTATTTCTTACATCGCACGAAGCTATTTATCACTGCAAAATAGTAAGACACAATGGCCGACCGCTGGTTTCAGTCATCCGGCAAATTTGGTCATATGAAGGTCATAGCTCCAGCGTCTTTCAACGGATTGTTACGGGGATGGCAGCAAAGGTTATTTGAACATCTGAAGAGCAACATCATATAAAAGTTTGGCGAGAATTTTTTTCCGTTTTGTCACGATCTTCAGGCAAACGGGGCACAATTTTTTTGGGCACCTCGTACATTGAGACATTGAGAAGCTGAGCTTATCGAAGCATTGTCCTGGTCTTTCCTCTTGAAATGACCACACCTCGTGATTCCTTTTAGCCTGGAATTACAGAGAGTTGGCGACTCTCCTCACTATACGTAGCAGGTTCGACAAGGAGGGGGCTCAAACCATCAACCTTCCGATGGTAGTTGAGCCTTGGGGGTGAAGCTACCCAAAAACGGGGAGGGGGACTTGTGGATCCCAGTTTTGGGTAATAAATTCCCATCAATCCCAAGTTTTGGGTTATATTTAGATCTACCTTAACATTAAGGATTTTGTTGCTTTGTTTGGCTCCTGCACATTACTTTTTGTATAGAATACATTTTGTGGAGCTTCTACAAAGTTTAAATTGAGAAGAAAGGTTTCTGTATCATTTGACTTGTCTTTGTAGGTGTGGGATTACAAGAATTCCCCAATTTTGGGTATGTCATCATGAAAGTTACCCCAGTCTTGGGTGGTCTTTTCAAATAATTATTGTCAGTCTTGGGTGCTTTTGTCTAGGTCTCCCACTCAAGTACCCGTCCAAAGTCTTGGGTAGCTTCACCCCCAGGAGTCACGCGTGCTACCACTGAGCCATCACCACTAGACTGATTACTTGAGGCCCTTGTGTCCCTGCAGTAAACCTTGCTCAACTTGCACTCTTAATGAAATTACGATTGAATTCAATTGTATTCGTAAAATACAATTTGCTGCAATGCAAAACATACCTGCAGAAAGATACTCGCATTTTACGCCCGGGGGGTACGCAGCACATGCACATACGGAGAAGTAAGTCCGATATTTTTAGGTCAGAATATTGCCGAATGTGATATTTTTGGGTCTAAATTAATGGAAATTATGGCCATGATATTTTTGGGCATCAAATGTAGTCAAAATGATATTTCTGGGTTCTTTAAAGGCAATCCTGGCCTCAATTTCCATTGCTTCGGGATCTTTCGTGCTCGTTTACAAATGTCAAGGTATAAAATGAGCTGATATGTTTGGGTACAATTATACAATTAATCGATACAATTAATCGATTTCTAAATCCCAAATCACCACGAACAAGTCTTCTCTTTGTCCATTCAAGTCGATTCTTTAGAAAATTTGATCGACTTTCTTTTATCGTTTTCAGTTTTTGAAAACTAAACTTTTAAGAAACTCGGGTCTCGCTCTAAAAACTGAAAGTAGAAAAATTTGCAAAAAATCAAAGAATCTAATTCAGGCTTTTTGCTAAAGATTAAATCATGAATCTTCAAAATCGGCCCAGCGTACGATTTATTGCGGCCTGCCAAACGTGCATAGTTTATTTTGGCGCACCCGGTATATAGACTGTATTAGTAACTTCACTTCGAATTCTCGCATTCAAACAATTATGCAGTGCAGAACAAAGTCCATAAAAGACACACAGCACTGCTGTAGAAAGGTGCAACACATAAGACAATCAATCAAGGATGTACCCATACGTTTTGAAGTAACAGATGAAGCATAAGATTAGAAAGATAATATACGCAATCTACTTTAGTTTGATACTCATCAATGAAGTTTTTCCCGAGTCTCTAAGCCAAATTATGGGGTTTGAAATACCTTGGATTAAGAAGGGAAATTCATTTGCAAGTGTAAAAAAATAATAGTAGGCTTGAATTAGCTTTTATCTTATAGCTTTTGTATATATGCCTACTTTAAATAAATTAATAACAATAATAATAATAATAATAATAATAATAATAATAATGATAATGATAATGGAAATGATAATGATAATGATTATGATTTAATAATAATAATAATAATAATAATAATAATAATAATAATAATAATAATAATAATCTAGATCTGATCTGAAAAGAGAACAAAACAACGTGAATATGAGAGAGATGGAGATCACAGTAGAGATGGTTAAAAAACAGAGTAGAAAGATCCCTAATTGGAAGGCTCCAGGAAGAGACGGTGTCCAAGGCTATTGGATCAAGCAACTGTCATCATTGAACGAAAGAATAGCAAATCAGCTGAATGAAATCATATGTGGCGCAAACCGGCTACCTGAGTGGATGACATATGGGAGGACTGTTCTATGTCAGAAGGATCCTGCTAAGGGCAGAGCAGTTGATAATTATCGACCCATATCCTGCCTACCTTTAATGTGGAAGTTACTCACGGGCATGATTGCAGAAGAGATATATGGTTTCTTGGAAAGGGAGAAAATATTACCAGATGAACAGAAGGGTTGTCGAAAGGGGAGTCGTGGAACAAAGGACCAACTATTGATAGACAAAACTGTGCTGAAAGATTGTAAAAGGAGAAAGACTAATCTAGCTATGGCGTGGATTGACTACAAAAAGGCATACGACATGGTTCCCCATAGCTGGATTATAGAGTGCCTGGAAACATTCGGGATAGCAGAGAATGTTAGAACATTCATGAGTGACAGTATGCGATCATGGAAGCTAGAATTAACATCGGCTGGTGAAAGGTTGGGAGATGTGCATATTCAGAGAGGAATTTTCCAGGGGGACAGCCTATCTCCACTACTGTTTGTGTTATGTCTGATTCCACTGACATTGATCTTGAGGAAAGTAGCAGCTTTTTATGAATGGGGTGACAAGGAATTCAGAGTCAATCATCTATTATTCATGGATGATCTCAAATTGTTTGCCAAGAATCAGGACCAAATAGATTCACTAGTACAAACTGCACATCTCTTCAGCGAAGACATCGGGATGCAATTCGGTTTAAAAAAGTGTGGAGTGCTGGTAATGAAGAGAGGAAAACTTGTGAACCAAAATGGTATTGCGCTTCCGAATGGGCAAATTATGAAAGAAATCGATGAAAATGGATACAAGTATCTGGGTATTGTGGAAATGGATAAGATCAAAGAAACGGACATGAAAGACAAGTTTGCAAGCGAATATAAAAGGAGGTTGAAATTGGTTTTAAAATCGAAATTGAATGGCAGGAATAAGATCTTGGCAATTAACACGTGGGCTGTATCAGTATTGAGATATGGAGCAGGTATCCTGAAATGGACAAAGGATGAATTAAAGAAAATGGATAGGAAATCGAGGAAGATCATGACAATACATGGTGCATTTCACCCTAAGAGTGATACAGACAGGTTATATTTGACTAGAGAGAAAGGGGGCGTGGACTGATTAGCTGCGAGGATTGCGTTAGAAGTGAGGAGAATAATTTGGGGTGGTATGTCAGGAATTCTGTTGAGTCATTGATTCGAGGTGTTAGGCTTGCTAAAGTGATAGACACTGAATATGTTGTCAGTAAGGATGAGTTCAAAAGGATATGGATGAATGAGAAAGAACAAGGATGGAAGGAAAAAAGAATGTATGGTCAGTTTGTTAGAGAGATGCCGGAATCAATCGATGCAAAGGAGACATGGAAGTGGCTGAGAAAAGCTGATCTAAAGATACAAACGGAGTCACTTTTGTGTGCAGCACAAGAACAGGCCCTCCGAACAAATTATGTTAAACACCATATTGACAAATCAGCAGAGTCACCACATTGTAGGATGTGCGAAGAGAAAGGCGAAACTGTACATCACATTGTCAGTGAGTGCAAGAAGTTGGCACAGAAAGAATATAAACGAAGACACGACAATGCTGCGAGAATGGTGCATTGGCATTTATGCCAGAAATATGATCTAGAAAGGGCAGACAAATGGTATGAGCATTCCCCTGACGGTGTAGTTGAAACTGACGAGGTAAAGCTACTATGGGATGTGAACATTCAATGTGATCATGTAATCGAGGCAAGGAGACCGGACATAGTTGTTGTGAATAAAGGTGAAAGAAAATGCACTATAATTGACATTGCTGTGCCAGGTGATAGTAGGACTAGTGACAAGGAAAAAGAGAAAGTGGATAAATATCAAGATTTGAAAAGGGAAATCAAGAGGATTTGGAACATGAGAAGTGTGATAGTAGTACCTGTGATTGTCGGTGCACTTGGAAGTGTAACCAAGAAACTGGATGAATGGCTGGAAAAACTGGACATCACAATAAATACAGCAATCCTACAGAAGACGACGCTATTAGGAACAGCCAGGATATTGAGAAAAGTACTTGAGTACTAAAAGAGAATGACCCCAAGGGACCCTTGGTCATGGGTTGTGACCCGCTCCCTTGGGATGTAAATTCGGCGATGAGAACTGCCAGTGCTTAAAGCAGAAAATATAATAATAATAATAATAATAATAATAATAATAATAATAATAATAATAATAATAATAATAATAATAATACTAGTATAATAAACTAAACCATCCTTCAAAATCAAAAAGAAAATACCGGGTGAGTCAGAAAAAAGAATCTCCACTTGCAAGGCCACTGCTCCATGAATATCAAAGCAATAATATTGAAAACTGTCTGGTTTTATTGCAATATGTTCTATTAGATTCAGTAATATACCCGGCCTTAACCGGGCATTCCTTCCCATGGATTTTCTGCAAAAAGCCCCTTCCAAAAACCTACAAAGACGAATGAAAAAAGGGGGAATTTTCCTTCCTAAATTTGCTGACACTCAAATAAATTCATGTATTTTGTCCTCTTGGGAGAATGGAATCCCCCTGAATATGTCATCGATACCAGAAGGGGCAAGGAATGACTTGCTCATCCTCCCAAGAGGATAGCACGTGCCAAAGCGTCCACAAGTCATTGCTGTAAGGCCATTGTAAGGCAGATATGTCAGGGAAATTTGTTCATGATTTTGGGCACGTTTTTAAGTTTTTTGGAGAGGATTTCTCCAGAAAATCCCTCATAATTTTAGAATGGAGAGGCCGATTTCAGTGAGGTAAATTTTATGGTAGATTTGAACATTTCTACCATTAAACTATGCATTTGCCGAGATCATTGCCGATTTTGATTTTTTTCACACTTCATACTCTTTTATCATAGCTTTATAATAGAAATTATCATACACTGTCCAAAGTGCGATTTACTTTATTCAATTGCTTATACGAATCGGTAGGAGCTTTTGCAAGCCTAGCAGTGCTTGTAACAACAAACATACCTCTTCATAAACTGCAGTTTTAGGAAGGCAGGGTGATCCTCTCATTAACATTGCAACGGCTTTAGCGATAAACACTTCATAAGCTTTGATATGTGGAAAAACAATTACTTCTTCTCTGCTCAGCAGATGATCTTTCTCAAGAACCTCACATTCTGTCAGATAATTTACAGCTTGCTCGATTTCCTTCTCACTCAAATTTCTGCTCACAACAGCATTTCTGGTTGAATACCAATGCTTGTGGCATAACTGCTTTTTCGTCACATATGTATGTCCATCATTGTATGTGATCTTCTTCATCGCGTTGTAAACATACAAAGCATTCTGCATTGGTAACGGCATTTTATTCAATATTCTACTATCAATGAATCCTTTCAGCTTCACTTCAGTTCCTGCTAACCCATATTGTTTTTTTGTATTCACCATGTATCCAAGGTCCCAAGGATTTTCTTTTATCATATCATCCATTTCCTTCAGTTTCTCCAGAGGCAAAGATCGAACAATGCTGTGTGCATCTTTAGGGAATAATGCTGAGCAGTATTTTGTAAAGTTTACACAGTGGTAAAGTTTGCCTTGATCTATGGAGAATTCAAAGAAAACGTCAAATTAGCTGAAAGTTAGTAAAAGACCCTGTGTAACCCATTTTCAGTCTCAATCCCACAATGACTGTATGAAAATTATGTTGACCTAGCCATTTCATTGATTGATTGATTGATTGATTGATTTGATTGATTGATTTCATCTTTTTACCAATGGCAGCCATCAGTTAGGATAACTAATTTACAGGAGGCCATGCTAAGAACTTACAATAACTCACAATTGACAACAAAAACAACATTTATATATCTAACTACACTAAATTACAATTCGTCATGAATAAACAAAACAAAAATGAAAGGAATATTTCATGTTCACTTTTGCACCTCATTTTTTGAATACTATTATGGTTGAAGAATTTCTAACTTCAGTGCCAAGACTGTTTGAAAGTTTGGCGCCTCAGTACGAGAAGCATTTCTGTAGCCTGCGTGCAGACTTTATTTTCCACTGCGAAGGAGAGTCATGACCAATCTTCGCAGTGGGAAGTAAAGTCTGCACACAGCTAGCATTTCTGCACCCCTGCCCATTTTCATAATGTCAACCAACATGAGGTTAATTTCAGTGTTCCTAGGAGAACGAGCCGTAGAATAGTTGACATAATGAGTAGCAATTGCATTATCTTTTCAATTTTGAAATGAAAATTAAATCCCATCGCTTTTGAATTCAAACAACAGAAATTCCTAGAAATAATGACTGATTTTTGTTTCCATTAAAACTTAAATTGTTGCAAAACTGTCTCAGTACCAGGTGTCCCATGAAGAAGTATGAAGATTTGGTTGAATCCAGCAAATGTGAATTTAGCTTTTGATTAATGGTTAATCACTCTCAAAATGTTCCTTGATAGTTAACTTGAACATAGACACCTTGTCTGTTGGTATTGGTGCTTTGAGAGCATAAATATCGATCTTCAAAGCTCAAATATGCGTCCACCTGCAAACAAGAGCTTTGGCCTTTTGGCCTTAGCAAGTTCCTGAAGCACATCAAAATCAAGAACTGAAATTAATGAGAAATTAAGAAACTTCCCAACGGGTGACTGGAGGGTAACTTTTGGAAAACAGAATAACACAAGATCTAATATTGTTCAAATTTTATCAAGGCTCTCATTGATTTAAATGCTGTGCCTTAAGAAATTGCTTAGGCCAAAAGGCTAAAGCGGCTTGCAGGAAGAGGTAAATTAAGCTTTCAAGATTGACATTTCTGTTCTCAAATCACCAATACCAACAAATGAGGCATCTTTGTTCAAGTTAACTTTTGAGGAACATTTTTAGAGTGATTAGACATTGATTAAAGCTAAATTCACATCCCTGGAGTCAACCAAATCCGTATACATTTTTTGGGACACCCAGTATTTTTCTACCCAAATCGTCATAAAGAAGGTGATATTTGAAAATGAAAACATACTTTACCTGAGTTTTCAAGAGCCCTTTCAATACAATTTGCCAGATCTATTAAGTCTTCAACCTGCTGCATACATTCAATTGATGATTTCAGTGTTTTAAACAGTAAGTGCTTGTTATTTCTGTGAGCAACTTGTTGTAATAACAGAATATGTTGATGGTGCACTCCACATTCATTCAGGAAAAGGGACAGAATTGTTTCATCCACACCTGGGTCATCTCTCAGTCGTGCTTGTGCTGGTTCTTTTAGCAATCTAGTTTTCCTCCCTTTTCTGTCTGGTACCTTCAAGTTTAAGGTCAACTCCCACCAAGGATACAAAAGAATCCGCTGAAAGCCTCCATCCACATTTATTGGCTTGCCAAGAGTTTTATTTGCAGCATTGTTAATCAATATAAGAGCGAGATCCTTGAATCTTTTGAAACCTCTTGGTCCTTTACCACCTTCTCCAAAAGACCCTGCTGTAACATCACCAACCTTGGAAGAAGAGCTATGACATTTAGATATGGAGTTGAACCTTTAATCTTGAGCTATGCTAACGATCCGTTTTGGGTTTTAAATGTAACAGAACACTGTTTATTCCTAGTGTCTTAAATGCCAAGAAACATAGCTGCAGCAGTGTTAGAGACCACAGTGATAATTCACCCACTTAAGAATGAAAAACAAATTAAGAAACGGTCTGTACTAAATCCGTTGAAAATGATGGAGCTATTACCTTCAGAAGACCAAATTTGCCTGATGACTGAAACCAGCGGTCGGCCATCTTGTCTTGCTATTTTGCAGTGATAAGTATCTTCACGTGAGGTAAAAAATAATATTTGTAAGGTAAGAAATAGTGGAACTCTCCGAGGATTATTGGCATTTTCACGAGAGCTATGACATTGGAGGTTGTTGTTTCATTTTCAATCCATGCAGCTATTTATCACTGCAAAATAGTAAGACAAAATGGCCGACCGCTGGTTTAAGTGATCGGGCAAATTTGGTCTCCTGAAGGTCATACAGTAGCTCCATCATTTTTCAACGGATTTTCATTGGGATGGTAGCAAACTTTAATTGAACATCTGAAGACCACCATAATGCAAAAGTTTGGCGATCATCTCTTACTGTTTTGTTGCAATCTTCAGACAAACGGGGCATAATTTTTTTGGGACACCCCACTGTGATCCAGATTTCCGTTTTAGTATAATTAATGCCAAAAAATGAAAATTTCAGAATTGTACAAAACTGATTTTCCTATATTTAACCGTAGCCTGAGGTATATCAAGACGCAAAAAATTTTCAAATCGGACAATTTAGTGCTGAGAAAATATCATTTCAAGTTCGGCCTAAAAAGTGTACTGCAGGCTTCTTTTGTAGCACAGCAAGGCCACAAAATAGCACTAAGTTTCAAATTCAAATTTCTTGGCTTGCACTCACTCGATTTTCATGATCTTTGTTTCGTTTGACAGATTGAACCCTGCAGAATATGTAGTGAAAAGGTCGATTGAAAATTTCATCTTGGGATGTGCAAATTTTTCAAATCTATAATGGTAACCAATCGTTGATAAAAACTAAAACTGAATCACGAAACGCTCCTTCAACATTGAAAACAAAAAATCTATGTTTCAGAACTCTCGTAAAGCCTATTGCAGAATCACGTTTAACCTATTGGGAAAATTTTTGCAAAAGGGCTAAGTAGAATAAGCTCTCAACTAATTTTGGCGAATTTTTCACGAAGGCCAGTGAAGAGGAAGCCTTTTTTAGCAAATTCTGTCTGTATTTGCCACTGTACTATAGACTGAACTAGATGTTCAATGAAACAAATATTTCCCTCTTATAGTCAAAAGGAGGTTAGAGATCAACTCCCTAATCATATTAGGTATCTATTTTAGTGTTTGTTCTGTTTTCCGATGTAACTAGGCGCATTTTTCACCTTGGGATATAGCAAATCATTGTAGAGTTGGCTGGATGTTTTCAAAACCCTTAAAAATTAGTTAATTATGTAAAAATACTTTATACTACTATTGCTAAAAAGCATGTATTTGAAATTGTGGAGATATGATGAAATATTGCCTTTGCTAATAGGTTTTCGTCATAAAAATGCAATTTTTACTCTGAAAAGGTGCAAAACTGGTCTTCGTGAAAAATTCGCCAAAATTATTTGAGAGCATATTCTACTAAGCCGTTTTGCAAACGTGTTGCCAATAGCTTAAACTTGATTTTACAATAGACTTTCCGAGAATTCTGAAACATATATTTTTTGTTTTTAATGTTGAAGAAGCGCTTCGTGATTCAGTTTTAGTTTTTTTGACGTTTGGTTACCACTATGAATTCGCAAAATTTCCGCATCCCAAGATAAATTTTTCAATCCACCTTTTCACTACATACTCTGCAAGGTTTAATCTGTTGAACGAAACAAAGATCATGAAAATCGGGTGAGTGCAAGCCAAGAAATTTGAATTTGAAACTTAGTGCTATTTTGTGGTCTTGCTGTGCTTAGAAAGAAGCCTGAAGTATGTACACTTTTTAGGCCTAACTTGAAATAATGTTTTCTCAGCACTAGATTGTCCGATTTGAATTTTTTTTGGGTTTTGACATTCCTCAGGCTACGGTGAACAATAGAAAAATCAGTTTGGTACAATTCTGATACTTTCATTTTTCACATTAATTACATGCCCTGGAACAATGTGCACCCTGTAGAATTCAAAATTTTTCATGTTGACTTAAGAAACTGTAAGTAGTCTAATCCAAGTTTCTTATAAAACAACGTGTATTTATCATCCGTTACCTGCTTCTTTCCCCAGAATTGGCATTCCATGCTTCCCTAGGGGAGGTACTTAGTCTATTTTGCTGACAGGATGTGCATTCCTTTCTGGGTATAGTTTTCACCTCTTTTTCTGACCCCAGGTATCAAAAGAAGGCAATTTTTCTAAAGCCAGTTTGTAGAACTGGCTGCATTTTGTTACAACCACTCGTTATTTCATCTTTTTCCAGGCTAGTTTTTACACCTTTTGGAACATATTTTTCACAGACATTTTCTAAAGCTGGGCCACCATTTGGAGGGAAAAATTCTAAAGCCAGGTGAAAGAATTGTCCTTGAAGCTGAGTCTGCAGTATGATAGTTCTCAACAAGATCTCGTGCCAATCTGCAGAGTATGGCACTTTTCGACGAGATCTCCGGTGTGCAAGGGGAAATTTCTTTTCTTCTCTATTGTCTCTTTTGAATAGCCTATTGAAATCTTTGGTGTGCAAGTGCCATACTCTGAACACCTGATCTTGTGTGTACAAGCCATAACAAGGCAGTAGTGGTGTGTGCATGTGCCAAGCCAGTCTGCAGAGTATGGCACTTTTCGACGAGATCTCCGGTGTGCAAGCAAGGAGAAATTTCTTTTGTTCTATATTGTTTATTTTGAATAGCCTATTGAAATCTCAGGTGAGCAAGTGCCATACTCTGCATACGGGGTGCCAAGTCTGTGATTGATTCCGTTGTTTCTAAGTTTTCAAAAGAACAAAGGATCTATCGGTGTGTACATCAATTTTTTGATGAAAAATCTTGTGTGTGCAGTTGCCATGCTCTTCTGCATGCATGCATGCATGCGGTTGCCATGCTCTCGGGGTGGCACAATTTCCTTCAATTTGAGTAGAACCTGGTATCCTGAGATTCCGTACCGGTACTAATAAAGCCCCCCCCCCCCACAACAACACACAACAACACAACATTTGCCACCCGCCGCCTTTTGCTAACTGCAACTAAAACTCTTGCAACTAATAAACTGCACTCTAGCCAAATTTCCTTACAATTTCATCCTATCCTGAAAGTCATACTTTATTGCCGCTTATTCTGTGCCGCAAAAAGGCTAATTACTCCAAAGGAGATCATTTTTTGATACCTCAACATTATAGAGTTCATCTTCTTCGTCGCTTCCATCTTCTTCGGAGTCCCCTCCTTCTTCTTGCTCTTCATTTCTTATCTCTTGCTGTTCAAGTAGGCCTGCAGCTTTTTCAAGATGTTCAGCGAACTTGTCTTCGTCTGATTCCACACCGTTGACTGAAACTGGCCGCCTTGATTTTGGTAATAAAGCATATGTTTTCACCTTGTTCGAGAAATGTTGTGCTGTGGCGGCCATCTTGTCACTAGCAGTGGCCGTTGCTCATTTTCATTTCGCGCTTTCGCGACTTGCACTTTTTCGCGCCCTTCTATTCAATTAGAAACGAGGCCAATATTCCAACCCAGGGCCTTTTGTCATATTGGGACAAGGGACTTCGGACTTGAATCGGGGGTCGGAGGAAAAAGCTTTTCGTTCCGTCCCAATATGACAAAATGTCGGGGACTAGGTTGCCAATATCCGTCACTGCTTCCAGAGCAGGCTAATTTGCAATATAATACAATTCAAAGTCTATGAAAAGAATGTAAAAATGAAATTAACTTTAAGAAAACTTGGAATGCCACATTTGCTGCAGAGAGACTTGAAAATTTGATCGCATTTTTTTTCAAAATTAGCGACGATAAATTGATGGAAAGAGATTAGATTTTTGGTGGCCTTATTGGTAAATGTATCTGCCCCTTTATTACGGTGACAGAGACTGATTTAATGCCGATTACTGAAATTCTGCCGCGGCTGGAGGTAGGCACATTGGCTTTCTTGGAAACTAATAGCTTTAAACTCGTCAATGATTTTCGAAAATCACACAAACAAATATGTTGGTGTTGTTTCTGGACATAATTCACGTAACATGTGAAATTTTGAAAGCTATATCTTGTTTGTATGTAGCGTTTCTGATAAATTCTTGAACATAGGCTAATTGTCGAACGAATGAAATTCGATGCAACACCGATCCCTGATGAGATATTAACCAAATGCAAAAAAAATATGGAGTGGGGTTTGTAGAATCGATTCGTGGTAAAACCAGCTCTGTATCTTTATTGCTCGAATATGAATTTTTATTTTCGTGAAAGTACTCAAAAAGTTGTCTCAAAAACCATATTTTCAGTCATTTAATCGGAATACGGCGATGTCATTGGCTAATAAGCGTGAAATTGGAAGATTTGTGGGTTTTCCTGTGCCCTTATTGAAAGATTTGACTCGTATGCTTTCTCGGGGAGGGTGCCAATTTCATCTCTCTTTCTAGATTGTTCCATTTCACACTGCGGTAAGAAAATGCCTCATAGCTATTGATTGTTTTTAGTAGCGGTATGCTAAGATCAAGTTAGTTATACATTCTGCTAAAAATCTACCGGGTGCGCCAAAATAAACTATGCACGTTTGGCAGGCCACAATAAATCGTACACAGGTCCGATTTTGGAAATTTATGACTTAATCATTAGCAGAAAGCCTGCATTAGATACTGGGATTTTTGCAAATTTTTTCATTTTCTGTTTATAGAGCTAGAAGCGAGTTTCCTAAAATGTTAGTTTTCGAAAAACACTGAAAATGATAAAAAACATCGATCAAGTTTTCCAAAGAATCGACATGAATGGGCAAAGAGAGAACTTGTTCGTGGTGATTTTGGATTTAAAAATCGACCAATTGTAATCTGCTGTAAGAGAATTCATACTAAACCCCCAAATCCCCCTGAAAACGTTTTCTCTTTGTTCATTCATGTTGAATCTTTCAAAATTTGATCGACGTTTTTTGATCGTTTTCAATGTTTTCGAAAACGAACATTTTAAGAAACTCGTTTCTGGCTCTAAAAACTGACGACGGAAAAATTTGCAAAATGTCCTAGAACCTAATTCAAGCTTTCTGCTAACGATTAAGTCATAAATCTTCAAAATCGGTTCAGTGTATGATTTATTGTGGCCTGCCAAACGTGCATAGTTTATTTTGGCGCACCCGGTACAATACATATTTACATAATTACTATGCTTATAAGCTAATCTAATCTACTACTGGGCCTACTGGGACAAGACCACGGGGAGCAAAAACTATGTCTACCCACGTGCACATTTAGATAAAGAAACAATCCAAAAAAGACATAAAAACTACACGTAACTACAACAAACAAAGATAGTTATATGACTTGCAACCGAGTTTTAGATTTCGAATCAAACCGACCAGCTTTATGGATAAAACAGACAAGAGAGTTAGCAAGCAGTATATCTCAATTTTTTTATATATTCAATATAGGTGCTTAAGACTATACTTACAAATTACTTAACTACATAACTAAGATGATAACCCGGGAAGCAAGAACCCATGACTATCCCAGGGTCATGACATAAAACACTAAACTAAATTACATCTAACTTTACAATTACGAAAAGCTACATATAAACGATGAACGATGGTTACTTAGACTGATTACATTTCGTCGTAAATTTCGCTCGTTTTCATTTTGACTTTAACCTTTCGCTGTTTGAGCGAGCTGTTACATTCAATAATTTGGTGAAATAACTCTACTCAATAGATAAAATTGCTAGCGAAAACTAGGGACGAAATGTAATAAGTTTAATGTTTACTTAAAAAAACAGACAAAACGAAAATGGAAACAAAAATGAAAGGACTTTGTGGCTGCTTTGTGCTATCTTAAACAAACCGACGTGTATCTCTATTGATACCATCGGGAAAATCGTTACCACCATGCAATAAAATCTGCATAAGAAATTCGTTCAAAAGATTGGTATGTCCAAGTGGTCGTGATAAAAGCAGAAACTCCAGCGAGAAGATCTCTATCTACATGGTACTTCAAAATAAGGGCAGAGCAACAAAAAGCGTGCTCAAGTATTCTCAATGCCATCTTTGGTAGTGCACATTGGGCTTAAAGTATTCCTGAAATTGTATTTGAATTTTTGCTTCAATTTAATTTACTGAGACCAACCCTGAGTTGGGTAAGATATGAAAATCCTGTCGGATCATGTATCTGAAAGAAATATTTTGGGAGGGGGCAAATTTTGGATGGCAGCTTTGTTTTTAAAGCAGGAATAAAAGTTTTAAAAGATCAATCTCTGATGAGCGCAGAAACTGTTCTCTGTCACTCGAATAATTTATGAACAATTTTCTCAAGAAGTCTGGGGCAACCGAATTCAGAGATTTGTAAGTTAGCATGGTGGATTTTTTTCTTACAAGATCACTGCTAGTTGACCTGCCGAGATTCTTAATTAGCAGAACAGCAGAAGCATCGTATGGGCTTTTTGTTGCAATTCTTGCAGCTCTATTTTTGAATTTTTGCAGGACCTTGATTTTTCATTCACTAAAGCACCCCCAAACAGAGCAACAGAACTCAAAAGGGGCTAAAAAGTTCCTCTTCATATTTTGTTGAGTACGTCAGGTGGAACATATCTCTTGGAATACTTAATAAGTCCAAGGGCTCGATTAGCCTTGGTCTTGATGTATCGATGTTTGACTGATGTCTATCTTGAACATCTAAACCATTCTGTGTTGGTAATCATTTCAATTTTCTGATCAACTACACTCATTTTTTTATAAGAAACTAAGGTCCGGCGCTGGTAGGCAGTTTCTCAAATCTTTGGGCCATTTTGCTACCACAAGTTTCTTACGTGTTTCTTATATTTTTATTGTCGGAAGTTTAGAGTTGACTTTGTCTTGTCTAAAGGGCTCCCAAATTACTTAATAAAAACTCAAAACGAGTAATTAACATGATTCGCACTCAAAATAATGTCCAAACAGTTGCTTTAACTGCACAATGTCAAAATAGTTTTGAGTGTGATAGGAAAATTAGAACTGAAAAATGCAGAAGTTTCTTAGCTTTTTTCAATTCAGGTAGGGTTGTTTCTTAGCTTTCGAAAAATTGAGCCTACCGTTTCTTATAAGCGGTTTCTTATAAAAAAAATGAGTGTATTGAAAAGATTTTTTTTTGAGGCGTTTGGACAAGAACCTTATAATAAGCGACTGCGTTTTCACAAAGTTCAATCAGAGAAACTTTGTTTGCATGTAAAACTGCTGGATTTGGCTTGGGCTTCAGAACTCAAAACTTGCCAACTCCATCCAATGTTTAGGGCTGTCGACTTCCCTAGGGAGCCCTGGTGATTTATAAAGCTGGCAGGCCACAACCATACATAGCCTGCGCAGGCTAAACCATACATTGGTTTGGAAAGCGGAAAATTTCTTCCATCTGATGATATGACTTAGTTTCTCATTAAGAAAAACAAGTTTTTTTCAGAGATGCCAATTTAGAATTAACAGAAAGGCAATAAATACGGAGTAAATGCCTATAATTTTTCCTTTTGAAAATTCTCATTAGAGCACCACCTGAAACTGGAATCAAAGGACCTTAGAAGTGACGCACGGGCAATGATTTTTATTGTGAAATTTTCCAAATTATACCATGAGAATGCTAAGGAAGATCAGTGCAATTTTATTGCACCTTCCTCGAAATATGAGTAAATATGCTGTAATGTTACGTTACAGAATGCAGTCTGAGGAAACAACCATCAAAAATTGGCGTGCAGGAAATGTTTAGTCTTTGCTTGAAGATTTTTCAGTGGAGAACAAACAATCTAATTAAACACACAAGCAAACAAATTAATCACGAAATACACGTTTTTTTATTATAAGAAACTTGGATCAGCACTTAGTACTAAAAGTTTCTTAATTTCGCATGAAAATTTCGGTGTTTTAGTAGTAAAAGTTTCTTAATTAGTTTCTTATTTTTTTGGGCCTAAAATTGCGGTATTGTTCGAAGTTGAGCCTTCTTCTCGAGAAAGGGCTTCCATTTTGCATTGACATTGTCATCAAGAAGAAGCCATGCACATCAAGGCAAAAATTTACCAATTTTGCAGTTAAAAGTCAAGAAAAGACGAAGGCACCTTTGTTAGAGAGACATAGAATAAGAGAGACATACAGATATAACGTTTTAGAGTTTCTTAACTGTTCTTGAGCGTAGTACTAGAGTTTCTTAAATTTTTGGTCATCGTAGTACTAGTTTCTTATAAACCAGTTTCTTATAAAAAAAACGTGTAATCCGTTTTCAGCATGATTAAACAGTGCTATTGTTAATAAGAAACTCTTTTCAAGAATTCAACTAAGAACTAAACCAGTAAGAACCTCGACTGAGAACTTGGATATTGCTCAAGAAACTTGTTTATTTTGTCTGAGAAGGTAATTCGCATACTGGCGCTGTATTCTGGTAAAACTCACGAAATGCTTGGGAAGTTACCTATCAATGAATACAACGAACATTTAAGAAGGATGCGGAGAAACTGCAAAAACCTTTGGTACCCATGATCTGCTAATTTCAACTGTTTACTGAAAGCTAAAAGAGACTTTCAGTACTGGATGGGAAAATTTATTGGTTTCTTGAAAACTCTTCGATTGTTGTTCTACTTGACTGATCAGCTGCCTAAAAGTTCTTAGAAAACTAACAATAATCTTGAAAAAATGCTAACAAAGAGCTTTTTGAAATAATTTTGATGGGAACGTCATTGAACTAATTACTGCACTCATTTTGTTGGAGAAGTTTCCCTTAGCAACCAATCTCATTCTGTGAAATGGTGCATCAACACAGGCGAGCAACAATCCCGGACAAAACTCATGAGACAAGCATGTAAAAACACATATATATTTATCTCAATGCCCCCCCTCCCCCATTCTCAATGTTGGTTTGGAATCAAAGGTCCAAAATGAGAAGTACAGTCACTAATGTCCACAAAAAACAACATTGAGTTGGGGGGCGGGGGGGAAATTGCACTTTTTTGGTCGATTTTTTTTTTTTTTTTTTTTTTTTTTATACATTCTGCTAAAAATTTACAATACATATTTACTTAATTACTATACTTACAAACTACTCTACTCTACTACAAGGACAAGACCACGGGGAGCAATAACTATGTCTACCCACGTGGGTATTAAGATAAAGAAAAAATCAAAAAAAGACACGAAACTACAGGTAACTACAACAAAAATGAGAAAACGTTTACTTAAAAGGGACGAGGTGGTTAAATATGACTTGTTACCGAGTTTTAGATTTCTAATCAAACCGACCAGTTTTATGGATAAAGCAGAGAGTTAACAAGAGTATATCTTTATTGATACCATCGGGAAAATCTTTATCACCATACAATAAAATCTGCATTAGAAATTCGTTCGAAAGATTTGTATGTCCAAGTGGTCGTAATAAAGCAGAAACACCAGCGAGAAGATCTCTACGTGGTACTTCAAAAGAAGGGCAGAGCAACAAAAAGTGTTCCGTATCCTCAATGCCATCGTTGGTAGGGCACATTGGGTTTAAAGTATCCCTGAAATTGTGTTTGAATTTGTGAAAATTTAATTTACTGAGACCAACCCTAAGTTGGGTAAGATATGATAATCCTGTCGGATCATGTATCCGAAAGACAGATTTTGGAAGGGGACGAATTTTGGATAGCAGCTTTGTTTTAAAAGCAGCAATAGAAGGTGCAAGTCTAATTTCTGGATCAAGCTTATTCCATTCAGACAGACAGTGAGGATAGAAGCTGGATTTAAATTTATCAGTCCTTGTTCGTATTCGCCCGATGGCATCCTGATTGCGAAGAGTGTATCTGGACTGCCGCTGTGGTGGTATTGGATCCGTTGTATATTCAGGAGTCAGATTATTCATGAACTTGTAGAATAAAACAAGGCGTCTGCTCCACCTACGGGAGCTTAGCGATTCCCAGCCAAGCTCGGCATACAGCTTTTCTCTCGACGTACCCTTCCATGTTCCTGATACAGCTAAAGCAGCAGAATACTGAACAGACTCTAGCTTCTCCATGAGACTTGGCAAAGTTACATTGCCACTAAATTCACATACTTTAGGAGGGATATGGTAAATAACGTCCCCGTAATCCAGGTGGGGTCGAACATAGAGCTACATCCTCCAGTCATGAGCCCACTTCTTTATCAACTCTAAGTCATGGTTCATATCGTTTGCAGCTGTATTGGAGTTTTTGACGACTGTAAATAACGACGTATCATCTGCGAAAAGTTTGACATTACACTTCAAGTTTTCCGTTAGATCATTAATGTACACAAGAAAAAACAATGGTCCTAGAATAGAACCCTGAGGTACTCCTGCCGAAATATCTCCCCAGACAGAACATTTTCCGTTCAGAACAGTTCGCTGTTTTCGATCCTTAAGAAAGCTTTGAATAAGAGAAAGCCCTGAAACTCCACATCGTTTAAGTTTATATACAAGACCATCATGCCATACCCTGTCAAAGGCCTTGGAAATATCAAGATAAACAGAACGAACTTCAAGCGGGGGATTACAGTCGAATGCTTTAAAGATGGTGTGCGATATCGAGATTAGTTGATTGATTGTCGAGTCACCTGGACGAAAACCAGATTGACTTGGATTTAATAGCTCACACGAGACAAGGTGCGAGTATAAAGAATCGTAAATTAGCTTTTCAAGAATTTTCCCAAAAATAGGGAGTAGAGAAATTGGACGGTAGTTACTTTTCACATTTTTCTCATTCTTTTTGTGCACAGGCACAACATTTGCACATTTCCATATTTGGGGGAAAAGACCACACCTCAAACAATTTGTGAATATTATCTTAAGCGGAACCACTAATGCAGCATCACTTAATTTTATCATTCTCACAGATATTTCATCCCAGCCATGTGCCTTATTAGAATTAAGTGATCTTATAATATTCAGTATCTTTTCATCAGAAATAGCGAAGTCGTTTATAAGAGTAGTAGCTACTGGAGGAATATATTGCGGGACTTCACTGCCGGTGTCAATCGTTGTACACTGAAGTATAAAATAGTCATTGAATAATTGTGCCTTTTCAGTGAAATCAGTAACAAATAACCCGTTCTCTAGAAGGGGTGGTATTATAGGGATCTTAGCCTTGTTTAGAACGGTGTTAATTAAGGACCAATATGTTCTGTTCTGTTTCCAATCTCGGCCTGTTCTTAGATGCAGTCCCTCTATTTTCCAGAATTTAGCGCAAACCTCAAGATCAATGTGCTTTGCACAAGTCAACTTAGAGGTCTAGTCCGAACAAAACATTGAATTCAGACTATTGCTGAACAAATTAAAAGTTTAGGCCTACTTTTGAAGCAAAATCGGCTATGATTCAAATAAAATGCACAGAAAGTTAAAAAATGCAAGGCTTGAAAATTGATTTTAATCAGCTACGAAAAAGTAAGTTGATAAACTTCTTGATCAAAGATGAGAGACGTACCTTTCTTTGCACGTTGAATCTGTTGAATGCAGTTTTTCATCCAGCATTTTGAGCGCGCAGGCTCCGCGACCATGATTCGTTCTTTCCGTAGAGTGGCCGCGCGTGCTCAAACCGCTGGAGCGTTTGACCTTTGAGATGTCATACACCTCAGGAGGGCCTCCGCTGAACGACCAGCTTTGACCTCGCGTTGTTGCAAGGCTTGATGTGGACTTCATCACGTCCTTCACCCCATGACATAAAGGATTTTGTAAACAGGAAAATGCCCACCACCCCTATGACTTCACTACCGTGCGTCAAAAATGAGGATGCCGCCTATGTTGCAGAAAGAAAGGATGTTCATAGGTCTTTCAATCTCATTTGATTGGATTAGAAATGCAATAAATGACTAGAATCTTCCTTTTGTAAGTTATGATGAAGGCATGTGTTTAGTTGGTAAAGTGTTTTCTTCGCGGATTTGGATTTATTTGCATCATCAGACCACAGGTAACGGGGAAAATTTGTATAAAAGTAACAAGTACCTCCATCTTTACTTCAGTGTTTACCAAATTTGCTGATTTTGTCTAGATTCGTTTAGGCCAACCACGAGCACGACTTTCTTTTTTTATTCTTTTTCATTTTCAGTGGAAACCGGAACTGTTTGTATCACAAACATTGTTGTGGTTGACCTAAACGAATCTAGACAAAATTAGCAAATATGGTAAACACTGAAGTAAAGATGGAGGTACTTGTTACTTTCATACAAATTTTTCCCCGTTACCTGTGATCAGACTTTCCGTGGGAACTTCCTTTTTGATTACAAAGTCCACTTTGTATTCTAAGAAGGGGCTTCAATGTCAGTCAGTCAGTCAGTCAGAAAGAAAGAAAGAAAGCAAGTAAGTAGCCCACTTCCAATCCTCATTCGTCAAAATATTTCAATGAGACTTTGCTAGTAATAGCACAATAGGTAGCTGCGGAAATTCGTTAAATTGGATTGCCATAGACTGCCTCATTGCAGAAACAAGGACAAATAACGTTACAATAGAACTCGCTACTTTTCATTGACACCTAGATACGAAGCAATTTATAATTGCAGACAAAGGGAATTCCATGCACGGTTGGTCAAGACATAAACAAAAACAAAGCAAGCCGTAAAAATTGCCCTGAAACTCGGGTCGCTGGCTCGGTCGTTGTGCATTCCAGTAATGGTTTTAAAGAGCAAATATTAGCAGATTTCGAAAGAAGAAGGATGTATCTAAAATTCTGCCTCAGGCATTTTGTTTATTTTGTGCAGAAGTTAATTGGGAGGGGATTCAATTCTCGTAGTTTTTAGGTGTAATTAAAACGCTTACTGCTCAGCTTCTGCACGAAAGAAATAAAATGGCCGTGGTAGAAGTTTAGATATATTCTTCTTCTTTCGATATGTGCTAATATTTGCTCTTTAAAACCAATTCTGGAATGCACAACGAGTGCGCTAGCGACCCGAGTTTCAGGGCAGTTTTGTGGCTTGCTTTGTTTTTGTTTATGTCCTGACAAACCGAGCATGGAATTCCCTTTGTCTGCAATCACAAATTGCTTTGTATCTAGGTGTCAATGAAAAGTAGCGAGCTCTGTTGTAATATCATCTGTCCTTGTTTCATTGCAGAGTTATCAGAAGAATCTACTGGGAGGATTTCCCCCAGACCAAAATAGGACTAAGGGGCTTACCGGGGAAATGAGCCTTATATGTGATGGAAATGGGTGCATATATATGATTTCTCGCTCTGGGCCCTCCTCCAGGGGACCTTCTCCTTTTCCCAGGCTTTTACAATTACTGACACTGGCATACCTCAACCATACATTTGGTTGGAAAGCGGACGATTTCTATACCATCAAATCATATGACATAGAGAAAAACGATAGTTTTTGTTTCAGATAAACCTACAATGAGTTTACAAAGAGGCAGAGAATGCCTTAAATCTTTCCTTTTGTATAAATTCTCTTTGAATCGGCACCAGAAACAAGAAAGTATGACAAGAGAGAAAAAAAATAGGAAAATAAGAAAAATGAAATCTCACGTAAGAAATTACCAAATGGAAAGAGCAATGAATGGTCATGGTTAAAGGGGCTTCGTCGTCAAAATGTAAACAAAACGATGATTTTTGTAGTTTTTTGAAAGGTGATATCACACAGGATTTTCTTATTTTTTTCAAAATGAAAGTTGCTGTTTGGGCATTAATCCTTGTACTTCACTAAGGAACAAACCAAACATTCATATCTTCTACGATTGCCCGGCTATAAGTGGATTTTTAACGGTCACTTTTTGGTGGCTTGGGTGAAGCCACCAAACAAACTGCAGAGAACAATGGATGAACAATGGATAATCCCCGACACGTGCGAGTTTATGGATTTGTTTACTGTTTGACGACGAAGCCCCTTTAAGGAAAGTGGCAAAACTGGTCAAAATCAGGGAAAATGTGATGAGATCAAATTTGAAGAACAATTCCCATCCAAGCATGAGACTTATGATAAAGTACATGAAATGACACTAGGCCTGGACTTGTCCAAGTCTCACTTTTTTTCATCAGTCGATTAAGCCACAAAAATGCAAAAGGTAAAGAGCGCTTCGGGGGGATGGAGACAAAAAGGCGGAGGAGAAGGAGAGAGAAAAGTTGTCCAAGTCTCACTTTTTTTCATCAGTCGATTAAACCACAAAAATGCAAAAAGGTAAAGGGCGCTGTGGGGGGATGGAGGAAAAAAGGCGGAGGAGAAGGAGAGAGAAAAGTTTTCTAAGTCTCACTTTTTTTCATCAGTCGATTAAGCCACAAAAATGCAAAAGGTAAAGGGCGCTGCGGAGGGATGGAGAATTGAATTTGCAAAATACTGCAATTTTGCTACTTTTTTCGTGAAAGTTGAGATTTGTGAATTTGCGATTTTGACACGGTCAGTCCCGCAAAATTGTCTCCCTCCTCCTCATTGGTCAAAATATTTCAATGAAACTTTGCTAGTAATAGCACAATATGTAGCTGCGAAAAGTCGTTAAATTTTATTGCCATAAACTTCCTCATTGCAGAGTTATCAGAAGAATCTACTGGGAGGATTGCCCCCAGACCAAAATAGGACAAAGGGGCTTACCCGGGGAAATGGGCATTTGGGCTCTGTTTCAGAGATTCTACTTTGCAGCTCAACCGTTTTGAAGGAGCTCATATAACACATTTCAAAGGCTAATACAGTATTACACCGCCACTAAGAAACTGCAGCCTGCCAGATGGCACCATAGACATTGTCCAACATTTGGTTGATATAACATTTGTATAACATTTATAAGAAACCAAGCAGCCTGGTTTTCAAAATGAGTTTCTTAATGGCGGGGTAATACTGTAATGCGTACTCCAAGTGCGTCCCCAAAGTGCAGGACTGACAGGAGAAAGGATTGGAAAATGGAAGGTGGTTGGGCATTCTACAAAATTTCACTAATGGTCAAGGGCCTCCACAAGAAATCGTGCGATTGTGCATTGTCTGCTGCGCTGCAGACTAGATTGCGCACAGGGTGCATATATGTGATTTCCAGCTCTCCTCCGGAGAGCAGGAAGGGAAGGGCCCTCCTCCTGTGGACCTTCGCCTTTTCCCAGGCTTTTGCAATAGCTGGCAGGCCACAGCCATACATTTGGTTGGAAAGCGGAAAATTTCTACCATCTAATCATATGACGTAGTTTCTCATTAAGAAAAAAATGTATTTTCAGATAAACCTATTCTTTTTTTATAATTAATCAATAGATATAAAATGGTATATCGTACCAATAAATCTAAGTACTATGAGTTTACAAAGATGCAAGGAATGCCTAGAATTTTTCCTTTTGTAAATTCTCATTGGATCGGCACCAGGAACAAGAAAATTGAGTTGAGGCTGCACGCAGGCTACAGGAAAATATGATAGGAGAGAAAAAACAGGAAAATAAGAAAAACGAAATTTCACGTAAGGAAATTACCAAATGAAAAGTGAAATGAAGGATCCAGAAAAATGGCAAAACTGGCCAAAATGCGATAACCTCAAATTGGAAGAACAATTTTCATCCAAAACATGAGAATTATAATAAAGTACATGAAATGACACTGGTCTTTAAACTGAATTTGCAAAATACTGCAATTTTGCTAATCGTGCAATTTTGCGTTGTCTGTAGACTTGCCCAAAGTCTATTTCGTCAAAAAAAATTCGTCAAAAAAATTGAAGGGAAAAGTGAAAAGCGAAATACTTTCCGGTAGACTTATTACAGTTGACAAAACAGACTTAGGGCAAGTCTACATTGTCTGCTGCACTGCAGACTACAATCCGTTTTTTTTTGTCAACTTATTTTCATTCGATTGCTTTTCTAGCTATACATATTTACAATATATACAACAAATCTAAATCGAGCATACAAATGTATGAATTAAGAAATGAAGAAATTAATAGATAAGTTACGTAAGTTAAATATTCAAGACATACATGGACGAGGTTTACTGGATATAATTAAACTGACAGGCGTTACAAATATACAAATATTTTCTGCTCTTTCTTAATCTAAATAATTTTCTAAAATTCTGGTGAATGTTGACAAGCATTGCATTTACAATTTGGTCCATCCCATTGTTTTACCATACGCTTAAAAGAATTTAAGTTGTCGGTGGATTTAGTTTCATTTGGCGGTGGATTCCACATTTGAGGTCCCAATGATTGAAGACTGTTAGAACCAATGTGACTTGATTGGTTTATAATGTTGTAAGTTGTACGGATTTCATGATGAATGTCTGGAAGATTTTATTTTGAAAATATCACGCACGAAAGACTGGTTGAGATGTTTCAAGGTCTTGAAAACTTCTTCACAGAGAATTCTCAGACGAGAAACATGCATAGTACATCTTTCTGACTTCAAAAGTAATTCGCTGTGTAAGCGGATCGGTGATCATTGTACAAAAATCTAAGAGCAAGTTCTTGAATCTTCTCAATTTTTGCAAAGACTTAGCAGATGAGAAGTACCATACTAGCGGGCAATAGTTGAAATTGGAATATAAAAAACTTTGCACAAGAATAATGAATTTTCCTTTCATCAAAGCCAATGAATCGTTTGAGTCTTTTTAGCACATAAAGTTGTAATGCAGCTTTTCTACAAAGTTCAGAGTTATGCTGTTCAACATTTGGCTTATAATCTAGCTGAATACCTAACAATTTGACTGTTTCTTCCGGCTGGATAATTTCACCTTGGATGTTGATATTCTCTCCACAGGTATTTGTTTGATCCTTTCTAATAAGGAATGCATGGAAATTTTCTGGGTTAGCAATCATTTCATTCTGTTTCAGTTTCAGCCAACTCAAAGATACTCCAGCTTCTTCTTCCAGTACCCCAATCAAATTTTATAAGGTCTTGGAAAAATAAGCCAGAGTATTATCGTCGGCATAATTATGCAGTGTTGCTTGTTTTATAAACAAAAAAAAGATCGTTTATGTAAGCATTAAACAGAATAGGGCCCAAAACGGAGCCTTGAGGTACCCCTGATAAAATAGTTTGGAAAGAGCTGTACGTGTTATTGATTCTCACAGACTGTTTCAGCCGTTTTAGATAAGAGTAGATAAGGACAAAAGCATTTTCTTCCAAGCCATAGGATTGTAGTTTGGCTATTAGCAGATCGTGTGAAATATTGAATCAACGAGGGTATCGTTTATGGAAAACAAAGGGCCCACAGGTGACAAGTCAATATCAAGGCAAGCATTGGAGACAGACTCAGCATTTACTGATGCGTCTTGGTGGCTAACAATGTGAGATGAATGGGCAGTTATATCAGATGTCCTTAAAGCTGTTTCTAACTCACAAGCTGAAAGTTTACGATTTAGATGGTACACATATAATTTTGAGTTTTCAAGTCTCATGCCATTAATAAAATTTATCAGGTTACCTGTCAGAATGTTATTACCACTGTAGTTTAGCAGACTCCATTTGTCAAGATGATCCTCTTCAATGTTTTCATGGTCCAGAAATGTTATTCTTGTAAGTTCAAGTTTTCTTGAAACCAAGCGATTTGTTATAATCCGCTTTCTCTCCAAATCTACAGAATCAGCTCTTGTTATTATACTTGAAACTGCAACATTTCGTACCTTGGTTTGCGCACTCTTTGCCAATTCGACCAATTTGTTTGCTATCGTCTCTGGGCTATCCGATTTCAAGTTATTTGTGCCACAGAGAATTATGATGCCATCAGGCTTCGACTGTGGGCTGTAGAGTTGGCTCAATGTACGACTGCATATCATTTCATTTTTTTTTTCATTTAATATTATTTATACACAAATTAACCCTTCAGCAAATTAAAATGTATAACATCTATTTACAATGATGAAGCCTTATAAATAAAAATCTAAAGCCCTATAAAACTTAATCCTTGCTGTTCTTCCAGGGAGTTGTGTTTGGCTTGAGAGTCTAGCTCTTTAGATGCGTTTTAAGTTGTTTTTTAAAACGATCAAGTGTCGGTAACTCGCGAATTTCGGCACGTGTATCATTCCATGACTTGAGAGCTGCGTAATGAAAGCCCTTTTTTGCAAATTCAGTCCTATATTTGATTGTTAATGCGAAAAATAAATACTACCAAGATTTAGGTCGCAAGCTTTCTGACCCAAACATGGGACCTAAAAAATACTGGTCAACCCTTACAAGACTGATTAACAGTAAGAAGACATGCAATATTCCTCCACTCCTTGAAAATGGCCTATTCATCACAAATCCTGCGAATAAAGCTAGTATTTTTAATGAATATTTTGTTCAGCAATGTTCTACTATAGAAAATACGAGTTCTCTACCAAACTTTCTACCCAGAATCAACAATCAACTAAAGGATATCACTGTCCAAAAAGACAAGGTTTTAAAGTTGATCAGAATGCTTGATACTAAAAAAGCTCATGGTTGTGACGAAATATCAGTTTCTATGATTAAGATTTGTGACAGTTCTATTGTAGACCCACTTTGTATGATCTTCGAAAAATCTCTCATCACAGGGCTTTACCCATCTTCGTGGAAAAAAGCCAACATCATTCCTATCCACAAAAAGGAGAGCAGACAAAGCAAAAAAAACTATAGGCCAATCTCGCTATTGTCAATATTTGGGAAAATATTTGAGAAACTCTTGTTTGATGACATATATGAACATCTGAAGGCCAATCGTCTTCTTAGTGATAATCAGTCTGGGTTTCGTCCAGGTGATTCAACTGTAAATCAATTGTTGGCCATTACCCACAAAATCTACAGTGGTTTTGATCAAATTCCAAGCAGGGAAACGAGGGCTGTATTTCTGGATTTATCCAAGGCTTTTGACAGAGTGTGGCATGCGGGCCTGCTCTATAAACTAGAAAGTAATGGTATTTCGGGAAATCTTCTGAAACTAATCAGAAGCTTTCTCTCACATCGACAGCAGCGCGTGACTTTAAATGGGCAATCCTCTGAGTGGCGGGAGATTTCTGCTGGTGTACCCCAGGGCTCGGTATTAGGTCCATTATTTTTTCTTATCTATATTAATGATTTAACAGATAACTTGCAGTGCGATGTCAAATTATTCGCTGATGATACTTCTCTGTTTACAGTGGTTGAAAACGAAACTGTTTCTGCCCAAAATATGAATAGAGATCTAGAAAAAATTTCCCTATGGGCGTGGCAGTGGAAAATGCACTTCAATGCTGACAAGACTGAAGAGTTACTCTTTTCCGTTAAAAGGTTGCCACCAGTGCACCCTCCCTTGAGACTTGGACATGACGAAATTAAAAGCAAAACTGAGCATAAACATCTTGGAATGATTCTTGACACCAAACTTAGCTTTAAAAGTCATGTGAGTGAAGCTATTCTGAAAGCCAGGCGGGGGATTGGGTTGATAAGACACCTGTCACAATACGTATCAAGGGATGTACTTGATCAAATGTACAAACTGTATGTGCGCCCCCACCTAGATTACGGTGATATAGT
Source organism: Aurelia coerulea (assembly GCA_039566865.1). NCBI lineage: Eukaryota > Metazoa > Cnidaria > Scyphozoa > Semaeostomeae > Ulmaridae > Aurelia > Aurelia coerulea. The sequence goes on from CM076943.1 coordinate 47,382,130, forward strand.
TTACCACATATATGATCCTGACTTGTCATCAGTTATTACAAAGCGTCTTGAACAAACGCAGTATGCAGCATCTTTGGCTGTGACTGGGGCATGGAGAGGTACAAGTAGGCAAAAGCTTTATGAAGAACTTGGGTGGGAATCCTTGTACGATAGACGATGGTACAGGAGACTATGTCATTTTTTCAAACTAAAGCTGACACAGTATCCAGCATATCTTTTTTCTCTAATTCCTTCTGAACGGCAGATATCATATGATCTGCGAAACCCTCAAGCCTATGCACAAAGTAGAGCCAGAACTGATCGTTTCTCCAATTCCTATTTCTATAACACGTTACACGAATGGAACAAATTACCAACAGAAATCCGCGCTTCTAAATGCCTTGCTGAATTTAAGCGGAAACTGATTGCGTTAATTAGACCGGTCAAAAAGACTATTTATGGAGTATTCGACTTAAAGGGTATCAGAAATATAACCAAGCTTCGCGTACAATTCAGCGATCTGAATGCACACAAATTTCATCATAATTTTGAGTGTCTTAGGCCTATATGTAATTGTGGTACAGCTAACGAGGACAACGAGCATTATCTCCTGCACTGCTCCCGCTTTAATCAACTGCGAATGGATCTCTTTGGCACTGTCACAGAAGTGTCGGGTATTGATATCGCAAACCTGGATTCAAAAACATTGTGCAACTTGCTTCTTTACGGCAGTTCTAATATGAATATTATTGACAACAGGATAATTATTGAAGCAACGATTGAATACATTGAAAAAACAAACAGGTTGAATTGACCGTGGGTGCTGGAGTGCTGCCTGGGCGAGGGGGTGAGGTCTTTTTTTCGTCCTTTCCCTTGGGGGGCACGTCGGTATCCGTGGATCAATATGAAATCAATTTGAAATAACGCAATGATCTAGCAGCTCTCCCTCCTTTCTTCCAGACAGTTCAGCACCAAACCACCCAAATTTTCCCATAGTGCTTGACTTCCCTCGTCATTGTACCGTCCAGTAGCTATGTGATGGTACAGGGATGATAGAAGTCTACAATATAAAAGGTTAGACCCATAGCATGGTTTGGTGTGGAACTGCCAGCCTCCTTATTGGTGTGTTGTTTTCTTGTTTTGTTTTGTCCCTCGTATTGCTGTATTATTATTTTTTTTTTATATCTTGAAGTTATTTGCAAATTGTAAGTACCGTTCTTGGTGTAGGCCAGATGACCTTGTGTCTTCTTACACCAAGATCGGTACAGTAGTAATGTATTTAGTTTAGTTTTAATTTATTATGAATAGAAAAAAAAAAAAAAAAAAAAAAAAAAAAAAAAAGAAACTGGGGAAAAGGCAAAATTCAGTGTTTTCATGATGTTTCCTAAAATATCAAGGCGAAAACATACGTTTACAGCCTCCTGATCCCCCATCCCCCTTATCTCAAGGTCGAATGGCGTTTGATTCAAGCAACATTGACAACATTGAAACGGGGGAGCGGAGGGCACGTAATCAAAGACCGAAGTAGTGCAATTTTGTAATTTGTCCCAAGTATTTTGGCCAAGATTGTAGATTGTGCATGGGTTGCATAAACGTGATTTCCCGCTTTGGCCCTCCTCCAGTGGATCTTCGCCGTTTCCCAGGCTTTTGCAATAGCTGTCAGGCAACAACCATACATTTGGTTGGAAAGCGGATAATTGCTACCATCTAATCATATGACATAGTTTCTCATTAAGAGAAATAGTGGTTTTTGTTTCAGATAAATACCTATCCTGAGTTTATAAAGAGGCAATGAATGCCTAGAATTTTTCCTTTTGTATAAATTCTCATTGGATCGGCACCAGAAACAGGAAAATATGATAGGAGAGAAAAACAGGAAAATAAGGAAAACAAAGATGCCTATGCTGTGCAAAGAAATGCATAGCTATTTATTGCTGGTTGGCATTTAGAACCTGTCCAGTCTACGAGGAGAACAGAAACAACCAGATCAATCCAACATGGCTACTAATTTTCTTCTTCATGCAGTTTTCTTGTTGGTACTTTCTTCATTTGGCAGATGCAATGGAAAATGCACGAGTAGCACATTTGATGCAACGACCTCGGTATCATTCGTGACAAACGAAAATTACGGCAACGATGAAGATTGCACCATCAGCATCCGCCCATCAGCCATGCACAGCTCAGGATATTACTTGGCAATAAAATGGTTGGTTTTCGAAGTTGAAGGGAAGATGCCTGAATGTGAACACGATTTTGTTTTAACCCTATTCTACCCGGGCTCCTAGGGTCAGACCACTGCCCGGGGGGGGGGGGGGCAAAAAATGCCCCCCTAATTATCTCCAAAACCATAAATAGTATGCCATTGTAACTTCGCACAATAGTAAGTACATCTATTAGGAGTCTAATTATAGATTTTAATGCTAATTGGTCACGTGGTTCGTTGCCAAGCGACCAAACAATGGGACCATGTCAGATATAAGTTTCAGTACTGAAAACACAAAAAGTGTTAATTAATTCAAGTAAAATGCATGAAAACCTCAATAAACTATTTAGAAATGAAGATAATATGTTTATCCATCGATTTATATCAAAATTTAAAAATTTTGTCTTTCTTTATTAGAGATATGACGTCATCAATTTGCATGACGTCATAACATCTATAATTTGCTGATGTCAGCAAATATGAATAATATATATATCAAACGAAAGTACTTTGCAAGGGGAATCGTTTGATACCAATCACAACTTCATCAAGGTTAAGACAAAGGATTTATGACTGTTTTTGTCATTTTCTTTGTGACTACTTTCCAAATATGGGTATCTACTGGTCACGTGACTTATATTATGACAATAGAAAGTCTAAAATTTAATTACCAATTAAAAATTAGGAAAAGTCATGGGTGTTTCAGCTCATATGTCTATTTCCTCTCGGTTTTATAATCAAAAGTTTGGTTGGGGGGGCATTTTTTGCCCCCCCCGGGTACAATAGGGTTAAGCAAAAATCTTGCGAAATCTCAAAAAATTTAACATTCTAAAATCTCAACAATCTACGTAGAAATCTCACAAAGTCTTATAAATCTCTAAACTCTTTGCAAATCTCAGAGGATATCTAAATTTTCCTTTTTTTAACTCAGTGCGATTTCAAAATCCCAAAATCTCGCGCGCTATCTTGGCCTTGGGAGTGATTTGCCGCTCGGTAAATTATATCAGTGAGTCCAAACTTTTCAGTTGGAAGGTGAGGCAAGCACTGATGATAAAGAAACTTTTGAATCGGAGTTTGGTACCTTGCTGTTGCTCTTGACAAACTCCCAAAACTGAGTTTGGGGAAAGGGCAATATCGTCCCAAGGGCCTTTTCTCATATTGGGGCGCAGACGAAAAGGCCTTTTCATCTCCGTTCCAATACCAAAAAAGGCCCTTGGGACGAAGCGTAGGAAGGGGAGCATCTTTCCTACAAAATCAAAAACACTATGACAGCGTCCAGGGGGTGTGCCACTGCTTACGCAATTGAGATTTTCTGAATTAGTTGCACTTTTTGGCTTATCAGGGATCTTTCCTGTACAAAGAATTTTCATGAAAGTCATTGAATACTTTGACGGAGTGATATGCCCCTTTTAACCCTATTTTGGTTGGGGGGGGGCAAATTTGCACCCCCACTAGTAGACTGTTTGTTATAACTCTGCCACGAGAACAATTATGGCCCTGAAACTTTCTGACTTTTTGCTGCTACTTATTGTGCATCGATTCAAGAAGTTTTATGAAAATATTTTGACAAATGAGGTGGAGGGGGGGGGGGGGGAGACAATTAACCGAAACTGACTCTGTCAAAATCACCAAATTAATGTGGTCCAAATTATATTTCATCGCATTTTTCCTAATTTTGACCGATTTTGCCACTTTTCTTTACCACACAAAGAAAAATGCTGACGCAAGCAATAATGATGGATAAGTATAGGGCAATTCTTATATTCTCATAAAGTGCTTGCCTCGGACTGTCAGTACAACAAATTTGGTTGCCCTATCTATTTCCAGTCAAGAGTTAGGTAGGGGGGGGGGATTGCCCATCCACCCCCCCCCCCCCCCAACCAAAATAGGACGTGTCAGATAGCCAAACCACTATAGGGTTAAATCATATGAATAATGAAAATTTCATTTGTAGATCTTCTGTGAGCATTGGAAAATTCTGTTCTGACAATTTGGTGTCAACTATGCCTTTTGATATATATTCTGCAGATGGCCATGCCCAAATCAAGTTCAAATCTGATTCCTCAGTTACACATGCTGGATTCAAGTTTTCGTATCAATTGAAAAGCAAACCACTGGTCCCATCTGACAGTTCTCTCAACATATGCGGGTAAGAATTTACTATCTACTATTAATTTTTCATTCTGTACTTGAGGGGTCATTGGAGAGGTTATCGTATAAATGGGTATGTGCCAACCTTTAAATGTGCATTTTTCAGACTTGCCAATGGTTTGCATTCAGAGACGTAGGAACCGGGGGGCACTGGGGGCACGTGCCTCCCCAAGATTTTGCAATTAACAAAGAAGTATCCTTTTTATTTTCAGGAAGTGCCCCTTTAGCTTGATGAAAAAGTGTTCTTGAAGTGTCGTGCCCCTCCAAGTTTGAGATGCTTCCTACGTCCCTGTTTGCATTCTACCAAAGAGGAGACTGTCAAACTCTTAGGAGTCACTTTGGATTATAAACTTGATTTCGACCCACATATTTCGAATCTTTGCAGGCAAGAAATATGCAAATTTCCACCAATTTCTAAGTGGGGAGACTCTCGCATTTCCAATTAGTTTCCGAAAGGGAAATTAGCACCCACAGTTTCCTATAAATTTCCATTGTGGGAAAAGTACACGCAGAATTTCTGATCAATTCCAGTTGAAGAGATTCACACTCAACATTTTTAAGATTTCCAACAGAAGAAATTCCACATATATACTCTCACGAACCGAATAAACGGGGGGTCGTGAGAGAATTTAGGGAAGGGGGCGGGGTTTCGGAAATGGTACGATATGATAATAAAGGGGAAGGGGGATTGGAACATTCGGCGGGAGGCTAGACAATTTTGTAGATAGCCTTTTTCTTGGTTAAACGCGTATCTTTTTTATATTTGTAAAATTATTAAAAAATTATTTTCAATATCATGTTAATTTTTCAAGAATTATTAAAGGGGGGGTTTGGAATAAAAGTGGGGCGTTAGACAATTTTTCAATGGTTAATAAGGGTGGGGATTACCATTCGGTACTCGAGAGTATATGGTCTCATGATGCAATCACGATGCAATTTAGTACATGGTCAGATATGAATATGATGGTAAATGTAAACGCGACACCGACATAGAAACCGAAAGCCCCCATCCCGCAACACTGGCAACACGAATCCCCCCTCGCGCCCATCCAGCCTTGCACGCATCTCTCCCCCGTAGAGGTCGCACCGCAACGCGAGCCTTTTGTTCAAAATGTCATTTGACATTTTGGCGCCCAAATTCATTCTTTTTCTGTGACGATCAACGACAGAAGAAGGTCTCTGCAACCAGTGTACAATCTCATCAAGCCAAGAAAGTATATGAAATCAAATTGTTTCTGGAAAAAGGCAACAATTCGAGCATTGAAAAGTGTCTGTAGAAAGACTAAGAGCAGGTTTGTTGAGTTTCCTTATTTTGCATGTCTGTCTTTTTGAACTAAAATCTCGTCTCTTTGACTATGGCCTAAACAGCTAAAAGAAAATGGCGGGCGCAGGGCGTGCGAGAAGATGTTCCCTTCTACCTTCCTTTCCAAAGAATTTAGAAATTTCATCGTTGCTATAGAGTGTGAGCTATCTATGAAGGAAGATTCCCATCCTAAAAGCCGAAACATCGAGATACAAAGGCCCGAATGGGAGGCGACATTGCCACTGGAACATCCAAGAGCAAAAATGAATTCGAAGGAAGAATTCATTTTCTAAAAATCAACACTAGAAACACACAGGGACTCCTTCATTGGCAAAACTGACATTTTATCTTGGTCTTCCGATTACTTCAATGACAAAAAAAAGTTCATAAAATTTGCTCCCACTTTATCACTCTACAAGCTGCTATATTTCAAATTTCATTACATAAATTTTTTAAGACACTGTGTAATGTGAGTTTGTAACTTGTTCTCTTTTATCACAGCACTCCGGCTTCAATGGCTGACTTCAAGAAGAGTCAAGAGGGTGAAGGAGAAAAGTGGGTAAGATTATAATTTCAAACATAAATCTCTTGTTGGTGATTGACTGGAATCGGCGTATGGTGCGCCACAGATGTGTGGCGCACAGACCCAATCTAAGCAATGGAAATAACAATAGAACAAAAGAATTGTCGTAGATCTGTGGCGCACGGCACACCCATATTCCCTCTGTAGGGTGATTGAGACAAAGAGTGGAACGCTAGACCAGCATATTCTCAATTTCTATTCTTAGTTTTGAATATATGTGAAACAGTTCTGCGTCTTGAATGCACGAACTTGTTCAAGTGGTCAGCGATCATAGCAATTTGTTTTCAATCACGCAAGTAGCATCTTCATTTGTCACTTTAATTTTGTATTCTTATCAGTGGCGGCGGGCAGTGCTAATAATGCTAATACTTTATTAGCAGTTTTTTTCCAAAGTAATTGTAAACGATAATGTATAAGATAAATCACAAAATGAGAATTCAAAAATTTTGAAACTGACTCGCTGATCCATCATAATGTGAGATATTTGCATTTCTTGGTGGCTGCAATATCAAAAACAATAATTTGCGTGACCCTTTTAATTCTTTTCTGTAGTCTAATCCTGACAAAGGAGCCGCCCGCATTCCTTTCCCATTGAAAGGTTAGCCCTCCTCAATTCATGGCCACGCTATTACTCGGCGAGTTTTAATAGTGAATGCAGAGGAGCAATTGAAATTTGCGTCATATTTCCCTTTGTTCATGATGCATTGCCTTTTGTGAAATATGCAAATGATGACGCCGTGCTAATAATTCTTGAAAGTTAGTAGCATAGGATCAGTACTGCCGTTTCAACATACCGCATGAACGAACCGACCCAAATCGCAGAGTTGAATCAAGTCGCATCAGGTGGAGTTAAATGGGGTGTTTCAAAACCCTTCTCGCTTTCATTGCACAAGGAAAATTAAGTCATGAACAGCATCTCTTCGTCTCAAAGATGACTGGCGACCCGGGCAGCCATGTCCTCTTGTTCCCATAAAACATCAAACCTCTGTTCTGTATGCACTGTAAGGAGTGGTGTAGGATACCGGGAGAAATGCATATTTTTCTTACCCTTGTCTTGTCTTGGGAGATCTCTCGATTCTCAAAGGTACGATTTCTTGCTTGTATTTATTTTAATTAAAGTGAAAACATTAAAGGCATTTTTCGAAATGTATTTTCGAAAAAAGGATTCGTTTCAGAGTAAAATATGGCCAGTCTAGGAAACTTGGAACTTTCTTGGAGAAACTAATTCCAAATTTCACCAGCATCATCATTACTTTGATTAGTTTGCTTTCTTGCCTTAGTAAATTTTACAGGGATTTTATGTTGAAGATTCCAATCGAAGTCAGAACACACGACAGCCACGCCATATAAAGGTGCTGTCCAGTGCCGTACAGGCACAGAAGGCGGCCATGCTATTACAATTTGGAAGTTAATAGTGGGGCTATCATCAAGCGGCAGGTGGCCTCGAAGGCAAAACTAACCGTCCTAGAGAAAAGCTGCACCTCCCAGACGAATGCGGAATTAATGAACAATCATGTGAACAATTGACTTTGTGAACTTGATCGATCAGAAATGCCATTCGATTCCAGATGAATTTTTATTGCAGATGAAATGGGTTTATTATGTAAGACCCACTGGATTTGGTTCAACTAGTAGAAACACCTCCTGTTATTTCGTGTTTTGAAAAATCCTTCCCGATATTTTGTGAAAGCTGCATATTCTTGTTCCATGTTAAAACTTTCTGCAAGGTTTATAGTGATTAAAACTGTAGGAATTATGAAACTGTAATAAAAACTAAAATATACCCTTTTCACCTAAGTGGGCGTTTCTGCCAATCTAATGGGGCGTGACCCAGAACTTTTTTCCGGGTGAGAGTCGCCGGACCCCCTATTTTTCGCTCATTTTGTTCGAAAGTATTAGTAACTTAATTTACCTCCCAGCCGCCCCTGATTCTTACGACTTAGTGTCAAATGAACTGTTCTTTTTCCTTCCTACATGCTCCTGTCAAGTTAGAATTGCAAAGCAAGGAGAAAACTGGTGAGTTCACAATTCCCAGTCTGCAGAATACATATGGCAGTTCTGAACAAGATTTCACGAGCATGCAGACCAACAAAGCAGTGGTATGCTTGCGTGCAAGTTCTTTGTTTAACCTTTGTTTTCAAAGGAGTGAACTAAAGATCTCAATCAAAATCAGCATGCACATAAAAATTGTGTGAAGAATCTTGTGTGTGCAGCTGCCACACTCTGCAGACTGGCACAAATTAATTTAATTTTCGTAAATATCTAAGTTCTGAAACATAGAAACATCTTATTGTGGACATTCGTTTGAGAGCTCTTGAAAGCTAGCACGTCACAGAAAGTCAGGCGGGCGATTTTCATTTCATAGAAAATCGTCAATAAAAGTGTATGAATAAACGAGGAATTCAATATTTGTCTTTAAACAGCTACCTGACAAAACAAGACGGCGATTCTTTGACAGAAAGGAAACTTTAGTTTTATGTTGTCGCAAAATAACAGCTAAAAAGCGGAAAGGCAGCTGGTCCCGATAAAGTACCCACAGCAATTGTCAAAGATGTGGGAGACCTCGTGTCAAAGCCTTTGATGATGATATTCAATTCATCATTAAAAAACGGTATATTCCCAGACATTTGGAAACTTGCAAGAGTAACTCCTATATTTAAATCAGGTGCAAAAAAGGATGTAAACAATTATAGGCCCATTTCAGTTATTTCAATTTTTTCTAGGATCCTGGAGCGGATAGTACACGATCAGATGTTTGATTTCCTTCTTGAAAATAATGTTATCACCAAGAATCAGTCAGCTTTTCGTAAACTATACTCCTTAATAACATCCTTGATATGCAGTACCGATTTTTGGTATGAAAATATTGACAGTAAGAAATTGAACTTGACCATATTTCTTGACCTAAAGAAAGCATTTGATACCGTCGATCACAAAATAATGGTCAAAAAATTGTGCAGATACGGTATAAGGGGCAACGCTGGGAACTGGTTTCAGTCCTATTTAGATCATAGGAAGCAATTTTGCTCTGTAAATGGACAGAGATAAATGACAAGTGAGGTAACGTGTGGCATACCTCAAGGTTCCTGCCTAGGTCCTCTCCTTTTTATCATATATCTAAACGACTTCGAGAAGTGTTTGAAATTTTCCCAAGCAAGTATCTATGCCGATGATACAAATGTAACAATCGCATCGGATGATGTTGAGAAACTGGTCTTAGAGGCGCAACAGGAATTGCTCAACCTCTCGGAGTGGATGAGAATAAATAAGTTAAGTCCTAACCCCGCAAAGACAGAATATATGATAATAGGCCATTCTCGTAAAGTAAATGCGCTGAATATCTCGAATGCACTCACATTAAATGGCTCAGATATTAAGCGTGTTACGAAGACGAAATCGCTAGGTGTAACTGTCGACGAGAACCTAAAGTGGGAAGAGCAATACAAAACTGTGAAGGGTAAAGTTTTTGGAGAACTTGCGTCATTAAAGAAGTTAAGAAATATAATTCCCCAAACAAAGCTGTGTAGTGTCTACTACGCTATTGTCGAGAGCCATCTACGTTATGCTAATGAAATATGGGGCAGCCTTCCAAAAACAAAACTTGATACCCTCCAACGTCTGCAGGACAGGGCCCGGTCAATAATCGAAAGCGCCAGATTCAAGGATAACTGGTCATGTGACTGGCTGAGCGTTGAAAATATTATTCGATTTGATAGATTGGTCATGACATATAAGATTATGAACAAATTAAGCCCTGAAAGCCTCTGGGATAAATTTCAGCAAAGATCTTCGCAGTCAAACTATGCAACAAGATACTGTAGAGATCTACAAATTCCTAGACTAAATACAGAATATGCGAAAAAGAGTTATTACTATTCTGCTATGAAAGTTTGGAACAATATCCCAGTTGATATTAGAGAACTCCCGACTATTAGTCGCTTTAAAAAAGAACTAAAGGAGTATTTGAAGAGCTGACTGAAAATATCAGTTTAAAACACGACCCCCTGGAAGAACAGCATCTTAGGTAATTTGATCTTTTGTTAATAACCAATTTATTTATTGTATTTAAGCTGAAGGGTAGTTTCGTGTATAAAAAAATTATATCATATCATATCATAACCACAAACTAAGAGAATGTCTCGGCGGTCTCCGGTAATACTTTTTCGGTGCTCGAGTTTCTTAATTTTTTGCCGATCCGAGAGTTTACAGTAGTTTCTCAAAAAGGCTTCTGTATGAAAATACGGGCAAGACGTCAAAGAAAGTTAATGTAAAATGTATCGTACGGCCCTGTTGTCATATTTCTCAAAAGTCCTAGGCTCGAAAGCCGATCTTTTCTGATTATTCGCCATGCTGAAATGATTTGGTTTTAACATGTTGCGAGCTTATGGATGCCAAATGACATTTTAAATGGTCTTCAAATTAGAAAATAACAGTCAGGATGTAAAGGGTTTCAAAGAATTTGTTTGGTTATTGCTTTTTGAAATGTTTCGTTTGTTTTTCGCGTGACTTGTCTAGTAGTTAACGATTTACAAGAGAAGATGACTTCCTGAGAAATTAAAGGTAAAGGAATTATCTTTTGAGGTCAAAATATATGGGATTAACTTCCTCTCAATATTCTTGTTTTACTTCAAGAGGTAATGAGGTGTGATGAGTAATGAATGAAAACCTAAGACGGGCGGTTCCAATATGAACTGACGTAGAGGCGGGCGATGAATAGCTCCCCTCGCCAACTCGAGGCGAGCGTGGAGGCGGGCGCGGGCGATCGCCCGCCTCAAACGGCCAGGCCTGCTAACGCATTTTTCTATATGGAGCTGAAGGATAACAACAACCCAAAGAGTTTATGCTTCATATGTAAAACAGTAAACAATTGTGCAGAATGCTCCTCAGCGTACAATGAAACTCATCCATCTGCACCAAGTGTTACTTTTGTATTTGAAGAAATATTGACTTTTGCTTTTTTTGCATCATAACTTCTGGTGATACTAAGTTTTAAACTGAATCAAGCAAACACCTTTTTTTTGTTTATGCTTGAATTCATGAACTTCTATTTCAAAAAGTAACTCGAGAAACCATCATACAGGGAAACACTTTCATTGTCAAAACTGAAATTTTTATTTTGGTCTCCAGGTTATTTAATGGCAAAAATTCATAGATTTGCTCCCATGATCATTCTATCTGCTATGTTTAAATCTTTATTGCATGTTTTCAGAGGATGTGAGTCTCTAACTCGTTCTCTTTCACCATAGCACTCTAGCTTCAATTGCTGTTGTCAGGATTTGAGTCAAATGAGGGCAAAGGAGAAAAACGGGTAAGATCATAATTTCAAGTATTAAATTTTTGCTGGTGGTTGAGACAAAGGGCTGAACGCTAGACCAGCATATTTTCAATTTCTATTCTTAGTTTTGAATATATGTGAAACAGTTCTGCGTCTTGAATGCACGAACTTGTTCAAGTGGTCAGCGCTCATAGCAATTTGTTTTCAACCATGCAACCATGCAAGTAATATCTTCCAGTTGCCACTTTCATTTCTTGACTTAGTTACAAATGACCTGTTATTTTCCTTCCTCCTAGCTCCTGTCAAGTTGAAATTGCAAAAAAAGGAGAAACCAGTTAGTTCAACTACCTTTAATTTGCTTTTCCTAAGATCTGATATCTAAACATTGAAGCACCTTATTGTGAACATTAATTGATTTGTCTGAAATGTCTTGAAAGCTAACAGGGTACAGAAAAAAGGAAGAAACCTGTAGAAAAGTTTGGTTTGAAGACTTTCATGTATCTATTTATAACAAATATCCTATCCCTTTCATCTTGATAGGATAATTAGCTGCTTCTGACTCATTGATGTTGCACAGGAGTTATACTCGTTTTTTTGTGTAGCTGAAGGATAACAGCAACCCAAATAATGCTGCAATTCATGAACTGCTATTTCAAAATTTAACTTCTACCAAAACCATCACACAGGAACTCCTTCCTTTTCAAAACTGACAATTTTATCTTTATCTCCTGGTTACTTCAATGACAAAAGTTCATAGATTTGCTCACATGATCATTCTGGTTGCTATTTTCAATTTTCATGACATTTTTCAGAAGTTGGAGTTTCTAACTTGTTCTCTTTCATCATAGCACTCTAGCTTCAATTGCTGACGTCATGAAGAGTTAAGAGGGTTGAGGAGAAAAGCGGGTAAGATCATAATTTCATACTTAAAATTTTTGTTTGTGGTTGAGAGAAAGAGTGGAGCGCTAGACCAGCATATTTTCAATTTCTATTCTTAGTTTTGAATATATGTGAAACAGTTCTGCGTCTTGAATGCACGAACTTGTTCAAGTGGTCAGCGATCATAGCAATTTGTTTTCAACCATGCAAGTAGCATCGTCCAATTTTCATTTTTTTGTATTCTTGAGTTGGTTACAGATAAACTGTTCTTTTTCCTTCCTCCAAGCTCCTGTCAAATTGTAAATGCAAAGCAAGGAGAAACAGGTTAGTTCAAATTCCCTTTAATTTGCTATTCCTTATATTTGAGTATTATAACATTGAAGCACCTTATCGTGGACATTAATTGATTAGTCTGAAACATCTTGGAAGCTGGCAGGGTACAGAAATGGAAGAAACATATTTTTGAAAATTTTGAATTGAAGACTTTGATGTAGAAATTTCCCATCATTTTTGTCCTGATACGATACTGATCCCCATGGTTCTGAGGCAATGAAGTCACACAGGAGCTATACTCATGTTGATACTGGGTGAGCAAGAAATATGTTCTCACTTTCACATGCCACCGATAAATCATACACTGGACCAAGTTCACACATTTTTCTTTGAATCCTTTGTAAATATCCTGTATCATTCTTTGTTGTTCTTAGTTGATTTTTGGATACCTACTTATTGATGTGTATGCATACAACTTCTTGAAATTTATTTGCCTGCAGAGACAATTAAAAACTTTTTTAGATAACAAAATAAATAGATATAATTCATTGCTTTAAAGGCAATCGGTCCCCTTTGATGAATGAAAATAAAACCGATAAAGATCTCTATTGTATATTCCAGAAGTTGGTGTTAATTCGCTTTATCCAAAGAAATTAGGGTCATAGAGACTCAGTGATGCATGAATTTAGCTGCAGCGTAAATAAGGTCAGAACAATAGGGGAGAGATTGCTTTTAAAGCACAACCAGTTAAAAGGTTTTTGCAACAAGTGTCTCTTACCTTAGTTCATCATCACTCACTTAGGGTTGTTCTTTTCAACAAAACAAATGTACAGATATGGTATTATGCAAGTTTACAAATGGAAAGATTGTAACATTTTATGAGTTGATTTAAAAGTACGGGCAAAAGTCTTAAGTACCTGTGTTTTAAGTACATATTCAGTACTGGCACCTATCTATCATCAAAAGATAATAGCAACACATGTTGCACAAGAGGTTGTTTAATGATTGCACAGCATTAGCATCACTTTGATCAATACAAAAACTTTCAGTTTTTATCTTTTCTTTGAAATGAGACTTACTAGCTGCTGTATTTTGTGCCTGAAGGGTAATAGGTAGTAGGTCTTTGCATCAAGAAAGCTGTTCTTTTGTTTTCAGCTGTTGAGCAACAAGCAAGCATATGCTGCCCAGAAAATACTTATTCGTATGGATGTCAATGAAGAACTGATGTCTGGTGAAAAATGTTGGGAATGCCTTTGGTAAATTTTGGGAACAATGAAAATGAACTGATTGAATTGCATCATTGGCAGAAGTAGTACAGAGAATAGTAGTAGTCAGGTGCTGATGAAGTTTGATGCAAGTTGTGGTATAAAATGTTATCATTGCATCGTTCGGCTTTTCAAATGCTTCAATCCATGATAGCAAGAATCAATAAAATCCATCAAAAGTGTCCTAAAAGTACTGTGTCCCACCTGCTGTCCAAGAGCTGTGATTTCAGTTGTTTTTTCTTTCTGAAAATTTTTTGCAGGAAAGGCTTAGCATTTGAAACCTTATTTGAATAAACTACAGACAATTGATTGCAACAATCTGGTGCAGACAGACTGCACAAAGCTTTTTTGGGATACACTCTGTACATAGATTGAGTCCAAGGGTGGGCATGTTACACTGGGGCAATCATCATACTTTTGACCAATACCAGTAGGTTTTTGCTAAAAAATTTTTATGTATCAACTTTGTCCCATTACTGATCTTTTTATTGCACGTTTTTTTGCTATCTTGCTTCAGTAGAAGTTGCAGTTCTAGCACCAAACGCTGGAATCACAGAAGTAGCTAAGTGCTAATCAAGTCCACGACCCCTTGTCACGGCGCCCTACTGGGCATTGAACCCTATCTGCTTGACTGTTCTGCTTGCATAATCAGAGGATTACTCCACTGCACCACAACACCTTTAATTTTGGCTGCAAGTTTTGAATTAGATCGTCACTTATGATGTTTATCCTAAAAATCGGAAATTTCATGAAAGTCGTTGCTTAAAACAGGTTTCCATTAAAGTATAACTGTCCCAAAACTGGTAGTCTTCTTGCTAACCAAATGATTATCGTGTGTGTTACTTCAAAAGGATCTCTCAATAACTATTCTGAAGAAGTTTGTCCCAAAATCGATACTTTCATTCAACAAAGCTTCATCTGACATCCGAAAGCAGGTTGTAGTTATATTATAACTGGTGGACTTGGCTGAGCTACTTATCTTTTCTTGTAAACTTTCGTCAGATAGAACAGCAGTGGAATGCATTTTGGTAGAACTATAGAGCCGACTCGTTAGATTTCGGCTGTGTGCCAGTACGCATTTTTTGGGCAGTAAAGTCGTACTTTGTGATTATAAGACAGGTCTTCTTTCCTGGTGCATCTGGACAAAGATGGGATCAAACATTTCACAGTACTAGCCTGCCTCTGAAAGTCTGTCCACTTCCCGTATTTGTTGGTTTTTATAATTCATCAAAAACCATTAATGTTACCATCTTTTCTGAAGCCACAAATTTGAACGTTTCATGAGCAAATCTGAATTTGGTAGTTTTATCTTGGTAATTTGAGATACATTTTGTTCTCAGGTATGTCAGTGCGGACTTAACAGTAGACTCATATGGCTAAGGCCACATCCACACGTACCAGGTGCATTTGAAAACGCATCAATATGAAAATGCATCGATGAAAAACATGACCCATATCTGCTATGGGCAAGCACGCATTAATGATGTGCCCTCGTAGATCCTGAAGATTCCGGAGATTCTAGTTAATATACAGTGTTGGAACAGGGACAGGGAAAATTCGTGAATTACCATATTTCTATTTTTCCAGCACCCACTCAAAACAAGCCCCCATCCTTATTGTCTTCAAGCGAAATGAAATTGAGGAATAACGAAATTCGACCAAAGGTTCAGCAAAATCCGCTAACATGTTTCAATAGAGTCCAAAAAGTCGTTCCTTTCTCCTTGTATCCGAAGTATGATCTGAAATCTTATGCAATGGCAAAGCCCGAAAATCTGAGAAATATGTTATCCGAAATCTGTGTGAAAATATTTTCCACTGTCCGACGATCTGAAAATGATAAATTCAACTTGTTTGGACGAGATCCCACAAATTGAGGTAGATAATATATTGATAAGTTTCTTAACATAACCGTACTTGGACAAGCAAATTATGGTCACTGTTTGAAAAATCGAAAAGAAGTTTCCCTTTTTACACCATCTTAATAAATCTTTCCCTTCAAATGGGTATATTTAGATGGAACTAACCTAGTGTACGTGTGGAAGAGGCCTAACAATTGAGTATATTTCCTGCAGTTTATTTGATTGACGATAACTTATTATTTGTTACAGACAAATAGAGATTGATTATTATTATCATATTTGCATTATTGAACTCTTCTGTTAAACTGAAATTGCGAGGCAAGTTCTAGTTTGTTCCCTCTGCCAACGGGAATGGGTAAAGTTGGAGAAAATGATGACTGTTTGAGTAAAATCGCGTTCATGTTCTACTTAAAAGTATTCCAAGAAGCAAGAAATGTAAGAATCTAAGATTGTTAACAAAAAGCTAGGAAATCCCACGTTTCTGCTACGTTTTCCCATTTAAATCGGACATCTCTCCATAGTTTCCCAATGTCCGAAATGCCGAATCTCCTTATTAGAAATTGTAGGGAAGAAGAAATTTCCCATTCAGGCAATTTTCCCAATGGAAACATTAGAGGAAACTTGACATTTCCACTTAATTTTGTCATAAAACATTGGGGGAAACTGTCCGTTTCCTAGGAATTTCCTACCTAGAGAAGGGATCTGTCCATGGTTTCCCCATGTCGGAAATGCAAAGTCTCGAATTTGGAAATTGTGGGGAAACGGAAACGTTCCTTTCCGATGATTTTCCCCATTGGAAACGTTGGAGGAAATTTGACGTCTCCTCATAATTTCCTCGTAGTACACCCGTGGAAACTGTCCGTTTCCTACAAGATTCCTACCTAGAAACTATAAGGAAATTTTGCCCTTTCTTGCCGTGGGCTGCTACACAGTTAAATGTTCTTAAAAGATTAAAGACGTTTATTGGCTTCGAGGGAAAAAGGTCCTTGTTCAGAGTTTCGTATATTCAAATTTCGATTATTGCCCCTTGGTGTGGTATTTCTCATCTTCCAAGTCATTACAGAAATAGAAAAATTACAAGAACGCGCTCTAAGGTTTCTCTACAACGATCATACTAGTTCATATAACGATCTGCTTTTGAAATCAAACAAATGCACCATGCAGGTTGCTCGCCAAAGAATCCTTTGCATCGAAATATTCAAAACATTGAATCATCTGAATCCACCATTCATGCGGAGCCTTTTTGAATTACGTTCTTCAAATTATTCGTTAAGAAATCCAAATAACTTAGCCCATGTTAGGCCCAATCAAGCAACGTTTGGATCAAGGAGTCTCAAGTCCGTAGAACCGTAGATCAAGAATGGCCTACCAAACGAACTAAAATCAGCAGAAAATTTGAGAAGTTTTAAGATTTTAATAAAACAATGGGACGGCCCCAATTGCACATGTAATGCATGCAACCTAACTATATAATTTGGAAAAATATATATTTTTTTTATTTAATTAATACTGTATATTCGATTTTGATTAGTTGACGTGTATATATTTAATGTATATATTGTTAGCTATTAATGTAGATAATCGAATTCAAATAAAATTACACACACACGCACACCATTTTGGTAAGGTGCGTGCCCACTGATGAGTCACATGCAAGATTCGAATTAACGTATTGCATAGAAATTCAATTCAAGCATAATTTTCTTCGAACTGAGGCAAATAACCAAGTTTCTGCAAGGCCCGTGAGATACTGTAAAAACCCACATATAAGAACCTTACATTATGAAATCACCCTGTTTAGGTTCCTATGCACATGATAATATTCTTGAAAACAGGATGCAAGGTTCTTAAATAGGTTCATATCAAAAGAATTAGTTATACATCTTCGGGAATTTAGGCCAAATATAAGAAAACAAGGTTTTCACGTACTCACTATGATGACACAATTTTATAAAGAATTAAGCTTATCTACCTAGCATTCTCTGTATCAAATTCATTCATTTTTGTGCTTAAAACATTTTATCACATATTACCAGCCAGTAGTTTACATTGTACATTTAAGAAACTTCCTTGAATTTCAGTATGAATAGGTTCTTCTGTAATGGTGTGAAATTAGAACATTTTAGGCCTTAGGTTCTTATAAGTGGGTGGTTCTCAGGGGCGGATCCAGCCCTGAATTCTGACCGGTTTATAGGGGGTAAAGAAGGGGGTCTGAGGGCGAAGCCCCCAGAAAATTTTTTTGTGACCACGCCCTTCAGACTCTCGGAAAACAAGGGCAACGCCCTTTTACATAAATAATGATGGGCTGCAGGTCTAGAGCTTTTCCATGTAATTTCTACCCCCCATCCTCTGCATAATAACTTTATCGACGAATGTCTATGCACATCGACGTTGGTCACCCCTCAGACCCTTAAAATTTAAGTTAAATTCTCTTACGCCTTCCTTCAACTTCAAAACTTCCTAAAATACACTTGTATTTTTGTTTTGTGTGCTATATCTCTCCTTCACTCTTCTCTTCGATGCCACTGTGAAGTCGATAAAGATCTTCCTTTTCTGGGTCAGCCATTGCCGTCTGCTGGCCCTTCTCGTTCTTGTTCTATTCGATGAAAATCTACTTCCTTTGCAAACATATTTTACTTCCTTCAGAAACGGTTTACTTCCTAATCGACACAGGTTCACTGATTTCGAACAATTGCCGACCGGTTCACGGAAGTCGCTGGACAGGTTCACTCAACCCTTATTGGTTCATCAGATTACAAGGACTTGATATCAAAACAATTGCGAAACGTCACAGCCATTCAAAGCGAATCAAATGTGCAAATCTGTTGCGCAACTTGAAACTGATAACGCAGCTTTCGAATCACATACCTCCTGGAGAACCATAGCAAATAAAGCCAAATGACTGCCATATGTAGGTTGCTTATTGTTTATGAGAAATTTTGTGCGGAAGTTCCCCGTTGTCATGTCTATGAAGACTATCACCTTTTGACTTGAAACTGGTTAGCGGAGTGAAAATAGGTTCAAGTTATTTTACTTTTCTGTAAAGTTAGGCAGATACCCAGCAGATAATACAAATTTATCTTAGGTTTGGAAATCTGACCGATGCACGGAAACCGGTGAAACCGGTCTGGATCCGCCCCTGTATATGCTGGTTTTTATTGTAGTCCTCGAATCGAATGTTTTCTGGGCTAACATTCGCTTTTTTGCCTCATAGCCAGCAAGGCCAATTACGAGTGTCAGCAAAAGAGCGGCAAAATAATTGGACTTGCTTAAGTCCCTCTTCCACGTCAAACACCAAAACAATGACCTCTGAGAAGGAGAGGCTGCCCGTCTCTCCTACGCAGGGTGACTTTTAGGTGGCAGTTTTTGTAAGTATAAACACGGGAGACACGAGAGGTGAACATTGAATTTTAATCACATAAGCCATCTGTGAGTGCATTTAAAGAGCTATTGACAACCAGGGTCCTTTGCGGGTGCGCTGCAATTTCAGACAGTCTGAAAATCAAATTTGGCCAGAGGGAGAAATATAGATCCACACTGCAAGGGTTGAAATGACAAGAAAAATTTAACTTCTTTGACTTTTATATCAGCTCAATTACTGTATTGTAGGTCCATATTTCCCGCTTATGCCCGGGGGGGGGTCACTTCAATAAGAGGATGACGGGGGTGTGCCGTTTTGAACTGTAAAATCATACCCTGAAATCTATGAATTTTTCAAAAACCATACTCCAAAAATTTACGGGCCATTCAAAATAGATACTCTAAAATTGTGACCAAAATTCGAAATTCTAACCAAGTATCTGAAATTAGATCAAATGCTATACCCTGAAGCGTTTTTCTTCCAAAATGATACCCTAAAATTTAAGTTCATTTGTGATATTACCAAAAATGACGCCCTAAAATTTATTTTCAACGTGAAAAAAGTACCCCAAAAAATGGCAGATCCCATACTGGTACATATGGTAGTGACCCCCCCCCCCCCCCGTGCGCTTATGGAACAGCATGCCTGATTTAATAAAGAGTGCTTTATCAGCTGCTACATTTAAGAGAAACATAAAAAACTGGAGTGGAGAAAAATGCCATTGTAAGATTTGTAGATAATGATTATTAGTAAGTTACATTACAATGTATTATAGGTATATTTTTCTTGTAAATAGTTGGTATAAATTAGTTCACATTATTGTAAAAATGTAATGTAGAACTAGAGCTGTGAATTAACCAACTTTAAATAAATTGATAAATATAAAAAAGGGCCATGTTTCATTTTCAGACAGTCTGAAATTTCAGTATGCCGTTAGAAGATCCTGGGTGACAAATACAAAGGCTCTTTGAAGCAATATTTCTGGTTATATTTTGCAGAAACAAACCTCCAGCTGAAAATATGAAATCTGGCATCATGTATTACAACGGTTGGCCAGTGGGCAATCAAGCAGCGCCGTCGACTTTTTGCAGCCAACAAATCGATACAGGATTACATTCAGAAACAAAAATTGTTATGATGGATCTTGATTTGAAAGGAAGCACTTCTTCACAATGTAATTCAAGTCAGCCAAATGTTGAAATTTTACGTGAGTTGTATTGCTAGTTGTATTTTAATTAAATTGCTAGCGAGAAACTCTTCGGAATATTCATATGTGGCAGTAAGTTGCAATGTAGGGGAAAAACTGGGAAATACCTGAATTGTGTTAAAGGACTGACTGAAAATGAACTTATTCGCAATGCACCTTTAGCTATTCCATGGGCAGTTAGACACCGCTGTTATAACTCAGTTATAATTACAAAAAGGAGTCTAAATCGAAGGATATTATTATACATGTTTGTAGGATTTTCGAATGTGCACTGAAAGGATAGAAGCCCTGTCGCCACACCGTTGAACCCCTCGTATAAAATGCCTTAGAATATCGCGGGATCCAGACAGGAATAGCTGACAGGTCTGTTACTATTTTACTACTTCCTATTACGATAGTTTGCAAAATACATATACGGTAGAGCGTGAACAGACCATTCGTGAATCTCAAAGGACAAAACCTTGGACACTGTCCCAGTCATCCTTGATTCTCAGATTTATCACTTACTGCTATGAAAGCAAAATTTCGTTGTTTCGTTTAATCATGGGCGATAGGACACCAAGTGTGTGAAAGTTTTTGGTAGCGAGCCACCTCAACGTTTTATTGGTAGCCACCTTAACCAATTGTTTTTGTGTGTTTTTACCTATTTTCACTTGGTAGTGAGCCACCTTATCACTGCTTCGTCATTTTGAAATTTTCGGTAGTGAGCCACCTTAAGTGCAGATCCACCTTAACCGTAAAACCTCTATGGGAAAGAACTTCTTTCCTATAGAGGTTTTACGGAGAGGTTTTACGGTTAAGGTGGATCTGCACTTAAGGTGGCTCACTACCGAAAATTTCAAAATGACGAAGCAGCGATAAGGTGGCTCACTGCCAAGTGAAAATAGGTAAAAACACACAAAAAGCAATTGGTTAAGGTGGCTACCAATAAAACGTTAAGGTGGCTCGCTACCAAAAACTTTCACACACTTGGTGTCCTATCGCCCATGCTTTGGGCTCATTTTCACAAAGAGACTTGGGAAAGGTTTAATGAAAGAGGAGGTCTCTGAAGATGAAAGATCTTGAGAGATTTTAGCGAGGGGGAGGGGTTAACTTAGGGGTTTGGGATATATGTGCCTTTGAGAATTCAGAGTTAGGACCAATAACCAGGGCAACATTTCGAAAATATAACCCCATAACCATGGCAAATTTTTGAATATGACCCCATATATAGGGCAACATTTTCCACGAGAATCATGACAAGACTATGCAACGTATCATTTGTACAGAGTCAATTGAACATTTGTAGAACTAAATTCATTTTTATAAACGTTTTTGTCATAATAGCCAATCATATCAATACACTGCTAACATCTACCCATAACTACGGCAAATCTCCGTAAAGCAGACCCATAACCTGGGAAACATTCACGAAATATGACCCATAACCAGGGCAAAGTATCGTATCGTAAATTAACTCATAAACCGGTCAGGCACATGTATACCTGGCCCCCTATAGGAGTTACCTCCTCCTCGGATCTTAGCTCTTTTCCAACTTTGTATTCAATGCTCTATTGCTCTCTCATTTAGGGACAGTGCAAAGTTTATTTTATAACATGGGCGGTGCAGAACGTAACGGGGCAACTACTTTTTTTAGCTTGTACAGAACTGGGTCAACACTTTTTACAAAGCAAATATGAACGGGACAGTACCTTTTTATAAGCTCAAGATGAAGTTTGAAATATGAAATGGCTAATTTTAAGGCCAAAATTGTGGATCATGCAAGTTGAGAAATGCTTGGAAGGATGTGTATGAACATGACGCAAAATTTCCTTGTCAGTTACTTGCAAGGACGATTTATCAGTCATTTCTCTTCATCTTCAAAGTCTATTTCTTCGTTGACAAAGTCTCGTAAAGGCAATAATTGATTTTGTTATGGTCTTTGGCTAATTCATCGGTGGTACTATACAACATTTGTTGTTCATGAATACGGGGCAGATAAATTTTTTAAGCAAAGGGTGACGGGGCAGTTAGTTTTTTGGCAATAATTTCATACAGGGCGAGCAGATTTTTTTGCAAGAATTAGTTTTCTCCACCGGCCATGTACGATAATAAATTTTGCCCTGTCCCTTATCATATTTTTTAACTGTTCTGTTTGCAGAATCCTCAAAACCATACTCAAAACGATCTGATATGTTAAACTTTGCTACTTCAATCAGTGGGCCTATGTGTCGTAAGCTTGAGCCAAAGGTATACACTGCTACAGAGAGATATATCTACATTCACTTCAACAGAGCAAATGCATCAGTGACTGCAAATCGTGGATTTGTGATTGGATTCCTCAGCTATGGTAAGTGACATTAAAGATGCATTATCTAACCAAGATCCTTTGCAGAGACGCAGGAACCGGGGAGCACTGGGGGCACGTACCCCCCAAGATTTTGCAATAAATAAAGAAGTGCCCTTTTTACTTTCAGGAAGTGCCCATTTAGCTTAAGGAAAAAGTGTCCTTGAAGTGCTGTGCCCTCCCAAGTTTGAGATTCTTACTACGTCCCTGATCCTTTGCGGTTCGAACTATGAACGCAAATGGAACTTAGGCCAGAAATGTCTTTCGTGTCACAAGAAAGCCCAATTTCATCCCAAGAATGATGAGTTCGTTGCTCGTAATACAAAAGGCCGTTCTGCAATTTGATTGCCTATTGGAAAAAAACAATAGCAAACATGAATATTTCGGGAAATTCACGGGTATTTGACAATGATTCGACCAACAACGATCTAATCTTGTCACTAAGCAACAACAGTTGCAATGTTGTTTTGTTGTTTGTGATCGAGGTCGTATGATTAGTGTTGCCTAGGAGATTGCAAATCCATAATTGCTGCTAATCCATCCATTTTCTGGGCGGATCTGGAAGTGTACCACAATGTTCATTCGGCTTCTTGATCAGCGTATGACGTAAGAATACCCTGGGAACGAGGTTAATTAAAGTCTATTTTGGGCCCACAAAGGATCATGGTTAGGAAGACATAGGACTCAAATCTTTAAAAAGGTCGGTGTAAATAATTAATTGGCTTGGAAGGAACTCAGATTTTTTTGCTGTAAATCTGCCGTGGAAATGTCATCAAGTTTTTAAATCCTAAACCAGAACAGCAACAAATTTTTGCTTGCCCTGCTTGCCACCATAATGGAGACCTTGATAAACTATGGAAGCCCTGTCCACAAGTTGCTCGGCAACTTTCAGGCAACTTGAAGTCTTTTGGGCAACTTTTAGGAATTTTGGCAACTTTTGCAACATTGAGAAACTTGTCCTTATTTTGGCAATGTTACACAAATTTAAATGATGTTTTGTTTATTCTCTGCAACAGTAATGAAAATTAGACATGTAAAGGATCTGTTTTGGTCAGGCTGGCTGGGATTCAACGTCTTGATTTGTGAAGAACTGGTCTTTGAAATTAACGATTTATGACTATGATGGCCTATGATTAGTATGATGACGATGAACGATGATGATGATAATGATGCTGATAATGGTGATGATTATTAGTCATCAATGAATGTTGTTGCTGTTGTTGTTGTTGTTGTTTATCCGCAAAAAATGGTTCTTGCTGAAATACTGAAGATGTGTTACATGGTTCCAACTGTATTAGCGTCGAAAGGCTCAAACTTCCTGGAAACTGCAGTTGCCTCATAAGAGAAAATGTTGAAATAAAATAAAAAGGCACTTCTAGGAATTATCCTTGGTGCTAATCTTATGCACATATGTCAACTCTTCATGTATCTATAGCACTTGACCATAAAAAATGACAATAAATGAACAACTTTTGAGCAACTTTTTGAAAAAATTGGCAACTTTTTAGCAACTTTTCAGGAAATTGAGAGCAACTTTTCGAGAGATTTCGAGCAACTTGTGGACAGGGCTAAACTATGGGTTTGCTGAAGGTTATATCCTTTTTCCTCTATTGGTTCAGGAGTTACGATTATTTAATTCTTTTTCAAAATTTTCCATGAAGTTTATTAAAAAATAATTAGATTGCCACCATTTTGAGAAAAATCAAGATATCAAACAATTTCAACGGCAGATTCACAGCAAAGTACCATAATTTCCCTTCAAGCCATTAAATTAAAAGAATTTTAGCACATAGAATTGTACACCCTTCTCTTTAAAGATTTGAACGATTTGAGCCTATGCTGGCTAGGAATGGATTTTAAGCCTGCTTCTACCAACCAAATGTAGGAACATCTCTTTGAGATCAAATTTGGCCACCTGTCTTTACTGTGAATATATTTATTTATGTAATTATATACCGAGTGCGCCAAAATAAGCTATGCACATTTGGCAGGCCACAATAAATCGTTCACTGGACCGATTTTGAAGATTTATGACCTAATCGTTAGCAGAAAGCCTGAATTAGATACTGAGATTTTTTGCAAATTCTTTCATTTTCAGTCTTTAAAGCTAGAAGCGAGTTTCCTAAAATTGTAGTTTTCGAAAACACTGAAAACGATAAAAAACGTCGATTAAATTTTCTAAAGAATCGACATGAATGGACAAAGAGAGAACTTGTTCGTGGTGATTTGCGATTTAAAAATCGACCAATTGTAATCTGCTGTACGAGAGTTCATGCTGAACCTCCAAATCTCCCTGAAAACGTTTTCTCTTTGTTAATTCATGCTGGATCTTTTAAAATTTGATCGACGTTATTTGATCGTTTTCATTGTTTTCGAAACCGAACATTTGAAGAAACTCGCTCCTGGCTCTAAAAACTGAAAACGGAAAAAATTGCAAAAAAAGTCCTAGAATCTAATTCAGGCTTTCTGCTAATGATTAAATCATAAATTTTCAAAATCGGTCCAGTGTACGATTTATTGTGGCTAGCCAAACGTGCATAGTTTATTTTGGCGCACCCGGTATATCCATCGATTTAGATTAGTTTACTTTGTACACTTGTATATAGTAAGCTAGAGTACGTACATAATCGATGCAAAATAATTTGACAAACAAACAAGCCTTGAGCACTGCACAGCCAAAGAAACAATGATATGTATGTGTGTTTTCTTTGTTCAATATATAGCCTATAAACCATTCCATATTCCCTTCAACATTGCAACATATTTAAAATGTCATCTATCTACTTTTGATGCAGGCATCGGCCACCATTCAGCAAACGATGTAATAGAAGGCATTCAAATGCTCTCTTCTCTGACGTCACTTTTCAGACGAAGGGTAACGGCCATTTTACGACGCAGAACCCCAGTAATACTCCGAAGACGACTACCTGTCGTTCTCAGACGCAGAACAACTGTCCCTCCAGTGATACTCCGAAGACGACTGCCTGTCGTTCTCCGACGCAGAACAACTGTCCCCCCAGTGATTCTCCGAAGACGGCTGCCTGTCGTTCTCCGACGCAGAACAACTGTCCCTCCAGTGATACTCCGAAGACGGCTGCCTGTCGTTCTCCGACGCAGAACCCCAGTGATACTCCGAAGACGATTGCCTGTCATTCTCAGACGCAGAACAACTGTTCCCCCTGCGATTCTCCGAAGACGGCTGCCTGTCGTTCTCAGACGCAGAACAACTGTCCCTCCAGTGATACTCCGAAGACGGCTGCCTGTCGTTCTCCGACGCAGAACCCCAGTAATACTCCGAAGACGACTGCCTCTCGTTCTCAGACGCAGAACAACTGTTCCCCCTGTGATTCTCCGAAGACGGCTGCCTGTCGTTCTCCGACGCAGAACAACTGTCCCTCCAGTGATACTCCGAAGACGGCTGCCTGTCGTTCTCAGACGCAGAACAACTGTCCCTCCAGTGATACTCCGAAGACGACTGCCTGTCGTTCTCCGACGCAGAACAACTGTCCCTCCAGTGATACTCCGAAGACGACTGCCTGTCGTTCTCCGACGCAGAACAACTATCCCCCCAGTGATCCTCCGAAGACGGCTGCCTGTCGTTCTCCGACGCAGAACAACTGTCCCTCCAGTGATACTCCGAAGACGACTGCCTGTCGTTCTCAGACGCAGAACAACTGTCCCTCCAGTGATACTCCGAAGACGACTGCCTGTCGTTCTCCGACGCAGAACAACTATCCCCCCAGTGATCCTCCGAAGACGGCTGCCTGTCGTTCTCCGACGCAGAACCCCAGTGATACTCCGAAGACGATTGCCTGTCGTTCTCCGACGCAGAACAACTGTCCCTCCAGTGATACTCCGAAGACGACTGCCTGTCGTTCTCCGACGCAGAACAACTGTCCCTCCAGTGATACTCCGAAGACGACTGCCTGTCGTTCTCCGACGCAGAACAACTGTCCCTCCAGTGATACTCCGAAGACGACTGCCTGTCGTTCTCCGACGCAGAACAACTATCCCCCCAGTGATCCTCCGAAGACGGCTGCCTGTCGTTCTCCGACGCAGAACCCCAGTGATACTCCGAAGACGATTGCCTGTCGTTCTCCGACGCAGAACAACTGTCCCTCCAGTGATACTCCGAAGACGACTGCCTGTCGTTCTCCGACGCAGAACAACTGTCCCTCCAGTGATACTCCGAAGACGACTGCCTGTCATTCTCAGACGCAGAACAACTGTTCCCCCTGTGATTCTCCGAAGACGGCTGCCTGTCGTTCTCAGACGCAGAACAACTGTCCCTCCAGTGATACTCCGAAGACGACTGCCTGTCGTTCTCCGACGCAGAACAACTGTCCCTCCAGTGATTCTCCGAAGACGGCTACCTGTCGTTCTCCGACGCAGAACAACTGTCCCCCCTGCGATTCTCCGAAGACGGCTGCCTGTCGTTCTCAGACGCAGAATAACTGTCCCGCCAGTGATACTCCGAAGACGACTGCCTGTCGTTCTCCGACGCAGAACAACTATCCCTCCAGTGATTCTCCGAAGACGGTTGCCTGTCGTTCTCCGTCGCAGAACCCCAGTGATACTCCGCAGACGAACACCGTCAACAACATCTCGCAGAAAGAGCAGCAGCAGTGGAACTGTTAAAAGCACAGAGAAAAAAACCATCAAAGTCGAGGTTCCAGTTGGAGTAGCAGTTGGTGGTTTAATAGCAGTTGTACTCGTTGCTCTGGTGGTCGCTAAATATGTTATTAAAGTTAAATTTTTAGGTGGGAATCGGGGTGGGAACGAGGGAGCAAACGTGATGAAGGAAGACAATGAAGTGAAAGAAACAGACTGTTGATTATAACGCCTTGCCTAGATTTATGACAATGACTCCCTTTTATCTCTGCAGTAAACCTTCTCAGCAGGGACTCATAATGAAACAGTTAAAAAGCTGACCCTATCTTCTGCATTTGATCGATCGAATCTAGATCGAACGCTTACTTCGAGTCTGTTCAATTGGTACTCTAGGAAGTGCAGAGTTTGGGCCTAAATAGGGTCAAGTTTTTCAGAGTAATAACATGAGTCTCTGTTGGCCGACGCGCCATCTTGAAGTAAAAAAGCACAGGGCTACAAGGGACTCATCGTCATAAATCTACGCCTTGCTATGTCATGACTGTATGACTTTATATCCTCTTGTTAAAATTGCAAATGTACCGGGTGTCCCAAAAAAATGTATACAGATTTGGTTGACTCCAGCTATGTGAATTTTGCTTTAATGAATGGCTAAGCACTTTCAAAATTTTCCTCGATCGTTAACTTGAACATAGAGACCTCGTTTGTTGGTATTGGTGCTTTGAGAGTGGAAATATCAATATTGAAAGCTCACATTTGCGTGCCCTTGCAGACCAGAACTTTGGCCTTTTGGCCTAAGCAAATTCCTGAAGCACATCGAAACTAAGAACTGAAATTAATGAAAAATTAAGAAACTTTTCAATGGGTGACTGGGTAGTGACTTCTGGAAGACAGTCTAATATTGCTCAAATTTTGTTAAGGCTATCGTTGATTTATATGATGTGCTTAAAGAAATTGCTTAGGCCAGAAGGGTAAAGCTCTGGTTTGCAGGGCGAGGCAAATTTCAGCTTTCAAGGTTAACATGTCTGCTTTCAAAGTACCAATCAAAGTACCAATATCAACAAACGAGGCATCTATGTTCAAGTTAACTATCGAGAAACATTTTGAGAGTGATTAGACAGTGATTGAAGCTAAATTCACAGCGCTGGAGTCAACTAAATCCGTATACATTTTTTTGGGACACCCGGTAGTGTGTCTAGATATTTATACAACACGCACAACAACTATGTTTTCAAGATATTTATCTTTTGATATTTGATTTTATTAAGGAGGGATGCCCTTCAGCCAGAGCTGTTATACAAGGGGCCCTCCACTTAAAACGTTACTTACAATATACAATTACTAAGGAACACTGAAGATTAAATATAATATAAAGCCATAACTTTCAAAATCTAATAACAATTTACAAAGTTGAAGATAAAAGAAAAGAAACAGTAACTTCTTAATAGACTGTTTAAAACTATTTAGGGAAGATGCCTGTTAAGAAAAACATCTTTGCCCTTTACTTGATTTCTTCTTGAGTAGTCTTAAATCTGTTACTGTATTTCGAAGGACATACGAAGAGCACTTTGAGTTTCGGGTGAAGAGGTCACAAAGGTATTGCGGAGCCAGTTCATGCATGGACTTGAAGACCATTGTTTTAGATTCACCAGCTATAAGTTCTTCAATGGTCTTCCAACCCAGCCTGTCAATAAGTGGTCTGCTTAGGGTGTCAAAACTGCTGTTTGTTATAATTGTAGCAGCTCGGTTTTGAAGTTTTTGCAACTGATTCAGCTCAGTCGAGCAGGCACAACCCCAAACAGAGCAACAATATCGAAAGTGTGGCTCGACAATACCTGTGTTTTATGTTTAAGTTTTCTTTAGTTGCTATCTAATTTATATTGTATTATATGTGTAAAGAGTCTTCAATGTTTCCTGAGGTAGGAAAGTTTTGGCATGCTTTAAACCCAAGACAGTAAATCCCTGCATATAAGAACGAAGAACCTACAAAAATAAGAACGTGCAGTCTGTATTTACTGAATAATGCAGGTTCTAATTAACTGTTTCAGTTTGATAAACCAATATGTTCTTTTCACAAGGGGAATAAGATTCATGTTTGATTGGTTGTTGAAATTTGGACCTCCTCCCCTGCTATTTGTAAGCCTGAGAGAAGATATAAGGTTGATAGTAACGTTGCCAAAACAAATGAGATGTTTTTGTTGTGAACTTCAGAAGATCGGGAACAGTAAAATACTTGTTTTTATTTTCTCTTTCTTCATAATAATAACAATAACAATAACAAGCTAAAACTATTTACATATATTTACATCTCTGTTTCTGGAAATGGTACGTGCATGTCGAGCACGACTTATCTCTTTGCTTACATGATGACAACCAGTGGCGAAGCTAGCGGTCATGCTGCTCATGCTCAGCAGCATGACCATAATTTTCAGAGATAGGATGAATATTTTTTCACCAGAAAGAATATTTCTTTGAAAAACCTTCTTTAAAATCACAACATATGTCATAGTACATCATCATCATAATAGCATAAAAGCTCTACCTTATTACAGGTATGGCAGCTATAAAACAAACTAAACTAACGCATAATATTAAATAGAACTTGAACAAAAGATTGCGAGCTAAATAAAAAGAAAAATGAACTAAAAAGTATCAAATAAAGCTACGTGAAATGTAAAATAGCAGCAACAAAAAAAGCGAGAATGTGTTTAGGTGTCTTGGAACACCCAGGCTGGGCCTAGGTAACAATATGAAGCGAGTCTCTCAGCTTGTTAGCATCAATAATAAACTCAGCCAGGCATCTAAGAACTGCAGTGTTTTCGCTACTCATAATATTGGAAAACTGTATCTTTGGGTCTAAGGGCTCGACATTTGCAGTTAACAGTAGGTAAATTCTTAAGTTATCATATGCTGGGCACATTGTCAAAAAGTGAAATTCGTCTTCGACTAGGTTTAGTTGGCACATTTTGCAGAGACATTGTTCCACTTGTAGGCCTTTGTGCCTCCCCACCTCAATCAAAAGTGTATGGTCACTACATCTGAACTTACTCAATGCTTTTCTATGCTCGAAAGTTAGGTCTTTAGTCAAGAAGGTTTCTAGTTTAAAATTAGATTTAAATGTCTTATAAGTTCGTAGTTTACTGTTCCGATCAGAGTTTAGACAGGCTAAGGATATTTCAGAATGCCAAAGTTTCTTATAAAGTGCTGCTGATTCGTACTTTAACTTTCTACATACTTCCTTTTCAGAGAAACTGGAAGGGTTATTCCAAATTTATGATAGGCCAAGCAGATTCAGTGTTGTTTTAAAAGTAGTTAACCAGTTCGATAAATTATCTGGTAGAGAAGTAGATTCTAGGAATGCCTTTTTTACCAAAGTGTTATCATCTATTTGCACGATTCTGTGCCAGAATTTTATGACCCGTAGAATACTGTTTAATGTTGAAGGGGTGGCACCTAAATCACCGTATACAGCTAAGGTTGAAGTGTTTCGCTTCAAGCCTAGAATTAGTTTCGAAAATTTTAATTTAGGCTTAAAATACAGTAATTAAAATACAACACATTTTACCCTTTGCATCTTGACCTGTCAATACCTTGGTCCCCTGTGTTAACTCGTACTCGATTCGGAGCGCCAGACCTATCATAGGGTTTCTATACTAATGTTGTAGCTACACTGTGCAGTTATGGTCAAATTTCACTGTTTTCCGTACTGGTTCCCTATGTTACGTCGTGCTGATCTGAAATCGCAGGATATGGGTTATTATGATCATAAACCTAGCAATGAAATGATTGGCTGGAGCTGATCTAACGCATGCCCATTGCGCCAGTTTTCGACTCAAGGTCCTGCTGAAGTTCAAAAGCAGGATACGCATTGAAACAATGGAAATTATGACGATAAAAACTTTGTCTTGTGAAGTTGACTGGCCTAGGTTCCGTTCAAGATGAGGTGTCAGTGGAGTCTTCAATGTTTCCTGAGGTAGGAACATAAGCGTACGTGAAGAAAAAATCTAGGGGGGCGGCCCGACACAAAGTCCATTGTTTAGCAACATTTTTGCCCAACTGAGGGCAGATTTTTGTCCAATTGGGGTTGATTTTTGACAATTCTTCCAAGATTGGGGGGCTGCCGCCCCCCGCCCCCCCCGCCTCATACGCTTATGGGTAGGAAAGTTTTGGCATGCTTTAGAAAGCCAATACAGTAAATCCTCGCATATAAGAACCAAAAAAAGTTTGAACATGCAGTCTGTATTTACTGAATGATACACCTTCTAATTAAGAACCTGTTTCAGTTTGATAAACCAATATGTTCTTATCACAAGGGCAATACAATTCATTTTTGATTGGCTGTTAAAATTTGGGCCTCCTCCCCTGCTATTTGTAAGCCTGAGAGTAGATATAAGGTTGATAGTAACGTTGCCAAAACAAATGAAATGTTTTAAAATCTCGTGGCGATGACTCCTTTTGATAAGAATTTACAGAAATTAGGCTTTAAATAAGAACCATTAAGAACCTTTATACCCTGAAATAAATCTAAGTACCTTTTTCTATAAAAACCTTATTTAGCCCTGGTCCTGTTGCTCTTGTTGCCCTGCCCGTCATTCAACGACGAGATCATCTCGCTGGAGTTTCGGAATTATTACGACCATTTATCCAAATCAGTACCCTTCCAAGCAACTTTATGGTGCAGTACGTATTGTGAGGCAATAAAAAAATTTCTAATAATGTGAATAAAGATATACTCGAAACTGGGGGTAGTCATTGTCTTTTCCTACCTGTGGTACCAGTGGTACATAGGAATCAAATGCCATCTTGGTGGGCCATGGCCGAAACCTCCAAAGCCTCATTCTCACGGACCAATCAGACGGCGAATAAGCGAAGAAAACAGAAGAAGCTAGTGAATATTTTTCTAAATTTTACCTACCTTCATAAAACGCAACCAGAACGCATAAAACACAAAAGAGCATAAATGTTCTGAAAATTTGCCGAGGATCTCATGAAACTGAAAGACATAGCTTCAATGCCATTTATAAAGTTCTCACCGAATTTCTTTCTTGAAACTTTAACTAGCTAAAGAGACATGCTTACGCAAGCACAGTGC
Source organism: Aurelia coerulea (assembly GCA_039566865.1). Lineage (NCBI taxonomy): Eukaryota > Metazoa > Cnidaria > Scyphozoa > Semaeostomeae > Ulmaridae > Aurelia > Aurelia coerulea. The sequence continues at coordinate 47,414,494 of CM076943.1, forward strand.
GAAGGAGATGTCCCGGGGGGTGTACTTGAATTTCAATTGTACGGGGGTGTGCACTCCAAGAAAAAAGATTGTCACTCGGCTTCAGAAATTTTCCCTCGAAATGATAGCAGGCTTTAGAGAAAATCGGCGAAAAGCGTACCCAAAACGTAAAATTTCGTCAAAAAACAATGAAATAACACTTTTGACATCCGGCTTTAGAAAGATTGCCTTCTTTTTATACCCGACGTTAGAAAAAAGAGGCGAAAACGATACCCGGAAAGGAGTGCACTTCCCCTCAGCAAAATATACTAAGTAGCCCCCCCGGGGGAGATGTTAAAATTGGAATTTTGTCCAAGATTGTAGGTTTCGGCTAGACTGATCGCAAGTTCGTAGTTATTGCTATTGATAGGCTGATGGACGCTATAACTACGACTCATGGACTTTCACATTGAAAATTGGGACGAAATTGTTTCCCTCGATTTCATGTCCGATATGGAAACCATAGCAACGCTGTATGAAAAGGCGACTAATGGCGGTGGGCCTAAATTGTCAGCTCAATCGTCAGATAATAAAACGCCTCAAAATTCAAGTTTTGAGTGACGTTAGCAATGAACAAAAGTCACAAGTATTCGCATGAATGTTTCTTTAATGTAAGAATCAACAAACCTTTCAGTTTCAACAAGAATTTCCTAGTTTTGAAGGCAATCTTCATCTAGCAATAGTGCACGCAAGCAGGGCACAGCTCCTGAAATTCTCCAACTACCGAAAAGAGGCCATTAACCTCGTTTCAAAGGGCACAGAAAAATCTGTGCGCCCATTGTTTATTTTCGTCCCACTTTTTGATGTAAAAGTCCATAAGTCCCAGTTTGAGCAAAAGTATATATTGTTGTTGTTGTTGTCATTGCTGTTGCTGTTGTTGTTGCGATAACTGGGACTATTTCGTGAGTCTAGGTTTCGGCACGGTAAGATTCATCAAATGCCGCCATGTAGATGGCATGGCTGCATGGCTTGAGAACCCAGGGGGGTACTCGTTGACTTTCAGTACGTTGAAAGTCCATGCCAATATTTGGGGTCCGAAATTTCATGATCAATCAATATTTGGGGTCTGTGAATTACAACATGGACAAAAATTCAATATTTGGGGTCCACAAATCTTAAGAAAGGAAGAATCGTGCAATTTGGCCCTGAATTTGCGAATCATGAAATAAATATTTTGGTATTATTCAAAAATTGAGAAAGATCAAGAAGCACAAATTGAAATCATTCAAAAAAATTTCAGGGATCTAAGAAATAGATAACAATATTTGGGGTCTTCAAAACGTTAGACTCAATATTTGGGGTCCCCAAAACATCAGGCTTAATATTTAGGGGTCAGCAAAGAAATAGTGGCATGGACCCCCCCCCCCCGTATTGAAAGTTAGGGAGAAACCCCCTGGGCTTGAGAAATTAAGATAATAAATCAGGCCGCATTATTTTTGACCTCGATGCCGCTCCGAATGGGGTAAAAGGGGGTAAAAGGTCCGGGGCCCGGTCCTCGAAGGGGCCCGTAAAAATATCGCTCGACAAAAATTTGTTATTGCTGTAAAATCTCTTTACAGCAACTTTTATGGCCATCTACCTGCCTTAAAACATAGACATAAGAAAATATAGTGTTCTTATGTGGCTATGTGCTTTCAAAGTCACCGAGCGAATGTCTTCATTGTTGACCGTAAATACCCCTTCCTTGATAGTATTTTCATGGAATTTCGAAACAATTTTTTCTAAACTAGCTTTCTTAAGAAGGGCATTTCCCTCATTCTCCGAGAGTCTAAAGGGCGTGGTCCCAGAAATTTTCTTGGGGGCTTGGCCCGCAAAGCCCCTCAAGGCCCGATCCTACGAATCGGTCCAGGGCCCGAGCTGGCTCTCGACGGCCCTGCCGAATTGATAGATGTGATTTGTCGCTCTGGGCCCATCTCCACGGTGACCTGCATACCACAAAGGACACATTGGGTTGGAAAGTGGAAAATTCCTACCATCTAATCATATGATTCAATTTCTTATTGAGGGTATGTTTTCCAGATAAACCTACCACGAGTTTACAAAAAGGCAATGAATGCCTAGAATTTTTCCTTTTGTAAATTCTCATTGGATCAGCACCAGAAACAGGAAAATATGATAAGAGAGAAAAACAGGAAAATAAGGAAAACAAAGATGCCTATGCTGTGCAAAGAAATGATTTTCATGCCCATTTATTGCTGGTTGGCATTTAGAGCCTTTCCAGTCTACGAGGAGAACAGAAACAACCAGATCAATCAAACATGGCAACTAATTTTCTTCTTATTGCAGTTTTCTTGTTGGTACTTTCTTCATTTGGCAGATGCAATGGAAAATGCACAAGTAGCACATTTGATGCAACGACCTCTGTTTCATTCGTGACAAACGAAAATTACGGCAACGATGAAGATTGCACCATCAGCATACGCCCATCAGCCATGCACAGCTCAGGATTTTATCTGGCAATAAAATGGTTGGTTTTCGAAGTTGAAGGGGAGATGCCTGAATGTGAACATGATTTTGTTGAAGTCACACTTACGAGGTAAGAGTCGAGTCGCAAATCGCTAACACCAAAAAAATATCGAGAAATTTAAAAAATCTTCGCAATTCTCAGAGAAAATCCTAGCAATCTTCAAAATTCCTAAATTCCTGGAATTTCTTTGAAAATCTCAAAATCGTTTTTAAATCCTCAAAATCTTGCAAAATCTCCAAAATTTTGGAACATTTTAAAAATCTCAACAATCTAAAAGTCTCAAAAAGTCTTGGAAATTTCTAAAATATTGCAAATCTCAGAAGATATCTAAAATGTTTTTCAAAGATCAGAGAGACTTTTAAAATCCCAAAATATCGTATGCTATTTTGGGAGTGATTTGCCCCTCGGTAAGTTATATCCCTCAAGTTATATCCACGAGGCCAAACTTTTTAGTAGGAAAATGGGGCAAGAACTGATGATGAGGACAATTTAGAACTGCAATTTTTGGTACATTGCTTTTGACAGAATCCCCAAAGTGAGTTCGGAGAAGGGGCAACGTCGTCCCCAGGGCCTTTGTTATTTTGGGACACAGACGAAAAGGCCTTTTCATCTCTGTCCCAATCGCAATACGAAGAAAGGCCCTTGGGACGAGGCCGAGGAAGGGGAGCATCTTCCAAAGTCAAAAACACTATGACAGCGTTCAGGGGGTGTATCACTGCTTACGCAATCGAGATTTTCTGAAATAGTTGCACTTTTTGGCTTTTATCAGGGATCTTTGGCATCTTTCTTGAATACAAAGGATTTATATGTAAGGCATTCAAGATTTTGATGGAGTGATATGCCCCTTTTAAAACTTTCGCATCATGAGCACTTGTCTTTAAAGAATTTTGTTGCCAGAACGAGAAAGTTTTTTTTCATTTTGCGGTTAATGGAAACGCATCCTGATCAAGGTCAATGAAAGCATGATAATTTCAGAAATTTTCTATATTTTTCATTATTCTAGCTTGGTCGTAGATTCACCACATAAGTCTCACCATCGCTCATTGAATTGGATGGTTATCAAAATCAGATTAAAGATATTGAACGAATACAAGGAATCACGTCCTAAGTCTTTTGGTCTTCCAATCCGTCTAAATCCGTCACGAAATTACAAAATAGTGTAAATTTGTTATTTTAGAGTCTGATGAACAAATAACGGCGTTTCCTGACAGTAAAAGGGCGTTTCCTGACAAGCAAAAAGGCGTGGTCCTGACAAATTTTCCCATGGGCTACACACCCTCAGGCCCGTTACGTTCGTCCTCCCTGAAGCATTTTGTTCGCAGGCATGTGTTTTGCTCCCTTATTTGGCTGGAACAAAACGCCAGGCAGTTTCCTGCGTTCTTGCAAGAAGAAGATTATACCGGACGGCCTAAGACTGAAAGTCGAATAAGCAAAACGAACTTGTTTACATATTTCAGCGCTTCATTTATTATCTCTACTTTCGTTGACATTTGAATTGTGTTACATAATCGTATTTCCCAGTCCAGTTCTACGCGTTTCATCGTTGTTCTCGTTGTTCTTGCTTCGTATTTCGTTTGCGATATTCATAACTGTGTTGTTCGTAAGCGTCGTTTGGGTAAGTCTCCTAAAATCTACTTTGCTCTCTGGTCAATCTCGTGGCGATGGGGCGTGTCGGTCACAGGGTGGCCATACTCAAAATCGACGTAAATAAGAAAGTACAACACTCCCAACAATTTTGTGCTGGCAAAGATATTGTGGTGCTTGTACTGCCACTGATGTTGTTTAAATCATATGAATGATGAAAATTTTATTTGCAGATCTTCTGTGAGCATTGGAAAATTCTGTTCTGACAATTTGGTGTCAACAATGCCTTTTGATATATATTCTGCAGATGGCCATGCTCAAATCAAGTTCAAATCTGATTCCTCAGTTACACATGCTGGATTCAAGTTTTCGTATCAATTGAAAAGCAAACCATTGGTCCCATCTGACAGTTCTTTGAACTTATGCGGGTAAGAATTTACTGCTACTATTGATTTTGCATTCAGTACTTCAGGGGTCATTGGAGAGGTTATCGTATAAATTTGTATGTGCCAACCTTTAAAGGTGCATTTTCAAACCTCTAGCTAATGGTTCCCGGGAGGGGGGGGGGGACTTAAATAGGCCGATGACGGGGGTGTGCCACTTCGAATTGTAAAATCATACCCTAAAATTTATGAATTTTTCAAAAACCACACCTAAAATTCACGGGCCATTCAAAACAGTACCCTAAAATTAAGACCAAAATTCAAAATTCTAACCAAGTATCTGAAATTAGATCAAATTCAATACCCTGAAGAGTTTTTCTTCCAAAATGACACCCCAAAATTTATGTTCATTTGTGATGTTACCAAAAGTGACACCCAAAAATTTATTTTCAGCCTAAAAAAAGCTACCCCAAAAAAATGACACATCCCGTACTGGTACATATGGTAGTGACCCCCCCCCCCCCCCCCCGGGAATGGTTTGCATTCTACCATTTTGGTAAGGTGCGTGCCCACTGATGAGTCATATACAAAATTCGAATTAACATATTGCACAGAAATTCAATTCACGCAAAATTTTCTTCCAACTGAGGCACATACCAAGTTTCTGTAAGGCACGTTAGGCAGTCCTCCAATGTTTTCTGGGCTGTCATTCGCTTTTTGCCACATGGCCAGCCAGGCCAATTGGACAATTACGAGTGTCAGCAAAAAGAGCGGCAAAATACATGGACTTGCCCAAGTCTCTTCCGCGTCAAATACCAAAATATTGACCTCTGTGAAGGAGAGGTTGCCCTTCTCTCCTACGCAAGGGGTGACTTTTAGGTGGCAGTTTTTATAAGTATAAACACGGGAGACACTTGGGAAGGTCCACATTGAAATATAGTCACATGACCCATCTGTGAGTGCATTTAAAGAGCTATTGACATCCAGGGTCCTTTGCGGGTGCGCTGCAATTTCAGACAGTCTGAAAATCAAATTTGGCCAGAGGGAGAAATATAGATACACACTGCAAGGGTTGAAATGACAAGAACAATTTAACTTATTTGACTTTTCTATCAGCTCAATTACTATTGTGTATATCCATATTCTCCGCTTAGGCCATGTTTCATCTTCAGACAGTCTGAAATTTCAGTGTGCTGGTAAAAGTTCCTGGGTGACAAACACAAAGGCTCTTTAAAGCAATATTTCTGGTTATATTTTGCAGAAACAAACCTCCAGCTGAAAATATGAAATCTGGCATCATGTATTACAACGTTAGGCCAGTGGGCAATCAAGTAGCGCCGTTGACTTTTTGCTGCCAACAAATCGATACAGGATTACATTCAGAAACAAAAATTGTTATGATGGATCTTGATTTGAAAGGAAGCACTGCGTCACAATGTAATTCAAGTCAGCCAAATGTTGAAATTTTACGTGAGTTGTATTGCTAGTTGTATCTTAATTGTATTGCTAGCGAGAAACTCTTTAGAATATTCAAATTTGGCAGTAAGTTGCATTGTAGGAAAAACTGGGAAACACCTAGGACTGACAGAAAAGGAACTTATTCGCAATGCACCTTTAGCTATTCCATGGGTAGTCAGACGCCGCTGTTATGACTCAGTTATAATGTCAAAAGGGAGTCTCAATCGAATGATATTATTATACATGTTTGTAGGATTTTCGAATATGCACTGAAAGGATAGAAGCTCTAACGCCACACAGCCTTTCGAATAAAAATGTAGTAAAATATCGCGGGACCCAGACTCTTTTATGGAATAGTTGAAAGGTCTGTTGCCATGTTACTACTTCCAAGTACGATAGTTTGGAAAAAACGTATAGACAGGGGCGTATGCAGCATTGCAGGAGAGAGGGGGTGTGGGGCGTAGCCCCAGACGTTTTTTCGACCACGCCTTCAGACGCTCGGAAAATGAGAGAAACGCCCTTTTTAGTTATATTTTGCATCGTAAATGTGGCTGCAATGAACACAAAATGGGCAGGGTATTTTGTTGAAATTGCATTGAGAATTAATACCCATCATAGCAAGTTACTCTAAGAAAGTAAACGAAGAATTGTTATTTGGAACATACAGTCCAGCATATTAAGTACAAATTACAAAAATTGCTTTTCTTTGCTTTACTGCAAAATGATTTGGCGCTGGTTGTTCGATCTAGATATTTGAGGAAATACCTCTTTTCGCTACTCATTGTCTAGTCCATAGAAATCTAGTCAGTCCAGGGCATCTTTTGCAAGAAGCTTTTGCAAAGAAATTTTTGTGGCAATTTGAATTATTTTAAAGTAGGTCAGAGTACAGCTCTTCAAATCGTTTTGATGAGATTGTTCCAAGGAGTAGTAGCAAATAGGGATCCCTACAGCCAATGGCATGCACAGGCTAAGACAAGTGGGGATCTTGACATGAGTGGGTCTGGGGGCAATGCCACCAGAAAAATTTTGAGAAGGTGCATTCTATTTTGGCTTAGAATGCCCCTCCCAACATCGTTCAAGCATTTTCTTAGAAACCCAAAACCTTGCTCTACCAAACCTTGATAAAACCATTCTTTCTTTGCTTTTCAAGAATCTCAAAACCCACCGCCTGACAGATCTGTCTGACGCCCCATGGGGTACAAATTTTATTGCATTTTTGTGCGGATCTCGAGGACCATCTTTTTGAAAAGTGGAGGGTCCGAACCCCCCTCCCCATTCCCCTCTTGGGTACGCCACTGCATATAGAGCACGAAAAGCAACCTCGTTCCCAGGGTGTTCTGACGTCATACGCTGGTCACGAAGCCGAAAGAACACCCTGGTACACTTGGCATCAATCTTGCCAATATATGGCAAGATGCGCCCCATTATGGATTTGCAGTTTGCTAGGCAACGATAATCGACGAAAAATGGTCGTTGCTCTAGCGCTAATTCTGAAGTATATAAATTGAGAAATTAAAAACAAACACTTTGAGGACCCTATTTTAGCCCTTTTTAAGGTATTTAATCATTAATCCGGGGTTAGCAAGTGCATTTAGTAGGAAAACGAGCACGATCCATTTGGGTGGAAAAAGGGCCTAAGTTGAAATTTTCGAGAATTTCCCCCACAGCTTTGAAAATAGAATGGCTCGTTATTCGGCGAATTTTAGAGATAAATTGGAGATTAAAAGTGTTTTAGTGAAAGAATACAGTTTTCCGTCGAATTTTGACGTGCCGCGGCCGTTTACTCCTCGCAAAACGGAGTTACGGTGTAAAATGGGGTAGGCCGAAATTATTCCCCATTTTTGGGGGGCGCGCGCTCCGCTTCTGGGGGCAATATTGAACCCCAAATTACGTTATTAGACTTGCAGACGAATGGTCTCTTGAAAACTTTTTTCTGTTTTGAAATCGGGCTTGTAACCATGGAGCATCGACTCCAAACGTAACCTCAGGTCGGAAAATCGCAACATTTATTTTTCAACCCCCTGTTATGACGTCATAATGAGCCCAACACTTCCTGAAACTCCAAAATTCGGATGCGCCGTGGTCCATTACCCCTCTTAAACTACACCCCATTGATTTTGTGAAATTACCGATTCAATAAAGGCCATTTTTGAATGGGAGCCAGTTATAATCTGATTTTGCTATTGTTTCCGAATAGCCAATCAAATTGCCGAACGGCCTCTTGTATCCCAGAGTAGAGGTAGAGCAACGAACTCACTCTGGGGACGAGATTGCACGAAAAGAACATTCCGAGTCTCAGTTTCAATTTGCTGAAACAAAGGACAAAACCTTGACCACTCTTCCAGTTATCTTTGATTCTCAGCGCATATGGTTGTCTTGGAAATGCAAGATTTATCACTTACCGCCATGAAAACAAAATTTCGTTGCTTGGTTTCATGCATTGGGATTTATCAACCTTGGTCTCATTTTCACAAAGAGGCTTGGAAAAGGTATATTGAAAGAGGAGGACGCTAAAGATGAAAGATCTTGAGAGATCTTTGCTTTTTTCCAACTTTATATTCAATGCTGTATTGTCTCTCTCACTTATCATCCTTTTTAACTGTTCTGTTTGCAGAATCCTCGAAACCATACTCAAAACGATCTGATATGTTAAACTTCGCTACTTCAATCAGTGGGCCTATGTGTGGTAAGCTTGAACCAAAGGTATACACTGTTACAGAGAGATATATCTACATTCACTTCAACAGAGGAAATGCATCAGTGACTGCAAATCGCGGATTTGTGATTGGATTCCTCAGCTATGGTAAGTGAAATTAAAGATGCATTACTAACCAAGATCCTTTGCGGTTCGAATGAAAAGCAACGCAAATGGAACTTAGGCCAGAAACGACTTTCGTACTAGACTGACGACGTGATTCCTTGTATTCGTTCAACGTTTTCAATCTGATGTTTTTATTTTCACTCATACAAGGACTCACGACTAAACAGATTCAAAACAGAGACTAAAATCTTACGAGAGATCTGAAGAAAATATCTGAAGCCATAACATCATGCAATTCAATGCGGAAGATTGAGACTTGTGTAATCAGTCTACTTTCGTATCACAGGGAAGCCCAACTTTGTTAGCCTGCGTGCAGCCGAGTTGAGGTTGCACGCAGGCTAAGCTTTGTCCCCAGAGTGATACCTCTGCAATTTGATTGCCTATTCGAAAGCAATAGCAAACATTAATATTTTTCGAAAACTTCCCGATTATTCGACTGACAACAATCTAATCTTGTTACTAAGCAACAACCATTGCAATGTTGCTTTGTTGTTTGGATAGAGGTTGTATAATTAGCGTTGCCTAGGAGATTGCAAATCCATAATGGTTGCTATTACGTCCATTATCTGGGCGAATCTGATGGAAGTGTAACCACGGCCACGGGGGGGGGGGGGGGGGTTCTTCCATAGTAAAGGTACCTGAGGATGCGCCACGAGCAAGGGTATACTTTTTCAGACTTCTAGTCTAGCCAAGGGTATACTTTTTGCAATTTTGGTCTTGCGACAGTCTATCCAAGGATATCATATATGCGACAGTCTATCCAAGGGTAAGCATTGTCAGGTCTTGCACCCGGCTATCTTTCAAACCTTTTCAAGAAAAACTCTGTGCATGATATCAGTATGAATTTGCGGAATGCGATTGCCGATGTCCTTGTTCCAAGGATGAAAACTTGCAATGGGCAGAAAGCGATATCTTTCCGGGGTGCAAAGACTTGGAACGAATTGCCTTTGGATGTCAAACAAGTGCCCTCTCTCAGCATTTTTAAAAGTAGGCTGAAGAGTAATTTGCCTCTCTCAGGCTAACTCCATTATTTTTCATTTTTTTTCATTTTAGATTGTAAATATAGGTAATTTGTTAGTAATTTTTAGTAATGTTGTAAAGTTTGGCACGGCCCAATCCTCTCGATTGACGAGGCTACCGTGTAAAAATAATGAAAATTGAAATGAAAAATGAAAATATTTGGTAATGTTGGTCTAGGGAAGGGTCATCGCGGCAGACCCCTACCCAAAATTTAGTGAAGACCCCCCCCCCCCCCCCCCCGAGTGTACCAGAATGTTCATTCGGCTTCGTGATCAGCGTATGACGTAAGAATACCCTGGGAACGAGGGATTGATGTCATCAAATGTCTAAATCTTATTAAACAGAAAGCTACAGATTTCTGATTGCGACCATTATTTCTGATTGTTTCGTTATATAATTTTTCCTCCATTATGCCATTTTGAAAAAATCAAGACATCAAACAATTTCCACTGCAGATTTACAGCATAGACCTGGGGCTTGATAAAATATGGGTTTCTTGAAGGTTATATAATTTTTCCTCTATTGGTTAATGATTTACGATGATTTTAATTGTTTTTCAAAATTTCCATGAATGTTCTAAAAAATGATTCGATTGCTGCCATTTTGAAAAAATCAAGACATCAAACAATTTCCACTGCAGATTTACAGCATAGTACCATAAGTTCCTTTCTAGCCATTGAACTCAAAGAAAAATGTAATAGAATTTTACACCCACCTTTCTAAATATTTGAAAGATTTGAGCCCTATGCTGGTTTAGGAATGGATCTTAAGCCTGCTTGTATCACCCAGATCTATTAACATCTCCTTGAAATCAAATTTGGCCACTTGTCTTGAAAATGGATAGCAAAAGAAACAATGCTGTGTCTGAGAGCATATGTTTCGAATATTTGCAAAAATAGCTCCAACAGCGAGGGACATTTCAATCCCAAAATTCTCATACACCTTTTCACCTAAGAAAAATCCATCAAAAATCCGCAAAATCCCTTTTCGTACGCTTATTGGAATGAGTGAAATACCCCTCTTGTCGAAGGGAACTTTATGTAATTAATTTGTAATTAATTTGCCATAATTGAAGAAAGAGCATTTTTTATATCAGCATTATTTTTTGGCATTACAGTGTTTTATATTTATTAAAGGATGTATATTCAGGATGTCCCAAAAAAAATGTTGTGCCCCGTTTGCCTGGACTTGCTACAAGTCTCTCTCGCGGAAAAACGGGGGAGGAAAAAATAGCGAGAGAGTGCTACAAGTCTCTCTCGCGGAAAAACGGGGGAGGAAAAAATAGCGAGAGAGTCTCTCTCGCTATTTTTTCCTCCCCCGTTTTTCCGCGAGAGAGACTTGTAGCAAGTCCACGTTTGCATGAAGATTGCGACAAAACGGCAAAAGATTCTCACCAAACCTTTCGATGATGTTGCTCTTCAGTTATTCAATTAAAATTTGCTATTTTCCCCATAAGGATCCGTTGAAAATGATGGAGATATCACTTTCAGGAGACCAAATTTGCCCCATGACTGAAACCAGCGGTCGGCCATTTTGTCTTACTATTTTGCAGCGAAAAATGGCTGCATGGATGAAATGAAACAGCAGCCTCTAATGTCATAGCTCCCGTGAAGATTCGGATAATCATCAGAGAGTTCAATTATTTCTGATTTCACAGAAACTGTTTCTTACCTCACCTGAAGCTATATTTATCGCTGCAAAATAGCAAAACAAAATGGTCGACCGCTGGTTCCAGTCATCAGGCAAATTTAGTCTCCTGAAGGTCATAGTTCCATCATTTTTCAACGGATTTTCACGGGGATGGTAGCAAACTTTAATTGAATATCTGAAGAGCAACATCATGCAAAATGTTGGCGAGAATCTTATGCCGTTTTTTTGCAATCTTCTGGCAAAACGGGGCACAATTTTTTGGACACCCTGCAGTACAACAGGAAGTATCTTCTAAAGCTTTGGCAAACGTTAAAAGCACCATAAATTCTAAACAGATGGAGGAAAATCGATATGACTGATACAAGATATACTGAATTTATTAAGATCTGCAAGATGGTAGCAAGCACAAGTCTGCAGCTTTTATGGTTCACGATTTTATTAATTTGATGACGTCATAACTTTAAAACCAGCATTAACATTTCAAAATAAAGCTGTAATTCTGAAACTAATCACGGGGGGGGGGAGGTTGGATAAATGTTAGGTAGGGGTCTGCCACGGGCATCTTCCAAAGAGTACCGTTGGCTAGATTGATTTTTACGAAAATGGTACCCTCGGCTAGACCAATTTAACCATTCTCTAGACCAATTTTTACGAAAATGGTACCCTTGGCTAGACCAATTTTGACCATTTCCTCGACCAATATTGTCAAATTTCTATCAAATATGATATTATGACCGTTCGCTAGACCAATATTGTCAAAAATGATACCCTTGGCTAGACCGTTGCTAGGCCCAGTTGCAAAAAAGTATACCCTTGGCTAGACTAGAAGTCCGCAAAAATATACCCTTCCGCGCAGTACATCCTCAGGTACCTTCACTATGGAATAATAATAATAATAATAATTACTTTGTTTAAGGTTGGCGTAGTGTATAGCACTAGGCTAATTAATGCCAACCATTATCAATAAGTACCAAAGTGTGACCTAAATGTAACCTAAATTTACAATAAAATCTTTACATAATCTACAGTTGCATGAAATATTCCAAAACTTAATTTCTCTTTTAAAATACTCTACAGATCGGGACTCTTTTATATGCAATGGCAAATCTCGCCAGAGATTCTGCCCCAGAAAACTCACAGTTTGTAACCCATAGGCTGTAGTCCTAGGTTTGCGTGCATAGATGTTGCTCGTAACCCTTAAGTTGTAATGTATTTCTCTCTCTGCGAAAATTTCTTTCATAAAACAAGGATTTAGATTCATCCTTGTTCGGTAAATTTCAGTGAAAAACAACTGTAGATTTCGTTGATGAATGGAGGCTGAATGGTCTGTAATTAACAGTTCTTCAAAACTTGAGGTCCGATCATGATACGCTATTCGTAATGCTCTTTCGTGAATGGAGTTAATTTTTGCATTAACTCGTCTATCATGAAACATCCATATCAATGGACAGTAGCTAAATTGTGACATTACGAAAGCTTTCATGACTTTCCTAATTTTTTCTTCAGGCATATACGTAGAGGCCCTTGCCAGAGAAGGACCCCACCCCCCCCCCCCCCCCCGTGAAACTAATGAGGTTTTTTTCGATCAATTCATGGGTTGGGGCAAAAACATGGTACTTGATTGATTTTAAAGTTTTACAAACATTCCTTGCATAGGCTGTGTCTGAGTGTTTTCTTTCCTCTATTTATGAACAAGCCAATACACCATTGTAACATATTTAAATTTCATTTTTGATGCAGACATCAGCCACAATTCAGCGAAAGATATTGCGGAAAGTATTCAAATGCTCTCTTCTCTGACGACAGAAAGAAGGAGGTTCATTATTCCAACAACACTTTTGAGACGAAGGGTTCCGTTCATCCTATTAAGGAGGAGAATCCCAGTGATTCTCCGCAGACGGTTTATTGTTATTCTCAGACGCAGAACTCCTATTCTCAGACGCAGAACAACTACCCCTTCACTAACACCGACAACGACATCTCCCAGAAGGCGCAGCAGCAGTGGATCTAAAATCAAATTTGAGATTCCAATCGCAGGAGGAGTTGGTGGTGTATCAGTAGTTACAATCGTCGTTTTAGCAGTTGCTAAATTTTTTTGCAAGAGGCGTAGTAACCCTAACCCTAACCCCTAACCCCTAACCCTAACCCTAACCCTAACCCTAACCCTAACCCTAACCCTAACCCTAACCCTAACCCTAACCCTAACCCTAACCTCAACCAACTCTAGACCCTAACTGAAGAAGATTTTATATCGAAAAACTGAAGAAGATTTTATATCGAAACGTCTGCCCTGAAACAGTTGTGTATTTTATGATAATAGTAATAATAATAATGCGAATAATAATGGTAATACTGCATAATTTATATAGCGCCCCATTCCAGTGTACTCATTTGCACTTTACAATGTCCCTACACGTATTTTTTTATAAGAAACTGTTCATTAGAAAGTGTAAGAAAATTTTTTTGAATGCCATCCTCTACTTTGGCTTAGAAGACTCTCCCAATCATTGTCAAGCATTTCTTGTGAATATTCTAACTGTCGTCCATGGGCGCCGACCTTTGCCCAAAACATTCAAAAATCGGACCAAAAACTTGGATTCAAACTATCGTGGACGTTTTCAAGCTTTATCGTGGTCGGTCGGTCCACCAAGTCGGTCCATCTGATTTTATCGTGGACCGACTTTCCCTTGCGAGGAAATTTTTGGACCGACTCAGAAATTATTGGGGGGTGTCTCACCCCCCACACCGCCCCGACTCGTAAGAAACTCTGAGTACTCAAAATATGATAATTTTAAGAAACTTTCAGTACTGTTCGTTATTTTTAGTTTCATATAAAAAATACGTGTATTGCCCCTTTTAAAACCTAAAATCTATACAGCATGTTCTACATTCTTATGAAAAAATCAATAAAATAAAATTGTGCACATAAAATATCATCAGAATACTAGTTAATGGGAATGTCATTAAATCGTATTCCCTTTTTATAGGAAACTGCCCATAAGAAACTCAACTCTAAGATCGCCAAAAAAATTTAGAAACTCCAGTACTGGGAAAAGATAAGTTAAGACACTATTTGTTTCCTGTATCATGTTACTGGTCAAGTACTTGAGTAATGTCTAAACATTGGAAAGGCTCAGCCCCGGGCTCAACACACCTTGTTTTGAAATGTTCACGAGGTCACAGGTAGCGAACATGAAGATTGTTATGGAGCCATGGGTACTGGAAAACGTGGAATTTGTTCTGGGATTATATATCGTTGCAAAGAATCAGAGGCGCAGCGCCGATCGGTGGTCGGCGCTGCGCGCCTCTCTTCGAAGGAGCATACAGCAACATACAACAACATTCAAACTCGCTGGCCTGATGTGATTGCCAGTGGACTGCTGAAAATGCAAAGTGAACAGCACAACGGAGAATACGAAGACAGAAAAAGTACACAAAGGTAGGCCTGACAGTTCTGATTCTTTGCAACGATATATAGTCCCAGAACAAATTCCACGTTTCCTAGTACCCATGATGGAGCCTCTATGAAACTGTGAGACCTTGACCTTGGATGGGAACCTCTAAGCCTCCGCAGATGGAGCAGACGTCTTATGCGTTGTTTTATAAAATGATAAACAATTTAACCCCGGACTACACCAGGGACCCAATGGGCTACACTTCAACAGGTCCAGTATTCACTTCGCGAGCGTGACACAATCGGGCAAATACGAGCAAGGAAAGAAAAATATAAATCTAGTTTTTATCCTCATTGTTTGTCTGAGTGGAATAAACTTGATCCTGAAATTTGAATGTCACCTTCCGTTGCTGTTTTGAAGAAAAAGCTACTATCCATAAAGGGCCTGTCTTATCTTACTCAACTCAGGGTTGGTCTCAGCAAGTTAAACTTTCACAAATTTCAGCACAATTTTAGGGATGCAATAAACCCAATGCGCCCAACTAACGATGGAATCGAGGATACAGACCCGGGGAAGGGGGGGGGGGTACATGACTTGTAGATGGACGGGCGTCTGCCGCCCGGTTTTCAGAAAGCTACCCTCTTTTAATTACCGAAACTTGCTTTTGATACCCACTTTTATGATGAATTTTGGCGGAAAACTGACCATTTTAACCATTTTTTGCGAATTTCAGCGAAATCCCACCCTTGTTTATGGAAAATTTGCCGAAAATGGACCCTTGTTTAGAGAATTTTGGGCGCAAAAACCCACCCATATGGGCGGCACATACCCGTACCTTGAACATGTTATGTACCCCCCCCCCGGGGATACAGAAAACTTCTTGTTGCGCTGCCCCTCTTTTGGTGTTCAAAGGGCTGATCTCCTCGCTGGTATCTCCGTTCTACGACCATTTGGATATGCAAATGTTGCAAATGAAACTCTGTTGCAAATCTTACTGTATGGCGATAAGAATTTTCCAAATGATTTGAATAGAAGCATCCTTGAGCTAACAATACGTTTTATACATAGTACTGGTCGCTTTGAATAAAGTGTCTCCATAGGCGTAGGAGATAGGGGGCTAGAGGGGGCTGCAGCCCCCCCCCCACGTCAGAAAAATTTGCAAAAATCAGCCATAATCGGGCAGAAATCCGCCTCAAGTCGTGCAAAATTTTCTCAAACAATGGATTTTTTGTCGGGCAGTCCCCCCAAATTTTATCTTCCCCTACGCCGATGAGTGTCTCGCCCCCATCCCCCTAGTAAGCCACAAATTATTTAGTTAGTTATCGTATGTGAAGTCTGTCTCAAATTATACACTCATTTTTTTTATAAGAAACCGCTTATAAGAAACGGTAGGCTCAATTTTTCGAAAGCTAAGAAACAGCCCTACCTGAATTGACAAAGCTAAGAAACTGTTGTAATTTACAGTTTTTATTTTCCAATCACACTCAACATGTCTTGACACTGTACAGTTATAGCAACTGTTTGGACAATTATTTTGAGTGCGAATTATGTTATTTACTTGTTTTGAGATCTTACAAAGTAATTTGGGAACCCTTTAGACAAAACAAAATTAACTCTACACGTCCAGCATTAAAAATATAAGAAACACCTAAGAAACTTTTGGTAGCAAAATGGCCTAAAAATGTAAGAAACTGCCTACCATCATCGGACCTTAGTTTCTTATAAAAAAATGAGTGTATATGAGGTGAGATTTGTGATAACGCAAAATTATCAATATGACGGGAGCATGCATTTTGTCTGTTGTTATTCGTGGATAATTTTCTCACCTGGTGTCTAATTTGAGACAGAACGTAGTTTTTTCCCATGTATTGTTGTCTTGTTTTTCCTTGAATATTCATATGTATGTTGTCTTAGTTTTTTGTGATGCCACGAAATAGTCATAGTATGTTGCATCTAGTGGCATCGTCCTTGTATTGTATTTAAGTATTTTGTAAGTAGTGTAACTAGTAAATTTGTTTTGTAAATGCTTAATGGTATGTGAGAAAAAACTCCGAGATATGAAAATCTGACATTTTTAAGAAACTTCCAATTCTGGGGTTAGATTGGAGTCTTCCTGTTTCATTTGATTTGATGATGTCGCTTTGGTCAACAGAGAATCGTTCTTAGCCTGTGTCCCAAACCCCAGTTCCTATCCTTTTCGGGGGGTCTAGAACACAGACTACTCGTTATATGACTCTGAAAATCTTGAAACTGTTTAGGCTTTCGCACAATTGTGGTGGCAATCACCTCGCACAATTCAACGAACCCCATTGTTATACAAGCTTCAATTGAATGTGTGGACTTCACTCTACTTGTATATGCCAAGTTTTCGTCATTAAAGAGAATCAACGGAGATAAAAGCCTCGCGCGGAAGGAGTCTGGGTATTCTATTACTAGCCCATTGTATTTGATGATTTCGAGACGTTCGTGGATATTGTTTAGCAAGAGGAACAATAACATGCGTAGGAGTTTTCTTTGTCCTATTCATAGATTGCCTCTACTTAGCTCCGTTTAATCACTTTAACTGTAAGACTTAAGACGATGAGTCCCTTGTATCCCTGCCGTAAACCTTGCACAACAGGGACTCATAAATGAAACAGTCGTAATATGCATTCATCAGTCGAATTATGATGGAATCAGCATAGGTTCCAAATCTTTTTCTCGGCATAAAAAGGTGGGTGTAAAATTCAATGACCTATCTTTGCTGTTTGAATGACTTGAAAGAAACTTTAGATACTTAGTTATTTCATCATATATAATAGCTGGAGAAAATATCGAATTAAAATAAGGTGAAATAAATTTGGTTTTTGTGAGATGATAGCTGCCAAGGCTGGGTAATCATTTCACTGTTTCGTTACGAGAGTCCCCGTTGAGCAAAATTTGCTGCAGAGATACTTTAGATACTTAGTTATTTCATCATATATAATAGCTGGAGAAAATATCGAATTAAAATAAGGTGAAATAAATTTGGTTTTTGTGAGATGATAGCTGCCAAGACTGGATAATCATTTCACTGTTTCGTTACGAGAGTCCCCGTTGAGCAAGGTTTGCTGCAGAGATACAAGGAGCTCAGGTAATCAGTCTAACCTGATTATACAGTTTTCTGTGCTAGCCCCACCATCGTCGTCTCCTCCTTCTCCTCCGTCTCTGTGTTGATCCATTATTGCGTCTCCTTTCAATTGAAGGTAGCGGTTGAAAAAGTCTAACTTGTATCGGAAATTTCCTGACGGTGCCAATATGACTTTTCTTGCCTTTGTACATGTTCTGGAGACTGAAAACTGGCACGAGAGCTAAAAAGCAAAATTGCGTGTCCTTTGTTATCCTTAACTCTATTTCACCTGGGCTCTTCACTCCTCACTCGGGGGGGGGGGGGGCATTATGGCCCCCCTTTTCTATTTCCAAAACCGATAGAGTTATGAAGTTGCAAGTTGGTAAACAGTATCATCAATCTATTGTGATTCTAGTTAAGTAATTAAAGTTTAATTAGTCACGTGACTCGTTGCTAGGCATCTAAATATGTTGTGACCAGTCTGCAATAAGGTTATGTATGGTAACTACAATTATGTCCTATATTTTAGCGAAAACAAACTTTATTCTTATAAACAGTTAATACTCTTGTACAACATCATAATTACTCACAAAATAACGCATTAACTTTAAATTTTTTATCCACCTATTCAAACAATGACGTCATAAATATATATGACGTCATATGTCTAAAAACTATAAAACATTAATGAGAATTAGCGAACTATATATCATATGAAAGCTCTTAACGAGAGCAGTTCAATGGCACTAATTGAGACAAAATCGAACAAGGATTGGCCAAACTAGAAGCAATTTAGTGTTTTCTTCTGTGACATCTCTCCAAATAAGGGCATTTAATGGTCACATGACTCATATAATCAAAACACAATTTATAGAATCGTGTAGAGCATTTATTTCTAGGAAAATTCAATTGGTACCAGCATTCTGTCCCAAAGAGCCCCAAAGAGCTGTATATCAATGTTTGGTTGGGGGGCCATAATGTCCCCCCCCCCACCAGGTGAAATAGGGTTAAAAGCCTGGTTAGATGTTGGAAGGGCGAGAACTGCAACTGTAGGCTATGCAAAACATACATAGGTTGGGTATCTAACATGATATTCAGGTATGTTATATATTCAATGTTATTGTTTTTAACGGTTGTAAATAGACTTTTTCCCCTGTGAATCATTTTGATATGTATGCTAAATAGTACGCCTAAATTAGCATTGTTAGGCCTCCTTTAAAGAAATTGACGATGATGATGCTGATGATTGTGCTTGCAGGAGAGTTTAGAACACCTGACTATTTTTGCCTTCCTTGGCTATGTTTCTCGGAGACGAAGGAACCGGTTAAAACGAAAACATCTTCTGGCTTTCAGGTGGCATTGAAGTGATGTCCCTAAACAAGGGCAGATTTTGTAATATAATAGCAACAGTTGCGTTTGATTGACACCCCAATTCAAAGCGATTAGCGACTGCAGACAAAGGAAATTCTCTCAACCAGTAATTCAACACAAACAAAGCCGCAAAAGTTTCCCTTTCGCTTGCACAAGGCGAGAGTTTGCCCTACTAGTGTTGGGGAAACTTGAACTGAGTTGTACGATTTGATGACTTTGAGAGGATTCTTACATGAAGGCATTGCCTACACAAGTTGTTATTGACCACAATCGTAGACATTTTGACAACAATTTTTGCGAGTAAACCCAATACGCAGCACTCCCCGACTATTGTTATTGGCAGTTTAGGAAATTCTTGAACAGTAAAATGAAATACATCTTGATACAGCAAAATGGATAAACAAACTGAAATGAATAAATTGAAAGCCGGGAAAATGAATAAATGCGAACAGCTGAGCCAAATATCGAATTTTCTTTCAAGGACATCGTTTCATTTTGGGTATATTTCCTTCATGTACACAAATGGCTATTCGCTTTGAATTATAATTTTGGCCTAATCACACTTCATGAAATATGGGAACACGACTCACCAGCTAACATGACTGTAGCAATAATTCCAAGGCAAGCAAGAAGAATTCTAGTCCTCATGATGATGATGATGATGATGATGATGATGATGAAT
Source organism: Aurelia coerulea (assembly GCA_039566865.1). Taxonomy (NCBI): domain Eukaryota; kingdom Metazoa; phylum Cnidaria; class Scyphozoa; order Semaeostomeae; family Ulmaridae; genus Aurelia; species Aurelia coerulea. The sequence continues at coordinate 47,434,431 of CM076943.1, forward strand.
CACTCTTGCAAATTTTAAAACTGTGGCTGATTGTCAAATTCATCAACAACAATGGTGACGATGGCGTTGCATCCAAATTGCTTTGATTGCAATTTGAACCTGTCTGAGATTCGACCAGGAAGCTTTTATAGCAGGAAGCTTTTGTGCGGTTTTCGGGAAGTAATCCCAGGAGAGCATGATATCTAATAAATCCCCGTATTAATGTTCCGGTGCATTCCACCTTGTGATTTTCAAGCTGGAAATTAAGACCCCGTTTACCCGGTAGCGGATCACTTTTGATCCGATACAAACAGCGTTGCGGATCAGCTTCCCGTTTACATGAGCTCGAAGTGATCCGATACACTTCTGCTCCGCTATCCGCATCAATTTTGATCCTGCTACGAAAGCGAACTCGTTTTGTGTCGGATCACTTTTGTATCGGATCACTTTTGCTCTGCGCCGTGTCAACGCAAGTGATCCGCATCAATTTTGATTCGGATTCATAACGAGGGTATTTTCCATACAAACGAGGTTTAGTCATAATTGCAGTTTGTTTTGAAATTTTGACGTTAAAAGGAAATCACTGAAAATCCGATAAAGTCTTGATTGTGACCTCGTCCCAACCTGGTTCCGAGGGCCAGTTTCCTACGTCAGTACTGACCCTGGTACCGGGTAGGTCAAATTCGCAATTTGATTGGCTATTTGATAACAAAGGCCTCATTAATTATTCCAAATTCCAAAGACTTATTGCTTGGCAGAAAATCAGTCAACTTTGGGTCGCTGTCACGGGAAAACGCGACAAAAAATTGAAAAACCGATTTTTGGTATACCTTAAACGTCATAATGTGCCCCAGTTGAAGGGGGTTTGAACCCCATCCGTCTGCGCTTACGGGAGAAATTTGCCATATTTGGTGATTTTGGGGCCCATCCCTATTGATTCCCATTCAAAAATGGCCTCCATTTCATCCCTATTTTCAAAAATTCAGTAGCAATCATGGGGGGAATGAAGGTTTGACTGGAGGTAAAAGTCCACGGCGCATCAGAATTTTGGGGTTTCATGAAGTTTTGGGCCGTTATGACGTCATAAAAGGGGGTTGGAAAAAAATGTTGCGATTTTCTGACCCGAGGTTACTTTTGGACTTGATGCTCGATGGTTATTAGCCTGATTTCAAAATGGTAAAAAGTTTACAAGAGACTATTTGTCTGCGAGTCTAATAACGCCATTTGGGGTTCAATATCGCCCTCAGGGGCTGTGCGCGGGCGCCGCAAAAATGGGGTAAAATTTTGGCCTACCCCATTTTGGGCCGTAACTCCATTTTGCGAGGAGAAAACGGCTTTGGCATGCCAAAAATCGACGGGAAACCGTATTCTTTCACTATAACACTTTTAACCTTGAACTTATCTCCAAAATTCGCAAAATAACGACCCTTTCTTTTTTCAAAGCTGTGGGGGAAATTCTCGAAAATTTCCACTTAGGCCCTTTTTCCACCCAAACGGATCGTGCTCGTTTTCCTATTAAATGCACTTGCAAACGCTGGATTAATGATTAAATACCTTAAAAAGGGTTGAAATAACGTCCTCCAAAGGTTTGTTTTCAGTATTTCGAATCATCTACTGCATTATTAGCATTAGAGGAACGGCCATTTTTCGTCGCATTTTCATACTTTTTCCTCAATGTTTCGGACTTATTACATGGTATGTTATGGATCAAAATCAGCTGACATTGTATCAAATCTGTCAAACTCAGTTTCCATATGAAGACAAGAGAGTTCTGTAATAAACTGCAGCTGATAATTTATGCAAAACAAAATGGCGTCAAATATACCACGATTTTGGCAACCGGTACCATGGCCCAAATAGGTTGGCGTAGACTCCTTTTGGGGCATGGGGACGAGGTTGACCTCGTCCTATTTCTATGGTGACCGCTGATCCGCTACCGTGTAAACGAGACGGTGATCCGATACAATTTTGATCCGCTACCGTGTATACGGGAGGGTGATCCGTAACACTTTGATCCGCAACACTTTTTGATCCGCTACCGTGTAAACGGGGTCTAAGCAAACTGTGCGAACCGAGGAGAAAAATTGAGAAACAACAATTTTAAATATTCTTTTAAAGAATGTACCCTGTACTTGATAACTTTGACATATACCATGTCAATATGTAGCTGAAGAAACAATGGGTGCGTCGTCGTTTGTCACTTGTTGGGCAGAAAAGATACAATTTTCCGAGGAAACTTTTATTCCCCCGTGCAGTAGGTTAATGCTCATGCGCCCGTAAGAGTTCCAACCCTAAACGCTACTGCGCATGAGCATTCACCTACTGCACGGAGGCACACATACGTTTCCTCCTACAAACCGTAACTCATCTCCCCAACAATCACGACCACTCGATATAGCGATGGTGTTCTCTTTAAAGTTGTTGAAGGACTGTAGGTACTAAGGGAGGGCCTTCGCGCGTCACCATATCGTTAAAACGCAACTACGCAGCCGTAAATATTTCAGCTTTTTCCACCAAAAAAATACCGTACTCCTTTCTCTTATCAATCTTTTTGTTAATTCGTTAAAATATGTTATCACTCTACGCATACTTTGCTCTGAATTGTTCCATTCTCTAATTCTACTTACATTGCTTCTAAAAATTTCATCAGAAATATTCTAAAATTATCGACAAGCATCATAATTTTTACTCTCTAATATACTATAATTCTCTGTCTGCCAATTTTCACAAAATTATTAAATGCAATCATCGTTGTACAAGGAAACGAATGTTGAGCTCAACTGAGTACCTGACTAATAAAACCTAATTAGCGATTGAATAGACTTGCTCCAAGTCTATTCAGTGGACCATCAGCAATAACAGAATATAATTTCTTCTGCGGGGGCGTAAGCTACTAAGGTGACGCTGCGAAGGAGAAATGAGAACGAAACTGAATATTCAAATATCCGAATATTCAGTTTCGTTCTCACTTCCCCTTCGCAGCGTCACCTTAGTAGCTTACGCCCCCGCAGAAGAAATTATGTTCTTTTATTGCTGATAGTCCACTGAATAGACTTGGAGCAAGTCTAGCGATTGAAAGAAATTTACACCTACAGTAGAAACCAGCAGAAAAGAACCTTTGTTTTCTTGAGGCAGCCTGAATGAGGTTCTTGATTAATTGATACCATATTTGAGTCCAGCTTATAATGTTCTTAAAAAGATGCGTTTACTTGGTAAAACGTACCGGGTGGTGTCCCAAAACCAAAGTACTCCCGTTTGAAAAATCACCCAAATTTGATTACACGGCCGATCTTCAATTTTCTTCTTTTATCAAGTAGATCAAAGACTAAATTATTTTCCAAGAAATAGCTGATCTTGTAAGTGGTTTAAAATGAGCAAGTTTAGCTCTTTTTAGGGCTACCTGGTTTTGAATCATACTGCAAAAAGCACTAATGATTGCAAAATCAATTTCTTGTGCGAGTAAAACTTCTAGTATGGTCATAAATGACAGAAATAAATGTGCACTATCATTAGAGACTTTCATGATGGTAAAAATCTGAAAATTTTGACTCTTAGGCAAGATTGAGTATTTTGCTTAAAAACTATAGCTCAAAATAAGGTTTTTCAATGTGTAAATTTCCTACCTTACTGTACCAAAAGCAAAAATTTTATCATTTGTGAATATTTTTGGGTCTTTGACAAAGCAACTCAAACAGGAAATTTCGTCGAAGGATTGATAATCAATTTTTGGTGATTTTTTAAACAGGAGTACTTTTTTTGGGACACCCGGTACAAATGTTTTTATATATACCAATAGACCATTTCGCAATTTGGAGAAAGAGACTGAGGAGAGCGCGGCCCATTCTGACAGCCTTGGCAACAGGGAAATCTAGGGAATCCCCTCTTCTGCAGTGCAAAGTGTACGGTTGGCGGCTCGCTCGCATCTCTCTCCAAACTGGAGTTATTTTCGATTTATTTGCAACTTCCAAGAGTTATGCGATGCTTGTTTAGTAGGATAAATGTTTTCTTATGACTATTTAGCCGTTTTGCAATCTTTTCGCTCATTTGTGAATGTATTTTGAGCCATTTTATTTCAGTTGTTTCCCTCGACTTTGAAACGGCTCAGTTTAGGCCAAGCTGACCTACGACGAAGTTTTGCTTGTTTACTAGATAATTGAACGCATTTACGGCAAAGCAAGCAAATTAAAAGTATTGTTTGGAGTCCTCCAAAGATTCACAATGAGATCGTGTACTGTTTTGACAAATTTAACAAGCAATAACAGGTCAAACCAAGTCGATTGAAGTCGAGGAAGATGATGCAAGATCAATAGGCCTAACTTGAGCCGCCTCAAACTAGAGGGAAACCACTGAAATAAAATGGCTCAAAATACATTTACAAATGAGCAAAAAGATGGCAAAACGGCTAAATAATCCAAACCATACCAAACAAGCATCGCATAACTCTTGGAAGTTGCAAATAAATCGAAAATAACTCTATTTTGGAGATAGATGCGAGCGAGCCGCCAACCGTACACTTTCCACTGCAGAAGAGGGTATTTCCTAGATTTCCTACTTGTTGCCAAGGCTGTCAGAATGGGCCGCGCTATCCTCAGTCCCTTTTCCAAATTGCGAAATGGTCTATGCATTCCTTCTGTCACCTAAATTGTTTTTCAATATATTTCTTTTCATAAATCTTTCACTGTGAAAGATATTGCACTTGTCAAGTAAATTACAATCTTTTAGTTTCAGCCTTTTGTGGGTCCTTGTATAAAAAGTTCTAAGCATGGAATTTCAGCCTCAAGATTCTTATAGCCTGCGTGCAGACTCCATTGATTTCTTTTCATTTCAGAGAGGTTCTCCTCCAGTAGAGTCTGCGCAACAGCGACCAAATCCGTGTTCTCAGTTCACGAGAAACGAGGAACTTTTCCTGATTGGCTGAAGCATATCCCTTTGTTTGATGGAGCGTCTGCTGATATTCAATTGGCGTATGCATGAACAAAGCTAGCCATAGAAACCCTTTTGTGATAAATATGTGTGGGTGTTTTGTCTACCCCATTCATAAGCAGCTCTATTGAATCAAATTCAATGAGTTAGTTCCTCAATCCTTGGAACCGCACGTGACCAAGAACAAGGATTTGGTCGCTGTTGCGCAGATTCGACTGGAGGGGAACCTCTCTGAAAAGAAATCAGTAGAGTCTGCAAGCAGGCTAGGTTCTTATAAAGCTAGGTTCTTTCATGCTGGTTTCTACTGTATTTCAGTGAAGTCCTCCTTAAATTCAGAGATTAAAGGGCATATGTCTCGTTGGCAGTTGGTTAAAACAACAAAGAAGTTTGGAGTGGAATTTCAGTGTTTCGTGCTTCTTTATTCTGCTTCATGAATTTCTACTGCCGTAAAAATTCAGCCTCGATTCTGTGCTTTGTGCTAAACAAACAGAGGATTGTATTGCATTGGCCAATCAGGTTCATGACACATACTCTTTAAGTTTTGGTATCGTTGTTAACGCTTAAATTTTTACATCTACCGGGTGTCCCAAAAAAAGTTCTCCTGTTTCAAAAATCACCAAAAATTGATTATCACACCTTTGATAAAATTTTCTTTTTGACTTGTTTTATCAAAGACCCAAAAATGTTTATAGATGATAAAATGTTTGCTTTTGATGCAACAAAGTAGAACAATTACATGTTGAAAAACCTTATTTTGAGCCATAGTTTTTAGGCAAAATGGTCAATCTTGCCTTTTGAGTCAAAATTTTCCGATTTTTTATCATCGTTGAGGTCTGCCTTGATTTTGCGCATTTCTTTCTGTCATTTATGACCAAACTAGATGGTTTACATGCACAAAGAAATTGATCTGGCAATCATCAGTGCTTTTTTGCAGTATGGTTCAAAACCAGGTAGCCCTAAAAAGAGCTAAACTTGCTACTTTTTAAGCCAATTACAAGATCAGCTATATATTGAAAAGTAATTTGGTCCTTGATATACTTTGACTACACTTGCCCGAAGTCCCGCCAGTCACACGAAACAGCGAGCGAAACGAGAGAATATGACACCTCTATACAGCAGAAACCTCTCTACAACGGACCATAATATTGGCCCCACAGGTGACGGTTATTTGGAAGTTCCATTGAAGTTTGAAAACCACAGTTTTTCAGAAATCTAAACACTTTCCTGATTCACTCAGTAATCTAGTTTTCCAAATGATGCTCAAACTACAGGGTGTCTCAGAAAAAAGTATACAGATTTGGTTGAGTCCAGCGATGAGAATTTCGCATTAATCAATGGCTAATCCATTTCAAAATATTCTTCGATAGCTAATTTGAACATAGATACCTCGTTAGTTGATATTGATGATTTGAGTGTGGAAATATTAATCTAGAAAGCAGAAATCTGCGTCCACCTCCAAACCAGAGCTTTGGTGTTTTGGCCTAAGCAAATTCTTGAAGCATATCGAAATTGAAAACTGAAATCAAAGAAAGATTAAGGAACTATGCACAATGGGTGACTTCTAGCAAAAATAACATAATATGATCTAATATTGTTCAAATTCTATCAAGGCTATCGTTGATTTAGTCGCTGTGCATCAGGATTTTTCAAGACAAAAAACCTGGTTTGGAGGTGGACGCTAATTTGAACTTCCAAGATTAACATTTCAGCGCTCAAAGCACAACCAATGGTATCTATTTTCATGTTAACTATCAAGAAACATTTTGAAATTGATTAGCCATTGATTAAAGCTAAATTCTCGTCGCTGGATCCAACAAAATCTGCATATTTTTATCTGGGACAGCTGGTTCATGACCGCACTTAGACTTATGACGATGAGTCTCTTGTTTCCCTGTGCTCTTTGACTTCAAGATGGCGCTTCAGTCAACAGAGACTCATATTATTACTCTGAGAAAGTTGACCCTATTTAGGCCTAATATGCTGGGGTTCCTAGCATACCAATCAGATTGCGAGATTTGGCAAAGAACAATCAGTTTCGAACACTCGATTCGATTGACGCAGTTGACTAGATTTGAAGGAAGTTGCTGCGGCAGGTACTTGAAGATTTCTCTGGTATGTTTTGGTCTTAAAAACGTGGACATTGCAGCAGTAAAAGACTTATTTTGCACTCAACAGGTAAAGTGAACTTTCTTCTTCAGATGAATACCAAGTTTTGTTGATAAAGTGTCTGCTTACCGTGGTTTCTATCGCATTTCCTTTCTGAGGAGTGACCGTTGAACAGAGCCGAAGCAGTCGTTCGATCCAGATTCGATCGATTGAATGCAGAAGATAGGGTCAGGTTTTTAACTGTTTCAATATGAGTCCCTGTTGAGCAAGGTACCGCAGGGATACAACGGACTCATCGCCATAAGTCTAGACCGCACTAAGCTCCTTTTAACGAGCCAGAAAACGATTCAGTACCAATTTGCTCACTTGATATGATACCTTGATGGATAATGTGCAGTACTCGACGCACTTGACCCACTCCAGATATTTGAAACCGCTGAGAGGTATGACGAGACAGCTGGAGAGGAGCTATAAGCATCCAGTGTTGATGACGTCGGCATTTGTTGCTGTTGTTGTGTGTATTGGTGCCAATCGAAGGATGGGTGTGGTAATGATTTATGGTATGCGTAGTCGTATGTCTGTGGCATTGTTTGTGGGAAGTAACCAGGGAATGGAGGTATTGTAACGTCATCTGGGGAGAGTGGAGCGTACTGTCCTGGTTTGAACATCATATCTAAAAAGAAGAAACGACACAGAATGGGTCAATGTCTTTCATAATAAGCTAAACAAATTCCTTAAAGGGAGTCTGCCACGCATTTTTTTTTTTTTTTTTTTATTAATTCATATTTTTACACGATATCCCATCAGTACAAAATTAAACTACAAAAGTTACAAGTTTGTTTTAAATGAAAAATGAAAAACAAAATTTTAAAATTTGGTATTAGCTAGGATTGGATCCAGGCTGAGATCTGATCTTCCTGGGAGTCGTGTTTTAGTTAGGGTTTACTGAGCTCTTTAAATGCGTTTTCAATTTTCTTTTAAACTGATAGAGCGAGGGGATTTCCCTTATTTCGATTGGTATTTCATTCCAAGCTTTAAGCCCGGAAAGGTGGAAACTTTTTTTTGTACACTCAAGTTTAAACTTTGGGATGTCGAGATTTCTATTGTTTCTTGTGTTATACCTAGAAATTTCATTCCTCTGACTATACTTGTTCCAGAGGCTCTCAGGGCACTGCTTGTTGACTATTTTGTGTGTCATGATAGATCTGTCAAAATAGATGATTTGATCAACGTTCAGCCCATTATTGATCCAGGGGTCCTTTATTCTAGCATTTTGAATAATTGAGAAGGCCCTGTTCTGTAGACGCTGAAGCGTTTGCAGCTTCGTATTGGGCAGGCTACCCCAGATAACATTCCCATATCGGAGGTGACTTTCAACCAGCGCATGGTAAACCTCACATAGCTTAGATTGCGGAAGAACGTTTTTAAGTTTTTTCAGTGCAGACAAACCACTTGCTACTTTACCTTTCAAGGATTTGAAGTGTTCCTTCCAACTTAGATTCTCGTCGACAATAACCCCTAGTGATTTAGTTTTTGTCACTCGTTTTATTTCTGTGCCATTAAGTTTCAATGGAGCCAGAGGTTCAATTTTGTTAATTCTACGTGGATGGCCGATAAGCATAAACTCAGTCTTAAACATCTGTTTGGCTGCAACAGTCAATGCAACATAGGGCTCAAATCTTTAAAAAGGTCGGTGTAAAATTCTATTACAATTTACTTTGAAATAAATAGCTTGGAAGGAACTCAGGATTTTTTGTTGTAAGGCTGCCGTGGCAATTTATTGATATCTTGATTAGTTTCAAAATGACGGCATTTATCAAATTTGAAGCTATGACATCATCAAATTTCTAAATCCTAAACCAATCTTGATTAGTTTCAAAATGACGGCATTTATCAAATTTGAAGCAACGACATCATCAAATTTCTAAATCCTAAACCAGAAAGGCTATAGATTTCTGCTTGCCGCCATATTTTAGACCTTCATAAACTATGCTTTCCTTGAAGATTATATCATCTTCCCTTTGTTGGTTTAGGATTTACGATGATTCAAAATTTTTCAAAATCTTTCATGATATTTTTCAAAAATAATTGAATTGCCGCCATTTTGAAAGAAATCAAGATATAAAAGAATTTCCACGGCAGATTTACAGCAAAGTACTCTAAGTACCTTTCAAGTCATTCAATTCAAAGAAAAATTTAATGCAATTTTACACACACCTTTATAAAGATCTGAAAGATTTGAGCCCTATGCTCAGTCAATGCTCAACGAAATGCCCCTTGAAAACGAATTTGAAAAAGTGGGGACCGATCGTTCTTATAGCCATTTAGGTTATCAAAGTTACTCTTATGGAAGATAAAAATGAAATATGATACCGGGTGACCCAGAAAAAAGTGACCCAACGCAATCTGTTACAGAAAATTGAGTAAGTGGCCGATTGAAATGCTTCAAATGTTGCTCTGTCGCTAAAAGACTAGCTTATGCTATGAGTATTTTTCGAAATTTTTTTCGACACGGTAAATTTCCAAAATTAAGGATTTCGAGGAAAAGAGCATGCCTGAAACCCTCAAAAAGTCATGAAAAACAGGGGATCGATTTACAGCCATTTCAAATCTTCAAAACAACGAGGAGCATGTTTCATTTCAACCTGGGAATAGGCAACCCTGGGAATAGGTACTTAAAAATATTCTCAGGCAGAATGAAACACGCTCCTCGTTGTTTTGAAGAACTGAAATGCCTTCAAATCGATCGCCTGCTTTTGATGACTTTTTGAGAAGTTCAAGCCTCCCCTTTTCCTCAAAATCCTTAATTCGGGAACTTTCCCAGGCCCAAAAAAATTGCGAAAAATACTCAAAATGTAGGCTAGTATTTTAGGGACAGAACAACGTTTGAAATATTTCAATCTGCAACTTACTTTTTTTCTATGACAGGTTGCGTTGGGTCACTTTTTTCTGGGTCACCCGGTATTTGCTGTAGGATAACGAGATTTTGAACTCACCTAAACCGGGCTGCCCTTGACCAATGACGGGATAAGATGTAAAAGAATCTTTCTCCTCCTGTCCAATATATCCTCTGTTATGCGGACAGCAGAATGGATTTCCAGTACTACAGCGACAGCTCATGTATGATGACATTTTCTGTGGCCTGTGTGTGAACAAAATGCATTTTGAAATCAAAATTTGTATCCATAATCCTGAACCTCGATAACTTGTATTCAAACTGATGGGCTAAATTTGTTGTACATCATACGCAAGCATAGATTCCAAATCTTTAAAAAGGCTGGTGTAAAATTGAGTTACCTATATCTCTGAACTGAATGACTTCAAAGAAACTTTTGTTATTTCTCTATAATTCTACCGTTGGAATTTTCTGAAATCTTCACTATTTACAGAATTGGAGTGTTTTCTTCTTTTTCAAGAATTCAAGAAAAATTTTCAAAAAAACTTAAAACCATCGTAATTTCTAAACTGTCTAACGTAACATGAAATAGTTTCGAAGAAAATCATAGTTCATAGATACCTACAATATGGTATCAAGCAAAAGTCGGCCACTCATCTGGTTTATGATTTATAAATTTGATGACGTCACACCCTCAAATGAGTTGAAATGTAAAATAAGCTGTAATTTCCAAAAATATTCAACATTTCTGAAAAGTCCAATGGTAGGATTATAGATAAGTCTCTAAAGTTTCTTTCAAGCCATTCAGTCAGAAGAAATAGGTCATTGAATTTTACACCCACCTTTTTACGCCGAGATAAAGATTTGGAACCTATGCTTCATACGCAACAAATTGGGAAAGAATAAATTTCGGACAAAATACTTCGTAAGCAATTTTCTGAGATAATTGGTGAAAGATTTTTCGCAATGAACTGCCAACAGACACCTTAAAGATTTGTAAAGTTTCTCAATAAAATCAAATCAACAAAATGAATAAAATAAAATCGGGTAGCATTACAGCGCAAGTAAAGCAATATAAATATCTTGGCACACTAATCACGGAAGATGCGAAATGCCCACAAAAGGAGAATAGGAATAGCATACAGGGTGTCCCAGAAAAACTGTTCGGCATTTGATTAAATGTTAAAAAATAACGATACAATGTACAGGCTCCTGGTTAGGTTAACCTGTTCCTACGATTTTAAATTAATTTTAGACGCCAGAATCTTGCGAATCCGCTAAGAATTGACGGAGTTACAAGCTTTCGAAGTTCAAGTTTGTGCGAAAGCTGAAACCAGACGCCCCTAACTGACTTGTTTTCCAAAAAGGCGTCCTAAAATCGAGGTAAAAGGAGATTGTCCAATGTTTTACCTCTCGTCGATATCAAAGCCAACCAAATAGGACTTCTAAAGTTACTTAATTCTTGTTACCGTTGCCAAAATTTACTTAAGAATGCAAGTATCTAAAAAAATGGAATGAAAACTTAATCAATGAAAGACGGGGCAATTCCAAATTGTGCTGAACAGCATTCCTCCAAGCATCCATAGCCTTGATAAAATGTTATAAAAAGCTAATTCATCGACAGTGCTTTTGAAATTCCATTTGATTTGCCTTGAATAAACGAGATTCTATTTTCACAAAATATGCAATTTAGGGGCGTGTGGTTTCAGCTTTCGCACAAACTTGAACTTCGAAAGCTCATAACTCAGTGAATACTGGGCCGATTTACAAGCTTCTGGTGTCTAAAAATAATTCAAAATCTCAGCAATATGGTTATTTTACCATGGAGCCCGTTCAGAATTTCGTTATTTTTTAACATTTAATCAAACGTCGAACAATTTTTTTGGGACACCCTGTAGACATCATGTTGGGGATTAAAGGAACTCATCAGAAGCAATGTCAATATGAAAACAAAGAAAAGGTTACTGAAGACATATACCTATCATTTCACGGTTAACATATGGCTGTGAAGCATGAACAATAGGTAAAGAATTTGCACGAAGGATGAATGCATTTGAAAGCATAGGTTCCAAATCTTTATCTCGGCGTAAACAGGTGGGTGTAAAATTCAATGACCTATTTCTTTTGATTGAATGGCTTGAAAGAAACTTTAGATACTTATCTATAATTCTACCGTTGGACTTTTCAGAAATTTTGAATATTTTTGGAAATTACAGCGTATCTTACATTTCAACTCATTTGAGGATGTGACGTCATCAAATTTCTAAATCACAAACCAGACGAGTGACAGACTTTTGCTTGGTACCATATTGTAGGCATTCATAAACTATGATTTTATTCGAAATTATTTCATGTTACGTCACACAGTTTAGAAATTACGATGGTTTTAAGTTTTTTTGAAAATTTTTCTTGAAGTCTTGAAAAAGAAGAAAAACACTCTAATTCTGAAAATATAGCCTGCGCGCAGACATCGCTGGGGAGGAGTGGAGAGAAAGGAACAACAAAGTTTGCATTTTCTTGTTTTGAAACTTTCAATGTAATTGCGCAAGCGAGAAGCCCTTTGTTTTCTATTGTTATGAAAGCCAATCAACATCGAGTCCGAGCAAACCAGGACCCAATAGATTTAGCGGAAGACGATTGATATTGTCTTGTTTACAAAGCGATAAAAGGTTGATTGTAATCGAAGTAAGTTAAACAAATTCGGATCGTTGAAGACTTGCCGCTCTGCTATGATAGGAAGTACACAAGATTTTCGTGTAAATATGTGAAAAGATCAAATTTTCAGAGTGGCCTAAATCACGTCCAACGCATTTTCAACATCCATGGGATCCTTGATGAGCAGAAAGTTGTGATGTAGGAATTTTTCAAGGAAATTACGCACTTTCAGTGCTTCGACCGGTTTTGGAAAGTTTCTTGTCTCTGGGTGTCGTGTGAGTCTATTTCTTTCAGCAGCAAGGTTTACTTTTTTATTCACGCAACTCTCTTTTCGACAACTCATGGGTTTGTTGGTCTGTTTGCTTAGGCCTACACAAGGATCGAGTACACTGTTTACGTTTTATGTTGAATCGAGTAACTTTCTTCGCTCCTTCAACAAATTACGCAACGGCGATAAACATATTTACATAGCAATGTCTTCACAGTTTCAGAGGAACAACCAACACCATCTACGAAATTTCCGTCGCTCTTGATTTGATACTGATCGTGCAATGCAAGCCACAATTTGTTTCAAAGTTTCTTGGGCGAAGCTGACTCAAAATTGCGCAACCTTGTGGCAAATAGGTCATGACGGTCATGTGATGAAAAACAAGGAAATGCACGGCGTTGCGCAGAAGTTCCTTTCTTCCCTCTCCTCCCTAGTAACCAAAGTCTGCACGCAGGCTATGAAAATATTGCAGTTTTCAGAAAATTCCAATGGTAGAATTATAGAGAATTAGCTAAAGTTTCTTTTAAGTCCTTCAGTTCAAAGAAATAGGTCACTCAATTTTACACCAGGCTTTTCAAAGATTTGGAACCTATGCTGCATTTGAAACATGGTATTATCGCAGAATACTAAAAGTCAGCTGGATAAACATAGTTACAAACAAAGAGATACTTGACCGAGTAAAGGAAAAACCAAATCTATCAAGCAGATCCCTCAACGTAAATCGTAATTAATGGCCATATAGCAAGAAGCCAAGTCCGAGAATTGTTCGTCAACATCATAGAGGATTTATAAATGGCAAAAAGCAAGGGGTAGACCTCATAGGATGTGGATAGATGACGTTGAAGAATGCACTAACACCATAGAATATGGACAATTGAAGAGGAAAGCACCAGAGGCCGACACAATTCTTTCCTTCCTGGGAACGGAAACATTTCGTGGGAGCTTCCTGCGAATCTTTTCTAATTTCACATTGATTTGGTAGATTTTACAGTGTAGTTTGTGCAAGTCGTAGGTGCAATAGAGCTCAAAAATTACTTGGTGAAATTGACCACGTTCATAAACCAACAATGTAAGGTTTAAACTCCACATAACATAAAACAAACACTTGTATTTCATACAAGTTTAAGAATGATTGCTAGGTAGGTTGCTCAAAATAGGCACGGCAAGGTGAGCTAACAAAATGCATATGATATTTGTTTGTCATGAAGATGAGCTACCAAGATGCTATCTGGTTGCCACTTTCTTCCTTCCTTGAAAAGTAAAGCACTACCCAGGCACAAAAAGCAACTGAACAGCTTAATGTTAGAGCTCAATGGTAGACCTGGACGCTACTGCTATTAACAATAACCACTCTTTTCCTAAATTCTTGATACAAGCCTCTTGGACTTGATTCTGCTTAATTAAAGTTACTGCATGCATTCAATTTGTCTTCTAGATAAGTATTATGACAGGTTCAGATTCTGCCGTGTTGGACGGCATGGCAAAATTCACCTTCTTCTCAAAAAAATTTCCTGCAACCCAGAATGTGACAAACATTTCCTGGGAACAGCGTTCCACTGTTCCCACACTTTTTCGGCCTCTGGAAAGCATAGAACAGAGAACAGTGGAGATCCATGAAAGGCAACCTGCGAACTTTCGAGGACGCTAGATAGATTGACAGATAGACAGAGAGATATATAGAAAGTTTCTCTTTCGCCACGAATGCTTACATCTTATTGATCTTCTGAACAGATAAATGACTGGCTTCATGAACTAACTTATAGCGAATAGAATGGTACAAAATGGTTCTAAATCCAATCAAATTTTTCAACAGAGACGAATCTTGAAGAATATCGAAATCCTCTTGCAAAAATGGTCTTAAATTGAATCGACGTCTTAACTGTCAACACAGACAAATTTTGAAGAATCTCAAAATCATTTTGCAACAATGGTCTTAGTTCTCATCGAAGTCTTACCTGTCAACAAACAATAATCTTGAAGAATCTCAAAATCCTCTTGCAAAAATGGTCTTAGATCAAATCAAAGTCTTACCTGTCAACAGAGACAAATCGTGAAGAATCTCGAAATCCTTTGGCGAACGGATTACTGTTAATCTTCAATTTTGTTATCTAGAATCAAAGAATTTTGTTGACAATATCAAAGAGATAAAAATCATATACTGTGTATGAAGGAGGCGGACGCAAATAAACAGACAGGTTTGTAAGTACATTCAAGTTTAAGATTTGCAAGTAGCTATGTTCACGTATTTTTTTTATAAGAAACTGCTTATGAGAAACTCGAACTCTCAAATCGGCAAAAAATTCAGAAAGTCCACTACTGGAAAAAGGAATTTAAGAAATTATGTATTTTAGTAAAGGAAATCCTGAGCATATTTTACTTTATTTTCGCTTGTTTCCTGTATCATCTGATTTCAAACGTACTTGAGAATGATGTCAAAACATTGGAAAGGTTTAAAAAAGCGTTGGCTTGAAACGTTGAAGAGAGCATAGGTTCAATGAAACATGAAGAATGTTATGAAACATTTAAGAAATTCGTAAGAAACTCCAAGAACTCAAGATCAGCTAATTGTAAGAAACTTTCAGTACTGGCTCAAATTCTTAATAAAAATGCTTGTACTCAGAAAGTCCCAATGTCCTATCGTTTCGCTTCAGTGTTTTGCTCCTATGAAAAAGGGGGGTTACTTTTTTGAGACACCCGGTGTGGTGAGAACATTTAAAAAAGTACTGCAGTGAATACAATAAAGAATAATACAGAGAAAACTCACTAGTTGATTTTGATACGCAGTAACTGCGATGAACACGGTTTCTGGAAAAGCAAATGTCCTTGTGTGTCTTGGTGACATCGTCAATTTATCACATGTCCCATCCCAGTTTTCTGGTTTCCTGATGACATGTACACGAGGCTGATATTTATGCATCGAATTTAAAATCACCTGAAAGGAAGGATGTAAGAAGGCTGTTGAGATGGGTAGCAAATATGAACATGGTCCAATAACGCAAAATAGCATTAGGTGGGATGTCCCAAATCAAAGCACTCCCGTTGAAAATAAATACCAACACTCGATTATTGAACCTATCAGAACATATTCATTTTTATATCTTCTGTCAATGATCCAAATATACTTGTAGATAATAATTATATACTATGGAGGAGGCGGACGCAAAGAAACAGACACATTTTTGGCACATCAGAATGTGACTTTTACCAAAATCCTATTTCACCATTTAATTTCTTTGGTTCAGAAGCCGATTGGGAGGCGATTCAATTCTCTTATTTTTTTGGTTGTAATGGAAACAATTACTGCTTGGCTTCTGAACCAAAGAAATAAAATGCCCGAAGTAGATGTGTAGATATATCCTTCCTCTTTCGATATATGCTCACGTTTGCTCTTAAAAACAATTTCTGGAATGCACAACGAGCGCGCTAGCTACTTGGGCTTCAGAGAAATTTTTGCGGCTTTGTTTGTTTTGAATTTATGGTTGAGAGAACCTTCTTCGTCTGCAGTCGCTAATCACTTTGAATTCAGGTGTCAACAAAAGCATCTCATGCTATTGTGTTACAAAATCTGTCCTTGTTTCGCTCATTGCAAAAATCTGTAATCTTGAAAATCTCTTAAGTTTTATTTCCATGAAGTCGTTCAGGAGATTGAAATAATTTTGAAAGTATCAACGCAGGTAACAGGATCAACATAATTTTTGTATAAATCCGAGCATCAGTATGAAGAATGAGCGTATCTAAATGCTTCCCTCAGGTTTTATCAACATGTGTTTGTCCTTGTTTTTTTCCAACAATGGGCTCAAATTTTTAAAAAGATCGGTGTAAAATTCCACTGCAGTTTTCATTGAAATAAATGGCTTGAAAGGAACCTTGGTCTTTTTGCTGTAAATCTGCCGTGGCAATTTATTGATATCCTGATTAATTTCAATATGGCGGCATTTATTAAACTTGAGGCTATGACGTCATCAAATTCTAAATCCTAAACTAGAAAAGCTACAAATTTCTGCTTGCCATCATAGTGTAGACCTTCATAAACTACGGTTTTCTTGAAGGTTTTATAATGTTTCATCTACTAGTTTAGTATTTACGATGATTTGAAGTTTTTTCAAAATTTTTGCATGAATTTTTCAAAAATGATTGAATTGCTGCCATTTTGAAAAAAGTAAAGATATAAAAATTCCTATGGCAGATTTACAGCAAAGTCAAATCAATTCAATTCAAAGAAAACTGCAATAGAATTTTACACCGACCTTTTTAAAGATTCTAAAGATTTGAGTCCTATGCTGTAATCTCCTGTCTGTTTCCCAAACAACAAACGCAAAGATCGATTTTAATGTCGAAATGTCCAGTCCGCAGAGTGCTTTGCTTGGTCGCTAAGTCAATTGAGCAAACATGCAGCCGAACATCGTATGCTCATTCTACATACTGACATTTGGATTTACATGAAACCAGCTGTTGTTGCCTTTGGCACTTAATTTCATTCTAGTACCGGGTGTCCCAAAAAAAATGTATACGGATTTGGTTGACTCTAGCGCTGTGAATTTAGCTTTCATCAATGGCTAATCACTCTTAAAATGTTCCTCGATAGTTAACTTGAACATAGATACCTCGTTTGTTGGTATTGATCCTTTGAGAGCAGATATATCCATCTTGAAAGCTCAAATTTGCCTATTCCTGCAAACCAGAGCTTTAGCCTTTTGGCCTAAGCAATTTCTTAAGGCACAGTGTATAAATCAACGATAGCCTTGATAAAATTTGAACAATATTCGATCTTGTTTCATTCTGTTTTCCAGAAGTCACCCCCCAGTCACCCATTGGGAAGTTTCTTAATTTTTCATTAATTTCAGTTCTAAATTTTGATGTGCTTTAGGAATTTGCTTAGGCCATAAGGCCAAAGCTCTGGTTTGCAAGAGGACGCAAATTTGAGCTTTCAAGATTAATATTTCTGCTCTCAAAGCACCAATACCAACAAACGAGGTATCTATGTTCAAGTTAACTATCGAGGAACATTTTGAGAGTGATTAGCCATTGATTAAAGCTAAATTCACTTCGCTGGAGTCAACCAAATCTGTATACTTTTTTTTGGGACACCCGGGTATGTTCAAAATTACGAGATTATTTCTCAAAAAATTGATTCTCAGTCATAGTTCTGAAGGTCAACCATCAGCGGCCTTTCCGTACTGGGTGAATAAAAAAAGGTCAATGCGTTTGACGGGCTGTGGAATAACAAGTATGCAGCCGATATTCAAAACTGAAATGTTAATCTTTCAGTGAAAGGCTAACTTAGATTTGAAAATTTTGTTTGGTTAGACCCAGAAATTAGGGAAATGCTGCTAAGGGGTTTATACTGGAGCGAGAATTCCGTGTTCGATTCTGGTGCATGATTTACTTGCCATTGAAATTTCAATTCTAATAATGTAGCGGGGATGGCTCAGTGGTAGCACCACAGGGGGTCCAGGAATGTCAGTGAAGACCACTGTAGTTTTGGTTTCTTGATTCCGTGGTTCTCGGTTCCTTCGTTCCTTGGTTCGTCATGAAAATAACAGCTGTGTAATTTGATACCGATTACATCATCCTTGTGTGCGGTCGGCCTGCTATTGTTTCATTTGTCGTGTGAGAGCTCTTCTCTCATTGGCTGCCGTTTGAATTCGCGGGTTTTTCAAATCCTGCGCCTCGTAACGGTATTCTACTGTAACAATAGCAGGCCGACCGCACACAAGGATGATGTCATCGGTATCAAATTACACAGCTGTTATTTTCATGACGAACCAAGGAACGAAGGAACCGAGAACCACGGAATCAAGAAACCAAAACTACAGACGGGGTGTCCAAGTCAGACCCAAAACACGTAGACCCAAAAGAAATTCGCGTAGACCCAGACCAAAATTCTTGAGTTTGACGCAGACCCAGAATATTAAAGGCAGTTTTGCTTCAAGTACATCATTGACACCAACGAGAAGACTGCGTCTATGCTCTTTGAAAGAATTGCAAAGCAGCAAGAAGTGTTTTGAGTGTTCCGTGTCTTCTATGCCATCGTTAACTGGACACATTGGGTTGATTGTATCTTTAAAATTATGTTTAAATTTGCGGAAGTTTAGTTTGCTTAGCTCCACCCTTAATTGAGTTAAATACGCAATCCCTTTTGGATTATGAATACCATATACCGAATTGGCAGGAGGCCTAATCTGCGAAAATAATTTCTTCTTGAGGACGCTGACAGAAGGGGATTCTCTTATTTCAGGATCAAGCTTATTCCATTCAAACAAAGAGTCGGGGTAGAAACTAGATCTGAATTTTTCCGTTCTTGCCCTTATTTGCCCTACTACTGGTTGATTTCGAAAAGGGTAGCTAGTTTCATGCAGTGGTGGAATAGGGACCCTTGTATAATCAGGGGTCACGTTATTGATGAATTTATAAAGAAGAATAAGACGCCTACTCCATCTTCTAGAGCTCAAGGATTCCCATCCAAGTTCATTGTACAGCCTTTCCCGAGATGTTCCTCTCCAAGTTCCTGTCACTGATAGGGCAGCAGAGTATTGCACAGACTCAAGCCTTTCCATCAAGTAATTTCCAGAGCAAGTGTCTCTTTGAGGCACATGATAAATTACATCGCCGTAATCTAGATGGGGTCTTACGTATAATTTATACAATTCATTCAACGTACTTCTAGACAGATATTTGGACATGAACTTCGACATTCCGATCGCTTTTCTTGACTTAGTTGTTGCCGCTTGTATGTGAGCTGAGAACGAAAGTTTAGAATCTAATATTATGCCTAAATGTTTATGTTGATCCACTGTGGATACGGGTGCATCATTAAAGAGGATCACAGGATGATCAATTTTCGAATTTTTCCTTGAAAAAACTAATTCAACAGCTTGCTTTCGGGGGTCCGGATTAAAGGACATTCTCCAATCATGTGCCCATAATGTAATAAGATCCAGGTCATGGTTCAAATCGCTTGCTGCTATGTCAGGATCTTGAACAATCGTAAAGAGTGATGTATCATCTGCAAAAAGTTTGACACTGCACTTCAAATTCTGTGTTAGGTCATTTATGTATATTAAGAAAAACAAGGGGCCCAAAATCGAGCCTTGCGGAACACCAGCAGAAATATTCCCCCAGGTGGAAGCCTGACCATTCAAGACAGTCCTTTGTTTCCTATTTGACAAGAAACTTTGAAGGAGTAACAGTAGATTTCCAGAAACACCACTTCTTGCAAACAAGGCCGTCATGCCAGACCCTGTCAAAGGCTTTAGAAATATCGAGATGGACAGACCGAACTTCTAGGGTAGGATTACAGTCAAAGGCTTCGAAGACAGAATGGGTTATGGAAAGCAATTGATTTATTGTTGAGTCACCTGGACGGAAACCTGATTGGTTGGGATTGAGTAAATTTTCTCTCTCTAAATGTGAATACAA
The DNA here is from genome assembly GCA_039566865.1 of Aurelia coerulea. Lineage (NCBI taxonomy): Eukaryota > Metazoa > Cnidaria > Scyphozoa > Semaeostomeae > Ulmaridae > Aurelia > Aurelia coerulea. The sequence goes on from CM076943.1 coordinate 47,454,677, forward strand.
AGACTCGTAGATAAGCTTCTCTAAAATTTTGCTAAAAATTGGAAGGAGAGAGATGGGGCGATAGTTTCCTTCAGATTTTTCTCATTTTTCTTGTGAACAGGTACAACATTTGCTCGTTTCCAGGTTTCAGGAAAAATGCCATGATGCAAACAATTTTCGAAAATCAATCTTAATGGTATTATTAATGAGTCATCGCATATTTTATCATTCGCACTGAAATTTCGTCCCAACCGTGCGCTTTGCTCGGATTTAGATTACGAATGATCCGTAATATCTTCTCGTCGGAGATGACAAAATCTCGAAGTAGGGATGCGGTCACGGGTAAATCACTGGGAATTTCACTGCCAGTATTTAATGTTGTGCATTGAAGAATGAAATAATCATTGAATATTTGAGCCTTTGAAGAAAAATCTAGCACAAATATATCGTTTTCCAACAGATATATCGTATTTCGGGTATCTTAGCCTTGTTGAGAATCTTGTTGATCAGACACCAGTACTTTTTGGTGCCAGTGGAAGGATCTGATAATGTATGACCAACATTAGTGAAATATCTATGTTTAGCATCTTCCAGGAGTTTTGATCCTTTGGCTATCATATTTTGAATACCTTCAAGCATATCTTCTGGTTGACCATTCTTGACAAATGATTTGAAATCTATATTCTCAAGCAGACCCAAACTTGGTCCATCTGTAGACCTAAGATCTAAGAACCTAAATAGTAACAGACCCGAAGAATTTTACCCTAGACCCAAAAATTATGTGTAGACCCACTTCGAAAAGTGCCTTGGGTCTGACTTGGACACCCCGTCTACAGTTGTCTTCACTGACATTCCTGGACCCCCTGTGGTAGCACGCTCGACTACCAATCTGGAGGTTGGTGGTTCGAGTCCACGCCCTGCCAAACCTGCTACAAAGTGTGAGGAGAGTCGCCAACTCTCTGTAATTCCAGGCTAAAGGAATCACGAGGTGTGGTCACATCGAGAGGAAGGACCAGGACGCTGCTTCGACAAGCTCAGCTTCTCAGCACCCTTAAAATTACCTTTGGATGCCAGGTAGAAATGTACAAAAACAAAATAAAAAATGTAATCCAATAGAATTGTCAGAAATAGGATTTAAATTCTGAAATTGACTACTTACATGTGAATTATGATCCATTTCATTGTTGGTCAATTTAACTTTTTCAAACGAAATCACTTGATTCAAAAGTTGTTCTCCACTGTACGGGCAATCCGGATGCAAATAATATCTCTTCACCGGTTGCGGATCAGCTTTGCCAGCAACCAGCCAGTTAGATCGATGATACGCATATCGATACCGCATGTCATCCACCGGTTCAATGTCCAATGCAATTAAATACTGCTTTTGCGGATCCACGCCAGATATACGAACCCGGACAACCGGAAACATTCGTCTACGGGATAAAGAGAATCATCAATAAAAATATGAATTCAGTAGTATATCACGTTCAAGATCAAACCAGCTGTTGCTTCGTAAAATTCCGAGTCCTTTTCTTTTTATATGTATTTTTTCTTTCATATACCGGGTGCGCCAAAATAAACTATGCACGTTTGGCAGGCCACAATAAATCGTATACTGAACCGATTTTGAAGATTTATGACTTAATTGCTAGCAGAAAGCCTGAATTAGATTCTAGGACTTTTTGCAAATTTTTCCGTTATCAGTTTTTAGAGCCAGAAGCGAGTTTCTTAAAATGTTCGTTTTCGAAAACATTGAAAACGATCAAAAAACGTCGATCAAATTTTGAAAGATTCAACATGAATGAACAAAGAGAAAACGTTTTCAGGGGGATTTGGGGGTTTAATACGAATTCTCGTACAGCAGATTACAATTGGTCGATTTTTAAATCCCAAATCACCACGAACAAGTTCTCGCTTTGCCCATTCATGTCGATTCTTTGGAAAACTTGATCGATGTTTTTTGATCGTTTTCAGTCTTTTTCGAAAACTGACATTTTAGAAAACTCGCTTCTAGCTCTAAAAACTGAAAATGAAAAAATTTGCAAAAATCCCAGTATCTAATTCAGGCTTTCTGCTAACGATTAAATCATACATTTCCAAAATCGGACCTGTGTACGATTTATTGTGGCTTGCCAAACGTGCATAGTTTATTTTGGCGCACCCGGTAGGATCTTCAAGTTGGTTTGTAAATACAGTAGTGTCCCGCATTTAAGAAATACAAATTTAAGAAACACATACCCTGATTTTCAAAATAATACCCCATTTTATAAAAAACTTGTTAAGGTCTGAAAAAACTCGTTTCTTATTTAAAAACTATGGATTGAAACTTTGGAATTGTTCAGCCTTCCAGCTGTATTAAACTGTACCTATTCAAATGAAAACAATAATTTTGTATGCAACTAAAGCAAAAAGCACCTTCCTGAAATAACTGTAGCATTTTATTGAAGTGAAAATTTACAAATACAATTCAAAATAATAATCAATCTCATAGAGATCATGTCTGGGTCAACAGTATATGATTTTTGTAACAAGAAACTTTACCCTGATAAGCAAGTTTATCTCATTTTATAAGAAACGCATCAGACCTGAAATTGAAAAAGTTGTTTCTTATATGCGGGACACTACTGTATATTCACCGTACATTTGTAATTAGGTTAAATATGTTTTTAAGCAAGGCACATTGTAAATCAGTTAATTAATATTTACTGAATGAATTCAACCCTGTTAAAATAAATCTAAATAAAAATACAAATAAAAGGGTGTTCCCAAAAAAACGTTCGACGTTTTTGAGTACATATTAAAAGATAGCGATAAACTGAACGGGCCTATTTCTAAGATCTTGAACTAATTTTAGACACCAGAATCTTGCATATCCGCTGAGAATTCACTTAGTTACGAGCTTTCACAAGACCAAATTTGTGCGAAAGCTAAAACCAGATACCCTGCACGGAGCCCGTTCGTTTTATAGTTAGAGGAAAGCGCTAGTCGCCGACCAAAACTACTTCAGTGGAGTTCAGCCTTGCAGGCGGCGGGTACATTGATACAGATATTACAGGCATTTGAGCAAATATTACAGATATTACAGCCTTACAGGCGGCGGGTACTTACTGTACATTGATACAAATAATTAATACATCATACAAATACAAACGGAGAAAAGGAATAAATTGTATGGAGGGAATTACTTAATGGAGGAGGATCATTTTAACGAATGCGTCTTTGTAAGTCAAGTGACAGTTCCTATACTACGAAGCTCATTTTATCCTGTCAATCATCTGCACGCTCACCGCAATGCATGCCTGACAAAAACGACTGTAATCATGCATTTCCGTAAAAGACTTTGAAAACCACGCGACGAATGCATATGCAACACATACGCCTCCTTGATTGGCCACTAAATAGTGGTAGCATGATTAATAGCCTCGTGTGGATGTGATAAGTAACACATTCGACCACAGTATGTCTTGATATTAATTGTGATCGGATTAATATTAGGGTAGGGCTGTGCAGTAATGCAATTCTACGTCGCACAATACCTTCTGTAATGCTACTACAGTAAAAACCCGCGTATAAGAACCTAGTGGATTAAGAACCTACAGGCTGAAATTTTGCAATTAAACCCCAATTATAAAAGAACCCATTCAGCCTGGAATTTGAAATAGGTTCTTATTTTTAGAGAAGGATGGGGTCTTATTCACAATAGAAGTTTGTGGAAGAATGAAAAATGTTTATATTACCCGATGAGAAGATTTTGAAAGATTTTCTCTGGATTATATAAACATTTCTGATTCTTCCACAAATTTCTGTTGGGGAATATATCTCATAAACTCAACTGATGTGAAGTGACAGTAAATAATAGGCCTGAAGTTTGAATCTGAAGATCGGCTTTACAGTAAAATGTTGATGATTTTTCAAACTGGAGTACCGGATGAATAAAAAAAAAGTTTACCAGTTTCGTGGGCTGTGAAATAAAAAGTAAGTGGCCGATATTAAAAACTAAACTGTTAATCTATCAGTCAAAGGCCAACTTAGACGAGACAATTTTGTTTGGTAAAATCACTCATCTTCAAGACCCAAAAATTGGAAAAATGCCCGGAAGGGGTTTGTATGGGAATCGAGAATTCCACGTTCTATTCTAGTCCATGATTTATTTGGCATGGAAACTTAAGTTCACTACTATTGTCAGTTTCAGAAATATAATTTTGATTTCAATAGAATGGAATATGGAATTCTCGTTCCCATACATGCCCCTTACAGAAATTTTTCAAATTTTTGGGTCTCAGAGATGAGTAATTTTACCAAACAAAATTTTCTCATCTAAGTTAGCCTTTGCATGATAGATTAACATGTCAGTTTTGAATATCAGCCGCACAAATATTCTTCCACAGCCCGCCAAACGGGTAAACCATTAGTCTCGCCCGGTACTTTTTTGGGACATCCGGTATCTCTCTCTTTCCAAGCCTCTCCTTACATGGAATCGGAAGGAGACCAGTATTAAAGAACGCCCATCAACCAGCATCCTTTGCGGTCGCGCTTTGCTGAGCACTGCTATGTACGATGTCATATGAAAATGGCTGCCGCAGTCGAAAGGCAAAATGCGACGCGCGAAAAGGATGCTGGTTGTACGGCGTTCATTAAAGGGGCTCCGTCGTCAAAATGTAAACAAAACGATGATTTTTGCAGTTTTTTGAAAGGTGATATCACACAGGATTTTCGTATTTTTTTCAAAATGAAAGTTTCTGTTTGGGCATTAACCTTGTACTTCACTAAAGAACAAACCAAACATTCATATCTTCTACGATTGCTTTGACTTGCTACAAGTCTCAGTAAAATCTCAGAGAGTGCAATGCCTCAGATGAGAGGGTTCTAAATGAAGGAGTCAGAAGGAACCTCCTCCGCTGCCCTCGCGCTGCGCGCTCGTTCGCCTCCGGCGCGGCATGAACTTTACACCATGACGATACGAATAGAAGGCAAACGAAGACTTGTAGCAAGTCAAACGATTGCTCGGATATGAGTGAATTGTCAACGGTCGCTTTTTGGTGGCGATAATCACCGACACGTGCGAGTTTACGGATTTGTTTACTGTTTGACGACGGAGCCCCTTTAAGTCCACAAATAAGGATGACAATGCAAACCTTCCAGCTTTCGTTATAATCATTTCTGTACCCAGCTCGTGAAATTTCATCCATAATTCTTTACATTCCAGTGTCAAGTGTACTTTATCCATGTCCAAGTCACGTGATCCATCCTCCTCTGCATCTGCATCTGCATCATCATCATCATCATCATGATCAATATCTTCAACAACCGCATCTTCGGTTTCAACTGAGCATGCTCTGTGTCTGCGCGATAATGGTTCATATTGACAATCTTCACCAAGACTTTCCGTGTAACTCTCCTCAGAAGGGCTGTAAGCTGCAACGATAGAAATACCCTCTGTTATACCCTCTGTTCGTTCAGGTAGCCTGGTTCTTTACGTTGGTTATAAAATTTGAAAAGCAAAGGGACACAGCAAGATTCCTGTCAGATTTTCAAAGTTGTTGTAGAAGCTATAGTCTGTCCATGGGTAGCTGGACACTGCTGGTGTGCTTCTATGGAGGAGCGCTGGATACTATGTATCTGCGGGGGAAATTTTTTGTAGTACTGCGGAGGAGATATCGAAAGAACGAAAATATTAAACAAGTAAATAAAGTAAAATATAAGCACTTTGATGCGAATTGAAATAAGCACAAAAATATTATAAAAAATTTCCCCCGCAGATACATATTATTCAGCGCTCCTCCATAGAAGCACACCAGCAGTGTCTAACTACCCATGGTCTGTCTCAAATTGTATGTCAATGTCATGTGAAAATAACCGCAACCAACAACAATTTGACCGTTTTGCATGAGTTATTTTGCGTTATCGCAAACCTCACGTGACATCTATACTTTGAGGCAACAAGATCAACGATCATGCCACTACAAGGACGATAATGCCACGGGGAACAATAGACTATGACAACCCCGCACATAAGAACCTTCATCTATTAAGAACCTACAGCCTCAAATAATATATTTTGTACCCAATAAACAAGAACCATTTCAGGCTGATATCTTAACTAGGTTCTTAATAAAGGGTTTCATTCATTCATTGGGCAATAAATGCAACATTTTTGCCAATCGACCTCCTTCATGAACTCCAAACCATTACTTACAGAACTGTGATAGGCAGGGCCTGCATGGGTAAACTGGGTAAGATTGGGTCGAAATGGATAGGGCAAAGAGTGCAAATAAGGTTGGCTATGATTTAGATTGACATATTTCCCCATATTAAGAACCTACACCCTGATTACTGGATGTGCCTCATTGCATAAGAACCTAAACAGGCTGAGTTCAAAATCATAGGTTCTTATGTGCGGGTTTTTACTGTATGACAACCCCGCCGCAGTTAACATATAAAGAAATAAAAACAACCTGGCGAATCAGGAAAGATGTACCACCCGCCCGGAAAACTGCACCCCAAGAGCCACCCAATCGATTTGCATAATATGGTAAGATTAGTTCTCTGAGCATAGGAAGCATGGGTAAAAGTGAAAAGAACGAAAAATTTGTTACTTGGAACTGCGTGAAAAGAGGCCCTTTTGATCTGATCACAGAGAATCTCCTCACTTATATCCATTTCACCTTGGTCAAGAATCGGGAATCAAATGCTCAAAAAAAGCAGCAACGTCCATGGTTTAATTCTGTTGTATATTGTACCATGGGTAATTAGACACCGCAGTTATGCTTCAGCTTGCATGCTGCTGCGGATCTCCTTCTGCGCAGGAGGTTTCTTTCGCTACCTACTCCGTAGCAGCGTAGCAGTATATGAATGTTTCCTCCGCAGAAGCGTAAACCTGCAGCAATCAAGCAAGACTGTGACGTCTAGCAATCCGTGATAGCACAGACAAATTTTTAACCCTTGGAGGAAATGAAATGTATTTGTAACGAAATTCGTCTCTGAAAACAAACTGTAGAGTCTGCATGCCGACCAAAAATTCGACAGTTTGGTCTGAGGGGCAAGTCACTTCAAAAATCTTGAACAATTTCGTAAATCATCCTACAAGATCTTCGAAAATCTCAAAAATCTCACGAGTCTTCACAAATTCTTAAAAATCCCAGAGAAGATCCTAAGGGACCGGTCATTATTTCTTACCGGGGAGGGGGTGGAAGACATCTGGGAGGGGGTGCCAAAATTCTACCTACTTAAAGAGAGGGGGGACGAAAAATAACGCACATTTTAGGGAGGGGGTATGAAAATATAGTTCAAGATACTGTAAGTCCTGTAGAGTTCTATAGGCTAGTTCTTCAGGAAGTAAGTTCACTTCTATCTAGCACTAGTTCATCCTTAATTCTTAAATGCAGCTGCTTGCTCTTTTCGCACCATATTTGAAATGATATCGTTCTTGCACATACCAGCAGCTATAACGATGTAAATCTTGATGCAATTGAAATGAAGGCAGTACTTTTACCATACACACATACAGTATTGTACTTGGAGGGGGGCTGACAATATTTTCTGCAATGTTGGAGGGGGCACCAAAATTTGCAGGACAATCAGAGAGGGGTTACGAAAATTCCACCAAATATTTGTAAATGTCTTCCACCCCCTCCCCAGCAAGAATTAATGACCCGTCCCTAAAATCTTCTAAAACCTAAACGACTTCCAGAAATCTCAATCAACAAATAATACAAATTCTCGGAATCTTTTTAGCCCTCAAAAATCTTGCAAAATCTGGAAAATCTTTTAAAGCCTCAAACATCTCAAAGTCTAAAAATTCTTTGAGAACCTCTGAAAACCTCAAAAATCTTTAAAACAATCTGAGAGATATTTTAAAATCCCAAAAGATCGTGTGCTATATTTGGAGTTATTTGTCCTTCGAGATATTGGACAGTTCGGCCTTCATGAATAGCCCAAAAATCGAATGAAATAAGAACTGGAGAGGATTGAATTTCTAATTGATGTGGCCATAATCCAAATGTGGTAAAAATGTGATGATTGATGCTGATTAAGTTTGTCAGTTTATTTCTGCCAACTGACGTCATTGATCCCTTCTAGACAAGTTCAAGAAATCAATCTGTTCCTGTTATTAGAAACGAAAGCTGCAGATCACGAAAACAAGAGACTCAACTGCAGTATTGTTAGTCCGGGGTTGGTATGAGAGATGATAAAATACAAGATAATACTGCTGTGAATGATGTATGATACTTTTTTCCACTATTTTTCACCTTCTCCTTGTGAAATTACGTATTCAAATAAGCAATTTGAGCGAAGTGACGTCATATCACACAAACGAAAACGAGGCTCTGCGATTGTTTTTTCGCCCCTTAATCGCTGCTAGCCTCTTTATCGTGTACTCATGCATTAAAAATGGAACAAGAATACGATTAAGAGGCTTGCAACGATAAAGAGGCGAAAAACAATCACACAGCCTCGTTTTCGTTTGCGCGATATGACGTCATTTCGCTAAAATTGCTTACTTGAATCCGAAATTTCACGAGGAGAAGGCGAAAAATAGTGGAAAAAAGTATCATACATCATTCATAGCAGTATTATCTTGTATTTTATCATCAATCATACCAACCCTGGACTTGTCCTTTAAAGTGTATTTGTCCGAAAATTTGGTATCAGAGTCGGATTTTTTGTGAGTCACAGGTTCGCATCCATAAAATTTTGAATTGAATTGTCAGTTCAGGCAAAGAGTGAACTGGGGTTAATTAACTTCCCCTCATGCTTACAGAAGGCACTCTTCCGTAACCCCTCCAATATCGCTTTTATATCAAAACCTGGTCACTGGGTGCCATTAATATAGACTTATGACATTTCGTCCCTTGTTTCCCTGCGTTCTTTGATTTAGAGATATCACTTGCCCAATAATCGAATCTCGACTTCTTTTTAGACAGTTTTTAGATAGCCATTTTAATAATATTTAATTCTGTAAGTATCTAAGGTTCACTTGTATTTTGATTTTAATTTTGTAAAGTTTTAAAAGGACATTTTTCCTATAACTATTAAGCTAGCAGGACCCTAATGATAACAATATTGTAAATATTGATAGGTTATCCTGTTAAAATATTCGAAAATTATTATTATTAAAAGACTCATTTCATTACTCTTATGGGCCCTCCGTGTCAAAATGGCCTAAACTAGCGGGAGTTCTTGTACACTCAACAAAATCGCTTCAATCTCTGGTTTAAAGAGCTTCAACATTGAAAAGCAAACTTGTAGTACAAAGAATAATGTTTTACGAACCTACTCATCGCAAAATAAATACCTTTCAAGCAGTAATCTATCGCAGCTACGAGAACTCTTTCCCGAATCAACCGTTTTTGTACGCAACAACAACAATAGTCTGAATAGCGCCTCCTTATTGGTTGAAAACTAAATTCTAGCAATTTGATTGGTCAATATGGATCCACACCATATTGGCCTAAAGTGGCTACACTTTATAAGAGTAATGCAATGAGTCCCTTATTGAGCAAGTGATATCTGCAAATCAAAGAACGCAGGGAAACAAGGGACGAAATGTCATAAGTCTACCATTAATGCACTTCGATCACCAATTACATCGGTATATGTAACAGTAGAAAATAGAAAGTAGGAGTCGTATGAGTATGAGTAGCTTATTGCAATCTAATAATTGTTGTGATTTGAGTCATATTTTGTTGCTGATACAACCTAGATTTATCGGGCCTAACCTGCACCGCAAACTTCTCTGGGGGGAACAGGAATTAACATCAATTTCTCAACGTGGGGGTCATAAGGGCTGATGGCTCAAGGATGTTGACCTTTTCAGACCGGTTTTAGGGTGTTTGGCCGTAAAAAGAGGGTTTTATGTTTACTCTCTCTGTCAGCAGTATGCAGATTTCTGCACTAAAAGTGATCCAAGAAGTCAAATTGTAACCAAATATGCGATATACAGCGGCTATAAACAATATCCAATAAGATATAATTTGGGGAGGATTCCACTAGTTTTCACTTTTTTCTGGCGGATGTAAGGCAATGGAATTAGCGTTCGGATTTTAGGGTCATGAAAATGATAACGAGGCAGTCATCTACGACATAGAACCGAGGTTATATATGTAATGCAAGGAAGGATGTCACGGCGGTTTTAGCTGAATTTACAGGGGAATTTTCGATTTTTCTCAAATATTTTGGCGGTTTTACTGTTTTCACTACCCCCTTATTACCTTCCCAGGGGGGGGTACTTAGTATATTTGTTCGAAGGGTATCGTTTTCACCAATTTTTTCTAGCACAGGGTATCAAAATGAGGCAATTTTTCTAGAGCAGGTTGTCAAAACATGTCTAAGGGGAATATTCTGCTAGATCGGGTCGTTTTTCGGTCAAATTTCATGTTTTTGAGTATACTTTTCACCAATTTTTTCTAGAACAGGTTACCATTTTGAGCGAAAAATTCTGGAGCAGGGTAACAAAATTTTTTTCGCAGGCACACCCTCGTACAAATTTGAATCAAGTACCCCCCCCCCCCCGCGATTACCTTATGCTTATGCTTCGAATTTATAACTACGTTAAAACCGAAAACTTTCGGAAGGAAAAGTTTCGGAAAAACAACTTCGGACACAAAACTTTCGGACGTTTTTTCGAGAATTTCGGACAAAAAAACTTTAGGACGAACAATTTTTGCATAAAGCCAACCTACATGTCAAAACAAGCTGTAATAGACCATTTTGACATTTAGAAAAAGGATCTGGGGAGAGCAATATTTTTCTGGTAAATGGCTGCCACAGGGCTTTTCAACAACTATAAGTTGAACTGTGGTAGCCATTTACCAGAAAAATGTTGCTCTCACCAGGCCCTTTTCTTAATGTCAAAATGGTCTATTCGTATGTTACTTAATCATGTGCAAGTTAAACAAACTACATAGATACATATAGATGCATCAGGAGCATCCAAAAAGCTGTTTTCAAGATTGCAGACGAAAACGAGGGGTACCTTCATCGACTCAAGAACATTACTATTGACAACTGCAATGTGGAAACTCACATTGGAAGCAGGATCACTGATGATACTTTATCGTTTGTTAATAGTTGCATGGGCAAAATTCATGTTTTTTCGATTTTCAAAGAATTTAAAACTTTCGGACAATTAAACTTTCGGACAAAAAATTTTCCGAAAGTTTGATCGTCCAAAAGTTTTCGATATTAATCTAATCATAATGCAGAAACAAGGGCAGATTTTGTAATACAATAGCAACAGTTGCGTTTGATTGACATCCCAATTCAAAGCGATTAGCGAATGCAGACAAAGGAAATTCTCTCCACCAGTAATTCAAAACAATCAAAGCCGCAAAATTTCCCTGAAACTAGTAGGGCAAACTCTCGCCTTGTGCAAGCGAAAGGTCGTTTTTCCGAAAGGAAAGTTTTTGCAATTCGCCCACAACTGGTTGTTTCTTACAAAAATTTGGCAAATTAAAGAAGGCAAACGAAGTCAAACTGGTGTCTGAGTCATGGGTAACTGCATTATCTAGCTCAAGAACTTTACCATTACTTTTTAAGTGCAATGGAATGAGTTTTAAGCGAGGACAAGCTTAGGCCCAAATGATGTCTCTACCAGAAATCGTTAGAAATTGCCTCCAATTTTGAGATCTGATAGCAGTGAAAGAGTTTCGGTTATTGCTCAGGTCAGTATGCGTAATCGCTGAAATTCTTATCTGTATATCTCATTTGTAGCGATTTCTATAGATATTTCAACGAAGGTCAATATTCTTCGACCGGAAAATGAACGCAGCTCCGGCCCCAAACGAGCTGTGTGCCTAAACATGTAAACAACTCTGGACAGACATCCCCACAACTGATTCATTAAAAAAAATTGGAAATAACTGAAGTATTTTAGCATCCATTTCAGTTTTAGTGAGGGTACTAGAAAATTTACCTCAAACGACCAATTTTGTCTCCAGGGGCTAGAAAGCGGTGGTCTCATTGGCTGACAAGCATGAAATTGGATGATTTCCGCATGCTCTGGCAACCAGTAAGGATTTGAGCCTTATCTTCATGTATTGAGATGTAAGCACAAATGCAATTGGCAGGATTAGTTGATTGATTGATTGATTGATTGATTGATTGATTCATTGATTTATATATTGAAACGTAAGTCTGTTTATCGTTGTTGACGGATGCGAAGGCGATGCAAATTGATGCGACGCCAGTGTCGATTATGTCTCCGCCCTAGTTGTCATTGCTTATTTGTGCCAGATGTGATGACCTCCCAAGCTTTTTATGATCACATGAGAGAAGAAAATTGCTTATTTATTCTGAGAGTTATTTATTCTGTGACTTGAGACAGGCAGAGACAATAAAAGCTGATAGCTGTAAATTCCAGCATTTTGATTTCTTGGGAAAGTTTTGAGTGGCATATGATGGAAACCAGATAATAGGAGTTTTAGGGGAAAGAGGGAACCAGGCGCTTCTAAATGCTCAAAATCTTCTTACACGTATTTTTTTATAAGAAACTAAGAATTTGGCTCAGTTCTAAAAGTTTCTTAAAATTACCAGATTTTGAGTACTCAGAGTTTCTTACGAGTTTCTTAGAGGTTCCATAACAATCTCATGTTAACTACCTGTGTCCCTCGTGAACATTTCGAAACAAGGTTTTTTCGAGGGTTTTTTAAGCCTTTCCAATGTTTAGACATACTGTCATACTCAAGTACCTTGCGAGTATCTAGGTGCAGGAAACAAGTGTAAATAAATTGAAAATATGTCAAGGATTTCTTTTTTCAATATAATTAGTTTCTTAACCTATATTTTCCCAGTACTGGAATTTCTTAATTTGTTTTATGGGCAGTTTATTATAAAAAAATACATGTACTTTGGCTGCAAACTACACCTTTCCTCGCTCTTTTCTACCTGCATCGCTACATTACAATTTCTCTCGATTTACTTCTGTCACTTGCGATTTCTGCAAGCTTGCTTACCCACATTTTTATCGTTGAGCTCACTTAATACTCGGCTGTACTATGTAGTGATGGAATAGCCTATTGGACTGCTCGTTTGAATTCATTGTTTGTCTACACTGTGTATTTTCAGGGAGGTGTAGTGGGTAGTTATACTTTTTAAGCCCCACTAAAAGTGTCCTCCTCAAGCACTATTATTTTTTAGACTCGTTACAAGAGGAGAGAAGACGGAATCATTCTGCTGCACTAACATGCAAAACAGTTGCTGACAAGGCGCTTTCAGAGAGTTGTTGACGAGAGCATTTTTAAACTTGGAGTTGGAGATTGAGGAAGAGCTGACTTCTTGATTGATTGAATGAATGACCAATGGAAGAATGAATAAATGAATGAAATGAATGAATGAATGAATGACTGACTGAACGAATGAATTAGGGGAAAACTTGCGAATAGTGACAGAGAACACTCATAGACATTTTACGTTAAATTTCTGTTTTGTTCTATAAAATCAAAAGTCTTTCGATGGCCCTTCTTCCCCAAAATATTTTTTCCTCGGATGTTCAGGAACGCCAGACAATGGGCCATCTATCTGCAGGGGGCCAAACGGCAAAGTGAAAGGCACACCTTTGTGCGTAGACATAGTTATTGCTCCCGTATTGTAAATTTTTAGCAGAATGTATAAAAAATGGCGCACCAATAGGAAAGTAACAATAGTTGGGCAATTTGTGTGAGGGGTAAAAGGGGCGATGGCCCCTGTGCCCCTCTACAGTGCTCCCACCTATCTTCTGCCTTGCAATTTAAGACAGACTCTTCCTTTTCAGCAGTTCAGTTCTTACTTTTAACAGCAACAATAAACGTTCTTCTAAAGCAACCATTCCAACAGATCCAGCCTCTTGTGACATATTCCGAGGGACAAATCACTCAATATATAGCAACGAGATCTTGGATCTTTTAGATCTCTGATTTTCAAAGATTTCATGACTTTTTCTGGAATTTTCAAATATTGCTTGGGATTTCTAAACGTTTTGAGATTCTTATATATGAGACCTTTGAAGTTTTGAAATTTCCGAAATTCTTCGAGAGTTTAAAGATTTTGCAAAATTTTCAAGAGTTTGCAAGTACCTTGAAGATTTAAACAATTTTTGCGATTTTCAAAGAATTTTTGAAAGATCCTTTGAGAATTTGTATCATCTACCGTATTAGGGGAGAAATCTGGCATCTTTTTGAGATTTTCGAAGTTCTATAGGATTTTATATGGAATTCCTAAGATTTTGCAAAGATTTTGAAATTTTCAAGATTTTTTCGAGACTTTTGATGATTTTTCTAATTTTGACAAGAGTTTACAAAATCTTTAGAGAATGATTTGTCCCGCGACGCATTTGCGACATTTTCAGTTGAAAAGGACTTCAGCCTCGATAAATCCCAAAATTGATTCTCAAAAATGTACGTTTTTCAACCATTTCCAAGTGAATGAAATGAAGTATTTTTGCTAGTACTGACTTTGTAGAAACTTTGGACTTTGCAGCAATCTTGAATAGTTTTCGAACGTACAGCGTTTTTTATACTTAAATTCATTTGAGGATGTGACATCTTCAACTTTCTACATCTTAAACCAAAACAGTGAAAGTTTTGTGTTTCATATCATATTGCACCCCTTTATAAACTATGGTTTTCTCGAAAATTAGCTAGCTGGGTTCATGTGGATTCACGTGGGTTTAGCTGGGTTCAGGTGACGGTGAGTTTAACTTATATAAATTACGCGAAAATGAGTCTATGTTTACTCAACAGGTTTAGGAATTACGACGGTTCTAAGTTTTCCCAAATCTTTCTTAAACTCTCAAACAATGAAGAAAACCCTCTAATTCTGAAAACCTTCTAATAATTGAAGAATGCTGAACGTCCGACGGTAGAATTATAGCAAAGTAGCTAAAGTTTCTGTCAATCCATTAATTGAAAGAATCGAGGGGTATATCACGCTTCCGAAAAGGCGTACGAGATTCTTTAAAACAATAGGATTTTTGCAGATTTTTCTTGAAAACAAAAGGATTTTTGCCAAAGGTGTATGAGATTTTTAGAGAGTGATGTGCCCCTTGGAAAAAGTTAGCTTTTAGAATTCTACGCCACCCTTTTTGACTCACGGTAGTGAAGTCATAGGGGTGGTGGGCATTTTCCTGTTTACAAAATCTTTTATGTCATGGGGTGAAGGACGTGATGAAGTCCACATCAAGCCTAGCAACAACGCGAGGTCAAAGCTTGTCGTTCAGCGGAGGCCCTCCTGAGGTGTATGACATCTTAAAGGTCAAACGCTCCAGCGGTTTGAGCACGCGCGGCCACTCTACGGAAAGAACGAATCATGGTCGCGGAGCCTGCGCGCTCAAAATGCTAGATGAAAAACTGCATTCAACGAGCAAAGAAAGGTACGTCTCTCATCTTTGATCAAGAAGTTTATCAACTTACTTTTTCGTAGCTGCTTAAAATCAATTTTCAATTCAAGCCTTGCATTTTTTAACTTTCTGTGCATTTTATTTGAATCATAGCCGATTTTGCTTCAAAAGTAGGCCTAGACTTTTAATTTGTTCAGCAATAGTCTGAATTCAATGTTTTGTTCGCACTATACCTCTAAGTTGACTTGTGCAAAGCACATTGATCTTGAGGTTTGCGCTAAATTGTGAATAATAAACTTCTGGAAAATAGAGGGACTGCAGCTGAGAACAGGCCGAGATTGGAAAATATAATGTGTGGCATGGCAGCCACCTTGCTCGCCTGTATTGATGCATCATTTCACAGAATGAGATTGGTTGCTAAGGGAAACTTCTCCAACAAAATGAACTCTTTGAGTGCAGTAATTAGCTCAATGACGTTCCCATCAAAATTATTTCAAAAAGCTCTTTGTTAGCATTTTTTCAAGATTATTGTTAGTTTTCTAAGAACTTTTAGGCAGCTGATCAGTCAAGTGTCAAGTAGAACAACAATCGAAGAGCTTTCAAGAAACCAATAAATTTTCCCACCCAGTACTGAAAGTCTCTTTTAGCTTTCAGTAAACAGTTGAAATTAGCAGATCATGGGTACCAAAGTTTTTTGCAGTTTCTCCGCATCCTTCTTAAATGTTCGCTGTATTCATTGATAGGTAAGTTCCCAAGCATTTCGTGAGTTTTACCAGAATACAGCGCCAGCATGCGAATTACCTTCTCAGACAAAATAAACAAGCTTCTTGAGCAATATCCAAGTTCTCAGTCGAGGTTCTTACTGGTTTAGTTCTTAGTTGAATTCTTGAAAAGAGTTTCTTATTAACAATAGCACTGTTTAATCATGCTGAAAACGGATTACACGTTTTTTTTATAAGAAACTGGTTTATAAGAAACTAGTACTACGATGACCAAAAATTTAAGAAACTCTAGTACTACGCTCAAGAACAGTTAAGAAACTCTAAAACGTTATATCTGTATGTCTCTCTTATTTTATGTCTCTCTAACAAAGGTGCCTTCGTCTTTTCTTGACTTTTAACTGCAAAATTGGTAAATTTTTGCCTTGATGTGCATGGCTTCTTCTTGATGACAATGTCAATGCAAAATGGAAGCCCTTTCTCGAGAAGAAGGCTCAACTTCGAACAATACCGCAATTTTAGGCCCAAAAAAATAAGAAACTAATCAAGAAACTTTTACTACTAAAACACCGAAATTTTCATGCGAAATTAAGAAACTTTTAGTACTAAGTGCTGATCCAAGTTTCTTATAATAAAAAAACGTGTATTTCGTGATTAATTTGATTGCTTGTGTTTTTAATTAGATTGTTTGTTCTCCACTGAAAAATCTTCAAGCAAAGACTAAACATTTCCTGCACGCCAATTTTTGATGGTTGCTTCCTCAGACTGCATTCTGTAACGTAACATTACAGCATATTTACTCATATTTCGAGGAAGGTGCAATAAAATTGCACTGATCTTCCTTTGCATTCTCATGGCATAATTTGGAAAATTTCACAATAAAAATCATTAAGCCCGTGAGTCACTTCTAAGGTCCTTTGATTCGAGATTTGGAACAGGCAAGTCTGATGTACACGTTTTTTTATGAGAAGCTTGGATCAGCACTTAGTATTAAAAGTTTCTTAATTTCGCATGAAAATTTCGGTGTTTTAGTAGTAAAAGTTTCTTAATTAGTTTCTTATTTTTTGGGCCTAAAATTGCGGTGTTGTTCGAAGTTGAGCCTTCTTCTCGAGAAAGGGCTTCCATTTTGCAATGATATTGTCTTCAAGAAGCAGCCATGCACATCAAGGCAAAAATTTACCAATTTTGCAGTTAAAAGCCAAGAAAAGACGAATGTACCTTGAGAGACATACAGTAATAAAGTTTTAGAGCTTCTTAACTGTTCTTGAGCGTAGTACTAGAGTTTCTTAAATTTTTGGTCATCGTAGTACTAGTTTCTTATAAACCAGTTTCTTATAAAAAAAACGTATATCTTGTCCCAACATGTTGCAGCAAACGCCCATAGATCACAGCAACTGGTTCGATAGAATTTTTGGTATTTCCTTGTTGTTTTTCCCTCACATGATCCTAAACAGGGGCTGAGATGGTACACAAGGGGCAAGAAACAAGTCACCACATATCAAACCTTCGTTTCTCGGCATGATGGAGCCAAACTCGAACTCTCAAAGGCAACGCGGTTCGATATATTTTCTTGACCTTCCTTGTTTTGCTCACATGTTTATATTGGAATGACACATATATATTGTTCAATATTTGTGCAAACATCTGAATTAGGCAGTCAGGATGTGAACAATAAACAAACCCGACAAGCTGCAGCTTATGTCATAAATGCAAGAAGGAAAGTGACCAGTTAGGGGCTGGGTGTGAATAAATAACACCTTTTATTAGAACACAACTGGGAGGAGGGCAAACTGAAGCAGGAAGGGGAATAGTTTGGGGGAGGGCATCAATAGATAAACACTTTTCGTCTGACCAACTGACTAGTTGTTGCCAAATAATAACGTTAAAGAAAAGGGATTAAATTGGCAAAATTTGTCAGAGGAAAGTAGTACGAGATTACCTTGATAAACAAGGATGGTGACATGGGGTTATGGATGGTTCCGGGGGGGGGGGGGGAGGGTAACTTCAATAGGCGGATGACGGGGGTGTGCCACTTTGAATTGTAAAATCATACCCTAAAATTTATGAATTTTTCAAAAACCATACCCCATAATTTATGGGCCATTCGAAATAGATACCCTAAAATTGTGACCAAAATTCGAAATTCTAACCAAGTATCTGAAATTAGATGAAATTCACTACCCTGAAGCGTTTTCCTTCCAAAATAACACCCCAAAATTTATGTTCATTTGTGATGTTACCAAAAATGATACCCTAAAATTTATTTTCAACCTGAAAAAGGTACCCCAAAAATGGCACCTCCCGCACTGGTACATATGGTAGTGACCCCCCGGGTGGATGGTACAGGACACTGATCCTTATAGTACCTGGTACGTACCTTAGGCACTGGGTGCTGGTAGAGATTACTTTGGTACATGGGGAATTTTTCGAGAACTGGTACAAAGAAATTATTAACTTTTTATTCCGACTTTTTCCCAACATCTTTCTGTAATTTTGTATTTCAAGTGGCACTTTTTTCTGGTCCAGTGGTCTCTGGTACTGACATTAAGGGTACTGGGTATCGGACATCTTGTACATGGGTACATTTTCCCTGTCACAATCCTCATGAACGAATGACGTGCGTTGCGTGTATGTATGACCAGGATTTGATGGTGCTGGGAAGGAAGATGACTGGCAACGCGTTAATAAACAAACGCCTTGTGGTTTAAAACAAGTGGAATAGATCGCACAATATAACGTTGAGTCATACGAACAGTATGGTTTTGAAGGACGATGGACTTGATGTCACGAAATGTGCCAACGTTATGAATTTTCCACAGGGATTTCGCAATGATACTTGGTGATTAGCATATGGAAGGATTCTCCGCTTTCTGAAACTACACGTTTTGTTAAGAAATTGGTTTATAAGAAACTAGTACTACGATGACAAAAAATTTAAGAAACCCTGGTACTACGTTCAAGAACAATTAAGAAACTCTACAGTTTTATTTCTAGAATAAGAATCGGAAGATTACGGCTCGAGTGGCATTTTTTTTAACTTTTTGACTGTAACAATTTTTAACTTTTTGCCTTACTGTGCATGGCTTATTCGTGATGAAAATATTAAGAAACTTTTACTACTAAAACACCGACATTTTCATGCGAAATTAAGAAACTTTTAGTACTAAGTGCTGATTCAAGATTCATATAAAAACATTTAGCACTTATTAAAATCAGCGAGTAAATTCTCATGGGCTGCAGTTTAGTTTCTGATTATTTATACACAGTACAGACGTTGGCCATTCGATTTCACATCGACACAACAAATTCAACAAATCATAGCATTTCAACTGAGAGTCCCACAGGCTTTTTAGTGATCCCGGGTGAACCAGAAAAAGGTTATCATTTTTCAAAATTCATGGCACAAAGAATAGACTCAATCCACTCGTTCCAATATTTTCACGCCTTTCTATTTTTACAGAGACTCATACTGATACAAAGTGATATGCAAGTATAGAACAATTGCAAGATTAGAAGATACTAAATTTCCTTCAGGCTTCTCAGAAATCATAATGGTTTGTTTTACAAGGTGCCCAGCTTTTTATCATTCCAAACTTCACAGTTTGTTTTCTTGAAGTTCTCTTGATGCCTGATGTGCATTTACATAAAACAAGTTACATATTATTGCATAGCTATCTCTAGATCCTGATAAGTTTATTTTGCAAGCTGGACACTATTGTCTGTTCCTGCAAGAAATGTGTGCAAGATTTTTTTCCGGTCGCAGGAAGAATTTTGTTATGCCCTGTGGGACACCAAACACTTCTTGTAGATATGCTTACCAAGATAAAATACCTTATGACGCTCCTCATACGATCCTTTCAATCTTTCCAATAGGACAGAGGCCGATAAAGTGTGGGAACAGGGGAACGCCGTTCCAAGGAAATTTATGCAAGATTTGTAAGCTGGAGGAAAATTTTGAAAGGAAGCTGACTTTTATACTGCGACCAAAAGATCGCAGAATCTGAATCGGTCATAATTGTTATCTTGAAAATTAAATTGCTGCAGTAACTTCAATTAAGAAGAATCATGACCAAGATGCTTGTATTTAGTAGATTTTATGTCAACACTATCATTGAGCTGTGTAGTTGCTTTTTGTGCCTATGTAGTGCTTTCTTTCAAGGAAGGAAGAAAGTGGCAACCAGATTTGTATGTGCTCATCTTCATGACGAAATTCATGTGCATTTTCGTTGCTCACCTGCAGATATCGTGCCTATTTTGAGCTACCTACATATAAGCGTTTGTTTCATGTTATCTCGAGTTTAAACCTTCAGCCGTTGGTTTATGAAAACGTGCTCAATCTCACCAAGTAGCTTTTTAACTACAGGGTGCCCCAAAAAAATTGTGCCCCGTTTGAAAACAATATAGACTTCGCAAAGGTGGAACATATTTCCCAATAAAATACAAACATATTGAAAAGGTAGGCTTCGGATTCACCATCAGGGAATGCTAATGAAAAGCTTCTCTGAAGTCCAAACTCTCTGTCTTTTGTGGCATCACGTTCAGGCCTTCCAAACCTGCCATTTTGAGAATTTTGGAGTCAATTAAAAACAATTTTCGAGTCTACCACGCCTACCGTTTTCAGAATTGATACCAACAAAACACACCCAAGTAAAAATTAGTCTATTCGCAAGATTTTGACTGTGAAAACCTCTCAATTACTGCCACCAAATTAATCAGAGTATTTTGGAACTTAAGTTGGAAGTGGTACATGGTTTGTCCCGCCCATCGTACAAGCCACATCCTACATAGGAACCATGTTCAAGGATTTCGGTTGCTAAAGCTATAGTAGAGTCTTATTGGACAGCGTGGTTCCAGGCACTCAGACAGAATGGTGGAAGGAGAGTCTTTGCCGTGTCTATGGTTTTCGTTGTTCTCTGAAAATTTCCTCTCAACCAAGACCCTGACCCACTGTGTACATTGTAACCCCGACCCCTTGTGTAAATTGTACCAGTTCATTTTTGATCCGTTACTTGTTATGGAGACGAGATAAGGTTTGTCCAAGGAAACGTTTGTGTCCCCCCGTGCAGTATGTTAAAGCTTATAACGCATCAGTAGCGTTTTGGGTTGTAACTCTGCCGGGCGCATGAGCATTAACCTACTGCACGTTTTGTTCAATTTTTCTCCAGTGTTATTTGTGTTACTTAAAGACTTTTAACAGCATCTTATTAAATTCGACACGGCAAAAAAAAACGATGTTTAAAGGGGCTGCACAAGATTTTTGTAAACAATCGGAAAGTACGGGACAACCCGCGCAAGTGACTAAAGCCTTTGGTTTTTAATGGCGGCCAGTTTCATCGCAGCTTCTATATAAGTTTCATTGCAGTGTTTTCTTGTCTATGCCTTTGAAATGTGATGGAACTTTTGATATCTATTAAAAACTTTCAAATATTTGGATTTGGAAAAAAATATATCCTCCACCAAAGCTTGTATCACCAAGACTGTCGCAGATACTTTGGATTACTATTCTCTGTGCAAAATCACCATTAGCTATGCTGTGCTTAGCCTAAACATATCCGATGATTTGACACGCAGAGCCACGTAGAGCCACGTAGAGCCACGCAGAGCCACGCAGAGCCACGCAGAGCCACGCAGAGCCACGCAGAGCCAAGCAGAGAGGAGGGGCTGTACGGCTCCTTTAACTGAGCCTTGGCGCAAGAGCATGATCAATAGAGACATACTGGCTCAAAACAAGAGACGGACTTATTTCAAAGCCTATATCTTCATAAACATATCAAGTCTTCATTTAAACATATCAAGTGCCGCATAAGTCAAAGAACGTTACGTGAAGGAGCTTTAAAACATAAACTAAAAATAACAGCAAAGCATGTGGCAACTTCTCCAAAAGGTGGCACAACATATTGATACTATTTTAGCCAAAACATCCGAGTAAAGATAACACTAGTGCAAGTCCTTTGTTGAAGAAGATGGGTTACAAAATGAACTCAACTTCACAAAGATTCAAACTTCTCCAAAAGGTGGCACAACATATTGATACTATTTTAGCCAAAACATCCGAGTAAAGATAACACTAGTGCAACTCCTTTGTTGAAGAAGATGGGTTACAAAATGAACTCAACTTCACAAGGATTCAAACCTCAACAAAAATACCGGAAAAGTTTATTCTGATGCAAGTTGAACACAGGTAAAAGTTTGGTTTGTAATCTTTCTTAAATGAAGCTTTTCCTGAACAATACTTTCAAGCTGTTTGTTGAGAAAGGCTTCTGTTACCAAACCGTATAACATAAACCAAACATTTTCTATCTGCGAAGAACTTGCAAGCAAGCAAAAACAGAGTAGGAGAGAAGTCGGGAAGAGAAAACAGGAAAAGCGGTTGGACAATAAATTTCTAAATTTACAATACAAGAAACGAGATTTGCAGTGTAGCAACAAAACAGAAGTTAGAACTGGGCTAAGAATTGCGCTACGTTAATCTTATTCTTCACGATTTTGGCTGGATTTCTAGCACATCTGCTCTTCGAAAAAATACTCGTAAGATACGAATGTTGAAAAACCAATTCATATAAGAACTACCTATTCGATAAGATTTTAGCTATCACTGAGTAGCTAGTTTGCCTTTAACTTGCAACCTAGCAAGGAACAATTTCGATTCACTGCCCGTTTCTCACAAGAAACTTGGATCAGGCCAAAGTACCAAAAGTTTCTTAATTCACTATGTAAATTTTCGCACCTAGAACAAAAAGTTTCTTAATTTGTTTCCACTTTTTCAAATGTATGATTTGTCAATGTGGTCTCTAACACTGCTGCAGATATGTTTCTTGACATTTAAAACATCATGTAGGAATGAACAGTGCTCTATTTTGTTCAAAAAATACAATGTTCGCCAATTTTACTTTAGAATAAAAGATCTAACAACATATTTGACATGATATCCGTGCATTTAACTTCTTAAAGTTCCTTAATACTTCTCAGACATAGAACCAGAGTATCTTAAAATGTTGGCTATCTTAGCACTAGTTACTTAGAAAGCAGTTTCTTATAAAGAGACGATGCAAGTGGCTCAAGCAAGCCACTTGTGGTCACATTCTAGCCAATCAGATATCATTATTTTCGGCTGACGCAGGTTAGTTACCCAAATATGGTGCGGCAGGTGTCGCTGCCTTTCATCGCTATTTGTATCAGAGCCTTACGTACGCCTCGATTTCCTTCACATTTTGCGAAAATTCTCCCCCCCTGTCCGTGCTTCAATACGAATACTATGATCTGCTTTGCAACACTCAAGAAGTGACGAAGGAACATCGCTTTTTGGTAGTTCTTATCTCAAATAAACATCAGATAAAGTTCTTAGTCTTATCATCAAGGTATTTTTGATAAATTGCAGATTTCTCTTGTGGATTGTGGAAATCGCTGGAGGCCTGAGTCATTCCCATGAAATGAAACAAAAGTAGCTCTTGGGATTTGGGGAGAAATTTTCAAGCAAAAACTATCCTGTCAGAGTTAAAGTCTGTCTTGAATTAGTTGTCACGTGAGATTTGCCAAAACACAAAGTTAATAATGGAAAAAAATTCAATTGTTTTCATTCGCAGACATTTTCATGTGTGGAAACTTGGCCTTCTTTTCGAACTAGACCTCAGTGAAAACAAAACAACTTGATGACTTGTATCGATTTTTCATTTTCACCCCTTCTCCCACCAGAGGACATTTGTTCTCATATCGGCTTTAGGCCTGCAATATCCTCCGTTAGGATTGCATGATTTTAGTATGATTTTATAATCTACTTGCGAAATCCTGATGTAACTTTAGTTGCCTTGCAGGAGTTCCTATTGTATGTCCGGTATCTTATTCTTATGATGGAGATCTAAAATACCTTTGACTGGAGTATATCTAACGATTGTTGGCCAAAACAAGTAGCCAGCAGTCTAAACACTAGCTAATATATCCACCATTTTTTACAAGCAATCAATAAAAGTTGTCTGCCAAAACAGAACATATCGTATCGTTGCTCAAACTTTTCAGGCCATATTTACTGAAATTGGCAAAATCGTATTAAAAATTGCGGAGAGAGAAGCTCAGAAGCTAAGAGTACACAGCTTCAAGTCTTTTAAAAGCAGTACCTCTCTTCGTGGTGTTACTTTGGGATTTTTAACTTCAAAAGAGGAACCTGCATTAGGTTATAAGATCCGAACAAAAGGCTCGTTCATGCAGGCTTTTACTATACTGTAAAGTTACAGATGTTTGCAGAGCACCTTGCCCTCACCTTGCCACGTATGAAGGTCTGAATGAAGGAGGCTGTGTTTGACTTTATTCCGTCCTTGCTTCTCCGTTGACTGGCCTATCCCCTACATTGCTTTATCTAAAACTACAAGTACAACTGTTTGCTCCTTCATTGTCCAGCATTTCGACTAAATGTAGCCTGATTCACGTTTGGTCTGTGAATCAGGTTAGACTAAATATAGCTAAATTCTGAATACCAGAGGATACCATAGGCCACTCAAAGGGGAAAATTTGCATAGATAGCGCTGTGTTAAAGTTCCTCCCCTTTTACTTGGTTTATGAGGCGATATATCAGCATCAAAACGATACATTTTGCATCAAATTAACTTTGTATATTTCCATTTTTTTACCAGCCAAAAACCTATCTAAACATCCATAGCTACGCGTTGAACTAAATTGGGCAAAGCACTTAGAAATATGACATACTAAATTGGAAATAGTGCAGCGTTGAAATTTCCTTTGTGTCTCCCGTTCACTCATTTCATCTTTCCTACCGATGCTTTAGCATGCTTTGTTGCTTTGTTGCCCAACAACTCAGATAAAAAACAAAGGTTTTTGCGTTGGGAAAAGCATTTAAACAAAGACAAACTATAAGCAGGACAAAAATCACTCTGCGTTCGAGTTGTCAGTTGTCCATTCCTTCTGCTTGCCTTTCAGAAAGGTAACATCAATAACATAGTGTGCTTTTTGGTTCCTCATTACCTAACAAGTCAGCAACATTATATGACTCTCGCATTGCACTAGTCTAGCACTTACAAATTGGACAACTTGAACTGAGCAAAGCGTTGCGTTCATCTCCCTATCTCTGCCACCTTTGCTTTCATAATGAAACTGTAACATCATATGGCTGCGTGATGATGTTATGCTTACGCAGCAAACACTCGAGTATTTAACAGGACAGGACATTAGGCAACTTGAGCTAGACAAAGCTCTGCATTCGTTCGGGTATTCTCCATTTCTATGTTACTTGCATTTCCTAAAAGAACAGCCTCAAAGGAAGCTGTTTGCATATATGGCATAGTGCTGTATTCGACCTCCTTCCTTATCTCTTCCTTCCATTCTGTCTTCCCAACCATATTTTGACATCAGTTCAGTTCTTCATTACTCCGCATCCCTCAACTGAATAAAGCTACAGGGGAAATAAAACCAGAAAGAGCGCAAGTGGAACTCGATAAAGATTTCTGTTGCGAAGTTTCTTCCTTCTTCATCGCTTACCTTCGTACCTTTTTGTATGAAAACAAGCAGCCAACAACTCATCTAACTACAGTCAAGTATTAAATAGGACCATGATTGGGCATAACACTTAAACGAGAATTAAAAACGTCACGCCAATACGCTGCGTTTTAAGTTGCAATGTAACAACTCAATTATTAGCGGCTTAATTTCAGCGCATCCTTCAAGCAACAAGATTGTTGAATGTTTAATACAAAAGTGCTAGTCTGTTATAGTTCATCGCAAACTCGCTAAACATATCACGCTTGTTGAGAAAAAGCGTGTGATATCAACAAGTTTGATGATTTGGTTTCTCGCCTTCGTTTTACAAGTTTAGTCATGAAATTCAAGTCCTCACCTCTCTTCCTTTTCAACGCAATTTCATCATCTTGTACCTTCGCGTCCATTTTTCCCGTTTACAAATTCACACGACCAACAAACAACTTCCCACAAGAGTCAGAACTTTGACTATGATAGATGCCACGATGTGTTTAGCCTTTCGTCTCTATCCTGGTCAAACCTTCAGCTTAGAATAGCCGTGTTAATGAGCGCCGCTACAAGTTCTGGACACAATCTCTCAGCCGTCACATGGCAACATTGCAATATCATTGCCCCAGCCGCTAGCCCACAACCGTTGAGCTGATCAAAGCTATTGAAAGACCCCCAACCGACATCCGCAAATACGAGTAAAAGAGGCGGGGCTATCGGGAGGGACAGATCATCGAACCACATTCACATTCACTGGCAGCGAATTCATCTTGGGGACTACCTTTGATTCCTAAAGCAAAAGCTACCTTATCAGCAGAAGTGCAACCCTCCTGACAGGGTGAACCGCTTGTAAAAAAGCATGAGAGAATTGCATTGTAGCAGGAAATCAACAAGCACCTCACAGGTCATTGTTAAATACCGGTTTCTCCTAATTTCAGGGCTCATCAGTGCAGCTAGCCAGCATAGGGATACGAGACAATAACCCTCCGAGATGAAGTTTTGTTAAAAAAGTCAAGTCATATGTTTCAGGGAATGCACGTTTTTTTACAAGAAACTTGGATCAGTAATTAGTACTAAAAGTTTCTTAATTTCGCATGAAATAGTCGGTGTTTTAGTAGTAAAAGTTTCTTAATTAGTTTCTCATTTTTGGGGCTTCGAAGTTGAACCTTCTTGTCGACAAAGGGCTTGCATTTTGCATTGATATTGTCATCACGAATAAGACATGCACATGAGGCAAAAAGTTACCAATTTTTGCAGTCAAAAGTTGAAAAATGCGGCTCGCACTGTAATCTACCGATTCTTATTCTAGAAATAAAACTTTAGAGTTTCTTAACTGTTCTTGAACGTAGTACTAGAGTTTCTTAAATTTTTGGTCATCGTAGTACTAGATTCTTATAAACCAGTTTCTTATAAGGAAAAACGCGTACTTCAAAAACGAAGCTCATAAGCGATTTCATCTCCATGAATTAGGCCTATCAGCAAAAATTGGTCTTCAGTGGGCCTTCAAACATTCAAAACAACAAAAAGGACGAACCTGTGCCTTACAGACAGCAATACCAAAAGTTGCTAGAAGGAAAAGGGGTGATTTGCAAATTTAATTCATTTTCTCAAGAAATACAAGCGATTCATTCAGTGCTTCTTCCTTCCTTGTACGTCGTAGTGGAAATTTGTTGGCTACACGTGACAAGAATTGGCCTGTCTTCAGCTGCCAATGTTCTTGTTCTGCTTAGCATAGCAACGACGACATGACAAATTAGCGCCATAAGAATATGAGACTTTTTTATCCCGAGTACGCCTTTCTAAAAATTGAATAGCAAACTCTGACAGCAGGAGAAACAGTTCTCTGATTGAGATTAGCCAATGAGAATGCAAAGTTCTCCCATAGTCAGTGAATAATGAATTAACTATATGAACAGTTTTCGTGAGATTTCGCTCAAGGCTTGTTAGCCCCACACCGTTTCTAGAATTAACAAAGTAGATTTGTATGTGATTGGACATGCTTTAGGGTACTGAAATTAACCAGAACACAATCTCAACTTTGGTAACAGTCACGTTATGAAAATCTATCACGTGATGTGATGTGATGAGCAATACTTCTAGCCCTGGGAAAGGGAGGGGAAGGTAGTTCGAACTATCATTTGATGGCGACGTGCAATTTTGCCCGAAAAATAGTAACCAGCAGTCTTCAAATACTTGAGAGCTTCAGGGTAATGATTCCGCAAATTTGAAAAAGATTGGGCCATTATTTTGCACAGGAATGAATTCATGTAATTCCAGTAATTTTTCCAGAACAGAATTTTTGAAAGCGTACTCTTAAATAATGGCACGCCTATGTACCACCAAGATATCCCCGAGTCGCAGGCTGTGCGAAGAATGCGGGGAAACGTTTGAACTTGCATCTGCGTACTTGCTTTTGATTGTCATGCCAGTAAAAAGCGAGTACATGTTTTTTTATGAGAAACTGGTTTATAAGAAACTAGTACTACGATGACTAAAAATTTAAGAAACTCTTGTACTATGCTCAAGAACGGTTAAGAAACTCTAAAATTATATTTCTGTACGTCTCTCTTATTTTAGGTCTCTCCAACAAAGGTACATTCATCTTTTTTTTACTTTTAACTGCAAAAATTGTAAATTTTTGCCTGAATCTGCATGGCTTACTCGAGGTGACAATGTCAATGCAAAATGGAAGCCCTTTGTCGATAAGAAGGCTCAACTTGGAACAATACCACAATTTAGGCCCAAAAAATAAGAAACTAATTAAGAAACTTTTGCTACCAAAATACTAAAACATCGAAATTTTCATGGGAAATTAAGAAACTTTTAGTACTAAGTGCTGATCCAAGTTTCTTAGAAAAAAACGTGTAGCTACTCAATCGAAGGAATTTCTGCGGGGTGATTTGCCAATCCACAAATGTAAAAATTTGTTTTCATTGTTTCATTTCATATTCCTTACACAGGGTAACCCCATCAGCTAACCCCATCAGCACCAGACTTTTCGGGGGGAGGGGGGCGTGACAAAAACTTAAAATTATTATTCAATAACTTAAAACAAGAAAACATTTAACCTAATTACAAAACTAATAGATATAGATACCAAGAGTGGCAAGACACAATCAGATCAAACCAGAGCAAATCAGACCCACGAAACGCCACAATTCCTCGCGACACCCCAGGGCTGGCACTAGCCTGAGATCAGGCAAAAAAGGCTGGCACAGAATTCGACCCATCCAAATCCAACTGCAACCAGCCATCCACGATCATATGCTTCTAAAGTCGACGTTTAAAGGCACATAAAGACTAAAGAGGGCGCTTGCTTAACCTCGGGTTCAAGGCTATTCAAAAGATGCACACCACGATATGAAGCCCTGTTCACACGGCACAAACTAACCCGGGGCGAACCTGGGTTAAACTAACCCTGGTTCAACCCGCGTCTGTTCACACGAAAAGATCTTCAAAATGTGTGTGAAGACAAAACTGGGGCGAACCTGGGTTAGTTTTAATCCCGCATGCGCAGTTGGTAAGATAACAAAGCAAGAATTTGAGAAAATGGCGGACAGAAACCAAGATGACAATGCTTTGGGCATGCTTATGTTTTGCCGGCAGATTTTTGTTTTAAAATGTATGGTTTTGGCATCGCATGTTTTTATGAAGAGGCGAGCACTAGCACGAAAAAGGCGGCTAGAAATGAATCGAGTTTCTGCTCGAAATCATATGGCTTCGTATCTCAAGCATATCATAAAAAACTTCTTCGTCCTCCCAGTTGATCCACGGTCTATTTTTCCTCAATTCATAGCATATGGAATGACAAAATGAATATGTATAACAGTTTAGAATGAATAAATATCTGTGAAGATAACACAATTTCAGTGCATGGGATCGAAACTAACCTAGGTTTGCCCCAGGTTTGCGTTCACACGACATTTTCCAAAACTAACCCAGGTTCGACCCAGGGCGAACCCACCTCCTGAGGTGGGTTAGTTTAACCCGGGGCGAACCCAGGTTAGTCGCGTTCACACTACAAAAATCTAACCTAGGTTAGTTTAAATAAGGTTCGCCCCGGGTTAGTTTGTGTCGTGTGAACAGGGCTTGAGAGTGATTTCTGAAGATACAAGATGCTCTGGCTAACTCACTCAATATGCATGTGATAGGGTCACGCAAGATGGACAGTCCCCTGAGAGCATCTGAAACAAGTATAGACAGTCAGAGAAGTGAAGTTTCACTGTACTGTACAAAAAAAGCAACTCAAATCGCTACATCCCAAAAGAGAGGTTTCCATCTTTCTGGGCTTAAAGAATGGAACAAAATACCGATTTAAATGAGGGCAATCCCTTATTTAAAAGAAAATGGAAAAGCCTTGTAAAGAGGTCAGTAAACCAAACTGAATGCAATTACGGAAGATCAGAATTCCTATCTTTGTTCATGCTTAAGTTTTTATGCCGGGTGAGTCAAAAAGGATCCCCGCTTGGAAGGCCACTGCTCCATGAATATCAAAGCAATGATATTGAAAACTGTTTTGTTTTATTGCCAATATATTCAATTAAGTTCAGTAATTTAACCGACTTTTATCGGCCATTCCTTCCCGTGGATATGGGTGATTTTCTGCAGAAAGCCCCTTCCAAAAACCTGCAAAAACGAATGAAAACAATGAGCAATTTTTCCTTCCTAAAATTCATGACACTCACATGTATTAATGTATTTTGTCCTCGTGGGAGAATGGAATCCCCTGGAATAGGTTATTTATACTAGGGGGGAAGACTTGTTCATGCTCCCAAAAGAATAGCACCTGCTAAAGCGTGCAGAAGTCATTGCTGTCAGGCCCGTGGTCGGCAGGGTGAGAGAATGACGTCCGCTTGAGGCAAAAATGCGTGATTTTGGGCACGTTCTGAAGGTTTCTTGAAGAGGCTTTCTCAAGAAAATCCCTCATAATTTCAGAACGGAGTGGCCGATTTCAGTCAGGTAAATGTTGTAATGGATTTGAACATGTCTACCATTAAACGATAAATTTGCCGATATCATCGTCTTGATATCCAGGCTGTAGTGACCTTTCAAAAGGGGATTCTTTTTGTTGATTCATCCGGTTACATGATTTATGCTTTTGTAACATAGACAAATAAAATAGTGTATTTTAGACTGGTGGGATATCATGTAGAAATTTAAAAGAAATAAATAAAAATTAAATAAAATTATTGGGAGAAGATGTGAGTACTTTCGCGGGAAGAAACTTTTGCGTTTTTCGCGTTTTTGGCCGAAATTCGCAAAATTTTATTCCGCGAAATTTCCTAAGATGTTGAATCAAATAATTATAGTATCAGATATTGATATTCCTCTTCTTTAATATCGACCTTTTCGAACTATGCTACTACAAGCTTATTTATGGACGATTCAGAAGAGTCATTGAAGAGTTGTGGAACATTTGAGACGGTATCAAAATGTGATAGAAACCTACTTCGCGAATGTTTTGTTTGTTGCGAAAGTTCCCATTTTGTCCATTCAATAAAAGTCAATTCCAAAATTTCGCGCTTTTTCCCTTAAAGTATGAGAGGAAACGGGATCCCTCCTCGTGACTTTGAAGATTGTGACAACAAAACATCTTAAGTCCTTATACCCAGGCGCGGATCCAGCGATTTCGGTGACCGGTTTGTTGCGCCGAAGGCGCAATGAAATTGGGGGTCCGGGGGCGAAGCCCCCGGAAAAATTTTTGAGCCACGCCCTTTTGCTTCTTGGGAAACGCCCTTTCTTCTTAGGCAACGCCCTTTTGAAAATGAAACGCCTACTTTCAATAAATCCTGTAGCAATGCAATTCTACGGCCATGCAACAACTTAGGTTTCTTATTTTTTATGCCTGAAACTACCCTCAATAAGTGCACTGTAATTTTGTATCCATGAATATATCATAGTAAATCTTTCTACAGCATTATCACGAAAAACAGCACGAATTTCTCGAGATTTCCAGATTTGCAGCCATCTGGAGATCGCAAATGACAAACTTCGAACGTCTATTGACTGACAATACTGAAGCATATTGTAAGGTGTTTGACTATAAGTACTGTAAAACCTATGGAGCTGCCTTGCGCAACTTTGAGCGGGTTTGACCGAGTTCTGACCGGGTCAGAAGCTCGAAATGAATGGGTGACCGGGTCAGAATTTCCTTCCCTTGCGCAACACTAAATTCCTTTATGAGTAAGACAATATTCGTATTGAATAACAAACGCCGGCTTGCTGACTGCTTTCCTCACTCAATTAGCGAGCATTACGTTGCATTGAAAAGATAACTTGCATTGATCATCGATAAGTGGGTACTACCATGGGTACTACTGACATTCAATATTGCGCCTTCGCATAATGCCCATTTCACGTAGCCTGACTCGGACCAAAGGAGGAACTTGTATTCTCGTTTCGTCTACTACTAGTCAGGCTAATTTCACGCAGATGATAAAAGTTTAGAGACAAAATGAAAATATTCATTACTCTGAAAATCTGACCGGTTTGTGCAAACCGTTCAACCCGGTCTAGATCCGCGCCTGCGCTCCACTGTAATAAGGCTAAATTTAAGTAGTAGCAGTAAGGTTGAACGATAAAGTTAGATCGATTGTAAAAAGTCCGGGATGAAATCAAACCAACACCAAAGTACTTAGCAACCATTATCAAAACTTTGAAACCATCGCCTCGAGGGTTAGAGAGCATTTATGTACAGTTGCAATATTTCACACAGTACGTAACGAGTGGTTTTGGAATTTGTCAGCGATATTGCAAATTGTTCATGGAACCAGTGTCAATTGGAAGGGGATTAAAATGTGCTCGAAACCCAAAAAAGCCACGAATCCGCTCAGCGATTCGATTGTGGATATTCAGTCTCCAGAATTACGACAACTTGTTGAAGTGTGAAAATACGAGGCTGTTTAAGGCGCATTGTCGCCTATTTATAAAATTACGTATAATCACTAAACTTTAGCAGAATCTCAGCCTGGAGACGACCACTCTGCATGATATCGAATCTTTTGGCAGACATTATTAATGTCCAGATCACTCTTTATGGATCATCCCTCATTGGCCTTTTGAGCCTGGCCTTTGGCCTCTGTGGCTACGCCCCCAACTCACGGCCACCAATACATATTTAGGGGCCAGATATTTACAATTCTGGGAACTGGAACGGGTTATAGATTTAGCAGGGTTTTGTATGGAAAAATCAACACCTGAAAGGGTCATGGGTATGCTGAGTGAAGAATTTCGGACACTTGATGGTAACTACCGGGTGTCCCAAAAAAAGTACTCCCGTTTGAAAAATCACCAAAATTTGATTACACGGCCGATCTTCAATTTTCTTTTTTTGTCAAGTAGATCAATCAAAGACCAGAGTATTTTCCAACACATAGCTGGCCTCATAAGTGGTTTAGAAATTAGCAAATTTAGCTCTTTTTAGGGCTACATGGTTTTGAATCATACTGTGAAAAAGCACTCATGATTGCCAAATTAACTTTTTGGTGCGTGTAAAACTTCTAGTATGGTCATAAATGACAGAAATAAATACTCGTTATCATTGGAGACTTCAATGATGATCAACAATCTGAAAATTTTGACTCTGAATCAAGATTGAGTATTTTGCTTGAAAACTATTGCTGAAAATAAGTTTTTTCAACGTGTAATGTTCCTACCTTGATGTATCAAAAGCAAACATTTTATATATCATCTATGAATATGTTTGGGTCTTTGACGAAACAACTCAAAAAGAAAACTTTATCAAAGGTTTGAAAATCAATTTTGGTGATTTTTTAAACAGGAGTACTTCTTTGGGACACTTGCCACTTGGTATTAATACAGCAAAAATAGGCGTATATTGTTAAAAACAAAACGAGACTCATAGTACCTTATAATCCAATGCAAGTTACAAAGATGGATGTACCATTGGATGTTGGAAGAGTTCTTTGCAGTAAACGAGTGCATCACCATGTACAGAACCTTGTATTCACAACAGGGTTCACAATATGCTGCAGCAAGGTATTTATCTTCAAGTGTGCTGTTTAAAATGAGAAAAAGAGGACAAAATTAGACAGTTTAATACAACGGCAGAGGCTCTAAGGGACAGTGCAAACTTTCTTACATGACATGGCCGATGGAGAAGAAAAATTCTTGAAAAGAAGCCTGCTTACCCCGCATAAAATTATTGCAAAACAACCAACTACCCCGTCACCCTTTCCTTGAAAAAATGTATCTACCCCGTATTCATGAACCATCGATGAATTGGCCAAAGACCATAACAAAATCAATTCTCTCCTTACCAGTCTTTGTCAACGTAAACATTGACTTCTAAGATGAAGAGTTCTTGCAATCAACTGACGAGAAAATTCCGTGTTATTTTATACACACCCTTCAAAGCATTTATCAGCATGCATGCTTTCAATTTTTTTCACAAAATAAAATATGTTTTAAATTTCAAACTTCATATCTTCGTAGAATTAGTTTTTGGTACAATATACCATGTATAACTTTATATCTATTGATGAATTATAAACAAAAATATTGAGCATATAAATGCTACTGCCCCGTACATATTTGCTTTATAAAAAAATGTCAACCCAGTTTTGCACAACGTCAAAAAAGTAGTTGCCCCGGTTCGTTTTGCACCGGCCATGTTATAAAATAAACTTTGCACTGTCCCTAAAGTCTCATTTTTTAACAAAGCTCTGATGGCACCCAGAGTATTGTAAGGGATACCGTATACTTTAATATCATCAAATGCAACAGAGCCTCTGTACTTGCCCAAGAAGATGACTTGGACGACAGAGGCTCTAGAACTAAGTGCACTCTTTATTGACACAACACAAATGAAATGCTTGCGCTATATCAACCATACGCCTCAGGCCCGATACCAGCCTTAATTCATAGATGGGGCAAAGAACCACAATTTTCCGACGCTATAAAATCAACAACAACAACAGCAACAACCCCAATTTTAGGAACATACGTTGAAACATGCACGAAAGGACTGATGTGCTCCTTTAATGACTAGATTTTTGAATTATTTGGTAGTTTCGACGTTGGAGCCTTCAAAATTGGTCAATATGAAGAAAAAAATGCTGTAGATTCAAAATTCATGTCAAAATTTATCCTCGAAAGTCGATAAATTTATGTTCTATGCATCATTTTCCCAGTAAAATCTTCTAAATGTGGGCCTGTAACAACAACAAAAATCCGACAAGTGGAGTAAAATTTCCGACAAATGGCCTCCTGGGGGCGCTCCGCCCCCCCCCAGCCCCCCAGTGGCTTCGGCCCTGATACGCCTACTTTCGTGGGAAGGGCTTCAAGGAGAGTTCACATTGAGAGTTTCGGAAGCTCCAAATTGCAACGTTCAATCTGTATAAGAAACTACTGGCCACTTCTAAAGGCAATGGATAATACTGACCATGTGCAATCGAGCAAGAATAGCTCAATGCTTTATGGGGTAGGGTAGCAAGGACAGATTTTGTAAGATAATAGCATGAGTTGTTTTTGTTGACACCTGAATTCAAAGCGATTAGCGATTGCAGACAAACGAAATTCTCTCAACCATGAATTCAAAACAAACAAAACTGCAAAAGTTTCTCTGAACCAAGGTATATCACCCTCGTTGAGCATTCCAGACATTGTTTTTCAGAGCAAATTTGAGCATATCTCGAATGAAGAAAGATATATCTACACATCTACCTTGAGCATTTTATTCTTTTGCTTCAGAAGCTGAGCAGCAAGTGTTTTAATTTACACCCAAAAAAATAGGAGAATTCAATCGCCCCCCAATCGGTTTTTGAACCAAACAAATTAAATGCCCGACGCAGATGTGTAGATATCCTTCTTCTTTCGATCTATGCTCATTTTTCCTCTCAAAAAGCATTTCTCGACTGCACAACGAGCGAGCTAGCTACCTGGGTTTCAGAGAAACTTTTGTGGCTTCTTTCGTTTTGAAATACTGGTTGAGAGAATTTTTTCGTCTGCGATCGCAAATCGCTTTGAATAGTGGTGTCAATAAAAAGCAACTCGTGCTATTGTCTTACAAAACCTGTCCTTGTTGGGTTGGGTGGGTAGGCAGCATTTGGAACAACGGTTTTGGGGTAGCTGCAAAGTTAAACGTTTTAACCTGGATAAAAACTGACTTGCGACTTCAAAAGATAAGGAACAATATAATCCATGCTATTAAGAAAGAACAGAGCAACATGTCTTATGAGTTATTAAGAGTTACTTATGAGTTATTACGCGTGCTATTGTCTTACAAAATCTGTCCTTGTTGGGTTGGGTGGGTAGGCAGCATTTGGAACAACGGTTTTGGGGTAGCTGCAAAGTTAAACGTTTTAACCTGGATAAAAACTGACTTGCGACTTCAAAAGATAAGGAACAATATAATCCATGCTATTAAGAAAGAACAGAGCAACATGTCTTATGAGTTATTAGGAAGGGTGGGGTTTGAGGGGGCATTCAGAACAAGGTTTAGGGTATATGCAAATTGTAACATTTTAACCTGGATAGAGAATGACTCGCCACTTCTAAAGGCTAGGAACAATATAATCCATGCTAATAGCAAGGACATATCAATGGTTTATGAGTAGTTAGGCAGGCTGGGGCTTAACCCTAATCCTTACAAGCTTCTTAGGCACTACCATTTACCAGGGAGGGGGTGTTTTCCACCCCCCCCCCTCTCTAGAATCAGTCTTACACTCATTAGAATGGACGGAAACTTAACACAGTTATACAGCTACTCTTTATTTGTAGCACAAATTGGGTGTGGCTGCTAGACTGATTACATGATACTCAATTTACCGCATTGAACTGGATGATGTTATGGCTTCAAACTGGGACTCGTGACCATACAGCTTCAAAATGGGGACTAGTTTAGGCCATCTCCGCCGCATTTACGGCGGGACCAATCAGATCGCTACTTTCTTAATAAGGTCACACCACGTGCCCATTCCTAGCGTTTGATTGATAGATAAGATCAAATTTCGACTTTTAGAAGTGACACGACGTTTGAAACGATGTTCGAAGCGACGTTCGACTTTTCTTTCCACGATCGAAGAAGGATGGAAGAAGTTTCTTCAGATCTCTCGCAGGATTTTAGTCTCTGCTTTGACTCTGTTTGGTCGTGAATCCCGCCCTGCCACGTCACATTGACGTCATAAAGATGAAAATTTGAAAACATTAGGCTCCAAGGTAAATTTGAGTTTTGAAAGACCATTCTCGTCAATTTGTGCTTGTTTAACATCCTTCTGGTGAAAAATTCACTCAGAATCCTAATTTCATTATGAAAAACGCATATCAACCATTATTTTCGAAGAAATGAAGCCAAAGATGTTGAAAATTTCTCAAAGGTAAAAAGAAGCAAAAAGAAAACTGGAAACAGAAAAACCAATTGCAATGATATGCCTCTTCCAAGGACAAGAAACAATATAGCTGATGCTATTAAAGTGCCTATCAGGTCGGATGAAAATTTTTCTACAAATCGTCTTGAATTGAAGCTAAGTACACATAAATTACGAACTTTCAACACTTTTGCAACTTTACAACCTTGAGATACCTATGAAAGGAAGGTTCAAAGATGCCCCACTCCCACTGTGCAGAAGATTACGCACCATGGAGACTGGGCCGAACGAAGTGTGTGACGTATACTCCAGTTCGGAAAGATGTTTTGCTTTCGTACACAAAAAGCGATATAATCTATCGAAGAGACCGACGCAAGTTGAAGGCAGTAGTGCATACTAACCTATATCAAAACGCTGTTAATTTCGTGAAAATGAGCTCAGAACCAAAGCAAAACAATTCTCGAAGCGAATTTGGCGGACTTTGAGGAAGAAATCGAAAGGGCTTGTAGGTGCAGCAGGTTACGACGCTGAGATCGATAGGCCGTACATGGGAGGGCCTCTCGCTGACGAGAATTTTTTTCAGATCAATTTTGTTCAGTTACCAAGCAGGGTGGGGTCCGATGTGGTTTATGGGGACAGTCAGAAGAATGGTTAGAGTAGCTCCAATCTGTGACATCTTAATCTGGATAAAGTATGACTAGCCACTTCTACAGGCAAAGGACAATATAATTCATGCTATTAGCAAGGACAGATCAATGTTTTCGTCAATTGCCGGGGAGAGAAATATTTTGTTGTTGCGGAAATTCAAACTGTGTTAGTTTATAGCTTGGCAGTTTCTGCAATATTCAAAGATATGGGATTTGCCGGTGTTGTGTGAATTTGTCTGAATCGTTTCCTTCCATGAATCCAAAATTTATCTTGCAATCACAAATTTGGCACAAAGTCAAGGAAGGTACTTGTTTAGAGATACACGTATTTTTTTATAAGAAACTGCTCATAAGAAACTCAACTCTCAGATCGCAAAAAAATTAAGGAACTCCAGTACTGGGAAAATATAAGCTAAGAAACTATTTATTTTGATAAAGGAAATCCTTGGCATATTTTTACTTTACTTTCACTTGTTTCCTGTATCATATTAGTCGTAAGGTACTTGAGTAATGTCTAAACATTGGAAAGGCTTAAAAAACCTTGTTATGAAATGTTTTTTTTTTTTTTTTTTTTTTTTTTTTATTCAATATAAAAATTTACAACAAAGTTACCTAAACACTACCTACAATCTACTATACCACACTACAAGGACGGGGACCAGGAGGAGCAAAATGTCATGTCTACCCCCTGGAATTAATATAAACTAAAATACAACTAATACTAACTACTATACATACGCTACAACTAATACAGATAGAAATTCTAATTATAAAAACATTTTACAAATAAATATTTGAGCCGGTTTCACATTAGATATCAGGCCAAAATATAATAGTGAACAATCGGAACGCCGGCCGAGGAAACAACAACGACAACAACTGTCCCCGTCACTGCTCCCCACCCAAGGTCCCCATCGCTCGAGACACCGCTATCGTGTCTGGATTTCTAATATAAGCCTAACATCCAATGTGAAACAGGCTTGCAAAGGAATATATGGACAGGACTCTACGACAAGAAAACTTTACGAAAATGGACTTAGTGGTTTGGTGACGTTTAACTAGATTTACGGTGATCTCAACTGAAGCGACCAGTTGCTTGGATGTAATGTAGAGTCAACTCGAGTATATTTCTGTTGAGGTCCTTTGGAAGGTTTTTATCGCCATATAATAACAGTTGCGTCAAAACTTCATTTGAAAGATCGATATGTTCAAATGGTCGCAGCAAATCAAACACTCTAGCGAGAAGATTTGGACGTTCAACCTCGAAGGAGGGGCAGAGCAATAAAAAGTGTTCCGTAGTCTCGATACCATCGTTTGTAGGACACATTGGATTTATGGAATCCCTAAAATTGTGCTTGAATTTGTGAAAGCATAACTTACTAAGACTATGAAATATTCACGAGGGCACAGGTAGTGAACATGAAGATTGTTATGGAACCTCTACGAAACTCGTAAACTCTGAGTACTCAAAATCT
Organism: Aurelia coerulea; assembly: GCA_039566865.1. Lineage (NCBI taxonomy): Eukaryota > Metazoa > Cnidaria > Scyphozoa > Semaeostomeae > Ulmaridae > Aurelia > Aurelia coerulea. Next base: position 47,493,608 of record CM076943.1, read on the forward strand.
GATAATTTTAAGTGCACTTTGTAGAATTTTCGAATATGCACAATATTGATAGAAGCTCTAACGCCACTCTATCGAACCTCGTGTATAAAAATAACGCTCGATCCAGGCTCTTTTGTAGAATAGCTAAAAGGTCTATTAATACATGACGACAACTTGATTTACGTAATGCTATTACTTAAAACATCGGATACTGATAACTCTAGCATAGATCCGCTAATGGAGGGGCCTGTAATAGAGTAATCTTTTAATGGTGCTCGCATTTTGGTCATTAATTGTGTACCACCCTGTTGATCTTTAATGACTAAAATGACCACTAATCGTGCGAGCGAAACAACACATAATATGATATTCAATAGCAGAGATAATTCCAGTGATTGACGATTGACGAAAATGTATTGATCGGATAACACTCAATGTACATTTTTGACAACAGTAGCATACTTTTTAGGAGGAGAAACCACAGGCTAAAGCTTGAATTTCTTTCATTATTCAACCTGGGCATTAGCAATTTCAGAAACCTATCAAAGTCGAGTATGGTTGATCATTTGTAACAAAATTGAAGTCTATAATGATGTCAGAAGTAGGGCAACCACCCTGCCGGGTGAGCCAGAAAAAAGTTCCCACTTTCGAAAAGTCGTTGCACCACAAGTACTTCATGGATTTGAATGATTCAAATTCTAGTTAAAAGCCAGAAGATCGAAGTATATTCTGAGCATGGAAATATAGGTAAATTCAACTTCACAAACATTTCATAAGTAATAGATTTTCAAACAGATACTAAAGATTTTCACTGTCATGGCAATAGATGTTTAGACAATATCTCTCACCCATGAGAAATTGCATTTTCTCTGTTGTTCTGAGCAAGTAGTCCTTTATGATCTGATCAAGCATTTTAGGACTTTTTCAGTCATTTTGCAACCATCAAGTTTTTGTAAACTTGAATTTACCAAATTTTCCAGTGCTTGTAAGAAGGTGAGAAAAATCAAAAAAATACTTCGATCTTTTGGCTGTCAAGAAAATATTGATTCATTCCAATCCATCCAGTACTGTTGATGCTATGAATTTTCAAAAATTAGAACTTCTTCGATACTTCGATGTTTTGCCTGTCAAGCAAGTATTGATTCATTCCAACCCATCCAGTACTCTTGATGCTATGAATTTCCAAAAATTAGAACTTCTTCGATACTTCGATGTTTTGCCTGTCAAGCAAGTATTGATTCATTCCAACCCATCCAGTACTCTTGATGCTATGAATTTCCAAAAATTAGAACTTCTTCGATACTTCGATGTTTTGCCTGTCAAGCAAGTATTGATTCATTCCAACCCATCCAGTACTCTTGATGCTATGAATTTCCAAAAATTAGAACTTCTTCGATACTTCGATGTTTTGCCTGTCAAGCAAGTATTGATTCATTCCAACCCATCCAGTACTCTTGATGCTATGAATTTTCAAAAATTAGAACTTCTTCGATACTTCGATGTTTTGCCTGTCAAGCAAGTATTGATTCATTCCAACCCATCCAGTACTCTTGATGCTATGAATTTTCAAAAATTAGAACTTCTTCGATACTTCGATGTTTTGCCTGTCAAGCAAGTATTGATTCATTCCAACCCATCCAGTACTCTTGATGCTATGAATTTCCAAAAATTAGAACTTCTTCGATACTTCGATCTTTTGGCTGTCAAGAAAATATTGATTCATTCCAATCCATCCAGTACTCTTGATGCTATGAATTTCCAAAAATTAGAACTTCTTCGATACTTCGATGTTTTGCCTGTCAAGCAAGTATTGATTCATTCCAATCCCTCCAGTACTCTTGATGCTATGAATTTTCAAAAGTGGAAACTTCTTCGATACTTCGATGTTTTGCCTGTCAAGCAAATATTGATTCATTCCAATCCCTCCAGTACGCTTGATGCTATGAATTTTCAAAAGTGGAAACTTCTTCGATACTTCGATGTTTTGCCTGTCAAGCAAATATTGATTCATTCCAATCCCTCCAGTACTCTTGATGCTATGAATTTTCAAAAGTGGAAACTTCTTCGATACTTCGATGTTTTGCCTGTCAAGCAAATATTGATTCATTCCAATCCCTCCAGTACTCTTGATGCTATGAATTTTCAAAAGTGGAAACTTCTTCGATACTTCGATCTTTTGGCTGTCAAGAAAATATTGATTCATTCCAATCCATCTATGCTATTAATTTTCAAAAGTGGGAACTTTTTTCTGGCTCACCCGGTAGTTTTCTCATATCAGTTTACACGTCTAATAATCATATACACGTTTACGTACTTCAATCTTCGATTGCACATTGATACACGCTTCATATTTGATTGCACAAACAACAAGAGAATATTCAAGAAGGCTATTCTGAAAACTGTGTATTCGTCTTCTCCTGGCGAAATTACGTATTCAAATAAGCAATTTGAGCGAAATGACGTCATATCGCTCAAACGAAAACGAGGCTGTGTGATTGTTTTCTTGCCTCTTTATCGTAGTAAGCCTCTTTATCGTGTTCTCATGCCATTTTCAATGCAAGAGTACACGATAAAGAGGCAAGCAGCGATTAAGAGGCAAAAAAACGATCACGCGGCCTCATTTTCGTTTGCGTGATATGACGTAACTTCGCTCAAATTGCTTATACGTAGTTTACGTAGTTTCACGTAGTTTATAAGTAGTTAATACGTAGTTTCACAAGGAGAAGGCGAAAAATAATGGAAAAAAAGTATCATACATCATTCATAGCAGTATTATCTTGTATTTTATCATCAACCATACCAACCCTGGACTTGTCTTAAGGATTTGAGGATTTGTTAAGGATATCTGAGGAAGGAAAAACAGCACATATGTTTACAAAATGTGTTGATCTGTCCGAATAAGAAGTAGAATAGAAGTAAGAATAGAACATTTTGCATCCAAAACCAACACCATAAATAAACATTCTTGTCAAATTTGTTATCATGATATAAAAATATGTTTTGCATGTTCTTATACCGTTATACGTTATTATAGTTATGTTAGTTTTACTTTTATTTCAAATTTCGCAGATTTTCGTATGTAAATTATAATCTACTAGTCCTGTAATAGGAGATGAAATATTGAACTTGAAAAATATATTGGATCTGCCCATAATAGCAGGTGAGTAAGGAAAATGTTTAGATGTTTGAAATTTTGTAGCCCTCAAGGTATTTACCAAAATCCTATAAGCTGATAATGCTTGTGTACCAAACACATCAACTTAGATAAGAGAACTTAGTTTGTCAAAATTGGTCGTATTAATTACTACCCTGGGTACCAGAGCCTCAAAAATTAAGGAAAGGAAAATTGGGAAAAGGACAAGCAAGAAAGAGGTAAGGAGCAATTGTCTCCCAGCTTTCTTTCTTTCTTTGCTTTTTAATATTTTTGTTGGCTCTACCTGTGCAAAAAATCAAGGCTGTACACGTCTTGTAGTTATGACCTTGCAACCTTGTTCTAGACTAGAGCAGCCTTGCTGTAACCTTGTAAAGGGCTCCAAAAATGCTAATTAGCCTTGTGGAAACCTTGTGGAAGCCTTGTGTTAGACTCGTTGCAACTTGGAATCTTACTGATAGCCTCGTAATTTTCTTTAAAGGCTAGTACAAGGTCATGACAAGGTCATAATCCCTGCTACAAGGCTAAAAGTTGGTATGTAGAAGGGCAAGTTTAGCCTTGCGTTTGTGTACAGGAGGCTACATTTCTGGTAGCTGTATACAGCTGATGTGGGTGTACAACACTATAGCTTGACTGGGTAGAAAGTGGCTGGAGGAGCTATTCTCTGGCTGCCTGCAATAACAGTGACGCAGCTGCAGTGTCTTCCTTGATTGTTTTCTTCTCAAGTAGTGCATCCTTTCCATCAACAAAATATCATGCAAGTTTGCAGCATGCTTGAAGCTTGACACCAACTTGCTTGGAGTATGATTTGAGCCCACCCATATGGGTGGGTTTTTGGGCCCAAAATTCTCTTAACAAGGGTCCTTTTTGGCAGATTTTCCATAAACATGGATGGGGTTTCACTGAAATTCGCAAAAATAGTTTAAAATAGGCAGTTTTGCGCAAAATTTATCATAGAAGTGGGTATCAAGGCAAGTTTTGGTAATTAGAAGAGGGTAGCTTTCTGAAAACCGGGCGGCAGACCCCTGTCCATCCACAAGCCATGTACCCCACCCGCCCCCCCCCCCCCGGGGATTTGAGTATGTTTCAGAGCTTGATTCAAGTAAAAATCTTGCACATCTTGAGAGCCAGCTTTTGCAGAAATCATTCCCATTAAGCACAGGTCACAGTAAATCATTCAGGAAACATGCCCTGCAAATGGCTGTTAGCCCTTTTGAGACGTCAGATTTTTCTGATGTGGTGGCAATTTAAACTGAACTGTAATTAGCCTAACTAAAATAAAGGGTTGGTTTATTTGAATATGAAGATATAAGATAAATCTCAAGTTCTTAAACCAATATTTACCCCCATTCTGTATTTTCCGCAGCCATGCTGCTCGCTGCTGTTGACTTCATTTCCCGTGTCTTGAGACTTTTAATTATAGTTCAATGGTCAGCTCTTGTTGTGGGCCGGCTTGTGGGCCTACCATTTGCACAAAAGCGCGCCAAAATAACAAACATTGGTACCCAGTCCCATTTTCCTCCGCAGAGGCTCTTTTTGGGGTGCGGGAGGCAAGGGAAGAGCATCTCCCTTCCACTTCTAGTACCTTATTCTAATACCTCGATCTTGCACCACCAGCATTGAGATTTAAAGCTTCTTCAGAACAATTCTTCAGTGCACAATATTTAGAAAAGAAATTTACAAACAATTTATCTATGAACTTAAATTCTATTTTTGATATATGACGTCATGGTAGTGCCCTATAACCTCTCATTCAGGACACCGCATTTACACATTTGAAATGGTGGCAGCCTTGGCTGTTCAGTTTGATGAAGCGAGTTGCAGGACAGAAGAAAACAGTGCGTGTTGCTCATTTTCCAGGGATTGCGCTGTCAAATGAAGACGGAAAGAACGAAGCATGCTGAGGAAATTCATAACGTTAGGTCCTAGAGGTAAATATTCTCCCAAATTTGCACTGAATTCATTCAAACGAGCAACATTTTCAACCAAACCAACCATTTCTCTAGTCTAGGCCTATTTTTATGGACATCATATAGAGGGGTGTCGCCCTGATTGAGGGTATTTCACATTTGGCCATATATTCCTGCTGAGCGAAAGAATTTTCAGACAGGAACTTACCATGAATACCTTCCTAAATTCTTCTCCGTTGTTGGCATAAAATATATTTGTCATCGGCGACATCGTCTTTTGGAGCGAGCTGCTCAAGCACACTGCGGTCCAGAGGGCCTAAATTTCCGACGTCGCCCTGATTGAGGGTATCCAAGCCTTCACCTCGTTTCATGTAAATTTAAGACAATTTGATGTGAAAATCATCAGCATATCAACGATTAAAGAGTTTTGGTTGCTCTTAAATGTTTTCTGATTGCGTTTGCTGCGTTTTGTTACTGTAACCATTGATCTTTGTTACCGCATATACGTTCGAAGATTTTTCAGCAAGCTGACATCAATTCTTCCTCCTTCTGTCACCTGAACAATATTTAAATGAATTTCTAATATTGAAAAATATTTTTCCGGTCTTTCAATAGAATAAACCTATTTTAGTACCGTAAATTGTCCTTTTACCACAAATATAGGTCGCCTGTGGTGCTTTGGTAGCGCAGATTTTGTTCGAAAACTAGAAGATACCACAATGCCCTCAATCAGGGCGACTTTAGGCCAATCAAACGGCTTGCAAAGAGAAACCCATCGTGGCAGAAACGGATTTTATATTTCATATGTCACGTGAAGTACTTCTTCTAGACACGCTTGGCTTGCTGTACGGCCATGTTTTTGTTGGGAAAGTTCAAATAACGTCAAGGAAACAAGCAAAACCCAAACACTGCAATAAAATTTGAAATGAAAAATGGCGGATACTTACAGCTCAGTTCTCAGGTGAGATTCTTTAAACACTTTCTCTCTGTTTGTGGATGGAATTTTATTCAACAAAAACAAGCAAAGGTTTAGCAAATGCTGTCAATGAGATATTTTCACAAGTATTTTGATTCTAGCTCGGCACAACTCGAGTTATTCTGCAACAAGCGGACAACATAGTGAAAACCGGTCAAAATGCGTTTACCCTCAATCAGGGCGACACCCCTCTACTTGTCTCGCGTGATCTTTGTGTCTAGATACATTGTGTTGAAACAAGAAAATGTCCATGTCAAAGGGCTTTTTGAAACAATTAATGAAAATTATTGTTTTGACATGTCATGTGACATGTTTGTTATTTTTGGTTATAATAGTTAGCCAGGTAAGGCCAAAAGCCGATGAGAACCTGAATGGAAAGTGTGGCACTTGCACACCCAAGGAAAGCGATAGGGCATTCAAAACAGACAATAGACAAAATTACGGCTAGGTCTATAACAAGGACCACTCAAACTCTCAAACTTTGTGGACCTCCAAAGCAATGGTCCACGGTCCGCGTTTTATGTTTTCAAATAGACCAAAACCTAAACAGCGGACCTCACATCCGCGGATTTGAAAGTGTATGTTTTTTAGTTTTGTAAAGGACAAACCAAAAGCACGGACTTTAAGTAACAGTAACAGTCCGCGAATATAAAATGTCTGCGATTTTGGTTTTCCACAAGGGCAAAACCTATTCGGAGGATTTCACATGCATTGATTTGAAAGTCCATGTTTTAGGTTTATAACATAGCAAAGAAAAATAAAATGATTGCGCTCTTGGCTTTAAACCTATTCTGCAGAACTCCAAGTTTAAAACACGTTGATTTTTACTTTTTCAACTTTTTTATCTTAAAACAGTCCTTGATTAAAGATTAAACATATCAAACGAAATGGCCTGTCGTTGATGCTTGGTTAGTTTGGTATATATCTATTTTCATTTGGTCTATACAATTTACTGTAATTAGATGAAAGGAAGCCACTATTTAGATAGCCTGTGTGCAGCTTTTGTACAAAATTGTGAAAGGAAGAAAAAATAGAAATTGTACTTTCCGGTTCTTTCAATTTTACAAAAAAGACTCAATGCAGGCTACTACTTAGATTAAAGCATGTTAGATCGGTGATATTAACGCTAAAAACTCAGCCGACTTTAAGTCTGCCGTTTAGGCTTTGCTTTTTTATAAACCCAGGGCACGGACTTTCAAATCCATGTATGTGAATTCCTTGGAGTAAGTTTTGCCCTGTTGGAAAACCAAAAACGCAGGCATTTTATGTTCACGGACTGTAATTCCCCGGTTTAGGCTTTGCTCTATTACGAAGCCAAAAACATGGACTTTCAAATCCACGGTTTAGACCTATTTGAGAACATAAGATGCAGCCCAGGGACCATTGCCTTGGATTATCTTTGGGGTCTGTATTATAGACCTGGCCACAAAATTACCCTACTCCCCATGCTGGGCTGTAAAATACTTGCCCCCTGCTGACTTGCCAGGAAACACAAAGCTTCACACATTAGGAGTTGTAAGTTTTTGGACAACACATTTCACAAAGTGGCTGTCCAAAATCCATTGCATCAATCATCAATAGTAGAATTTGGATATTTAATGGACCTTTTTACCAAATAGAAAATGATATCAAAATGATCATGATTCTTTCTTACAAATGGTAGGAAATTGAATTTGATCACTTTAATTTAGACTTTGAATGATAAAGATTTACCCTCTAGAAACGCTTGTTCCAAACAATGAATCTGGTTAAGTAAAACTTCTACAGGGTGTCCCAGAAAAGTTGTTTGATGTTTGATTAAATGCTAAAAATTAACGATAAAATGTACAGGCTCCTGGTTGGATAACCCTGTTCCTTAGGTTTTGAAATAATTTTTGACACAAGAATCTTGCGAATCCGCTAAGAGTTCAAAGAGTTACAAGCTTTTGCAATTCAAGTTTATGCAAAAGCTAAAACCAGACGCCCCTAACTGACTAGTTTTTCAAGAAAACATTCCAAACTCTCGAGGTAAAAGAAGACTATCATAAATGTTTACCTCTCGTTGATATCAGAGCAAACCAAATAGGACTTCAAAATGTTTTGATTCTTGTAACAATTGCCAAAATTTACTGAAGGATTCAAGCATCCAAAAAAATGGAATGAAAACTTAATCTATGAGAGACAGGGCAATTTCAAATTTTGCTGAACAGGATTCCTCCAAGCATCCATAACCTTGATTCAATGTTAGAGAATGCTAGTTTGTCGAAAGTTCTTTTAAATTCCATTTGATTTGCTTTGAATAAATGAGATTCTACTGTCACAAAATATGCAATTTAGGGGTGTCTGGTTTCAGCTTTCGCACAACTTGAACTTCAAAAGGTCATAATGTAAATCCGTGAATATTTAGCCGATTTGCTAGTTTCTGGTGTCTAAAAGTAATTTGAAATCTCAGCAGTATGCTTATTTTACCATGCCAGTTCATTATTTCGTTCTTTTTTAATAATTGATCAAACATTGAACAATTTATCTGGGACACCCTGTATTAATCAATTTTGTTTGTATATTATTTTAAGGTTGCCAAGTACTCGGAACAAACCTCAGGTCATGCCAAGCAGTCACACAAACTTCTCCGTATAATGACAGCCCTTCGAGAAAAGGATCAAGAAAAGCAAATGAATTTTTAGTGGGGTTGTTTTCTGATGCAGCTGCCAGAGCTGATGGAACTAACAAGGAGTTGCAACATGCCGAACACCTCATTTTCACTTTGATGAATAATGTCAAACTCTCGCCAGAGAATCGTATCAGCAAGATTTTGGAATTCTGCAACACTAATGGTGATGAGGCATTTAGAAGCAATTTGAAGGAGAAAGTTTATTTGGTAACATGCTTTTCATAACGAGTGTCACAGTGTCCCAAAAACGTACTCCCGTTTGGAAAATCACCCAAACTTGATTATATGCATGGCCTATCTTCAATTCCTTTTTTGCAAGATAATCAAAGACCATATTATTTCTTGTGATTGGTTTTGAAATTAGCAAATTTAGCTCTTTAGGGTGGCCTGATTTTGAAGCACACTGCAAAAAAGAAGCACTGGTGATAACCAGATTAATTTTTCTTTGTGTATTATGCTTCTAGTTTGATCACAACTGTCAAAAAGAAACGCAAACTATGAAGTCATTGTAGACAAGGAGATTAGAAAATCACAATAACATGGCTCTTAGGCTATATATTTATGATATTTCTTAAAAAGAGTATAGCTCAGAATAAGGTTTCACAATTTGTCATTTTATACCCTAACGAAAACAAACATTTTGTCATCTTGAAGTACATTCAGGTCATTGATAACAGTGATCAAAAAGAGAGTTTTTGATAGGTTTCGTAATGGAATTTTGGTGATTTTAAAAACGGGAGACCTTTTTAGGGACATTCACAGTTGTAGTTTCTCTTTATATATACAGTATGTTAGAACAATTCTAGCTGAATATGGAACTTAAAGGAAGTCTGTCACACATCTGATTGGCTCCAATAAAGTCAGAGAGCTCAACACAACAGATGCCTCTGTGGATCTGCGCATTCGGAAGAACGAACGTCTGAACATTGTCATTTTTTAAGGCCATGAAAGTGATTAAGATAAGCAGCAATTCAGTTCTCCTATTCTTTGTATTGTCTTTCTCACCCAGTCAGATATTTGTGATGGACTGCCTTTAAGATGGGGCATTCCGTTTCAATTGTTTCTTTTGATAAATCCACAAGTTGCAAGTGTTCAGAAGCTTGAGATTATGGAATATTTTTCAAACCTGTCAGAATGAAGCTCTTATTGGCGGGGGGGGTGAAACTAGGTGCGATCGTTGCAAGCAAAGATGGGGCTCCAGTTGCTCGCCCCCGGGAAATTGTTCAGGACCATGCCCGTTAAACCGTTGGAGAATATCCCATTTTTGAAGAATTTGCCATTTAAAGAAGCAAAAGATCACAACTGATGGGATCCTTTCCTGGAAGATTTTCAAAAAAGACTTCCATTTCACGAGGGGTATAGACTATTTTTGAATTGCATAATAGCAAGAGGGGTAGCTTCCTCAAGTTTGAATCTTCATTTCCATGAGCTTGGCTTTCGCACCCTTTTGATTTTCAAAAATGAACAAACATCAGCAAGTAATTGGGGGGGGGGCTTAGTATTGAAAGTACAGGTATGCTGTCAGATGTGAATTTAATTTTGGCAGTGGCGGACACTGGGGGTGAGGGAAAATGGGATCATCCTCCAATGGTGGTTAGAACAAAGATATTTTGTTGGAGAACAATAGCAATAACAATGCCTTTCAACGGAAGCAATAGCTTCACCCCACAATATTTGGCAAAGTGTCCACCACAGCATAGGTTTCAAATCTTTAACTCAGCGTAAAAAGGTGGGTGTAAAATTCAATGACCTATTCCTTCTGATTGAATGGCTTGAAAGAAACTTTAGATACTTATCTATAATTCTACCATTGGACTTTTCAGAAATTTTGAATATTTTTGGAAATTACAGCGTATCTTACATTTCTACTCATTCAAGGATGTGATGTCATCAAATTTCTAAATCATAAACCAGATGAGTGACAGACTGTTGCTTGATACCATATTGTAGGCATTCATAAACTATGATTTTCTTCGAAATTATTTCATGTTACATCAAACAATTTAGAAATTATGATGGTTTTAAGTTTTTTTGAAAATTTTTCTTGAATTCTTGAAAAAGAAGAAAAACACTCTACTTCTGAAAAATTGAAGATTTCAGAAAATTCCAACGGTAGAATTATAGAGAATTAGCTAAAGTTTCTTTGAAGTCATTCAGTTCAAAGAAATCGGTCACTCAATTTTACACCAGCCTTTTTAAAGATTTGGAGCCTATGCTGTCCACCACTGCATTTGGTGCATCATTTGCATCATTCCAACACCTTTCCTTTTTTCCTAGTGGTGCTCTGGTGTCCTTGCAATCTCAAGTGTTTTGATTGGTCAAAAATGGTTCCTCAAGGAGCAAGACATCACAAGAAGTCCCCAATGGCTAGATCCTCATTCTATCCAACATACTTTAAAGGAATATTTCTGGGGGATACCAAGAGACAGACTTCTGTTGTCTGTCAAGGCTACAGATACACAAGTTCAAGAAGAAAAACCAAAGGTATGTGAATTCATTTTACTTTTTATATATAAAATCTCCAACCTCGTTTACACAAGCAAAATGGGATCGATCCCAGTCTGGGATTGATTGCCAAATTTTGCAGGTTTTGACAGGCGCAAGAATGATGTTTTGTGTTTACAGAGGATTGGAACCAAATGGATCCACTTTGATTTCCATCTACCGGGTGTCCCAAAAAACTGTATACAACTTTGAACAATTCTAATGCCAAGAGTTTCTGTTGAATCACCCAGAAACTATTTTTATGTTGACCCTCAATGGCTGAATTATATTTTGATATTTTTATCATAATTTTCGGTAACTTGGTTGCAGAATAATAAATCAGCAAGTGTAAAATTTCCTCTTAGGCCCAAACCAGAGGTCCCAATAGAGAAATGCTAACGATTCCAGGGATGACAGAAGCATGTTGGCCCTGGAAATCCAATGCTGATATGTTTCACGATTCTTATTGTTAGAAACCGATAACAAAGCGTTCTCAAAGGACAATCATATGGGGTTATCATTAATCAAGGAATTCTTTCTTACTTTACTTTACATCAAAATTGTAATCTTAAGAATAACCGGTTCATTTTACTAAGGTCCCTTGACCAACAAAATACAGTGATAAAATTTCTCCAGGAAAGTCTTTGATTTAGTTTTGTTAATTAGCTCAATTCCAATTAGCAGGAAATTGTTTCCTGAGAATGTCACGGGTTGCTATGGGTTGCTCTTGTTTGGGCCTTAGAGTAAAATTTCCTTTGCTGATTTATAGCTCTACAACCAAGTTACCCACAGTGGCCAGAAAAATGATCCACTCTTCAATGTTTTCATGCAAACACAACGCATTTTTGTAGCATCATACCTCAACATATGTCTCTCTAATTATGCAAGTCTCTCCTTATTCAGAAAAAAGTGACAATTGAGGATGCAGCACAAGAATTTAAGAACAAAACTGATGAGTGCACAGCAAGTATCTTGAACAAATTGGGTCTTCAGTTGATGGCTACTGATCAGAAATCTCAGGTATATCAATAGACCATTTCGCAATTTGGAGAAAGAGACTGAGGAGAGCGCGGCCCATTCTGACAGCCTTGGCAACAGGGAAATCTAGGGAATCCCCTCTTCTGCAGTGCAAAGTGTACGGTTGGCGGCTCGCTCGCATCTCTCTCCAAACTCGAGCTATTTTCGATTTATTTGCAACTTCCAAGAGTTATGTGATGCTTGTTTAGTATGGTAAGTGTTGTCTTTGGATTATTTAGCCGTTTTGCAATCTTTTCGCTCATTTGTGAATGTGTTTTGAGCCATTTTATTTCAGTTGTTTCCCTCGCTTTGAAACGGCTCAGTTTAGGCCCAGCTGCAGAAGAGGGGATTTCCTAGATTTCCTACTTGTTGCCAAGGCTGTCAGAATCGGCCGCGCTATCCTCAGTCCCTTTTCCAAATTGTGAAATGGTCTATTTAGAAGCTTTTATTTAGAATATTTGTGGTCGATCATGCTCTTTAAAAATTCATCCAAGCTCCTTAGTTGCATCTTACCTCCTTCGACAATCAGGAAAACCATACTTTTTCAACAAAAATTGATTCCTAAGAACTTCTGTCTACATCAAGCACAACAAATTTCAAACACTGATATTTTTGGAAATTTCAAACATCCTAAAATTTTAACGTCTGAAATTTGTTGCAATCTGAAATACTTAGTTTCTGAAATTTTGCAATCTAGAAAATCATAGTACAACATTGTCACTGTTTGAAAACGTAATGTCTTGATCAAATATACATTTTTCCTTGAGAAGGATTGTGCTGAGATTTGTGAAAAAATACTGATTTTTCTTGAACCAAATCCATTGTAGCAATCATTCTCATCCTCAACAATAAATATTTGTGGAAATTTCTTACCAGGAACCCTTTAAGAACTTAAAATAAAGCACCATATATTAATTATAACGTTTTTAGTATGAAAAATCAAATAAACTGTAGCTATATCATTTCTCAGTCGTCCAAAATTTCTGTATCATAAAGAGCGTCCGAAATTCCGTGAAAAACCAAAATCCCGAATAGTCCAGAAATTTATGTGTCCAAAATGTTTTGCGTTTAATTTAGAAGATGAAAGATGTTTTCCAGACATGTTTTTGCAGATAACAAACTACTTCAAGTGTAACATGCAGATCAGGCTCCTGATATACAAAAATTGTTTTAACCCACCTCCTTTACAAAAGAATTGAGCGCTATACAGATTCCCATTCATTCATTTCCTAGCTGTTTCTACTTAAGTCAGTAAGCTTTAGTTTTGAATGTGCCCCCAGTAAATTTGCAGTGTATCAAATGTTTATCTGCCAGGCTATTCTAGCAAGAAGGTATTCATCGAGAAGATGCCAACACCATTCTTTAATTCGAGGAAATAAGTCGCCAAGCGAAATTCAGCTTCAAAACTTGTGAGTCTTCAGAGACTTTGCAACTTCATTTTGAAACTGGCAAACTAAAAAGTGTTCCTTCTTCCTTTGAAGGTAGCCTGCAAAAATTGATTAGAACGTCAAGGTCGGGGACGAGATGGGAAGCAAAAATGTGTTCCTAGTAGTAGTTAGCAAAAAGAGTGTTTCTAGTAGTGGTTAGCAGCTTTCTGAGAGGAAATTAGGTTTCTCCAAAAACATACCAAGTATCCGTGTTCTCAAGGGTGTCCACGCCTTGTTGCTAAAACAGCCTATTGTCATGCCGCGCCGAAGGCGCAACGATCGTGCAACGCGCTCGTTGCGCCTTCGGCGCGGCATTTCCTCCTCCCCTCCCAAAAGGCCCCCCTTCAAGCCTCTGCGGAGGAGAGTGATATTGTCATGTAGTATACGCAGGTGCAAGATTATTCATTGCACCCTACATTCTAATGCTTGCAGGCAGCAGAGCTGTTTGACAGAGCAGCGCAAGGAGGACATATATCAGCAATATACAATATGGGATTATGTTATGAGCATGGAAGAGGAGTCTCACAAGATCACAGTAAGGTATCAGTTCAATTCAGTTTTCATTTTTAAATTCTACCGGGTGACCCAGAAAAAGTGACCCAACGCAATCTGTTACAGAAAATTGAGTAAGTGACCGATTTCAATGCTTCAAACGTCGTTCTGTCGCTAAAAGACTAGCCTATGTTATGAGCATTTCTCGCAATTTTTTTCGGCACGGTAAATTTCCAAGATTAGGGATTTCGAGGAAAAGGGCATCCCTGATATCCTCAAAAAAGTCGTCAAAAACAGGGGATCGATTTACAGCCATTTGAAATCTTCAAAGCAACGAGGAGCGTGTTTCATTTCAACCTGGGAATAGGCAACCCAGTCGGAAGTCATCAGAGCACGTTTATAGTCCCTAGGTACTTAACTATATTACAGGCAAAATGAAACACGCTCCTCGTTGTTTTGAAGATCTTAAATGTCTTTAAATCGATCCCTTGTTTTTGACGACTTTTCAAGGATTTTAAGCCTGCCCTTTTCCTCAAAATTCTTCCTTCGGGAAATTTACCGTGCCCAAAAAAATTGCAAAAAATACTCATAATGTAGGCTGGTCTTTTAGCAACAGAATAAAATTTGAAATATTTCAATCGGCCACTTACTTTTTTTTCTATAACAGATTGCGTTGGGTCACTTTTTTCTGGGTCACCCGGTACAACACACGTAATTCTATTAAACAAACAACATTTAAAGGACAAGTCCGGGGTTGGTATTATTGATGATAAAATACAAGATAATACTGTTATGAATGATATATGATACTTTTTTCCACTGTTGTTCGCCTTCTCCTTGTGAAATTACGTATTCAAATAAACAATTTCAGTGAAGTGACGTCATATCGCGCAAACGAAAACGAGGCTGTGCGATTATTTTTTCGCCTCTTAATCGCTGCTAGCCTCTTTCTCATGCACTCATGCATAGAAAATGGCACAAGAACACTATAAAGAGACTTGCAACGATAAAGAGGCGAAAAACAATCACACAGCCTCGTTTTCATTTGCGCGATATGATGTCACTTCGCTCAAATTGCTTAAGTGAATACGTAATTTCACAAGGAGAAGGCGAAAAATAGTGGAAAAAAGTATCATACATCATTCATAGCAATATTATCTTGCATTTTATCATCAATCATTCCAACCCCGGACTTGTCCTTTAAGCAAAATTATAACAAGTTACAAAGACAACAAAATATTTAACATTCAATGTAACTAGTTACAGTAATACTATAAATTTGCATGGAGAGGAGTTTCTTAAGGAGGATCTCTCTCAGTTGGTACACTAATCGAGGAGCGAACAATTAATGTTTGGAAGCTGATATATCCAAAAAGGACATTTTGGAAATTGCTGTAAATGGTGAGACCAGCCCCAAGGCTAACCAAAGGCCCTCACCCAACACACGTCAGAGCACGAGACGCCCAAGAGTACCCGGAAGATGATGCGAGAGTCCCGCACACCCAGCCCCGACCCAAGACAAGACAAATCAGAAAGACCAAAGGCCAGATTTGTACTCTAATACAACCTCAGATGCCCCCAACTGGCACATCCGAAAACACAGAAAAGCACAAAACCCTCACAGAACAGGAGACTTGAAGCAACTTCTTTCTTTTATACATTCCGTTAAACATTTACAATACATATTTACTTAATTACTTTACTTACAAGCTACTCTACTCTACTACAAGGACAAGACCACAGGGAGCAATAACTATGTCTGCCCACGTGGCCATTTAGATAAAGAAACAATCGAAAAAAGACACAAAACTACACGTAACTACACGTAACTACAACAAAAAATAGAGAACATGTACGCAAATGGGACGAGGGAAACTTCTTTCATCAGCAGAACTGTAATCCTCTCGCTCTGTTTGATAGACTGATTACCTCAGTCCCTTCTTGCTCAACAGGGACTAATCATGAGACGGTGAGGCGTATGATCCTGCTTGAGCCCGTTCTGCAACAAAAACCATTATACATTAGAGCACGTCTTCTGTTGCAGTGATCTAATTACTGCTACTTCTTCAGCAAATCAAGCAGTGTAAAAATGGAAGGAAGGTCTGCTCAGATAAGATTTCACGTGAGATTTGTGATAACGCAGAATTGAGCATGCCAAACACTTCAATTATCTTTATTCGTGGACATTTTCACGTCTCATCTAATTTGATATGGACTTTAGTTTCTAAGAACCTGAAGAATTTAGATACGTTGCTTGCAAATGGCCTTCTTTTTCGTGATTATTCTAAACTCGTTTGTTGATTCCACAAGATATGGGGTAAAAGAACTAAAAAGCTATAATTTATATCCTTGTCATTCGACTTTGTGAGTAAACCCTTCTTCTCAAATAGGCCCCTCTCTTTTACGCCCCCTCTAGAATCTCCGAAATTAGGTAACCCCCCCCTCCCCCGAGATCTTAATAGAGTGAAGTACGTAATTCATTGAAATCTTCCTATTACAGGCAGTCCAATACTACAAGATTGCAGCTGACAAAGGCCACGCAAGAGCACAGTTTAATCTTGCTTCTTTTTATGCTGAGGGTAAGTTCAGAAAGCAACTCCTTAGTTGGAACATCATACCGGGTGCGCCAAAATAAACTATGCACGTTTGGCAGGCCACAATAAATCGTACACTGGACCGATTTTGAAGATTTATGACTTAATAGTTAAACTAATCTATGCACGTTTGGCAGGCCACAATAAATCGTACACTGGACCGATTTTGAAGATTTATGACTTTATCTTTAGCAGAAATCCTGAATTGGATTCTAGGACTTTTTGCAAATTGTCCTGTTTTCGGTTTTAGAGCTAGAAGCGAGTTTCTTAAAATGTTTGTTCTCGAAAACACTGAAAACGATCAATTTTCTAAAGAATCGACATGAATGGTCAAAGAGAAAACTTTTTCGTGGTGATTTGGGATCTAGAAATCGATTAATTAATCGATACAATTAATCGATACAATTAATCGATACGATTGATCAACTCCAATGAAACCTTGTTAGATACATTTATTTTGCAGGAAAAACACTTTATTCAACCTATTGTTTGTTTCAGGAATAGGAGGACTGCGTAAGAGTTATACAAAGGCTAATGAATTGCTGGAAAAATCAGCTGAAAATGGCATCGCCAAGGTATGTAACATTTGTAATACAGGTTGTTCGATAAAAAAAACTCCAAACCAACTGTAATTTAGATTTTGCAGCAGATGAATAAAATGCAGGCCGTTTTGTCAAAGGAATAAGCAGAACTCGAGATGATGATTTTTTTAAATGACCCCAATTTAGAACTTTAGACATCGTTTCTGAAGCGAGCATGTCAGGGTACCGGAAAGGCAAGAAAGGTCATGCCTGGCACTTTGTACGAAGCAGGGGTGGAAGAAATATTTTAATTTCTGGGACCGAAAAGTCGTCGAAAAAACTTTCTGTGACAGCAGGGTGCTCCAAACAAGAATCTACTTTTTGGTAGATCATGACAGATATACGTGGGACAGATTTTGACGATTGGTCTCAGTAATCTTCAATCTCAGTTGTAAAGGATGTTTAGCGAATTTTGTTGACTTTGCAACTGACTACTTATAAACAGTATCTGGGGACAGCCTAAATTAACCAAACATCAATACAATTTCTAAAGATTTAGTTTGAAATGCAAAGAGAAACATTTTGGATTTTCATGCAAGATTGAATCGCCAATTCTCCCTTCTTCTCGCATTTATTTCTTTCTGGAGACTTAAAAAAATTTCTGGGACCATTGGTGCCGTGGTACAAAGATCATAAACTTAAAAGATTTTGCTGCATCAAAAGAAATCAGTCGTGAGATAAACGCACAACCAAAACTGCCATCCATGTCATGACTATCGTTTAATCTTCAAAGTACTAACATTAAAGTTGATAGAATGAAGGACGAAAGAAAGCCATGAAAAGTTCATTGATGTGGGATTGATTTCGAGCTTGTTTAAATTTAAAAAATTATGAAGTTTGATAAGAATGATAAACTCACAGTTAAAAAACGGAGTATGAGATTATATTTGGATTTCTCGTAAGTTACTATGTTGACCGAGTTTTGCACGAATTTTGCACGCCATACATGTTTTCAACCTTTTACCTTGAACTGAAAGAACTAATTTAATGTCCAAATCCTTATAACACGCATGTTAGCGAAAGCAAAAGCGAAATTTCTTTCCTTTTTCCCTTCTTCCTTCCTGGGAAATTTGAGCATTTCAGCTACCTTTCTGGTAGCGCCCCTACCACGCTACTTCGTTTTTTTAGCCCTGCTGTAGAGCTTACTGTTTTACCACTTTGCATTCTGTTTTTACAGGCTCAAGTTTATATGGGATATCATTACGCGAAACAAAATAAACAAACACAATCCGCAAAATATTTTGCACTGGCTGCTGATAAAAAGGTAAGATGATACTTTGTGGTTTTAGTTTCACTCTGTTTCAATTTCAACTGCAAATCATGTTGAGTCAAATAGTTTGCTCGAGATGCGGCATGAAACTGCTGATTGAGTCAAAGAATGCTACCTCATGGGAAGAAGCTTTCACGGGAAGAGACTTTCGCATTTTTCACATTTTTTTATCAAACATTTTTCCGTGAAATTTCGTAAAATGTGAAATTCGCGAAAGTTTATTCTCTAAAATGGCATTAAACATAGAATTCACGAAATTTCATTCCCGTGAAATTTTCTTAAGTATGAACTTCACGAATTTTTGTTCCCACGCATTATACTTTTCTCGCAAAATTTCACATCATTTGAGTTTATGAGGTATTATTCCCAACAGAAATTTGTGGAATCATCATCATCATCATCATCATCATCATTTATCTATTTACAAAGTAGGCTGAAACAAAACCATAGCTAAAATTACAGCTAATTAAGACCTACTTATTTACAAAATTTACAAGTCTAATCTAAAAATAATATGTGTATGTATAATTACAGGAACTTCGATAACTATCCTGTTATGAACCCAACCTGTTGTGTTGGAAGAATCAGAGATTTTTATATAATCCAGAGGAAAGCTTTAAAAAGCTTCTCATCAGGTAATATCAACATTTTTGATTCTTCCCCACAAACTTCTATTGTGAATAAGACCTCCGGTGTCGAGGCTGTGCGCAGGCTATAAGACCCCATGATCTCTTCAAATAAGAACCAATTTCAAATTCCAGGCTGACTGGCTTCTTATACAATGGGGGTCTAATTGCAAAATTTCAGCCTGCAGGTTCTTAATCCACTATATGTTCTTACACGCGGGTTTTTACTGTATTTTTAGTGTAACCCTTGACGAAAATCTTCTTTTGCAGGAACCAGTTGGGATGTATCATTTTGCGATTTGTCTCGAAAATGGCTGGGGTGTAAGAAAAGATGTTAACAAGGTAAGTTTTCCTTTTCATTGTCAATATATCTACCGGGTAAGTAAAAAAGAATGAACGTTTCATGGTTTGTGAAATAAACAGTATGTGGCCGATATTCAAAATTGAAATGGTATGCTATCATTAAAATGATAGTATTCTTTGTTTGACAACAATCAGGGTTTTCATTGCAGGAACGTTCAGAAGCCCCCCCCCCCCCTGCCCCGTATGAAGTGAATAACATGCCGTAAAAGCTCTATTAAGCCCCTCCTCTCTATTAAGCCCCCCTCTCTAATAAGCCCCTTCCCTCTGAACCATAATTTTAAGTAAGCCGCCTCCTCTCTATTAAGACCCCTCCCCGCTTAGATCAAATTCCAGAGGTTACCAACGATTTTCCATTTATTGCGCTGAATAAGTTTTCATGTTAATTTTTGTATGGTTTGAGATAAAGCTATGTCGAATTTATGTATTTAACTCATGATTCAAATGTGTTTTTAATTTATTTTTAAACTGGTAGAGCGAGAGTATTTCCTTTATTTGTGTAGGTATTTCATTCCAAGCTTTAGGCCCAGAAAGATGGAAACCTTTTATACACTCAAGCTTAAACTTTGGGATCTTGAGATTTCTATCATTTCTTGTGTTATACCTAGAAATTTCATTCCTCTGACTATACTTGTTCCAGATGCCTTATGGCATGGTCAGCCTCTCAGCTGTACTTCTGTAACTGTTTACTTTGTATTCATGCTACCATCCAATTCATGTATTCAGGCTGGTGGTCTGTATCAAGAAGCAGCGGAGCGAGGGCATACATCTGCAATGTTCAATACAGCAGTGTTTTACGAAAAGGGATTAGGAGGTAGGAGTAGAAACCTTACTTAGGCGCAGTTTATATGAGGAAAAATACCTCACCTGCCAGACCCGGGGCTGATAGACGAGGTGAATTTCAGCCACTGTTTATATTAGCTTTTTTACCTCGCCTGTCAGCCCCGCAGTTGACAGGCGAGGTGGAATAAAGTCTCTCTTCATTGAAATCAAAACGAATTAACCAATAGGAATCAACAAAGAAAGCTAATACACCTCACCTTACCGGTAGTGTTTCGTTTATATGGAAGAATTTCACCTTGCCCAGTAGAGCTTCCACCTCTGATGAGGTGGGATCTCACTATACCGATGGTGTTGCGTTTGTCATACAATCGCGAAATGAAAATATGAAGGATTCTGTTGGAAGGTGGCACCTCGCCTGTCATGCCCGGGTCTGGCAGGGTAGGGTGTTTTTCCTGATGTAGACAGGCCCTTAGCTACTAAACATCAGAGATATTGAGATCCCATCCTTACAGTAGCAGGCTGTGAGGTGCTCATATTAAAATGGTTCCACTGATCGTTGGGACAGCTCCGTTGCTACAATTTGCATTTCATACCGCATATATGGACCTTCCTCAAATAAGACAATATATTACCTTGATTGAGCAGCTAATCCGGTATTGTTCGAGAAGGTTGTCTTCTCCTTTTAGGTTTTGTCAAGCGTCATAAATCTGAATAAAAACGCCGAGGGGGATACTTGGTATATTTGTCCGACGGGGATGTGCCGTTTTTAAGGGTATCGCTTTCACCAATTTTTTCTAGCACAAGGTATCAAAATGAGGCAAGTTTTCTACAGCAGGTTCTCAAAATATGTCAAAAGGGAATGTTCTGTTAGATCGGGTCGTTTTTCGGTCAAATTTCATGTTTTGGAGTATACTTTTCACTAATTTTTTCAAGAACAGGTTATCATTTTGAGCAAAAATTTCTGGAGCAGGGAAATTTTTTTTCCTGGGCACACCCCCGTACAAATTTAAGTCAAGTACCCTCCCCCCGGATAAAATCCATACTCTTCGGCGATTTTCTTGTTAACTTCAAACTGTAGATTTTCTCTATGCAGCTTTAATGTTGCTCAGGCAAGGTCGCCGTTTGCAATTTTCATGAATGTTGATTAATAGAATAACTTGGCAAATGCATCAAACTAACATAGATGAACAATGTCTTTCAATTAAATTGGCAAGATTATTGAGAACTACTTCGATGCAAGCAGATGAAAACATGCGATAATCTTTGTCAAGATCTCCATTGAAGAATCGATGCTTAGCCTAAGCACTCTCAGTTCTTCTGTCCCGCGTAGTGTGACGTCCAACTGCCTCTTCAAAGCATCTCAAACTAACAATCGGAAAGTCAGAATTCGCCTTTTTGAAGAACAGATTTGATTGAATTTATGCTAGATTCAAATTTCAATCCTTCATAAATTTGATTCTGGTGCCCCAAAATAAAGTCAACACTTACAATACTGCAAAGCCGTTTTTATTTTCATGTTTAGGTTTCACCAAAAGCCGAAGCAAAGCATTACATTGGTATGAAAAAGCAGCTGACCAAGGAGACAAAGAGGCTCTGAAAAGACTTCAAGATTTATTGCAAAGACCTCAAGAAAGTAAAAAGCTTATGCACCCAATTTTAAGAGACATTCTCATGTGGAGTTTATTCAATGCAAAACCAGAGGAAACGAAGCAATTTCACAAATCTAAATCTGCGCCAAATTTAAGAGAGAACTCTCATAATTTACCTCTACAAGACAGAGGTTCACCAAAGATTGATTTTAGACAGCAAGAAATATCTGAGGATGTCTCAAGCTCGATGTCTTGTGGCTTACAAATGTCCGAGTGTACATCTAGTTGCTCTGATCTAAGTATTGGACTGGTGTAAAAGCTGGACGGAATTTTTATGAGTGTTTTTTGTGATGGATATTGAACTATGACAATTTTCGATGAATAGATCGTTTTGTTATATTTGTTGGTTATGTAGAATTTTATTAAATGCTAAGGATATAGTTTTTTGGAAATATCATTGTTATGTCCTGGTGAACCCATTGTCGTTCCCAAGGGAGCATAGGAATCATTCGTCGTACATAGCCGAATGCTCGTGGCCTATGGCCGAAACCGCCAAAGCGTCATTTTCACGGACCAATCAGACGGCTAATAAGCGAAGGAGACAAAAGAAACCCGTGAAGATTTTTCTAAATTTTACCTACCTTCATAAAAAGCAACCAGGACAAAAAACTGCTCGAAATTTCCCGAATTTTTTTGAAGAAATCTACTCTCCAGATGTTTGGGTGTACAAGTTTGGATGCCGGTTAAAATATCTCTTGGACATCTGGAGAGTAGGCTGCTTTAAAAAAATTCGGGAAATCTCAAGCAGTTTTTTGTCCTGGTTGCGTTTTATGGAGGTAGGTAAAATTTAGAAAATTCTTCACGGGTTTCTTTTGTATCCTTCGTTTTTTAGCCGTCTAATTGGTCCGTGAACATGAGGCTTTGGCGGTTTCGACCATGGGCCACGAGCAATCGGCTATGTACGACGAATGATTCCCATGCTTCCCAAGGATATCTTTTATTGTAAATAGGAGGCTAGACCTCAATGGATACCCTTGGGACCGATGCAAATTTTGATCGGCATAATTATCATAATTTGGCAGACAGCAGGTCTTTTCGAGTCCCATATACAACATTTTCGAAATGTATATTCCATGGTTCGAACCCCACTCATTGTAACCAAAGCCATTCTAATGTTCTTCATTTCAACTGAACGCCAGGTTTTGAAGGTGAGAAATTTCTTTTTTTTTCGAAAAGAGCCAATCAAATTACAGAATAGCCTAACGAGCTCCAGGGTCAATGCAGGCGTTGCAGTTTACGGAAAACCTTATTTGTCACTGGGTACGAGGTTGCTGGTAAACTAGCAGTTCACTAGAAATCACTCAACATATGTTGGTGCTCGTTCCTCGTTCAGCAACATAAATTAAAAGCCAAAATGTCCGACGTTAATATTTTCGGACAGTACCTAATGTACGAATTTTCTCTGGCCGAACTATTAAGTGTCCGAATTTTTTGCAACATAGAAAACCCACAGCAAAATATTTTCACTGATTGAAAACGTAATGTCTTGCTCACGAAACGTTTCACGTTGAAAAGGAATGCGGTGAGAGTGTTCACTAGTGAACGATATGATATTTCTTAAATTAAATCCATCTTAGGGGTCAGTCATTTATAACTCTGGGTACCGGGGCGGGTTAGAATTGGTGGGAGTATGAAAACTATTCCAAGGAAAATTTGGAGTACGAGGGGCACGAGAACTTTCATGGTAGATTCTTTATTTCAATGACACAATAAGGCCTATAGAATACCATATCTTCGCACAACTGCAACTCTAGCTAACTTCTTAATGACAGCCTTCAAATCATCCATTGTAGAATTGTACCCCATTATATTTTTATAAAATTCCAGCTCACTGTCCTTACATGGTAGTACATTGTATGACGATTTGAGAAGGCTGGAGTTCAACTTTAATATTAGAAACCCCCGGATTGATAGAACTGAACTTTTTAAGCAGGTATTTGCCGATGACAGTGCAGAAAATACAAGAGTTTTAGGAAAATATTTAAAAGAAGCATTCCATAGACGTAGAGGCGAAATGGATATTCCACAACAAGCATCCTTTTGATGTTAATTTATTGTTATTGTTCTGGTTCCTGTTGCTGTTATATTAGGTTAGTTCATTATTGCCATGCCTTGCATTAGGTAGTGCATTTGATGTCAAAAAAAGTACTTCATTAAGTTTAAATGGCATTGCCTTTCCTATTTTTATGGGATTTTTATCTCTTTTATAAAAACAGAACTTCTGTGATATGGTTATCTGAAAATAGTTTGATAGATGGCCAGTGGTAGGGTATGAAATTTTTTCTAATTTTCCAATGGGGCTCGAAATATTTTATTAGGGAAAATTGGAAGGGGTAGCTATAAAAACTTTTAGCTAATTTAGCAATTCTAGCCCGCCCCGGTACCTAGAGTTATAAATGACTGACCCCTTAGCAATCATTCTCATCATCCTCAATAATAATCATTTGTGGACAATTCTGACGAAGCACCCCTAAAATGAAGCACGATCTATGTATGTATGTATGATCTATGTATGACATTTTTCGTATGCAAAAAAAAGCATAAAATCGTAAAATAGATTGTTGTTTTAGCGTCCGACATTTCCACGATCAACGGACCTTAGGAGTGACTCACGGGTCTTGATATACTTAAGCTCTCTTTAAAGATATCATCATTATTAGGCTATATTGCGCCATTGATACAGGGTCTCTTCTGGATATCTTGGGGGGTACTTTTCGACAAATATGGACAGTAAAAACCAGCAAAAATTAAAAACATTGGTTGCTAAGGCGTTGCTATGGAGACTTTCTCCTACTCCTCTACTTTTAATACTTAATTTTGGGGGTAAAACGTGGAGATAATTGAGAGATAATTTGAGAACCAATTCAGCACAGATGACAGAGCATCTTGACACTAAAATATTAAAAGCTACATTTTAAATTTTGTTCGAATTTTAATGGTTATCTGCTACCTTAAGGTAGCTCTGTTTTCCGCTCTAGTGCACAGCATCTTGCCGTTTCGCCAAACCACTCTCCTCAGAAAATATCTAATTTCTCCAATATCATTCGGTCTATCCAAAGGCAGCAAAAAAGACGTTGTTCAGCATAGTCTAGGCAATCGAAAGATGTATAAATTGCAATTTTCTCGAGTGCACAGGCTTCGCAGATCCTAAATCAAATCTTCTTGTTGATTTTCAAAAAAGTGAATTTATTTCCAGAACTATTCCAAAAATTTTCGATTTTTTCACTCCATCTTTAGCTAGGTAGTTGATTTACAACTTTGCCAAGTCTGATTGCAAATGCTAGGCTAGATTTCCTGTAATCGAATTTATGTTTCTGTTTACTTTTCGACAGTGAAAGGGAGAAACCTTGGTCAACAGATTACCATGCTATGAAGCACGCTTGCAAAAGCTCGGGCTTGAAATAACTTTCAGAAATGTTTCCATTGGCAAACAAACAGGCCCGATACCAGCCTTAATTCTTAGGGGGACAAAGAACCAAAATTTTCTGACGCTCTAAAATCAACAACAACAACAGCAACAACCCCAATTTTAGGAACATACGTTAAAAAAAGCACCAAAGGACTGATGTGCTCCTTTAATGACTAGATTTTGGAATTATTTTGTAGTTTCAACGTTGCAGCCTTCAAAATTGGTCAATATGAAGGAAAAAATGCTGTAGATTCAAAATCCATGTCAAATTTTATCCTCAAAAGACAATAAATTCATGTTCTATGCATCATTGTCCCAGTAAAATCTTCTAAATGTGGGCCTGTAACAACAACAAAAATCCGACAGGTGGAGTAAAATTTCCGACAAATGGCCTTCTGGGGGGCGCTCCGCCCTCCCCTCCCCCCATCCCCCCCACTGGCTTCGACCCTGCAAACAAATGAACGTCATCTGTTGGGAATACCATACCCAAGTCTCAATAGACATCCTTAGTGCGCTTGTAAAAGTATCATTTGCATCTATTGATTAAGAGTTGCAGCTTTTTACCAGCAACTTCACGAAACCATGCTTTGGGTGTCTTTCGAGACTTTCATGAGCATTCACAAATTCTCAATTTCTTTAAGAGTCCATATTGAGCATAGATCTGAAACTAAATTTTTTGCAAAAGCATTCAACTTCTTCTGCATGGGCTAATCTGTTGACAAATGCTTTTGCCCTTCGATGTCGAAAAGTAAACAGAAATATAAACTTTGATTGGTGGAAATCTAGACGAGCTTTTTCAATCAGACTTTGCAAAGTTATAGATCAACTACCTAGCTAAAGATGGAGCGGAAAAAATCGAAAATTTTTTGAGTAGCTTTTTTGGAGATATATCCACTTTTCT
Organism: Aurelia coerulea; assembly: GCA_039566865.1. Taxonomy (NCBI): domain Eukaryota; kingdom Metazoa; phylum Cnidaria; class Scyphozoa; order Semaeostomeae; family Ulmaridae; genus Aurelia; species Aurelia coerulea. Next base: position 47,519,867 of record CM076943.1, read on the forward strand.
GAAATCAGCAAAGAGTTTGAACTAGGATTTGCGAAGCCAGCGTTAACGAAACCATTGCGATTTATACATCTTTCGATTGCCCAGACCATAGAAAATGCACAGACTATGCTGAACAACATCTGTTTTATTGCTTTTCGATAGCCCGAATGATATTAGAGAAACTAACTGTTTTCTCATGAGAGCTGTTTTGCGAAAAGGCATTGAAAGTTCATCATCATCATCATCATCAATAGTTTATTTAATGTAGGCTAAGTAAAATAAAAAGAATAGCCAAATTACAGCTAATTTAAGCCTACTTTACAAAAATTTACAAAATTTACAAATTAATTCCTAAAGCTAATCAATAAAAACATTTAGTGGATTATATACAAGATAAAAGCATGCCTTCCCTACGAGGTACGGAGTGACGCCCACCTCCCAGAGAGACGGCGGACACACCGCGCGAGGGAACCCCCACACGCATATCCTAAGCTGCGGTCGCCGCTAGGGAGCAATTCCCCAGTTCAACCGCAGCCCAGTGCCTGCATCGTGAAGGGGACCTCACATCCCGCACAGCACATCCCCCATCCCAACGGGAAGCAGCGAACCGCCCCCATCCTCGCGAGAAGGCCCTTGAAATGTTTATCATGTTAGAAACCCAACTCTTGGAATGTATGTTTTGCAGAGCCTACAGTTGCATTTTTCGCCATTCCAACATCTAATTCGTTTTTTGAAAATAGGAAGGGTGCTTGATCGTTTTATTTCGTGCGGTAAAAACTATGGGAATATGGGAATTTCATGAAAAGAAACATGTAAGTTATAATCTAAGGATACAAAATCTTTGCAAACTGCCACAAATAAAGACACAGGGCTATGGGCAAGAATCACTGTCATTTAGAGGGAGTCTACTCTGGAATACCCTAGATGATAGTGTCAAAAATGAGCCAACACTTTCGGCTTTCAAAAAGAGGATCAAAGACTGGGCTGGTGATAAATGCACCTGCAAAATATGCCGCTAGTTTTTTGTATAGTTTTTTGTATAATGTATATTTCTTTGCCAAAGTTTATTTCCAAGGTAGGCTATGGTCTCAACTCCAAAGGACGTGGTTCGCACCTTTGGAATTTGAGCGTCATTGCCATGCCTTAGGTTGCAGCTAATACCTCTCTCCATAAAAATATCCTTCATGAAAGGTGGATTTAGATCAGACTTTGTTTTAAAAATTTCCGTCATAAGCAACTGTAGGTTTCTTACATGGATGGGCACCGAATTGCTCTGTTCCAGGAGAGAACCAAAATCACTTCCGTGATCCTTGTACGCAATGCGCAGTGCCCTTTCGTGAACATGATTTATTCTATGGTTTAAAGTTCTGTCATAAAACATCCAAACAAGTGGACAGTAGCTAAAGTGCGATAACACAAATGCTCTCATTAGCTGCTGCAATTTGTCAGTGTCCATGTAGCAGGATATACGGGCAAGAGCATGGAGCAGAAAGCAGAGTTACCTTAAGTAGATGTAAATTTGCTGATTTAATTCTGGCCTACTGTAAATAAATTATTGATGATGATGATGACGACAACGACGACAACGACGACGACGACGACGACGACGGAGTACCCGAGTGCATAGCTATATTTGTTTGATTTGAATACACATACCTTGCATTTTTAAATCGTCCACGAAATACCTGGGATATGAGCTCAAATTTAGACGATCTGAAACCAGAGAGGATTTGAAACGGGTCTAGCCATGATTTGATTGATTACTACCGTTTGCAAACAAATATTTATCTAAACATTTGCATTTCAACCTTGAAGATGAATTTAATTTTCGATTCAATTCACCGTTCATTAACGTAGGCATAACCAGAGTTTTCTGGCACCATGTTGGCAGTCAACATTCACTCTCCGTCGCACCGAGCTTTCAGCTTCGAATTGGAAGCGCCGGAGGCGCAAAGAGCGCGCAGCGCGATGGGCGAGCGCGAAGCGCGAGTTCAGCCTCTGCCAAAAAATCCCCAACTGTTGTTGTTGCTGCTTCGACATGCCTTAGCAACCGATCTCATGTTGTTTACAGCAATGGCGGATCGCATAATACACTCGGCCTACATCGATAACAAAATTGTGTGTAAAGTTTGTTTTGAGAAGTCATCAGAAATAAAGCCGTATCTGAGGAACGATGGTCTAAAACAACACTTTAGAACCATGCACCGAGAGAGATTCTCTGACAGTCTGCTCACAGAATGTGAACACCTTACGAAAAAATTGCACGGAGATGAGACACGAAATTACTTGATCCAGTTTGCAAAACATAAATACGAAAAGGTATGTTCTAATTACCTATTATCCTATGATCCTTTCAATGAATGTAATGTTACAGCACTGCATTTGTAGGCTAAGCCATATAGATTACGAATTTAACAGGTAAAGAAAAAGGCTGGCTGCAAAACGTCTCGTGTCCGGTAGTACTCTAGTCAGTCAGTACGGTTGATCAACCCAACTGGATACGAGTGTCAATTGACAGATTCAAATCACCTTAATTTTAACTTAACTCTTCTAAGTGATCAGAGCCTCGTGTATTCATTTTCCAAAGAACCGGTTTGAAACAGACAGATGATTCTTCATTCTGCATTGAAAATTGTGCTGGATATTTCATTTGTTTTTCATTTGCAGGATCAAAAGGGAGAAACATATGTGATATGCCATGATGCTGCAGAGCCAATTGCACCTTTAACAATTCATGCACAAAATTACCGTCAAGCTGCAAAATATTATGGACTGTGTTTGGACCATTATGATAGGCTTCAAGGCATGACTGGACAAGCAAACATTGTCAAAGTATTTTGTGGAGGAAAGGATTCCAGGAAATCAAAATTAACTCCTGTTGATGAAAGCAATTATTCCCAGTTCAAATTATGGCAAATGGAAGATAAGATTTACACTGAATGTTTCCGCACAGCATCAAGGGTGGGTAAACTGACTGTGTTGCTAAAATTGAAAATGCACAATTGCATGCCAAGACCAGCTTGCATGGAATAAGTCAGAGAAAATGATATTATCTTTTCTTGCAAATTTGTTGTCTTGTTTCTTTCTTCTTGCTTCCCACACTACACTTTTGCCATGGAAAACAAGGGAAAAGAGGCAAGAAAACCACAATTTGGTAGGATAGGTATCTAATGTTTTTCAAATCATTCCTTGCTGGCTGTGGTATCCTGACTCTTGTTGGCCCTTGTAGAATACCCTTATCTCATATGTTCACAGATGAAATTAGCCTTTGAGCCTTAAACAAAACAGGTTTCAGCTTTCAGTTTCACATTTCATAATTCCACAAGATACAATTTAAACTACAATTAGCATTCAACAAATAACTAAACTACAAGAGTATTATTGTGCAACAGATATTCAATGCAATAAAACAGAAAACAATATTATATAAAATAATACAAATATAGATATACAGTATACTACAGGAACAAAATAAATTGTAAACAGTAAACACAACATAAATTAGATCATAAAATAGATATAAATTGGGTCATTATTTTGTGTTTGGAATGGATCCGTTTTTATTGGATTTAATTTGGTGCAATATTTGTCATTTTATTTCTCCTAACTTAAAATTTTGCTTAAAAATTCCTTGTCCAATTTGCAGATCAATTTTGGAACTTCTTATGCTACACCTTTGGATGACCTCAATGTACCCAAAGAAGCTCTTTACAAGCACAGGGAAACTATGTCTCCACAAGATGTTTTGAAGGAAGTTTTTGGACATGAAGAGTTTAGGCCAGGTCAAGCAGAAGCAATACAAGTACCAGCCCATAAGAGAAGATAAAGATTGTGTAATAGTGATACCAACAGGTGGTGGAAAGACGGTTGTATACACCATTCCATGCTTAATGAATCAGGGTACATCTGTTATCATTTCACCATTGGTCATGCTCCCGTATGACCAGGTAGAAAGGCTGCGTGAACTTGGTATCAATTCATGCTATTACAAAAGTTTGCTGTCTGCAGACGAAAAAGGATTTGTGTTGCACAATCTTCAACAATATGGGTGCAAATATGAATTCATTTTCACAAGTACTGAGGGAGCATTGTCAGCAAATTTTCTTTCTTGCCTTGAAAATCTCTACAAGAGAAATAACCTCAGATACATCATTGTTGATGAGGCACATTGCATTGAAACATGGGACAAGGATTTCAGGCCAGAGTTCAGGCAACTTTTCAAATTAAGAGATGTAATAAAACGAGCAATAATTGCATTAACTGGAACAGCAACCAAAATGACCATTGAGATCATTTAGAACTCACTAATGCTTCATAACCCTGCAGTTATAACGATACCATGTTCCAGGCTCAATCCTGCCTTCCACCCAGAGCAGAAAAACGAGGATGTGAACAGTCAGATTGCAAAAGTCATATCAAAGAGTTTTCATGGGCAGTGTAGTATTGTTTATTGTGCGACCCAGGCACAGGCTGTCAAGATGGCATTTTCCCTTCAAAAGGAGAACATATCAGCAACATATTTTCACGGAGGTCTTTATGAAGCTGAAAAGATTGTCAACACACATGCATGGCTTGAGGGAAAAGTTTGTGTGATGTGTTCAACTTCAGCATTTGGGATGGGCATTGACAAAGGAGATGTACGTTTTGTTATTCATGACCACCTCCCACCAACAGTAGAAGATTTAGTTCAAGAGAGTGGAAGGTCTGGAAGGGATGGTCAACTTGCATTCTGCTGGATATTCTTCAAATTCACAGACAGGGCCATTCATATGAGAAACATTGCATCCATAGAAAATATGGCTGTGCAAGAAGAGAAGCTGGTTCTTCTTAATCAGGTCTCTGCTCTATGTTATGATTCAAGTTCTTGCTTTCAAAAGCTCCTTGCTGAACATTTTCAGTATGACTTAGACCAACCTTGTGGTATATGTAGAAACTGTCAGAGGGCAGTCATGCCTGGTTCCAAAGAAGATATGACAGTGGAAGCAAAGGGAGTTGTAGCATGCCTTAGAGATTTAATGCACATCAAAGCAAGAGTGACTAAGTCTGAACTTGTGCTCACATACATTGGGTCAAAGGCTAAAGATGTCTTCAGCCAGCATTTTGACAAATGTGAACACTATGGCAAAGGAAAAGCAAAATTTAAGTCTGCTACAAGGCTGTCAGCATTTGTGGAACACCTTATCATCCACAATGTGATAAAAGAACATTTTAAGTCTCTGGCAGAAAAGCACTATTTGTTGTACCTTTCATGCGAGACTGCACATATTCTGTATGAAGATAAAATCAAAATTCTATTTTAAAGATATCCAGATCATAAAAATTGATTAAGATGATGAAACTCAGTTACATTTGAAGTTCTGTAGTCCCAGATTTTGACAAGTATTCTAGTGGCACAGAATTTCGAAACTGCCTTGACCAGTGCAAACACTTTTAGGTGATTACAGTAGTTGTCAAAACACAAATTATATGAATTGTATGATTAGCCTTTCCCAAAAGCATCTGGGTGGATATTCCTGTGGGTTTTTTACAATTATCTGTTGTTTCATGCTGTCAATAGTGTCAGATAATAAGCATGATAATTTGTGTCACCATGTTTAAACTGCTCACAGCTGTTTATAAACTCCAGATGCTTTGATTACAATGGTCTGTTTAGAATTGAGTACCTTGCATCAGGAAAGGCATCATACAACTTCTCTGTGAACTTTTCTTCAATTTTTTGCTTGCCTTTTTCATAAGCATTCATGAAGTTACTTGGTAATACTCCAGATTCTTGACCTTTTCCATTTATTGGATAGCAATTTATTGCCTTCCTTTGATCATTTGGCTTGAAAAATCCTTTCTTCAGGCAAAACCATGCTCCCTTCAGCTGATCTGGGAAAGATGTCTGCACGCTGTGTCTTGTGGAGCTATGAACATCAAAGCACTCTTTGCTCTTGTATGCTTGTCTAACTGCATGGAAAAGATCAAGATTTGCCATTATCCGTTCACACATTAATACTGTGGAGTGGCCTGTTGCATAATTCTTAAGTGGCTTCACTAGTTCTGCTTCTACATAGCCATCTAGTTCTATCCCACATCCAATATTACCAGACAAATTCACAGCACAGTTTTGTTGCATCAAAACTCTTGTTGCCAAAGGCCATTTGGCAAGGAAATTGACTGTATGCCTGAAACATTCTGTAAAGTAATTAGGAAAGTTCAGCTGTGCATAAACAGGAAGCTGCAGTTGGTAAATAATTTCCCTTGCAAAGCCATCTCCATGCTTTATTGCTTCATTATACAATGAGAGCAATGGCCCAAAGTAGTGAAATGCAGTAGCTCTGTGATTAAATGCAACATCTGCAGAAGCAGATGCCTTCAGCCAGGCTTTGAATTTTTGGAGAACTACTTCAGTGTGACTGCCAGTTCTTTGCTTGCAAGAGAGCAGCTCTGCTTGATTTGGGAACATATCACTTCTCTTGAACTCAAAGACAGAAGCCAAGCCATATGCCCTACAACCATCATTTATTCCTTCTCGTACTAATGTTAAGTTGTGATCATTGAATTTCCTTTCCTTAAACACTTCCTTTGATAACTTCTTCCTGTTTAATACTGTATACAAGATATAGTGCATGCCAGATGATCCATGTGCTTTGAAACATGCCTCAGAGAAATATCCTTTGTTGTGCAATTCTCTAGGACATAAACCAACCCACTGAAATGCTGCAGAACGAGACATGACTGCTGCGTTGGTCTTGCAAGTACCAACGTCCCCAACAACAATACTGACATTCCCTTTAGCCATACGACCCACCTGATCTGAATGAACTTCTTTGGATACTTCTGATCTTTCTAAATTGTATGAAACATCTATCGACTTGATAGCTTGGTCTTCTTCCTCTGAATCGTATCCATCTCGCTCAAAAATTTCCACGATAGAAGGGCATTGGATAGCCATGGCCATCTCTTTTGGGGAAGGGATGCTGGTGAAAAGTGGTCCATTCCATTTGGCACCTGAAAGGACCAAGAATCTAACCAGCTCCTCATTTTTTTTCAACACTGCCAAGCTTAATGGTGTCAAACCACATCCTTCTTTTGCATTCACATTGCAGCCAACATCTACGAGAAATTTTGTGTACAAAACATTCTGCTGCATGGCAGCAATGTGGAGTAAAGTTCGCTGCAGATGGTCAAATTTATCTCCTAGTTTCTTGGACTGGCACTCTCTTATATATACGATATATTGCTCCTGTTTGTGGCTTTCAAGTACTTCTTTGAGCTTTGAATATAGTGCGTTGTACATTCTCCAGAAAGACCTGTCCTGCTCTTCAAAGTACCTTTGCTCACTCGCTAAAGTCACCTGTTCATTTCCCTCATGTGCTGCAGTATCCGCTAAAAGCAAAAACTCATCATCGTCATCATCCAATGATATCATTGTTAAGAAATCTTCTCTCGCCGTCTTGCTTGTTTCTATTTCTGCAATCTCTTTGTCCTTTGATTGCAGTGTGCATTTCAATTGTTCCATGTAGTGTTTATGATGGTTCTGGCTTAACAGGAGCTCAAAATGGGATCTTGCTTTCTCAACATCAAATCTTGACTTTGCTGAGTCTAAAGGAACATATTCCTGCTTACCGGTATCATCATACATGTTGAATTCCTTTGAAAATTCAGACAGTATGGCATAAGTGCCTGTTATAGTGTTATTATCTTCTAAAGATAGCTCTAGGGATTCAATATTAGTCATTTTTCCATCAAGCTTGCCATCAGTCACCTTTCCCGGAACTTTAAGATGAAACTGTTTCTTTGAAGCTTTTTCAGATGCAGAATTAGATTTACTGAGCCACTTTTGACATTCTGCTTCATTCATCTGAAATAATGATTTTGTCTCTGTTGATGGGCAATTGTTCAGTGCATCATCAAGCAACTCCAGAAGATATTTGTCCCGAGATCTCTCCCAAAGTTTTACTTTCTTTTCATATTGCTCAATGAACAGCTCTTCAGCCTTTAATTTAAGAATATCTCTTTGTGGTTCACAAGAATTTTCCTTAGTATGCAACACTGCCTCGATTTCATTGTTCATTTCTGGAAGAAGCATGCCCCTGACAGTAAAGTTCCACATAGTTGGACCCATGTGATTAAATAACCTTGCATGTTTTCTCTTCCCCCGATACATGTTGACATTATCCATTAATAAAATCAACGGAATTTTAGAATCTTTTATCTTTTGAGAGACTCTTTCCAATTTATGCATCTTTCTGTCGTCTAAGAAATTTAAAAAGCTCTTCCAGCTTACTGTTAGTCCCAGGTGATTTAGCATATGCACAAACCTTTCTCCAGCCCCATATGATGTACAGAGCACTGTGAACATTAATTTGAAATCATTGGACAGCTTTTGGCTTCGAAAGCTAGCTAATATGGCCAGAGCATGGGCAGCACTTTTCACTTTTGTATATCCTTTAGCTGATGCAGAAGCATCTTTATTTCTCAACAGTAACGTCTCTAGAATATCAAAAACTAGGGGGCATTTGGCTCTTAACCTATCTGGCAAAGAGGACAATTTCTCCTTAATATCTAAATCTCTCAGATCACTTTTAGGATCACCAAAGCCAAAGTGTAGAAGCAATTCAAATTCTTTTATTTCTTTCTCTAAGATGTCCCTTTCATTAATATCCAGTTTGCCCCGTTCCTTGAAGGCAATCAGAGCTTCAATTTCCTGTTCATATATTCTTGCAAGGTCACTTTGGTAGTCCTTTAGTTGTCTCAGTACAATACACTGCCTCTGAAAGAGCAACTTCATCATAGATGCAGCATCTTCTGAAATTGAGGAATCACTGGATGTTAAATGGTTCTCAATAGAACTATTTATGGTTTCAAGCTCCACTTCTAGCTGAACTAGTTTCTCTTTTATTCCATCAACTGCCTTTATTTTATGTTTGGATTTATCTGGATGTTCTGTTTCATCTTCATTAAATACCAGATGCACCAGTTGTTTCAACCCCCTGAATCCCTTTTCTACAACTCCTTTCACAATAATTCTGGTCAAAACTGCACATGGAAATGCTAGTTTAACAGCATACGTGGCCTTCTTTTTACCAACTTCATCTAGCCTAAGGGCCTGTAGTATTTCACTTTGCTTCACAAAGGAATCTTTATCCTCTACAAAAACACTTTTTAGTGTTTCTATTCGAGCAAGACATTCCTCCTTTTCAGCTAAACTACTTCTTCTCTTGTTTGTACCTACAATCAATGTTTTCCAACATATGAACAACATAACCAGTAACTAAGGGAAATGAAAAGAAATCTGCAGGGAAATTACAGTACTTCCAACATAGCATGCCAAGAAAGCTTGACTATGAATTTTCAAGGATTTTACTCTCACATTCAATGATCACGAAATTGTTGGGGATACGAATAGTCAAAATTCAAAGCAACGGTCATCCCCCAAAAAGGAAACCTGTGATCATGCGCAGAAAGCATGTTTGGTTTTGTCGAAAGAATGTGGCCGGATAATCCGGCCACAATCCAAACAAGAATTAGCAAAGAGACAAACAGATTCTCGCGCATGGTAATAGGTTTCCCAGCTGTTGATCTGCTTTGAACTTTACCAGCATAACAAAAGGCTCAGACAAAAGGGGCAGTCCTCGGTATCCCCAACAAGAAATTAAACTAAAAAGGTACTGAAATCACTTTATGTTGTGATCTGCATTTACAGTAGTATTACAAAAAGCAAACCTTGAATTGACTTTTTTACATCTTCATTTTCACCTGTTCCTGGAGATTTTGGATTATCAAAGCACAAGGTTTGTCGAGACTTTGGTATTTTTTTAGGAGTTGCTCGTTGGTCTTGCTTCTTTCTATCTGGTTGATGAGTTGGTGTCAGAGCCTCATGGCCCAGTCTCTTTGCTGAATGTGATGCATGCATTACTTCATCTTTCCCTTTGCAGGAGGGGGATGAAAAGAAGGTGAAATGTCATTGTGGATTCCAGAATGGAAAATTTGACCCCCCCCCTGTACATTGTTTATGAAATCTGCATTTCAATGTTTGTTAAAATGATATCATCTAATATACAGTACACCAATACATTACTGCATGTTTGCACTGGTATGCATTGTTCAAGTGAAAATCAATATGCATAAGTTTTTATATTGCCAAGCCAGTATTAAGGGTTTCTTACTGCTCTGTTCTGAGTTTCTTATACAGGCCAATAATGAAAGTTTTATTAAAATTGTCAGATTTTCAATACTCAAGAGTTTCTTACAAGTTTCTGAAGGTCCCATAGCAGTCTTCATGTTCACTACCTCCACTATCATGAAAATTGTAAAACAAAATTTTTGAAACCCCTCCAGTGTTCTGTCTGTACTAAAGTACTTCCCTAGTAATGATGTGATAAAGGAATCAAGCGAAAATGAAGTAAAAATATGCAAAGGACTTCCTTTTTTAAAATAAATAATGTCTTAAATTACATTTTCTCAGCACTTGAGTTCCTTAATATTTTTGGCGATCTGAGGGTTCAGTTTCTCATGAAAAATATGTGTAGAGTTGTTGTGCTGCTTTTCTATTTAGGCATAAGTCAGCCTTTCGCAGTTAGACGGGAGACACAGTCACACACAAGCTGAGGGTAGACTGAAGAAAATGACTTCCCAAGATAAGATTCCCTCAAATTGGAGTTAATGAATCATAAAACAGGGCTCCCAAGAATATATATATAGGCCTAGTAAGATCTTAAAACAAGTAAATAACATAATTCGCATTCACAATAATGTTATGTAGGCTAATTGAGGAGAGAGCATCCCTTATTTTAAAAATGACTAGTGAAATTGGCAAATAGCACCTACCTGGTCTTATGGTAAGTTCTTGGAATCGATCTCTGGCTCCGCCATTTTGCTGGTTTCTTCTGCCACTTGTTGCTATGTTGTTGGTGTTGTTAAAATGTCGATTCACGCAAATAAATGTCGATTCACGCACGTTTTTTGGCAGAGGCGCCTATGCGCTCTCGTTTGCGCCTTCGCGGTTTCTAGTTCAGCCTCCAGCAAACAAACAGCCTCTGCGACGGAGAGTGGTCAACATTGTTGCGCGTCGTTTGTCCATAATTGTATGCGACGCAAGGTTGTTTGTCTTAGAATAGTGCGCTGATTTATCTTTGTTTAGAGATTCTAGCACCACGGTTAACCAGAATTGAATCGAAAAAGAATCGAGATGATCTTTCATTATTTGACTGGCTACTAAATTATGCGAAACAACAATTTTCAAGTAAACATTTGATCTCATTTAAAGCTAGTTGGCAGAGATAAATAGCTAAGTTAAGGTAACTCTGCTTTCCGCTCTAGTGCACAGCGAAATGCCGTTTCGCAAAACCACTCTCCTCAGAAAACAGTTAATTTCTCCAATATTATTCGGCCTATCGAAAAGCGGTAAAAAGGATGTTGTTCTGTATAATCTGGGCAATCGAAAGATGTATAAATCGCAATGTTTCCGTCAACCCTGGTTTTGCAAATCCTAGTTCAAATCTTTTTGCTAATTTCAGAAAAGTGGATTTACCTCCAAAACTACTCGAAAAATGTTCGATTTTTTTTCGTTCCATCTTTAGCTAGGTTGTTGATCTACAACTTTGCCAAGTCTGATTGAAAAAGCTAGGCTAGATTTTCTGCAATCGAATTTCGTATTTCTGTTTACTTTTCGACAGCGAAATGGAGAAACCTTGGTCAACGGAGCATAGCCTCCAAATCTTTTCTTTTGTCCGAAGTTCCCCTGGGACGCTGACTCATCCTCTGATCAGATTGCGTTTTCTCCTAAAATTGACCAATCAGGTGCCGTCATTTCATTACTTCCGCGTTTCGCAGCTAGATTTAGGCCGTTTTGGGTAACCCCCATTAAAAAAATATTGCACGCTCGAATAAATAGAATTTTTTGAAAATTTCAACGGGAAAAGGATGCTTATACATAGGACCACAAGTGTTCATGTAACCCCCTTGCCATCACCTAAGGTTGAAAAATTACGGCGATTTGAATGTTTGTTTTGGTATTTTTTCAAACAGGTAGCGGCATCCTGCTTGCCCTCCCCCCAAAAATTAGTTTTTTAGCAAAATTATCAACAATATACATATTTCCATGAATAATTCTTCCGAACTTTCCGAAATTTGCGCTTTACCTCGCCTTGACTTGCGAATTTGCGACACCTCCAAACTCTGTCCTTCTTCCCTGTATGGCAACTTATGCCTCTCTCTGGCCTGGATCCAACATAACAGGAAAAGGCGGGAAAATAAATCTTTAACGGTGGCGGTGTCGTCATGTTTTTGTTGGTAAAATCATTTATCGTCTCAAATGTTTCTTTAAAAATGGGGAAAGGAAAAGAATAATCTCGTTTAAATGCAATGCATGCGGACTGGAAGAGCTCGACAACAGTTTTATTAAATCTGAAAGAACGTCTTTGGACTTGGCAACATCTCCTCCAAAGCATTCACATTATCGAAAGAAAGACACCATGAGCAAATTTTTGCATTGACTGCCTGATCATATGTCTCGACAAGAGAGAATATGCGAGAATTTTGCCAACTAAAATCAAAAGTCTACCTCTGTATGAAAAGGTTTGTTAGAGTTGTAAAAACAAAATAAATTTAACAGACAATAATTACCAACAGTTGCATTACATATTACATGTATTCTTTTTGTGAGAAGCTGCCTTCAAGAAACGCAGCCCTCAGATCGCCAAATATTAAGAAACTCCAGTACACATAGTTTTTTTATAAGAAACTAAGAATTGGGTCGTTCGTTAGAGGTTCCATAACAATCTTCATGTTCCTTACCCGTGCCCTCATGAACAAGGTTTTTGAAGCCCATTACAGGAAACATGCAGGAAACAAGTGAAAATAAAATAAAATAAAATAGAAATATGTCAAGGATTTCCGTAATCTGCATAAAAATAAATGGTTTCTTAAGTTATATTTTCCCAGTGCTGGAGTTTCGCAATTTTTTGGCGATCTGAGAGTTGAGTTTTTTACCCTTTCCTGTAAAAAATACGTGTACTGGGAAAATGCAGGTTAAGAAACTATTTATTATGATAGAGGAAATCTTTTGGATATTCTTACTTTATTTTCACTTTGCTATTGTATCATGTTTCTCGGAAGGGGCTCGGAATGTACTTGAGAAAAGTCTAAACATTGGAAAGGCTTCAAAAACCTTTGTTTTGAAATGTTCACGGGAGGACAGGTAAACTTTGAGTACACTCATTTTTTTTATAAGAAACCGCTTATAAGAAACAGTAGGCTCAATTTTTGGAAAGCTAAGAAACAACCCTACCTGAATTGAAAAAAGCTAAGAAACTTCTGTAATTTTCAGTTTTGATTTTCCTGTCACACTCAAAAATATTTTGACATTGTACAGTTATAGCAACTGTTTGGACATTATTTTGAGTTCGAATCACGTTATTTACTCGTTTTGAGAGACTTACTAAGTAATTTGGGAGCCCTTTAGACAAGACAAAATCAACTCTAAACTTCCGGCAATAAAAATATAAGAAACACGTAAGAAACTTGTGGCAGCAAAATGGCCCAAAAATTTAAGAAACTGCCTACCAGCCCCGGACCTTAGTTTCTTATATAAAAAATGAGTGAAGCTACTCAAAATCTGATAATCTTGAGAAACGTTTATTACTTTCACTACTTGCACTAACTTTTACAACAAACTTGACCCCAGTTTTTCCCGGGATAAAAGTTTCTCCTAGATTTCTTAATTTTTTACAAAAATTGAATTTGACAATTTCACACAGCACAGGCGGCTTCTTTCTTGTAAAAATTGAGCGGAAGTCGTCGTCAAAATCGTCTTTTGATAAAAATTTGAAATGCGCTCACTGCAAGACAAATTGTGAGGAAAACTTACTTCGTCGTGATCTTGATCGCTCCTGACCTGATGCAATGTCGTTGTCTTCTTTGAGAATTGTTTGCAATGCTGTCAGTTTGGTTTCACTCACACTCCATCCCAAGCGCGGGAATTATAAAAATTGGCAGTTGTTTCGATACTTTGCTTTAATTTCAATGGTAATCGACAATCTTCTTATAGATTTGTGAAGAAACATTTGAGACGATAAATGATTTTACCAACAAAAACATGACGACACCGCCACCGTTAAAGATTTATTTTCCCGCCTTTTCCTGTTATGTTGGATCCAGACCAGAGAGAGGCATAAGTTGTCATCCAGGGAAGGACAGAGTTTGGAGGTGTCGCAAATTCGCAAGTCAAGGCGAAGTAAAGCGCAAATTTCGGAAATTTCGGAAGAATTATGCGTGGGGGTGTGTATATGTTTGATAATTTTGCTAAAAAACTAATTTTTGGGGGGAGGGCAAGCAGGATGCCGCTACCTGTTTGAAAAAATACCAAAAACAAACATTCAAATCGCCGTAATTTTTCAACCTTAGGTGATGGCAAGGGGGTTACATGAACACTTGTGGTCCTATGTATAAGCATCCTTTTCCCGTTGAAATTTTCAAAAAATTATATTTATTCGAGCGTGCAATATTTTTTTAATGGGGGTTACCCAAAACGGCCTAAATCTAGCTGCGAAACGCGGAAGTAACGAAATGATGGCACCTGATTGGTCAATTTTAGGAGAAAACGCAATCTGATCAGAGGATGAGTCAGCGTCCCAGGGGAACTTCGGACAAAAGAAAAGATTTGGAGGCTATGCTGGTCAACGGATTACCATGCTATGAAGCACGCTTGCAAAAGCTCAGGCTTGAAGTAACTTTCAGAAGTTTTTCCATTGGCAAACAAAAGAACGTCATCTTTTGGGAATACCATACGCAGGTCTCAAAAGACATCCTTAGTGCGCTTGTAAAAGTATCAGTTGCATCTATTGATTAAAAATTACTGATTTTTACCAGCAGCTTCACGAAACCATGCATTGGGTGTCTTTCGAGACTTTCGTAAGCATTCACAGATTATCAATTTCTTTTAGAGTCCACAATGAGCATAGATCTTAGATCAAGAACTAATTTTTTTGCAAAAACATTCTACGGGCGTTCAAATCGTTCTGCATGGGCTAAACTGTTGACCAACACTTTTCCCCTTCGATGTCGAAAAGTAAACAGAAATGTAAAATTCGATTGCAGGAAATCTAGCCAAGCTTTTTCAATCAGACTTGGCAAAGTTGTAGATCAACTACTTAGCTAATGATGGAGCGAAAAAAAATCGAAACTTTTTCGAGTAGTTTTGGAGGTAAATCCACATTTCTGAAATCAGCAAAAAGATTTGAGCAAGGATTTGCGAAGCCAGGGTTGACGGAAACATTGCGATTTATACATCTTTCGATTGCCCAGATTATACAGAACAACATCCTTTTTACCGCTTTTCGATAGACCGAATAATATTGGAGAAATTAACTGTTTTCTGAGGAGAGTGGTTTTGCGAAACGACATCTCGCTGTGCACTAGAGCGGAAAGCAGAGTTACCTTAAGAGATGCATATGCAGGTCTAAAATTAGCCTATCGTATTTGATGATTTCAACACAAGCGGGTATGTTGTTAGCTTGGGGAACAAAAGCGTCTATAAGCGCTTTGTTTGACCTATTCATAGATTCACTTGCCTCTTTGATTCATTTTAAAGGGAATCTAAAGTGGCTCAAGCCTCTTGAGGTTAAATTCTAGCCATAGTCACTATGTTCTAGCCGATTAGATATCAATATTCCCTGTTGACGTTGATCAGTTACCAGCACCACGGTTAACAAGAATTAAATCGAAAAAGAATCGAGATTTGACTGGCTACTAAATTATTTGAAACAACAATTTTCACGCAAACATTTAATCTGATTTAAAGCTAGTCGACAGAGATAAATAGCTAAGTTAAGAGCTGCATATGCAAGTCTAAGATTAGCATACTACTAGCTAAAGATGTGGTTTAGCTAGTGGAACCATAGAGTGTATGAAAGTTTATTTGTCCTGTTTATAGATTACCTCCACTTGACTCTGTTCATTCACTTTAAAGGGAATCTAAAGTGGCTCAAAGCCTCTTGCGGTTAAATTCTAGCCAATCAGATATCAGTATTCCCTGCTGACGTTGATCAGTTACCCAAATATGGTTCGAACCGTGTCACGGGCTGCCGTCTTTGCGCGGCTATTTGCATCAGATGATTATATATGCTTAGAATCCCTTTAAACTACACATTCGAGTCATTTTCGTTGATGAGGCACGAGCTCCATTGACTTTCCTTTCAAACCACATCATCTGCAAGACTTTTATATTGCAAGGAGCTGAATCAAGTTCTTTTATAAGCCAGCTTCTTTTTAATTGTTGATGATTGTTTGTGATAAAAACTGCAAATCTGGAATTTTGAATCCTTTGGAAAAAACGATTCAACGCAGAACAACAATTGACAAACAGATCAGCAAAGTTCTTCTCGCAAAATTTAAGAAACATACTTGGGAAGCAACTGCAAGGGAACAATTTCCTACAATATCGACAACCATTATTGGTGCGTGAGTAAGTGAGTCAGTTAGTCAGTAAAAGTGTACCTCAAGTATACACATGAGAAAATTCTGAATCTCGTGAAAGCATTAACCGTAAACAAAAACACTACGAAAAGTGAAGCAACAGTCTTCTTAAAAGGGTGGAAGATCTATCATTTTGGAGAGGAACTGCTTGTAAAGTACTCCATGAAATCAATGGTCACCCACCGCTTTTGAAAGGGAAGACGTGATTTCAAGAAGGTTCGACAATTTGGTGAAATTCATTGCATAGTTCCAACATGGAAAAGGGAAATGTTAAAAGAGATGCTCCAATTACAATGCAGATTTATTTACTTGCTTCTTTCTGTTTTATTTGTTTGTATACGAGTTTAACAGATGCAGCGAGCGTGATTGATATACACAGATCAGCATGTCGACGAGATACCCTCATGAAAGCAACTGATCGCAACAAAAAACTAATTCCAACTTCTTCAAGAATCATATCACAATTACATGAAAAGACTCTTTCGCGTTGCACTTTGAAATGTGCGAGACATGATCGATGTGTATCTACTAACTACAAAAAGAATTTTGCGAGTGAGCAAGAGAAGAATTGCGAGTTATTGGATGTCAATAAGAAGTCATCAAGCGTGACATTGTCAAATGAAAATGGTTGGATACATTATGAACCGGTCACACAGGTAAGTGAAAATGCCCAGATATTTGCTATTTGCTATATTTGATACGTGGTCAAATATGTTATTACATCTGTTTCATATAACAAGAACGGACAATGCTACAATAAGATAGGCTACATGTGACTGACACTGAACTACAAATTGCTTAGTGACTGCAGACAAAAGGAGTTCCATGCTTGGCCGGTCAAGTCATAAACAAAACACATAGAAAGCCTGCAAAAGTAGGATTTGAAATCGCCTACCAACTGCCTTCTGAATCCATCTTCTTTGAATATATGCTCATGTTTGCTCTTAAAACCATTTCTGGAATGCACAACGAGCCAGCTAGCTACCTGGGTTTCCGAGCAACTTTTGCGGCTTGCTTTGATTTGTTTATACTTGACCAACCGTGCATATAATTGCAATCGCTGATATATTTGTACTTGGATGTCAATCGAAAGCAGCGGATCCTGTTGCAACATATACTTGCTCCAAGTCTATTCCGTGGTCTATCAGCGTTGAAAGAATATAATTACCCCTGTGAAAAGTGTACCCCTGCGAAGGAAAAAGGAGTTCGCAGCGCCATCTTTGTTGCCTACGCCCCCTCAGGGGTAATTATATTCTTTAAGCGCTGATAGACCAGGGAATAGACTTGGAGCAAGTCTAGTTGCAACATGATGTGTCCTTGTTATTTTAAATATGGACAATATGGTTATACTGTCAAAAGGTCGTCAGAAATGAAACAGAAATTGAATATCTTTCCAAGGGTGCAACGGTGCAAGGGACAAGGGGCTCGGCTCAGTGCTTCTCGTTATGACCCATAAAAGTAATCAAGAAGAAGAAGCCCAAGAAAATTTCAAATCCATTTCGAATGCAACCCTTAAAGATAAGTTATCCATGCAGCCTGTTTAGCCTTCATCAACTTCCTGGTCCTCCATGTTAGTAAAGCTTGGGAACTTGCTCACAGTTTTCCAGTACAGTCTGCACGCAGGCTATGCCAGATTACACCCCTCTAGGGATATCCTGTGACACCGTGAAGTGGTCCCTTTAGATAAATTTCATTTACTCTTCAGACCGGTCCCCGGTGTCGTCTGGTCACTTGCAATGCTGGGTTTCAATGTAACGAAACATGCCAAAATTCAGTTGGATACGAATGTGTTGGTAAGTTGATAAATATTTTCATATTCCATTAAATAGCTGCAATACATACTACATGCTACACTATTTTTCTAAATTTCACCTACCTTCATAAAATTAGACCTAATTTATGGCTTTGTTGGGAATAGCATAGGGACCAAATGTTTCCGCTAGTTTTTGCTCGTGGCATATGGCCGAAAACCTCCAAAGCCTCATTTATACACTACATGCTACAATACTTCCAAAATTACAACATAATACTATAATACTACATATAGAGATTGAAGCTACTAAAGTCTATCTCAAAGTAGATGTGACGAGATAATATCTGCGATAAAAACAATTTATTGAGTATTTTGAAATACAAGAAATCGAAACAGTTAAAAAAAATTGTGCGTTAGAGTCAGGATGAGGGGCGCTTTTCTTGCTAAAAACGTAGCGTCAAGTTGAGTTTTCATCGTGAAGGGGATGCAGTTGCCCCCACTTGCACCCCCTCCCCCTAGATCCGCCATTGGGTACATTACCGTTAAGAGATTTTGCTGGGCCTAAATTAACTAGTTAGTCTTTGAAGATAATTCAGCCACTTATCACCGCCAAACTTCACCGCCCTTTGAACTAAATTTGATATTCAAGAACCTAGCAACTGGCAATAACAATAGTCAGGGAGTGCTGCAAGCTGGGTTTACCAGAAAAGTTGTCATCGAAAATGTTACGACTGTGGTCAATAGCAGCTCATTTAGGTAATGCCTTCATGTAAGAACCCTCTAAAATCCTGAAATCATAAAATCGAAAAAAGTATATTTGCCTTTTGATTGAGTCAATTGACCATGCAAACAATTCCGTTTTTGCTGTGCAACAATAAGATATCGCATATAAATTTCTATAAGATATCATTACGATACTTTTCATACTGCGCATATGCGCTAATGTCGATGGTGCCACAGACCGCAGTGATGTCATTTGACAGCCTTGTGGAGGAGCCGAGTTGCTTACTCACTGCTGACCCCATTGTTTTGACACATTGTTTCTACTAGAGTTTCTAGAGCTATTGGCTTTCTAAAGCTGAAAGCATGCTAAAACTTTTTCCTACCACAGGAGAAACTGAAGACTGTTTACACAGGTATTGTCGAGCCACATTTTCGATATTGTTGCTCTGTTTGGGGTTGTACCGGTTCCACTGAGCTGAATCAGTTGCAAAAACTTCAAAACCGAGCTGCTAGAATTATAACCAACAGCAGTCTTGACGCCTCAAGAAGACAACTTATTGACAGGCTGGGTTGGGAGACCATTGAAGAACTCATAGCTGGTGAATCTAAAGCGGTGGTCTTATGTCCATTCATGAAGTGGCTCCGCAATACCTTTGTGACCTCTTCACCCGAAACTCAAAGTTAGCTTGTGAGCGAATCAACGCTGGGGCTAAATATGTCATGCGCTTCTTTGCTACTCTTTCTTCTTTTGATGCTGATGGTCAAGCTTATTTGCATATTACGTCACTGAAATAAATCGTTTTGGCGAATGCGATCTGGAGCCCTTTTTAGGGGGTTCCTTGAGGCTCTTAACTTAGCTTGTGAGCGAATCAACGCTGGGGCTAACTATGTCATGCGCTTCTTTGCTACTCTTTCTCCTTTTGATGCTGACGGTCAAGCTTATTTGCATATTACGTCATTTAAATAAAACGTTTTGGCGAATGCGATTTGAAGCCCTTTTTAGGGGGTTCCTTGATGCTCTTAACTTAGCTTGTGAATGAATCAACGCTGGGGCTCACAATGTCATGCGCTTCTTTGCTACTCTTTCTTCTTTTGAAGCTGACGGTCAAGCTTACTTGCATATTACGTCAATGAAATAAATCGTTACGGCAAATGCGATCTGGAGCCCTTTTCAGGGGGTTCCTTGATGCTCTTAACTTAGCTTGTGAATGAATCAACGCTGGGGCTCACGATGTCATGCGCTTCTTTGCTACTCTTTCTTCTTTTGATGCTGACGGTCAAGCTTATTTGCATATTACGTCATTGAAATAAATCGTTTTGGCGAATGCGATATGGAGCCCTTTTTAGGGGGTTCCTTGAGGCTCTTAACTTAGCTTGTGAGTGAATCAACGCTGGGGCTCACGATGTCATGCGCTTCTTTGCTACTCTTTCTTCTTTTGATGCTGACGGTCAAGCTTACTTGCATATTACGTCATTGAAATAAATCGTTACGGCAAATGCGATCTGGAGCCCTTTTTAGGGGGTTCCTTGAGGCTCTTAACTTAGCTTGTGAATGAATTAACGCTGGGGCTCACGATGCCATGCTCTTTTTTGCTACTCTTTCTTCTTTTGATGCTGACGATCAAGCTTACTTGATTATTACGTCATTGAAATAAATCGTTACGGGAAATGCGATATGGAGCCCTTTTTAGGGGGTTCCTTGAGGTTCTTAAATTAGCTTGTGAGTGAATCAACGCTGGGGCTCACGATGTCATGCGCTTCTTTGCTACTCTTTCTTCTTTTGATGCTGACGGTCAAGCTTATTTGCATATTACGTCATTTAAATAAAACGTTTTGGCGAATGCGATTTGAAGCCCTTTTTAGGGGGTTCCTTGATGCTCTTAACTTAGCTTGTGAATGAATCAACGCTGGGGCTCACGATGTCATGCGCTTTTTTGCTACTCTTTCTTCTTTTGATGCTGACGATCAAGCTTACTTGATTATTACGTCATTGAAATAAATCGTTACGGGAAATGCGATATGGAGCCCTTTTTAGGGGGTTCCTTGAGGTTCTTAAATTAGCTTGTGAGTGAATCAACGCTGGGGCTCACGATGTCATGCGCTTCTTTGCTACTCTTTCTTCTTTTGATGCTGATGGTCAAGCTTATTTGCATATTACGTCATTGAAATAAATCGTTACGGCAAATGCCATCTGGAGCCCTTTTTAGGGGGTTCCTTGAGGCTCTTAACTTAGCTTGTGAATGAATTAACGCTGGGGCTCACGATGTCATGCGCTTTTTTGCTACTCTTTCTTCTTTTGATGCTGACGATCAAGCTTACTTGATTATTACGTCATTGAAATAAATCGTTACGGGAAATGCGATATGGAGCCCTTTTTAGGGGGTTCCTTGAGGTTCTTAAATTAGCTTGTGAGTGAATCAACGCTGGGGCTCACGATGTCATGCGCTTCTTTGCTACTCTTTCTTCTTTTGATGCTGACGGTCAAGCTTATTTGCATATTACGTCATTTAAATAAAACGTTTTGGCGAATGCGATTTGAAGCCCTTTTTAGGGGGTTCCTTGATGCTCTTAACTTAGCTTGTGAATGAATCAACGCTGGGGCTCACAATGTCATGCGCTTCTTTGCTACTCTTTCTTCTTTTGAAGCTGACGGTCAAGCTTACTTGCATATTACGTCAATGAAATAAATCGTTACGGCAAATGCGATCTGGAGCCCTTTTCAGGGGGTTCCTTGAGGCTCTTAACTTAGCTTGTGAGCGAATTAACGTTGGGGCTCACGATATCATGCGCTTCTTTGCTACTCTTTCTTCTTTTGATCCTGATGGTCAAGCTTACTTGCATATTACGTCATTGAAATAAATCGTTTTGGCGAATGCGATCTGGAGCCCTTTTTAGGGGGTTCCTTGAGGCTCTTAACTTAGCTTGTGAGCGAATTAACGCTGGGGCTCACGATGTCATGCTCTTCTTTGCTAATCTTTCTTCTTTTGATCCTGATGGTCAAGCTAACTTGCATATTACGTCATTGAAAGAAATCGTTTTGGCGAATGCGATCTGGAGCCCTTTTTAGGGGGTTCCTTGAGGCTCTTAACTTAGCTTGTGAGCGAATTAACGTTGGGGCCCACGATGTCATGCGCTTCTTTGCTACTCTTTCTTCTTTTGATCCTGATGGTCAAGCTTACTTGCATATTACGTCATTGAAAGAAATCGTTTTGACGAATGCGATCTGGAGCCCTTTTTAGGGGGTTCCTTGAGGCTCTTAACTTAGCTTGTGAGCGAATCAACGCTGGGGCTCACGATGTCATGCGCTTCTTTGCTACTCTTTCTTCTTTTGATGCTGACGGTCAAGCTTACTTGCATATTACGTCATTGAAATAAATCGTTTTGGCGAATGCGATCTGGAGCCCTTTTTAGGGGGTTCCTTGAGGCTCTTAACTTAGCTTGTGAGCGAATCAACGCTGGTGCTCACGATGTCATGCGCTTCTTTGCTACTCTTTCTTCTTTTGATGCTGACGGTCAAGCTTACTTGCATATTACGTCATTGAAATAAATCGTTTTGACGAATGCGATCTGGAGCCCTTTTTAGGGGGTTCCTTGAGGCTCTTAACTTAGCTTGTGAGCGAATTAACGTTGGGGCTCACGATGTCATGCGCTTCTTTGCTACTCTTTCTTCTTTTGATCCTGACGGTCAAGCTTACTTGCATATTACGTCATTGAAATAAATCGCTACGGCGAATGCGATCTGGAGCCCTTTTTAGGGGGTTCCTTGAGGCTCTTAACTTAGCTTGTGAGCGAATCAACGCTGGGGCTCACGATGTCATGCGCTTCTTTGCTACTCTTTCTTCTTTTGATGCTGACGGTCAAGCTTACTTGCATATTACATCATTGAAATATATCTTTACGGCGAATGCGATCTGGAGCCCTTTTTAGGGGGTTCCTTGAGGCTCTTAACTTAGCTTGTGAGCGAATCAACGCTGGGGCTCACGATGTCATGCGCTTCTTTGCTACTCTTTCTTCTTTTGATCCTGATGGTCAAGCTTACTTGCATATTACGTCATTGAAATAAATCGTTACGGTGAATGCGATCTGGAGCCCTTTTTAAGGGGTTCCTTGAGGCTCTTAACTTAGCTTGTGAGCGAATTAACTATGGGGCTCACGATGTCATGCGCTTTTTTGCTTCTCTTTCTTCTTTTGATCCTGATGGTCAAGTTTACTTGCATATTACGTCATTGAAATAAATCGTTACGGTGAATGCGATCTGGAGCCCTTTTTAAGGGGTTCCTTTAGGCTCTTAACCCTATTCTTACTGGGGGCGCTTTTGGCCCCCCCTTTCCAGGTTTTGCTGCGTTACGCTAAAAAGTGATATAGCCACCAGTTTTGGTGACTTTTACTCAAATTTCACAGGCAATCAAATTCTTAACATTTCATTGCTCTACCTTTGATGATGTGACCACAGTAATACCACATTTGAAGAGTAGTCAACAAAAAAAGCTTAAAATGTCCGTAGTTTTCGTGTCGTTTGCCTGATCGATCTCAAACATGCACCATTCGATTGCATTTGATGAGTACTTTCATTTGACAAAGAAATTTTTCTTATTTGCGGATGTCAGCAAAATTTAATATCTATGACGTCATTCACATTTATGAGGTCATTGCTCTAATAAATAAGTGTAAAATATAAATCTCTTTTGTTTAATTTGCTTCATATTATTAATTTGATTCATTGTGAGTCTATATTTGCCAGATAAAAGGACAGGACTGGCAAAAACCTGCGATGAAAATAAATGCATGCAACAGAAGGCTAATTTAAAGCTAATTGTGCTAAAAATGGAAACTAAAAAATTTTGAAAAGTATATATTTTTAAACTATGACATGTTTCCTACTATTTGAAACAAATTTGGTGAAAATCGGTTGAGAGGTTGATTAGATAGAATTTTTCTGGTTAAGAAGGTATAAATTGGCCAATTTTCCTCAGTTTTTCAGTTGCCTAGCAACAAATCACGTGACTTAATAATTGTCATTGTTATCTTTGAATAGCCAATTGTCTAAAGAACAATAGAGATAAGTCTTATTGTTATATCTTTTGTAGTTTTGGAGAAAAAGAGGGGGGGGGGCGAAAAAGGCCCCCCAGTACAAAATACCTAAAAAATTGCCCAGTACAGATAGGGTTAACTTAGCTTGATCGTATCCCCAACAAAGCCATAAATTAAGTCTCCAAAAGTTGTTATGCTGCCTCACAGCAATTACTAAAAAAAACCAAACCAACCAGAACGGTAAGTTGGCGCTGCTATGGAGCATTCAAATTGATTCAATTCAGCAATTAGTTGACTTCAACAAATTCAATTCAATCGCATAGTCATATTTAAATTCTAATTTGCAGATATCAATGAATGTCTTAGTAATCCATGTCAAAATGGAGGAACCTGTAACAACCAAATCAATCAATATACATGCACGTGTGTGGCTGGGTACACGCACACGAACTGCGAAACTTGTTGGAGAGACGAACTGGCTGCTGACTTGGGCCGCGTGTGGGTTTTAGAAAGAAGATTGGGTGCTAACCTTTTTTTGCGCAAGCGCACTACAACTGTTGCATCTAGGTTGTTGCTGTTGCCCATTTGTTTTGATTTGATTCAGATTGCGGGAGAACTGGTGTAATGGCCGGTATTTTGCGTGTGCTATGATGGTTGGTATTCTATTTAAAGACAGAACTATATGTAAAGAAAGTGTTCCTAAACAGTGCAGAGGTGAGAAAAAATTGTCTGATAACGAATACGATCTTTTAGGCTCTACTAGTACACAGAGAGAGTGTTAGGCGCTCTGACTCATCTGTACTCGCTGCATGTTTTTTATAAAGAAACTGGTTTATAAGAAACCAAAAGCTACTTCAAAACTAACTGTGCTAGAAATGGAATTTTTTTAAAGTATTGATTTTGAATCTACAGTATAACATATTTCCTACTATTTGAAACAAATTTGGAGAAAATCAGTTGTCAGCAAATCAAATGGAATTTTCATGATAAGAAGGTACATATAAATTTGCCAATTTTCCTTTATTTTTTTTATTGCCTGGCAATGAATCACATGATTAATTAACTGCCATTGTTAGAATAGTAACAATAGGGGTATGTCTCATTGTTATATCTCTTGTAATTTTGGAGAAAAGAGGGGAAAGTTTTCAACATGATGAGAACACTGTTTATTCATCTATTATATGATGTTTTGAGTGGCAAGAATCATAGAATATCTGATCTGCATCAGTGTTACTTATCATATTGATAATTCATGCATTCAAAAAATAAATAAATTGTTGGTACTATGCCCATGGGGGGGGGACACTCAGCACATACGCATATGGGGGGTCAGACCCAAAAATATCAGTTTAGCTTTATTACAACCCAAAAATATCAGCTCATTTTATACTTTGACATCTGTAAAGGAACATAAAAGATCCTGAAACAATGCAAATTGAGACCAGGATTGCCACTAGAGAACCTAGAAATATCATTGTGACTATATTTTATGCCCAAAAATATCAAAAACATAATTTCAGTTTATTTTGACCCAAATATATCACTTTCAGCAATATTCTGACCCAAAAATATTGGATTTACCTCCCCGTATGTGCAATGTGCTAAGTGCCCCCCTGGGTTTCTTATGAAAAAAGCCAATAAGGGAACTTTTAGCAATCTAATACTTAAATTGACACATGGTGCAAATGTTTGCGTTCCTTCTTCCAAAATACAATATGGCCTTCATCAAAATGTTTTTTTTTTCAGGTGGCTGTGCAACAGAATACACCAACATTTCCAGTGGTGATGGATCCCTGTCATGTCCAAACTGTTTTTAAACTTCACAAAGTTCATTTGAACCATGTTTGATGGTTTCTAAAGGTGTTATCAGACTGTGTCTGCATTTATATCAATCGTATCTTGTTTGTAGGGCATTTGCTAAGATAACTTTAAATTCTTGTGTCAGATTCCATGTAGGTCATGCATGCCAAAAGCATGTCAACAAATTGAGTGTTGATCATAAGCTGTTCCAAGTTTGTCTTATTTAGATATTTATTAGCTTTCTTGTGGAAAAATTTGTATGTCTGAGACAGCATGATCAGGGAATGAAGATCTAAATACTGAAAGATTGCTTGGTTCTCTTTATCTAGCTTGCAAAACAAAGTCTGGAGGCAACAACTTGAGATCATTACGATCAAAATCTGGAATTTTATCAATCATTGTACAAAATATTAGTCATTTGTCTGCTTCATGTTTCTTCAGACATGCTCTCAAATAATCAAAATTGTACCAATTTTTCCACTGTCTTTGACAATTCAGTAATTTCTAAAATCAGCACATTTATAAACCCTAAGAAATGTACACAGTAGCTGTAGCCATTCACAAGTACCGTTTCAGGTCTCAGCCATTTTATCTCATGGCAATCAGAAGTAAAACAACACCTAGAACAGACTCAGATTAACTCAGATTGCATATGCCTACTTATTTCTTTGTAAAACAAGGGGGAAATAGGCAGTTGAGCTAGAATTGTATGCTCGGGCTTTGCAGATGATGTTTGATGGTGTTGAGATTTTACTTTTGTTAATAGCAGAAGATCTTCAAGGACTAAATTCCTGATTATCTGAGCCAAATTCAGAATTTTTTGTAGACAGGTGAAAAGAGGAGAATTTGAGGTTGAATAGCAATGCTCATCTCTGACTTCAAAAGTAGGGTTAA
This sequence comes from Aurelia coerulea, assembly GCA_039566865.1. NCBI lineage: Eukaryota > Metazoa > Cnidaria > Scyphozoa > Semaeostomeae > Ulmaridae > Aurelia > Aurelia coerulea. The sequence continues at coordinate 47,546,508 of CM076943.1, forward strand.
CAGCAACAAGTGATGATATGGCAGTTGCAGCACTGTTTGATGTTTCATTTTTGTTTCTTTCGGCTTCGTTTACGTCTGAATGGTCTGAATATTGATTGCTTTGAGCCTGCATTCTCTTTTAACTGATGTGAAATCGCACAATTTGCAGTGATATTGGCTGATATTCTTTGCATTTGTTGACGACTTCGCATAAAATGTGAAAGTTATTGGAACGGCTCATCATTTGCAGTGCTGGAACTTGCCATATCATCAGGTACTGCTAGGTATGTATCATTACAACAACTCTCAAACAAACTGATATGTTTCGAACTCAGTATGACAATATACACTTACCTCACATAAGTATTGCACCACCTTACCCAAAATGGCGCCCAAAAGTGTCTTTCAGCCCAACCAACAAAATTTGCATAACAAAAGCATCAGCATTTAAGGGTTTCTCTACCGGGTGTTTTGGCCAGAAAATAATTGTTAATTCGTCTGCTTCTCATTCAAAAGTAAAATGAAACGTTAGTTTGTTGGTTTCATTGATAAATTAGCAAAAACTTCCTGACAACACTGGACAAGATTTTGGCAGCGTAGCTGGAGGAGTAGGCCAAAACAAAATGAGAAACGGATAGATATCTGGGGGCAAAGATAGCAACATTTTAGCGTTTTCAAATTAGGATTCTACGAACTTTATCGCTATGACAAAAGTTTTCCGTGAGGAATGCCAGAAGGATAAACACAAAGGGAAAACGGAAAGAGACCATTCCAAGGTAAGAATATCCTTGATATTACTTTTATCACATTAACATTAATTTTGCTTCCTGGAAAACTTTAGGCAAGTGATTGACGCTTAAATATATGGATTTTGATGTGCTTAAACAATCCGCTTATTTTAATTTAGTTTTAAAGTAATTTTGAAATTTAACAAGTGACTGGAGCATGTTTTTTTAACGTGACTCCTTCTTAGAGAAATTAAAGTTCAGTTACATTGAATGACAGCCTTGTTACTAATTTGAAATTTCTTCTTTTATCACATTCAAAGTGGAAAACTTTTATCATGGCGATAAAGTTTGTAGAATCCAAATTTGAAAGCACTAAGACTTTGTTGTCTTTGCCCCCAGCTTTCTATCCGTTTCTCGTTTTGTTTTGGCCTACTCCTCCAGCTATGCTGCCAAAATCTTGTTCAGGGTTGTCCGAATGTTTTTGCTAATTTATCAAAAAAGCCAACAAACCAACGTTTCATTCATTAATGAATGAAAAGCATACGAATTAACAATTATTTTCCGACCAAAATACCTGGTAGAGAAACCCTTAAATGCTGATGCTTTTATTATGTAAGTTTTTTTGATTTGGTTGAAAAACACTTTTGGCCGCCATTTTGTGTTAGGTGGTGCAATACTTATGTGAGGTAAGTGTAATCCTAGCCCAAACGACGAAAAAGCGAAAGATGTGTCCTCAGCCGTCCACCGCTCATCCTGCCTAACAAAATGGCGATTGCACGGAAGAACGGTGGTCACATGGGGATTAGCGTTGTTGTTGCTGCACGTAGCTGTGCAGGAGCAAGAAGGCTTCACTCTGATTGGTCAAAATGATCTACGCAGTCCGCATGCGCTCCCAAAGGATGGCTGCTGATTGGGGAAGTCGGCATTGTTTTTAAACAAAAGAATCTGAAGTTCATCTCTCCAACAAAAACAAGTAAGTGAGTCAAACAAGGAAATACCGGGTGACTCAGAAAAATGTCTCACTGTTTCGAAAATCACTGCAGCAAAAGAAGTAGCACTATACTCATGGAAATTGATCTTTCTAAAAGCTAAAAGATTAAAGTAACTTTTATAATTCTTTATTTTTCATATTTCTTTAGTAATTTTCAAAGTAGCAGTTCCTTGTTAAATTTGAAAGATTTCAAGAACATGTCTTGTAGAACTGCCGGGAAATGACCTAAAACGCACCATCAAACGTTTCAGGTCTTTTGAAATCTACTTTTGAGAGTCAGTATAACTAACAAGATGATAGACTGAAATTGAGACGAAAATTGAAATTTACATCTCATTTATCGCTCAGAAAAAAGGGGTGTTGACAAAAGTAGGGTGAGTGGCTTAAACAGTTTCCGTCAGGTGACTGAAGTTAAGCTCGGTTGATTGATGTCAAACTCCGGATGGGTGACCTCTCGGAGACGTAACTTCGCAGCTCGCAATCTGACAAGTTCTCATTGATTTATGGCAAAAGAAAGGCAAAATAAGTGGTTGCTTCAAAAGCAGCACTTCTACAGCATTGTTAAAATCAAGTTAATTAGAAAGCACGGGTTCTAGTGTTGTACTAAATTTTCTTTCCATTCGTAAAATGGTTGACAGTGTTGTCTTATAGATAAACAACACTATGATCCCTTTTAAAAATGCTGAAACTTTGAATGCAAACGCTAGGACCCTTTCTTTCAAACTAGCTTGATTTTGACATTGCTGAAGAACGGTAGAAGTGCTGCTTTTGAAGCTACCACTTATTTTGTCTTTCTTAATCAGCAGCCACTTGTTGCATTGACTCAAACAAGGTCTCAAACTGTAAGTTGATGCATGAGCCATGCAACTGTCTAAACATTTTATAAGAAGTGCTCGATTGAGTGACATTTAGAACTTCTATTACTTTTGGGCACATTCGAAAACTCTATAAAATGCATACAAAATATCTTTCTATCCAGATTCTTTTTTCGAATGGCTAAAAGATCAATTAATTGCGTTTCAACTGGTTCTAAATGCAAGAAAGGCAGGTAATATGTACCGGGTGAACAAGAAAAAAGTTCCCAATTTTAAAAATTCATAGCATCAATAGTACTGGATGGATTGGAATGAATCAATATTTGCTTGACAGCAAAAAGATCCAAGTATTTTTGTGATTTTTCTCTCCTTACGAGCACTGGAAAAATTCTTCTTACGTGCTGCTAGAATTGTAACGAACAGCAGCTTCGATAGACAAAGCAGACCTCTTATCGAAGGGCTGGGTTGGAAGACCATTGAAGAACTCATTGGTAGTGAGTCTAAGATTATGGTCTTCAAATCTCTCAATGAGTTGGCTCCACAATACCTGTGTAACCTTTTCGCTAAAAATTCACAATACTCCTCCCGTAACCTACGTAATACAGAGACTGACTTGAGGTTACCAAAGAAAAAATCAGCAAACGGGCAGAAATGCTTTTCTTTCCGGGGAACTAAGCTGTGGAATAGCCTTCCAGCTGAGTCAGAGAAGGCCTCCTCCCTTAATAGTTTTAAACATTCTATAGAGGGTTGACTTTTCTTTTATTGTAAATATTGTATAATCATTGTAAGTAGGTTTTTAGCTTTATGGTTCTTTAGAATGTTGATTTAATTTATTGTATATTGTAATTAAAAGTTTCTACTGGAGGGCCCCTTGAAAATCAGCCTTTGCTGAAGGCTAACCCTCCCTAAATGAATTTAAATGAAAATGAAAATGAAAGTTGTAGAGCAACTACTTAGATAACGATGGAGCGAAGAAAAATCGAACATTTTTCGAGTAGTTTTGGAGATAAATCCACTTTTCTGAAATCAACAAAAAGATTTGAACTAGTATTTGCGAAGCCAGCGTTGACGGAAACATTGCGATTTATGTATCTTTCGATTGCCTCGATTATATAGAAAGACATCCTTTTTACCGCTTTTCGATAGGCCGAGTAATATAGGAGAAATTAACTGTTTCCTGAGGGGAGTGGTTTTCCGAAACTGCATCTCGCTGTGCACTAGAGCGGAAAGCAGAGTTACCTTAATAACATAATCTGCTTTTGCCACTTGGTGAATTACCAATAATGTGAATGAAGAAGATATCGATATCTGATTTTTTAATTTCATCTACAGATTTTGATGAGTGTAGCAGTAATCCTTGCCAAAATGGAGGGGCATGCCTTGATGGTGTGAACAAATATACTTGTAACTGTGTTGCTGGCTATGTGGGAACTCATTGTCAAACAAGTAAGTAGATCATACAGGAGAAATTAGGTCAACAAGGAAATAGTCAATAGATGTAATTGTACTGAAGAATATCAAATGAGTAAGTAAGTCACGCAAGAAAGTAAGTCAAACAAGAACATTTAAGTCAAGCAGGAAAATAGGTCAAACAAGAAAATTTACGTCAAACACAAGAAGGTATGTCAACAATGAAGTAGATTAATAGATTTTCTTGTACTTAATCACATACTCTGCTTCTGCCACTTGGTGAATTACCCAATAATGTGAATGAAGAAGATATCAATATCTGATTTTCTAATTTCCTATACAGATTTTGATGAGTGTAGCAGTAATCCTTGCCAAAATGGAGGGACATGTGCTGATGGTGTGAACAAATATACTTGTAACTGTGTTGCTGGTTATGTGGGAACTCATTGTCAAACAAGTAAGTAGATCATGCAGGAGAAATGACGTCAACAAGGAAATAGTCAAAAGATGTAATTGTACTTAAGGATATCAAATGAGTAAGTAAGTCACGCAAGAAAGTAGGTCAAACAAGAACATTTAAGTCAAACAGGAAAATAGGTCAAACAAGGAACTTTACGTCAAACACAAGAAGGTATGTCAACAATGAAGTAGATTAATAGATTTTCTTGTACTTAATCACATAATCTGCTTCTGCCACTTGGTGAATTACCCAATAATGTGAATGAAGAAGATATCAATATCTGATTTTTTAATTTCCTATACAGATTTTGATGAGTGTAGCAGTAATCCTTGCCAAAATGGAGGGACATGTGCTGATGGTGTGAACAAATATACTTGTAACTGTGTTGCTGGCTATGTGGGAACTCATTGTCAAACAAGTAAGTAGATCATACAGGAGAAATTAGGTCAACAAGGAAATAGTCAAAAGATGTAATTGTACTGAAGATATCAAATGAGTAAGTAAGTCACGCAAGAAAGTAAGTCAAACAAGAACATTTAAGTCAAACAGGAAAATAGGTCAAACAAGAAAATTTACGTCAAACACAAGAAGGTATGTCAACAATGAAGTAGATTAATAGATTTTCTTGTACTTAATCACATAATCTGCTTCTGCCACTTGGTGAATTACCCAATAATGTGAATGAAGAAGATATCAATATCTGATTTTTTAATTTCCTATACAGATTTTGATGAGTGTAGCAGTAATCCTTGCCAAAATGGAGGGACATGTGCTGATGGTGTGAACAAATATACTTGTAACTGTGTTGCTGGTTATGTGGGAACTCATTGTCAAACAAGTAAGTAGATCATACAGGAGAAATTAGGTCAACAAGGAAATAGTCAATAGATGTAATTGTACTTGAAGGCAATATCAAATGAGTAAGTAAGTCACGCAAGAAAGTAAGTCAAACAAGAACATTTAAGTCAAGTAGGTCAGCAAGAAAGTAGCCAAACAAGTCAAACAAGAAAAAGGTCAAACAAGAAAATTTACGTCAAACACAAGAAGGTATGTCAACAATGAAGTAGATTAATAGATTTTCTTGTACTTAATCACATAATCTGCTTCTGCCACTTGGAGAATTACCAATAATGTGAATGAAGAAGATATCGATATCTGATTTTCTAATTTCCTCTACAGATCTTGATGAGTGTAGCAGTAATCCTTGCCAAAATGGAGGGACATGTGCTGATGGTGTGAACAAATATACTTGTAACTGTGTTGCTGGCTATGTGGGAACTCGTTGTCAAACAAGTAAGTAGATCATACAGGAGAAATGACGTCAACAAGGAAATAGTTAATAGAAGTAATTGTACTTAAGAAGATCAAACGAGTAAGTAGGTCAAGCAAGAAAACTAACGTCAAAAAAGAAAGCAGGTCAAACAAGAAAATTAACGTCAAACAAGAAAGCAGGTCAAACAAGAAAATGTACGTCAAATGCAAGTAATTAGGTCAACAAGGAAATAGTCAAAAGATGTAATTGTACTTAAGGATATCAAATGAGTAAGCAGGTCAAACAAGAAAATGTACGTCAAATGCAAAAAAGTAGGTCAACAATGAAGTAGATTAATAGATTTTCTTGTACTTAATCACATAATCTTCCTTTGCCACTTGCTGAGTTACCCAATAATGTGAATGAAGAAGATATGGATATCTGATTTTTTAATTTCCTCTACAGATTTTGATGAGTGTAGCAGTAATCCTTGCCAAAATGGAGGGACATGTGCTGATGGTGTGAACAAATATACTTGTAACTGTGTTGCTGGCTATGTGGGAACTTATTGTCAAACAAGTAAGTAGATCATGCAAAAGAAATGAAGTCAACAAGGAAATAGTCAAAAGATGTAATTGTACTTAAAGCACATCTGTCACGGTAGCAATTAGTCATTACAACCAACAATAAGGATAGATCAAACCAGTAAGTAGGTCAAGCAAGAAAGTGGGTCAAACAAAGAAAATTTACGTCCAACGCAAGAAAGTGGGTCAACCATGAAGTAGATCAATATATTTTCTTGTACTTAATCACATAATCTGCCTTTGCCACTTGGTGAATTACCATTAATGTGAATGAAGAAGATATCGATATCTGATTTTTCAATTTCATCTACAGATTTTGATGAGTGTGGCAGTAATCCTTGCCAAAATGGAGGGACATGTGCTGATGGTGTGAACAAATATACTTGTAACTGTGTTGCTGGCTATGTGGGAACTCATTGTCAAACAAGTAAGTAGATCATACAGGAGAATTACGTCAACAAGGAAATAGTCAATAGATGTAATTATACCAAGATAGATCAAACGAGTAAGTGGGTCAAGCAAGAATGTAGGTCTTCCAAGAAAATTAACTTCAAACAAGAAAGCAGGTCAAACAGGAAAATTTACGTCCAACGCAAGAAAGTAGGGTCAACCATGAAGTAGATCAATATATATTCTTGTACTTAATCACATAATCTGCCTTTGCCACTTGGTGAATTACCAATAATGTGAATGAAGAAGATATCGATATCTGATTTTTTAATTTCATCTACAGATTTTGATGAGTGTAGCAGTAATCCTTGCCAAAATGGAGGGACATGTGCTGATGGTGTGAACAAATATACTTGTAACTGTGTTGCTGGCTATGTGGGAACTCATTGTCAAACAAGTAAGTAGATCATACAGGAGAAATTAGGTCAACAAGGAAATAGTCAATAGATGTAATTGTACTTAGATAGATCAAACGAGTAAGTGGGTCAAGCAAGAATGTAGGTCTTCCAAGTCAAACAAGAAAGCAGGTCAAACAGGAAAATTTACGTCCAACGCAAGAAAGTGGGTCAACCATGAAGTAGATCAATATATTTTCTTGTACTTAATCACATAATCTGCTTTGCCACTTGGTGAATTACCATAATCTGAATGAAGAAGATATCGATATCTGATTTTTTAATTTCATCTACAGATTTTGATGAGTGTAGCAGTAATCCTTGCCAAAATGGAGGGACATGTGCTGATGGTGTGAACAAATATACTTGTAACTGTGTTGCTGGCTATGTGGGAACTTATTGTCAAACAAGTAAGTAGATCATACAGGAGAAAAGACGTCAACAAGGAAATAGTCAAGAGATGTAATTGTACTTAGATAGATCAAACGAGTAAGTGGGTCAAGCAAGAATGTAGGACAAGAAAATTAAGTCAAACAAGAAAGCAGGTCAAACAAGAAAATTTACGTCCAACGCAAGAAAGTGGGTCAACCATGAAGTAGATCAATATATTTTCTTGTACTTAATCACATAATCTGCCTTTGCCACTTGGTGAATTACCAATAATCTGAATGAAGAAGATATCGATATCTGATTTTTCAATTTCATCTACAGATTTTGATGAGTGTGGCAGTAATCCTTGCCAAAGTGGAGGGACATGTGCTGATGGTGTGAACAAATATACTTGTAACTGTGTTGCTGGCTATGTGGGAACTCATTGTCAAACAAGTAAGTAGTAAGTAGATCATACAGGAGTAAATTAGGTCAACAAGGAAATAGTCAACAAGATGTAATTACGTACAAGAAAGTGGGTCAACAATGAAGTAGATAGATCTTAAGGTAACTCTGCTTTCCGCTCCAGTGAACAGCGAGATGTACTGTCCACAGAAAAACAATTAATTTCTCAAGATCAAGAAAGTAAAAAGGAGGTCAAACAATGAAAATTTACGCAAATCCAAACGCAAGAAAGTGGGGTCATCGTTCCATGAAGTAGATCAATATATTTTCTTGTACTTAATCACATAATCTGCTTTTGCCACTTGGTGAATTACCATAATGTGAATGAAGAAGATATAGATATCTGATTTTCTAATTTCTTCTACAGATTTTGATGAGTGTAGCAGTAATCCTTGCCAAAATAGTGGGACATGTGCTGATGGTCTTAACAAATATACTTGTAACTGTGTTGCTGGCTATGTGGGAACTTATTGTCAAACAAGTAAGTAGATCATGGAGGAGAAATTAGGCCAACAAGGAAACAGTCAACAGATGTATATGTACCTAGATAGATCAAACCAGTAAGTAGGTCAAGCAAGACAGTGGGTCAAACAAAAAAATTTACGTCCAACGCAAGAAAGTGGGTCAACCATGAAGTAGATCAATATATTTTCTTGTACTTAATCACATAATCTGCCTTTGCCACTTGGTGAATTACCAATAATGTGAATGAAGAAGATATCGATATCTGATTTTCTAATTTCCTCTACAGATTTTGATGAGTGTAGCAGTAATCCTTGCCAAAATGGAGGGACATGTGCTGATGGTGTGAACAAATATACTTGTAACTGTGTTGCTGGCTATGTGGGAACTCGTTGTCAAACAAGTAAGTAGATCATGCAGGAGAAATGACGTCAACAAGGAAGTAGTCAAAAGATGTAATTGTACTTAAGGATATCATGCGAGTATGTAGGTCAAGCAAGAAAGTAGGTCAAACAAGAAAATTTACGTCCAACGCAAGAAGGTATGTCAACAATGAAGTAGATTAATATATTTTCTTGTACTTAATCACATAATCTGCCTCTCCCACTTGGTGAATTACCATAATGTGAATGAAGAAGATATCGATATCTGATTTTTTAATTTCCTCTACGCATTTTGATGAGTGTAGCAGTAATCCTTGCCAAAATGGAGGGACATGTGCTGATGGTGTGAACAAATATACTTGTTACTGTGTTGCTCTATGTGGGAACTCATTGTCAAACAAGTAAGTAGATCATACAGGAGAAATTAGGTCAACAAGGAAACAGTCCACAGATGTAATTATACCTACATAGATCAAACCAGTAAGTGGGTCAAGCAAGAAAGCAGGTCAAACAAGAAAATTTACGTCAAATGCAAGAAAGTGGGTTAACAATGAAGTAGATTAATAGATTTTCTTGTACTTAATCACACAATCTGCCTTTGCCACTTGGTGAATTACCCAATAATGTGAATGAAGAAGATATCGATATCTGATTTTCTAATTTCTTCTACAGATTTTGATGAGTGTAGCAGTAATCCTTGCCAAAATGGAGGGACATGTGCTGATGGTGTTAACAAATATACTTGTAACTGTGTTGCTGGTTATGTGGGAACTCATTGTCAAACAAGTAAGTAGATCATACAGGAGAAATTAGGTCAACAAGGAAATAGTCAATAGATGTAATTGTACTGAAGAATATCAAATGAGTAAGTAAGTCACGCAAGAAAGTAAGTCAAACAAGAACATTTAAGTCAAGCAGGAAAATAGGTCAAACAAGAAAATTTACGTCAAACACAAGAAGGTATGTCAACAATGAAGTAGATTAATAGATTTTCTTGTACTTAATCACATACTCTGCTTCTGCCACTTGGTGAATTACCCAATAATGTGAATGAAGAAGATATCAATATCTGATTTTCTAATTTCCTATACAGATTTTGATGAGTGTAGCAGTAATCCTTGCCAAAATGGAGGGACATGTGCTGATGGTGTGAACAAATATACTTGTAACTGTGTTGCTGGCTATGTGGGAACTCATTGTCAAACAAGTAAGTAGATCATGCAGGAGAAATGACGTCAACAAGGAAATAGTCAAAAGATGTAATTGTACTTAAGGATATCAAATGAGTAAGTAAGTCACGCAAGAAAGTAGGTCAAACAAGAACATTTAAGTCAAACAGGAAAATAGGTCAAACAAGGAACTTTACGTCAAACACAAGAAGGTATGTCAACAATGAAGTAGATTAATAGATTTTCTTGTACTTAATCACATAATCTGCTTCTGCCACTTGGTGAATTACCCAATAATGTGAATGAAGAAGATATCAATATCTGATTTTTTAATTTCCTCCACAGATTTTGATGAGTGTAGCAGTAATCCTTGCCAAAATGGAGGGACATGTGCTGATGGTGTGAACAAATATACTTGTAACTGTGTTGCTGGTTATGTGGGAACTCATTGTCAAACAAGTAAGTAGATCATACAGAAGAAAAGACGTCAAAAAACTATTTAGTCAAGAGATGTAATTGTACTTATGAAGATCATGCGAGTATTTAGGTCAAACAAGAAAGTAGGTCAAACAAGAAAATTTAAGTCAAACAAGAGAGCAAGTGAAACAAAAAAATTTACGTCAAACACAAGAAAGTGGGTCAACAATGAAGTAGATTAATAGATTTTCTTGTACTTAAGGTAACTCTGCTTTCCGCTCCAGTGAACAGCGAGATGCCATTTCGCAAAACCACTGTCCACAGAAAAACAATTAATTTCTCCAAGATCATTCGGCCGATCGAAAAGCAGTAAAAAGGATGTTGTTCAGTATAGTCTGGGCAATCTAAAAATGTATAAATCGCTATGTTTTCGTCAACACTGGCTTTGCAAATCGTAGTTCAAATCTGTTTGTTGATTTCAGAAAAGTAGATTTATCTCCAAAACTACTCGAAAAACGTTCGATTTTTTATCGTTCCATGTTTAGCTAGGTAGTTGATCGTAGCCGAATAATCTAGGAGAAATTAACTGTTTCCTGAGGGGAGTGGTTTTCCGAAACTACATATCGCTGTGCATTAGAGCGGAAAGCAGAGTTACCTTAATCACATTATCTGCTTTTGCCACTTGGTGAATTACCATAATGTGAATGAAGAAGATATAGATATCTGATTTTCTAATTTCTTCTACAGATTTTGATGAGTGTAGCAGTAATCCTTGCCAAAATAGTGGGACATGTGCTGATGGTCTTAACAAATATACTTGTAACTGTGTTGCTGGCTATGTGGGAACTTATTGTCAAACAAGTAAGTAGGTCATGGAGGAGAAATTAGGTCAACAAGGAAACAGTCAAAAGATGTAATTGTACTTAGATAGATCAAACGAGTAAGTGGGTCAAGCAAGAATGTAGGTCAAACAAGAAAATTAACGTCCAACGCAAGAAAGTGGGTCAACCATGAAGTAGATCAATATATTTTCTTGTACTTAATCACATAATCTGCCTTTGCCACTTGGTGAATTATCCAATAATGCGAATGAAGAAGATATCGATATATGATTTTCAAATTTCTTCTACAGATTTTGATGAGTGTAGCACTAATCCTTGCCAAAATAGTGGGACATGTGCTGATGGTGTGAACAAATATACTTGTAACTGTGTCGCTGGCTATTTTGGAACTCGTTGTGAAAGAAGTAAGTAGATCATGCAGGAGAAATTATGTCAAAGATATAATTGAATGATGTAAATTTACTTAAGTAGATCAAATGAGTAAGTATGTCAAACGAGAAAGTAGGTCAAACAAGAATACAGGTTGAACAAGAAAGTAGGAGGAATAAGGTATTAGTTTAATAGATATACTGCTACTGTTCTGTTGTCTATGGGGAAATCTAATTGTGAAACAAGTAAGTTGGCCAAACAAGAAAGTGTGTCAAACAAGGATGCAGGTCAATAAATAAAGCAAGTCGAGCTGGTGATAGGTTCATGCAGATTCTTGTACTGCGCTGGTGATGAGGAGGGAACTCATTGTCAAGCAAGTAAGTAGATCAGCAAAGGACGCAAATATTTGCAAAAGTTAAAAACATACCGGGTGAGTCAATAAAAAGAAACCTTATTTCAAGAATCATCATCCCTGAATATCAAGATGGTGATGTTAGGAAAGACACCATTTAACAGCAGACATGTTCAAATAGATAGATCTCAAAATTTACCTGACTGAAAAGGGCCATTTAATTCTGAAATTGTGAGGGATTTGCTTCAGAGAGCCCTTTCGAGAAATCTTCAAAACAGGCTCAAATTCGTCTAAAGAATATCAGTGGTAGTTCTTTTTGTTATATCTCTTGCAGTTGTCAAGAAAAAAGGGGGTGGAAAACGTCTCCCCAGTACAAAGCAATTAAAACATCGCCCAGTACAAATGGTATTAAAACAGCCTGAAACATCGCAAGTTTTTTATCCTAAAAGAGAATTAAGCCAACAAAAAAATTATTCTTCTCCGAACGTGAAAATGTTGAAGATCATTGGACAGGGATAGAACACCGAGTCTTATTCATAAAGTCACGTTTCAGGGATCCTTGATTGATATAGGTTGAGAGGACTGTTAACCCATATTTTGTGTACGCACACAGGGTCGTCGGAAGCGTGGGGCCGGGAGGGCTTCAGCCCCCTCCAATAATTTGCTGAAGCTCGTTCACTTTTGTAAGTGAGAAATACTGTAAAAGCCAAGCTCATGGAAACGAAGATTCAAACTTATCTATATATTCGAGGAAGTTACCAGATCTTATCAAGCTATCACTTTCGATATTATGCAATTCAAAACTTATTTATATCCTCGTGAATTTGCAGCCCTATTTTCAAAATGTTCTTGAAAAAACCCCCATCATTAGTTAGGGTCCCTTTGCTTCTTTTGATGGCAAATTCTTTAAAAATGGTGCGTTATCCAACGATCTCAAGGGTGTGGTCATGCAAAATATTCCCGGGGATCCCCAATCTTTCTCTCTACGCTCGCATCGAATTTCAGCCCCTCAAATATGACTTTCGTTCCGACGGGCCTGGCATATAATATGTAGTTTTTTTAAGCGATTACGAGTTCAATGCTAGAAAATATTGGGACCGCAGTATGATGTACGGACTGAACACAGTGAGGTCCGGATCGAGTAATCGAGTAATCGAGTAATCGAGTAATCGAGTAAAGGCCATATTATATGGCAGAACCTTTCGATCACATTGTTTAAATTATTGTACTTTTTTATTGTGTTTTGATCCTGTGCATCACTGTAGTTGGCATTTTCTTTGTTCATGATTGCAAGTTCGTCTTTAACCCTAATCCATATGGGCATTTTTCGAACTACCATTTATGGGGGGGGGGGTGCTTTCCACCCCCCCTTCTGAAAACTATCTTAGACGCATCCGAATTCAATACAACTAGGCACAGTTATAGAACAGGTAATTTGTAGCTCGTAGTGTAATTTGGGTGAGGCTGTCACACCTTGTGACGTCACAGTGACGTCACGAAGCTGAAAATCTGTGAAAATCAGGCTTCCAAGTTGAATTCAAGTTTAATGAAGATTTTGCACGAACCTTATGCAGTTTGTGGTTCAGTTTGTCGACATATGTGGTGATAAATATTATTTTATTGAAATTAACGATTTTAGAGTGATATTTTGGCAGAAATTAGCCGATTCTTATGACGTCATTTGTGCGATCAATTTATTCTATGTAAAAAGAGACCAAAATAGCCTGCAAAATGGTGGTTATCAAATGTATCATTAGAGCTTTTTTCATTGAAAAAGTTTGAAAAAATTCGAAAAAATTGCTAGTTAGTCCAAAATGGTGGCCAAAATGACGTCATTATAAAAAATGCTGACATCATCAAATTCCAGAAATTCCGGTATCAAATTGAAGCCCTTTGTTTGCTGATTCATTTGCTGTATAATACTTCATAATTCAATCAAATAATTCCATTGAAATCATTGAAAACAATGATTTTGCTGCTACCTCCTTCCAAATATGGGTATGTCACGTGAACTGTGAGTCCTATTGTTCAAAATTTTGCCCACCAAAATGTGGGTAACAGATAATTAGTAAAAGTCAGGGAGCCTGGGGGACATAGCAAATGTCGTTTAAAAACGCAGCAATTTAAACCTTGAGGGGGGTGGAATCCACCCCCCCCCATGTGGATTAGTTTACAGCAAAGATGTCTTGGACGAATAAGCTAAACTTTGGCTGACCATGTTTGCGGTGTAAGCCTACAAAAAAGCTCCTCTCTTGTTGATGATTTTTAAGGCAATTGAAAATATGTCTTTGAAAATATGGCTTTTGCGGACCAATCAAGAGCCAATCAAATTGCTCGGTTGCCGGCCTGAGGAGCCGTATTTTTGAACACCATATAATAAAGTGAAATATAAATCATAAAAGTGAATTACACAATTCAACCTCAACCATTTCAAAATTAACTTTCAATTACTTGATATAAGTGTGGGGCTTGATGGAGCTGTCAGCTGTTTTAAGATTCAGGCTTAGGAGAAAAGTACTCGTAAGAAAGGGGGCTTCAAAAAGAGATGGGACAAGATAGATACCATCCTACCGGGTGAATCAGAAAAAAGAATCCCTGCTTGGAAGGCCACTGCTCCATGAATATCAAAGCAATAACATTAAAAACTGTCTTGTTTTATTGCCAATATGTTCAATTAGGTTCTGTAATTTACCCGACTTTAATTGGCCATTCCTTCCCGTGGATATGGGTGATTTTCTGCAGAAAGCCCCTTCCAAAAACCTGCAAAATTTAATGAAAACAATGAGCAAATTTTCCTTCCTAAAATTGATGACACTCAAATAAATTCATGTATTTTGTCCTCTTGGGAGAATGGAATCCCCCCGAATAGGTCATCGATACCAGGTGGGAGGATTTGTTCATCCTCCCAAGAGGATAGCACGTGCTAAAGCGCCCACAAGTCATTGCTGTGAGGCCATTGTAAGGCAGAAATGTAAGGGAAATTTGTTCATGATTTTGGGCACGTTTTGAAGGTTTTTTGAAAATGTTTTCTCGAGAAAATTCCTCATAATTTCAGAATAGAGTCGCCGATTTTAGTCCGGTAAATTTTATAGTAGATTTGAACATTTCTGCCATTAAACTATGTATTTGCCGATATCATTGTCTTGATATCCAGGGAGCTGTGAGCTTTCAAACGGGGATTCTTTTTTCTGACTCACCCGGTGGATTAAAATCATTTGAAACATTGGCTTGCTTTACCTACAGATTACACCAGTTGCAAGGAAGTAGCTGCAGGCGAAGCAAATGCAACGGATGGTGTATATCAATTAAAGGACGGGAAACATTTTTGCAAAATGACGAGTTTGGGTCTTTGTGGCAATGGGGGCTGGACACTAGCTTTAAAAATGGATGGAAGCAAGGTGAGAAGACTCTGTCAGATAATGACATATATAATCATGGGTAGTTAGACACTGCTGGTGTGCTTCTATGGAGGAGCGCTGGGTAATATGTATCCGCGGAGGAAATGTTTTATAGCACTGAGGAGGAGATATCGAAAGAACGAAAGTCGTTCTTTCAATATCTCCTCCGCAATACTATAAAAGATTTCCTCCGCAGATAAATATTATCCAGCGCTCCTCCATAGAATCACACCAGCAGTGTCTAACTACCCATGATATAATCCTAATTTGAAAGATTGCTGCTGTTGCAATAGTGCAGTAATAATGTTGGCAAAATCCAGGTCTGTTTTTTTTATATCATGCCGTTCCCTGTCGAATGCTAATGACGCATGCGTATGATTTGAATTTTTGAAAATTTTCTTTCAATTTCAGACGTTTCTAGTTAAATGAGAAATTTGATGTTGGGTTTGACGAAAAGTTAAACATTTACTCGACTACTCTCCAACAATTCTGATAATGTGTCACTAGTTTTTTTGTTTTGTTAGCCTGTGTTCCAGACCACTTGGAAAGGAAAGTGGTCTGTGTAACCAAGCACTAATCCGTGTTCAGACGATGAATTGAATTGCGAAATATTTAAGGGCATTCTTTCACGAATCTGATTGGCTGCAATGAAGTCAGTGATCAACACAACGGATGTCTTTGTGAACATGTGTGTTTAAAACAAACCAGGGCTGATCGTTATCACTTTGTACGGTCGTAAAGATTCAGTAGGATTAGCAGGCATTCAAATCTCCTATTCTTTCATCGTAAAAAGTCAATAGGATTAGCAGACATTGACATTTTCTATTCTTTGTATTGTAATGTGAGTTCTTCATGAGACATGAGACATGAGACAGGCTTTTCCTTTTGATAACAAAACAAATAGTGATTATGCGAATTATTAGTTGCATATATTAATTTTTCTTCAGATTCCGAAGAAAATTTGTGAACACGGATTAGTGCTTGGTTACACAGACCACTTTCCTTCTTAAGTGGTCTGGAACACAGGCTATGTTTTGTATGCATGTATGATTATGGGGCAGCACAACGCGACGGGAATTGGTTTTATATTTATAGGTTGCACCGAGTTCGACCCAGATGAGAGAGCTTTGGTGCATGGTTTGGCTCAGTTGATGATAGTGACAGGGGATATAGATGGTACTGGGTACTGGCCCCAATAGTACCTTGTAGCTGGTACTAATACAGTTGGTACTAGTGGGTACTGACAGGAATTACTGGGCCATCGAGGATATTTTTGAAGAACAAGGACAAGGAAATGGTTAATTTTTACTGGAAGTATTCTTCCAATATTTTCAAATGGGAAACTGTCACTTTCTATGTAAAGTGGTACTTTTTCCTGCTTCAATGGTCTCTGGTAGTGGTACTGACCTTAAGGTAACTCTGCTTTCCGCTCTAGTGCACAGAGAGATATACCGTTTTGCAAAACCACTCTCCTCAGAAAACAGTTAATTTCTCCAATATTATTCGGCCTATCGAAAAGCCACCCACCCACAAAAAGGTAAATTTTCACAAGTATGGATTCCAACGATCTGAAATTTTGTGGAATTTTCGTTGGCAACAAGTCCCTGCGCTAACTCGTAGCTTGTCTTTCTAGTATTCAATTTATGGATACTCCATGTTAAAGGGAATGTGAGCATATAAAAGTGGCTCAAGCCACCGGTCAAATTCTAACCTATCAGATATCAGTATTTCCTGTTGGCGCAGATCAGATACTCAAACCTTGTCACGGTCTATTGTCTTTGTGAGGATATTTTTGTCAAAGGTCTGGTATCGGACTGGACCCTGTCATGCAGAATCGCCCCGGCCCTAATTTCACAGCCAGTCCGCCCATGGTTGAAAGTAGTTTATTCGAATTTTACAAAGTGTGTCAAAGTCTTAGGAAACTTTCACTATCCACACAAATACAGATTTGCTAGGTGAATTATCATTTCATTTCATTTGAAGTCATATACAGGCAAAAACAAACTTCTTGTACGCGTGTTGCACGATGTTTCGCTAAATACAAACAAATAACAGTATAAATAATCGAGCTTTGAACAGAGTTTTATTTTGTACGACGTTTCGGGCTTAAACCCATTATCAAGTGGACTCCTTATCAAGTGGTTTTGCGCATTATCATGTCATATACAGGGTGTCCCAAAAAACATGTGCGCTGTTCGAGTGGCTTCTGCGGAGCAGCCATAAATCCAATTTTTCTGTTTTTAAGATTCTTGACAGAAGAGACTTTAAATTAAAAGTTGACAACGAGTTTGAGCAAATATGATCCCTAGTCGCTGATTTATGGAGCAAGAACGCCAAAATTATTGGCTGCCTCAAAACCAGAGGATTCATTACTCTCCATTGCATTAAAATCAACGAAATTGATTGAAAAAAATATACCTACAATCGCAGACAAAACTCGTTGGGACAGCTAAGTTTTGTGTTAAAAGAGGTCTTTCCTGTATGTAAACTACTACCTTACACTGCTGATGACCCCCCTCCCCCCTTTGCTATGTTGGCTGCTTGAAGAACACATACTTGTCATCTCAGCTATTAGATTTTCATCACCCTCCAACATTGCAATGGGGAGCGGGGGGGGGGATCCTAACTCAACATTTCCTCTAAAAAGCAACGTTTCTTACGAATTTTGTCCGCGATTGTAGCTCTGTTTTTTTATGTTCATAAGTGAGACAGATAGTCATATATTGAATTTTTGACAACCAAGAATATTGGACATATCTAGAGTTGCTAGGAATGGTAGTTTGCAACAGGAGTGCTGCAGGCCATGGCATGCGTCCATCAGATATTTTGTTTCTCAAAAGTGATGAAGTCATTTTAAACCAACAATATCTCGTTCAGCACGCTGCTTGGTCAATATTCTTGAGCTATATGACCATTAATTACTCCTAAATGCGTTTCCTGGCATAACTGTAAAGTTTAAGTTCACTTAATGTTAAAATTCAAGTTTTGAAGCAACGAGTGATTGTGACTTTCTTTCTCAATAAATCAGCAACCACTTGTCAGATTTACACAAACTCGGTGCCAAACTCTAAGTTGAGATCTCTTCTATTCATAAATCTGAAAGACAAGAAAGTTTGATTTTTGGCTCCTCCACAGTAGCCATTCAAACGGCGCACATGTTTTTTGGGACACCCTGTACAATAACTTCTAACAAAATAACTAGAATCTCTCTTCATACGTGGTTATGTCAAGTTATTTTATTGGGTTTTGATTTGGGTTCTAAATTTAATGATTAAATATAGGGGCCCCCAACCACTTGTTTCCCCAAGGGCCTCAAATTCTCCGTTACGCCACTATGAAGCCATCAATAGTTGTCATAATTTCCAATATGTCTAAAAAATTTCATACTGTTGTATATTCGAATAAGAAATCAAGATACAGCAAGTAAAGCCTCTGGTATGCATTTGTTGGCTAGGATCGCTGGTGACGTAAGGATCGCACAAATTTGTGACTAGCAATATATCTATATACTTTGCTCGTTATTTCTCCAATGAGAGAGCTTCAAAACTTTATCACCAATTTTGCAGACGACGTTTACCGCGAATTCAGCATATTGGACAAATGATGTAACATACAACGTTGAAAATGGACTGACGTCCTTCGAAAGTTTCGAAGCAAAGTTTCCTGCTTTCAGCAAAATAAAGTTTGATGCTGTATGTGTTGGGATGACGTTTGCTGGGGCAACAAATTGGCTACGTATCAACATCAAGCGTGACTCTCTTCTCGATATTTTCAAGCCCGGAATTTACATTCCTACCTCTCTTGGGCGCACTGCATGGAAAGGTATCATAGCCCATTCATCCCTGCAATATAACTGTAACAGAGAGGGTTTCAATGCGAAGGGAGCGGATGGTACCATGGTAGCAAGACTAGGCTTAATTGCTAATAATCAAAACGATTGTGCCTCTGTCAACTCAGGAATTGGCTTTGGGATGGTAGCATTCATGAAGTCTTGTGGGAATTATGCATCATATGTTCCAGACAATGGAGACAAACAAAATGCAGCAATTGGCTACATACTGATTCAATGAACATGTAAAAATAAGTATGTAGCTAGAGGAGGGGGTATAGCCTTTCGAGAAGATTTTGACCAGTTTGACATGCAACCAATGGACTATACTTTGTGTGAATAATTCAACTTTTCTGCGGCAGACCTTTAGATAACTTGTCTAAAGAGCAGATTTGGGTTATTCAAAACTTTTGTTCTTTTGTGTTACAAAAAGCTTGATGTTTTGAAATGCCGTAGTTTTGATCCTATAATCAATTGCAAAAATGGCGAGCCATTATCAGAAAATATGGGTTGCACCCAATCCCTTTCTTAAGAAAATATGTGTAATGATTACTCGATGGCGTGGTTTCATGGTAGATTTCCAATCTGTGGTGCATCTGTATCGAGTAGCCAACAGTTTCGATTCTCGCCCCTCTTATATCTAATCTGATTTTGACAACAGGAAGGGTGCCATACTCTTTTATTACATTTGGTAAAGTTGGCTAAAGCCAATTTCAAAGAAACCAAGTATATCTGATCAAATTGTCACTATGGTGCCGACGGTTGTAATCGGACACTTAAAGAAAACTAAATATCTTCATAAAAAACTTTGATCAAAGACAAATACCAAAAGTACCAGGTGAATGGACAGGTATTTGGACATATATTCTCGACATTTTTCGGTGTTTTACTTTGCCTGCTTTTCTTTGACAACGATGGTTTTGAGACTGATCTTGGCGGTGGTTTTCGGAAAGTGGCGGTGGTTTTCGGACAATGAGTTCACAATGCAGAATGTGCCAAGAAAATTATAGTTCTGTTTATACTTGGCTAGTAAGCCGTCTACAAACTCTTTTGCTTCATTTTTCTTATTTTTATTTCTATTATTGAACGCGAAGACAGTGGCTCGACAGTCGATTCTCGTAATGACATTCTGGAGAGCTCTCGGTACACACAAAACAATCTAAAAGCTAGGAAATGCATTCGAAAAGTTTTGTTTTGATCTTACTGGATCTTATCACTATTTTCGATTGATGTATATATAGATATTTATGAATGAAATGTCAAAATCCAAAAAAACACTCAAATCTGACCTTTATTCATGCTCCCAAACAACTGATTTATATCAAAAATAACTGATTACTCATCAAAAATAATACTTCTATCACCATAGAAAAATGAAACTAAACGTATCGGGCCGTGCCCCTCGACTACTGACGAAGGGCACGGCTTGATAAATTTAGTTTCATTTTTCTATAGGGATAGAAGTATTATTTTTGATGAGTAATCAGTTATTTTTGCTATTTATGCATCGCAACACGCTTCACCGTTCTTTGAACTGACTTATATAGTGTCCGAAAACCACTGCAGTGAACTTTTAAGACCATTCGATATGGCATCCGTTGTCCTCCCTTCAGTGAAACTGTTTTAAGTCTTTGGCATAATGCTATGCGTTATTTACATGCTAGACATCCAATCTAAGTGATTATTTAAGATTTTTGCTTCTTTCTGGAATGGATTCAGATTTCTGAACTTGGGGTGTGATAATGACAACCTCTACACTGCCAAGCACAACGAAAACAACTTGTTTAGCTATACTTTGGTAATTTAATTTCATACCTTCATTTTAAAATGAAACGTGTAAGTGTGTTTAGAATAATGGTTTTAAAATGAAGGTATGCAATGGCTAGCAAAAGCACATGATCCAGGATCAGGGGTGCCTCCATTCACAATATTAAGATTCAAATATATAAAAAAGAGAAGATTTAGTAAGGATGAATTGCCTTGTTTCGATCATGTACCTATGCCTTGCCTACCAAAGTATAACTTAGCGTACAACACACGGGATCAAATACGATCGCTAGCGATAAACGCTGGTGAAAGAAAACTTGTTTTGCGTTTTTACATTCATGAAGGCTTTTTGTACAGTTTTTTTAGTATCTACCGGGTGACCCAGAAAAAGTGACCCAACGCAATCTGTTATAGAAAAAACAGTAAGTGGCAGATTGCAATATTTCAAACGTTGTTCTGTCGCTAAAAGACCAGTCTACATCATGAAAAATTTTTGCAATTTTTTTTGGGCACGGGAAAGTTCCCGAATTAAGGATTTTGAGGAAAAAGAGCAGGCTTGAAATTCTCAAAAAGTCGTCAAAAACAGGGGATCGATTTGAAGCCATTTCAGATCTTCAAAACAAGGAGGAGCGTGTTTCATTCTGCCTGAGAATGTTTTCAAGCACCTAGGGACTATAAACTTGCTCTAAAGACTTCCGACTGGGTTACCTATTCCCAGGTTGAAATGAAACACGCTCCTCGTTATTTTGAAGATTTGAAATGGCTGTAAATCGATCCCCTGTTTTTGACGACTTTTTAAGGATTTCAAGCATGCCCTTTTTCTTGAAATCCTTAATTTTGGAAATTTACCGTGCCGAAAAAAATGGCGAAAAATACTCATAGCATAGGCTAGTCTTTTAGCGACAGAACAACGCTTGGAGCATTTCATTTCATTTCAGCTATTCGATAAAACAAAAATTTTTTCATTTTGAATTCTTTAAACAGGGTTAAATATACAGTTAAATACTGATTTCCAAATTGCCCTGTAAAATAATAACAAAATAAAGATATCTAATCAAAATTTACAAGTAACGATAAAGATGAAAATAAAACTGGTATGTAAATAAGGAGTTCAACCGAAAAGATTACTGGCTGGTTTTATATGCAGCTTTGAATCGATTTAAGGTCGACGCTGTCTTGACATCAGCGTTAAGGTTATTCCATAATCGTGCTCCTCTATAAGCAAAGCACCTTTGACCACTGGACGTTTTTAGGAAAGGCAGCTTCAGGTCTGTATTTGTATTTCGAAGCACTCTAATACTATTATCCGACAACCTCTCGAACAAAGTTGCAAGGTAATTGGGAGCTTCCTCATTAATTGACCTGTACACCATCCTTGCGGTTTCCATGTCAATAAGTTCTCTGACCGTTTGCCATTCTAGTTCCTTCAGAAGTGGCTGTGAGGACGCATCGTAAGGGCTGTTTGTAGCTATCCTCACGGCACGGTTTTGTAGTTTCTGTAGTTTGTTTAAGGCAGTGGTACTACAGACTCCCCACACGGAACAACAGGATCGGAAATATGGCTCGATAAGACTTCTGTACATTGACTGAATCGTAGTTAGAGGGAGATATGTTTTCGCATAACGTAACATTCCGATTCCTTTTGATGTCTTTTTAATTATAGCGGAAATATGATCATCCCAATTTAGAAATTGGTCAACTTCGATCCCCAGGTATTTTGTGTGCTTAATCTCCGAAACTGGTTCTTCACCAATAACAATTTGCACTTTTTGTGTTTCAGAGTTTTCAATGTCTTTCAACTTCTTTCTACCTCCTATGAGGAGATTTTGTGTTTTGGCGACATTGAGAGATAACTTATTTCTATAATTCTTCAATCGGCCACTTACTTCAGTTTCTGTAACAGATTGCGTTGGGTCACTTTTTTCTAGGTCACCCGGTATAATGTTAGCTTTCAATACCAAGAAATACCCTCTTTGATGAATTTTATTTGTAACATATCTTCTGTCGGTTTTCGCAAGTGTCCGATTACCACCGCCGACACCCTATTTCAGAAAAAACCCGGTTATTCCCCGAGATTTGTCAACTGCACCGAGCTACTCCGAGAATTTGCAGAAAAACCGAATGCTTCGGAAAAACTGAGTTTTTTTTCAAAAAAAGAGTTCGTCACAGAAACCGAGTTATTCAGATAAAACCTCATCAAACTAAAAGCTGCACCTTTAAATCCATAGTCCCTGTGACTTGCAAGAAGAAGAAGCTGTCTAAATTGCGTAAGACCGCTGCCAAAAGCGTAATTAGAATAACAGAAACTGAAAAAACCTATTCTTCTGAAAAACTTAGTTTTTCTGAAAAAAAACTTGCTTTTCGGTCATTCTCAACAACTCGGTGAACATCTCGAGAAAATTCGTTTTCGGAGATATCTAACGAAACCAAAGATATTTGACACGAAAGTCACCGAAAGAGAGCATTTTCTGAAGGGAGACTTTCGTTTGCCATAGGCACCACGAAATCAGCATAGGTGAAAATGTGGCTGCTTTCAAAGGAAAATCAAGACATGGAAGGGAGCAAAATGCAGCTGTAATGCTCCGGTCAAACGACCCAACATCTCACCCAACATCTCAACCAACATTTCATCCAACATTCAACCCAGCATTGGCAGGCGTCCCAAAATCAGTGGTCAAACGATCCAACATTTGACCCAACATTTGACCTAAAATTTGACCCAACATTTTCTTCTATGAAATTAACAATTTACTTCTACAAAATCAAAGGCTTCTTTTTCCATCATCTTCTTTGCCATAATTTCAAATGAAATAAATTGGAATTGAACATTTTTTCTGCATAGCAAGTCACTGTTTGAGGACAGACAGACAGTGACTTTGGCACCCTTTAAACGTAGTAAGGCACGCATGCACGCGGCCAACAATGTTGCATATAAGGTGGTCAAACGACCCAACAATTGACCCAACATCTCAGAACAAAGGAATTGTTGGGCGTCCTCACCCAGCATTTTTGATCTCTGTCAAATTTCACCCAAAATCGAAAGTGACGATGTTGGGTGACCCAACATGGTGGTCAAACGATCCAACATTTCAGCCAACATGATGCTGGGCAAAATGTTGGGTGAGATGTTGGATCGTTAGCCTGCGTGTAGACTTTACTTTCCACTGCGAAGGAGAGCCAAGGCGGATCTTGTAGGCTCTCCTTCGCAGTGAAAAGTAAAGTCTGCACGCAGGCTATTGGATCGTTTGACCGGAGCTTAAGTTATGTTATGAATATGACTTTATATCATATTTTATATCATGTAATTATATTTAGTTTGTAGTTGGTTTGAATCAGCTGCTTTATATTTATATGTGTGTAAATAATGTAAATAACCAACTTTAAATAATATTAAATTAATAATGAAAAAGGATCACACGGGGATGTACCTGCCAATAGGGTTTCATCTTCGGCTGAAAATTCCGGGGCAAGAGTATACCTCTTGCTTCTTTATTCCGGGACAGGTATGACCATTAAAGCTACTTGAATTATTTTCAAGAACCAGCAGGTTTCTCGAATCTTATTCTAACACAGGTATTATGCTTTCAGAATTTTATTCCAGGACAGGGTCATGAAAAGTTTTTCTGCAGGCACATCCCCTTTGTTTTTCTCCCACGAGTTCGTGCACCTTTGGAAGCTTTGAGTCGTTTCCAATGACCATGTCTTTATGAGCAATAGGATACATACAGATTGGGTGATTTGAATGGCCTAAGCTTCTCCACTCACACGCATCGTGTTTATTCAGTTTACAATTAACCTTTACTGACAACTTACTTGTGTTCTTCTTTATCGTTTCCTAATGTTGCAATTACCGTCTGAATCACATTTTCCATGCCAAATACATACAGCACCGAAGCTCGCTTCTCCTCTGCTGCCTGACATTTCTTTCAAACCGTCGCTTTAGATGCTTTCGCGCGCGTTTTTGAAAGGTTTCTTGCGGAGGAGCGAGAGCATCGAAAGCGACGGTTTGAAAGAAACCCAGGGGGGGTACTCTGGTTTCTTCAGGATAGGGGTGCTCAGGTTACTTTTTTGGGTCTAAAATTTGGGCAAGGATTATTTTTTTGGGTCAATCATTTGTACAGTTATTTTTTTGGGTTCCTGAAATTCTGGCTTACTTTTTGGGTCTCAAATATGAAAAAAGGAAAAGTATTGGGAAAAGATGGGGAAAAATATTTTGTTGGGTCTGTTTGCATGGTAGAAATTATTTTTTTGGGTTGATGTGTTGTACCTCAGCCTGAGCACCCCTATCCTAAATATAATTGAGTACCCCACCTAGGGAAAGAAATGGCGGGCAGCAGAGGAGAAGCAACTGTTTCGGTGCTTTTTTAAATTTGCTAAAGTAAAAAAAGGCAGGCAAACAAAGTCAAATTTATTTCTGAGGGCCTGTTTATATACTGTAAGGAAAATCATCCCACCTTCTTCCAGCTTGTGAGATGAGGGGTGAGATCCCACCCTTCCATACAATCCCTTGTAATTTTCATCTTGCGTTTGTTTGGAAAACGAGCCATCTGGGCTAGGGTGAGATCCCACTCTGCGAGAGGTGGGATCTCTCTGAAGTGGGATGAAAATTTTTCACACAAACGCTGGAAGGTGGGATGAAAATCTGGAAGGTGGGATGAAATCAGGAGCGCCTTCGTCGCTCCCTGGATGAAATCGTCTGTTTTGCGCAAGCGCTAATGAAAACAAAAGAAAACCTAATCGTTGCTGGCACCAAACACCAGACTCAATACAACGTGAGTTACAGGAACAACAACACTTTTATAATTGAATTGAATATTTTAACGAACCAATATCTTATGCTCCTGCGCAACAACGTATTTCCGCTGCAGTGATCGTACTGTAAAAATGGAATGGAGTGAAAACATTAGGACGAGTGGATTGAGTCTAGCCAAACACCAATTACGATTTGTTATTGCCTGAAATCATGGGCTGGGAGGTGGGATGAAAATGCTTGGAGGTGAGACGAAATTTTACAAACACACGCAGATATCATCCCACCAGACAGCTGATAGCCTGGAAGGTGTAACCTTTGTTCCAGACCTCATTCCGAAAAAGTAAGTTATTTTTTCTGGAGTCTGATACACGGACTAGCAAAGTGGGATTATTTTCCTCATATAAACAGGCCCTGAGTCATGAGCAAGCGTATTATTTAGCTCAAGAATCTTACCATAACTTTTTCAGTGCAATGGAATGAGTTTTAAGCGAGGAAAAGCTTAGGCCCAAATGATGTCTCTGCCAGAAATCATTAGAAATTGCCTCTAATTTTGAGATGTGATAGCAGGGAAAGAGTTTGGGTTATTGCTCAGGTCAGCATGCATAATCTCTGACATTATCTGTATATTTCTTTTGTAGCGATTTCTATAGATATTTCAAAGAAGGTCAATATTCTTCGACCGGAAAATGAACGCAGTCCGCACGCGAGACCCAAACATGCTATGTGGCTAAACGTGTAAACAACTCTGGACGGACATCCCTGCAACTGATTTATTAAAAAATTACAAATAACTGAAATAATTTAAAATCCATTTCAGTTTTTGTGGGGGTACGAGAAAATTCACCTCAAACGACCGATTTTGTCTACAGGGGTTAGAAAACGGCAATTTCATTGGCTGATAGGCATGAAAAAAGTGGATGATTTCCGCGTGCTTTGGCAACCAGTGAATATTTGAGCCTGGTAAGCTTTGAGTGAAATGGGTAGGGTCAAGAATGTTGATAAATTTGGCCAACCCAACTCAGTGTATAAGAACATAAACAGGCTGAGTTCAACATCTTAGGTTCTTATGTGCTGGTAATTATAGTTTGCGAACACACCCACAGGTTTGCGTGTAGGTAGGCTTTTAGGCTAGGGTTTTATAGCCTACGCGTAGACCCATTATCTCCTTTGGGATAATGGGTCTACGCGTAGGCTAGGGTTTTACTGTACTGGAGGGATACAAAGGAGCTAGGTAGTTAGTCTGATAGGAAGAACAATATCAATTCAATGAGCGAAAGTTGAGGGCTTCCACTCTTTTCCGCAGAGGCTTAGGAAGGGGCTTTTGGGAGAGGAGGAGGAATTGCCGCCACGAAGGAAGCAGAAGTCTCATTCATCAATTTAAAGCCTCTGCGGAGGAGAGTGGAGGGCTTCAGGAAGGAAGACTTTTGCTCATTCAATAAGAAAGTGAGTAACGTCCCTGGTGTGCCATAAAAACAAATCGCTAGTGGTTACAAAACATTGGAAAACAACATTTTTATATAACACGTTGATAACTACTCCACAGGGAGATGACCGAAGCATTGAATGCGTACGACTGTTGTGAATTATTTTTGAATTGAAGTCTATTTCCTTTCATACGTCAATACACTTTCTTTCTTGATCAAAACAATAACGGAATACAATAAAATGGAATTTCATGGTTTGTCTTCTATTTGCAACATTTTGGGAGCTCCGCCAAGATTTTTAAGATGGATGTGTTGACATTGATATACGTTTCTTGTATAATTTTCATCATCTTTGGATTTTCCGCAGCAATTGCTAATACGACACAACTCATTCTTATCATTCGCAATTGCAGAGAAATCACCGTTTTCCAAATGACGCTAGTGAGTCTGTCTGTCGCAGATTTTATCACTGGCACATGTTATGGCGTTGCGGGAAGCATTCTGATGCCGCAAGTGTTGAAGCGAGTCGATAATTTATGGAAAATTGGAGCATCGTCGACACTCATGATCGTCAAACAATTGAAAGATTACTGTGTTATGATTTCGTTGTTTCATATCTTGTTCATTGCAGTTCAAAGATACGCGGCGGTATCAATTCCGCTTCGGTACAAGTCGTTGCTAACAAAGCGCCGTGCGGCATTTATCTTGCTGGTGATTTGGGCTGCCGCTTTAGCGGTTGCAAGCATATTCACATTTTTATTGAAAGATCACAATAAGCATTGGGTAGTTGCAGCGTACATCATTTACGCCCTAGGCGTATCGCTGTTACTACTTTATGGACTAATAACGTATCGTATAAGGCAACAACAACAATCGATACAGCGTATCAGCGCAACCTCACAAGATAGTGGTTTCAGCGTAAAGCTCTTCATAAATTCGTTTGGCGTAACGATCATGCTTATCACATGCATGTTTCCCATTGCAGGGAGTGCTCTTGAGATTGGAAATTTGAATGATTATGAAATATTATTCTCATCGCTTCTTGCCGTAAAGTCATTTGCAGATCCTATCATGTACTTTTTCGCAAGTTATTGCAAATGTGATGGCTGTTTAGTAGAAGAAAGAAAACGACGAAAAACACAAGATTCTAACAGCAACACATATACTGTTTCTAGTACTGTGTGAGGTAGACTTGCCCCAAGTCTATCCCTTCCGTCCGTCTACCGTTCCCTTTACAGTAGTTCCTGGATCCGCCATTTCATGGATCCGCCATTCCAACATTCCGTCCAGAGAGCTCGAGAGATCTCTGGACGGAATGTTGGAATGGTAGATCCATGAAATGGCGGATCCAGGAACTACTGTAAAGGGAACGGTAGACGGACGGAAGAGATAGACTTGGGGCTAGTCTATGTGTGAGGTGAATGGTGATATGACGTCACTTCACTCAAATTGCTTATTTTAATACGTAATTTCTCTAAAGAGAAGGCGAAAAATAGTGGGAAAAAGTATCATACGTCATTCGCAGCAGTATCATCTTTTATTTCATCATCAATCGTGCCAACCCCGGACTTGTCCTTTGAGACCTCGTTTGAGTTGATCTGATTTATAGCAGGTAGAATACCCCCCAAAATAGAAAAAAGCTTGCTATGTAGAAACTGGCAGCATATTATGATACAGCATCATTGAGTTACCTATTTTTTTGAAACAAAATTAATAAATCACTTATCGTGTTGTCATGGCAACAGTTTTTGTCGCGAAATTGCGCGAAACATGCAGCATCAAAAATTGAGATATCTCTGTACCCTGTTGAGATATTTCCTCCAAATTTTCAGTGGAGCTTCATTGAGCAATGGTCTATGCTGTGTAGCAGAATGAAGGTTATGGTGATTACTTTCACTGAAATGTGAACTTCTGAAAACTGACATTTTTCAAATGATCACCATTCATTACCTATTGCAGGTATGATTGTCTTTCTGCTACACAGCACTCATCAATGTCCAATGACTCTTTCCTGAAAATTTCATTGAAATATCTTGAATAGGAAAGAAAATGTGGCATTCAAGATGATTTCGGTGACGAGAAATCGCATTTTGAGAAAACGCACTTTAAAGTTGAGTAAACAGTTTCACACTACAAAAGTTGACTGCACTGTATGTTGGTCCCTCTTTTTTATGAGTTTTTCATTATGTCCTTTTCTCTTGCTTCTCAGCCTTTATCTGGCTACTTTTGACAAGTCTTTCACCTTCTATAACCTACATTGGTCAATTTTTCTTGCAGCCTGCTGTTGCATGTTTTCCTAGCCCATTTTCGTTTTCTTTAGAATCTCTTAAGAGATC
The DNA here is from genome assembly GCA_039566865.1 of Aurelia coerulea. Lineage (NCBI taxonomy): Eukaryota > Metazoa > Cnidaria > Scyphozoa > Semaeostomeae > Ulmaridae > Aurelia > Aurelia coerulea. Next base: position 47,575,907 of record CM076943.1, read on the forward strand.
ACGATGCATGTCCATATTAAAGCTTCTATCATCGTCATATAATCCAAGCTCAAATAGACCTCTTCCCACATAAGTATTTTTGGGGACTCTGTCCCATATCATTTTGTTGAAAGACTCATTTTGATTTTGAGTCTTGCCATGAAGACATTTCATCAGCAGTGCGCTTGATTGCTGCGCTACTGCAATAAAGGTTGGCTTCAAATCTGCTATCATCACTGGAATTTGAACCAGTCCTGGGTTTAGGCTTCTGTGTTCCTTTTATTGGATCTGATTTTTACAGGCACCATGAGTCTTCACCATCTGGGTTGGCATTATGGAGAAGCTGCACTGAAGATGATGGCCTTGATAAGATGATCGATATGGCCTAAGTCGCTTTTAAATCACTGTAGTATTTAATTTTGGCCTTCTTGTAAGACTTTGACATGGTGATTGCCTCTAAATACTCTTTTACGATACTTCTGTGACCTTGCTTTTCCCATTTGAACTGGTAAATGAACTTGTAAAAGCAGCAAAAGGTTTGAAAACTTTCGTCGACCATTGTGAGATCTTGAAATGTTTTTGCTTTGAAGCAGAACTTTATTGACTTGGATGCTTGCAGTCATGGAGCTCAAAGGAGGCTAGCAAGCCTCGTTTTGAAAGAGGGCTTCTTTTGGGGAAAAGAAGAGGGCCTGTATCATATTCGAGGGTCTAAAAATACTTTTAAAACATCACAACTCGTTGCTAAGGACGTTGCTAGGGAATTTTTTCAATATTTTGATAGGGTTGACCTACAAAAAATCATTTTATGAATATTTACCCATTGGCTACCATGTCAATGTTATATATTTTCGAAAACTACAATAAATTCTCTACAATTTAGATGTATTCTCAAATTTTCACAGAAAATGCATTTTTTTACCAAAACTGGGGGGTATTCTACCTTATAGCACAATAAGGGCAAAACAAGTTGTTACTTCAATAGCAGCATTTCTTTCGTTCTCCAGCAATGTCAATTTAAATCGTTCATTGTTCTCCAGAAATTTTGATTTTAAAAAAAAGTTTTAACATTGTATGTAACTCACGGGGGGGGGGGGTGGGTTCTTGGCCAAATTTTGGGTAGGGGTCTGCCACGAGCATCTTCAAAAGGGTACCGTTGGCTAGACTAATTTTTACGAAAATGGTACCCTTGGCTGGAGCAATTTTGACTATTTCCTCGACCAATATTGTCAAATTTGTACCAAATATGATATCATGACCGTTCGCTAGACCAATATTGTCAAAAATGATACCCTTGCTTGGCTAGACCGTTGCTGGCCAAAATTGCAAAGAAGTGAAAAAGTATACCGTTGGCTAGACTAGAAGTCCGAAAAAGTATACCCTTCGTCGCTGCACATCCCCCAGGTACCTTTACTATGGAAGAACCCCCCCCCCCCTCCCCACCCGTGATATAACTATTTTCCACGTTTTGAAAAATGATCATGGTGTTGTTTGACTGCAGACTGTTTCAAAAAAACGCAACCCAACGAATGGAAGGTTTAGAAAAAATGATGATAAGATTTGAATAATTGCATCCACTTCAGGGATATTAATGGAATCATAAACATCTTATTAACGTTTCAGTAAGTGCTGTCTATCTTAGATGCAAGCATGTGAGTGGACTTTTGCACAGGCAAAATCTCATCTTTTGAGTTTACTCTATCAATTTCGATAAATGTATCTCATGGGAGTAAATTTGTATGTTTGCTTCCAAAGGGTTTCACCTCAAGACCTTCTAGACCTGAAATGTTTCCCCAAAAATCTTTTTCGGGATATTCACCATAAAAATTTCTTGATTTTGCTCTTCCAGCATGCTGCATTTGAAATTGACCATACTTACTAAAAGATCAATTAAATAATAAATGATTCCATCAATGTATCCAAAATGCATATGATTGGAAAGAAGATAGATTGTGCAATCGGGCAGTATACATTACATCTCTTCAGATCTCATCATTTTTTGGCAATTTTAAGTACCTATACAGTAAAAACCCGCACATAGGAACCTAAGATTTTAAACTCAGCCTGTTTAGGTTCTTATGCCACGAGGCACATCCAGTAATCAGGGTGTAGGTTCTTAACAAATGGAAATATGTGAACCTACATCTTAGCCAAACTTATTTACACTATTGGCTCTATCTATTTCAACCCAAGCTTACCCAGTTTACCCCTGCAGGCCCTGCGTATCACAGTTCTGTAAGTACTGTAGTGTTAATTGGAGTTCACGAAAGAGGTTGATTGGCAGACAGATTGCATTTGTTTCCCAATGCATGAATGTAACCCTTTATTAAGAACCTAGTTATGATATCCGGCTGAAATAGTTCTTATCGATTGGGTACAAAATATATGATTTCAGGCTGTAGGTTCTTAATAAATGAAGGTTCTTATGTGCGGGTTTTTACTGTACTAGTTGAATTACAATTTTTCTGAAAAACCCTGTATGAGACAACCCCATTACGAATGTAGAAACATTGAAGTTAACAACACTTTTAAAAATTTACAAGATTTTGATATTGCTGTTGAACAAAGGAAGTGTAGCCTAGACTTATTACACAAGTCTTTATTTTCGCTCCATTCTCCCCAACGATACCCCCCACAATACCCATTAGTAAATAATAATTCAATTCAATGGAGCAAACTTTACTTTCCACTGCGAAGGAAAGCGTTTGCTCAACGGCTCTCCTTCTCAGTAGAAAGGTAAAGTCTGGATGCAGGCTAAGTAAGTGCTGTTTTCGAAGCAACCACATTGCCTTCCCTATTCCATAAATTACCAATCACTTGTCAGAATAAACAAGGTCTCAAGCTCGAAGTTGAAGTCTGTGGTATGTAACCAAAGAAATAGAAGTATGTAACTGTGTAGAAAAGGCACAATCAAAGTTATAGCTCCTCCACAGCAGCCATCCGAAAGGGGCACAACTTTTCTGGACGCCCCGTAGTATTAGCGAGTAGGGATGGTGAGTGGTAGAAAGCAAGCAAGCAAGCAACATTTACTTGTTAACGCAGGATAGGTTTTGCTGGCAGCTATACAGCTGATGTAGGCTTGTGGCACTATGGCTTGTGCCCTCAAAATTGCCTATGAGTACTCATTTACCAGCCTCGGAAGTACGGACAGCTGAGTTGGCTGCTGGCTGGTGGTTTGTCATGCCTTGTTGTGCCAGCGATGGCATTCGAAACCACACGAGTAGATCCGACGAGATTCGAAACACTGCGCCTTAACCCTATTTTAACCGGGTAATAAAGGGATTTTCTACCAGGGGGATTCTTCGCCCCCGAATTTGTCCGCAAGTATAACAACAGCTGTGACAATGGAATTGCACTGTCTCATAATTGAACAAAGGAAAATCCAAAAATAGCGTCAGTCAATCTATAGTCACGTGATTGATTGCTAGCCAACCAAAAACAAAGAAAAGTTTGACAAAATTGAGCTATTTGCAACAAATGGCCTATTTTTACCAAATAACTGGATAAAATCGGCAAAAACCCATCCAAATTGCTGCTTGATAGCATTAATTCGTAGTTTTAGATAGTTTCATACAGATATCTTTGGTTTCTAATCAATTAACTGATTAATTAATGATAATTTGATTCGATGCAAAGTTGATTGCTCAATATTGAGGATTAAAAACTATCAATTTCGCATATATTTGGTGAAATCGAGTGCATTCATCAATAAGTCATTCCATGAGTTTTGCATGCAAAAATTACTAATTAATTAGAAATATGATGTCATAAAACTGATGACGTAATAGATTTGATAGATTGTTAACTTCAGCAATTAAAAATGAATTATAAATTAAATAAAAGCACAGACAAATCGAATGGTATATATATTGTTGAGATTCTGTAACGAAAAAAGAAATCAGAGACATTTTAAAGAATTTCTACTCTCCCAATATGGGTATGTGGTGGTCACATGAAGCTATAGGTATTGAGATTTTCATTTTCTGATGGCCAATTAAATTTTAGTAAAATTCAGGAAGTTTCAGCGTTATGACTATTATCGTTCGGGAGCTATTAAAAGAATTCCGGTAGGCTGCAACCCGGTTGAACTAGGGTTAACCGCTTGGCCACACCACCGATTGCTACAATCTTGGCCAAAATACTTGGGACAAATCATAAAATTGCACTGCTTCGGTCTTTGATTACGTGCCCCCCCCGCTCCCCCCGTTTTAAAGTTGCTTGAATCAAACGCCATTCGACCTTCTCAACATTGAAATAGGGGGGAGGGGGGATTTGGAGACCTAAACGTATGTTTTCTCCTCGATATTTTAGGAAACATCATGAAGACACTGAAATTTGCCTGTGTCCCAGCTTCTTTTGGCCAGGATTGTAGAACTCAACGTTGTTAAAATCTACCATTTATGGGTATATTGATATATCAATTTTGGCTCTAACTAGACAATCATAATCAAGATATGGAAAATGAACATAACTCTTAATTAAACATCTACGCTGTAGGTCATAGTCCTTATGTATAGGATTTCCTCGTAAAATGTTATATATACACATCGTTGATAGTTTAGAATCATTCGAAATCACACTCTGATGAGGACGCAAGTCCAAAAGGCCTCAGTGTGTTGAAAGATATCTTAGTATCTTTTGTCATCCAATCTCTCTAAATCAAGTTTCTAGTTATATATTTTATCAATTTTTTTTTCATTGAATCAGTATGTACCCAATTGCTGCATTTTGTTTGTCTCCATTGTCTGCACCATGTTGTGCAAAATTTCCACAGTTCTTCCAATCTGCATCCATTCCAAAGCCAATTGCTGAGTCTGGAGAGTGACATTCATTTTGCTCATTAGCAATTAAGCCTAGTCTTGCTACCATCACACCATCCGCTCTCTTCACATTGAAACCCTCTCTGTTGCAATGGTTTTGCAGGGATGACTGGGATATGATGCTTTTCCATGCAGTGCGCCCAAGAGAGGTAGAAATATAAATTCCGGGCTTGAAAATATCGAGAAGAGAGTCACGCTTGATGTTGATGCGCAGCCAATTGGTTGCCCCAGCAAACGTCATCCCAACACATACAGCATCAAACTTTATTTTGCTGAAAGCAGGAAACTTTGCTTCGAAACTTTCGAAGGACGTCAGTCCATTTTCAACGTTGTATGTTACATCATTTGTCCAATATGCTGAATTTATGGTAAACGTCGTCTGCAAAATTGATGATAAAGTTTTAAAGCTCTCTCATTGGGGAAATAACGAGCAAATATATGAGTGCTTACACGTTTTTTTTTATAAGAAACTGGTTTATAAGAAACTAGTACTACGATGACCAAAACTTTAAGAAACTCTAGTACTACGCTCCAGAACAGTTAAGAAACTCTAAAACTTAATTTCTGTATGTCTCTCTTATTCTATGTCTCTCTAACAAAGGTACATTCGTCTTTTCTTGACTTTTAACTGCAAAATTGGTAAATTTTTGCCTTGATGTGCATGGCTTCTTTTTGATGACGATGTCAATGCAAAATGGAACCCTTTTCTCTAGAAGAAGGCTCAACTGTCAACAATACCGCAATTTTAGGCCCAAAAAAATAAGAAACTAATTAAGAAACTTTTACTACTAAAACAACGAAATTTTCATGCGAAATTAAGAAACTTTTAGTACTAAGTGCTGATCCAAGTTTCTTATAAAAAAACGTGTATCTAATGAAATGCTTTTCTCAGATTTATGCTGGGTGGCTTTATAAATTTTGACCAGTAGTGTATGTTTTACAAGCTAATTTGTTCCAGAACCAGAATAAAGATAATATAATTCACTCTTTCCTCTTTTTAAGCCTTGTTTCCATTTGATCGCAAGGATCGCTGTTGACGCAAATTTGTGACCAGCAATCGCTGCATCGTGCGTTGCCAGCGATTCTTGCATTTGAGATAGAAAATTTACTGTCTCTGCGATCGTAGTGATCCTTGCGTCAAGAGATTTTCAATTGAAACTGAATGATGAGTGAATATGAAATTCAATGATCGAGGCCAGTGGCGTGGTGGCAGGGGGGCCGGGGGGGGCCACGGCCCCACCAGTGAGACTTTTTGAGGGGGCGCCAAAACGATCCACAAGGAATTTGAAAAACTTTGCCATGACTGGACCTCTCCGTCGATACATGTAGAGGTTCAGGTCGATTGACACCGTACACTGTTCACCGAAAAGATGTAAAAGAAACGAGAAAATTCTACGATCAAGACCAGTCTCGGATTTAAGGGAGCAAATGGGAGCAAATGGGCGCAATTGCTCCCCTTCATGTGCTCAGCTTGGCGCTCCCTTTTTGGTGAGAAGAGCGCCCCTTTTCCTTTCCCAATTGCACTCTTTTCTGTTGCGTTCTAACTTCTAAGTGTGGGGGATCATATAAATTAAGGCACTATTTGGTTTAACGACAAAAATTTTCTCAAAAAGGAACCAAAAATTTTCACGCGCGCCTTCGGCGCGCTCACTTCCTATTGTACTTTCGGCGCCGTCTTTGCAGGTTGCCCCCTTCAACTTCGGGCTGAATCCGACCCTGGCCGAGACGATGGAAGACTTCAAAGATGTCCAGTGGAAGACAATTTTTGAGTCCTTTAACGCCAATCTGTAGGGCGTCGTTGCAAACTTTTCTGGGGGACTGAGGGATTATCAGATAAGGACCTCCGTTTTCCAAAATGGGCAGTTCTAATTCCATTACTTGCAGTTCAATGACAAAAGGGGCAGTTCTAAATTTTCACATGTGTGATAGTACAAAATTTTCGAAAAAGAATATTCCTGAATCATCAAAAATCTGAGCTCAATTCTATGCAAGGCCTGGTTTAGAATATTAGGTAGAATAAACAAAGTTTGCATTTCTAGATGGCAAGGATAACAATTTTAATGGCATTTCACACAATTCGGAGGTGGGCAAGGGGCTCTCTTCTCATACCATTGCCAGAGATGGCTCTTCGAATTCTACCAAATCCGTTGAGAAACTTGAAGGTCTTGAAGCAAGGCAAAAAAACTGGTATATGCTATACAAGTAAAGAAACGGCAACTTCTTTTAAATTCTAATGTCATCTTAACCATTCTAAGTTAATCTAAGCAATAAAGACCAAAAATTTTCTGCTCGCTTCGCTCGCTTTTCCACAAAATGTTCTTTTACTGTAAAATGGGATCCTTCAAAATTCAAATACATTGGATAATTTGTTTGAAAGGTGGTTTGAGGGAAGCCTCGACAAGTTTATTGATAGAGCATGGTAATTTTTAATTATCCCTATGACCCATTACCCCCAAACGTAATTCTCTGGTATAAACATCCATATAGTTGCATACACCATGTACTCAGGGCCAGGGTTGTGTTCGATATTTTGTAAAAATGGGATCCTTTGGTTAAGCTTTGCTGACTTCAATCAAGGCAAAAAATGAATTTACAACGCAGAAAATTTAGATATTGTTTTCCTGAATCCAGAATCATTTTTTATTTGAAAACTGTTCGATTCTGATGAAGATGATTTATATTATGAGAAGAAAATATGCACCTAGCTAAACTAACAAACACACAGTTTCATTATGATTTGCAAAGCAGCATTTCTAATGTTTGAGGCACGTCTGGGGCCTTCTAGTAAAATAGGATTCTGACCAATCCCTTGGAGAGGGGGCGCCAAAAATGATCTGGCCACCCCAGTGGTAAACGGCCCACCACGCCACTGATCGAGGCCTCCCTTTTAGGAGCCTAGACTGATTACGATGAGTCACAGTAATCGCTATCCAAAACGAGACTATTACGCCAGACCGAGACCGCTCTTACTGGGACTCATAATATTACGGCAATATTTTTGGACTGACTTTTTTCACTTTTGAACGCCCTTGGGAACGAGGCTGCTATACACAGTCATGTACTAAGTATACAACCAAATACAACGCCATTAGAACCTCTGCAAATTCGATTGATTGATGTTGACCAATGGAAACTCGAAGCTCAAAGCAGAGTTTCAAGGAGCTTGGCCGGACAGAATAAAGTCTTATGAACAAGAATACCATGAAAACAGTTTGCGACAATATCAAATTTTGTACGTAGGTACTATTTTGCTGCTTTCGCTAAGCATTAACTGATTTATTGTGAAGTCTTCAAATCAATGTGTTTCATTTGAAAACTACAAATGTTTATGCTTTTCTGCCTAGGCCCTTATCGAAACGAGGCAGTCATAGTCATTTCAAAATAATGGCGTTTGATTATGAGTCGTAGTTAGGAGCGTCCGGCAGTATTTCAATAGCGATAACTACGACCATATCATCAGTCTATTAGGAGCCATGCCTTTGTTATCTTTTACCGTCATTATGAGAATTTGATTTTGCAGCCAAAATTCTAAGAAAGTTGTGATCGTTGCTACAAATGGAAGTCACGAGACTCGGCCATTGATCCCTGAGAATCGCTGGTCACAAATTTTTGCAATCCTTGTCCTCGTCGTTGTAGGGGGAAATAAAATTTGGGGGACTGCCCGATAAAAAATCCATTGTTTCAGGAAATTTTGCCCGACTTAAGGTGGATTCTGCCCGATTATGGCTGATTTTTGCAACATTTGCCGACGTTGGGGGGGGGGCTGCAGCTCCCTGTCCCCCTGTCCCGCTGTCTCCTACGCCTATGCTTGTCCTTGTGATCAAATAAAAACCAAAGGCTTCACTTGCTGCATTTTTATTTTTTATTGAAATATAGCACAAAGAATTGTTTTAAATTTATTTGGAAATAGTGACAAATGTTGATGGTTTCATGCATGCATTCATGCAAGAGAGAACTGGGTAATACCAAACAGATTTGGCCGTTCCTCATCGCAAATCGGCCTTCGGAGCTTCTCGTACAAGGGTGCTAAATAGTGGAACGATCTTTCTGTTGAAATCAAGTCATCTAAAACTTATGAAATATGCAAAAAAAGTATCAGCAATACCAACAGCAAATGCTGATTCTCTCTTTCATGCATTACGTTTAATTTGCTTATTAGATGGTTTTGTAAATAAGATTATTTAATTTTGTATGCTTTTCTTTTAATTTAATTATTGTATGTACTTGCACGGCCCACAGTAAATCAGTCCTTTGACTGACGTGGCCACCGTGCCTAAAGAAATCAAATCAATCAAAATCGAGCTCGATAATGGATATAGGATATTCCCCTTAGCCAGACAACCTTAGCGGTAGATACTACTAAAAAATGTAGCAGCGAAGCAGATATGATCGCCAATATAAGCCAATCAGGCCCGTTTTATAAGTCGCCCCTCCCAGTACTGCTGTCTGCTTCAATGAGGCGCCACTCTTCTGAACCAAATTGATACTTGGCTCGACCGAGAGGATTGTGACAGGTAAAGTGTACCACAGTACCAAAGTTTCAGGTACCAATGTCTCCGGTACATAATACTCTTAAGGTTAGTACCACTACCAGGGACCATCGGAGCAGGAAAAAGTACCACTTTACATTTGGTACAGTTTTCTATTTGAAAAAATATTGGAAGAATTGCTCCGAGTAAATATTAATAACGTCCCTGTCCTAGTTCTCCAAAAATATCCTCACGACAGTAATTCCTGCCAGCACAAACAAGGAGAGATTTTGTAAAACAATCGCATGAGTTGCTCTTATTGACACCTGAATTCAAAGCGATTAGCGATCGCAGACAAAGGAAATTCCCTCAACCAGTAATTCAAAACAAACAAAGCCGCAAAAGTTTCTCTGAAACCCAGGTAGCTGGCATGATCGTTGTGCATTCCAAAAATTGTTTTTCAGAGCAAATATGAGCATATATCGAGAGAAGAAAAATATATCTACACATTCACCTCGGGTATTTTATTCATTTGGTTCAGAAGCTGAGCATCGCCTCTCAATCGGTTTTTGAACCATATAAATAAACTGCCCGTGGTAGATGTGTAGATATGTCATTCTCCGTTTGATCTATGCTCATATTCGCTCTTGACAACGACTTCTGGAATGCACAGCAAGGGAGCTAGCTACCTGGGTTTCAGACAAACATTTGCGGCGTTGTTTGTTTTGAATTACTGTTTGAGAGAATTTCCTTTGTCTGCGATCGCAAATCGCTTTGAACTCAGGTGGCAACAAAAGCAACTCATGCTATTGTCTTACACAATTTGTCCTTGTTGCCAGTATACACTTAGTACCAAAACGGCATCAGTGCCAGGTACAAGGTACCGGCTGAGTCTGAAAAAAGGATCCCCGCTTGGAAGGCCACTGCTCCATGAATATCAAAGCAATAATATTGAAAACTGTCCTGTTTTATTGCCAATGTGTTCAATTAAGTTCAGTAATTTACCCGGCCTTAATCGGCCATTCCTTCTCGTGGATATGGGTGATTTTTTGAAGAAAGCCCCTTCAAAAAATGCAAAATCGAATGAAAACAATGAGCAAATTTTCCTTCCTAAAACTGATGACACTCACACAGATTCGTGTATTTTGTCCTATTGGGAGAATGGAATCCCCCTGAATAGGTCATCGATACCAGGGGGAGGACTTGCTCATCCTCCCAAGAGGATAGCACGTGCTAAAGCGTTCGCAAGTCATTCCTGTAAGGCCATTGTAAGGCAGAAATGTTAGGGAAATCTGTTCATGATTGTGGGCACATTTTGAAGGTTTTTTGAAGAGGCTTTCTGGAGAAACTCTCATAATTTCAGAATGTAGTGGCCGATTTCAGTCAGGTAAATTTTATAGTAGATTTGAACATTTTTACCATTGAACTATATATTTGCCGATATCATTGTCTTGATATCCAGGGAGCCGTGACCTTTCAAACGAGGATTCTTTTTTCTGACTCACCCGGTATTATAAGGGCCAATACCCAGTACCATCTATATCCCCTGTCACTATCATCGACTGAGCCATAATCCTACATGCATACAAAAACAAAGCTATTGAAATAATATCAACATTTTTTGGAGATTAGTCTAGTAAATGTTTATATTTTCATCCAACCCAAAATCAAATCCCTCATTTAACTAGAAATGTCTGAAACTGAAAAGAAAATTTTCAAAAATTCAAATTATGTGCATGCGTTTAATTATGGTTCGGCAAGGAACAGCGCGACATAAAAACAGGCCAATATTTTGCCACAGTTATATTTGCGCTATTTCAAAAGCAGAAGTCTTCCAATTATGATTATATATGTCACTATCTAAGGGCCTGTTTATATGAGGCGGGCCAGCCCGCCTAACCGGGCTGGCTCGCCTAGGTGAGATCTGAGTGAACAAAGACATCCTTTGTTAAATAAAGTTGTGTTTATATGAGCAGCGGGCCAGCCCGGTCAGCCGAGATCTGTGAGTTGGGTAGGCGGGATCCCGGTGAAGCGAGCTCATATAAACAGCGTCAGGCGGGCTGGCCCGGTATAATTGATTGATTGATTTGCGTAACTGATTTGCGTAGGCGAGATTGCATTGTTTAATTTGAAAGTGGTTGTCTGGCCATTGTCTTTCAAAATTCCATGATACGTCATAACATACAGCATTACGAGGCCAGCCCGTCTGGCCGGGATAGTTTTCACTCATATAAACACAAACTAAAATCATCCCGCCAAGGCGAGCCAGCCCGGTCAGGCGGGCTGGCTCGCCTCATATAAACAGGCCCTCAGAGTATTCTCACCTTGCTTCCATACATCTTCAAAGCTAGCAAGCAAAGCTAGCAAAAAACGGCGCGACATAAAAACAGTCCAAGATTTTACCACAGTTATCTTTGCGCTATTTCAAAAGCAGCAGTCTTCAAATTATGATTACATATGGCACTATCTAACAGAGTATTCTCATCTTGCTTCCAACCATCTTCAAAGCTAGCAAGCAAAGCTAGCAATGAACGACGTGACATAAAAACAGGCCAAGATTTTGCCACAGTCATCTTTGCGCTATTGCAAAAGCAGCAGTCTTCAAATTATGATTACATATGGCACTATCTAACAGAGTATTCTCATCTTGCTTCCAACCATCTTCAAAGCTAGCAAGCAAAGCTAGCAAGAAACGGCGCGACATAAAAACAGTCCAAGATTTTACCACAGTTATCTTTGCGCTATTTCAAAAGCAGCAGTCTTCAAATTATGATTACATCTGGCACTATCTAACAGAGTATTCTCATCTTGCTTCCAACCATCTTCAAAGCTAGCAAGCAAAGCTAGCAATGAACGACGTGACATAAAAACAGGCCAAGATTTTGCCACAGTCATCTTTGCGCTATTGCAAAAGCAGCAGTCTTCAAATTATGATTACATATGGCACTATCTAACAGAGTATTCTCATCTTGCTTCCAACCATCTTCAAAGCTAGCAAGAAAAGCTAGCAATGAACGACGTGACATAAAAACAGTCCAAGATTTTACCACAGTTATCTTTGCGCTATTTCAAAAGCAGAAGTCTTCAAATTATGATTACATATGGCACTATCTAACAGAGTATTCTCACCTTGCTTCCATCCATCTTCAAAGCTAGCAAGCAAAGCTAGCAAGGAACGGCGCGACATAAAAACAGTCCAAGATTTTACCACAGTTATCTTTGCGCTATTTCAAAAGCAGCAGTCTTCAAATTATGATTACATATGGCACTATCTAACAGAGTATTCTCATCTTGCTTCCAACCATCTTCAAAGCTAGCAAGCAAAGCTAGCAATGAACGACGTGACATAAAAACAGTCCAAGATTTTACCACAGTTATCTTTGCGCTATTTCAAAAGCAGAAGTCTTCAAATTATGATTACATATGGCACTATCTAACAGAGTATTCTCATCTTGCTTCCATCCATCTTCAAAGCTAGCAAGCAAAGCTAACAATGAACGGCGCGACATAAAAACAGGCCAAGATTTTGCCACAGTCATCTTTGCGCTATTGCAAAAGCAGCAGTCTTCAAATTATGATTATAGATGACACAATCTAATAGAGTATTCTCACCTTGCTTCCATCCATTTTCAAAGCCAGTGTCCAGCCCCCATTGCCACAAACACCCAAACTCGTCAATTTGCAAAAATGTTTTCCGTCCTGTAACTGATATACACCATCTAATGGATTTGTATCGCCTGCAGCTACTTCCTTGCAGCTTTTGTACTCTGTAGGTAAAGCAAGCCAATGTTTCAAATATTTTTAATGCTGGAATATCTCTATCTAATCCCATCTCTTTGAAGTCTCCTCTCTTACTAGTATCTTTCTCAAGAGCTTGAATCTTAAAGCAGCTACCCCACTCCATAAGCCTCGCACTTATGTCAAGTACAAGAATTTATTTACGTTTTCCTTCTATTATACCGGGTGTCGCAAAATGATGTATTGTCGTTTGATTGCTTATCTCCATAACCAATGAACTGATTTTCAAAAATTTTATTTCATCCCATTGCCTAAGGGCTAGATTGTATTCGAATTTGTTGGCTGTGGTTTATGCCGATTTCTGCATGTCGAAAAGAAGATCGATAAAGCTGCTCAAATTCAAGCGTTAGATAGCATGAAAAAGAAACGGCCTTCTTTGCCAGTCAACATTTTCGATGTGATGCAAAATGCTGAACTCATGTCATATGCCATTCTTAGAAAATATGGCATTCAGAGAATACGAATTCAGTTAATACTGAGTTCAGAGAATGCGAATACGAGTTTAGCCTTTTGTATCACATCTAATAAAAATGTTGACTGGAAAAATAGGCCGTTTCTTTCTTATGCCATCTAAGGCTTGAATTTGAGCACGTTTATCGATCTTCTTTTCGACATGAAAACGCCGTGGTAAAGCCGCAATCAACATCTTTAAATACAATTTAGCCTTTAGGCAATCAAATAAAATAAAGTTTTAAAAATCAGTTCATTGGTTATGGACATGTAAGCAATCAAACTATACTACATCATTTTGGGACACCCGGTATGTGAAGCAATTGAAAATTAATTTTGATATGGCTGCGGTTGGATTGTGTAGTTCACCTTCATGATATATACCGTATACTTTATGTCCGTGCAAAAAAGTATGAGGTAGCAACAGGGACGTTCGAAGCATCTCAAGCTTGGGGGGGGGGGTCACTTCAAAGGCACTTTTTCATTAAGCTAAGGGGGCACTTCCTGAAAATGGGCACTTTTTTGTTTATTGCAAATTCTTGGAGGGCACGTCCCCCAAGTGCCCACGGTCCCTACGTCTCTGGGTGTAAGCCCATAACTAATCGGCTTATGTACATGGCTATTACCTGGCCTTGTATTTACGTACAGGGACCAATCCTCTTTTTGACCTATTTTCTTGTTTCACTCACTTTTACGTTTGACCTATCTCCCAACCATGCAATCAGAGGTATGTATAGTTTTTTTTTTAGCTTCAGCTATTTCCTTGTTTGAATCACTTACTTGTTTGGCAGTTTGGTTGAGCATACCCAGGCACGCATGTGCAGGTATATTGATTGAGTTGGTTATAACAGGTTCCTCCATTTTGACATGGATTACTAAGACATTCATTGATATCTGCAAATTAGAATTTAAATATTAATATGCGATAAAATTGAATGTGTTGGGAAATCAACTAATTGATGAATTGAAGTCATTTGAATGCTCCATAGCAGTGGCAACTAGACTTATGACGATGAGTCCCTTGTATCCCTGTGGTAAACCTTGCTCAAAAGTGATTACCCTCAGCTCTCTTAGAAAGGAAATGCAATAGAAATTACGGTAAGCAGACACTTCGTCAGCGAAGCCTGGTATTCTTTTGAAGAAGAAAGTTCACCTGACCTGGTGAGTGCTAAATAAATTGCTGAAATTTCCATGTTTTTAAGACCAAAACATACCAGAGAAATCTTCTAGTACCTGCCGCAGCAACTTCCTTCAAATCTAGTCAACTGTGTCAATCGAATCAAGCGTTCAAGACATATTGTTCTTTGCCAAATCTCACAATCTGATTGGTCTTCTAGGATGCTCAGAGTTTGGGCCTAAATAGCGTCAGGTTTTTAAGAGTAATATTATTTGTCTATGTTGACCGAAGCGCTTAGACTGATGACTTTTCATCCCTTGTTTCCTGCGTTCTTTGATTTGCTGATATCACTTGCTCAACAGGGACTCATACCATTACTCTTATAGGTGGGCCCCCTGTGTCAAAATGGCCTAAACTAGCGAAAGTTCTTGTACACTCAACAAAATTGCCTCAAATTCTGGTTTAAAGAGCTTCAACATTGAAAGCAAACTTTTAGTACAAAGAATGATGCTTTCCTGACCTACTAATCGCAAAAACATACCTTTCAAGCAGTAATCTTCCTCTGGAAAAATGAAATAGATCCATCGCAGCTACGAGAACTCTAGGCCGTATCAACCGTTTTTTGTACGCAACAACAGCAACTATCCAAATAACGCCTCCTTATTGGTTGAGAACTAAATTCTAGCAATTTGATTGGTAAATACGGAGCCACTACATATGGGCCTAAAGGGGCGCACTTTATAAGAGTGATTGTATGAGTCCCTATTACCAAGTGATATCAGCAAATCAAAGAACGCAGGGAAATAAGGGACGAAAAGGGATAAGTCTGCGAAGTACCATTTTGAATTAAAAAAGCACAGGGACTCTAAGTCATAAATCTAAGTGGCAACTTGCCTTTTAGGCTCGTTTGGTTTAGTAATTGCTGTGAGACAGCATAACACCCTTTGGAGACATAAGTTATGGCTTTGTTGGGGATAGCAAAGGAACCAAATGTTTCCGCCAATTTTCGCTCGTGGCCTATGGCCGAAGACCTCTAAAGCCTCATTTTCACGGACCAATCAGACGGCTAATAAGCGAAGAGGACAAATGAAACTTGTGAAGATTTTCGTCAATTTTACCTACCTTTATGAAACGCAAACAGGACAAAAAACTCCATGACAATTCCCAGATATTTTGAAGGAGTCTACTGTGAAGATATTTGGTCACAAAGTTTGCAGGTTTGGCGGAGTTATAGCCTCTCCAATTGAAACGCAAACCGATTTGGCAATGGACCTTGAACAATAGATATTCTGGACGAGAAATGAATGAATAACAATCGTGCTTCTGGTAAGAGCCACCCAAAAACACACTTGTGTAGCCAAACATATGGAAAGTAGATTCCTGAAAAAAAATCGGGAAATGTCCAGCAATTTTTTTGTCCTGGCTGCACTTTATAAAGGTAAGTAAAATTGAGGAAAATCTTCACAGCTTTCTTTTGTCCTCTTCGCATATTCGCCGTCTGACAGGTCCGTGAAAATGAGGCTTTGGAGGTTCTCGGCCATGTGTCACGAGCAAAAACTAACGGAAACATTTGGTTCCTATGCTATCCCAAACAAAGCCATAAATTGGGTCTAATTCTATGAAGGTAGGTGAAATTTAGAAAAAATAGTGTAGCATGTAGTATGTATTGCAGCTATTTAATGGAATATGAAAATATTTATCAACTTACCAACACATTCGTATCCAACTGAAATTTGGCATGTTTCATTACATTGAAACCCAGCATTACAAGTGACCAGACGACACCGGGGACCGGTCTGAAGAGTAAATGAAGAGCACTTTAAGTGACAACTGTGCGGTCACAGGTTATCCGCAGGGGATATACTCTGGTACATTTAGGATAGGGGTGCTTAGGCTACTTTTTTGGGAAAAGAGTTTGAGCAAAAGTTTTGTTTCTTGGTCAGTAATTTGTAGAACTATTTTTTTGAGTTCAAGAATTTTGTGATTATCTCTTTTGGTCTGTTATTATTCCAAATTAAAAACGCTGTTTTATCAAAGTACATTGCGTGATATCCATCAGTTGGGGCACTTTTCCATAGAATTAAGAAAAGATCCAACGGATTTTTATCGGGATGATAGCAAACTTTAATTGAATATCTAAAGAGCAGCATCATGCAAAAGTTTGGCGAGAATTCTTTGTCATTTTGTCGCAATCTTCAGGCAAACGGGGCACAATTTTTTTGGGACACACTGTATGGGTTTCCTGTACGTGATTGTTAGGACTCTCAAATTGGAATTCGAGCCCCGTGACACTCGTACTCTGGATCAAACAAAGAAAATACCTGTGGTAGATGTTTAGGTGCATCTTTCTTCGTTCGATATATACTCATGTTTGCTCTGAAATTCATTTTCTGGAATGCACATCAAACGAGGCAGCTAGCTACCTGGGTTTCCACCGGGTTTCATAGAAACTTCTATTTTGTGGCTTGCTATGTTTTGTTTATGAACTGACTGATCGCGGGCGTTTTACTCCTGTTTCTGAAATCGCTAAGCGCTTTGTAGATCTATGTCAATCAACAGTAACGTCAATCAATTGGTTCTAAAGAGGAGTAATAACATATTTGACCACGTATTTTTAGCAAATAGCAAATATCTGAACATTTACTCACCTGAGTGACAGGTTCATAATGTAGCCAACCATTTTCATTTGACAATGTCACGCTTGATGACTTCTTATTGACATCCAATAATTCGCAATTCTTCTCTTGCTCACTCGCAAAATTCTTTTTGTAATTAGTAGATACACATCGATCATGTTTCACACATTTAGAAGTGCAACGCGAAAGAGTCTTTTCATGTAATTGTGAAATGATACCTGAAGAAGTTGGAATTAATTTTTTGTTGCGATCTGTTGCCTTCATAAGGGTATCTCTTCGACATGCTGATCTGTGTATATCAATGACGCTCGCTGCATCTGTTAAACTTGAATACAAACAAACAAAAGAGAAAGAAGCAAGTAAATAAATATGCATTGTGATTGAAGTTTTTCTTTTGACATTTCCCTTTTCCATGTTAGAATGATTTTCACCAAAATTGTAGAACCTCCTTGAACCTTGAAAGCACTTCTTCCTCTTCAAAAGACGATGGATGACCATCGATTGTATCGAGTTTTTTACATGCAGTTTCTCACCAAATGATAGATCTTGGAACCTTTTAAGAAGACTGTTGCTTAATTTTTCGTATTGTTTTCTTTCTCTGTTAATCCTTCAAGAGATTCAAAATTTTCTCATAAGTGTACTTGTTGGCAAATCTTCCCTTGCAATTGCTTTCCAAATGTATGCCTTTTAACTCTTGCAAAAACAATTTTGCTCATCTGTTTGTCAATTGTTGTTCTGCGTTGAATAGTTCATTTCCAAAGGATTCAGAATTCAAGGTTTGCAGCCTTTGTCACAAACAATCTTCAACAATTGAAAAGAAGCTGGCTTACGAAAGAACTTGAATCAGCTTGCGAAACAAGGAAGTTTGTGCCACAGCAGCAAAAATGACTTGAATATGTAGTGTAAAGGGACTCTAAGCATGAAAATAGCCGTGCAATGACGAGACTCCGTGACACGTTTCGAAGCATATTTGGGAAACTGATCAAAGTAAACAGGGGATACTGCTATCTGACTGGCTAGAATTTAACCGCAAGAGCTTAGAACCACTTGTAGACTCCCTTGGAAGTGAATGAATGGAGTCAATTTGTGGCAATGTATGAATAAGCTGTTTTTCCTACTTCATAGCGCATTGGTGGGTTTACGAATACCATGACAATGAATTCAACTCTCTATAAATCATCAGCAGGGTCCCTATAGTTGACTCACGGAGTGATGTATACTTAGCTGATAGATTGGCGACGTGATTCCTTGTATTCATTCAACATTTTGAATTCTAAGTTTTTATTTTCACTCATGCAAGGACTCACGACCAAACAGATTCAAAACAAACACAAAAAACTTCCGAAAATCGAACGACTGCTTTCCAAGTTTCTTCCTGATTGGCTCGTTTTCCATTCTCGTCGTCTTGTATCCACGTGTATCTTCAATCCCCAGCTCTCGAACAAAACTGTATAAGCCTATGCTTTCTCGTCTTCGAAGGCATGCACTAGTATATATACTCCATAAGGGTTTATCTATACCATGAAAAGGAATTCAACTCTTTGTAAATCATAGATAGGGTATCTATCTTTGACTAGCGGAATAACTTTAATGTAGCCATAGTCACAAGAAAGGTGCGGTATATTTAGCTGATAGACTGACGACGTGATTCTTTGTATTCATTCAACTTTTTAATCCGATGTTTTTATTTTCACTCATACAAAATTCATGACCAAACAGATTCAAAACAGAGACAAAAATCTTCCGAAAATCGAACGACTCCTTTCCAAGTATCTCCCTGATTGGCTCTTTCAATTCTCGTCATCTTGTATCCGCGTGTATCTTCAATCCCTAGCTCTCGAACAAAACTGTATCAACCTATGCTTTCCGTCTTCGAAGGCATACACTAGTATATATACTCCATAAGGGTTTATCTATACCATGACAAGGAATTCAACTCTTTGTGAATCATAGATAGGGTATCTATCTTTGACTACAGTAAGAACCCGCAAAATAGAAACCTGTTTTTTCAAAACAGCCTGTTTAGTTTCTTTTTAAAAGGTCATTAATCTGGAAACACGCTGAAAGGTTTCTTGTCACATTATTAAGAAACCTTTTCAGTGATTTCAACTTAAATATTTGAACAAACCCAGAGTAAATTCTATCAAACGGTATGTTCTTGTTACCTCTAAAATTACTCAACCACATCATACATACCAAGTATACAAATAGAGATGCTTTTGGATAAAATCTCTTAAGAATGTTTGGCACCTGATTTTAACAAAGATCATTAAATATGAATTTATTTGGGTTCCTCTTATAAGAAACCTTCCTAAAATCAGGCTGAGAAGTTTCTTAAATGAAGGCACCATTTCTCGAAAAAATCAGCCTGAGGTTTCGTATAAAGTGGTTTCTATTTTGCGGGTTCTTACTGTAGCGGAATGACTTTAATGTAGCCATAGTCACAAGAAAGGTGCGGTATATTTAGCTGATAGACTGACGACGTGATTCCTTGTATTCATTCAACATTTTTAATCCGATGTTTTTATTTTCACTCATACAAAATTCATGACCAAACAGATTCAAAACAGAGACTAAAATCTTCCGAAAATCGAACGACTCCTTTCCAAGTATCTCCCTGATTGGCTCTCTTTCAATTCTCGTCATCTTGTATCCACGTGTATCTTCAATCCCCAACTCTCGAACAAAACTGTATAAGCCTATGCTTTCTTGTCTTCGAAGCCATGCACTAGTATATATACTCCATAAGGGTTTATCTATACCATGAAAAGGAATTCAACTCTTTGTAAATCATAGATAGGGTATCTATCTTTGACTAGCGGAATAACTTTAATGTAGCCATAGTCACAAGAAAGGTGCGGTATATTTAGCTGATAGACTGACGACGTGATTCTTTGTATTCATTCAACTTTTTAATCCGATGTTTTTATTTTCACTCATACAAAATTCATGACCAAACAGATTCAAAACAGAGACAAAAATCTTCCGAAAATCGAACGACTCCTTTCCAAGTATCTCCCTGATTGGCTCTCTTTCAATTCTCGTCATCTTGTATCCACGTGTATCTTCAATCCCCAGCTCTCGAACAAAACTGTATAAGCCTATGCTTTCTCGTCTTCGAAGGCATGCACTAGTATATATACTCAATAAGGATTTATCAATACCATGACAAGGACTTCAACTCTTTGTGAATCATAGATAGGGTATCTATCTTTGACTACAGTAAGAAGCCGCAAAATAGAAACCTGTTTTTTCAAAACAGCCTGTTTAGTTTCTTTTTAAAAGGTCATTAATCTGGAAACAGGCTGAACGGTTTCTTGTCACATTATTAAGAAACCTTCAGTGATTTCAACTTAAATATTTGAACAAACCCAGAGTAAATTCTATCAAACGGTATGTTCTTGTTACCTCTAAAATTACTCAACCACATCATACATACCAAGTATACAAATAGAGATGCTTTTGGATAAAATCTCTTAAGAATGTTTGGCACCTGATTTTAACAAAGATCATTAAATATGAATTTATTTGGGTTCCTCTTATAAGAAACCTTCCTAAAATCAGGCTGAGAAGTTTCTTAAATGAAGGCACCATTTCTCGAAAAAATCAGCCTGAGGTTTCGTATAAAGTGGTTTCTATTTTGCGGGTTCATACTGTAGCGGAATGACTTTAATGTAGCGATAGTCACAAGAAAGGTGCGGTATATTTAGCTGATAGACTGACGACGTGATTCTTTGTATTCATTCTACTTTTTAATCCGATGTTTTTATTTTCACTCATACAAAATTCATGACCAAACAGATTCAAAACAGAGACAAAAATCTTCCGAAAATCGAACGACTCCTTTCCAAGTATCTCCCTGATTGGCTCGTTTTCCATTCTCGTCGTCTTGTATCCACGTGTATCTTCAATCCCTAGCTCTCGAACAAAACTGTATAAGCCTATGCTTTCTTGTCTTCGAAGGCATGCACTAGTATATACTCCATAAGGGTTTATCAATACCATGACAAGGAATTCAACTCTTTGTGAATCATAAATAGGGTATCTATCTTTGACTAGCGGAATGAATTTAATGTAGCCATAGTCACAAGAAAGGTGCGGTATATTTAGCTGATAGACTGACGACGTGATTCTTTGTATTCATTCAACTTTTTAATCCGATGTTTTTATTTTCACTCATACAAAATTCATGACCAAACAGATTCAAAACAGAGACAAAAATCTTCCGAAAATCGAACGACTCCTTTCCAAGTATCTCCCTGATTGGCTCTCTTTCAATTCTCGTCATCTTGTATCCACGTGTATCTTCAATCCCCAACTCTCGAACAAAACTGTATAAGCCTATGCTTTCTCGTCTTCGAAGGCATGCACTAGTATATATACTCCATAAGGGTTTATCTATACCATGAAAAGGAATTCAACTCTTTGTAAATCATAGATAGGGTATCTATCTTTGACTAGCGGAATGACTTTAATGTAGCCATAGTCACAAGAAAGGTGCGGTATATTTAGCTGATAGATTGACGACGTGATTCCTTGTATTCATTCAACATTTTTAATCCGATGTTTTTATTTTCACTCATACAAAATTCATGACCGAACAGATTCAAAACAGAGACCAAAAATCTTCCGAAAATCGAACGACTCCTTTCCAAGTATCTCCCTGATTGGCTCTTTCAATTCTCGTCATCTTGTATCCGCGTGTATCTTCAATCCCCAGCTCTCGAACAAAACTGTATAAGCCTATGCTTTCTCGTCTTCGAAGGCATGCACTAGTATATATACTCAATAAGGATTTATCAATACCATGACAAGGACTTCAACTCTTTGTGAATCATAGATAGGGTATCTATCTTTGACTACAGTAAGAAGCCGCAAAATATAGAAACCTGTTTTTTCAAAACAGCCTGTTTAGTTTCTTTTTAAAAGGTCATTAATCTGGAAACAGGCTGAAAGGTTTCTTGTCACATTATTAAGAAACCTTCAGTGATTTCAACTTAAATATTTGAACAAACCCAGAGTAAATTCCATCAAACGGTATGTTCTTTTTACCTCTAAAATTACTCAACCACATCATACATACCAAGTATACAAATAGAGATGCTTTTGGATAAAATCTCTTAAGAATGTTTGGCACCTGATTTTAACAAAGATCATTAAATATGAATTTATTTGGGTTCCTCTTATAAGAAACCTTCCTAAAATCAGGCTGAGAAGTTTCTTAAATGAAGGCACCATTTCTCGAAAAAATCAGCCTGAGGTTTCGTATAAAGTGGTTTCTATTTTGCGGGTTCTTACTGTAGCGGAATGACTTTAATGTAGCCATAGTCACAAGAAAGGTGCGGTATATTTAGCTGATAGACTGACGACGTGATTCCTTGTATTCATTCAACATTTCTAATCCGATGTTTTTATTTTCACTCATACAAAATTCATGACCAAACAGATTCAAAACAGAGACAAAAAACTTCCGAAAATCGAATGACTGCTTTCCAAGTTTCTTCCTGATTGGCTCGTTTTCCATTCTCGTCGTCTTGTATCCACGTGTATCTTCAATCCCTAGCTCTCGAACAAAACTGTATAAGCCTATGCTTTCTCGTCTTCGAAGGCATGCACTAGTATATATACTCCATAAGGGTTTATCTATACCATGAAAAGGAATTCAACTCTTTGTAAATCATAGATAGGGTATCTATCTTTGACTAGCGGAACGACTTTAATGTAGCCATAGTCACAAGAAAGGTGCGGTATATTTAGCTGATAGATTGACGACGTGATTCCTTGTATTCATTCAACATTTTTAATCCGATGTTTTTATTTTCACTCATACAAAATTCATGACCAAACAGATTCAAAACAGAGACAAAAATCTTCCGAAAATCGAACGACTCCTTTCCAAGTATCTCCCTGATTGGCTCTTTCAATTCTCGTCATCTTGTATCCGCGTGTATCTTCAATCCCCAGCTCTCGAACAAAACTGTATAAGCCTATGCTTTCTCGTCTTCGAAGGCATGCACTAGTATATATACTCAATAAGGGTTTATCAATACCATGACAAGGAATTCAACTCTTTGTGAATCATAGATAGGGTATCTATCTTTGACTACAGTAAGAAGCCGCAAAATATAGAAACCTGTTTTTTCAAAACAGCCTGTTTAGTTTCTTTTTAAAAGGTCATTAATCTGGAAACAGGCTGAAAGGTTTCTTGTCACATTATTAAGAAACCTTCAGTGATTTCAACTTAAATATTTGAACAAACCCAGAGTAAATTCTATCAAACGGTATGTTCTTTTTACCTCTAAAATTACTCAACCACATCATACATACCAAGTATACAAATAGAGATGCTTTTGGATAAAATCTCTTAAGAATGTTTGGCACCTGATTTTAACAAAGATCATTAAATATGAATTTATTTGGGTTCCTCTTATAAGAAACCTTCCTAAAATCAGGCTGAGAAGTTTCTTAAATGAAGGCACCATTTCTCGAAAAAATCAGCCTGAGGTTTCGTATAAAGTGGTTTCTATTTTGCGGGTTCTTACTGTAGCGGAATGACTTTAATGTAGCCATAGTCACAAGAAAGGTGCGGTATATTTAGCTGATAGATTGACGACGTGATTCCTTGTATTCATTCAACATTTCTAATCCGATGTTTTTATTTTCACTCATACAAAATTCATGACCAAACAGATTCAAAACAGAGACAAAAAACTTCCGAAAATCGAATGACTGCTTTCCAAGTTTCTTCCTGATTGGCTCGTTTTCCATTCTCGTCGTCTTGTATCCACGTGTATCTTCAATCCCTAGCTCTCAAACAAAACTGTATAAGCCTATGCTTTCCCGTCTTCGAAGGCATGCACTAGTACATATTCCATAAGGGTTTATCAATACCATGAAAAGGAATTCAACTCTTTGTAAATCATAGATAGGGTATCTATCTTTGACTAGCGGAATAACTTTAATGTAGCCATAGTCACAAGAAAGGTGCGGTATATTTAGCTGATAGATTGACGACGTGATTCCTTGTATTCATTTAACATTTTTAATCCGATGTTTTAATTTTCACTCATACAAAATTCATGACCGAACAGATTCAAAACAGAGACAAAAATCTTCCGAAAATCGAACGACTCCTTTCCAAGTATCTCCCTGATTGGCTCTTTCAATTCTCGTCATCTTGTATCCGCGTGTATCTTCAATCCCCAGCTCTCGAACAAAACTGTATAAGCCTATGCTTTCTTGTCTTCGAAGCCATGCACTAGTATATATACTCCATAAGGGTTTATCTATACCATGAAAAGGAATTCAACTCTTTGTAAATCATAGATAGGGTATCTATCTTTGACTAGCGGAACGACTTTAATGTAGCCATAGTCACAAGAAAGGTGCGGTATATTTAGCTGATAGATTGGCGACGTGATTCCTTGTATTCATTCAACATTTTTAATCCGATGTTTTTATTTTCACTCATACAAAATTCATGACCAAACAGATTCAAAACAAAAACAAAAAACTTCCGAAAATCGAACGACTCCTTTCCAAGTATCTCCCTGATTGGCTCTTTCAATTCTCGTCATCTTGTATCCGCGTGTATCTTCAATCCCTAGCTCTCGAACAAAACTGTATAAGCCTATGCTTTCTTGTCTTCGAAGGCATGCACTAGTATATATACTCCATAAGGGTTTATCTATACCATGAAAAGGAATTCAACTCTTTGTAAATCATAGATAGGGTATCTATCTTTGACTAGCGGAACAACTTTAATGTAGCCATAGTCACAAGAAAGGTGCGGTATATTTAGCTGATAGATTGGCGACGTGATTCCTTGTATTCATTCAACATTTTTAATCTGATGTTTTTATTTTCACTATACAAGGACTCACCACCAAAGAGATTCAAAACAGAGACTAAAATCTTCCGAAAATCGAACGCCTCCTTTCAAAGTATCTCCCAGATTGGCTCTTTTTCCATTCTCGCCGTCTTGTACCCACGTGTATCTTCATCCTATCTCACTCAATTTAGGGTTTGTCTCAGCAAATTAAACCTTCACAAATTCAAGCACAATTATAGGGATACCATAAACCCAATGTGCCCTACGAAGGATGGTATCGAGGATACAGAACACTTTTTGTTGCTTTGCCCTTCCCTTGCAGTACTACGCAGAGATCTTCTCATTGGAGTTTTTGCTTTATTACGACCATTGGATATACAAATCTCCAAAATAACGTTCTAATGCAAATTTCATTGTATAGTGATACAAATTTTCCCAACAAACTTTAAAGAATATACTCCTGCTAACTCTACAATTTATCCACAAATCTGGTCGATTTGATTAGAACATTTCACACTCCGTTATAAGCCACACAATCACACCCACCATGTCTCATTTATGAAAAGGTTTTCTTTTTTTCTTTGCATTTATTTTCTTCTTTTTGTTGTATATTAAACGTCTGTCTCGAATTAGATGCAACGCAATATCTGCGACAATGTTTAATAAACCATCCAAACGAAGTTGTTTCGATCGTAAACCTTTCCTGTGATGGCATGTAATTTGAGACAGACTTTAGTTTTAATCTTTAGTTTCAATCTCTATGTCCAAATAACAAGGACAGATAATGTTACAATAGAACTCGCTACTCTTCATTTACACCTAGATACAAAACAATTTATGATTGCAGACAAAGGGAATTCCATGCTCGGTTGGTTAAGACATAAACAAAAAACAAAGCAAGTCGCAAAAATTGCCCTGAAACTCGGGTCACTAGCGCGCTCGTTGTGCATTTCAGAAATGGTTTTCAAGAGCAAATATTAGCACATATCGAAAAAAGAAGGATATATCTAAACTTCTGCCTCGGGCATTTTGTTTATTTTGTGCAGAAGGCAATTGGGAGGGGATTCAATTCTCGTACTTTTTAGGTGTAATTAAAATACTTACTGCTCAGCTTCTGTACGAAAAAAGTAAAATGCCCAAGTCAGAAGTTTAGATATACCCTTCTTCTTTCGATATGTGCTAATATTTGCTCTTTAAAACCATTTCTGAAATGCACAACGACCGAGCTTGCGACTCGGGTTTCAGGGCAATTTTTGCGGCTTGCTTGATCATAGAATTCCCTTTGTCTGCAATCACAAATTGCTTTGTATCTAGGTGTTAATGAAAAGTAGCGAGTTCTATCGTAACATTATCTGTCCTTGTTTGTCCAAATGGCTTCGGGGTAATCATAGCCTTTTGCTCCTCTGGGTATCGTTCCAGTAGTATTGTATAGTTGTATAGTAATTTTGTAAAGTAATGTAGCTTGTAAATTTATATTGTAATCTTTAAGTGAATATAAAAAACACTGACATCGATCTACTACTCTAACTTTTTTTAATAATTCGACACAACATTATCAGATACATGGTCTAATCTAACTAAAACTAAAAGAGCTAACAGTCTATATACAACAACAAATGGTTTAACAAAGTAATGCTAACGGTATGTTGATAAGTTCTAACAAAAGAAGAGGGAGAAAAAGGTCTTTAGGTATTCGGCAAATACTTGCAGGCATTGTTCATCGCCATTTGTAAATAGAAAAATCAATTTTCGTTTGTATGTAACAAGGGCAGATTTTGTAATACAATAGCATGAGTTTCTTTTGTTAACACCTCAATTCAAAGCGATTAGCGATTGCAGACAAAGGAAATTCCCTCAACCAGCAATTCAAAACTAACAAAGCCGCAAAAGTTTCTTTGAAACCCAGGTAGCTAGCTCACTCGTTGTGCATTCCAGAAACTGTTTTTAAGGGCAAACATGAGCGTAGATCGAAAGAAGAAGGATGCATCTACACATCCTTGTGCTGGATCTCTTTAGGCCATCTTCCTTCCACCGCCATTTTGTTTACAACTGCTGTTAAGGTGATTCTGCGCCTCCTAAGGTGGCAATTCCTATTGAGTAGAATTATTTTACCTATTTATTGAATTGAATTTCTAAAGTCAAAAAATATAAAAAACGAGCGAATCATTCTAGGAGTTTGAAAATTTGATGAATATAAATTTGATCAGTTTCCAAAAGAATTTTTTTGCCTTTTCAAAAGAACATTTTGTAGTATCTTTTTTATAATTGGACACAATGTCATCAGATACATGGTCTAATCTAACTAGAACTAAAAGAGTTAACAATCAAATACAACAACAAATGGTTTAACAAAGTAATGTTAACGGTATGTTGATAAGTTCTAACAAAGGAAGAGGGAGAAAAAGTTTAAGTGCTATCCAAGCGTTTGCTGTAAATTATATCTATATACCCGCGGATAAGTCCGCGGTAAAAGCCTCCCCTTGTTATGCTAAAACTTTTAAAGAGGATCGAATTTAAAGAGGATCGAAAAAATCTTTCAGTGAACAGGAGGTGAATAGCCCCGCATAGGCCCGCATCGGCCCGCCTATCCCGGGTTGGGGAGGGGGTCGTGGCAATAAAATGATAGCTATGCATTAGGCAGTTTCTTTGATTGCACTTGCAAATTTGTTCAATTATTCTTTCAGAACCGGGTAATAATTTTCTTTTCTCCAACTCTGTTCAGGTCCATTTTAATATAATGTCTTGCTACATTGTTTAGGGTCACATAACCCCTTACCACTGGAATAGATAAGATTTCTAGTAGTTCCAGTAACTCATCTATATAGTAACCTATATAGTTTAATTATATCATCATTTGTAAAAAGAAAGATAAATTTTTGGTTGTCTGTTGGGATTTTAATGAAATTTGGGTAAATTTCGTTGATTCGGTTTATGAAATGTGTCCTTTCTGTTTTACACCAATATAAGCTCTTTTTGGAATTTGACATCTGTAAACAAACATGAATTATTCTGAAACAATGCAATTCAGGTATAGAAATTGCATCTAAACAGCTTCCCAAAAATATTATTTTGACTATATTTTATGCCAAAAAATATGATGGCGATAATTCAGTTTATTTGGACCGAAAAGTATCAC
This sequence comes from Aurelia coerulea, assembly GCA_039566865.1. Lineage (NCBI taxonomy): Eukaryota > Metazoa > Cnidaria > Scyphozoa > Semaeostomeae > Ulmaridae > Aurelia > Aurelia coerulea. Next base: position 47,604,140 of record CM076943.1, read on the forward strand.
TTTTTGGAATATTCTGACCCAAAATATCGGACTTACCTCCCCTGTATGTGCATATGTGCTGAGCACCCCTGGAGAAGCGCGCGTTTTTGACAGGTTTCTTGCGGAGGAGCGAAAGCATCGAAAGCGATTGTTTGAAAGAAATGGCGGGCAGCAGAGGGGAAGCTTCGGCGCTGTATGTATTTGGCTTGGAAAATGTGATTCAGACAGTAATTGCAACATTAGGAAATGACAATGAAGAATACAAGTAAGTTGTCATTAAATGTTAATTGCAAACTGAATAAACTACGTTGCAAACTGAATTCGTGCAGTCTTTAACTCAAACCCCAAGCAAAGTTTACCACATTCAGACGAGAGATACGTCAAATACGCTTCCCAAATTTCGAAGCAAGGTATTGCATCAGGCAGTATTTCTCACCAGAGACGTTTGTTTATTGCGCATGACAATTCAAAATTGTTTACATCTTCACTTGAATACATATTTGAAGTTTGATTGATGTAACCTGCACTAACCGTTGCTCAAGCATAATATCCTATTCAGAATATTTGCATACAAAAATCTAATAAAATAAAGCCGATAAAGGTTTTTATTGTACAAATTGCGCATACTCTACTTTTTTCAATTTTTCTGACAGATTCTGCACACAGGCTACCCTACTCCTGCTTCTGACGATCTATCTACAACGCTGTAGAATTCACAAAATTATCGTCCCTCATTGCTGTATTGACGTTACCGTGAGCTCTTGGTATAGGGGCGACATTCCTTGCAACCACTGTGCATTTGCATCCATGGCATCGATTGATAAAGAAATATATCAAAGGATCAAACAAGGTTTTGATGGCAAGAAACGAAGCAAACAGGCCACTATATCTGAGCAACTTAGTGTCCTGTTCTAATTCACTTGCTGCATAAGGAAATGTTAAAAGAATGAACACCGCCGTCACACCAATAGAGTTAAAAAGGAATTTGTAGCTATGACTTGTATTTGCTGCATGAATTGTTACGATTTGCATCGCCCTTCGTTGCTTTAAGACTTTGTAAAAAACAAAGCAGTATAAAACTGCCAATGAGACTCCACATGTTATTATCAAATAGGCAAGGGTCGCTCATTGTTTTATAGCTTTGATAGCGAAATGATCTAATATCATCATTGTCTCACAAAGCAGCCATATTAAGATCAGCACAACTAAAGTGACCTTCTTTGTAACTAGTGCTTTGATACGAAGTGGGAATGTTACTGCAACGAAGCTTTCTATGACGATAAAAATGATGTGGAAAAGTGATATCATAATGCTATAGTCATTCACGGATCTTAACTGGGAATAGGTTATGATAGCTTTGGCCGTCCACAGCAAATGAAGGGCATAATGTGTCAATAAAGTGCCGAAAGCTCCAAAACAAATGCGCTGGTGCATTCGATAGAGCCAAGCTGATCAAGGTTATATCAAACACTGTCTTCTTCCCATCCCGCATGCAAAACATTAATACAATTTGTAAAGAGTTTACTATGAACCCAATGAAACCGAATATGGCAAAAATAAATATTGCAGACAAATTAATCGCTAGGCTAGTCCTATCTGCCATCGCTAAACTTTAAAATGATGTAGCCTTGCCTGCGACGTGTATCATCACTGATACAGAGTGCGTTGTTGTATCACAAACTCTGCTTGTGTTTCTAAACTTTTGAAGGAGTATACAATAGAATGGTTACCCCCAATGTGAAGTTCCTCCTCGCACAACTGCATTGTTTCGTTAAACTAGAAAAACGCACGAATTTGGCAATATACTATCATCTTCCAGAACTTCGGATGAAGATCATGCCATCCTCCTTTGATATAGCAATTATAAATGCTGACTACATTACACAATACTACCCTGCTCTGTCAGCCAAAATTCGTGCAGTCTTTAACTGAAACCCCAAGCAAAGTTTACCACATTCAGACGAGAGATACGCTTCCCAAATGTCGAAGCAAGATCTTGCATCAGGCCGTATTTCTCACCAGAGATGTTTGTCTGTTACGCACGACAATTCAAATTCGTTTACATGTTCACTTGAATACATACCTGAAGTTTGATTGATGTAACCTGCAAGCGCCGTTACAGACTATATAGCACTTTTGCTCGAGCATAATATCCTATTCAGTTGAAAGGAATCCAATAAAATAAAGCCGATAAAAGTCTTAATAGTATACGTTGCGCAGATCTACTTTTTTCGCTCTTTGCAATTTTTCAAACAAATTCTGCGTGCAGGCTACCCAATATTCGCCTTTGAAGATCTATCTACAACGATGTAGAATGCACAAAATTATCGTCCCTTGCTGCTGTATTGACGTTACCGTGAATTCTAGGTATAGGGGTGACATTCCTTGCAACCACTGTGCATTTGCATCGATGGCATCGATTAATAAAGAAATATATCAAAGGATCAAACAAGGTTTTCATGGCAAGAAGCGAAGAAAACAGGCCAATATATCTAAGCAACTCTTCATTTTCTAAGACACATGCTGCATAAGGAAATGTCAAAAGAATGAACACCGCCGTCACACCAATAGAGTTAAAAAGGAATTTGTAGCTATGACTTGTATTTGCTGCATGACTTGTTACGTTTTGCATCGCCCTTCGTTGCTTTAAGACTTTGTAAAAAACAAAGCAGTATAAAACGGTCAATGAGACTCCACATGTAATTATCAAATAGGCCAGGGCCGTCCGTCGTTTTATAGATTTGATAACGAAATGATCTAATATCATCATTGTCCCACAAAGCAGCCATATTAAGGTCAGTACAATCAAAGTGATCTTCTTTGTAACCAGTGCTTTGAAACGCAGCGAATCTTTGTATGGCAATAAATATAATGTGGAAAAGTGATATCATAATGCAATAGTCACTCACGAATCTTAACTTGAAGTAGGTCATTAAAACTTTGAAAGTCCAGAACAAATTAATTGTCTGATATGCCAATATAGTGCCGAAAGCTCCAAAACAAATGGCGCTGGTTGCATTCGACAGAGCCAAGCTGATCAAGGTTATATCAAAAACTGTCATCTTTTCTCGCTTGCAAAACATTAATACAACTTGTATGGAGTTTACTATGAAGCCGATGAATCCGAATATGGCAAAAATCTATATATATAAGGCATGAAGCCGTTTATCCAATTAGCTTTCTTCTTTTGTCAACCATTGTCAATTTAACACTACTCCATTGTAAGATAACAATAAATCATTGAATTTGGACAATCAATCTTTTCGATGTATAACCGGGAAATCAATCCTTTCATGTCCCAGGGGGGTACTCTGGGACAGAGGTGCTTGATGCAAAAATTAAAATCCTGCCCATTTTGAAGTCTTCTTCCGCCCATACAATTTCGATTGGAGCACTTCTTCCTATGCATTCCTAATGAGATGATTCTTACGTCCCTGAATGCAGTCGACATTCTTTCATACTAACAAAATATACAGCAACCCCCCCCCCCCCCCTCTAAACATTCAGATTCTAGCAACAATATTTGCGGGCCTATGGAAACTCGGCAACCTTCACCGGAGGCAAAAAAGTTTAGCAGGAATGGGAGGCAGATCTTAACGGGGACGACAAGTCTTTAGTAGATGACCCCCAAATAAACATTATCCCATTGGATGTATGACAGGGTTAGCGAAGCAAAGAGATGTCAAATAAGAAACTTGCCTACTTTCTTCTCTCTCTCTTAAAGTCAACTTTCCTTTTCGAAATTTGGCTTGGTATCCTCGAAGGTTCTTCAGCTTGGTACTCCATGCAAAATTCCGCATGTAATGGGATTCATTTGCCCTAACCATTAATTGATATGGTCACATGGCAGGAACATCTCAATCGCAAATGAATACATTCAATAAATTTTCCGCCACGTGACCAGATATGGACAATAATTTTTCCTACCTGACCAAGGCTACAAATATTTTTTTAATCGACGGCTTTCAAACAGCGATTCTCTGCAGCTAAAATAAATTTTCCGCCACGTGACCAGATATAGACAATAATTTTTCCTACCTGACCAAGGCTACAAATATTTGTTTTAATCGACGGCTTTCAAACAGCGATTCTCTGCAGCTAATTCCATTCATAATCCCAGTGTGGGAAAATTCCAATAATTAATTACCCATCAGTAGCATCTTATGTTTGTTTGAATTAGTTTCATTCGCGGTTTGATTCATGGCCTCCCGATAAAGATCTCCTTTAGAAAATTGCACTTATAGCCATATTCCTTTTTATGAAAGTTTTTGTAGAATGTTAGGAAAATCGGCGTATTTTTCTTCAGAAAATATTCCAACCCAAAAACAGTGAAATGCTAGCTGGTGGACTCGGGGCCCTAAAATAAAAGTCAAAATTCACCTGGCCCAAGTTTCATACCCAAGTTTCGTGGAATTCTACTGTTCCCAACAAAGAGAAGAGATATCAGTACAAGTGAATCGTAATAAAGTGCCAAAATCCCAAACCTTTCTCTTAGAAACAGTGTTTGTACAGTACAGATTTCTTTAGGGCTCAGTGATACTCCTTTAAAGGGGGTTACCTTCAAAACTTTCCATGATTAGGGGTTTTTTCATCAACTAGGAAGTCAGAGAAAAGGGTATCCTATGGAATGGTATGGCCGGCCAGAAACTCCAGGGCCTTTTTTAACATTAAAACTGGGGGGGCAATTGCCCCCCGATCCCTAGACTTTGCCCCCCCAGTGTCGAAATTTTTGACCCCAGAAAATTATCCCTTACTTAAAGTAAGTGATTTTCAGAAAGTAAGCTATTGCCACCACCACTGCGTGGCAACCTGCAAAAGCCATGTGTAAGTGAATGGAATACGATAACAGGACTGTTTACCACCAGAGACAGGATGTTTCAGCCAAAGTCAAGGATGTTTCTTCAAAAATGTTACTCACGCATAGGATAAATGTCACAAAACTCTCAAAGTTTCCTTTTCACTAATGGCAAGCATGATATTGGGAGAGCCATTCTAAGCCAAAGTAAAGGGTATGGCCCTGAAAATTTTTCTGGGGGCTTTGCCCCCAGACCCCCTCATTTCACCTAGCTTAAAATTTCTGGCCACGCCGCTGCTCACAAGAATTCGCAATGAGTTTTGTAAATCAAATATGTCAAATATCAAACGAGTCTTACACAACAATCTTGACAAAGTATTCTTGTCCTATTGTAGTTTGATTTTAGCTAGCCCGTTTGATATATATTTGGATTCGTAAATTTCCTATTTTTTAGCCTGCTTTTCTAGCCAATCAGACTAATTTTATCCCCTTTTTAGGATTTGCCTCCCCACTTAAAACCCCTTAAAAAAGGCTCTGAGAAACTCCATGCACTTGCCCGTATATCCTGCTACATGGACACTGACAAATTGCAGCAGCTAATGAGACCATTTGTGTTATCGCACTTTAGCTACTGTCCACTTGTTTGGATGTTTTATGACAGAACTTTAAACCATAGAATACATCATGTTCACGAGAGGGCACTGCGCATTGCGTACAAGGATCACGGAAGTGATTTTGGTTCTCTCCTGGAACAGAGCAATTCGGTGCCCATCCATGTAAGAAACCTACAGTTGCCTATGACGGAAATTTTTAAAACAAAGTCTGATCTAAATCCACCTTTCATGAAAGATATTTTTATGGAGAGAGGTATTAGCTGCAACCTAAGGCATGGCAATGACGCTCAAATTCCAAAGGTGCGAACCACGTCCTTTGGAGTTGAGACCATAGCCTACCTTGGAAATAAACTTTGGCAGTTTTTACCGCACGAAATAAAACGATCAAGCACCCTTCCTATTTTCAAAAAACGAATTAGATGTTGGCATGGTGAAAAATGCAACTGTAGGCTCTGCAAAACAAACATTCCAAGAGTTGGGTTTCTAACATGATAAACATTTCTTGGGCCTTCTCGCAAGGATGGGGGCGGTGCGCTGCTTCCCGGTGGGATAGGGGATGTGCTGTGCGGGATGTGAGGTCCCCTTCACGATGCAGGCACTGGGCTGCGGTTGAACTGGGGAATTGCTCACTAGCGGCGACCGCAGCTTAGGATATGCGTGTGGGGGTTCCCTCGCGCGGTGTGTCCGCCGTCTCTTTGGGAGGTGGGCGTCGCTCCGTACCTCGTAGGGAAGGCATGCTTTTATCTTGTATATAATCCACTAAATGTTTTTATTGATTAGCTTTAGGAATTAATTTGTAAATTTTGTAAATTTTTGTAAAGTAGGCCTAAATTAGCTGTAATTTAGCTATTCTTTTTATTTTACTTAGCCTACATTAAATAAATTATTGATGATGATGATGATGATGACGAGCGTGATGTACCTTTTACTGTTGAATTGCACCCACCGGGAGTGTGCAGTACAGTTGGGGATGTTCAGTACAGTGGGAGGTATGTTTGAGTACAGTTGGGCAATTCAGTATAGTTGGGAGGCATCCGGAGCTCAGTGGGGGATACCATGATGTGTGTGGTGAGGCAACATCAGTATAGTAGGGGGATATTCAAAACAGAGAGGGGGGTAGCCAGGGTAGTTACCAGGGGGCCTGGGGGGCCTCTGTAGGCCAGCAAGAAATAAGGTGTGTATTTTTTTTTGTAGTTTTCTTTCAGGAACATTTTCAGGCCGGCGGGCCCACTGAGATTCAAAAAAATCTAAAAGCAGTGTCTTACCAGTGCATAGGAGGGCGTGGCCCAAGGATAAAACGGCGTGGTGCCTAGCCTCTCTCTTGGCGGCCCTGGGGGTAAACACTCATGTTGTCAAATGCTCCCTTGCGCAACTATGAACAGCAGCTTTGTAGAATATAGAATGAACCTATGACGAAACTTTGGTCACATAAAGTGATAACAGAAAACAACGTCAAGAAGCAACAAATTCTTTCCCAACCAATCACTCGGTACGACGGCGGGCCAGGTCGGCGCCGCAGGCGCCGATTGGCAAGCCTAGTAAATATACACGACACTGCCCTGCTCTGTCTGTGAAAATTCTTGCTGTCTTGAACTCAAACCCCAATCAAAGTTTACCACATTTAGAAACGAGAGATACGTTTCCCAAATGTTGAAGCAAGATCTTGCATCAGGCAGTATTTCTCACCAGAGATGTTTGTTTGTTATAAAACAGCAATTCAAATTTGTTTACATGTTTACTTGAAAACATATTTGAGGTTTGATCTATGTAACCTGCACTAATATTTGCTCGAGCATAATATACTTTTCAGAATATTTGAATAAAAAAAATCTAATAGGATAAAGTCGATATAGGTCTTTATTGTATAAGTTGCGCAGACTCTACTTTTTTCGCTCTTTTCAATTTTTCTGACAGATTCTGCACGCAGGCTACCCTACTCCTGCTTCTGACGATCTACCTACAACGCTGTAGAATTCACAATGTTATCGTCACTTGTATCTGTATTGACGCTACCGTGATTTCTAGGTATAGGGGCGACATTCCTTGCAACCACTGTGCATTTGCATCCATGGAATCGATTGATAAAGAAATATATCAAAGGATCAAACAAGGTTTTGATGGCAAGAAACGAAGCAAACAGGCCACTATATCTGAGCAACTTGGTGTCCTGTTCTAATTCACTTGCTGCATAAGGAAATGTCAAAAGGATGAACACCGCTGTGACACCAATAGAGTTAAAAAGTAATTTGTAGCTATGACTTGTATTTGCTGCATGACTTGTTACGTTGTGCATTGCCCTTCGTTGCTTCAAGACTTTGTAAAAAACAAAGCAGTATAAAACGGTCAATGAGACTCCACATGTAATTATCAAATAGGCCAGGGCCGTCCGTCGCTTTGTAGATTGGATAACGAAATGATCTAATATCATCATTGTCCCACAAAGCAGCCATATTAAGGTCAGCACAACCAAAGTGATCTTCTTTGTAACAAGTGCTTTGAAACGAAGTGGAAATGTTACTGCAGCGAATCTTTGTATGGCAATAAAAATGATGTGGAAAAGTGATATCATAATGCAATAGTCACTCACAAATCTTAACTGGAAATATGTCATTAAAACTTTGAAAGTCCAGAACAAATTAAGGGTGTGATAAGTCAATAAAGTGCCGAAAGCTCCAAAACAAATGGCGCTGGTTGCATTTGACAGAGCCAAACTGATCAAGGTTATATCAAAAACTGTCTTCTTCCTATCCCGCTTGCAAAACATTAATACAATTTGTATGGAGTTTACTATAAAGCCGATGAATCCGAATATGGCAAAAAGAAATATATAAGAGAAGACGATAATCGTTAGGCTATCTGCCATCGCTAAGCTTTAAAATGATGAAGTCTTGCCTGAGACGAGTATAATCGCTGATTCAGATGCGTTGTTGTATCACAAGCTTGCCCTTTTTTCTAAACTTTTGAAGAGTAGACTAGGAGTGTTACTCCGATGTGAAGATATTCCTCACGCAACTGCATTATTTTGGGCAACAAGAAAAACTCTCACACTTGGCAATATACTATCATCTTCCAGAACTTCGAACAAAGATCATGCCATCCTTCCTTGATATAGCAATGTAATTCTGACTACGCGACACTACCCTGCTCTGTCAGCCAAAATTCTTGCAGTCTTTAACTGAAACCCCAAGCAAAGTTTACCACATTCAGACGAGAGATACGCTTCCCAAATGTCGAAGCAAGATCTTGCATCAGGCCGTATTTCTCACCAGAGATGTTTGTCTGTTACGCACGACAATTCAAATTCGTTTACATGTTCACTTGAATACATACCTGAAGTTTGATTGATGTAACCTGCAAGCGTCGTTCCAGACTATATAGCACGTTTGCTCGAGCATAATATCCTATTCAGTTGAAAGTAATCTAATAAGATAAAGCCGATAAAAGTCTTAATTGTATAAGTTGCGCAGACTCTACTTTTTTCACTCTTTTCAATTTTTCAAACAAATCCTGCATGCAGGCTACCCAATATTTGCCTTTGAAGATCTATCTACAACGCTGTAGAATTCACAAAATTATCGTCCCTTGCTGCTGTATTGACGTTACCGTGATTTCTAGTCATAGGGGCGACATTCCTTGCAACCACTGTGCATTTGCATCGATGGCATCGATTGATAAAGAAATATATCAAAGGATCAAACAAGGTTTTGATGGCAAGAAACGAAGAAAACAGGCCACTATATCTGAGCAACTTGGTGTCCTGTTCTAATTCACTTGCTGCATAAGGAAATGTCAAGAGAATGAACACCACCGTCACACCAATAGAGTTAAAAAGTAATTTGTAGCTATGACTTGTATTTGCTGCATGACTTGTTACGTTTTGCATCGCCCTTCGTTGCTTTAAGACTTTGTAAAAAACAAAGCAGTATAAAACGGTCAATGAGACTCCACATGTAATTATCAAGTAGGCCAGGGCCATCCATCGTTTTGTAGATTGGATAACGAAATGATCTAATATCATCATTGTCCCACAAAGCAGCCATATTAAGATCAGCACAACTAAAGTGACCTTCTTTGTAACAAGTGCTTTGAAACGAAGTGGGAATGTTACTGCAACGAATCTTTGTATGGCGATAAAAATGATGTGGAAAAGTGATATCGTAATGCTATAGTCACTCACGGATTTTAACTGGAAGAGGGTTCTAATAGCTTTGGCCGTCCCAAGCAAATGAAGGCCATAATGTGCCAATAAAGTGCCGAAAGCTCCAAAACAAATGGCGATGGTTACATTCGACAGAGCCAAGCTGATCAAGGTTATATCAAAAACTGTCTTCTTCTCTCGCTTGCAAAACATTAATGCAATTTGTATAGAGTTTACTATGAAACCAATGAAACCGAATATGGCAAAAATAAATATTGCAGACAAATAAATCGCTAGGCTAGTCCTATCTGCCATCGCTACACTTTAAAACCATGTAGCCTTGCCTGCGACGTGTGACATCACTGATTCGGAGTGCGTTGTTGTATCACAAACTCTGTCCTTTTTTCTAATCGTTTGAAAGAGTACACTAGAATTGTTTCTCCAATGTTAAGTTACTCCTCAGGCAACTGCATTATTTTGGGCAACTAGAAGAACTCTTGTATTTAGCAATATACTATCATCTACCAGAACGTCGAACGAAGATCATGGCATCCTTCTTTGATATAGCAATGTGATGCTGCCTGTTACGCGACACTACCCTTCTCTGTCAGCCAAAATTCTTGCAGTCTTGAACTCAATCCCCAAGCAAAGTTTTACCACATTCAGAGTTGAGAGACCACATTCAGAGTTGAGAGATACGATTCCAAAATGTCGATGCAAGATCTTGCATCAGGCAGTAATAAGCATTATTTCTCACCAGAGACGTTTGTTTGTTAAAAAATAGCAATTCAAATTTGTTTACAAGTTTACTTGAAACATATTTGAAGTTTGATCTATGTAACCTGCACTAATATTTGCTCGAGCATAATATACTTTTCAGAATATTTGAATAAAAAAAAATCTAATCAGATAAAGTCGATATAGGTCTTTATTGTATAAGTTGCGCAGACTCTACTTTTTTCGCTCTTTTCAATTTTTCTGACAGATTCTGCACGCAGGCTACAAAATGCCTGCTTTGAAGATCCATCTACAACGCTGTAGAATTCACAAAATTATCGTCCCTCATTGCTGTATTGACGTTACCGTGAGTTCTTGGTATAGGGGCGACATTCCTTGCAACCACTGTGCATTTGCATCCATGGCATCGATTGATAAAGAAATATATCAAAGGATCAAACAACGTTTTGATGACAAGAAACGAAGCAAACAGGCCTCTTAGAAAATTTCAGCTTGCAGGTTCTTAATCCACTAGGTTGTTATGCGCAGGTTTTTACTGTAGGCTTATGTGACATCGCTAAACTTTAAAACCATGTAGCCTTGCCTGCGACGTGTATCATCACTGATTCAGAGTGCGTTGTTGTATCACAAACTCTGTCCTTTTTTCTAATCGTTTAAAAGAGTACACTAATTGTTACTCCAATGTTAAGTTACTCCACAGGCAACTGCATTATTTTGGGCAACTTTAAAAACTCTTCCACTTGGCAATATACTATCATCTACCAGAACGTCCAACGAAGATCATGCCATCCTCCTTTGATATAGCAATGTAATGCTGACTACATTACACGATACTACCCTGCTTTGTCAGCCATAATTCTTGCAGTCTTTAACTCAAACCTCAAGCAAATATTACCACATTTAGAGACGAGATATACGAGTCCCGAATGTCGATGCAAGATCTTGCATAAGGCAGTAATGGGCAGTATTTCTCACCAGAGACGTTTGTTTGTTAAAAAACAGCAATTCAAATTTGTTTACAAGTTTACTTGAAAACATATTTGAAGTTTGATCTATCTAACCTGCACTAATATTTGCTCGAGCATAATATACTTTTCAGAATATTTGAGTAAAAAAATCTAATAAGATAAAGTCGATATAGGTCTTTATTGTATAAGTTGCGCAGACTCTACTTTTCTCGCTCTTTTCAATTTTTCTCACAACTTCTGCACGCAGGCTACCCAATGCTTGCTTTTGAAGATTATCTACAACGCTGTAGAATTCACAAAATTATCGTCCCTCATTGCTGTATTGACGTTACCGTGAGTTCTTGGTATAGGGGCGACATTCCTTGCAACCACTGTGCATTTGGATCCATGGCATCGATTGATAAAGAAATATATCAAAGGATCAAACAAGGTTTTGATGGCAAGAAACGAAGCAAACAGGCCACGATATCTGAGCAACTTGGTGTCCAGTTCTAATTCACTTGCTGCATAAGGAAATGTTAAAAGAATGAACACCGCCGTCACACCAATAGAGTTAAAAAGGAATTTGTAGCTATGACTTGTATTTGCTGCATGACTTGTTACGTTTTGCATCGCCCTTCGTTGCTTTAAGACTTTGTAAAAAACAAAGCAGTATAAAACGGTCAATGAGACTCCACATGTAATTATCAAATAGGCCAGGGCCGTCCGTCGCTTTGTAGATTTGATAACAAAATGATCTAATATCATCATTGTCCCACAAAGCAGCCATATTAAGGTCAGTACAATCAAAGTGATCTTCTTTGTAACAAGTGCTTTGAAACGAAGTGGAAATGTTACTGCAGCGAATCTTTGTATGGCAATAAAAATGATGTGGAAAAGTGATATCATAATGCAATAGTCACTCACGAATCTTAACTGGAAGTAGGTCATTAAAACTTTGAAAGTCCAGAACAAATTAATTGTGTGATATGTCAATAAAGTGCCGAAAGCTCCAAAACAAATGGCGCTGGTTGCATTCGACAGAGCCAAGCTGATCAAGGTTATATCAAAAACTGTCTTCTTTTCTCGCTTGCAAAACATTAATACAATTTGTATGGAGTTTACTATGAAACCAATGAAACCGAATATGGCAAAAATAAATATATAAGAGAAGACGATAATCGTTAGGCTATCTGCCATCGCTAAGCTTTAAAATGATGAAGTCTTGCCTGAGACGTGTATCATCACTGATTCAGAGTGCGTTGTTTTGTAATAAACTTTGCCTCTCTTTCTAAACTTTTGAAAGAGTAGACAAGAATTGTTGCTCTAATGTGAAGTTACTCCTCAAGCAACTGCATTATCTTGGGCAACAAGAAAAACTCTCACACTTGGCAATATACTATCATCTTCCAGAACTTCGAACAAAGATCATGCCATCCTTCCTTGATATAGCAATGTAATTCTGACTACACGACACTGCCCTTCTCTGTCAGCGAAAATTCTTGCTGTCTTGAACTCAAACCCCAATCAAAGTTTACCACATTCAGAAACCAGAGATACGTTTCCCAAATGTTGAAGCAAGATCTTGCATCAGGCAGTATTTCTCACCAGAGATGTTTGTTTGTTACAAAACAGCAATTCAAATTTGTTTTTCATGTTTACTTGAAAACATATTTGAGGTTTGATCTATGTAACCTGCACTAATATTTGCTCGAGCATAATATACTTTTCAGAATATTTGAATAAGAAAAAATCTAATAAGATAAAGTCGATATAGGTCTTTATTGTATAAGTTGCGCAGACTCTACTTTTTTCACACTATTCAATTTTTCTGACAGATTCTGCACGCAGGCTACCCTACTCCTGCTTCTGACGATCTACCTACAACGCTGTAGAATTCACAATGTTATCGTCACTTGTATCTGTATTGACGCTACCGTGATTTCTAGGTATAGGGGCGACATTCCTTGCAACCACTGTGCATTTGCATCGATGGCATCGATTGATAAAGAAATATATCAAAGGATCAAACAAGGTTTTGATGGCAAGAAACGAAGCAAAAAGGCCACTATATCTTAGCAACTTAGTGTCCTGTTCTAATTCACTTGCTGCATAAGGAAATGTTAAAAGAATGAACACCGCCGTCACACCAATAGAGTTAAAAAGTAATTTGTAGCTATGACTCGTTTTGCTGCATGATTCGTTACGTTTTGCATTGCCCTTCGTTGCTTCAAAACTTTGTAAAAAACAAAGCAGTATAAAACTGCCAATGAGACTACACATGTTATTATCAAATAGGCAAGGGTCGCTCATTGTTTTATAGCTTTGATCGCAAAATGATCTAATATCATCATTGTCCCACAAAGCAGCCATATTAAGATCAGCACAACTAAAGTGACCTTCTTTGTAACAAGTGCTTTGATACAAAGTGGGAATGTTACTGCAACGAAGCTTTGTATGACGATAAAAATGATGTGGAAAAGTGATATCATAATGCTATAGTCACTCACGAATCTTAACTGGAAATAGGTCATTAAAACTTTGAAAGTCCAGGACAAATTGATTGTGTGATATGTCAATAAAGTGCCGAAAGCTCCAAAACAAGTGGCGATGGTTGCATTCGACAGAGAAAAAAGCTGATCACGGTTATATCAAACACTGTCTTCTTCCCATCCCGCTTGCAAAACATTAATGCAATTTGTAAAGAGTTTACTATGAAACCAATGAAACAGAAAATGGCAAAAATAAATATTGCAGACAAATTAATCGCTAGGCTAGTCCTATCTGCCATCGCTAAACTTTGAAATGATGTAGCCTTGCCCGCGACGTGTGAAAACACTGATTCAGAGTGCGTTGTTGTATCAAAAACTCTAATTGTTTTTCTAAACTTTTGAAAGTGTACACAATAGAATAGTTACCCAAATGTGAAGTTACTCCTTGCACAACTGCGTTATTTTGGGCAACGAGAAAAACAAACTCATTTGGCAATATACTATCATCTTCCAGAATTCCGAACGAAGATCATGCCATCCTACCTTGATATAGCAATGAAATGCTGACTGCACGACACTGCCCTGCTTTGTCAGCCAAAATTCGTGCAGTCTTGAACTCAAACCCCAAGCAAAGATTACCACATTCAGAGATGAGAGATATGCTTCCCAAATGTCGAAGCGAGATCTTGCAGCAGGCAGTAATGTACAGTATTTCTCATCAGAGACGTTTGTTTGTTAAAAAACAGCAACTCAAATTTGTGTACAAGTTTACTTGAAAACATATTTGAAGTTTGATCTATGTAACCTGCACTAATATTTGCTCGAGCATAATATACTTTTCAGAATATTTGAATAAGAAAAAATCTAATAAGATAAAGTCGATATAGGTCTTTTTTGTATAAGTTGCGCAGACTCTACTTTTTTCGCTCTTTTCAATTTTTCTGACAGATTCTGCACGCAGGCTACCAAATGCCTGCCTTTGAAGATCTATCTACAACGCTGTAGAATTCACAAAATTATCGTCCCTCATTGCTTTTGTATTGACGTTACCGTGAGTTCTAGGCATAGGGGCGACATTCCTTGCAACCACTGTGCATTTGCATCGATGGCATCGATTAATAAAGAAATATATCAAAGGATCAAACAAGGTTTTCATGGCAAGAAGCGAAGAAAACAGGCCAATATATCTAAGCAACTCTTCATTTTCTAAGACACATGCTGCATAAGGAAATGTCAAAAGAATGAACACCGCCGTCACACCAATAAAGTTAAAAACTAGTTTGTAGCTATGACTTGCATTTGCTGCATGACTTGTTACGTTGTGCATCGCCCTTCGTTGCTTTAAGACTTTGAGAAAAACAAAGCAGTATAAAACGGCCAATGAGACTCCACATGTAATTATCAAATAGGCAAGGGTCGCCCATTGTTTTATAGCTTTGATAGCGAAGTGATCTAATATCATCATTGTCCCACAAAGCAGCCATATTAAGATCAGCGCAACTAAAGTGACCTTCTTTGTAACAAGTGCTTTGAAACGAAGTGGGAATGTTACTGCAACAAATCTTTGTATGGCAATAAAAATGATGTGGAAAAGTGATATCATAATGCAATAGTCATTCACGAATCTTAATTGCAAATAGGTAATTAAAGCTTTGATCGTCCAGTACATATTAAGGACGTGATGTGCCAATATAGTGCCAAAAGCTCCAAAACAAATGGCGCTGGTTGCATTCGACAGAGCCAAGCTGATCAAGGTTATATCAAACACTGTCTTCTTCTATCGCTTGCAAAACATTAATGCAATTTGTATGGAGTTTACTATGACGCCGATGAATCCGAATATGGCATAGCTAAATATTGTAGAAAACATAATCGTTAGGCTAGGCTTATCTGCCATCGCTAAACTTTAAAACGATGTAGCCTTGCCTGCGACGTGTAGCATCACTGATTCAGAGTGCGTTGTTGTATCACAAACTCTGCTTGTGTTTCTAAACTTTTGAAGGAGTATACAATAGAATGGTTACCCCAATGTGAAGTTACTCCTCACGCAACTGAATTATCTTGGGCAACTGGAAAAACACACGCATTTGGCAATATACTATCATCTGCCAAAACTTCGAACAAAGATCATGCGATCCTTCCTTGATATAGCAATGTAATGATGACGACACGACACTGCCCTGCTCTGTCAGCCAAAATTCGTGCAGTCTTTAACTGAAACCCCAAGCAAAGTTTACCACATTCAGACGAGAGATACCCTTCCCAAATGTCGAAGCAAGATCTTGCATCAGGCAGTATTTCTCACCAGATACGTTTGTCTGTTACGCGCCACAATTCAAATTCATTTACATCTTCACCTGAATACATAATTGAAGTTTGATTAATGTAACCTACAAGCGCAGATCCTGACTATCGCGACCTTTTTGCTCGAGCATAATGTACTATTCAGAATATTTGCAAAGAAAAAAATCTAATAAAATAAAGCCGATAAAGGTCTTTATTGGATATTCTGGAAGTTAAATTTTGTGCTAAGTCGCTTTGTCCAAAGAAATCAGGGTCATAGAGACACAGTGATGCATGAATTCCACTATTAGTGCCACAATTGTTTCTTGGTAGTAATCATCATCATAATTGCTATTATGCACTACATAAAATTATGTATGGCAGCTATCTATATATATATTTATTTAAACTAATTTTTAAAGAAAACTAAACTCTATAATCAACCAAATTAAATGTAACAGGAACAAAATATGTGAATAAATTCAAAACGTTAAGTAAAGGGTGTGTGTATATCCAGGCACAAATCCATCCATATGGTGTTATCTGGCCAGAGGTTCCCTAATATGGTTGGCTTGAACGAGGTACGATGCTATAGCGGCTATTGTTTCATTATCGTTAGAGCTCATTATCTCCTGGAATTGCAAGTTCGTCGTAAGGGGCTCAACCGAGGTATGTGAAAAAAGGTCCGATCTAGGGGTGCTATGGGTTGGTAGGTTCGCTTGTTTACCCTATTCTTCATAGGGGGGGGGGGCAAAATGCACCCCTACCAAACTTCCTGCAATTGCTTTTGAACTAAGCATGATAAAAGGCTTGAACCTGTGTGAATTTTAACCAAATTTATTATTATTTCAAATTAACAATAGGTCATTGTCATATCATTGGTCACGTGAAATATGACATGCCCATATTTAGCAACATATGTCTCTCAGAAATCACTAAAGCATGCATAGCTTTTCTCGTACGCATCTGATTTCGATACAATTGGTGCCAATCAATTTGATGTATGAAATTTTGTATTTTGCTGACATCAGCAAAATTTAGGATCCCGTCTTATTTATAATAAACATATGAAATAATTGGTGCATTATGATCAAAATTTACTAATTAACAATTCAAGATCAATTTCATATCGTTTCTACTGCTAAAATTGATTTAAAATGCCAATAAGGCATCAGCTAATTTGTTTGGGTATCATTGTTACTATCAAGTATGACTTTGATTGACAGTTTTTATTAAGAACGATCAATATGTATCATATCTGTAGCTTTTAAGTTATTTATTGACCACTTTTTGTTGAAATCATTAATTTTTTAAGAGGAGAGCCAAAATCAGCAAATTTACATTGTTTTTGCATTGCCTAGCAACAGATCGTGTGACTAATCAGCATATGATGCTATTTTTAGAATCATAATTGCTTGATAATCAAATTTGATTGGTTTGCGGAAATTCAATCATCTTTGTTAGTTTCTAAAGTGGCCTTTTCAAACCAAACTACATTCTATATCTGGAATCAGGAAACGTTCGACAAAGCAATTATGAAATTATCAATGCAATGGAGTGTAGAGATGAACAGACGAGTTTAAAAGCGTCTTAAAAGGAGTCTGTCCCTATAGTTCGAAATTAAAGTTACTACTTAATTTCCCTCAGCACAAATTTTTGGAAAATACAATAAAAATCTTGATTGATTTTAGTTTTATTCATCGGCCCCTTGAAAATCAGCCTTTGCTGAAGGGCAACCCTCCTTTAAATGAAATTGAAATGAAAGGGAACAATAGTTAAAAAAATGCTGATGTCATTGAACAAGAAAAGTGGCTCAAATGCGCAGACTCTATACTTTCTTCGCTCTTTTCAATTTTTCTGACAGATTTTGCACGCAGGCTACCCAATGGCTCTGGTCGCTTTTGAAGATCTATCTACAACGCTGTAGAATTCACAAAATTATCGTCCCTCATTGTCGTATTGACGTTACCGTGAGTTCTTGGTATAGGGGCGACATTCCTTGCAACCACTGTGCATTTGCATCGATTGATAAAGAAATATATCAAAGGATCAAACAAGGTTTTGATGGCAAGAAACGAAGCAAACAGGCAATTATATCTGAGCAACTTGGTGTCCAGTTCTAATTTTTTTTTTATAATCATTTAAAAATGTTCAATACATGTTATATCTACATCCTACTCTATACTTTCTAATACTATACAACACTACAGGGACGGGACCACAAGGAGCAAAAGACAATGACTACCCCGTGGCCATTAACACAAAGACATGCAAATAATAGTAACTAGATAAACAACTACTAATTACTGATAAATACTAGAATCCGTTTCACATTGGATGTCAGGCCAGCATAGTAGTATGATGCTGAGCAATAGGAGCCCCGAACGAGAGAACAACAATGACAGCAGTTGCTACCGCTACTGATCCCCCTCCAGAGTCCCCAACGCTCAATACATTGCGCATATGCTGTCAGCTCTGGGTTTCTGATTCGCAATATCAATGGTCCGAAATACTGTCGATTTTGTGTGGATGAATTTTCATTCACCCTTGATGTGCCTAACATCAAATGTGAAACAGACTTACAAAATATACGGAGAAAAAGTGTACATAGTAGTTGTGTGGCGTAAAAGGATTGTTTGAAGTTATCCAAGCCGACCTGTTTTGTGGATGAAACTTAGAGTCTGTTCGAGTATATTGTTATTCACTTCGTCAGAAACTTCTTCATTACCAAACAATAAGCATTGAACCAGAACATATGGGCGTCGGTTCTAATTCACTTGCTGCATAATGAAATGTCAAGAGAATTAGCACCGCCGTCACACCAATAGAGTTAAAAAGTAATTTGTAGCTATGACTCGTATTTGCTGCATGATTTATTACGTTTTGCATTGCCCTTAGTTGCTTCAAGACTTTGTGAAGAACAAAGCAATATAAAACGGCCAATGAGACTCCACATGTAATTATCAAGTAGGCCAGGGCCATCCATCGTTTTTTAGATTGGATAACGAAATGATCAAATATCACCATTGTCTCGCTAACCAACCATGTTAACCCTATTACTACCGGGCTTTTTCGACCATTGTAGTACCCCCCCCCCCCCCTAACTTCGTCAATATTGCAGATAAGAGGATGAAACTTAGTACAATGGTGTAAAGAAACAAAATCTACACAATAGGCTACTTTTTTAATTCTTCATTACATCCATGACGTCACAATGATGTTATAAGTGAAGAAGATGGCATTCTTTGCTTACTATTAGCAATATTTGCAATATTTAACCCTATTCCACCTGGGCTCTTTTCATTCACTCCTTACCTGGGGGAGTTGGCCATTATGGCCCTCCCCCCTAATTATTTCCAGAACTGATAGAGTTATGAAGTGGAAACTTTGTACACAGTATCAACAATCTATTGTGATTCTAATTAGGTAATTCAAACTTTATTAGTCACGTGACTTGTTGCTAGGCAACTAGATATGTTGTGACCAGTCTGCAATAAGTTTATGTATGGAAGCTGCAATAATGTCCTATATTTTAGAGAAAACAAAGTTTATTCTTGAAAATAGTTAAAAATCTTGTACGACATCATATTTTCTCATGAAATAACATGTTAAGTTTTAATTGTTTACACACCTGTTCAAACAATGACGTCATAAACATCTACGACGTCATACGTCTAAAAAACTATAAAGATGAAGGAAAATTAACAAACCATATATCACATGAAAGCTCGTAATGAGAGCAATTCAATGACACCAATTAAAACACAATTGAACAAGAATTTGCCAAACTAGAAGCAATTTAGTGTTTTCCTAAGTGACATCTCTCCAAATAAGGGCATTCAGAAGTCACATGACTCATAAAATTGAAACGAAATTTGTAGAATCTTGTAGAGCATTAACTTTAAGGAAAAATCAGTTGGTACCAGCACTCTGTCTCATATAGTTAAAGAGCTGTGTAGCAATGTTTGTTTGGGGGGCCATAATGGCACCCCCTACCTGCCCAGGTGGAATAGGGTTAGGTTCTTAGTTAGTAATTTCTTTTATACTGCTACTAGAATGTATCCTAAAACATCACTGAATGAAAATCGGCAATGTAATGTCAATTTAAGCTTATTATTTATATCATATATAAACCATTTACTTGCATCAGTGTTTCATTGTTTCATCTAAACCCCCTAATTACTGATCAAAATACACTAAAATGCCTTAAAATTGTTCATAACAATTAATATAACCAATTTTGACCATTTAAAGTTATCTAATACATTTGTTATTATTTATATGACGTCATAAACTTTGATGACGTCATGAACATTAGATTTTCTGACGTCATCAAAAATGTATAAAATTATACATCTCTGAAAGCTCTCATCGAGAGCTATCGAATAGTGGAAATCTCAATGTTCTACAATCATCCTTGCATAAACTGGACTCGCTTCTTTAATTATCCGGCTGACCACGTGTTGAAAAGAGGTTGGTCACTTAATCAGTATCTACCATTTTGAAAAAACTACAAATTCTAATTAGTCCATTAAATTCTAGGAAAAGTCTCAAAGTTTCAGCTCTTTATCAAAGTGATATCATAATGCAATAGTCATTCACAAATCTTAACTGGAAATACGTTATAATAGCGTTGACCGTCCAGTACAAATCAAGGGTGTGATGTGCCAAGATAGTGCCGAAAGCTCCAAAGCAAATGGCGCTGGTTGCATTCGACAGAGCCAAGCTGATCACGGTTATATCAAACACTGTCTTCTTCTCTCGCTTGCAAAACAATGATTGCTGCCAAAGGCAGCACTACTATTCTTCTTCAATCAGCGAGCGAAATTAGCCTGCCTGTCTGCCTGTTGTTGGCTATCTGTCTGTCTGTTTGCCTGCTGTCTTTCTGCCGTCAGGCTATGTAGACGGGCCAGCTCACGGCTGCTATACGCGGGCTGGCGGCTTGTGAGTATTCATCCAACAAACAACAACAAAAGTTTTCCAACAAAAGATAATGAGTTCTACCTACCTACTTAACAACCTAACTACGTCAATGGACGAGAAAGGCTTATTTCTGACAATGCAGAACTCAATATTACGGATCACGGAACCATGGACTACAGAACTACGGAACCAAGAGCCTGGGACTCTGGAGCTAGAAACCGGCGAAGGAGAGTAACTCATTGTTCTAAATCATTTACCTTTTGAACCATGACTCAACTGTAAATTCAAACATAATACACGTTTCCTAAGATATAATCAGTCAATTAATTTCTATAAAACTGACCTCGCTACAGTCGCATTTGGTACAAATACTAATCGGCAGCACTCGCTGACTGATGTTATATCTGGTACAATTTGTATTGAGTTTACCATGAAACCAATGAAACCGAATATGGCAAAAATAAAAATTTCCGACAAAATAATCGCTATGAAAGGCCAATCTGCCATCGCTAAACTTTAAAATGATGTAGCTTTGCCTTCGACGTGTAACGCCACTGACTCAGAGTGCGTTGTTGTATCACAAACTCTACCTGTGTTACTAAACTTTTGATAGAGTACACTAGCATGGTTACCCCAATGTGAATGTTTCCTCACACAACTGCATTATCATCTGATGTGGAACAGAATCCTAGTACATTATCCAATAGTTTTAATCGTTTGTAGTGTAGTTGTAGTTAGTTTAATGTTACGTGTCTCTTTACATTGGCCATGGGGTAGTCATTGTCTTTCGCTCCCCATGGTGTCGTACCTGTAGTGTTGTATAGTAATTAGAAAGGTATAGTTAAACGTAAAACACTTTGTAAATATTCATATTTGAATATAAAAAAAAAAAAAAAAAAAAAAAACTGCATTATTTTGTTAAACTAGAAAAACACACGCATTTGACAATATACTATCATCTTCCAGAAATTCGAACAAAGATCATGCTATCCTTCCTGATATAGCAATAAAATGCTGCCTACATGACACTACCCTACTCTGTCAAAGGACATGTGAAGACCCTATGTAGAAAGGCCGGCCAGAAACTCCATGCTCTTGCCCGTATATCCTGCTACATGGACACTGACAAATTGCAGCAGCTAATGAGAGCATTTGTGTTATCGCACTTTAGCTACTGTCCACTTGTTTGGATGTTTTATGACAGAACTTTAAACCATAGAATAAATCATGTTCACGAAAGGGCACTGCGCATTGCGTACAAGGATCACGGAAGTGATTTTGGTTCTCTCCTGGAACAGAGCAATTCGGTGCCCATCCATGTAAGAAACCTACAGTTGCTTATGACGGAAATTTTTAAAACAAAGTCTGATCTAAATCCACCTTTCATGAAAGATATTTTTATGGAGAGAGGTATTAGCTGCAACCTAAGGCATGGCAATGACGCTCAAATTCCAAAGGTGCGAACCACGTCCTTTGGAGTTGAGACCATAGCCTACCTTGGAAATAAACTTTGGCAGTTTTTACCGCACGAAATAAAACGATCAAGCACCCTTCCTATTTTCAAAAAACGAATTAGATGTTGGAATGGCGAAAAATGCAACTGTAGGCTCTGCAAAACATACATTCCAAGAGTTGGGTTTCTAACATGATAAACATTTCTTGGGCCTTCTCGCGAGGATGGGGGCGGTGCACTGCTTCCCGGTGGGATGGGGGATGTGCTGTGCGGGATGTGAGGTCCCCTTCACGATGCAGGCACTGGGCTGCGGTTGAACTGGGGAATTGCTCCCTAGCGGCGACCGCAGCTTAGGATATGCGTGTGGGGGTTCCCTCGCGCGGTGTGTCCGCCGTCTCTCTGGGAGGTGGGCGTCGCTCCGTACCTCGTAGGGAAGGCATGCTTTTATCTTGTATATAATCCACTAAATGTTTTTATTGATTAGCTTTAGGAATTAATTTGTACATTTTGTAAATTTTTGTAAAGTATGTCAGCCAAAAATTCTTGCAGTTTTCAACTCAAGCCAAAAGCAAAGTTTTACCACATTCAGAGGAGAGAAACGCTACCCAACTGTCGAAGCAAGATCTTGCATCAGGCGGTATTTCTCACCAGACACTTTTGTTTGTTGCGCACGAAATTCTAATTCGTTTACATCTTCACCTGAATACATAATTGAAGTTTGATTGATGAAACCCGCAAACACCGATCCAGACTATCGCGACCTTTGCTCGAGCATAATGTACTATTCAGAATGTTTGCAAAGAAAAGAATCTAATAAAATTAAGCCGACAAAGTTCTTTATTGTATAAGTTGCGCAGACTATTTACTTTTTTCGCACTTCTCAATTTTTCTTACAGATTTTGCACGCAGGATACCCAATGTCTGGTCGCTTTTGAAGATCTATCTACAACGATGTAGAATTCACCAAATTATCGTCCCTTGCATCTGTATTGACGTTACCGTGATTTCTAGGTATAGGGGCGACATTCCTTGCAACCACTGTGCATTTGCATCGATGGCATCGATTGATAAAGAAATATATCAAAGGATCAAACAAGGTTTTGATGGCAAGAAACGAAGCAAACAGGCCACGATATCTGAGCAACTTGTCATTTTCTAAGACACTTGCTGCATAAGGAAATGTCAAGAGAATCAGCACCGCCGTCACACCTATAGAGTTAAAAAGTATGCTGTAGCTATGACTTGTATTTGCTGCATGACTTGTTACGTGTTGCATTGCCCTTCGTTGTTTCAAGACTTTGTAAAAAACAAAGCAGTATAAAACGGCCAATGAGATTCCACATGTAATTATCAAATAGGCCAGGGCCGTCCATCGTTTTGTAGGTTGGATAACGAAATGATCTAATATCATCATTGTCCCACAAACCAGCCATATTAAGATCAGCACAACTAAAGTGACCTTCTTTGTAACAAGTGCTTTGAAACGAAGTGGGAATGTTACTGCAACGAATCTTTGTATGGCAATAAAAATGATGTGGAAAAGTGATATCATAATGCAATAGTCATTCACGGATCTTAACTGGGAATAGGTTATGATAGCTTTGGCCGTCCAAAGCAAATGAAGGGCATAATGTGTCAATAAAGTGCCGAAAGCTCCAAAACAAATGGCGCTGGTTGCATTCGATAGAGCCAAGCTGATCAAGGTTATATCAAACACTGTCTTCTTCTCCCGCATGCACAACATTAATACAATTTGTATTGAGTTTACTATGAAAGCAATGAATCCGAATATTGTAATAATGAACATAAAAGGGAAACAAATAATCGTTCGGATATCTGACATCGCTAAACTTTAAACTTGTATAGCCTTGCCTGCGACGTGTATCATCACTGATTCAGATTGGATTATTGTATCCACCCTGTATCACAAACTCTGCCTGTGTTTCTAAAATTTTGAAAGAGTACACTAGAATTGTTACTCCAATGTGAAGTTATTCCTCACGCAACTGCATTATCTTAGGCAACCAGAAAAACACTCGCACTTCGCAATATACTATCATCCTCCAGAACTTCGAACGAAGATCATGTCATCCTTCCTTGATATAGCAATGTAAATGCTGACTACATTACACGATACTACCCTGCTCTGTCAGCCAAAATTCGTGCAGTCTTGAACTCAAACCCCAAGCGAAGTTCTCCACATTATCAGACAGGAGATACGCTTCCCAAATGTCGAAGCAAGATCTTGCATCAGGCAGTATTTCTCACCAGAAACATTTGTTCGTCACGCACGACAATTCAAATTCGTTTAAATGTTCACTTGAATAGCTCCGATCCAGACTATATACGTAGCACCTTTGCTCGAGCATAATATCCTGTTCAGAATATTTGCATTTAAAAAAACTAATAAAATATAGCCGACAAAGGTCTTTATTGTAGACAAGGAAGTTAAGCGCTCGCTTCGCTTTCGCTTGAACATTCCTAGCTCATGCGGAGGGCTTTTTAACAACATCTGATAATTCACCTTGAATGTACAGTGACAGACTCTATAGGAGAAGGACACATAATAATTAATTAATGTAGTTACCCTTAGGCCAAGCGGAGAATGAGGGAATGGTCCCCCGACGTGGAAATTTATGAAAACAGGTTGACACGGTGAATTTTTGGGTGCTGAGTTCGAAAATCGTTGGTATACAGGCGACGTGACAAATGGAAAGTTGCGCTGTGACATTTTAAATTTAATCACAAAACCCGACAGGGTTGACATTAGGTTTTAATCGTTCGGTACCAAATTGAATTTTTCGGGTGCTGAGTTTGTACTTCGCTACCCTTGGCATCGTCCCTGTATCAGTTGGTATAGTAGAATGCATTTATTGTAATATTTTATAGTAAAAAAAAAAATAAAAAATGGGGGGCCTTCAGCTTCGGCTTCAGTAACGAAATGCGTTTGACCAAATGATATAAGTCAAAATTAGAAGCTATATCAGGTAATAAAACTCATACTACTGGTTCATGATTATCTTTCAAATAGGAAACAGCGAGTTAAGGTCAATGAATCATTCATTCCCTGGCAGGAATCAATTAAGGTTGTACCGCAAGCTTCTGTGTTGGGGCCCCTCTTATTTGATGTATTCATAAACGACCTTTTCTTTTTGGTGGAAGAGATTGAGATTTGCAATTACGCCGATGACACGACTATCTATGTGTGCGATCGTGAACTATAACATATAGTTTCTAGCCTTGAAACAGATGCTCAAAGGCTCTCTTAGTGGTTTCTTGATAATAGTACGAAGCTGTATGCTGACAAATGTAATCTTTTGATTTTTGGAGAGAAAGACACTGGTGTGCATATTGGTGCAACTACGATACCAGAATCTGTTGAAGAGAAGCTTTCGGATGTAACATGGATAAGAACCTTGATTTCAAAAGTCATGTAGACATACTTTGTAAAAAGGCTGGACAGGAGTTGCATGCACTTGCACGTATTTCAAACCATGTGGATGTCGAGAAACTGAGGGTTATGATGAACGCTTTCGTTATTTCTCAAATTAGCTATTGTCCACATTTTTGATGTTCCATGATGGGTCAGTTAATAGGAAAATAAACGAGATCCACGAGAGAGCTTTGAAAATCGCATACAAAGATAGCTGTTCAAATTTCGAGGAATTACTGACGAAAGCAAACACAGTGTCTATTCACCACAAAAGTTTACAGTTGCTTGCTACTGAAAATTTTAAAATTCAAAGGAATCTCAATCCAATTTTCATGAATCATATCTTCATTGAGAAGATACACCATACACCCTTTGTAGTGGCAGAAATATTTTGGCACCAAAGCCAAATACAAGGCAGGGTATGGTATGGTATTGAAAATGCATGTTTTATTGGATCAAAGATATGACATTCAATTCCATCTTCCTTAAAAGAGTCCCAGACATTGAATAGTTTCAAAACAAAAATTAAAAGCAACGATTTTGATTGCAACTTGCGACATTGCTTTCCTTGGGACTTTATTAAGACATGTTGGGACGCATATGAGTCATGCGACTGAAACAGCGCGAACTTTGTAATTCAATCTGGAATTTCGAATTTGAGAAATTCTTAGCTTTTTGGGTTGAAATCTCACTCATACAGTAACATGAACGGTGTACCGTTACCATTACTGCATGAGAAGTATTTTTACCCATGATCTCAGAAAAGTTCCACATTTATCCAAGTATTACCTGCAAGCTGGGAGTCATTGCAAATAATAAGATGCTAATGAGTTAATTTCTTCTTATGAGAAATGACTCTGTAAAGCTTGGCTTTAGGTACAACATTTTCTCTTGTATTTGTTGGAATAGGAAAACTACACACATGTAAATGAAATTTGTCTTAATGGGAAAATAGGAGGAAATTAAACACATAAGAGTTGAGGCACAAAGTTTGTTGTGTACAAATTTTTGGAAATTACTAATTACTAGGTGCTAATTATTTTGTTTGAAAAGGGAAACGGTTTCGTAAGATTCTAGAACCTGAGTTTGCACTGCACATCTGTTCGCAAATTGAAAATTATCAAATGCAAATTACTTGCCCTAAATGAGAAACGAATGCGCAAGAGTTTAGGAGCAAATTTTCTAACTTTCTATATGATCGGAAATTGCAAACTATTAGGATTTAATGATTTTTCTCAATAGGAAGGCGAATGGCTAGATTTTAGGTCCAAAAGATTTCCTGTAAATTTGTTAAGAAAGTTCAAATATTATTGAAATAAAATTCGTTTTTTCTAATAGAGGAAATGAGACACGTATGAATTCTGGTACTACGTTTCTTATGTGTATATGCAATTAAATCGCAAATTGGAAATGAATCTGTAAGACATCAAGCGCATATTTTTCAGCCCAGTTTTACAAAGGGGAAGCTATTTGTTCTAACCAATGAGTTTGAGATATCTCATATCTGCTGACTCGAATGTCTTTGAAAGAAATCTAGCCAAACTTATCTGTAGTCCCCATTGCTTCATTTCTACGTGATAATGAACTTCCTCATTAATTCAAATTATATAAATTTTCTCTTCCAACTTTTGCGAAAAGGGCCCGTAATTTTGTTTTTAACTTTACATGTCAGAGGGCCCGGGGGGCGATCGCCACTTTGCCCCCCGGGCCAGACCGCGCCTAAAGAGCTGTATTGTGTCAATTCTTGTGATTTCGGTATAGATAACAACAAAGAGGCCATTTCTCTACCCAATGATCCATTTAGGTAAGTTCATATGTAGGCCCAAAATTATTACATTGTTGCATTTAGCCACTAAACTGAACAAAATTTCCAATTTGGTGATAGAAATATATATGTCTACATAGGTAGGTGTATTCTTTCCGGTTGGAGCAAAAGCCCCTCCATAATTTTTTACACCTGAACATCGGAATATCTCTTGAGCCCCTGTGATTTGTACGTGGCTGTTGTGAGGATAGGCCATAAAATTTGAGGACGCTGCACTGCATGCCAGAGAATTGTGAAGATGAAAAGGAATTTGGGAGCCTCTAGACAAATAAATCGTTGAAAGAAATTGCATAGAATATACAGTTATAGTGCAGTGTTAACTCCGTTATTCATCCCAGAAGTTTACGCCAGAATTCGTTGAAATATATGCCGGTTTTGCTTCCTAAAAGAAATGCTCAAAGAATTGGCCTAAATTGTCCCAAATCACAGATTACTTGAAGAGTTTTACAACGAAATACAATGATGCTTCCACAACCAGCAACATCCCCAAGATCAAAGAACTCGTTCGTTGATGTTTCAGTTTCAAAAAGATACAAATATTTGAAGAGGATTTTCAAATGGGGCCACATGGATTTTGAGTTTGCACTTTGGCAAATGGTTTATCTTTGTTGTGCACCTAGAAGAGTGTTAGTTGATTTCTTATTCATTGCAGTTAATGATAGGCAAACCTTTAAAGTTCATGGAATTGAAGGTATTGTGACACAGTACCGTGGCGGACACTTTGCCAAATATTGGGGGGCCAAGCTATTGTTTCAGTAAAAAAGCATTATTTATCTATATATTGTCTTCGAACAAAAGACCTTTGTTCTAGCCAACATTGGGGGGGGGGGTGATCGCACCCCCTGGCCCCCCAAGTGTCCGCCACTGACACAGTAGTGCAATTCCTCTGACCTTGCAGCAAGGTGAAGGACAGTCAGGCAGACAGGGTTTAATCACACCACTTAAGCTTCATGACAAGGCCCCACATGCTTGATTACTTTTGCAATCCCAGCGGTTGGTGCTAAAAACCATCACTTCACTCCATGGCAGTTTCAGGAGGATTTCTTCTACAGTAAAATTGCTTGCAGGCAGTCTGTAACTGAATTTTATTGGCAAGACCTTGGCTGAAATCTTGAATGGGCTGTATGAAAATATTGAAATATTATGCGTCATGGTCTATAAGATTTCCAGATGGCAATTAGTTCTCATCAAAAACATGCTTTTTGTGCACTCTGACAGAGCATAAACTTGGCAAAATGACGTCATCAAGCATTCTGCTGTGCTTTTTGAAATGATAAATGAAGGGTTTAGAGGCCAAAGGACCAAATATCAAGTGTTGCCTAATTTTGGGGTCTGTTGCAGGGAGCTAGGGGGGCTCAAAGTAGCGCGTTTTCACGCATGTGTGTGCAGTTTGTGCTCTGTTGTGCACTCTTTGAAGAAAAATAGACCACTTTTTCTGCCACAGCTGAAATAAAAAATTCCCAAATGTATGAATTGATTTTTTAAATTCTTCTCATTCTAAACTTTTGCAGACATTTAATTGGCTTCTGAAAAGAGACATCTATCTGTTACAATAGTTGAAATCAGTTCAACTGTCATTTGGAAATATTAACAAATAGTTGTTGCAGACGTACAAAATATACTGAAGATAACATTTTCCTGTTTAAGTCACCAAATTTCATGAAAATTCAATTTCTTATTCTATTGCTATCTGAATATCCTTTCACATTTAATGTATATAATATACAACATTCACTTTTCAGGTACAGAAATTTCCATTATCATAAAGGTTAGTTATTTTGATCTTTGTATTCACAGAACTGTGGCCTGCCACATACAGTACCGTCCTTGGACACCAAAACGTAGATATCTACAATAATTGTTGCCAAAAGTTATTGGATGATTGATCAAAACCCTAGTCTAGCTCAAAGATAAAGGCCCCCCCCCCCCCCCCCAAGTCAAATGTTTTTGGAACAGATTGACAGTGTAAAATCAGTTCATAACCATTTGTTCATGGAAAAATACAACATTGACTTTGGGGGGATTTTTGCAAAATTTTTTATTTTTTTCTATCAAATCTTAAAAAGCTAAAAAATTCAACTGTGCCAATCATAGTGGAAAAAGACACAAGGTCATCGAGTTTCCACTATGACTGGCACAAAGTTTTGCAAATAAGAGGGGGCAAGAACTATGAAGAGATAGCAATAGACGATTCCGGAAAAGATGGCGGACCTCATTTCACGCAATACATGATAGGAATAAGCCCCCTAGCAACGCATACCTACCAAAACTTACGACCGTAGCATAAAATCTTGACCACAGACCAAAGCTGCGACAGATTTTAGCTATGCAGTAGCAAATTTATCGTGCAATCATGTGCAATCTACGCTCTTCTAAAGGCATATTCTGTTCAGCATCTCAAGTCTGTGAAGTCCTCTGGATACGGTAGACTTCGCAGAGAAAAATATCTCAGGTGTTAAAAGAATGCACATTCTCAAAGCGGTAGAGCTGGCAGACTTGGCAGAGAAAAATTCCAAAAGAACACACATTCTGAACTGAAAGTGAGAGAGTTAGAATGCTGTGTTCGGCTGAGCGAATTGAAGCCATTGCATTACATTATATTTTTGTTAAGCATTTACAAAATGTCATTCTATTTTCGAATGTCAGGGTCTCTTCAACATCTCCCTGGTCAGTAAAGGTACAGTAAACAAAGTCAAACATCTTGTTGAAAGGCTTTACGAAACGACAAAATCAACTGGTCACTACATCTTGTTATTGTAGGAAAACTGAACAGGATCTGATCTGTAATTATTTATAAAAAGACTATATAAAGATGGGCTTTCTCTCAAAACTGCGAGCGAAGACTTAGAAGAGCGTAAATTTCATGACAAAGTTCTGACGGCCTATTGTAGCTGTGGTAAAGATTTTATGCTATGGTCGTAAGTTTTGGTAGCTATGCGTTGCTAGGGGGCATATTCCTATCATGCATTGCGTGAAATGAGGTCTGCCATCTTTTCCGGAATCGTCTATTAGGCCTTCTTTGACGACTTCCTACTAACCATTGGCCATAATTTTACTAGAGAAAAGCCACGATAAATCAGACGCAAGTCCAAGTTTGATGATTGGTGATTCACTTGTTTATCAAATTCTTGAATAATGCTTAGAAACTTTGTTTAATCTTTTGGTCATCTCTTCTTGCATTACAAGCAATTCCTTGAAAATTTGTACAACTGTAAATCTGAAAACAGCCTAAATTGATCGATTAACACTTGATCAAATATTCTGAAGACTTGAGCTAATCAGCATAGCCTCCAAATCTTTAATTCGACTGAAAAAGGTGGGTGTAAAATTCTGTGATCTATTTCTTCTGACTGAGTGGCTTGAAACAAACTTTAATTACTTATCTTTAATTCTACCGTTGGACTTTTCAGAAATTTTCAATATTTTTTGAAATTTCAGCGTATGTTACATTTCAACTCATTTGAGGGTATGACGTCATCAAATTTCTAAATCGTAAACCAGAAAAGTGACAGACTTTTGCTTGATACCATATTGTAGACATTCATAAACTATGGTTTTCTTTGAAATTATTTCATGTTGCTTCAAACAGTTTAGAAACTACGATGGTTTTAAGTTTTTTTGAAAATTTTTCTTGAATTCTTGAAAAAGAAGAAAAACACTCTAATTCTGAAAATATTGAAGATTTCACAAAAGTCCAACGGTAGAATTACAGAGAAATAGCTGAAGTTTCTTTGAAATCATTCAGTTCAAAGAAATAAGTAATTGAATTTTACACCAGGCTTTTTAAAGATTTGGAACCTATGCTGAGCTAATCAAGATCAAGAAAATTAAGAAAAGATTTGGAAACATTTTTTAGAATCAAGAATGTGATGCATCAGCAGTCACTCAGTTTTGCACAATCTTTTACAGAAGTATTGTACCAGACTTTTATCAAATTCAAAAACGTATACTTTTGATAATTACCAATTTAAAGATTTGGAACGTGCAGTATGCTATTTACAGTATGTGCCAACAGCTGTTTCAATCATCATGCACAGCAGACCATTGATTGATCATGAAATTTGTGTGGACTTGCGTGTAAAATATTACATTTTTATTGTAGAAACAAAGCACCAATGGGCAAGAGACGATCCTGCGTTCTTGGTTCTTCTCAGCTTTTGGCTTCTTGGTAAGAGTGTTAAGTTCCTTTTTATTTGAGCTGATTTATTGTTTGCTTCCTGATAAGATCAAGGGTGTTGGGACATGGATGTTTTGATTACAGTTCATATTTATTTACCTTGTTTGATCTTTGTCTTGTTTTTTGTCTTTTTTTCTTCTCTGTTTCCTCTTCAACTGACGTATGCAACTGAACGATTTAGGCCCAAATACTTTGTGTTATTTGAATATATCGTCCTTACATTCCTGTGTCTTAACGCCCCTTCGCAGAAGAAAGGTTGCAAACCGCAAAGC
Organism: Aurelia coerulea; assembly: GCA_039566865.1. Classification (NCBI taxonomy): domain Eukaryota; kingdom Metazoa; phylum Cnidaria; class Scyphozoa; order Semaeostomeae; family Ulmaridae; genus Aurelia; species Aurelia coerulea. The sequence goes on from CM076943.1 coordinate 47,636,209, forward strand.
CATACTAAATACTTTTTATGGCATTGCGGTTTGAAACTTTACTTCTGCAAAGGGGCGCTAAGACACAGAAATACAAAGAAGATATATTCAAATAACACGAGGCATTTAGGTCGAAACCGTTCAGTTGCACACATCAGTTGAAGAGGAAACAGAGAAGAAGAAAAGACAAGAAAACAAGACAAAGATCAAAACAAGGTAAATAAATACTTAATCAAAACATCCATGTCCTAACACCCTTCATAAGATATACAGTACAAGTGTTTTTACCTATTTTACAACCTTGGGCACATGAACATGACAAGAATTCTTAAGAATTTTCAAGGATTTTTCTCATTACCGTTAGTCCTTGAATAAGCCCCCGAGGGCTTATTCAAGCAATAGCAATAAAGATATGTCTTCAAAATTTCTAAGAAAAGAAGAGCAGAAATATAAGATAAACGCAAAACATTTTTTAGGGTGGAGCTCATTGAGGGGGGGGGGCTTATTCGAGGGGAGCTTATCTAGCAGCAGCTAAATATATTTCCAGGACTAATTTTCTTCTTTACTTGAGGCTGGTCAGTAAACTTAAAACAGTTAGATACATTGGATGGGATATATTTTGCTTTTGTGGCAATATCTACAAAGCCCAAGTACGTTGAAAAAACACAAAGAAAGTAAATCGAAATAGAGAATCAAAAGCATTCACTTAAAGAACAATCGATTAACCCCCCTCCTCCCATGGGGGCTTATTCAAGAGTAATGGGGCTTATTTCTCAAAAAACGTCTTTGGGTGGGGGCTTATTTGAGGACTTCCGGTATGACTAGAATTCTTGAGCCATATGAAAACTGTAAATCTTTGTAACAAGAATTCTTAACCATTTCTTTGCCAAAAACCATGTCAGGGGGTTTTTCCTTTTGTTCACCTGTACAAACACTAAACCGTTTATCAGACCTGGCCGTGAGCATTTTAGCAGGCGAGCGGTACATCACTCTCCTCAATGAAGTCAGGCGGGCGATTTTCATTCCATAGAAAATCGTCATTAAAAGTGTATGAATAAACGAGGATTCCAATATTTGTCTTTGAAGAGCTAACCTTACAAAACAAGACAGCGATTCTCTGTGACAGGAACGAAACTTTAGTTTTATATCATCACGAATCAGCCACATACTAACGAGGATGTCTCGGCGGTCTCCGGTAATATTTTCCGGTGCATAAGTTTCTTAATTTTTTGCCGATTTAAGAGTTTAGTTTCTTAAAAAGGCTTCTGAAAGAAAATACGGGCAAGACGTCAAAGAAAGTCAATGTAAAATGTATCATATTTCTGTAACTATTATAACTGCACTCAATAATCTGCAATCAGTTATTATAACTATTAAAATGTATCATATTTCTATCTACGTATGTATCATACCTTGCCATATTTCTCAAAAGTCCTAGGATCGAAAGCCGATCGTTTTCTGATTATTTGCCATGCTGAAATGATTCGGTTTTAACATGTCGGGAACTTATGGATACCGTGGATACCAAATGACTTTTTCAATGGTCTTCAAATAACAGTCAGGTGTAAAGGATTTCAAAGAATTTGTTCGGCTATTGCTTTTCAAAATGTTTCGTTTGTTTTTCGCGTGACTTGTCGATTAGTTAACGATTTACAGGAGTAGATGACTTCCTGAGAAATTAAAGGTAAGGAATTATATTGGAGGTCAAAATATATGGGATTAACTTCCTCTCAATATTTTAGGTTTACTTCAAGAGGTAATGAGGTGTGATGAGTAATGAATGAAAAACTAAGGCGGGCGGTTCCCAGGTGAACTGACATGGAGGCGGGCGATGAATAGCTCCCCTCGCCAACTTGAGGCGGGCGTGGAGGCGGGCGCGGGCGATCGCCCGCCTTAAACGGCCAGGCCTGGTTTATGTAGTATGAGCTCCCAGCAGCATTTATTACTTCAATTTAAATCTCTCAGCAATTTGTTTTCCAATCACCATAATACTGTAGGTACCTTTGTTTCATATAATCTGATAAACAATAAGCTTCTTGTTTTATTGGTACACTCATTGTCATAAGGCATAATACAAAAATCTCAAGGAAACAACGTTTGAACTTTTCTGGTCAGAAATATAAAAATTGTAGACACCATTGCTATGTTTGTTCCTTCATGAACTGCAACTTGCAATGAAGATTGAAGTTTCTGACTTGAAACTTTAGTGATTAAATTACATACAGTAAAACATTTAAGAAACTGAAAACCTCCATTTAGAATTCTTATACAGGAAAAGCTACTGCATATGTTTATGTGGGAAAAGGCCTGTACACGTTTTTTGTGTACTTAGTGGGTGGAGTGCAGTCAATGTGAAAACCATTTTGAGTTGTTGTAAATCAAAACTCCTTTCTTCCATTTTGTTTGAACATCAAACAAAATGTATGGAAATTCAGAATGTTTTTCTATAATATTGCTCTGAAACTGTCTCTCAAAATGATGGAAAATAGGCTCATATTTTTTACAGCTTGTATATCCAAACATTTCATCAAGAATTATCACTAACCCAAAAAGTTGCTGCCTTCTTTGGGGCTTTTGGACAGTAAAGGTTGTCCATCAGTGTGAGTGGATAGGAAAATTCAATTATCAATAAAATTTGGAGCAAAAACAATGTCATAAGTTTATATTTGTGCCAAACTGTATTGGTGTTTATTCAGCACATTCAATTACATACTTTTACTTCCCTTTGCAGTTTCTTCGGTTATATTTGCTGTGGCTCTCAAGCTTGGTGCAATTGGATTTTTTAAGTTCCTTTTATGGGTCATATTTGTTGATTGTATTGGCGTTGGTCTCGTCATTGCTGGTTTCTTGTGGTGAGTTAATACTTTTTATCTCACTTAGTTTGTTATTGAAAATTGCTCTTATCTTCTTGTTTTGTATTAGACTGATTACATGAGTCTCAGTTTTGCTCATTGAATTGGATGATGCTATGGCTTCAAACTGAGACTCATGAGGGTCTTGTGGCGCAGTGGTGTAATCCTCTGACTTTGCAGCCAGAACAATCTGGGGAAAGGGTTCGATACTCGATAGAGTTCCACCACTTGAGCATCATGACAAGGGGTCGCAGACTCAATTAGCGCTTAGCTACTTCTGTGATCCCAGCGCTTGGCGCTAAAAAACGCAACTTCACCTTCACCTCATGACAATGCAGCTTCAAAACGCAGACTAATTTAGGCCATCTCCGCCGCATTTACTGCAGAACCAATCAGATTGCTACTTTCTTAACAAGGCCACACCACATGCCCATTCCTAGCGTTTGATCGATTGATTAGATCGAAGTTCGACTTTTTGAAGCAAAACGACGTTCGAAACAATGCCCGAAGGGACATTCAACTTTCTTTTGACACTCAAAGAATAGAAGACATTTGATTTTTCTTGAGATCTCCCACAAGATGTTAGTCTCTGTTTTGAATCTATTTGGTTGTGAGTCCTTGTATGAGTGAAAATAGGAAATATCAGATTAAAAACGTTGAATGAATACAAGGAATTACGTCATCAGTCTAGTTTTCTATTGCTTTTTTCTTGTACGGTATGCACTGTCAAAAAGCCTTCTACAGTACAGCGAAAAATCATAAGCTACAATTTATTTACTGAATGTGTAATTGAAGGTACTGTGCAGCTTTTCGTATAAATCTACTGTATTATACTATAAAGGGCCATACAAACACTCTGAAAAGTACTGTAGGTTTGCCAAGCCTAGCTACTGTATGATTTATGTTGGTGCTGCACTGGAAATCATACGCCTTCAAGCAAAGTGCGTAACTTTGATATTGCTCGCTCTGCAATATCATTGCTTTGATATTCATAGGGAGCAGTATTTTTTCAAACGTCGTAAGCTTTTTTACCCTCCTGGTATCATTTACTGTATCATGTTCTCACAGGCTGATAACAAACAGATATCTGCGAATTCCTGGTAGCAGTGACATTGATCATGTGGTTGAATTTGGATATTCATTTGATGTTCATTTGAACGCTTTCTTCCCACTCCTCATCATCCTTCATATGGTTCAGTTGATTGGTCTTTTATGTAAGTACCACTCATTGCACTGGCACCCAAAGGAGACACTCCGCACATATCTATACTTATTGAGGATACCAAGGAGGGCCCATTTTTCTAAGCCTTTTGTTATGGTGGTAAAGTTTAAAGGAGATTAACAGCAAGGAAACATATTGCTATGTGTGAGAATCTCTTTGTTTCGTTGCTATTTCTTGCTTGTATTGTGGTTGGATTCTCTGCCCACATTCTTTCCACAAACCAAACATGCTTTCTGCGCATGATCGCAGGTTTCCTTTTTTGGGGATAGCCGTTGCTTTGAAATTTGATGATTCATATCCCCAACAAATACGGGGAATTAGTCCAAGACATTTCAGACAACCCAAAAATATCGGTTGAGTCTTTGCAACCCAAAAATATCAGCTAATTTTATACTTAGGCACATGCAGACGAATGTAAAATATCCTGAAACAATGCAAATAGATGTCAGTATTGCCTCCAAAACACCCAGGAATATCAGTTTGACTTTTTTTATGCAAACCAGTGTTATGGCCATAATTTCAGTTTATTTAGACCAAAAAACATCACTTTTGGCAATATTCTTACCCAGAAATATCGGAGATACCTCCCCATATATGCATGTGCTGATCGGCCGTCCCGTGCACTAGCATAAAAAATAAGTAGCATTTGAACAAGGCATTTAGAAAGTAAATTGTGACCTGTTTTAAAGTCAGTCTTTTGCAAACTGCCTGGAATCAGCACTAGCTATGCAGCGTTCTTTGGAATGAGTGGCTTGCAAGAAAATTATTTAAAGGGGCAGTTAGACGCGAAACGCGGGTAGCAGATTCTGCGTGGCACAATCCAATTCGTATTCGCCTAAACACAAAAACATGTTTACTGTACCTCTTTGTTCGCTGTAATTCTGACGAAATTAATTGAGCAATGAATCCAGCAGTGTTTGAGAAGGTTCTATTCACATTTCGGTTTCACCAAGCATCAAAAATCTGACTCAAAAACCATATTCTTTGGTGAGTTTCTTGCCCACTTCGACTTGTAGATTATCTCTTCGCAGCTTCAAAGTTGCTTTAGCAAGATCGCTGTTTACGACTTTCAGGAATTTGTGATAAACAAAATAACTTTGCAAATACGTGAAATCGACATAGACGAACAATATCTGTAATTTAAATTGGCGGGATTGTCAAGAGCAACGTCGATGGAGATGGATTGAAATATGCGATAATCCCGTTCAAAATCTCCATCGACGAGTCGATGCTTAGCCTAAGCACTTTTCATAGAAATGCAATGAAAATGTCCCGCGCAGCGTCACGTCTAACTGCCCCTTTAAGCTACTTTGCTATGATTCTACCGGGTGTCCCAAAAAGTACCCTTGTTTGACAAATCACCAACATTTAACAACATATAGGCCGATCTTCAAATTTCTTTTTTTTTGGTACACTCTTTTTTTATAAGAATACTATAAATTTTGTCCAGCCACAATATTCTTAACCCTATCTGTACTGGGCGATTTTTTTAGGTATTTTGTACTGGGGGGGCGTTTTTCGCCCCCCCCCCTCTTTTTCTCCAAAACTACAAAAGATACAACGATAAGACTTACCCCTATTGTTCTTTAGACAATTGGCTATTCAAATATAACAATGACAATTAATAAGTCACGTGATTCGTTGCTAGGCAACCGAAAAACTTACGAAAATTGGCAAATTTATACCTTCTTAACCAGAAAAATTCTATTTAATCAACCACTCAACCGATTTTCTCCAAATTTGTTTCAAATAGTAAGAAACATGTTATAATTTAAAAATACATACTTTGTAAAATTTTTTAGTTTCAATTTTTAGCACAATTAGCCTTAAATTAGCCTTTTGTTGCATGCATTTACTTTAATCGCAGGTTTTTGCCAGTCCTGCCCTTTTATCTGGTAATTAGAGACTCAAAATGAATCAAATTAATAAGATGAAGCAAATTAGACCAAAAAAATTTATATTTGACACTTCTTTATTAGGTAAATGACGTCATAAATGTGAATGACGTCATAGATATTAAATTTTGCTGACATCCGCAAATATGAAAAATTTATATATCAAATGAAAGTACTCATCAAATGCAATCGATTGGTGCATGTTTGAGATCGATCAAGCAAACGAGACGAAAACTACGGACATTTTAAGCTTCTTTTTTTTTACTACTCTCCAAATATGGTATTACTGTGGTCACATGATATGAGGTAGAACAATGAAATGTTAAGAATTTAATTGCCTATGAAATTTGAGTATAATTCACCAAAACTGGTGGTTATATCTCTTGTCGTTTTAGCATAACGCAGCAAGGTCTGTTAGGGGGGGCGAAAAACGCCCCCACGCCCCCCAGTACGAATAGGGTTAAGAAATTTTCGTTTTGAGCCTGAACATATTCTTGAAGTATTCTTATTTTTTTCAAATCTGATATGGTTTCAGGTCAACATATTTAAAAAGAAATGTCATTTCATTACGAGGAAATGGTCGAACGAAAGGAAAATTTAAGCCATTATAACAATAAGAATGCTCTTAACAATCATGAAATTTTAAACTTTCTTTTTGAAGAAATGAGATACGTCAGTCATGCAATTCTCTGTTATGAACATCGCAAAATAGGCAACTGCTGAAAAATGAGACACAAATATGCGAGCTGAGGCTGAGCAATATTCTTATAATATTCTTAAAATTTGGATGATTCTCAGCCTGAATATTCTTATAAACAATATTCTTATAAAAAAAAGAGTGCGAGAAGATCAAAGACCAAGTTATTTTTCCAGGCATAGCGGATCTTTTGATTGGTTTTGAAATAAATCAATTAAGACCTTTTTCAGGCTGAGGATTTTTTCAAACCGGATTACTTCTTTAGGGACACCCGGTACAGTGGAACTTTTCTGAAACTTTAATATTTTTAGAATCAGAGGGGTCTTCTTCTATTTTAAAGGGTTTGTTTCATCCAGCATGCCTTGTACGTGCCATCTTTTGGTTGGCCTTTGTTGCCGCCATTTTCATGGCCCATGAAAATGGCGACAACAAAGGAAAACCAAGAGACAGCACGTGCAAGGAATGCTGGATGAAACAGACCCTTTGAGAATTTAATTGAAAAAGAATTTAAAGCTATTCATGTATATATTTTCGCAAACATAAATCTTTTTTGCAAGAATTCCTCAAATTCCTTTCGATACATTTAGAATTGTTTGTATCTTTTCCTCAGTTGACCCAAACATGTTCATTGCAAGATTATTCGGAAACACTTCGTGGCTCGTTGCACTTACATATTACATATACATCACATTTCTGGGCTACAGTGGTAGGTTTTAATTTTCTTAGATATTTTTATTGGTCAATAATCAAAAGCTCTGCATTAAACAAGGACAGATTTTGTAATACAATTGTAACAGTTGCATTTGATTGACACCTCAATTCAAAGCGATTAGCAACTGCAGACAAAGGAAATTCTCTCAACCAGTAATTCAAAACAAATAAAGCCGCAAAAGTTTCCCCAAAACTAGTAGGGCAAACTCTCGCCTTGTGCAAGCGAAAGATGGTTTTTAAGGGAAGTCATGTGCTTATGGCGAAAGAAGAAGGGTAAATCTAAAGTTCTGTCTGGCGGATTTTCTTTATTTGATTCAGAAGCCGAGCACAAGGTATTGTAATTCTTGTGTATTTAGGGCTTAAATGAAACCATTACAAAACAGCTCCTGACTGAAATAAACAAAATCCGCCAGACAAAACCTTAGATCTACCGTTCTTCTTTCGTTATAACCATGAAAAATCTCTTAAAAACCACCTTTCGCTTGCACAAGGCGAGAGTTTGCCCTACTAGTTTCAGGGAAATTTTGCGGCTTTGATTGTTTTGAATTACTGGTGGAGAGAATTTCCTTTGTCTGCATTCGCTAATCGCTTTGAATTGGGATGTCAATCAAACGCAACTGTTGCTATTGTATTACAAAATCTGCCCTTGTTTCTGCATTATGATTAGATTAATATCGAAAACTTTTGGACGATCAAACTTTCGGAAAATTTTTTGTCCGAAAGTTTAATTGTCCGAAAGTTTTAAATTCTTTGAAAATAGAAAAAAACATGAATTTTGTCCATGCAACTATTAACAAATGATGAAGTATCATCAGTGATCCTGCTTCCAATGTGAATTTCCACATTGCAGTTGTCAATAGCAATGTTCTTGAGTTGATGAAGGCACCTCTCGTTTTCGTCTGCAAACTTGAAAACTGCTTTTCGAATGCTCCTGATGCATCTATATGTATCTATGTGATTTGTTTAACTTGCACATGGTTAAGTAACATACAAATTACAGCTTGTTTTGACACGTAGGTTGGCTTTATGCAAAAAATTTAGTCCGAAAGTTTTTTTGTCCGAAATTCTCAAAAAAGCGTCCGAAGGTTTTTTGTCCGAAGTTGTTTTTCCGAAACTTTTCCGTCCGAAAGTTTTCGGTTTTAATGTATGCGTTTGGTAATTGAATTACTGCTGAGTTCTCATGCATAAAACATTGGAGGGAACCAGAGAATTATTTCCTATTTATAAAGAATTTTGTTATTCAAAGGATCAAAACGTTTAGTCAGGGCCGTAGCTACATTGGGGGTGCTGGGGGTGCGGCACCCCCCCTGGCCAAATCTCAGTCGGCAAATCCAGTAAAAGTTACACTCAGTCGGCAAATTCCTGAGATCGGAACAAGAGCAGTTCAGCCTTGCCAAGTTACGTTACGTCACAATACAAAGTTCGTTAACGTTAATTTTGCTTAGCAGAATTTCTGCTCGTCGTTTAGATTACGAGAACGAACATTTTTTATAGCCTTATTGCTTTTTATCTAACATTTCTGTGAAGCTCTGTCGTTATCACATTTTCTATAACTGTCCAGGCACCAAGGAACAGACATTCCCTTACCAGAGGGTAACCAATTATGATTTTCGGGAATCGCCACTTTTTTGGAATTGTGAGCCGGGAATCGTCAGATTTTTCAATTTGGCAACAGCTTTCGGGAAGCAGGATTGGCCCATATTGAAAAACTGGAGCTAGATTCATTGCTTCAGCCTCACTTGATGTGCCTCATTTCGGCAGTTGCGTGGCCACGGATGGGGTTGTCAAAAGATGGTCCTCGAGGTTCTTTCAAAATGAAGAGAAAGTAGTTGTGTATAGGCAGGGAAGGGTAAGACTTTTTCTGGGAAATGCTGGATGTTGACTGGCAGAGTCATTTTAAGTAAAGGTTGGTGTTTGAAAATTATTCCACACGAACTATCATGTAATTGTCAAGTCATCCATTATGGGGGCAGGCAGATGGATTGTTAGAATCGTTCTAGGATAAGGTAAAAATGCGTTTGCACAAAAATTTTCCTGAATGTTGTGATTCATAGATTCATAGATAATTGTTACAAATTGGCATTCTAAGCCAAAGAAAACTGCGTTTACTCAAAAAGTTTTCTGGGGATGTTATAATTTGTAAGATTACCTGTTACAAAATTTTCGAATTTAGCACCACTGATGTTGGATCGCTAGAAGTGTTCTAAGCCAAAGTAAAGGGCATTTCATCAAAATTCAGCTGGGAGCTTCGCCCCCCAGACCCCTTCATTTTAATACCCTCCCCCTTAATTTGCACTGGCCACGACGCTGCCCATTGCATTTGATCGCACATTAAAGTCCCTCATCATGAACTGCTCTAGAAGAGGATGAATGTTAAATTACGATAAAAAAGACCTACATAATGTTAAACCAAGATGTTATAAAGTTCTTTATGATATCTTGCTTAAACTGAATAATAATTCTAGTCAAAAGTAGAGGGAATGCTTCTCCGGGTACGATCAAACGTCGTGAAAATGATGAATCTAGGTTTTGATGTACTTTAGGAAAGACAGCGGGAATTCGGTAAACAGTCCTGACGGGCTGGGGCGCTTCAGCCCCCCCCCCCCCAATAATTTGCTGCAGTCCGTTTACTTTTTGTACACGAAAAAGGCTGTGAAAGCCAAGCTCTTGGAAATGAAGATTCACACTTATTTGTATTCGAGGAAGTTACCAGAATGCATCAAGCTATCGCTTTCAAGTTTCATATTATTATGCAATTCAAAAATGATCTATATCCTCGTGAAATTGAACTCCTATTTTCAAAATTTTCCTGGAAAGACCCTTATCAGTCACGATCCATTGTTTCTTTAAAAGGCAAATTCTTCTAAAATGGGGCGCTTTCTAACGATCTAAAGGGCGTGGTCATGAAGAGTTTTCCTGGGGCCGAGCCCCCGGACCCCCGTTTTTACTTGCTAAGCTCTAATCAAATTCCAGCCCCCCCCCCCCCCCGATATGAATATCGTTCCGTGACGGGCCTGACGGGAATCAGGAATTTGGCTGAAAAGGTAACGGAAATTCGGGAGCCTATTGGGTACCTTCTTACCAGAACAATATCTAAATAAGTGGCGTGGCCACGGGGGTGGGGGTATGGGGGGGGGCAATTGCCCCCCCTCCACTTTTGTCGAAAGATGGTCCTCGAGATTCCTCTAAAACCGAGGAGAAAATAGCTGGGTATAGGTTGGGTAAGAATTTTCTGAGAAATATCAAATCTTCCATTTTACCACTGGCAAGCATGACATTGGGAGATGCATTCTAAGCCAAAGTAAAGGATCCTTCTTCAAAAATTTTCCTCGTGCTCTGATTCATAGGATAACTGTTACAAAACGATCAAGGTTTCCTCGTCGCTAAAGGCAAGCATGATATTGGGAGATGCATTCTAAGCCAAAGTAAAGGGCGCGGCCCCAAAAATTTTCCTCGTGCTCTGATTCATAGGATAACTGTCACAAAACGATCAAGGTTTCTCTGTCGCTAGAGGCAAGCATGATTTTGGGAGATGCATTCTGAGCCAAAGTAAAGGATATTTCCTCAAAAATTTTCCTCGTGCTCTGATTCATAGGATAACTGTCACAAAACGATCAAGGTTTCTCTGTCGCTAGAGGCAAGCATGATTTTGGGAGATGCATTCTGAGCCAAAGTAAAGGATATTTCTTCAAAAATTTTCCTCTTGCTCTGATTCGCATAGGATAACTGTTACAAAACGATCAAGGTTTCCTCGTCGCTAAGGCAAGCATGATATTGGGAGATGCATTCTAAGCCAAAGTAAAGGGCGTGGCCCCAAAAATTTTCCTTGGGGCTTCGCCCCCAGACCCGCTCGTTTCCATTCCCCCCCCCCCCACTTAATTTACCCTGGCCACGCCGCTGATCTAAATTCAGTGTTAGATATCTCCAAAGCTAACGAGAAGTTTCAATTAGTGAAACAAGTTGGCTTCTCGTGTATCATGTTAGAGCCCCTTGTGAAAAGGTAAGGGAAAGTAGAAATGGAAGGGTTTCTCAATGGAGAGGAACTTGAGCCTCTCAACAAGAAATATGTGTATGTGACCAAAAAAAATCCACGCTCAAAAGCCACGCCCACCAGTCGGCAAATTGAGAGCTTGCACCCCCCTAGCTTGATATCTCTAGCGACGGCCCTGCGTTTAGTTCGCGATACCGAGAAGCTCATAATATCTGGGGCTCGTCATACCGTGGACCTGCTACGAGTCTCTTTTAGTCTTCTCAGCGCAACTGTTTTCCCTACTGGTATCAGGACAACTTAGCAAGTCATAAGATCATTCTGTCCACCGTTTGTCTGTGGACAAAAGAGTCTCGTTTACAATTTCCTAGCCCCACAAGCCTCTCTCTCCGCCTCCGCCTGTTTTCTCTCTCTTCCTGCATTTATCTTGTGCTGACAAGAGAGAGACTTGTAGTAAGTCCAGTTATACCGCGATTAAGCTGTCAAAGGCCAAAGTATACGAAAACTGCATGACCATATGTTCAGCTCCTGAATTAAATTAATCTGATTCCACCTGTAGGAGTTTGATTTTTCTCTCGTGATTCGTTATGTATTCTTGTCTCCTTCTAATAGCCTGTGCTTCTTTTTGCATCAAGCTCGACCACAGGTAGCCCCCACAAAAAGAAGTAAGAAAGCAAACGAAATGCAGCTTCTGCGAGTGAGATACGGCAAAAGCAGCATCTGTGGATTATTATTATCAATTTATTTCTCGTTGGATTAAAACACATGATAGCTAAATAAAAATGGTAGCTAATCAATTCCAACGTTAAATCGCGGAGCGTCCCCCGCTCTTTCCTCCCTCCTCCGCAAAGCCGCTAAGCGCATATTGCTCCTCCACAGATGCCACTTTTGCCGTATCTCACTCGCAGATGCCGCATTTCGTTTGCTTTCTTACTTCTTTTTATGGGGGGCTCCTTTTCAAATCGAGACTGCTCATACATAGTTAGATAGTCCGGCCGCCTATCAATAGCGACAACAACGGCCATATAATCAGTCTGCGTTCGTTGATACGTTCGTTATAATGTCCGCCATTATTTTGTTTCTGCTTCCACTTGTCTTTTATTCATTTCCCTTTTCTTTACAGCATTACCATTTGTACGAAACAAAGCAATTCTGTTATATCATTTCCCTTTTCTTTACAGCATTACCATTTCTACGAAACACAGCAATTCTGCTATATCCATTCATCGCCCTAGCAATTATATACATCGTGTCCTTATCATTGTCATGGAACATTACTCAAGGCATTGTGGATTTCTACAAATATCGTGTGCTATAAGCCCACTGTTGAGGTTTGTATTACAACGTGGCAAGCTCTATCATCCGGGCCAATGCCCGTCCAGGGGCTTGAATTAGCCATTCTAACGGCCTGTTTATATCGGGAAAAACACCTCATCTGCCAGACACGGGGCTAACAGGCGAGATTCCTCCTTCCTATAGAATCCCATTGTTTTTTCACTTCGTGTTTATATGACAAACGCGACACCACCCGCCTCTCAGCCCAGGGAAACACAGGCGAGGTAAAAATCTCATAATCAGTGGCTGAAATTTACCTCGCCTGTCAGCCCCGGGTCTGGCAGGTGAGGTGTTTTTCCTCGTGTAAACAGGCCCTAAAGGGCGGATGTTTGAGCAGAGTTTCCTGGATGATGACTTCGATTTATGAAGAGGAATGGGTTGCACATGCCACCCATACGCTACAGAACGAGTACACACAGCTTTATTTGTAAATGTACTTGCAAAAGAATGAACAGCAACAATTTAAGGATGAATGCAAAGCAATTATTTTGAGCGTTGCTATTAACTATGACTGTAAATTGTTTGAACCAATTTTCAGTTTATTTAGATTTGAATTTAGAAAGAATGTGAGAGAAATGGAACGACGAGAACCTTCCTCGAATAAAAACATACAGCCTGAAAACTTCGATATTTACTCCTTCATGTAAGAAACTTTTCACGCTGGGTTTTCATTGGTTCTTATTTTGAAGAACAAATACATTGATCTAGTTTTCAGCTGTGACAATCCAAAACATTGATTTGATTATTGCCTAAGATATAAGAGATTGAATATTGCTCCTCAGAGCATAGGTTTCAAATCTTTAAAAAGGGTGGTGTAAAATTCAGTGAACTATTACTTTGAACTGAATGGCTTCAAAGAAACTTTAGCTATTGCTCTGTAACTCTACCGTTCGACTTTTCTGAAATCTTCAATATTTTCAATTAGAATTAGTTAATCACACAAATCGAATAAAATTCGGTCTCGATTCCAAATTTATTAACTCCAAAAGCGGTCTCGATTCCAAATTTATTAATTAAGAATTAAAATTAATCTTCAATTAGAGTGTTTTTCTTCTTATTCAAGAAATTAAGAAATATTTTCAAAAAAAAACTTAAAACCATCGTAATTTCAAAACTATTTGACGCAACATGAAATAATTTCGAAGAGAACCATAGTTTATGGATGCCTACAATATGGCGTTAAGCAAAGTCTGTCAGCCTTCTGGTTTTATGATTAGAAATTTGATGACGTCACATCCTCAAATGAGTTGAAATGTAAGATAGGTTGTAATTTCGAAAAATTTTCAAACTTCTGAAAAGTCCAACGGTAGAATTATAGATAACTATCTAAAGTTTCTTGCAAGCCATTCAATCAGAAGAATGTCATGAAAGCAGAAGGCCCCGAGTTCAAATCTCGGTCTCACCTCAATTTTTCCATTTTTCTCCATTCGTCGAAAATTTTAGTATCAAATCAATCAGAAGAAATAGGTTATAGAATTTTACACCCACCTTTTTACGCCGAGTTAAAGATTTGCAACCAATGCTGCTCCTCAGTTATCTAAAAGGCCAAGCCAAGTCTGACTCCACCGCAATCCTATAGTTTATCTCAAATTAGATGTCATCTTCAATAGACCTTTTAGCTATTCTATAAAAGAGCCTGGATCGAGCATTATTTTTATACGTTTTTACACGCGACGTTTGATCGAGTGGCGTTAGAACTTCTATCACTATTGTGCACATTCTACAAAATGTAGCAAAATGTTGTTGGATTCTGATTCTTCTCAGAATAGCTGAAAGGTCTATTGCCCGCGAATAACAACAATAGAAGTGTTTTTGCAAAGGAATTTTGCGTTATCGCAAATCTCAGGTGACATCTAATTTGAGACGGACATAAGTGTTCCATCCTCTATCACAGTATTTTAATTCTAAACCCGGGGGGGGGATAACTTCAGTTTCTATGATACGGGACTGTGCCATTCAAAGCGTAAAACTACCACCCATAAATCCGGACAATTTCTGAAAAGGATACCTATAAATCTGGAAAATTTCAGAAAATTATACCCATAAATCCGGAAAAGCCGAAAAAGTTCACCCACAAATGCAGTTTTACAAAAAATCATACCCATAAATCCGGAAATATTAGAAATCTTTGAAAACCATACCCATAAATCCGGAACTCTATCGTAAAAAAGGTACCCTACAAATGGCACAACCCCGTACCACGGAGAACTTAAGTTACCCCCTCCCCTAGGATTCTAAACAAATACATTTCAAAGACAGAAAACAAAGAAACATCATTGAAAACAACTTTCTTAACAAAATTTAAGAATCTAATCTAACAGCCTACAGCCTTATTCATGAATGTTATCAGATGTTATGAACCAAAATAGCTTGGTTTTCAAAATGTATGTCCTTCTATGGGGGGTTTTACTGTATTCTTCCCCCGAATTTCGTTCTCAGGCTATGAACTAGAAGTATACCAGGTGTGGGTTATTGCCAAATATTATATGGCGTTCGAAAATACGGTTCCTCGGACCGGCAACGCAGCAATTCGATTGGTTCTTGATCGGTCCGTAAAAGCCGTATTTTTCGTTCGAAGAGTATTGGACTGGGCGTTGCCTTAAAAATCAACAACAAGGGAGGAGCTTCTTGTGTAGGCTTAGGCCGCAAGAAGTGTCAGCTAAAGTTTAGCTTATTCATCGAAGATTTCTTTTCTGTAAACTTTGAAGACGAACTTGCAATTATACATGAAGAAAATGCCAATGTAGTTAACGTTGCAACGAGCAACTACAGTGATGCACAGGATCAAAGACACAACAGAAAAGTACGATACTATAAACAACGTTCTCAAAAGGTTCTGCCATATAATAAAGCCTTTATTAAACGATTACTCGATCCATGCTGGAAAATATTTGGACCTTAGTTCATTGTACGGACCTCACTGCGTTCGGTCCGTACGTCAAACTGCGGTCCAAATATTTTCCAGCATGGACCTCGTAATCGTTTAATAACCGCATAATATTGTCAACAGTTGTAGGATATTTACGATTCATAATGGCATTGGAGCTTACGTATTTCCTAGCTTGCTGTATAGCATACCAGTTATAGCATACAGTAAATGCCCGCATATAAGAACCTACTTTTTTGAGAGCTAGGCTGAAATAGGTTCTTATTTTAAAAATACTAAGACAAATTTCAAGGTATAACGGTTCTTATTTGAAGAGTGCCTTGCGTAGGCCATTTTAGAACCTTCGCCAACGATTTTCAGCCCTATTATTTGTTTTAGCAGGGTTATAATATATCTAATAACCAATGCTAAGCTTTCAAACTGCAAGGGAGGAGATTCAAACTTTAAAAGCTCACTGGGACAAAAAGGGACTTAACAATGACAATCCAAAATCAACTTTGCTACCCCTGCTGTAAGAACATATTTTTCATCAAACTGAAACAGGCTCTTAATTACAAGGTGCATAAGTTAGGAAAAACAGCCTCTAGGTTCTTATTTTTGTAGGTTTTTATATGCAGGGATTTACTGTATACGGTATAACATATAGCATACCCTTTCTAGGGGCTCCCGTCTCCAAATTTTGGTCAAAACGATGATTTTGCAGTTTTTTTGATGGGCAATATCACACAGACGTTTACCTGTTTTTTCGAAAATCAAAACACCATTTTGAAGACAAATCTTTGCATTTTACAGAGTAAAAAAACCAAACATCCATATCTTTTACGATTGCTTGGATATAAATGGATTTTTAACGAGCAGAAAACTTGGGTGAAGCCACCAAGCAAACTGCAGAAAACAGTGGAGAACAATGGACACGCTCCGTGTTTACAGATTTGTTTACAGTTTGGCGACGGAGCCCCTATAAAGGGGCTGTACAAGATTTTAGTAAACAAACGGCACGTGCCACAGAATTTCTTGATCCCGCAGTGGGCTTTCGTGTACATTTGAAACTCGTCGCTCAGAATCCAGGTGTATCCCATAATCGTAGCTTGCGTGCAGAATCGATCAGAAAAATTGAAAGGAGGGAAAAAAGTTTTCTTTCTCGTTCCTGTCCTGTCCTGTTCATGAGTCTGCGCGCAGGCTACATAATCGTTGATGGTATGAAAAATCTGATTGCACTAGCTAATTCTAAGAAGTTCAAACCCGTAGAAGACACCTTCATTTGCAATATATCTGCTGCTATTTACCTGCATTTAGGAGAGAAAGTGAGGGATTTTTGGAAGTTTAGCTTGTACAGCCCCTTTAAAGGGAATCGACATAGTTAAAAGCTGGCCCGGGCCAGGTCAAAAATATATTCTATTATACTCGACCCCTTTAAGGAGCACGTATTTTTATGTCATCTTGGCAATCTTACTTCAATGAGTGCTTACAATCTAAGACCACTATGGTTTATATGTATTTACATATTTACAAGAAGTTGTTCTAAAGCTGCAGTCAGATTTGAAGCGTATTTATTTCTACTGTAGACTCGCTACATTGTCCCAGGTATCGCAACAACACCAACAAGGACAGATTTGGTAAGACAATAGCACGAGTTGGTTTTGATTGACACCTCAATTCAAAGCGATCAGCGACTGCAGACAAAGGAAATTCTCTCAACCATAAATTCAAAACAAACAAAGCCGCAAAAGTTTCTCTGAAACCCAGGTAGTTAGCTCGCTCGTTGTGCATTCCAGAAATTGTTTTTAAGAGCAAACATGAGCATAGATCGAAAGAAGAAGGA
Source organism: Aurelia coerulea (assembly GCA_039566865.1). Lineage (NCBI taxonomy): Eukaryota > Metazoa > Cnidaria > Scyphozoa > Semaeostomeae > Ulmaridae > Aurelia > Aurelia coerulea. The sequence goes on from CM076943.1 coordinate 47,653,597, forward strand.
TATATCTACACATCTACCACGGGCATTTTATTTCTTTGGTTTAGAAGCCGAGCAGTAAGTGTTTTCATTACACCAAAAAAATAAGAGAATTGAATCGCCTCCCAATTGGCTTTTGAACGAAACAAATTAAATGCCCGAGGCAGATGTGTAGATATATCCTTCTTCTTTTGATCAATGCTCATATTTGCTCTTAAAAACAACTTCTGGAGTGCACAACGAGCGAGCTACCTGCCTGGGTTTCAGAGAAACTTTAGTGGCTTTGTTTGTTTTGAATTACTGGTTGAGGGAATTTCCTTTGTCTGCAATCGCTAATCGCTTTGAAATGAGGTGTCAATCAAGACCAACTCGTGCTATTGTCTTACAAAATCTGTCCTTGTTAACAACACCAACAATAACAGCAACAAAACACTTCTTACAGTGCTTCCAGCCTTTGAATTACAGTGAATTGTTTGCTCAAATTAGTGCCAAGAATTCAAGCAATAGCATTCGCTATCTAAGCTAGAACTTTGGCTGCTCATAAAATATGTTCACAAGTTCTTGGACATTGTTGGAGGTTCCAAAGTCAGATAATTGTCTCTCTCTTTATCTTGCTCTTTGAGTGTTTGTGAATCTTTTTGCAGAAACGTTTTGTTATGTCTCCTTATCCTGAACTTCATCCTGTTGCTGCTCCCGGAGATGCATTTTTATATCTTTTATTACACCAGGGAATAAAGCAAGATATTTATCGCCTTCTTTGTTTATGAGAGAAACCATTTCCGTCACGACCTGAAGGAGAAACAAACTCAAACCGGGTGAACCAGAAAAAAGTTCCCACTCATGAAAATTCATAGGATCAAGAGTACTGGATGGATTGGAATGAATCAACATTTGCTTGACAGCCAAAATATCGAAGTATTTTTGTGATTTTTCCCGCCTTGTTACAAGCACTGGAAATTGTGATAAATTCAAATTTAGAAAAGTTTTGTGGTTGCAAAATGACTGAAAAAGGCCTAAAATACTTGATCAAATCATAAAGGACTCCTCGCTCAGAACAACAGAGACAAGCACTTTCTTATGGGTGAGAGATATCGTCTGCACATTTATTGCCATAGGATTGAAAATCTTTAGTATCTGTTTGAGACTCTTATGTCTTATTAATCTTGAGAGGGGTGAAGCACCTATGTGTATTGTTCTGTGTGAGGAGAGTCCTAATAATTTGATGGAATGTTTTAGGCCCTTTTTCAGTCATTTTGAAAACATGAAACTTTTGTAAAGTTGAATTTACCTATATTGGCAGTGCTCGTAAGAAGACCAGAAAAATCACAGAAAGACTTTGATCTTTTGGCTTTTAACTAGAATTTGAATCATTCAACTCCATGAAGTACTTGTTGTGCTACGAATTTTCGAAAGTGGGAACTTTTTTCTGGCTCACCCGGTACTTCATCAGAATAATGGAAACACCGTCACTTTCTTTTGCAAGCAGCGAGGAAAACAACCTCAGGAAAGAGGTACTTTTTCGCTAGCTGCACTAGAAACTGTCGCGGGAAGAAATGTTCGCTTCATTTGCATATTTGGCCGAAATTCATGCAAGTTTATTCAGCGACATTTCCTAAATCTGAAATTCGCGAAAGTTTATTCCAATGAAATTTCCTGGAATAAATAAAAATAATAATACATCAATATTTAAAAAGGTTTCCTTGGTCAGCTAAGAACAGCTGCTATTAATCAAGAATTTACTATTCAGATAATCCAATATTGATATTCCTCTTATTTTGTTGTTGTATTTGTTTATAAAATGCAAGGAAATTCAATATGATCGTGGTTAACAGCAATCGTTTCGAACTACCAGGTGAGTCAGAAAAAAGAATCCCCGTTTGAAAGGTCACGGCTCCCTGAATATCAAAGCAATGATATCGGCAAATATATAGTTCAATGGTAGAAATGTTCAAATCTACTATAAAATTTACCTGACTGAAATAGGCTACTCCATTCTGAATTTATGAGGGATTTTCTCCAGAAAGCCCCTTCAAAAAACCTTCAAAACGTGCCCAAAATCATGAACAGATTTCCCTAACATTTCTGCCTTACAATGCCTTACAGCAATGACTTGTGAACGCTTTAGCACGTGCTATCCCTTGGGAGGATGAACAAGTCCCCCCCCTGGTATTGATGACCTATTCAGGGGGATTCCATTCTCCAAGAGGACAAAATACATGAATTCATGTGAGTGTCATCAATTATAGGAAGGAAAATGTGCTCATTGTTTTCATTCGTTTTTGCAGGTATTTTGAAGGGGCTTTCTGCAGAAAATCACCCATATCTACGGGAAGGAATGGCCGATTAAGGCCGGGTAAATTACTGAACCTTGAACATATTGGTAATAAAACAAGACATTTTTCAATATTTTGGATTTGATATTCATGAAGCAGTGGCCTTCAAAGCGGGGATCCTTTTTTCTGACTCACCCGGTAGATATGCCGCCAACAATGCTATGGAAAATGCGGAAGAGTCATTGACGAGTTTCTCAAAAATGAGGAGAATTGACGAGCAATGAATACATTTAGTTTTATAGTACTCACCAGTCTCTCAAAAGTTCCTTTTACATCAGTAGTTATTGAATCAGCGAATACGTTATACAGCCAACTAGGGAAATAAAGAATACAGTAAAGATATGTGAAAATAGCGAAAAAGTTCAACGTTATGAACAAAAACTCAACAAGGTTTTCGCTACACGTTTTTTTTTTTTATAAGAAACTTGGATCAGCACTTAGTACTAAAAGTTTCTTAATTTCGCATGAAAATTTCTGTGTTTTAGTAGTAAAAGTTTCTTAGTCAGTTTCTTATTTTTTGGGCCTAAAATTGCGGTATTGTTCGAAGTTGAGCCTTCTTCTCGAGAAAGGGCTTCCATTTTGCATTGACATTGTCATCAAGAAGAAGCCATGCACATCAAGGCAAAAATTTTACCAATTTTGCCAAGAAAAGACGAATGTACCTTTGTTAGAAAGACATAGAATAAGAGAGACACAAAGAAATAAAGTTTTATAGTTTCTTAACTGTTCTTGAGCGTAGTACTAGAGTTTCTTAATTTTTTGGTCATCGTAGTACTAGTTTCTTATAAACCAGTTTCTTATAAAAAAAACGTGTATATCATTTAAAAGGCTGTCCATTTCTAGTGGAACACCTACCTGTAGATTCCTCCTTCTTGGTCTTCACCATCACGGAGACGAGGTAGTGCACCTACTGCTCTAACTCGGCAAACTCTTTCCTCGACTGTGTGGCTCTCTTTGCCTGTTCAACTGACACGCATAGTAGGGATGATATCTTTATCCATGGATCTCTGTAATATCCTTTGGTTGCCTTTGCAAACAACATTTTCTTTGTCAACGCAGTGTTCTCACCTCTGCAGATATGTCCAATGTAATTTAGGTACTGTCTGTTAATGTGGTTTTTGAGTGGTTGTGCTCCTACCATCTGTTGTATTCGATCATTTGTGTATACAAGGCTGAAATCTTCTTCATTCCCATTATTGTTTCCTTTCCGTCTCCAATCACCCCGTACCATCCCTCTCAGACATTGTAACAGTTACATTTTGAGACCCACATTTACGTATTTTTGAGGCATAAAACCACAACCCTTACGAGCTGCATAGGTTTGGGTTGCTCTATATATGGAAGTTACACCCCCTCCTCTTGGGCCCAGACCCTGACTTTTTTTTTACTTTTCTGTGCTCAGTTTTGCGGAAATGTCTTCACAAACTTGCTGAAAACGTTTTCATCATTTTGTAATAGGTCGATTGAGGCTACAGAGTCCACAGTCAAGTGAGCCAAGTATTTTGCACGGAATCTGAATTTTGAGCACAAAGTGTAAGGTGAAAATATCCGCGAATATAACAATTAAAGAATTTTGAATGAATGATTTTGCTTTTTTCGCAAATCTCACCCGGCATCCAATGTGAAAAAGACCTTCAAATTGTAATAGTGTAAAAGGATAAACATACCTAGCTCCACCATGAAATCTAACTTTCATCTTGCCAATTTTAAGCACTGCATCGCTTGTCCTGATCTGTGGCTTTGTTTCTTCCACAGTATCTTCAAGGCAATAATAATTTTCATTAATTGATTAATTGATTAATTGATTTACCGATCGAAAAGGCAGAGGAAGAGGAGGATGACTATGGAAATAAATCATTTTTAACTCATCACGGACTGCCGGCCGAGTCAAAATAAAGAGTCCCCGTTTGATAGGTCACTGCTTTCTGAATGGCAAAGCAATAATATTCAAAACTCTCTTGTTTTATTGCCAATATGTTCACTCTGCTTTCCGTTCCAGTGAACAGCGAGATGCAGTTTTGCAAAACCACTCTCCTCAGAAAACAATTAATTTCTCCATTATCATTAGGCCTATCGAAAAGCAGTAAAAAGGATGTTGTTCAGCATAGTCTTGGCAATCGAAAGATGTATAAATCGCAATGTTTTCGTCAACACTGGCTTCGCAAATCCTAGTTCAAATTCTTACCAATATTTAGTGTGATGCTCAGAAGAATTTTCTTCATCCCCAAGTCACAACTTCCACTATCACTGATATATGGCCTAAATACAAACAAAGAAATTGTCACATGATACAATCTGTTTTCCTACTAAGTACGCCATAAAACGGTACCCATATTTAATTGCCAAAAAGTGGTCATGCATTATGTCCCTTGTAGAGGTCGAAGATATGACCGAATGTGAAGTATTGCCTTTGTTTTTGCCAAACACAACAAACGCATATATAATAATTTGATGGATTCCAGCAGTGCAGTCACTGTTTCAGTCAAGCAAGATTTCTCGCTATACTGAATTCATATCTTTTCAGTCTGCACACCTCAAAGCGACACAACCATACATCCAAAATTTAGATGCAAGACTTTCATGTTGCTTCGTTTATTCAAGGGCGCCTACCTTATGTAGGAAGTGTGTTTATTCCCAGTACTGTACACGTGACCCAGTTCACAGAGTAATTGGTGTCCTGTGACCCAGTCCTGTTAATCTGTTTTTCAAATTCTAACGTCTGTTAGTGTTGACCAATCAAAAATCACGCTGTCTGATTCCCTTTGGCCAACTCGTATAACAGTTGATCTTGTATTACATCAACACCGGAATTTGAAATCACAGCGTCATCTTCACCTTCTGCTGGGTCACGGTACAGTTCTGGGACACTCTCCGTCCGAGATCTCTTGTAATTTGAGAAGGATACGTCATCGACTTTTGGCATCGACTTTTGGCATCGATTTTCACAAACAATTTTCTAATCTAAATTGATGTCAGCTATGCAATATTTGCACTGTATCTCCTGCTATTTGCCTTCAATAGGAGGAGAAAGTCTGGGTTTTTGGGAAGCTTAGCTTGTACCAACAAAGATATAGTCTGTCTCCAATAAGACAATACCACGCGAAATTGGACGTGAATAACAACAACCTAATTATTTTCAATAAGAAATTTAATGTTATCGCAAATCTCGCGTGACATCTAATTTGAGACAGACTTCACTTACCAACCAAGCTGTCGATACTTCCAATGTGCATTTATTGATAACGTTGCATTTGTTGCACTTATGGTCAATCCTTTCACCTGGCTCACAGTTAAGTTTGATTTAGGAATCGATACATCACTCAGTTTGATTCTAGAAAGTAATTCACATTTATCAAAACAGAATTTTATTAGATTTTGATATTGCGAAAATGCATATTTAAAGGCAATGTGTCCATGTAAGTACAGCAGCGTATACACTCTTGTCAAAATCTGCTGACACGTTGCTGACGAAGAGCCTCGAAGGGCGCACTGTGATTGGTAGAATTCATCTGATCACATGCAAAATTAGAATTAAAATTTGTGGTGAGACCTCGGGCTCAGCTCTGGAAGCGCAACCGCAAGTAAGTCATCAGTCTGCTTATATTAGATCTGGCTACCTTCCGATTATCATGTTAAAGTAATCACATAAAATATCACGTGAAAACAGCAAAGTTGCCGTCCTTACATGGACACAATACCTTTAACCATCGGTCGTTAGACGCTGCAGTCGTGTTTGATTGCCAGAGCTTTGTTCTTTTGCGGAAAAAGCATTATTTACTACTACGAAGGAGCTAGCGTAAGAGATTGAGAGATTTCCTTCTGCCTTTCGTTATCTCCTCCGCAGAGCTATAGAAATTAGTCCTTAGTTGCAGCGCTTCTCCACAGAACACACAAGCAGTTTGCAACTTTGACCAATTACAGAAACTAATATGATTGATCGATTTCTATGATGTTTCTTTTTATCTGTAGATAAAAGTCTAACTTAAATTTAGAAACTAAGTTTATGTCGTTTTGTCAACATTTAGGTAAAGCAAAAAGGTTGCTGCCGCACAGAAATTCTGAGAAATTGTGCCATTTTGTTGTGCTAAAAATTCAAGATTCTTTAGAACGCTAGTTTCTCAGAAAACGCAGTTACAAGGATGGCTAAAGCTGTTCCGAATGTTTTCAGAAAAGCTTGAAAAGGGCCAAATTTGCTCCATATCATTTGTCCCACTTTGAGAGTTTTCGATGGGTCTCCATACAAAATCGCCCGTTACTTCAGAACTGCGTGGACGATTCGATTATAGAAATTTCAACGTGTACATTGTCCTGCATGGTTCATCAAAATCAATCGCAAAATATCCTTTTACCAAATTTAATGGAAAAACTAGAGTCCGTACAGTATTCTGCTGCCTTAGCTGTGTCGGGTGCATGGAGGGGAACATCTCGAGAGAAGCTGTACACAGAGCTTGGTTGGGAGTCACTGAGTTCCCGAAGATGGAGTAGACGCCTTACCTTGTTCTACAAGTTTGTAAATAATCTTAGTCCCGAGTATACAGTTGAACCAATTCCCCCTCTTCATCATTCGCAGTACCGTCTTCGCGACCAGGATGTCATCGGGCAATTAAAGGCAAGAACAGAAAAATTCAAGTCTAGCTTCTATCCAAACTGTTTATCCGAATGGAATAAGCTTGAGCCTGAATTGAGACTTGCGCCTTCTATTGCTGTTTTTAAGAAAAAGCTGTTATCAAAAATCCGCCCCCCTGCCAAATCTGTTTTTGGAATTCACGATCCAATAGGATTATCCTACCTTACACAACTTAGGGTTGGTCTCAGCAAGTTAAATTTCCATAAATTCAAGCATAATTTTAGGGATACAATAAACCCGATGTGCCCAACTAACGATGGCATTGAGGACACTGAGCACTTTTTGTTGCTCTGCCCTTCTTTTGGTGTTCAACGACAAAATCTTCTCGCTGGAATTGTTGAATTATTACGACCATTTACACAAATCACCAATCTTTCAAACGATTCTTTGACACATCTTTTATTGTATGGTGATCAAGACCTTTCTGATGAGTTGAACAGAAATATACTCGAATTAACTTTACGTTTCATCCACGAAACTGGTCGCTTTGATTAATCTTTTGAGATTACAGCTATGTACTAAGCAACCACCAAGTCCTTTATCGTAAATAGCTCTTTCCTTTGTAAATTCTGTTTCACATCAGATGTCGGCCATTTTACCTTCCTAAATCAACATTTAAACGATTTGCACTCGTGACATCTTTCAAATCCATTTAAACCCTGACCTGTCATCTGATATGAGACAGAATCTAGTATAGTATCCATTAATCTTTAATTGTTTCGTCGTTTCGTAATGTGTCTGTATACAGTTTAATGTTTCATGTTTTTATATATTGGCCATGAGGTAGTCATTGTATTTCGCTCCCCATGGTATCGTACCTGTAGTGTTGTATAGTAATTTAGATAGGTATAGTAGAATGTAAGATTATTGTAAAATTTTATATTTGAATAAAAAAAAAAAAAAAAAAAAAATCAATCGATAGTTTCTGAATATTTGTGTCTTTGAATGGAACGCCGTGATGTTTTCAGAATTCATCTGAGTTAGACTTCCATTTGCAGATTGAAGTAGAAATGTGTTATTTGGTACTTCACATGGATGACATGTGTCTATAGTCTGTCTCAGATTAGATGTCACCTGCAAATGCCCACGAATAACAACAAATAGACATATTTTGCAAAGGAATTTTTGCGTTTTCGCAAATCTCAGGTGACATCTAATTTGAGATGAACTTTAAACAAATTTATCATCTGCAAGTATAGTAGTATAGTATAGTATATATTATAATAGCAAGTATAGTAGTATAAAGTATAGTAAGATGATAAGACTTGTTTCGTGTACAATTTTAGAGAAAGCTGAAATGATTCCTACTTACTTTGCAATCGTATAGCCAAATTTCCCAATCGGGGATTCTGCAACTCCAGATACATCAGGTATCTTCAGTGCAAGTAAAGCATCGCATAAGTAAGGAATGCCAATAGCTCTAACTGAAAAACATAAAACCAAAATGAATTCTTCAGATTCGAATCTCGTAATGGTTTCCAAGGCCAGCAGTTTACCACAACAGTCATTTCTTTTTATTTCCAAAGACGGACAAAATACAACGTCTTCTGTGAAAAGCAATTTCTTAATTCTATCCTAAAAAGTTGCTGACAAGATGGTTTCGATATGAAATATTTGTCATCATAACCTCATCAAATTTTGGTACTTTATTAACCGTAAAAGACTTGTGCTGTAAAGCTCAAGTTGTTCATGCTAGTTCGAGGTCTTCTTTTGGCATCAAGAGTTGTTTGATAGTTTAACATTGGGAAACGGACTATGCCTACTTCTGAGTTATTTCAAACTGCTGCGATTCCCAATTTCGATTTCATGACTTAGCACTTGATAATAGGCTGCTAAAGTGTTTGTAAGATTAGGCCAATCAACGGGCTCAATATTTTGCAATTCTGCTGTAGGAAGGATGTTCTTGGGAAAAGGATTAAATGCAGTAGGATGCAAACTAGAATAACAGGCTTTCATTCTTCCCTTCCATTTAAAAGGACATTTCAGATAACTTGTTTGCGTTCCGCCTAAAATTCTCGAAACTAGATGTGAGAAATATTTTCTAGATTTATTCACAATTAAAGACAGGGTCTTATAACTTAAGCTTGTTCATAGAACCTGATTTTTATACCCACCATAATCTAAGCCTTTTTGTATCGACGAATCATCTCTTCTTTGAAGAAAAACCGGAATAGCAACCACCAACACGTTAGAAATTATAGCCGTCCATAAAACTAAGGCTAAAATTTCAAAATTGTCTCTCAGCAGCATTTTGTAAATATTTTGATATGCAGCAGTTGGTTTCCTTTCCAGATGGTATTTCGTAGAAACTATGTGTTTGTGCTATTCGCCACAAGAATATCTTTAAACTGAAAGTTCTGTAGAACGTCTACAACACTTGGTGTTGTATAGACCAATACAATCAGATGATTAGCCAAATAACGAACTCAATTCATTGCTTAAACATTTAATCTGTTGGCCCAAGTTTGTTACTGTTGAACTAATAATCTAAAGTCGCAATTTGGCAGCTTGAAATGCCCGTAAATTGATCACAAAGTCATCCTGAATCCAAGAGTATTCTTCTACTTTCGCGATCGACTTCAAGAATTTGTACGATTTCCCTACGTCCTTCAAAATATCGTCTTGAAAGAAACCGTCTTGTATTTTAAAATCCACCAGTATATCTAGATCAAAAATAACAACAATGCCTTCTCTTTTCTCCATCAATGATATCCTTAAACGTTTGTCAAAATCGCTCGCAATCGTTGAAGGAAAATATAAAGAATTATAAGCCTCAGTTTGTTTATCTTACAAACATTGGCTTAACCATGGGGGTGATAAAATTGTCGAGAAGCAAGCATGGGCATCCAATTATCGATTTGTGTGCGTTGGTTATAAACATGGCAGGTTGGCTTATGAATACAATGTGACATTCCTTGCTCACTCATTTTGCGATCGAGTGATCGATTGGACGATACCTGCTGGGTTAATTAACTTTTGCGAAATTTCCATGTTACTTGTAAAAGACCGAGGCTTAATTACTGGGAGCATGTTGTGTTACATCTGTATATGAAAATACTTTGAATAACTGTATCATTTGCTGAATATTTTCATTGGACACTGATTACAACGAATTATCATCATCGGTATTATTCATCTATATACAATAGGCTGAATAAATAATACCTGAATAAAAGTTGATAAAGGCCAACACGTGAGACAAGATCTAAAAGAGAAGAAGTGAAGATCTACGTGTTAAAACAAAATAGTTTCAGGATGTATTATTGGCTATTTCGGCTTGTGTATCTCCTGGCGAAGCTCTTTATAGTTGTTGTCCAAGCTTTACCAGCATTAAAACGGCAAGTCAAAAAAGAGAAAACGGAGTGAGAACAAGAGATCGCCCTAGATTTTGCACATGCAAAGCAAGGTTTGTAAGCCCTTTCTTCGCTCTTACAGTTCTTACAACTGAACAGTGCAAAGCTGCAAAAATTTGAATTTCCCGCCATTGAAGTACTTCATGTATTCAGCAGAAAATGAACTTTCCAGAAGAAGATTAAAATGAGGTCACAGCCAGATGGAGGCTCTATGGCCTAAGTGCGTTTGAATCTTGAGAAAGCAAGAAGGCAAGGAAATTGGCTGCAGGATGGCTGGTGCAGAGAGTTTTAGGTAAGGATTTTTGCTTATTTTATTGGAAATGAGTTAGTTGTCTTCTGTACTAGCTAGAAACTTGATTAGTTTACCATTTTAGCATCCATGAAACTCTGAAATTTGATGAAGAAAGAAAATACATTTTTGATTTTGTATGGATATGGCCTAATTAATTTAGTAATAAATACATCATGGCCTACACTACACAGCCTAGAGTAGTTTCGGGTATTATGGAGCACTTAACGGAAAAAGATTAATTGTCAGCATAATTCATGACCCATTTGGCTACACTTGGTATTAGCAATTATTAGGCCTAAGCATACTCTAATGTTTCATCAGTATGCTCCGATTCTAAAACGTTAGTTGTTAATAAACAAGACAAAAAAATGAACAGGGGTTGAGTTGGGCATTATGGAACACTGTCGGGTATTTTGGAACTAAGCTATTTCTATTGTTTGTATACTGGTTGATGTTTGAGATACCTCAAGAAAATGGCAGCCAGAAATCACTCTTGTCTGATGTCCTTCATTATCAGCACGGAGAGTACACAAAATGCTACAGCAGCCTAACATCGATCGAAATTTGACAGAAGAGGTATGAAGACTTGCATCAAGTGAAATTAACAAGTTGCTTTCTCATTCCCAAGCCCCTAAGCTTCATTTACTGAATAATGTTCCAAAAGACCCGACGTCCCATAATACCCGAAACCACTCTAGCCCGACACAGCAGCCAAAATGATTTTCATCAGGATTTTCAGGGTTTTTTGTTATATCAGCGCTTGCAACGTTTTTTTGTGTCTCTCGTCTGTGCAGTGCATGCAGGAGTCATGCAGCAGGCAGGGGGACTTTCCTCCTGTCAATGCAGTCATTTTAATTTCTTGGTGCACACACCCTGATTACATCAATTAGCCTAATAAATAGGTATAGTTTAGAGATTCCTTTTCTCTTGCAAGCAGATGGGGGCAAACACCTCTCCAAGTCATGGTGAGAGTTCAAGGTGAGAGTTCTTGCGTCTCTACAAAAGGGTGCTCTTTCCTGCTTGCAAGAGAAAAGGGGTATCTCTAAAAACTATACCTATTTATTAAGCTGATTAATGTAATCAGGGTGTGTGCACCAAGAGATTATGACATCGTGGTTAATTAATGCCCAGATGCACAGTGTTCCAGGGCATGTAATTAATGTGAAAAATGAAAGTATCAGAATCGTACCAAACTGATTTTTCTATTGTTCACCGTAGCCTGAGGAATGTCAAAACCCAAAAAAACTTTCAAATCGGACAATCTAGTGCTGAGAAAACGTTACTTCAAGTTAGGCCTAAAAAGTGTACTTCAGGCTCCTTTCTAAGCACAGCAAGGCCACAAAATAGCACTAAGTTTCAAATTCAAATTTCTTGGCTTGCACTCACCCGATTTTCATGATCTTTGTTTTGTTCAACAGATTAAACCTTGCAGAGTATGTAGTGAAAAAGTGGATTGAAAATTTTATCTTGGGATGCGGAAATTTTGCGAATTCATAGTGGTAACTAGACGTTAAAAAAACTAAAACTGAATCACAAAGCGCTTCTTCAACATTAAAAACAAAAAATCTATGTTTCAGAATTCTCGGAAAGTCTATTGCAGAATCAAGTTTAAGCTATTGGCAACATGTTTGCAAAAGGGCTTAGTAGAATAAGCTCTCAAGTATTTTTCGCAAATTTTTCACGAAGACCAGTTTTGCACCTTTTCAGAGTGAAAAATTGCATTTTTATGACGAAAACCTATTAGCAAAGGCAATATTTCATCATATCTCCACAATTTCAAATACATGCTTTTTAACAATAGTAGTATAAAGTATTTTTACATAATTAACTAATTTTTAAGGTTTTGAAAACATGCAGCCAACTCTACAATGATTTTTTATATCCCAATGTGAAAAATGTGCCTAGTAACATAGAAAAACAGAACAAACACCAAAATAGATACTGTACCTAATATGATTAGGGAGTTGATCTCTAACCTCCTTTTGACTATAAGAGGGAAATATTTGTTTCATTGAACATCTAGTTCAGTCTATAGTACAGTGGCAAATACAGACAGAATTTGCTAAAAAAGACTTCTTCTTCACTGGCCTTCGTGAAAAATTCGCCAAAATTAGTTGAGAGCTTATTCTACTTAGCCCTTTTGCAAAAATGTTCCCAATAGGTTAAACTCCCGGGGGGCCACTTGGTACCTGGTGTGTTATCATGCGTGTACAAAAAAACGCGGGAAAGGGTGCCTTTCTTCAAAGTAGGCACGGGCCCACGCGGGCCCGTGTTTAGGGGTGCCAAATCGACCATAATTTCAAAAAAGGGTGTCTTATTTTGCATTTGATAAATTCCTAAACTCCTGTGCAATGATATTCTAATGAAAATTGCTAAAATATAATTTTTAACGAGTCAAAGAACTTGAAAAAGCAGACCAGCACAAGTCACAAGATGGGGTAGGAATTCGGGAGTAGTTTCTTCTTCTTCTACCATGGGTACCAGACTCTATGAAATAGCATCTGTAATCTGCAACATCATTTTAACATTATTAACATCGTGGCAGCACAGGGGGGTATGGCCACGGGGGTGGCATGGCCACGGGGGTATTGGTATAGGGAGTCATTGCCCCCACCACTCTTTTCGAAAGATGGTTCTTGAGATTCCTTTAAAACCGAAGTGAAAATGGCTTGGTATAGGTTAGGTAAGAATTTTCTGCTAAATGTCAAAGCTTCCATTTTAGATCTGGCAAAAATGGAATCAGGGGATGCATTCTATGCCAAAGTAAACGATGCATCTTCAAAAATTTTCCTCGTGCTCCGAAGTATAGGATAAATGTCACAAAACTACAAAGGTTTTCTTGCCACTAATGGCAAGTATGATGTTGGAAGATGCTTTCTAAGCCAAAGTAAAAGATGTTTCTACATAAATTTTTTTTTTTCTATAAATTCAATGTTAAAAATTTACAATTTACGAATTACCTAAGATTACAAACAAGCTACCATACAATACTACAGAAATGATACCAAGGGGAGCAAAAGATCATGACTACCGCAGGGCCATCACATGAAGGAGATTAACTAAAATACAAATAAATATATAAGAAGCCCCCTAGCTATTCAGAAAAGAACTAGAATTGAACGATATTTTGCAAATGGAATTTTCGAATGTACGCAATAGTGATAGAAGCTTTATCGCCACTCAATCGAAAGTCGCATTTGAAATGTATAAGAAGGACGCTCAATCCAGGCTCTTTTGTAGAATAGCTAAAGGGTGTGTTACGAAAAGCTACTTACAAACAAAAGAACAAAAGAACCCTCGTGCTCCAATTTATTGGACAAGTGTTACAAAATTAACAAAGTTTCCTTGTCGCTATTGGTAAGCATGATATTATTAGATGCATTCTGAGCCAAAGTAAAGGGCATGTCCCAAAAAATTTCCTGAGGGCTTCGCCGCCAGACCCTCTCTATTCAATACCCCCACTTAATTTACCTTTGCCAAGCCACTGTGGTAGCATCTATAAAATTATAATTTAGAGAGTCTGGGACCCAGGGTAATCCTCTTCAAATCACACCGGCAATATGATCAATTTTCATAACTGACTTGTCAGCGATTAGGGTACCTGAAATTGAGAAGCTCTATTTTGACGCGGGAAAGGGTATGTTTTGAGGAAAATTTTCCGCGATTAGGGTATGTATTTCACTAACACAGGTCGGCGTTTAGGGTGCACATGTTAAACCTTTGTACGAGCATGATACTATAGGAAAGTATAGAAGTGGCTCCCCCGGGGTTAAACTTGATTCTGCAATAGATAATTTATCACGTAAGCTTTTACCTTCAGTGTCCCAAAAGAAGAGCCAAAAGTCTCGTCAACGGCAGACATCTCAACTACTGAAAAGAAAATCGAAGAGCAACCAAAGCTTCCTCCGCCCATGAAGTAAGTTGTCCAAATTGCAATTTAGTCTATACAAATTACAACCAAGCTGTAATGGAAGAACCGAGTAGTTAGTACCATCCTTTTTTACAGGCCTTCGTTGTAAAAATGTTTGCAAAATTTTAGTTAGGCCTAGTTTAAAGATAAAACGTTAATCAATTGCTTTAACGAGCGTGACGGACTTTCTTTCTTACTGACCTGGAGCCCCCTCTTAGATTACAAAGTACTTTGTAATCAAAAAGCGTATTTTTGCCGTAGAAACGCGACTTGATTCAAATATCGTATTTATGCTGCGTTTAATTAATCAATTCTAGGCCATGGTCGCCGGTTTCTATTTGCTGATTGCGCTTGCGGATTTGGGGAAAATTACCATTTTAGCCATTGTATTTTCAATCCGACACAGCAAAAAGACGATGTTTAAATCAGATTTTTGAACACGGCAGATTCTGCCGTTTTTAAAACAGTTCGATTCGACATGGCAAAAATACGATGTTTAAGCTAGGGCTCACTGTAAGTCAGAAGCATGCGACGAGCAACATAGGTTCCAAATCTTTGAACAGGTTGGTGTAAAGTTCTATGACCAATTTCTTTGGTTAAAACTGCCTTAAAGAAACTTTCGCTACTTTCCTATAATTCTACTATCAAACTTTTCAGGAATCTTGAATAGTTTTCGAATTTACAGCGTATTTCATGTTTCAATTATTTGAGGATGTGACGTCGTCAGATTTCCAAATCGTAAGCCAGAAAAGTGAAAGACTCGTGCTTGATATCATATTACATTCATAAACTCTGGTTTTCTTGAAAATTATTCTATGTTTCCTCAGAAGGTCTAGAATTTACCATGGTTTAAGAATAGGGAAGAACAACAACCCTCAAATTCTGAAAATATTTAAGATGTCTATTTAAGACAGCAGTTTACGCTAAATATGGCTCTTGAAGGCATTAACCGAAGATGCCTGTTTAACCTCAGTTGAAAGGTTGTTCCAGCTTTTCGCACCCCTGAACGAAAAGCATTTTTGTCCATTAGCGGAACTTCACCTTCACCTTCATTTGCCGAATTGTTGAACGTGCACAGCAGTGATAGAAGCTCTAACCATGGGTAGTTAGATACCACATGTGTGCTTCTATGGAGGAGCGTCGCAGCTTATGAGTCTTTGTTTGAGTCAGGCGCCATTTTGAAAGTTCTTTTATCAAGGTGACTTCTACGAAAATCTTTCCTCCGCAAAATATACATATAGAAGCTGCGGCGCTCCCCCATAGAACCGCAACTGTTGTGTCTTCTACCCATGCTCAGACGTCATTTTAGTCAACTTTTAGTGTGAGGACCTATAAAGATAACGCCCGATCCAAACTCTTTTATACTGGGTGAGTCAGAAAAAAGAATCCCCGCTTGGAAGGCCACTGCTCCATGAATATCAAAGCAATAATATTGAAAACTGTCTTGTTTTATTGCCAATACGTTCAATTAGGTTCAATAATTTACCCGGCGTTAATCGGCGATTCCTTCCCGTCGATATGGGTGATTTTCTGCAGAAAACCCCTTCCAAAAACCTGCAAAAACGAATGAAAGCAATGAGCAAATTTTCCTTCCTAAATTTGATGGCACTCACATAAATTCATGTATTTTGCCCTCCTGGGAGAATGGAATCCCCTTGAATAGGTCATCGATACCAGGGAGAGGACTTGTTCATCCATCCAAGAGGATAGCACGTGCTAAAGCGTCCACAAGTCATTGCTGTAAGGCCATTGTAAGGCAGAAATGTAAGGGAAATTTGTTCATGATTTTGGGCACATTTTGAACGTTTTTTGAAGAGGCTTTCTCGAGAAAATCCCTCATAATTTCAGAATGGAGTGGCCGATTTCAGTCAGGTAAATTTATAGTAGATTTGAACATTTCTACCATTAAACTATATATTTGCCGATATCATTGTCTTGATATCCAGGGAGCCGTGACCTTTCAAACGGGGATTCTTTTTTCTGACTCACCTGGAAGTATTTTGTAGAGTTCGTGGAATATATCTTAAGATAGAAATGATCAATTGTTATTGCTATTTGTACTCCACGACACGCTGCAAAAGGTCTATTATTTATTTCCTTGCTATTTATTTTTGACAGGCACGATTGGTATCAAACAGAAACACATGTTGTTCTCTCAATACTAATAAAGAACTGCAAGAAAGAGGATGTCACAGTTGAATTTGGTAATCAAAACGTTAGTTCACGTTTTACCATGTATACAGTTCTTGTATTAATCGCAGTCCTTGCCCTTGTCATTTTAGCTGCCATTCTGCATTGGTATAACCATGGGTAGTTAGACACTGCTGGTGTGCTTCTATGGAGAAGAGCTGGATAATATGTATCTGCGGGGGAAATTTTTTATAGTACTGCGGAGGAGATATCTGCGGGGGAAATTTTTTATAGTACTGCGGAGGAGATATCTGCGGGGGAAATTTTTATAGTACTGCGGTTAATATTTTTGTTCTTTCGATATCTCCTCCGCAGTACTGCAAACAAAATTCCCCCGCAGATACATAATATCCAGCGCTCCTCCATAGAAGCACACCAGCAGTGTCTAACTACCCATGGTATAACTATTAAAAGGGCCTGCATTTTGCCTCGGTATAACTATTAAAAGGGCCTGTGCAACGTAAGTGCTTCAAGGGCTCAATGCTTCGTGAAAGAAATAAACAAAGCACACAAACCGCGTAGAAGCACGGTGAGAAACAACTATATCGTACATACACACCATTATCATTACCGTTTTGATGCCATATGTCATATTTTCATATTTCATATTTTAATTTATCAAGAAGGGATGCCCTTCAGCCTAGTGGCTTCTTTTCAAGGGGCCCTCCACATGAAAACTTACAAAATATACATGTTAAAAATATCTAAGAATTACTTACAATAAATAATTTATGCAACAAAACCGTAAAATCTAGCCATGGCAATTAGAAGAAAAATGCATAAAACCAATAGACTGGAAAATTTGTCCAAAATCCAGCAACCAACGCAGCCCCTGCCCCCATGCCCGACCTATACTAAACCGACAACGGAGATCCAAAGATCTCCATCGTCGACCCAGCAGAAATCAAGCACAGACACAACGGGTACGGTAGCCACCAGACCGCTAGAAACACCCCCAGTCTATTTTATACTTTGTTTAAAAACCTTAATGGAGGTTGCCTGCTTGGTCTCAGCTGAGAGGCTATTCCACAGTTTTGCACCTCTATACGAAAAACATTATGTGAGAGCTCTTATCTCATTGGCTGCGGTTTGAGTTCGCGGTTATTTCAAATCCTGTATATTACTAAACAATAGCAGGCCAACCGCAACGGTAATCTGCATCTACTTATAGTTGCTTTCATAATCCAGATCACAGGGAACGAAAGAAACCAAAACTATGGTCTTCACTGACACTCCTGGACCCGCTGTGCCAGGGGTGGAAAAAATATTTAAATTTCTGGGACCAAAAATTCTTGGAAAAAGTTTCTGTGACAACTAGTTGCTCCAACAAAGAATCCATTCCTTGTTGACAGCATGATAAAAATACGTTTGGAAGGATTTTGAATATTTTTTCTACTTCCCAGGTTGCAAACAGTTTTTAGAAAATTAATTTACTTGAAGACAGCTTAAATTGATCGAAGAGCATCCCACAAATTTACTAAAGACTTAGTTTGAAAATGCAAAAGAGAAAATTTAAGATTTTCATACAAAATCACATCATCAATTCCTCCTCTTTCCTTGCTGCTCTTTCTTTCTGGAGACCGGAAAAATTTCTGGGACCATTATTGGTGCTGTGGTCCGCTCTGTGCTTAGACCACGTTTGCACCGAACCGGTACAGTTTTTATCTGCTTCAAAGTTGTTTGATGTGACTCGGCAAATGCTGATATTTTACTTAAGGTCATTCGATATTTTGCTGAGTTTTTGGCTTCTTTTATCTGAAGGTTGATATCACCATCAAATTGTCAAGTGACAGAGATTACACATGGGACTTGGAGCTGGCTCATCCTATTGTACCACATGAAAGTATTTTTCGAGTTTTATCAACCAAAGTAAGTACTCAAATATTTCTTAAATTTATTGCTTTTATTCAACTTTCACTGATTTAAAGATTTAAAGATATCAAAAAATTTATGTTCATAATATTTTTCGACATTAAAGGCACACTGTTGTGGCTGTTATTGGCTGGTTGTGATGTTGAAATCCCTAACGAAAGACCTGGCCTCTGGATCATTATAAAGCTTTTATGCTCTTAGCTCATACTTTGTTTCAAGAATAATTGGAGTCTGATCGTTATCATCTTCGTGAATTTCAGATTTTTAATCGTGTTATTTCAATATCTCTTTTTTAACGTAGATTGAAATCAAAATGAAGAAAACTGGTGCATGTCGATGGGCCTCTCTCGAAAATAAAAATGAGCAGGCATTTGCGACTCTCGAAGATAAAGGTAGGCGACAGCTTTCCAAAATATTCAAATCGTTGTTTTTAGCAATTATTTCAAACATTCTCTAAGTAAACTCAAGAACCAAAGTAATTCTAAAGTATATCTCTGTTCTAAAAAGAGTATCTTCTATTTAAGATGTTAGATATTTTCTTTTCCTTTCAATCAGAAATTTCTATCGTAACATTAATTGGAAATTAAGTTGAAAAGTGGTTCATTTTGGAACTTCATTGCAAAGTTTACAAAGTTGACATTCAGAGATCAACGCTCTAACCATGGCTCTGACATTGTGCTTAATAACATCACTACGCAGTTGTCGCCGATTGTAACACTTAATTTCGCAAAGAATAGACCAAAAAGGTTGGATTAAAGTACGATACACCATTCATAACAGTGTGGTAACGTGTAATCTTTGCATGAACCGAACCAACGAATGTGTGACGAAATGTGTTTTTGTTTATTCAATGTTCCTCTTTATTGCAGCTATTAACTTATTTTCTCTCCTCTCAGGGTTTCAGATTAATTCGTTGTTTCTCGTGCAGGATTTAACAATTTTCTTTCCACAGATTACAGTGCCTGATGTTTCTTTTGTTGGTTTATTATGATTAGTGCGTTATTTACTGCTGTTTTTAGATCCATCTTTCAGTTTATCATTAATCATACCTACCCTGTAACTGCCCTTTCAGCTAACAGAATGTTAGATTTTTTTTATAGATTAATCTAAATTTTTACAATAACAGAACATAGTTACAGGACCATACCACAAGGAGAGTGATAATAAATTGCAACGCCGTGGCTTTAACAATTAACATAAAACATTTACATGAAAATAATGAACTAACCAGAATATTACAGCATAAACTACAAGCTACGAAAAGAAATAAATTGATACAAAGGTGGGAGGAGGAGAGGAAATTTCACCGAAATAATTCAAGAAAATCTTTGATGATTCAATGAAATCTAGTGTTGCTTTAATGATTGTTTTATTTGATTCAAAAGGTAACCTTATATCACCATACAAAATTATTGAAACTAGTTCCTCATTGGACAGGCTCGACAAACCGTATGAAAGCAGTTAGCATTGGTTTCAAATCTTTAAAAAGGTGGTATAGAATTTAATGACCTATATCTTTGAACTGAATGACTTCGGAGAATCGTTGTTAACTATTTCTCTATAATTCTACCATTGGACTTTTCTGAAATCTTCAATATTTTCAGAATTAGAGTATTTTTCTTCTTTTTCAAGAATTCAAGAAACATTTTCAAAATACTTAAAACCATCGTAATTTCTAAACTGTTTGACGCAACATGAAGTAATTTCGAAGAAGACCATAGTTCATGAATGCCTACAATATGGTATCAAGCAAAAGTCTGTCACTCATCTGGTTTATGATTTAGAAATTTGATGACGTCACATCCTCAAATGAGTTGAGATGTAAGATAAGCTGTGATTTCGAAAAGTATTCACAATTTCTGGAAAATCCAATGGTAGAATTATAAATTAGTATCTAAAGTTTCTTTCAAGCCTTTAAATCAGAAGAAATAGGTCATTTAATTTTACACCCACCTTTTTACGCCGAGTTAAAGATTTGGAACATATGCCGCTGAACGCAATATTGTTGCTTTAAAACAACTTCATCACTTTTGAGATGCAAAATTATCTGATGGACCCTTGCCATGGCCTGCAGCACTTGTGTTGCACAATACCATTTCTAGCAACCCTCAATAAACTACAATATTCAACATACTACCGGGTGACCTAGAAAAAAGTGACCCAACGCAATCTGTTACAGAAAATTGAGTAAGTGGCCGATTGAAATGCTTCAAATGTTGCTCTGTCGCTAAAAGACTAGCTTATGCTATGAGTATTTTTCGAAATTTTTTTCGACACGGTAAATTTCCAAAATTAAGGATTTTGAGGAAAAGAGCATGCCTGAAATCCTCAAAAAGTCATCAAAAACAGGGGATCGATTTACAGCCATTTCAAATCTTCAAAACAACGAGGAGCGTGTTTCATTTCAACCTGGGAATAGGTAACCCAGTCGGAAGTCTTCAGAGCAAGTTTATAGTCCCTAGGTACTTAAAAATATTCTCAGGCAGAATGAAACACGCTCCTCGTTGTTTTGAAGAACTGAAATGCCTTCAAATCGATCGCCTGTTTTTGATGACTTTTTGAGAATTTCAAGCCTGCCCTTTTCCTCCAAATCCTTAATTCGGGAACTTTCCCGGGCCCAAAAATATTGCGAAAAATACTCAAAATGTAGGCTAGTATTTTAGGGACAGAACAACGTTTGAAATATTTCAATCTGCCACTTACTTTTTTTTTCTATGACAGGTTGCGTTGGGTCACTTTTTCTGGGTCACCCGGTAGTATACGAGCTTTTGATAAAACCAACCAAACCACATGCAGATACATGTCCAAGTGGTCACTGACAAGACATACAAAGAGTTAAAGATGTGAAACCTATGCTAAAACAGTTTGATTTTCTTGCAGACGCAGCCTCTGGAGATTCAGAAGCTCGGCATTACCCATCATCATCCAAGAAATATCATGATTGGGATAAATTGGCAGTAAAAATCGAAAAAGATGAAAGCGAAGAAAAGAAGGAAGGAGATGCTGCCTTAAATGAACTTTTCCAGAAAATTTATAAAGATGCTGATGAAGATACGAAGCGTGCAATGAATAAAAGTTTTCAAGAGTCAGGGGGTACAGTTTTGAGCACGAACTGGAAAGATATTGGATCAAAGAAAGTCGAGTGTAAGCCCCCAGATGGTATGGAGTACAAGAAATATGAAATTTGAAGATGCTGCAAAGTTGGGTAGCTATTTATGATGCTGAAAATAGTTTTCGATGATTAAGGACGACAAGGTTGTAAAAATAACTCGAATGAGTAACAAAAAGTTGAATCGTTTGCAAGCTTATAGTTTCTTACCGGGTGTTCCAATAAAATAAACTCCCATTTGAAAAATTGTGAAAATTCGACTATTTAACCTATCATAACATTTTCTTTTTGATTTCTTTTGTTAATGATCCAAAATTATTTAAGGATGGTAGAAGGTTTCTTGTCATTGCTTAAAAGGTATGAAGTAACGCATTAAGAAACCTCATTCTGGGCTATACTAATGCTGAACTATTAATACTCATACTGAGCTATTCAACCTGTCCTAAAATTGTCTTTTTGATTTCATTTGTCAATGATCCACAATTATTTGAAGATGGTTAAAGGTTTCTTTTCATTGCTTAAAGGGTATGAAGTAACGCATTAAGAAACCTCATTCTGAGCTATACTCTTCAAGCGACATCGTTTGTCTTTCGTAAGAAACATTATCGGGAGATTGTTCATTTGCCTTCAAGTCTACAATAATAGTTTCCGTTTCTTTGTGACATTTATGACCAAATGCTTTCTGCAGCATGATTCAAAACCAGAAAGCCCAAAAGGGAGCACAACTTTTTAAGTTTTAAACCAACTACAAGAGCAGTTATGTCTGACAAAATAATTTGGTCTTTGATCTACTTGCCAAGAAAAGAAATTTCAAGATAGGCTTTATGATAAAATGCTTGGTGATTTTTCAAACAGGAGTACATGGGTATTGGGACACTTTATCTCAGAATTGTTCAAACAGGCCTAAATTTCTGGATCAAATTGGAAAAATCTCCCATTAAAATCGATGGCGTACACGCGCCGTGAACAATGGACAGCCAAAGAAATATTGCTGTGTTTGAGTGTTTCTTTGTTCTGTTTATAGAGAAGCCTATTTACCAATCGGGCTGTCATTGCCTTGGCAGTCGGCTGTGTAGAGACAGAACCAGCTCTGCTGTTCTTTATACTCGAAAATTTCTTTCACCGTTTTTCGGATAGTTTTCAGTACCATGCTGAATTGTTGGCAAATCTGATACAGGATTTTTAGGCCTGTTGTTGTGAAATTAACTGAGAAATCTTTGTGGTTTTTCAGATCGTTTTTTACTCATCCGGTACTAAGTTCATGCTTTAATGTGTTGGAATCTGTGAAGCAAATGTTATGGCTTCTTTTAAAGTGATATAAGTAAAAGACGTTCTGCTTTGCTTATATATTGATTAGCCGCTGTTTGCTTGTTATCATCAAATCAACAAAATTGCCGTCAAACCAAGGGCCTATAGGAGGAGAGATTAGTCGTCCCGTTGCAGTTAATTTATAATGTTTGGTTTGAAAAACTTACCTATGTTCTCCTTGGTTGTTGCTTCTTTCTTAAATTTCTTGGTTTTGTTTTCTAAACGACAAATGTCCCATCTTTTCTCAAGTTGAAATAAACAGCTTGCTCTGCATACTGTTTCAGCAACGCCATTTTTAATTTATGGAGAACTAACGAAAGTGAGATTAATCTCTGGCCAGCGTCGGAAGGAGGATGAGGAGAACAATTATTTTCAATAATTGAAGAGGCTGAGAACAACAACAACATCACTTTTGTTATGTACATTGCAAATGGCCGCCACGAGGTGGCACGATCAAACAGTTCATTTCTACTTGAGAAAGCATGTGATTTATGTCGTGTAGAAAGCAAAACCAAGAAATTTACGAAAGAAGAAACCACCAAGGAGAACATAGGTAAGTTTTTCAAACCAAACATTAGAAATTAACTGCAACGGGACGACTATAATCTCTCGTCCTATAGGCCCTTGGTCAAACCATCCAGTGATTTCGCCTGCTGAATCACAGGTTTCATTGACGTCTTTGTGTTTTAAAAGTTCACTAATCGCATATTTTACAACTGACCCAAGAAATAAATCACCAGCTAGATCATGGCTAGCTCTCTGTAATCGAGAGCTATTGACAAATGCTTTGCATCACAGTTTAGTTGAAAGGCTTAGCCATCTTTTGAGTAGCCTGCGTGCAGACTCCACTGGTTCACGAAATCGAATCGAGTTGAATGGAAAATTAAAAATTTTGAAGAATTTTCAATAGACCTTTTAGCTATTCTAAAAAAGAGCCTGGATCGAACGTTATTTTCATACATTTTTATACGCAACGTTCGATCGAGTGGCGTTAGAGCTTCTATCACTATTGTGTACATTGGAAAACTCTACAAAATGTAGCGAAATGTTGTTCGATTCTGGTTCTTTTCTGAATAGCTAAAAGGTCTATTTTCCATTCAACTCAATTCGATTTCGTAAACCAGTTGAGTCTGCACGCAGGCTATCTTTTGAGATGCTGCATGGTCACTTTAAGCTATGATTACTAATCCGAAAAGCCAGACTCAAAGAAAATTTTGAATCCTAGATTCCTCACATTTTGAGTGAAATAATCGTCATCCTTTCCAGTCTGTAATCTGGCTCCTGCATTTTTGTTTTTGGGTCACCAAGTTATTAACTTTTTCATGTCATTGTTAACAATCCTTGGGTAACGATTCGCATTCGCTGACTTCTCGTTTTCAGCCCTTTTGATGTCAATATTAGTTTCCTTCGTTGATGGTAGGGGGCGCCGATCCATCGGGATCAACTGCCCCCGGTTTTAAAAATTATGCATCCGAAATCTCTTGATGGCGATTCCGCGCAGCGGTCCCCATGGGGCCCAGCTACGTACCATTGACGGCAGATGCCCTTTTCAAACTAGCCATTGAGCCTCCAGCCGACTGTATGGGTCTCTATAATGATATACTTGTGGGATGCTATGAAACAGGTTATCGACGCATGCGCAAAACTGATCACAGTAAAACGCAAAACCCATGTCACGAAAATAGGTACCCTGCCTGCTAGAGGCTGACAATATATGATGTAGTGCTTCTTCATTTCTCGAATGGTAAGGCTATAGGCTTACCACTTGGGGATTCATCAGCTGTGTTTGAAAGGGGACCAATAAGGGCTTACCTTTTCCGCTAAAGCAGGATGTTTTCAAAATTCCTCTCGTTTGACCAAAAAATAAGGCTATAGGCTTGCCCTTTGTCGCTGAAATCGGCTGATTTTGAAGGACCTCATTTTTCACGAAAAAGTAAGGCTATAGGCTTACCCTTTTCGCTGAAATCGGCTGATTTTGAAACTCGTTTTTCACCAAAAAGTAAGGCTATAGGCTGACCTTTCTTGGCTATAGTCGGGTCGCATTTTGGTCGACAAAACTAGCTAAAAAGGCAACGCATGAACTAGATCAAAAGTAAGGAATATTTGTTGATACAGTTAGTAAATCTTTCAAGGATCACTTGATTTATTTAATTTGATAGAAATAATGTACAGTGAAATAATGCTTTTGATTTAGATAATAAATACATATATAAGATCAAAATATTCTACATTTCAACAACTATCATAGTATAGAAAAATATCAAAATAAATCGTACATTTCTTATCTAAAATTAAATGATAAACATTTTAAGGATAGATTTTTAAATTCTAAATTTTATCTAAATCATTCCCCTAAAAGTTCACCTCAGAAGCACAGCAAAATCTCGATGCCTCCGCTAAAATGTTATTCACTGAAAACGATAACTTATGGGTAGCTGGACACCACAGTTATGCTTCAGCTGTAATGCCTCTACGAAGGACATTTCATATCGTTCTGCAGAGGAGCTTTTGAAAGATCAAAAGGAAGGACAAAAAGTAAGGGAGATTTTAACTTTTCATTTCTTTCCTTCGATCTCTTTCGCTACCTCCATAGGAGTTTATAAAATTGTCCTCCGCAGAAGCATAAAGCTACGGCAACCAAGCAGAACTGCGGTGTCTACTAACCACCCATAAACAAACAGCAAAAATTGATGCACAAAGCACGAAGGGCAGATTTTGTAATACCAAGAGGTAATACAATAGCATCAGTTGCCTTTGATTTACACCAAAATTCAAAGCGATTAGCGACTGCAGGTTTCTCAACCAGTAATTCAAAATAAACAAAGTCACAAACGTTGCCCTGAAACTAGTACGGCAAACTCCTGCCTTGTGCATGCGATAGGTGGTTTTTAAGAGAAGCTATATGCTTATAGCGAAAGAATAAGAGCAAATCTAAAGATCTGCCTGACGGATTTTGTTTATTTGATTCAGGAGCTGTTTTGCAATCTTTTTTATTTAAGCCCTAAGTACGCGAGAATTAAAATGCCTTCTGCTCGGATCTGATCTAACAAACAAAATTGCCAGGCAGATCTTTAGATTTACCCTGCTTCTTTCAATATAAGCACATAACTTCTTTTAAAAACCACCCTTCGTGTGCACAAGGCGAGAGTTTGCCCTACTGGTTTCGGGGCAAAAATTGCGGCTTCGTTTGTTTTGAATTACTGGTTGAGAGAATTTCCTTTGTCTGCAGTCGTTAATCGCTTTGAGTTGAGGTGTCAATCAAACACAACTGTTGCTATTGTACTACAAAATATGCCCTTGTTCGGCTGCCTGATGGTGACGAAAACATTGGAGTCTTCAAGAATAATAAACTATCTGAAAATTCTGGCTTGTAGGTTTCCATATGATCGTTCCTGCAGTTCCCGTCGCTGGTAAATTTTCCAGCGACGCGAAAGACACGAACGATCGAGTCGTTTCCATGGTCTGCGATCGCTGACTTATTGAACAGTCGTTTCCATTACAAATTCTCGATCGTTGACAGTCGCTCGTGTTGCTAAAATAGAAATCAGCGACCGCGTGTCGTTCGTGTCGTTACGATCGCTGACAGAAAAAAGGAGGGTTTCCATTAAATCGTTCGTGTCGCTACGGTCGCTGGTATGTTTTTTCAGCGACTGGAGTGGCACGAACGATCATATGGAGACCAGGCTTAAGATTTGCTATGTTGCATAAAAAGCATCGCTCGACATAAGGTTTTTTTTCACGTGTAATTTTTAACCATTCAAGTATCGAAAAGAAACATATCTTTGCCTCATTCACAAAACAGATCAAAAGAAACATTTTATCATAGCTTTTATAGTCGACTTTTAATGATTCTTGAAACAGGAGTCCTTTTTCAGGACACCCAGTAGATTTCTTTGGTGCTCTCGACATGAAAAGTTCAACAGTACCCTTTCTAACTCTTGGACTTGGGTTCTTCAGTCCACCATATCGTCGTCAGTTTCACTTTGATAATCATTTAGCAAGATTCATTTACAGTTTGGCCATCGCAAAGACTTGTTCAACGAGGCTCTTGTAGCACCAGACGTCTCCGTTTAACCTCTTGTTTCGTATACCTACAAATCAACAAATACCAGGTGAGTCAACAAGAACGCCCGGCATTTGAGATGCTACTGCTACCTGAATATGTAAACAATGAATATTTTGCATCATTTGATTGAATAGCAAACATGTTTAATTATTTCCAGAATTTTTCCAGGCTGAAATCAGTCACTGTGTTTAGACTTTCTAGAGGATTTTCTAGAGAATGTCCCTTCAAGAAACCTTAAAATACGTGCTAAAATCACGAGCAAATTTCCAGAATATTTTAACCTTACAACGATGACTTGAACACGGTTTAGCACGTGCTGTCCTCTTGCAAGGATGAAAAGTCTTCCCTGTCCCTGTGGTATGAATAACTTATTTGGGGGGGATTGCCAATTCAGGGGGGTTTTGAAGAAACAACAACAAGGACAGATGTTTTAACACAATAGCATGAGATGCTTTTGTTGACACCTGAATTCAAAACGATTAGTGGCTGCAGACAAAGGAAATACTCTCAACCATAAATTCAAGACAAGCAAAGCCACAAAAGTTTCTCTGGAATCCAGGTAGCTAGCTCGCTCGTTGTGCATTCCAGAAACTGTTTTTAAGAGCAAACAAGAGTATTTATCGAATTAAGAAGGATATGTCTACACATCTACCTCGGGCAGTTTATTTCTTTGGTTCAGAAGCTGGGTAGTAAGTGTTTTATTTACACCTAAAAAAATAAGAGAATTGAATCGCCTCCCAATCGGCTTTTGAATCAAAGAAATAAAATTCCCATGGCAGATGTGTAGATATATCCTTCTTTCGATTTATGCTCATGTTTGCTCTAAAAAATAATTTCTGGAATGCACAACGAGCGAGCTAGCTACCTTGGTTTCAGAGAAACTTTTGCGGCTTTGTTTGTTTTGAATTATTTGTTGAGAGAATTTCCTTTGTCTGTGATCGCTAATCGCTTCGAATTGCGGTGTCAATCAAAAACAACTCATGCTATTGTCTTACCAAATCTGTCCTTGTTAGAAACAACTAATTTTGCCTTTCCTCTGCCATGAATCACGACCCACTTATCAGATTGACTCAAATAAGGTTTCAAACTTTTTAAGTGGAAGCCTGACATATGCAATTGTATAAAAACCGAGGTAATAAAGCTATAGCTCCTCCACAGCAACCACACAAACGGGAAACATTTTTGGGACACCCTGTATACGAACCACTTCTCATCTGCCATGGATTCCCCAAAGCAGCAAAATTTCATTCTAAATTTCAAAATGCAGGAAAACGAAATTCAGATTCAGACTTAGTTTCAGTTTACCAATCGATTCACATTGTAATAATATGTAAACAAATGATTCGTGGTACAGAATTTAAAAATAGCCTTAAATAACGGACTCATCATATTAAACCCATAAACGCAATAAAAACACCGAAATCAGTAGAAAGAAGACTACCCTATTAACTCCTGTAAAAGAAACAACAACTAAAATAAGCCTGTTTATCTTGTTACAGGCTTATTTTAGTTTGAAAAAGTTTGAAAAAGGCCACGATACCAGCGTCGATTGTCGGATCCGAAGATGCTTGCGGTGACGAAAAAATGAATAAATTTAAAGGCAGAAACACCGCAATGCGACAAAAAAACAACAGCAAATATGATGAATTTATTTTTTGCCAATATTTCGTCCTGCCATGCAGGACTTCTTCAGGTCTTAATTTGGTTATTGTTTCTTTTACAGGAGTTAATAGTCTTCTTTCTACTGATTTCGGTGTTTTTATTGCGTTTATGGGTTTAATATGATGAGTCCGTTATTTAAGGCTATTGTAATAATAACTTATTTCACTCACCCAAAACATTCTCTACCTTGGGGATCGAACAAATCTCGAGTTCAAATGTCATCTTCCTCTCGCTCTTATCGAATGCTTTGCATCTGAACAGAAATCTAAACGAAACGATTACAATGCAAACCATGGAGAAAACTTTCGCAAAAAATAATTCAAAAATCAATGATCTCGTTTCAGAAAAATTTCATGGAACAGAACATAATTTCCTTCGCCTCGAATATTGCTCAAGAAAAAGTGCCGACAACAGGTTCGGAAAATGCTGGCTACTTATTGATGGGTTTTTCTCAAAATCATGCAATAAAAATTTCTCATGAAATTGTTATGAGCAGGATGTGATTATGATTATGAGCAGGATGTGTCCAGAGAGCCTTTGGGATAAATTCCCCCAGATATCCTTGCATTCAAACTATAGTACGAGAAACTGCAGGAATATCCAAATTCCAAGATACAACCTTGAATATGTGAAAAAAGGCTTTCATTATTCAGCTCTTACTGCATGGAACAGCATCCCTATTACCATCAGGGAGCTGCCAACCTTGCCACAGTTCAAAAGAAATCTAAAAACTCACCTTAAGAGCTGAAGCAAACTTGAAACACGACTCCCTGGAAGAGCAGCAAATAGGCCCCTAGAACAGTTTTGAACTTTCTTTTCTTCTTGTAAATATTATACTATTTTTATCGCAAGGAATCCCCCGGAATCCCCATTGGTTCTGGGTGCAAGATGCTTGGGAAAGCTTTCGTTGCCCAACCAATTTTTAGGTGTCGCTGAGTGAGGATGGCATGCTAAAGCTTTGGAGAGCCCCCAGCATCACGTTAACCTTGGGATTTAGAGCTATACGAGAGATTAATTTTATATCAAGAAACAAGTGCCAAGAACATGTGTATTTTCAGAAGAGTACCTGTAGCTATCGGAACATCAGGTTGGATTGGAAACATAGCTTTATTATGAATCGGAGAGCAAGAACGACGATAAAAAGAATCATGTTCATGTTTTGTTCTTTCTACTCCAAATCGATGTCATTTGATCATTCTATTCAAGACAAGTCCATTAGTTACATGAGAGACACAAATCCGGTTAAATATAAAGTTGACTATAAAGTTGACTAAATGTTAATTAATTTAATTTTGTAGAAACACAACTGTTTAAATAAAAACGTTTCGATTATAAAATCTTCGTCAGTTACTAAAACTGGGACAGCCGAGCAAGTATAAATACATAAATATTTAATTTGCATTACAATACGGTTTACAAAAACTTGTTTTACTTTAAATAACAATGGAGACAACAAAGTGAAATATAAAGGCAACAACATCATACAATACGACTAAGATATCAACTATAAAAAACCCCGTCTCTAAAGTGGATCTCCATTCAATTTTCAATTCCTCCTTCCCTCCTTTTCCGTCTCCAATCAAAACCCCTGGGACTGACAATGAGAGTAGGGCTGCCAGTCCCAGGGGTTTTGATTGGAGACGGAAAAGGAGGGAAGGAGGAATTGAAAATTGAATGGAGATCCACTTTAGAGACGGGGTTTTTTATAGTTGATATCTTAGTCGTATTGTATGATGTTGTTGCCTTTATATTTCACTTTGTTGTCTCCATTGTTATTTAAAGTAAAACAAGTTTTTGTAAACCGTATTGTAATGCAAATTAAATATTTATGTATTTATACTTGCTCGGCTGTCCAGGTTTTAGTAACTGACGAAGATTTTATAATCGAAACGTTTTTATTTAAACAGTTGTGTTTCTACATTTTATTTTCTGTTTATTCTGGATGTGGTTTTAGTTTATTTGATTTAATTTTGTTAATTTTCCGAACGTTTCGGATCTATTCCAAGATCCATCATCAGCGTGTAAAAGTGGGCGTGTATCGCCATTAAATAAGGCTACACCTGTAGCTACTTCGTGCTTCGTCTTTGAAAATAGTAACATATTTACACTTCAAATGGAATACTTTTGGTGGCAAAATAATTGATTTGGCTACCCTTTTCCCGTACAAAAAAACTGATTTAATTGGAGGTGAACACAAGATAAGGCTCAAATCCTTACTGGTTGTAAGAGCATGCAGAAATCATCCAATTTCATGCTTGTCAGCCAATGATATCACCGCTTTCTAGCCCCTGGAGACAAAATCGGTCGTTTGAGGTAAATTTGCTAGTACCCTCACTCAAACTGAAATGGATGCTAAAATACTTCAGTTATTTGCAATTTTTTTTAATAAATCAGTTTTGGGGATGTCAGTCCAGAGTTGTTTACATGTTTAGGCACACAGCTCGTTTGGGGCCGGAGCTGCGTTCATTTTCCGATCGAAGAATATTGACCTTCGTTGAAATATCTATAGAAATCGCTACAAATGAGATATACAGATAAGAATTTCAGCAATTACGCATACTGACCTGAGCAATAACCGAAACTCTTTCACTGCTATCATATCTCAAAATTGGAGGCAATTTCTAACGATTTCTGGTAGAGACATCATTTGGGCCTAAGCTTGTCCTCGCTTAAAACTCATTCCATTGCACTTAAAAAGTAATGGTAAAGTTCTTGAGCTAGATAATGCGCTTACCCATGACTCAGACACCAGTTTGACTTCGTTTGCCTTCTTTAATTTGCCAAATTTTTGTAAGAAACAACCAGTTGTGGGCGAATTGCAAAAACTTTCCTCGGTCCATATTTTTCTCTACACAGATTCTCCGCTTCAAACAAAAAACAGTGGACTTTGAAGCAAAGACCAGAAATGTTTCGACCGCTGTGCAAAGTGCTTTTGCGTCTGCGCAAGCCGCCAAAACAGAAAGGTGGGAGAGGGGTGATTTTCTGGGGACTGCACGCAGTTGCGAAGGAATCTATTGTGATCCAGGCCTCTTGAGACGCGGCTTGAGTTTGAGAACACGCCGAATGTGTCGAGAAGGGGATCAAATATGGCTGAAAAAATCATCGACCCTGGAAAGCTTCGATAAAGGTGGATTTTTTGCCTTTCTTACATTGGGCTGAAGGCGATATTTTGCAAGAAAAAATCAAGAAAGAGAAAAGGATTTTGTGGAAAAACTGGTCCCTGCCGCAAGATGAACGTTTGTGGACATTATCTGCAGGATGTGAGCATCATTTTGAGACAGGTCAGTATTCTTGCAAAATTGGCTAAGTGTTTCATTTTTTGCCATAAAGTTAGGGCTGCTTTCGATGACGAAAAATATCTCATGTTTGTTTACATGTAAACAGGCAGCTTGTAGGAAGGTCTAAACAATGAATATGCCATGGAAATTTTTATCCCAGCTTCGTTAGGATATATAATTTCATGAATCGTATTCCGATCATTCATCCTGTCGTTGTTTGTCCACAAAAATATTTAATTTCTTGCAGCAGGTCATTTTCTGACGGGAGAGAAGGACATTTTAGTAGCCCCAGAAAACAGAAATTTGCGCAAAATCTAGTCCCTGCCGCAAAACGAGACTATCATCACTGTGTTGGCGAGATGTTCAGCTTCAAATTTCTCAAACCTGATCTTGTCGAAAAATTGGCTAACATTGTTAATTTTCGTGTTTTAGTTTGTAAACAGCATTTGAACAACCACGGCATCCATGCCTAGGCCATTCTATTGTCTTAGCATTCTTGCTGTTGTTGTCAGTGGATGGCCTTTTGTTTTTCAGTCCTGCCTTTTTGTATTCAGAGTCTCCTCGTGCTCTGATGCTCTATTACCTTGTTTCATCATGTTTTTACAAGAACTATTTGCCTCTTCAATGCATAATAACAATATAATTTTGGTTGTCATTTTATGACTTACTTGTTAAGCGCTTTAAGTGCATATTTTGATATCAAAATACCAGAATTTATTTGTGATTGATTGACCTACGAATGGCAAGTTTGGTTGCTGCTTAGCAAGAAAGCATATTCAGTTGTTTTACAAAGTTTAGCAATAATTCCACGATGATGTTTCAGTTATTACTGTACGTCCATCACCCTATTCCAGGGACGTTTCATTACTCTGAAAGGGCATTTCCTGAAAATAAATAGGGCACTTCTTTGTTTATTGCAAAATCTTGGGGGGGCACATGCCCCCAGTGCCCCCCCGGTTCCTACGTCTCTGCCCTATTCTCATTCTCTGATTTTTGCAATTTGGCACTTGGTGGAAAGAACAGTTTGACCAAAAATCTCTAATTTCTCCCTTGTTTTTTTTCAGATACTTTACACCCTTTAAATCAAATCAGGTATTCCTTCAAATGTGTTTGGTCTGGATACAGCTCCTGCAAGATGCAAATTTTGGCTGGAACTTACAAGATTTTCAACGCATTCCCACAGAAGATTGGACACTGTTTGAATAGGATGGATTCTACCAAATCCTGAGGCATTGCCATATCTTCATTTAGGCTTGCGTAAATATTGCCAAGTATGTAAAAAAATCTAAGGAATTTCAGATTGATTCTTTCCTGCTCCTAATGTTTGAATGATTCTGAATTAGTCAGTGATGTGGTCTGTAAAGTCTTTAAGCATTTTTCTGTGACTACACTGATAGTTGTTGTGTCTTTTTGTTTGAATTCCTCAACTGACCATGAAATAGTGGGATCTTTAAATTTAGAATTTTGTTGAAACTGTTACCATTTGATGCAAAGGTCCAGAATAGACAATTATGCTCAAGATAGAGGGGAGGAGGGGAGGAACCTTTTACCAAGATGCATTTATTGTAAATTATGCTCATCAAATCTATGTGCTTCATGAAAAAGGCAGATGAGTTTGAAGCAGAGGCGTAGGAGCCATAGGGGCACTGTGAGCGCATGCTCCCCAACATTTTGCAATTATGATAGCAAAGTGTCCTTTTGTTTCAGGAGGTGTTTGTCCTTGAAGTGTCAAGCCCCCCCCCCCCTTGCTCCCTAACTGCTTCCTACGTCTCTGGTTTGAAGGAGTACTGTATTGCAGCGTATTGACTCCTAAAAACAATGGTATCCTATTGTTGTACAAACAGGCACAATGTTGTGCCTCACAAGAAAATTGTGACTTCTACAACAAAAGGGTGTCATTGCTTTTAGGAGCCATTCAGCTGGGTGACATACTTTTGATACCAACCAATTGTAACATTTTAAGTCTAAATCATTTGCTGGGATTTAAGGGGTGGGATTGTCCTCCCTCCCCCCTTCAAGATGAGAATTCTGCTTGGTGCTCAAATTTTGGCAAGAAATACACTTAGAACTGTGTTAGTAACCTCTTTTGATCTGCTTCAGACAAAATGAAAGGAAATATGCAATACAATGATCATTTAGAAGAAAAACCTAATTATTTTTGTTAAATAGAGTAAAAATTTTCATGCTGGATTGCAACGCTGTCATGCCATTCAATGTTGTGGCTCTTCGAGTTTGGTCTGCATCATCCATCACACTGGCCTAGATGTTTCTGGTCAAGTTTGAAAGGGGCCTAGGATTGAAACTAAAACTGATTGATATCAATCTTTTGCTGGAAATTGTGAAATAAGCTACAAATAATCACTTCAGTAAGTTCTTCATTTCGATCGTCCGCTGCTGGCTACAGCATCAGCTGATTTAATTTCTGCTTTCCATCGTTGTGATTATCACGTGATCAGTTCGCCTCGTATTCAGGAGCCATGCATGACGATTCTGCGCGCGCATAAGAAACATTTCTGGTCTTTGCTCAGGACAAGCTTAGGCCCAAATGATATCTCTACCAAAAATCATTAGAAATTGCCTCCAATTTTGAGATATGATAGCAGTAAAGGAGTTTGGGTTATTGCTGAGGTCAGTATGCATAATTGCTGAAATTCTTATCTGTATATCTCATTTGTAGCGATTTCTATAGATATTTCAACGAAGGTCAATATTCTTCGACCGGAAAATGAACGCAGCTCCGGCCCCAAACAAGCTATGTGCCTAAACATGTAAACAACTCTGGACGGACATCCCCACAACTGATTTATTAAAAAAAATTGCGAATAACTGAAGTATTTTAGCATCCATTTCAGTTTTAGTGAGGGTACTAGAAAATTTACCTCAAACGACCGATTTTGTCTCCAGGGGCTAGAAAGCGGTGATCTCATTGGCTGACAAGCATGAAATTGGATGATTTCCGCATGCTCTGGCAACCAGTAAGGATTTGAGCCTTATCTTGGTGAACACACGACAAGTTGATACAAATGAAAGCCTTTGCTCTCGTTGCATACCTTTTCGGGTTGCTGTAACTATAGATAAGTGAATGTGTCGTCATCTCTTCAAGAACTCTTGTTAGCTCTGCCCTTACAAGTTCAGCTGATTTCGTTGAAGTGTTTTCCATGTGGTAAAATCCCTAGGAATAAATTCGATCAAAAGTATCAAAAACCTCCTTACTAGCATTTCCCGAATTGATTGGCCTGTAAGATGAGTTATTCTACCAAAAAAAATTTTCACATATAAGTTAGCCTTTAAATGATAGATTAACATTTCAATTTTTCCTTACTTCGGCCGCATTTTATGCCACAGCCCACCAAATATGTCAACTATTTTTCAATCGCCCGGTAGAACAAGTAATCAGAATGAGTATGCACCAACAGTAAGGTTTCTGACGAGCGAGCAATGAGAAATTTCCCGCAGGTGGAGGGGGGGGGGGGGTACTTAGTACAATTTTCCAATGGGGATGTGCCGTTTTCAGGGTGTCGTTTTCACGTACTTTGTCAAGAGCGGGGTATCAAAAGAAGGCAATTTTTCTGGAGCCGGTTGCCAAAACATGTGAAAAGGGGATATTTTGTTCGATCGGGTTGTTATTTAGTCCAATTTGCGTATTTTGTGGGGTATACTATTGATCAATTTTTTTCTAGGATCGGGTATCGTTTGGAAGGAAAATTCTGGAGCCGGGTAGGGAAAATGTTGTTGTGGGTACACTCCTCTACAAATTTAGGTCAAGTACCCCCAGTGGTGGAAAAAATATTTGCCTTCCTGCGAAGGGACGTCAAACCAGAATTCTTCCTTCCATTGTTTTATCAATTTTCTGTAGTCCCAGATTTCAGTTCATCCTATCTTCCTTCCATCCTTTCTTCCTCCTCAACTTTTTCTTTCCATCCTTTTTTATAACCTTTTCCCTTTCATTTCTTCTTTCCTCCCTTTCTCGTTTCCTTTCTTTTCTTTCCTTCTATTCTGCTTTCTATCTTTCCTCCCCTTTTCTTCCTTCCAGACAAACAAGCTTCCTGCGAAGCTGCTTCGCGGCTTCACGCACTTTTTCCACCTCTGAGTACCCCGCCCCTCGGATATTTCAACACAATACATACGAGGAAATTTTTGGCTCACCTTGCATTTTCTTGGTTTGTCTTCTATTCGAAACACTGCAGACACAAGCTGGAATGCAAACAGGAATTCTTATCTTTGGTAATTGATCGAGCTTATCGAGGCTGCGTTCACACGATGCCGGATTCATTCCGTATTGGATTATTTTTCATACAAGATAGGCGGTCTGTTCACACGGCGATGAACCAAGGGCGGGCATGTCACACTGGGAACGATGGTCCTACCTTTGTCCGAAAACAGGTAGTTCATGAAAAATTTTGCACCACCTTTGTCCCAAAACCTGGTCGTTTTTGATGGCAAATTTCCGCTGTTATTATTCTTCAGTTTGGAAGACAATTATAACATTATGTATCACTGACGATGTTTTTCCCCAAAACCGGTAGTTTCGACCTACTACTGTTTTCGAAAGCAAGTAGTAATTATAGATATGAAAGTACAAGTGTCCCAAAACCGGTTGCCGGACAATGGTAGGTCCACTTTGTTGAAAAATTTGAAATTCTGGCCTTTTTTCGGAAATTTGCCGGACAAAGGTAGAACCGCTCAAGTGAAAAATTGTAATTTCGGGTCTTTTTTCCGTGAATTTAGAGGACAAAGGTAGAACCGCTTATTTGAAAAATTTTAAATACTGGTATTTTTCTGCCTAAATTTGGCGGACAAAGGGAGAACCAGCTTACAGGTAAACTTCAGAATTTTGATTAGATAGGAGGTTAGAAAACTTGATTTTTGTGACAAACTGATGGAATAGGAAGAATGATATTCAAATTCCACCTTTGTCCCAAAAACTGGTTGTTTTAGGCACGAAAGTCGTACTATGTGACAAAAGCACCGGATATTTTTTCCAATTCCTCTGGACATACATGGGGTCAAATATTTTATAGTACTTGCCCGCCCCTGGATGAACTAATCTGATACGTGAAGTAGCGCTCTTGCGGATTGAAATCACTCCACTCTATAAAGGTTATACGAAAACGTATCGGATCACTTTAGCGCTAATGTGAACGCAAGAATCCGATATGCTTTTCGCTCCGGAAGCTCGACTTATGATTAGTGTATGCCTATCGTTTTCAGAAACAATCACCACCTGTAGATATATCCTTCTTCTTTCGATCTATGCTCATGTTTGCTCTTGAAAACGATTTCTCAAATGCACAACGAGCGCGCTAGCTACCTGGGTTTCAGAGACACTTAAGCGGCTTTGTTTGTTTTGAATTGCTGGTTGAGAGAATTTCCTTTGCCTGTGATCGCTAATTGCTTTGAATTGAAGTGTCAATCAAAAGCAACTGATGCTACTGTCTTACAAAATCTGTCCTTGTTCCCTCTCCCCTAAATATGGACAGCGCTCAAAAACTTACTTCATTCAGCTTGCTTCCTGATCTTGTCTTACAATCATTCAGTGTTACCGATCTTCCTTTGATTTGGTCTTTCAAGTTTTTAAGCCTGGAATTAGGAGATCTGTCGGGTGTTGAACGCTCTTCGATCGGCAACAGAGGCTTCATCCTGCAAGGAATTTCAAAATGTCAACATTGTGTTCATTCACTTCATTCTTTGCAATGATTCAAACATCATCATCATAATAATTTCTCTATTTTAAGTTGGCTTCTCGTCTAGCTAATGCTAATTAACGCCAACCAAATCTTAAATACGTGTTAATAATAATTAAATCTGGCTTACAAGGATATCAAGCTACAATTATAAAAACCCTAAATAAAGTAGATCTGCAGCAAGGAGGGGGGGGGGGCACTCCTATACTTTCCTATAGTATCATGCTCGTACAAAGGCTTAACATTTGCACCCTAAACGCTGACCTGTTTTAGCGAAATACATACCCTAATCGCGGAAAATTTTCATGAGAACATACCCTTTCCCGTGTCAAAATAGAACTTCTCTAATTCAGGTACCCTAATCGCTGACAAGTCAGTTACTAAATTTGCTAATATTGCCGGTGTGATTTGAAGAGGAGGAAAATGCTCTCGACTTCCTTCCCCATCTTATGCTGGTCTGATAAGTTCTTTGACTCGTTAAGAATTCTTTTTTATAAATCATGACTAAAATATCATTGTAGAACAATTTAAATTTATCAAATGCAGAAAAGTGCACCCTTTTTTAAATTTTGGTCGAATTGGCACCCCTAAACACGGGCCCGCGCGGGTCCGTGCCTACTTTCAAGAAAGGCACCCTTTCCCGCGCTTTTTTGTACGAGCATGATAACACATCAGGTACCAAGTGGTCCCCCCGGGGATAAATAGTATGTGGCCGATATTCATAACTAAGTTGTTAACCTATCAGACAAAGGTTAATTTAAATGAGAACATTTTGTCTGGTAATATCGCTCATCTTTAAGACCCAACAATTATCATATTTCGCAAGATTCCTAAGATAGGCCTTCAATCAACAAGGATAGATTATGTAACACAATAGCACGAGATACTTTTGTTGACACCTGAATTCAAAGTGATTAGCGACTGCAGACAAAGGAAATTCTGTTCGCCAAAAAATAAGAGAATTGAATCGCCTACCAATCGGCTTCTGAACCAAAGAAATAAAATTCCCGAGGTAGATGTGTAGATATATCCTTCTTCTTTCTATCTATGCTTATGTTTGCCCTAAAATACAATTTCTGGAATGCACAGCAAGCGAGCTAGCTACCTGGTTTTCAGAGAAACTCTTGCGGCTTTGCTTGTTTTGAATTACTGGTTGAGAGAATTTCCTTTGTCTGCGATCGCTAATCGCTTTGAATTACGGTGTCAATCAAACCCAATTCGTGCTATTGTCTTACCAAATCTGTCCTTGTTCCTTCAATCAGATTCATGTCCATGCACGTGTGGACTTCTAACAAAGAAACAATATACTGTTTTCCAACAAACTCACTGATGAGGCTGCCGATGGGCAGCGAAATATTAGAGCTAACAACGTTTGGTTTTAAATTTGGTTAAATTATTGCGCTTGTCTTAAAAAAATTGTTACCAAAACAAAACAGCAAATTACAACCCATTTTGCCTTGTTTTCATCAAAATATGGCCTGTTGAATGACCCCATGTTATTTCTGACTAACCCGATAGAAGCAATGGAAATTAGATTGGAACATACTTTGACGTCTCAATGTTGCTAATCTTTCGTCGAGGAAGACTGTCATGCAATGTTCCCTTCTTTCCAAATATTGAGCCTAAACATGAGCAGATTTTTTGAGAGAAAAACATCACAAAACACGATTTGAACTTACAGAATATAAAAACTGATTTCGTAACTTTGGGAAGTCTACCTTTTTATATAATTGAATGAAGGTTATGGATGCTTGGGGAAATCCTGTTCAGCACAATTTGGAATTGAACCGTCTCTCATTGATTAAGTTTTTATTCCATGTTTTTAGATACTTGCATTGTTAACTAAATTTTGACAACAGCTATACGAATTAAATAGCTTTGGAAGTCCTATTTGGTTTGCTCTGATATCGACGAGGCGTAGGCGTAAAACATTGGACAGTCTTCTTTTACCTCGATTTTGGGACGCCTATTAGGAAAACAAGTCAGTTAAGGGCGTCTGGTTTCAGCTTTCGCACAAACTTGAATTTAAAAAGCTTGTAACTCCGTGAATTCTTAGCGGATTTGCAAGATTCTGGCGTCTAAAATTAATTTAAAATCTAAGGAACAGGGCTATCTAACCAGGAGCCTATACATTTTATCGTTATTTTTTGACATTTAATCAAACGTCGAACAATTGTTCTGGGACACACTGCACCCTGGTCGTTTATTCAAAGAGATGTAAACAAGCATAACATTTGCTGATAGACCTTTTAGATATTCTGAAAAGAATCCGAATCGAACGATAATTTGCTACATTTTGTAGAATTTCGAATCCGCGCAACAGTGATAGAAGCTTTAACGCCACTCGATCGAACCCCGCGTATAAAAATGTATAAGAGTAACGCTCGATCCAGGCTCTTTTGTAGAATAGCTAAAAGGTATATTTGGAGTAAGCAAAGTATTAGCAGTAAACCTACATTTTT
Organism: Aurelia coerulea; assembly: GCA_039566865.1. NCBI lineage: Eukaryota > Metazoa > Cnidaria > Scyphozoa > Semaeostomeae > Ulmaridae > Aurelia > Aurelia coerulea. The sequence continues at coordinate 47,693,719 of CM076943.1, forward strand.
GTCAGTCCTCTACAACAAGATGAAGGTCATAAATATCTGAAAGCCCTTTGGTTAGTGTCATTCACGTTGTAATAAAATCGATGCTTTAATCAGGGGACCTTATCTTTCAAATAACATAACATGATGATTGTAATATTTGAAACGGAAATACTGATAGAAATCCTGAGCGAAAACCCTCTTTTCTCAGCTCACAACAACTAAACTCCATACAATTTTTAACCCATCTTAGCATTTATGTGAATTGTTTGTAGTTTAGTACCGGGTGTCCCAAAAAAGTACTCCTGTTTCAAAAATCACCAAAATTTGATTGTCAAACCTTTGATAAAATTTTCTTTTTGAGTTGTTTTGTCAAAGACCCAAAAATATTCATAGATGATAAAATGTTTGCTTTTGATGCAACAAGGTAGAACAATTACACGTTGAAAAACCTAATTTTGAGCTATGGTTTTTAAGCAAAATAGTCAATCTTGCCTATGAGTCAAAATTTTCAGATTTTTTATCATCTTTGAGGTCTGCCATGATTTTGCGCATTTCTTTCTGGCATTTATGACATTATCTAAATTGTATGAAAATCAAATATTTTGCAGGTGAACATGAACGTAAAGTTACGATTTTTAGTGCCAAGCGCTGGGATCACAGAAGTAGAGAAGGCCTAATCATCAGTCCGCGATCTCTTGTCATTACGATCAAGTGATGAGGCTCTAGCTGGGCTCGAGCCTGGTTCGCCTTACTGTTCTGGTTGCAAAGTCAGAGGATTACACCACTGCACTCGCTGTACAACAACACCTTCACTGAAGGTGAAATCGCAAGTACTTTCGAGATGATAAATTCTATATTCCAGGACTGCGTGTAAGCTTTCCTTTAGACAACTGATGCATATTGAAGCAAATATAGTAAATTTTAGCCCAAGAAAAATGTCAGCTTTACTTACTCCGACTAGCTTCAGCTGCTCGATGTCTCGACTGAAAGGACAAATAAAATCTATTAATAAGTGAAAGAGTCTATTTTTATGCAAGACGATGAAACTCGAATCACCATTTATTTGCGGGTACCTTCTGCAAGATAGAGAGCATAGGTTCCAAATCTTTATCTCGGCGTAAAAAGGTGGGTGCAAAATTCAATGACCAATTTCTTCTGATTGAATGGCTTGAAAGAAACTTTAGATACTTATCTATAATTCTACCATTGGTCTTTTCAGAAATTTTGAATATTTTTGGAAATTACAGCGTATCTTAAATTTCAACTCATTTGAGGATGTGACGTCATCAAATTTCTAAATCATAAACGAGATGAGTGACAGACCTTTGCTTGATACCACATTGTAGGCATTCATAAATTGTGGTTTTCTTCGCAATTATCTCATGTTACGTCAAACAGTTTAGAAATTACGATGGTTTTAAGTTTTTTTGAAACTTTTTCTTGAATTCTTGAAAAAGAAGAAAAACACTCAAGACAATAAAATGAGCTGATATTATAGGGTTGTAATGAAGCTCAAAAACTGATATTTTTACACCAGCCTTCCTGAAAATTTTCGGACTGACCCCCCCGTAAGATAGAGGTGCAAGGTCCGACCTTAGTGACTATTCCCTTTGATAATATCAGTTAAGAAATCAGATATCTTACTTGCTTAGGCCATATATAAGTTGAAATTTTCGAACATCTTTCTCTTTTCTTTTCGAAAGCATTAAACAGTAGGCCATCGCTTTGTCGTATTTTTTCTGAAAAGAAATGATAGTGATGCATATTTAGTAGGTTTTAAGATTGTTGCAGTCGCATCAAAGATAAGATTAACTTCTGTTAACAGTCAAGAAAAAATGTAGGAAGTAAAACATTGTAAAGAAGACAGGTATCGTATTTAGACATATTGAGCGAATTCATAACAACAGAACTGTCAATGTCTATAAATCCTGGAGGCAGTTCCAACAAGAATCCTCAATAAAATTTGATCGAATTCAGCAATAGTGCAGGTAAGGAATGCTTAAAGGGACTGTGCCTGTGTACGTACAACCCGTCCTCTCTGAGTGGCTCTGCGTGTCAAGTCATCGAGTGCGTTTAGGCTAAGCACAACATAGCTAATGGTGATTTTACATAGAGAATAGAATCTAAAGTATCTGCGACAATCTTGGTGATCGAAGCTTTGGTGGAGGCTTTTTTCCCTTTTTCTAACGCGGAATATTTCAAAGTTTTAAAGGATATCAAAAGTTCCATCAAGTTTCATAGACAGATATAAGAAAGCACTGCAATGAAACTTACGTAGAAGCTGTGATGAAACTGGCCGCCATTAAAAACCCAAGGATTTAGTCACATGCGCGGGTTGTCCCGTACTTTCGATTGTTTACAGAACTCTTGTACAGCCCCTTTAAAGCAAGTTCTGAAGTATCATCGCGACACATAATTCCGCATTCTGAAGTTCTATCATAAGGAATGCTCATATAATACTTCGTTCGACAGATTTTCTGAGACTTGGGTACCAAATATATAACTCATCGCATGACGCTCATGCACTAGTCCAATCAGAAACGAAAAACAATTGATATTGTTGCTTTTCCTTCCCCTGAAAGTGGATTAAATCATGTCACGGTGAGGGATTCCGTAAAAGCTCTATTTAGCCCCCCTAAGCCCCCTCTCTAATAAGCCCCTCCTCCTCTGAGCCAAAATTTCAATAAGCCCCTCTCTATTAAGCCCCCCCCGAATGCCATCGGTTACCGAAGATTTTCTATTCATTTAGCTAAACAAGTTTGTATGTTTGATTTTAACAAGGTTTGGGATAAAACTGTGTCGAATTTATGTATTTGACTTATAAAATTGTATGTTGAATCCACAAAATATGTGGAAAAATAACTGACAAGCAATCATATATATCCTTTGATTTGGTCATTTGAGTTTGTGAATAAACCCCCTCTTTAATGAGCCCCCTCTTTTTTAAGCCCCCTCTAGAGTGTCTGAAATTAAATAAGCCTCCGGGAGCTTAATAGAGCTTTTATGGTATATGGGTAGATGACGAACACTAACCTCTTCAATACCAATCTTCACATCTTCTTCACTCATATTCAAGGCTTCTGCTACATCTTCAATAATATCTGTATCCGATGTAGAGACCTGGAAGATAATGTCGTTAATTACATACCGGGTGAGTCAAAAAAGAATTCCTGTTTGGAAAGCCACTGCTCCTAGAATATCAAAGCAATAATATTGAAAACTGTCTTGCTTTCTTTCCAATATGTTCAATTAGGTTCAGTAATTTATCCGGCTTTAATCGGCCATTCCTTCCCGTGGATATGGGAGATTTTATGCAGAAAGCCCCTTCCAAAAACCTGCAAAAACGAGTAAAAACAATGAGCAAAATTTCCTTGGTTTTCCTTCCTAACAATGATGACACTCACATGTATTCATGTATTTTGTCCTCTTGGGAGAATGGAATCCCCCTGAATAGGTTATTGATACCAGGAAGGGGAAGACATTAATACAAAATCTCCATATAGTATTTTGATTGTTATCATCTCTCCCAATCTCGTCCCCAGATTGAATTCGTTGCTCTACCGTTGCTATTCGGTGCTCAACCGTTCCTCTGTGATACAAGAGGCCGTTCTGCAATTCGATTGGCTGTTCGAAAATAATAGCAAACATAAATCATTTCTCGAAGACTTCCTAATTATTTTAATTACAAAAGTGTAATCTTATTATTAAGCAACAACAATTGCAATGTTGCTTTGTTTGGAATCGAGGCCGCATAATTAGCGTTCCTATGCAAACTGCAAATCCATAGTGGCTGCTATTTCGCCCATTTTTAGAGTATATTTCATCAAAGTGTAAAAGGGTGTTCATTCGGCTTCGTGATCAGCATATGACGTAAGAATACCATGGGAACGAGGTTGTCATCTCCCCCTATAGCCGGCAGCAGCATTCTCACTTTCTAATCGCATTACATTCTGCCTGTCTCCGTGCAAGCTTCATTTTTCCTTTACAATAGAGGTCTAGAATACCTTATAAAATTCCTCTCAAATATCATTCGCAAACGAAACTTATAATTTGATGAAATTCTAACGTAGCTCCCCATGGTAAACATAAGGTATAAATGTAGGTAAAAACATAGGGCAAAAAGAGCTACATAACACTAACATTGTGTAAGAACAATCAAATATGCGAACAAAGGACCCTTGCTGCGACACGACCCCCTAATGCAAAGATTTACCATTTGGAAAAAGGAAGTAATTGTTGCTAAAAATAGAAATAGTCTTTCTTTGTCCCCTCTGCCCTTAGTAATTTTTTGCATTTTGCTCCCCTGTGTTTTAGTTGCAGGTCAGAGAACAAAGGGAAAAAAATGCAGACAATTTTTAGTTTTTGTAACAATAATTTTGGAACACAGGAGCACAGGGGACTATGGTACAACAATGATTGTAATGATTGATTGTACTAAAATTAGTATACAGATTTGGTCGGATCAAGCGTTGTGAATTTAGCTTTAATCAATGACTAATCTATTTCAAAATGTTCTTCGATAGTCAACTTGAACATAGATGAAATAGTATATACAGATTTGGTCACATCAAGCGATGTGAATTTAGCTTTAACCAATGGCTAATCATTATCAAAATGTTCTTCAATAGTTAACTAGAACATAGATACCTGGTCTGTTGGTATTGGTGATTTGGGAGCTAAAGTAATAATGTAGACATTTCAAATTTGTCTCCAAGTCCAAACCAGAGCTTTGGACTTTTGGCCTAAGTAAATTCCTGAAGCAAATTCAAATTTTTAAACGAAAATTAAAGAAAAATAAAAAAAGGCACAATGGGTGATTTGCAGCAAACAGACAATAATATGATCTAAAGTTGTTTCCATTTTATCAAGGATATTGCAAATTTATTTGCTGTGCTTCAATAGTTTGCTTAGGCCAAAAGCCAAAGCTCTGGTTTGGAGATCGAAGCCAATTTTAGCTTTTAAGATTAATATTTCTGCTCTCAAAGCACCAATACCAACAAATGAGGTATCTTAGTTAAAGTTAACTATCGAGAAACATTTTGAAATTGATCAGCGATTAATTAAAACTAAACTCTCACATTGCTGGACCTAATCAAATCTGTATACCTTTTTCTGGGACACCCGGTATTATTTTCTCACCTCCAACATGCTGTGAATCAGCTGTGAACTTCCTAAAATGCAAAGAGAAAAATTAGCCATGAAATTAAGCCCTATTCGAGATTAGAACTGAGTGTGTCGACTTTGCATGTCACAATTTGTGGGGAAAAGAGCCCATCATTGTCACACCACATCAATTAGCAAGATGCTTGGGCTATATAAAAACCTTGTTGCTTATCTAAACCCTTAGCTCCCCCTTTCACAGAGCAGGCCTTGTGGGTCTACCATTCAATGGCAGCATTTTACATTGATCTTTAAATTGAAACGGTGGAAGGAATGTAGAATATTAAAATTTACCAGCTTTGAATTACCATAAAAGCAGCACAGGGCTCAAATCTTTCAAATCTTTAAAAAGTTGAGTGTAAAATTCTATGGCATTTTTCTTTGAATTGAATACCTTGAAAGGAACTTATGGTACTTTGCTGTAAATCTGCCGTGGAAATTTTTTGATATCTTGATTTTTTCAAAATGGCGACAAGTTAAATATTTTTGAAAAAGTTCATGGAAAATTTCAAAAATTTCAAATCATCGTAAATCCTAAACCAATGGAGGAAAAATGACATAACTTTCAAGAAAACCATAGCTTATAAAGGTCTACAATATGTTGGCAAGCAGAAATCTGTAGCTTTTCTGGTTTAGGATTTAGATATTTGATGACGTCATAGCCTCAAATTTAATAATTGCTGCCATTTTGAAACTAATCAAGATATCAATAAATTTCCACGGCAGATTTACAGCAAAATACCCTAAGTTCCTTTCAACCATTTAATTCAAAGAAAACCGTAATAGAATTTTACACCAATCTTTTTAAAGATTTGAGCCCCATGTTCATAAAAGCTCTAATAAGACCCCGGGGGGCACATTCAATTTCAAAGACGCCAGAGGGGGGCTAAAGAGAGAGAGGGCTTATAAGAGAGGGGGCTAATTCACAAAGTAAAATGACAAGGATGATACGAATGATAGTTTTTTAGTGCTTTACCTTTAGTCAGATATTTTGACTCGTGATATGCTCCCTTCTTTCTTTGAAAAGAAAACAGAAGATGAAGAACGATTTGAAAAATAGCCTCCAAAATTCCAGTTAATACTGGTTCGAAAAAGCGGCAGTCCCTAACGAGCACAAATATGCTTAATAATGCAAAAATACTACTGTTCAAAAATCATCTTCATAAATGAATACACTGTGCTTGCACTAAAGAGTTCAAAACCATTTTGAGCGATGTTTAGAGAGAGCTATTTTTCATAACAGTAAGTTAGAACTTTCAAAAATGAAAGAGATATCAGGTGTTAAAGCCATTTATCAAATGTAACAAAAGCAGAGGCCGACAAAATTATTTTCTTCCTGGGAACGGCAAAAATTTCGTCCAAACTTCATGCGAAAATTGCTTGATCTTACATTGATTTAGTGGAGTTTACAGCGCAGTTTGTACAAGTTGTAGCTAGAATATTGTTCAAAAATAGCTTGGTAAAATTGAACACGTTCATACACCAACAGTGTAAGGTTTAAACTCCATATAACATAAAACAATAGCTTTTATTGCGTACAAGTTTCAGAATGATTGCTAGGTAGGTAGCTCAAAATAGGCACAGTAGGTAAGCAACCAGCACATGACTTTTGTCATGAAGATGAGCAACCAAAATATACATAGAAATTGGGTTGCGACTTTTTTCCTTCCTTGAAACGAAAACCATTACCTAGGCACAATAAGCAACTGAACAGCTCAATGATAGGGTTGACATAGACGATATCTACTACTTATAACAACAAATCTTTTTTTAAACTCTTGATACAAGCCTCTTGGTCCAGATTCTGCTTAGTTACTGCAGCAATTCAGTTTTGCTTTATAGATAACAATTATGACATGTTCAGGTTTTGCCATCTTTGACGGCAACATAAAAATCAGCTTCCTTGCAAAAAAATTCCTGCTGCGTAAAAACATGGTTAAAATCTTGCAAAATTTTCCTGGGAACGGCGCTCCCCTGTTCCCACACTTTTTCGGCCTCTGAACAAAAGATTGATTAAAAAGCTAGCAGAAATTAATTGCTGAGGAGTGTCACTATTGTTTTTACTCCGGAAAACTCAACTAAACATACAAAGATGGAGAAATAGACGAACCTTTATGCTGTCATAGAGTTCTTGTGTTGTTTCTTCATCAAAGGGCAGGCATCCACATAACACAGCATATAAAACAACACCAAGGCTCCATACGTCAGTCTAGAAAAGATACCAGAGAATTAAGATTTCAGTAAAACCAAATTGTTCATGTTTCAAAAGGAGAATGATTCGATCTGTACGCTTTACTGCATGTAAAATATAGCATAGGGCTCAAATCTTTCAAATCTTTACAAAGGTCAGTGTAAAATTCTTTTGCAGTTTTCTTTGAATTGACTGGCTTGAAAGGAACTTATGGTACTTTGATATCTGCCGTGGAAACTTTTGATATCTTGATTATTTTTCAAAATGGCGGCAATTTCATTCTTTTTGAAAAAATTCATGGAAAATTTTGGAAAAATTTAAACAGTCGTAAATCCTAAACTAACAGAAGAAACATTATATAACCTTCAAAGAAACCATTGTTTATGAAGGTCTACAATATGGTGGCAAGCAGAAATCTGTAACTTTTCTAGTTTAGTAGTTTAGGATTTAGAAATTTGATGACGTCATAGCCTCAAATTTAATAAATGTCGCCATATTGAACCAATCAAGATATCAATGAATTGCCACGGCAGACTTCCAGCAAAAAATCCTAAGTTCCTTCCAAGCCATTTATTTCAAAGAAAACTGCGATAGACTTTTACACCGACCTTTTTAAAGATTTGAGCCCTATGTTGTAAAATATGCATTTCAACCCAACTCCTTCTGAAAAGTAGCGACAATTCAAAGTAGCTTTAATCACCTAAACTTACTTGCGAAATTTTAAAATGGCCTGAAATAGGCCACTGATTCGAGACCTTCTCGTGTGGGTTTCCCTTCTCCACTATGTCTAGAATAATAAAGTTCATTGCAAATTAAGGTTCTTACCTCATTACCAAAGTATAAATCACCAGAAACAAGTTCTAGAGAGAAATAAAAATAGCATTTATGACACAAGAGAAGGTCAACACTCCGCAACACTCCGCAACAAACGTTATGATTTAACATTTTGCCAGCTTCGCAAGCTATGCCTGAATCTTCTAAGTCTAAACCTTCGGAAAGAATGTCCCTACTCCATTCAAAGGGGTTCCATCTCCAAATTTCGACCAAAGGGGTGAATCTGCAGTTTTTCAAAGTCAATATCACACAGAATTTCATCTTTTTTTTCAAATGAAAAAGACCAAACAATCATACCGGGTGAGTCAGAAAAAGAAGTCCCGTTTGAAAGGTCATGGCTCCCTGGATATCAAGACAATGTAATCGGCAAATACATAGTTTAATGGTAGAAATGATAAAATTTACTATAAAATTTACCTGACTGAAATCGGCCACTCCATTCTGAAATTATGAGGGATTTTCTCGAGAAAGCCTCTTCAAAAACCTTAAAAACGTGCCCAAAATCATGAACAAGTTTCCCTGACATTTCTGCCTTACAGTGAGCCGTTGGTATCTTGTGACATATAATCGTTTCAACATTCGCTTACTGATACGGAAGTTCCTTTATAAATCTCTATTGGAGGCTGTCATCATATCTTACGCCAATGTTGAAACAGAAAAGACAACGACCGGGTGAGTCAGAAAAAGAAGTCCCGTTTGAAAGGTCATGGCTCCCTGGATATCAAGACAATGTAATCGGCAAATACATAGTTTAATGGTAGAAATGAAATGATAAAGGGGTGAATCTGCAGTTTTTCAAAGTCAATATCAAGAGTTATTTTGAACATAAATGCTTATACTTCACAGAGGAATAGACCAAACAATCATATACTTTGTGATTGCTCGGATACAAGCGGATTTTTAACAGTCACTTTTGGATGGCTTGGGTGAAGCCATGAAACAACTGCAGAAGACGATGGACATGTGCCTATAACAATGTTGTTTACAGATTTGCTTACAGTTCGGTGATGGAGTCCAGCCCCTTTAAAGGACAAGTCCGGGGTTGGAATAATTGTTGATAAAATGAAAGATTACAATGTTGTGAATGGTGTGTAGTACTTTTTTCCAACCTTCTCTCTCTTTTCTCTGCGAAATTGCGTATTTCAATCTGCGAAATGAGCGAAAAGACGTCATTATTTATGACGTCATTTCGCTCACTTGGCCTTCGACCTGAACGAGGCTGTTTTCTCGCAAAACTCTCAAGTACTTTCCGACGTCACAATCGCTCCTCCAAACCGAGGCTAGCCTTATCGCGTACTCTTACAAAATGGCGATGACATTGGGCCTAACTTACGAAAAATGTTGTACGAATTTACATCAGAAAGAGATCTCAAAACTTGGAAAGAACTCACAATTGGTGTTCGGCAGTTGGTAAGGTTGCTTTTTGACATTAATTGTAGAAACCCCGGACTTGTCCTTTAAATGCTTATGAAAATGTTGCTCTTACTTTCAATACAAACCACTCGTTCGCAAGAAAGGTTTCCAGAAATCTATGCAAATATTCTATGGAGACATACATTAAAAGCCAAAATTTCGGACGAATAAATTTCGGACAAAAAAGTTTCGGACGTTATTTCCCAAAATTTCGGGCATTTCCCAGAAATTTCGGACGACTAACATCTATGTATTTTCAGTTTATTTTTTCTTATTTCATACTGAAAATGTCATACATTTATAGATCATGCTTCATTTTAGGGGTGCTTGGTCAGAAATTTTCTCAAATGATTATTGTTGAGGATGAAGAATATGATTGCTAAGATGGATTTAGTTTAAGAAAATATAATATTTTCACTAATTGGCACTCTCGCCACATTCTTCTTCGATGTGAAGCGATTCGTGAGCAAGACATTACGTTTTAAACATTGGAAATATTTTGCTGTGATCTTTCTATGCTGCAACAAATGTTGGACACTAAATATTTCGGACAACAACAAATTTCGGACATTAAAATTCTCGGACGTATGAAAAACGTCCGAAATTTTTGGCTATTAATGGGACAAAACATAAAAATTACCAGGCGCAGCGTATGCCGGAGAACCAACTCTTGTCAACAAAGGCACATCCAATCCACTTGCTGGCTTGACAGATAAACCAAAATCTATTACTTTAATCGACTAAAAAAGAAAGAAATCAATTTTGATCAAAAGAAATGTAGCCTGTGTTCCAGACTCGAAAATTAAAGTAAATTATTCCTTTACTTTTCGGATCTGGAACACAGGCTAAAGAAATGTGCAACAGATCCTATTCACAATGACGTCAGTTCTTTTGAAATCCCCCATTTGCTTGCCTCTATTTGATGTAGAGCTAAATCCCAAAAGCGTACATTTCCCTCAACAACGCATGGAATAGTTTTGCACGAGTATTTGCATCAAAACAGGCATGTTGTAGATTTCTTGTTGTGCTGGGATTTGCATCATTCACCTCGAATTGATATCAATAAGGTCTGTGATGAATAAATAGAAAAACACTCCAGACACAACATTGTTTCTTTGGCATGCACTGTTCATTGTTCACGGCGCGTGTGCAGCTTCAATTTGAATGGGATATTTCATATTCTTTGCTTTTTGCTAAAGCAAGCTTGCAACCTCGCACAATCCTTTCAATCTTTAAATATTTGAATAATATGATAACAATGGAAAATGGTTGAAATTAAAAAAGAAACGTCTAATTTAAAGGCAGTCTGTCCCCATGCAGATTTTTTACATAGATTTGTGGACAATTCAATGGGCAGCATTTAAATCTAATCTTTTATGACCATGAAAAATGGCAAAGATCTCCATGCTTCATTTCCACACAAAGAAGCATTTGTTCTTTTTATCCAATCATGGAGGGGACAGACTGCCTGTAAAGTATTCCACCCATTAATTATCCACCAATAATGGCACATTCCGCAAGAATCTTTATGAACCAGTTAGTCATTCTCTCTCAAATTTCCTAGGGACGTGTATTTGTTGCAAACTCAGACTAACATGACAGAATTTATATACCTTTTCATTATTGAGCAGCATATTTTCCTGAAAGTAACAGAAAAGAGAAATTGTTTACACTTATCAAAAGAAAATTGCCATTCAAAGTGATAAACTGACATAGATAGGGAATATAGATATATTTCTGACTACAGGAGGCCCAGACTATTGTGGTGAGGGGGCTTTCCTACGTTCTAACGCATAATGTATCAAGATTTTATCTTACCTTAGAATCTGTTGTTGAAATGAAAAGGACTTACATATAAAGTTTTCTTGCCTATATTTCATATGACAGCCGTTTCGTTTGTTTCTTGTGTCCTTGCTCTTGGTCAATCAAATATGACGCTTCGATGATAGAAGCCATAAATGCATAATGATGATAATGATTAAAACCCCGCTTGCTTTTTGTACTGCAGTATCGATCTACACGTATATTATAAGGACAAGGAACGCAACTTATTTCCAAACAGATCAGCAGATTATGCATTTATGCTAGGATCGAGGCGTCGTATTTGAGCAGGGACGCAAGAAACAAACGAAACGGCTGTCATATGAAATATAGGCAAGAAAACTTCATATGTAAGTCCTTTTCATTTCAACAAGAGATTGTAAGGTAAGATAAGATCTTGATACATTGTGCGTTAGAACGTAGGAAAGCCCTCTCGCCATAATAGTTTGGGCTTCCTGAGACACACAGTTGCATTGAATTTATATTTCAAAGGCACGTAAATCATGTACCGGAATTGAACATAAAATTCTCATTTTCATACAAAACCCATGCCATTATTTTCCTCATTTTGGGTCTGAGAGATGAGTGATTTTACCAAACAAAATGTTCACATCTAAGTTAGCCTTTGAATAAGAGATTAAAGGGAATCGACACAGTTAAAAGCTGGCCCGGGCCAGGTCAAAAATATGTTCTATTATACTCGACCACTTTGACGCATCCGGTCTCAGTGTGTAGCTGAAGAAACAATGGATTTATGGGCGTTTCTTCAGCCTATTTATAGCGGCTACGAGATTTGAATATCAGCAACGGATTTCCTCTTCCACAGCTTGCCAAAGGTTTCAATTTGTTCACTCCAGCGGAACAAGGGCAGATGGATAGGGTCAAGAGTGCAAATAAGTTTGGCTAAGATTTAGATTCACATATTTTCCTATATTAAGAACCTACACCCTGATTACTAGATTGTAATACAACAGCAACAGTTGCGTTTGATTGACACCCCAATTCAAAACAATTAGCGACTGCAAACAAAGGAAATTCTCTCAACCAGTAATTCAAAACAAACAAAGCCGCAAAAGTTTCCCCGAAACTAGGAGGGCAAACTCTCGCCTTGTGCAAGCGAAAGGTGGTTTTTGAGAGAAGTTACGTGGTTATAACGAAAGAAGACGGGTAAATCTAAAGTTCTGTCTGGCGGATTTTGTTTATATGATTCAGAAGCCGAGCAGAAGGCATTGTAATTCTCGCGTATTTAGGGCTTAGATGAAACGATTGCAAAAGAGCTCCTGAATCAAATAAACAAAATCCGCGGGACAGGTCTTTAGATTTACCCTTCTTCTTTCGTTATAAGCACATGACTTCTCTTAGAAACCACCTTTTGCTTGCACAAGGCGAGAGTTTGCCCTACTAGTTTCGTGAAAACGTTTGCGGCTTTGTTTGTTTTGAATTACTGGTAATAATAATAATAATAATAATACACGAATGTTTATACAGGAATAACCTATCAGTATGACAAGCATACTGTTATCATTAGGGTCCGGTGCGTAAGGAAATATACACACTAAAAGGATTAAATTAAGCTAGCTAAAAATTTCATATAATTAAATAAGATCATGTACTTGTGTTCTGAATAAAACCCTAGAGTCTAATTTTCTTGCTGAAATAGGAATGTTGTTGTAAACATGCGCAGCAGACACAGAAAAACTTTTACGACCAAATTCAGTTTTCATCTTTGGGACTTTTACAGTTAAGTTATTATTTCTTGTATTTTGACAATGTTCCTTTCTCTCAAAGTAATTTGTAAATGGGTCACACACGTTGTTTTGGAGGCAATCAAATACAAATGTGCACACTTTTTTCTTTATTGCACCCTCAATGGTAGGAATCCGCAGGTCAGTGCTTGGATTGGCTTTTGATCTTATGATATTCCTGCTTCGCTGTTCAATTTTTCGTATCTGATTAACTCTTGAATTCGACCATCCGAGTACAATTGAGCCACAATATGTGAAGACAGGCATGATCATAGCTCTATAGATCTTTTCTGCAGTTGCTGAGTCGATGGAACTTCGAATGCGGCGAAGTAAATTTACTCTTCCTGCTGCTTTTTTGTAAGTTGCATTAAAGTGGGTTTCGAGATTTAGAGAGGGATCCAATGTTACTCCAAGGTATTTGTAAGTTGTAGCACAGTTTATGCACGTTCCACCAACTTGTATGTTTAGTTGCCTTCCATTAAAGAGGTTTAATCGCTTTGATGCATCGCTCCAAAAAGCATCGCCTCTGATTTCCCTTTTTTTAAATTCATTATCAGTTCATTTTCACAAAACCACGTTGACAAATTGTTGACATCATCGTTAAGATGATTTTCGATGATGTTAAAGTCACTGGATGAAGTAAAGATAACGGTATCATCTGCGTATGTAATGACTTTTGTATGCTTCAGTGTTCTATTTGCATCATTAAAATGGATCAAAAATAGTAGAGGGCCAATGATGGATCCTTGTGGAACTCCGGTATACACGGGGATGGCATTAGAGAGAGCTCCATGGTACTGAACAATTTGCTTCCTGTTAAACAAGTAGTCAGTAAGCCACTGCAGTTCTGTGTTCATGACTCCATAAGAAGGCAGCTTAGACAGAAGGCCTGAATGGCTAATGGTATCGAAGGCCTTTGACAGGTCTACGAATATTGCACCAGTAAGCATGCCTTTATCAGCCTCTCTTCTTATATGGTCAACGAACAAGTTTACTGCTTGTTCAGTGGATCGCTTTGATCGGAATCCAAACTGATAATTGAAGAGAAGACCGCTTTTTTCGAAGTGAGCCATAAGCTGTTCGTGAAACACCTTTTCTAGGATTTTTGATAGAGTGGGAAGGACTGATATTGGTCTGTCACGAATGTTGCTATTGTATTACACAATCTGCCCTTGTTCTCCAGCGGTAGTTGGTCAACTGATAGTATCATAGTTACTAAAAAAACGTTATCAGCAATAACTTACAGGTTTAATGTCTCGGTGTGCATATCCATTTTCATGAGTAAATGCAAATGCAGATATCATTTGTCTGAATAGAATCCTCGCTTCATTTTCCTGTAAATACAATCATATCCTGATAATCATGTCAAAATGTGAAATCATCCATGTAGTTTTCAGATACTTAAAGGAGATAACACAGAAGATAACACAATGTACTGTAGCGTGCGTTAAAAATTGGAGCAAGGTGTTTGTTCGTTAACCTTAGAGCATGCTGCAAAAGTTTTTGACAACTTTCCGCCAGTAAAGCAGCCCCGTCCAGTTCGGTGCATATGTCTTAAAGGTGCCGTCTTTCCTGCGTGGCTCTGCGTGTCAAATCGTCGAATGTGTTCAGGCTAAACACAACATAGCTAATGGCGATTTTGCAAAAAGAGTAGTAATCCAAAGTATCTGTGACAATCTTGGTGATCGAAGCTTTGGTGAAGGATTTGTTCTATTTTTCTAACACCGAATATTTGAAAGTATTAATGGATATCAAAAGTTCCATCACATTACATAGACATAGACAAGAAAACACTGCAATGAAACTTACATAGAAGCTGCGATGAAACCGGCCGCCATTAAAAGTCCAAGGCTTTAGCACGTGCGCGGGTTGTCCCGTACTTTCCGATTGTTTAAAGAAATCTTGTACAGCCCCTTTAAGAGGATCACACTTCTAAAACTTACTGCCTGTCGAATAGCAATCAAAACAACTCACATAAAACGTCATTTTGAGAAGCTCGTCTACATGTTCCCAAAGGCAAGTAAAGGCAAAAACAAAGCCAAAATAATAATCTAAATGCTCACCGGAAGCCTCTTCTTTGATACGATGTAATCAAATAATTCTCCACCAGGGCAGTACTAGAGAAAAGATAAGATCGTAAAAATATAGGGCTCAAATACTTAATAAAGTTGGTGTAAAATTCTATTACAATTTTCTTTGAAATAAATTGCTTGGAAGGAACTTGGGGTTTTTTGCTGTAAATCTGCAGGGGAAATTTATTGATATCTTGATTAGAGTGGTGTCGCCCATTATGCCCATGTCGTCGCGAAGTTCCGAGTTACATCCAAAAAGAGCAATTAATGAAAAAACCAAGTAGCCAGGTTATATCACCAACTCATGGAGAAAAGGATCACAGAGTATTGACTTTTTTTGTAAACTCTTTAAACTGGTTTTAGGAGATTTTAAAGAAGGGGGTAAAAACGCCCTTTTCTTCAAGCGTCGCCCATTATGGCCGCAGGACAAACAACCAACACTACTCTCCGGTAAAAAGTTTTAGTAAGAAAAACAGCTTTAATTACTGTTCATTGTTTATCATTTGGTACTTTAAACCCAAAAATATCAATAAGAATTAACCTAAACTTTGAGTTTTGGCAATTGAAATACATGCTTCGAGTTGTTCTAAATCCTGCCTTATCTCTTGAGCATGGATGGATGAGTTTTGGCATAGTTTCTAAAATGAAAATAGACTTGATATAATGCTGCGTTTTTCTGGGTTTCGATGATTTTCCAAGTCAGTAAGCTAAACCCAAATTGGTGTGTTTTTGTTAATAAATGTTGCATTTTAATATTTTGAAGCGATTGGAAACTTCTCTGGTAAACTGATGGGCATAATGGGCGACGAAAATAGCAATTAGCAGCACTGAGACTTCATAGCCTTAAATCTGAATCAGAAGTCACTTTGCTTTGGTTTCATTGTAGATTTCCTCTCTAGAGACAGGACTTCTGAAAAATCAAAACATATTTCAAAAATTTCAAACCGCAAGGTACCGAGCGAACAAAAAAGAAGGACGGAATGTAAATAGAGTCATGAAATTTGCAATACTTTAAAGAATCAATTAGAGATATGCTCAAACCATCTCGTCGGGTTTCAATGCAAAAGAACTGAAACTTCAGTGAAGGTCAAATCATGATAAAACAGATGTCAGCGAAGATTTTCCGCGCAATTGCAATTTTATTACTAGTCGTCAGTCCCCTGAAATTTAATTTCTCTTGCTAGCCGGCCATAATGGGCGACCGGCCATAATGGGCGACGCTACTCTAGTTTCAAAATGGAGGCATTTATCAAATTTGAGGCTATGACGTCTTCAAATTTCTAAATCCTAAACCAGAAAAGCTTCAGATTTCTGCTTGCCACCATATTGTAGACCTTCGTAAACTATGATTTTCTTGAAGGTTATATCATTTTTCCTCTATTGCTTCAGGATTTTCGATAATTTAATTTTTTTCAAAATTTTCAATGATTTTTTCAAAAATAATTAAATTGCTGCCATTTTGAAAAAAGTCAAGATATCAAAGAATTTCCACGGAAGATTTACAGCAAAGTACCATCCATAAGTTCCTTTGAAGCCATTCACTAAAAGAAGAATGCCATATAAATTTACACCCACCTGTTTATAGATTTGAAAGATTGAGCCCTATGCTTGACTTTGCAATCTTTTTCACGTGCAAGCAGGGAGTTACGCTTTTACTGACAGTGATGGCAGGGACACCAAAGTACATACTGCGGGTGTCCCAAAAGAGAGTATACAAATTTGGTTGATCGCAGCGATGTGAATTTAGCTTTAATAAATGGCTAATCACTCTCAAAATGTTCCTCGATAGTTAACTTGAACATAGATACCTCGTTTGTAGGTATTGGTGTTTTGAGAGCAGAAATATCAATCTTGAAAGTTAAAATTTGCGTCAACCTGCAATCCAGAGCTTTGGCCTTGTGGCCGAAGCAAGTTGCTGTAGCACATCGAAATTAAGAACTGAAATTAGTGAAAAATTAAGAAACATCCTAATGGGTGACTGGGGGGGGGGGTGACTTCTGAAAAACAGAATAACACAAGATCTAATATTGTTCAAATTCTATCGAGGCTACCGCTGAATTACACGCTGTGCCTTAAGAATTTGCTAAGGCCATAAGGCTAAAACTCTGGTTTGCAAGTTGACGCAAATTTGAGCTTTCCAAATTGATATTTCTGCTCTCAAAGCACCAATGCCAACAAACGAGGTATCTATGTTCAACTTAAGTATCGAGGAACATTTTGAGAGTGATTGGCCATTGATCAGAGCTAAATTCACATCGCTGGAGTCAACCAAATCTCAAATCAGTATACTTTTTTGGGACACCCGGTACAGTAGTTGCTTACTTTCGAAAATATACTTCAACAACAACAAACGTAATCTCTCACCTCCATAACAAGTGAGACATATTCCTCACTTTCGTAAACTTGATAAAGCTGGCAAATATGTTGATGGACCAATGTCTTCAAAGCTTCAACTTCACATTGAAAACGATGCAAATTGTTCTGTAAAATATGATTACAATCTTTCTTTGATTTTCTGAATCGTAAAAAATAAGAAAATATTTTAGATAACTTCGTCTACCAAAGTATTAGATAGGATTCAAAAATAAAAATATGACGAATTCTTAGCTTAATTAGGATAACAGATAGAGAGGGGTAATTTAGGATAACAGGGGGCTTCATAGAGAGGGGGGCTTATTTAAATGTTTAAAGTTTTGGCTCAGAGGAGAGGGGCTCATTAGAGAGGGGGGGCTTCATAGAGAGGGGGCTTAATAAAGCTTTTACGTTATGTTGAAATGTTTTCCCGCGTTATTTCCCGCGTTTTCTTTTCCTATCTTCGTGCCGCAATATTCATCAAGTAATGCTTATGAGTATTGATATTTACGCAGCTTCACGTACGATAAAGAGCTAATAATAGCTTTTTAAGAATTTTTGGCAATTTGTCAAACTTGTTAGGAGAGGAGAGAAATACATATGAGCGGCAAACCTTTTTCTTTAATAATTCTTTACTCATAACTTTGACTGCAACCTGAAAGACAACGTATTCCAATTTCATTAAAAACAGAAAATGCAAGAACTGATAAAAAGAGGTCCAAGAACCAGGAGAATACACAGTTGGAACAGAGATGGCTAACCATGGGTATTGTGGACGCGATTTGTGTCGATCGTGTTCACAATTCCTTTCCCATAGGCTAACTTCTCTTTCAAATATATTTTGGCAAAGCTAGTTCGGGAAGCGTTTGAAACAAATTTTTAGAGCCTCTCCTGGATTTTATTGTAATTGTTGCTGAATTTAAATGAATACTTTCATAGCCATAGGAACCAGGGGGCATTGAAGGCATGTACCCCAAGGATTTTGCAATAAACAAATAAGTGTCCTTTTTATTTTCAGGAAGTGCCCCTTCAGGTTAAGGGGTAAGTGCCCTTGAAGTGTCATGCCCCTCCCAAGTTTTAGATGCTTCCTATGGCCTGGATACTTTCGTTCTTCTGAGAAAAAAATCCCGAAAGAACAAAAACACGTGGGGGTCTGCTGAAATAAGTGAAACCGAAAATTTGACATCTCTGATCCTGGTTTGTTTTGATGATCTAAACAACAGATGTTTTGCGTTATGATAGGATGAAATATAGACAGACAATTCTGCAAACATATGCAGTTAATTTTACTTTATTTCTGACACATCATCAAAAGACGCAAAGAGTAGGAGTTCGATTACAACATCCTTCCGAGTATTACTCGAACTTCCTCTTTCTAAATACTTCTTGCAATGCAAAAATGACAGAACAAATGTTAGTCAATGTATAATACGTAGAAAAGATGATTGTGCTAAAAATTGCGTGATTTTAATCATAATTCTTTTACAAATACCGGTGAGTTAAAAAAGTTAAGACGTTTGGCAAGCCGTGCATTAAAGGGGCTCCGTCGTCAAAATGTAAACAAAACGATGATTTTTGCAGTTTTTTGAAAGGTGATATCACACAGGATTTTCGTATTTTTTTCAAAATGAAAGTTGCTGTTTGGGCATTAATCCTTGTACTTCATTAAGGAACAAACCAAACATTCATATCTTCTACGATTGCTCGGATAGAAGTGGATTTTTAACGGTCATTTGTTTGTGGCTTGGGTGAAGCCACCAAACAAACTGCAGAAAACAATGGATGAACAATGGATAATCCCCGACACGTGCGAGTTTACGGATTTGTTTACTGTTTGACGACTGAGCCCCTTTAAAGGGTCTGTTTCATCCAGCATGCCTTGCATGTGCTGTCTCTTGCTTGGCCTTTGTTGTCACCATTTTCATGGCCCATTCAAGGACAACGAAGTGTCGGCACGTGCAAGGCATGCTGGATGAAACAGACCCTTTAAAAAGCACGCAGCCGATATTCAAAACTGATATGTTTGGTAAAATCATTAATCTTTTAGACCCGGAAATATTAAGGAGAATGCCGGTAAGGGCGTCGTATGGGAACGAGGACTCCAAGTTCGATTCTGGTCGTAGGTTATCGCTATTGATAGGCTGATGGACGCTATAACTAACCGATCCACAACTATAACTATCCTCAACTGGAGCGACAACAACAACATTAATTCACTTCAATTAGATGAGCGTAAGTTGAGGGTCCTTATGTAGTGAGGCTAATTCTGGTCCATGGTTAACTAGACTTATGACGATGAGCCCCTTGTATCCCTGCGGTACCTTGCTCACAGGGACTCATAATGAAACAGTTAAAAACCTGACCCTATCTTCTGCATTCGATTGATCGAATCTGGATCGAACGACTGCTTCGGCTCTATTCAACGGTCACTCCTCAGAAAGGAAATGCGATAGAAACAACGGTAAGCAGACACTTAATCAACAAAACTTGGTATTCATCTGAAGAATAAAGTTCACTTTACCTGGTGAGTGCAAAATAAGTCTTTTAATGCTGCAAATTTCCATGTTTTTAAGACCAAGACATACCAGAGAAATCTTCAAGTACCTGCTGCAGCAACTTCCTTCAAATTTAGTCAACTGCGTCAATAGAATTCAAGGTTCGAAACTTATTGTTCTTCGCCAAATCTCGCATTCTGATTGGTATGCTAGGAATCCCAGCATATTAGGCCTAAATAGGGTCAACTTTTTCAGAGTAATATTATGAGTCTCTGTTGACTGAAGCGCCATCTTGAAGTCAAAGAGCACAGGGAAACAAGAGACTCATCGTCATAAGTCTAATGGTTAACTTACCATTGAACTTTAAATCCATTACTGAAACATAATATTGTATTGAATTTAAATGTTATGGCTAGTAAACTATTGACCAGAATCGAATGTGGGATTCTCCTTCCCATACAAACCCCTTACCAGCATTTTTCTAATTTCTGGGTCTAAAAAGGATGATTGATTTTAGCAAACAGAATTTTTTTATTTTTGAATATAGGCCACGTAATAGACGATTACGGAAAAGATGGCGGACCTCATTTCACGCAATGCATGAAGGGAATATGCCCCCTAGCAACGCATAGCTACCAAAATTTATGACTGCAGCATAAAATCTTGACTGCAGCTGCGATAGATTTAGGCCGTCGCAACTTTATCGTGAGATCTACGCTCTTATAAAGGCATCTTCTTTTGGGCATCTGAAGGGCCCTGACGTCTGCAAAGTCTTCTGAAAATGGCACTGTACGCTTCGCAGAGAAAAATCTAAGTTGCCAAAAGAAGGCACATTGAGAAAACGGTAGAGCTGGCAGACTTGGCAGAGAAAAATCCCGAATGTTGTGTTCGGCCGAAAGAATGCACATTTTGATTTCTTCGAATGTTGTGTTCGGCCGAGCGAATCGAAGCCATTGCAATACATTATACTTTTGTTATGCAAATTCCAAGAGAAAAGAATTTGCAATATTTCACTCTATTTTCGAATGTTAGGGTCTGTTCAACGCCTCTACCCTCGACAGTAAAACCAGACAAAGTCAAAACTCTTGTTGAAACTCTTGACGAAACGACGAAAACAGCTGGTCACTACATCTTGATATTGTAGGAAAACTAAACTGAAACTGTACTGTAACTTATGTATGAAAAAAGACCATATAAAGACGAATTTTCCTTAAAACTGTGAGTGAAGACTGAAAAGAGCGTAGATCTCACGATAACGTTGCGACGGCCTAAATCTATCGCAGCGTGGTCAAGATTTTATGCTGCAGTCACAAATTTTGGTAGCTATGCGTTGCTAGGGGGCATATTCCCTTCATGCATTGCGTGAAATGAGGTCCGCCATCTTTTCCGTAATCGTCTATTTTTTTCCACAGCCTGGCAAAAGTTTCAACTTTTCTTACTCACCCAGTGTATTAAGTGAAAACATGGGTAGTTAGACATTGCTGGTGTGCTTCTATGGAGAAGAGATGGATAATATGTAGCTGCGGGGGAAATTTTTTATAGTACTGCGGAGGAGATATCTGCGGGGTAAATTTTTATAGTATAGTTTAATATTTTCGTTCTTTTGATATCTCCTCCGCAGTACTGCAACAAATTTCCCCCGCAGATACATATTATCCAGCGCTCCTCCATAGAAGCACACCAGCAGTGTCTAACTACCCATGGTGAAAAGACAAGACAGCACAAAAATTGCGTTTTGACCATGGGTGCTTTAGACGCCGCAGTTGTGCTTCATTCCCACATCTTTGTCTTCATCGGAGGAATACATTATTTACTACTATGGAGGAGCTAACGTAAGAGATTTCTTCGTTACCTCCTCTACAGAACTATAGTAATTATTTCTCCATTAGTTGCAATGCTCCTCCATAGAAGCACACCAACAGTGTCTACTACCCATGTTTTGACTATCATAACTGAAATTCTCCAGATCTGAACCCATGAAAATCAAGAAAACAAGCAAGTCGCCATCTACAGCTAGCTTTACATATAGGGTGTCCCAAAATGATGTATTATCGTTTGATTGCTTATATGTCCATAACCAATGAACCGATTTTCAAAAACTTTATTTTATCCGATTGCCGAAAGGCTAAATTGTATTCGAGGATGTTGGTTGTGGTTTAGGCCGATGTCTTCATGTTGAAAAGAAGATCGATAAACCTGCTCAAATTCAAGCCTTATATGGCATGAAAAAGAAACGGCCTACTTTCCCAGTCAATATTTTAAATGTGATGCAAAAGGCTGAACTTATATGTCGTTCAGAGAATATATGTCGTTCAGAGAATACGAATTCAGTTAATACTGAGTTCAGAGAATACGAATAGGAGTTCAGCCTTTTGTATCACATCTAAAATGTTGACTGGAAAAATAGGCCGTTTCTTTCTCATGCCATCTAAGGCTTGAATTTCAGCAGATTTATCAATATTCTTTTCGACACGAAAACGCCGTTTTAAAACCACAACCAACATCTTAAAATACAAATTAGCCTTTAGGGAATCAAACAAAACAAAGTTTTTGAAAATCGGTTCATTGGTTATGGACACATCATTTTGGGACACCCGGTAGTCCAACCTCGTCCCCAGGGCCTTTTGTCATATTTGGACGGAGACGAGGTTGCCGGTAGTTCAGATATAATACTCACAAGCTCCTGGGTTCCTCTATGCTCCGCAAGAAGAACTTTCGAGAAGGAGCCTGGAAGGATAAAAGAAAGATTTGAAATCTTAAGTAACGATGACGTACTGAGGACAGCATAATTATTGGCGAAGAACTGCATTTACGTGGAAATAACTTCTCAAATTTCTTCCCTGGGTTTGCCAATTTGAAGCCGTGGCGTCACGTGTGAGGCGTTTTATTATACAAGGGAGATTTATATCTTGTCCCGGGCCTGATTTCTCTTCATTTTAATTCACTGCGGAATCACCGGGGTAGAATGTACCGGGGCACTAGCCTGGGGATGGGGGTGCTTTGACTGTCTTGCCCCCGCCTCGCTGTAACTGAGCAATGCACCGTGTTGACATAATAACATGAAAGGGAATTGTTTGGGAACATTCTTATTGATTTTTGGAAAATTGAATAAATAAATTGTTGACTCGTTGATTCTAACCTTTACAAAGGAGTGGGCATCACACTTTTGTCATACCATATGATGTCGTTGGCTCACTGTCCCATTTTCCTTGTCAGTATCGGTCATAAAATCGCGAACTAGTTGGCCACCTAGTTGCATCAATTGCAAACGGGTAGGCCTACTTCCGGTCGGTGGCTCTGTAAATGAATTCTGAAAATCTTAGGCTAGGGTCAGGATTAGGGTTTGGAGTATGTAGCACACCCCTTCCTATTTTTCAATAAATTTGAAGGCAGAAACACCGCAACACGACAAAATATTTTTATTCCTATTTTTCCACGGGTTTGCCGCTAGCCAAAGTTACATGCTGGTTCACGTAGGCCTACTATTCATAGTTTTGAAGACGTTAATCTCAATAAATGCGAAAATAAACCAGAAATATTAATTTTGGGAAGTGAATATGAGCATAATCCGTATTTGAAACAGATTAACCATGCCAACATCAGAAAAACAGCAACAAAACAGAGAATAAACAGAACCTCCCAATCGTCAAAACCTGAGCCAAATTTTGTGCGTTGATTCTCACGGCATTTGGTGACAGAATATAGCAATATAAAAGAAATGAAACAGAACATTTCAATCATTAATTCCTGACCCAAATATGGTTTGTTTATTCTCGTAGAATGCAGCAACGGATTACCTAAACATAACAAACAGGAAGGTAACAGAAGCCAAACAAGATCAACTTACCTGAACCAAGCTTCGTGTGTTTATTTTCGTAGCATTCGCATAATTCTTCTGGGAAATAGATTTTATCCTCTTCATCCTCGTTTGTAGCATACATATTCTCTACTTTGCTCAACTTTCCAGCCTAAACTCCTTTCTCTTTCGATGCAAATGAAATCAGATCACAGAATTTTGTCTTAGTTTAGGATCCAGGAATAGAACTTGTTTCCGCGTGGTCGTTGTCTTTTCTGTTTCAACATTGACGTAAGATATGATGACAGCCCCCAATAGCGATTTATAAAGGAACTTCCGTATCAGTAAGCGAATGTTGAAACGATTATATGTCACAAGATACCAACGGCATATGAGCTGTTAATATTGTTTATAACAGTGGCGTGGCCACGGGGGAGGGGGTAAGGGGGGCAACTGCCACCCCCCACTTTTGTCGAAAGATGGCCCTCGAGATTCCTTTGAAACCGAAGAGAAAATGTCTGGGTATAGGTTGGGTAAGATTTTTTCCGAGAAATGCCAAATGCTAGAACGAGAAAACGTAATAGAATTGTGTTGTCAAAACTCAAAGTATCCATTTCAGCACTGATAAATATGGCATCAGGGGATGCGTTCTGAGCCAAAGTAAAGGATGTATCTTCAAACGTTTTTCTTGTGCTAGTAAGGGATGTTTCTTCAAAAATTTTCCTCGTTCACTGATTCATAGGATAACCGTCACAAAACTATCAAAGTTTCCTTGCCGCTAATGGCAAGCATGATATTGGGAGATGCATTCTAAGCCAAAGTAAAGGACGTGACCCTAAAAATTTTCCTTAGGGCGTTCTGCTCCTGCTTTTCCAACGACTCGATGTTTCGTGACTTTCTATTTTTGTTTCATGAATTTTTATTGCAATGAAAATTCAGCCTCGATCCTGTGCTTTGTAGGGGCTTTGTAATAAACAATAGAGAGAATTGTATTGCATGAACCAATCAGTCTCATGACATATGCCCTTTAAAGACAAATGACGGAGA
Organism: Aurelia coerulea; assembly: GCA_039566865.1. Classification (NCBI taxonomy): domain Eukaryota; kingdom Metazoa; phylum Cnidaria; class Scyphozoa; order Semaeostomeae; family Ulmaridae; genus Aurelia; species Aurelia coerulea. Next base: position 47,718,624 of record CM076943.1, read on the forward strand.
TATAAGGTGATTTAAATCAGGGGCCTGGGCAATCTAAATGTAGACTATTGTATTCCATTGTATTTGATGATATCGAGAGATTAGCAAATCAATTGGACAAATGAAAGCACTAAGCCATCTTTTGTTCTATTTTTAAACTAGGCGCTACATTTGTCTTTAAGTTCATCTGCAATTTTTACTTTGATCATTTCAAAAGATGGGAAACGAGCAAATTAAGGCGGCGGTAATGAAATGGTTGAAGAGAAAATTAAAAGTTGAAAGTAGGTTGCTCATGCTTGGGTAAACTGCTTGGAGTAAAAAGTTCTGATAAAAGCAATTCAAGCAAAAGAAAATTGAATTGAAAGAAAGCTGAATTTAATGGGTCTCTCAATCAGATACAACAAGGACAGATTTTGTAAGATTTTGTATTTTATTGACACCTGAATTCAAAGCGATCAGCGATCACAGACGAAGGAAATTCTCACAACCAGTAATTCAAAACAAGCCAAGCCGCAAAAGTTTATCTGAAACCCAAGTAGCTAATGCGCTCGTTGTGCATTCCAAAAATTGTTTTTAAGAGCAAACATGAGCATAGATTGAAAGAAGAAGGATATATCTACACATCCGCCTCAGGCATTTAATTTGTTTGGTTCAAAAGCCGATTGGGAAGCGATTCAATGATCTCGCTTTTTTCGGTGTGATTAAAACACTTACTGCTCGGCTTCTGAACCCAATAAATAAAATGCCCGTGGTAGATGTGTAGATATATCCTTCTTCTTTCGATATATGCTCATGGTGCCTCTTAAAAACAATATCTGGAATGCACAACGAGTGTATTAGCTACGTGGATTTCAGAGAAACTTTTGCGGCTTTGTTTGTTTTGAATTTATGGTTGAGGAAATTTCCTTTGTCTGCAGTCGCTAATCGCTTTGAATTCACATGTCAACAAAAGCATCGAATGCTATTGTTCTATGCTATCGTGTCTCAAAATCTGTCCTTGTTATCAGATACAGGAACTTTGAATTACAGACCTCGGCTGAAGGGGATCGGTGTCTTATAAAGAATGAGGTTACGCCAAAACGATTGTGTGAAAAATAAAATTTACGATGATTGTGTTTTATCAAATGGTTCAATGAATATTTAATTAACCTGCACAGCATTGAACCAGCTTCACACTGGCCTAGGTATTCGACGAAAAGATTTAAAATTACAGATCAAGTTTACGGGGGATCTGTGTCTTATAAAGAATGAAGTTACGCCAAAAGATTGTGTGAAAAATAAAATTTACGATGATTGTGTTTTATTAAATGGTTCATTGAATATTTAATTAACCTGCGTAGCATTGAACAAGCTTCACACTGGCCTAGGTATTCGATGAAAAGATTTCAAATTACAGCTCAAGTTTGCAGGGGATCTGTGTCTTATAAAGAATGAGGTTACGCCAAAAGATTGTGTGAAAAAATAAAATTGACGATGATTGTATTTTATTAAATGGTTCATTGAATATTTAATTAACCTGCACAGCATTGAACCAGCTTCGCACTGGCCTAGGTATTCGACGAAAAGATTTAAATTTACAGATCAAGTTTACGGGGGATCTGTGTCTTATAAAGAATGAGGTTACGCCAAAAGATTGTGTGAAAAAATCAAATTGACGATGATTGTATTTTATTAAATGGTTCATTGAATATTTAATTAACCTGCACAGCATTGAACAAGCTTCACACTGGCCTAGGTATTCGACGAAAAGATTTAAAATTACAGATCAAGTTTGCAGGGGATCTGTGTCTTATAAAGAATGAGGTTACTCCGAAAGATTGTGTGAAAAATGAAATTGACGATGATTGCATTTTATTAAATATTTCATTGAATATTTAATTAACCTGCGTAGCATCACCCTGTAGAACGTCTGTGCAGTATTGTAGAGGCTGTTCAGTAAGGCAGCGGTTGCCCAGTGCAATACAGGGATCACATGATGTCATTGGTGGGATTACATGCAGTAAATTTTAGGCTATTCAGTTATTTACAGGGATAACATACAGTAAATGAGAGGGGAACATAATGTCATTGGAGGGATTGCCTCAGTAAATTTCAGGTTATTCAGTAAATTGTAGGGCTTACATGATGTCGTTGGCGGGATCACATCAGTAAGGTTGAGGCTATTCAGTTACTTACAGGGATAACAAGCAGTGCCGTACAGGGATAACATCGTGTCGTTGCAGGGATGACATCAGTAAAGTAGTGGTTACTCAGTATTCTGCATGGATAACATCTTGTCGATACAGGGATCACATCAGTTATTTCAAGGTTACTCAGTTACTTACAGGGATAACATCCAGTAAGGCAACGGGATAACATCGTGTCGGTAAAGGGATTACATCAGTTATTTTAAGGTTGTTCAGTAACTGCGAGGGATACAAACAATGCACTAGAGGGATCATGTGCACTGATGAGTAAATTGTCTATTGTTTTCGAGTATGGGGGGTTATTGTGTGCTCGGAACACTGGTTTGCAAACTGTTATATTGACAAGAAATGGTTCCTACTAATGGGGTCATTAATCCTACGATGGAGGATAAAGTTGTACAAATAACTACATTGAAAAATAAAAACATGAATGATTGGATTAGATGCTTAGTGCCAATGTGCATAGATTACGTGACAAATCAGCAGAATAACACATCAGTCCAGTGTTGTGTCTCATCATTATTCTGAAAAATCTTTTCTTCTTTTGAAAAATATAGCAATGCGTAGGCTAAGATCACATTGGATATAGTGTGAATCGAATGGGAATAAAAAAGAATTGAGTCCAGACTGATATGACTCCAGTGACTAATTATCAAACTAAAACTTGACCCATAACTCTCTGCTGGCTCAGTCTTTTTTCCGCATTTCTTATTTGGCTTCAAGGTAACACTCGCTGAGTTTCACGTATCTTGAATTGAAGTATCATGAAGAAGAACAATATTGTTTTCACCAGCCCAGCGCCTGGATGGCATGAACGACAAACGGAGGATTTTGATACTCTCCGATGAAATTGCCAAAGCCATTCACGACTGGCTTGATGCTCAATAACAAGCCGTTCCCCGGACTGAATTATCGTTGCGACGAAGCAGGAGGTGGGCCTCGCATATTGGAGACACAAGAAGATTCCTTTGAAGAGGACTCGCAGTCACAGATGACAGAAGACAGTGTCGGGTTGATCTTGTCGAATTCCTCGGCAAGGCCTTTCCTGCATTTCGGTTCCCCTCCCCTCGACTCTATCTGGGCAATTAGATCAATAAAGGATTCTAATTCAATATCTCCTTCGCGAACGTTTTCCGTCAACTTCTTCTTGTGTGGTGCTTGTAGTAAATATTTACAAAACTCTTCATCCATGTTCACAAAAAACCACAATATTTTTATCTTGATAAGGCCTAAGCTGCAAACAACATTATGGCGTGACTGTGTTTGATGCAATTCACGATTATCCGTACACGTTTTTTTTTATAAGAAACTGGTTTATAAGAAACTAGTACTACGATGACCAAAAATTTGAGAAACTCTAGGACTACGCTCGAGAACAGTTAAGAAACTCTAAAACTTTATTTCTGTATGTCTCTCTTATTCTATGTCTCTCTAACAAAGGTACATTCGTCTTTTCTTGACTTTTAACTGCAAAATTGGTAAATTTTTGCCTTGATGTGCATGGCTTCTTCTTGATGACAATGTCAATGCAAAATGGAAGCCTTTTCTCGAGAAGAAGGCTCAACTTCGAACAATACCGCAATTTTAGGCCCAAAAAATAAGAAACTAATTAAGAAACTTTTACTACTAAAACACCGAAATTTTCATGTGAAATTAAGAAACTTTTAGTACTAAGTGCTGATCCAAGTTTCTTATAAAAAATAACGTGTAGTGCTATTCACTTCATATAACCCCCGTTCTTTACAAAAACACGTTAAGAATTTCTAAAGAAATTCCCCAAGCTAGCGAGTTCATCCCGTTGCCTTACTGGATGTTATCCCTGTAAGTAACTGAGTAACCTTGAAAAAACTGATGTGATCCCTGTATCGACAAGATGTTATCCACGCAGAATACTGAGTAACCACTACTTTACTGATGTCATCCCTGCAACGACACGATGTTATCCCTGTACGGCACTGCTTGTTATCCCTGTAAGTAACTGAATAGCCTCAACCTTACTGATGTGATCCCGCCAACGACATCATGTAAGCCCTACAATTTACTGAATAACCTGAAATTTACTGAGGCAATCCCTCCAATGACATTATGTTCCCCTCTCATTTACTGTATGTTATCCCTGTAAATAACTGAATAGCCTAAAATTTACTGCATGTAATCCCACCAATGACATCATGTGATCCCTGTATTGCACTGGGCAACCGCTGCCTTACTGAACAGCCTCTACAATACTGCACAGACGTTCTACAGGGTGAGCATTGAACAAGCTTTGCACTGGCCTAGGTATTCGACGAAAAGATTTAAAATTACAGATCAAGTTTGCAGGGGATCTGTGTCTTATAAAGAATGAGGTTACGCCAAAAGATTGTGTGAAAAAATCAAATTGACGATGATTGTATTTTATTAAATGGTTCATTGAATATTTAATTAACCTGCGCAGCATTGAACAAGCTTCGCACTGGCCTAGGTATTCGACGAAAAGATTTAAAATTACAGATCAAGTTTGCAGGGGATCTGTGTCTTATAAAGAATGAGGTTACGCCAAAAGATTGTGTGAACAAATCAAATTGACGATGATTGTATTTTGTTAAATGGTTCATTGAATATTTAATTAACCTGCGCAGCATTGAACAAGCTTCGCACTGGCCTAGGTATTCGACGAAAAGATTTAAAATTACAGATCAAGTTTGCAGGGGATCTGTGTCTTATAAAGAATGAGGTTACGCCAAAAGATTGTGTGAAAAAATCAAATTGACGATGATTGTGTTTTATTAAATAGTTCATTGAATATTTAATTAACCTGCGCAGCATTGAACAAGCTTCGCACTGGCCTAGGTATTCGACGAAAAGATTTAAAATTACAGATCAAGTTTGCAGGGGATCTGTGTCTTATAAAGAATGAGGTTACGCCAAAAGATTGTGTGAAAAAATCAAATTGACGATGATTGTATTTTATTAAATAGTTCATTGAGTATTTAATTAACCTGCGCAGCATTGAACAAGCTTCGCACTGGCCTAGGTATTCGACGAAAAGATTTAAAATTACAGATCAAGTTTGCAGGGGATCTGTGTCTTATAAAGAAAGGTTACGCCAAAAGATTGTGTGAAAAATCAAATTGAAGATGATTGTGTTTTACCAAATGGTTCATTGAATATTTAATTAACCTGCGCAGCATTGAACAAGCTTCGCACTGGCCTAGGTGTCATTTCGTCTGACTCCATTCATGTGCATTCAACTGCAGGTATTTATTCACACTGCTTTCATTTGGTTAAGATTGTTTAAACAAACTTAGGCCTGCTCGTAAATTGGGCGTCATAGGCCATGCTCTTTGCTAATTGCGCTGCTTATTGAGATACCTAATTGCTCCTTTTCGATGCAATTCAAACTTATGTGCATGCAACATTTGTGATTTAGGCCCACGGAAAAGCAAATGCACACTAAGCTATGGAGATGTTAAACGCAAATCATAGAAGGAAATCAAAATATGCTCGTCTGGTGTTGTTACTGATGATCTGCCTTTCAGGCTGTGCGAGTGGATACAATTTAGAGCTAACAAATGGTGTAAATTATGAAGAAAGCTTCGATGTACACAAACAGAATGCAGACGAAACTCAGCCTGGAGACCAAACTTCAGCTAACTTCAAACCCCAGGATGGCAGCCTTGCAACTATGAGTTCTGCAGAACAAGATGGCGACCAAGATGCCGATATATTCGTTGCAGAAATCTTCCCAGACCAACCTGGTGGCCTAGAACAGCTCTTCAAGCCGTTAGCAAGGTATAAGAAAGCAGTTCTTGGTCTTGATGCACAAATTGAGCCGTCTGATTTGAAAGAACCTTACGAAGGAGATGATTCTGAATTCGTCGTTCCAGCTTTGGCTATGGAGAAATTCGGGGAAAATATTCCTGGAAGTACCCCTATGCAGGACTTTACATACGATGATATTTCAAACGGTGAAGACAGACTAAGAAATTTCGAGAAAAATTCAAGAAACTTACAGGATAACAAACTTGAAGGTCAAAAACACACTGGTTATAACAGCTACCTAGAAACGAGAACAAACTCGGGATCACCAGGGAATGAACAGAACTTTAAGGATACTTCTTCTTACAAATACCCAGACGTTTCAGGGTCTCAAGAGAATAAAGGTGAACAAGAAAAATATGGGATAAAAGCGAGGTTTGTTTCCTATGAGGAACACAAAGGTCCCAGGGGTGTGCAAATTAAAAAAGGTGTGAATGAAGGGGAAGAAAATGCACATCTATCGAAATCCAATGCTGAAATGCACACAGAGGGAGATAATAACTTGGGAAATCAGGCGAGAGAGCAATCGAAAAAGACTGTTGCAGAACAGGATGAGATAAACAGGAAAGAAGCTAATAGGAACAATTACGATGATTATGAAAGTTCTGGCAGTGGAGAGGGCAGTGCAGATGAACAGGAAGAGAGTGGGTCTGGTAGCATCGAAGGACAAGCAAAAACGACTACAAAAGATGGAAATAAAAACAGTGCTGGCCAGTCTAAAATGAGGAATCTCGAGCCCAGAAATTGGGGTAGCATGAAGGATGAAGTTGAGGGGATTAAAATCGGAGAACGCGAGGTAAAGCAAGAAAACGTTACATTGGTTTCGGAAGAAGACAAGAAGTTGCAAGGGTCGGAGAAGTCTGCAGAGAAATTTGAAAAAGACGCCGAGGAATCTAAAGAGAGGATTTTGAAGAATCGAAATGTCTTGCCTGCAAATTCATCTTCGAAGGAACAGAGATCTGAAGCGAATGAGATAAAGCGACTGGATACTGGAGAGGAAGGGAGTGGAAACACAGAAAGAGAAAAAGAATCGAGCAAAGATACGGACGTTACAGAGAATAAAGATTTATTTGCAAGTGAAGATACAAATGTTGGGTACAAGAACAATCAAAGCACACTGGGCAGTAATACGCAATTAACCTCAGAAAGCAAGCAGATTACACTGGGCACCAGTGAGCAAGTGAGCACTAATGAACAAGTAATTAACAGCAGCCATACGCTACATGAGAACCTACCATTGAACAGGTATATGGGGAATGTGCAGGACAATGGCGTAAACAAGGAAATACAGCAAAAGCGTAATTCTACAGGAGACAACGAAGTAGAAAAGATTGGGAGTGAATTAAAAGGTAGACAGCAAGATGTGGCGAGGATAACGTGGAAGATAACGAGTCGAATATTGGAGAGAAACTAGGAGGAAAAATTATTTCGAGTGTCAACATTAAGAATGCGTTGGAAAATGGTGCAATTGAGAAAATGCAGCGACAGAACAATTCTGAGCATGAATCACATCGGACTGAAGCAGGACAAGGTAGAGAGGACCTGAACGATATGCAAGGAGATGAGCAATTGAGGAAGAAATATGTTGATATTGGAGAGGAAACTGAAGAAGAAACCGACTCAAGCTTGAATATTGAAAATAGGCCTAAAAATGGTGCAAGCAAGAAAATGCAAAATGAAAATAACGCCGGAGATGAAACGAAAGGGAGGAAGACAGGAAAAGGTAGAAATGGACCAAATGGCATGCAAAATGATGAGGAATTAAAGGATAAAGATGTGGATATTGAAGCCAAAACTGGAGGGAAAATTGTGGATATATTTGTTGATAATGCCTTGAATTCGAAGAAAGACAGAGAAACATTGCAACAAACTGAATCTACTTATAAATCACAAAATGATATATCTGCTAGTGAGGATCAAAAAAGACTTACGACTGCTGAAACGAAGGGCATAAACAAGATACGCGATGCTTCACAGGATAAAAAGCATTCGAATGGTTTGATTGAGAAAAGTTTGCAGTCTAAAGAAGAGCATAGCAAGACAGGAATTTCAGAGGAACCTGAAACTAACAATGAATCAAAAACTGATACACCGACCAGCAAGCCTCACAGAGAGCTTCAGCCTACAGAAACGAAGGCTATCAATACGACAGAAGGTTTTTCACAAGACGTAAAGAACTCGAATATTTTGATCGAGAAGACATTGCCATCTACAGTAGCAAACAGTGGCGAAGAAACGACTGAGGAGAGTGGGCATGAAGAAGCTGACAACACAGGGGTTAAAGAAGGAATAAGTGAAACGAGCAAGCAGGCAGGGGAAGAATCTGATGGAAAGGTGATAAAAATTGCTTTGAATAAGGCGAGCAAGCAGATAAAGAATGAGATAAGGACGGCAAAAGCTCAACATCACAAAACAGCAGTTGAAAAGAATATTGAAGGAGGTTCAGGAGAGGCGAACAAGCTGGGTGAGGAAACAGGTAAAGAGGGAGGGGCACCAAAAACTCGAGGCCATGAAACAAATGAAAACACAAATGTAAAGGATGGTATGGTTCAGAGGAGCCAAAAGACTCAGGAAGTAAGTAGGGAGAGTAGCCAAAAGACTGAGGAAGCAAGTAAGGAGGGTAGCCAAAAGACTGAGAAAGCAAGTAGGGAGGGTAGCCATAAAACAGAGGAAGCAAGTAAGGAGGGTAACCAAAATACTGAGGAAGCAAGTAGGGAGAGGAGCCAAAAGACTGAGGAAGCAAGTAAGGAGGGTAGCCAAAATAACGAGGAAGCAAGTAAGGAGGGAAGCCTAAATACTGAGGAAGCAAGTAAGGAGGGCAGCCAAAAGACTGTAGAGGAAAATAGAGGGGGCATAATTTCGGAAGACACCAAATCTGAAAATACAACTGGTACAGTTGATGCTGATAGCAAATCGCTTGAAAAGGGCAGAATTTCTGAAACTGGAAGTATTAAAGAGAATCAAGCCGACTTCGGCATGCCGTCTAATTCAGGCTCGTTAAGTTTTCGAAAGAAAGAAAGTATGAATGAAGAACACAACACAGCAGATGATTTAAAGACTTCTCAGAACCAAAATTACGGAAGAGAAAGTACAACTGGAGATGAACAAAAATCGGACGATTTCGAAAACAAGGAACGGTTTCAGAGAAAGAATGAGACTGCCAATCAGTTGGATAATTCCAAGGCTAGGGAAGATAAGAAAGTTTTGCTTCAGCAGAAATCAAAGGAACACAAAGATAATGAGCAAGACGGGCTAGTGACAATGAGCAAGGATGATTTACTTAAAACAAGACTCACCAGTGAAGAAGCTGCTAGGAAATTGTTTTTATCAATTGTGCATAGAAATGACACAGATGAGAAAGAAAAGAAGGCAAGAATGAAGGAAAAGACAGACAAACCAGCGAATATTGATCATCGTAATAGCAGCAGTGTTGAGAAGAGCGATGATGTGAATATGGTTGATAAAACTGATGAAAGGCAGCTCAGCACGGCCAAAGAAAAATCTCCTCAAGGCAAAGTAACAGAGGAACATGCTGCTGATGGGAAGCAAAGGGAAAGTTCTGGTGAGCAGGAAGTATCGGAAACAAAGGAAGCTATGAACATGCCTCAAGAAGATAAGAATGAGGGTGCTGATAATGAGGTGCACCATGATGAAAATGTTAGTGATGATCCCAAGCAGGACAATAAAGATGAAGGGATGTTTACTAATAATGAAAGACGTCTAGCTGCACAATCTGGTAGCAACGAGAATGAAATTACCCGTGTCAATATTACAAGTTTTAGTAAAGAAGGGATGCCAAAGAAGTTAGTCCAACGAAAAGAAAATGTGGGCCTTATTCCTCCGCAGGGCAATAAAGATCACGGGAAGCTGAATGCCAATGAAGGACACAGCGCTGCACAATCAAGTGGCAACGAGAACGCTATTACCAATGTCAATATGACAAGTTATAATAAAAAAGAGACGCCAGAGAAGTTAGTCCAACAAAAAGAAAATGTGGGTCTTATTTCTCAGCAGGGCAATGAAGATCAAGGGAAGCTGAATGCTAATGAAGGACATAGCGCTGCACAAGCAAGTGGCAACGAGAACGCTATTACCAGTGTAAACATGACAAGTTTTAGTAAAAAAGAGACGCCAGAGAAGTTAGTCCAACAAAAAGAAAATGTGGGTCTTATTTCTCAGCAGGGCAATAAAGATCACGGGAAACTGAATGCCAATGAAGGACACAGCGCTGCACAATCAAATGGCAACGAGAACGCTATTACGCGTGTAAATATGACAAGTTTCAGTAAAGAAGAGACACCAAAGAAGTTAGACCAACAAAAAGAAAACGTGGGCCTTAGTTCTCAGCAGGGCAATGAAGATCAAGGGAAGTTGAAGGCCAATGGAGGACAAAGCGCTGCACAATCAAGTGGCAACGAGAACTTTATTACGCGTGTAAACATGACAAATTTTAGTAAAGAAGAGACACCAAAGAAGTTAGTCCAACAAAAAGAAAACGTGGGCCTTAGTTCTCAGCAGGGCAATGAAGATCAAGGGAAGCTGAATACTAATGAAGGACTAAGTAGCAATGAGAAAGATGTTACACATGCAAATATGACAAGCTTTAGTAAAGAAGAGACGCCAAGAGAGCAGTTTGGTGCGACAGAATCTCCAATGAATATGATGGAATTGAATTCTACTAATGTGACTGATATCGGGGCGAGAACAAACGATGGGGCTAATGAGTCTGTTGCAAGTGAAACTCGGGAGCCAGCAAGGCAGCTAAACAACCCACTTGATAAGGTTACAGAACAGTTATTTGGAGTGAAATTACAAGATGATAGCACGGAAGAATCTGATGCGGAAAATAGACAGTTGCCTGACAAGATAGGAAAGGGAAATGAGACGAGAAGTGAAGCAAGGGTGATTCTGAAAGTAGAGAATGCTAATACTGCCAGACAGCAGGAAGAAATGAAACAATCGTCAAATTTGAAGCAGCAAAAAGATCAATCCACGGTGAGGCAAAACTCTAAAACAAAGAATGCATCTAAACCGAGGCAGAAACCCATAGTGAGACAACAGTCTAAAGAAAGGCAAGATACCAAAGGAAGGCAGCAGTCTAAAGGGGGGCTACGACCGGAGGAGAGGCAACAAACTGAAGTGAGGCTGCAGAATAAAGGGAGGCAACGGTTTGGAAATAAGCACCAGTCTAAAAATAAGCAACGGTCTAAAACTAAGAAAGGTACAACGAAACTCAGATCAAGAAAACAAAAGAAACACAGACATATTCATGGAAATAATCTTGATTTTAGTACAATGTTGATGAGTCAAAAAGCTAGGGAACTTTACATGAACTTGATACACGACACATCACAAGCACTGATGACTAAAAAACGTCATAAAAATGCGAGAAGGCGACACTTTCAAACGCATTCCAAATTAAGCCCGTTCATGACTACACAACATCTGAGAGCATCACACAACCCCCTGGGAGATTCAACAACCATGCAGTATTCTAAAAGCAAAACAGGCAAGATTGGTAATGCAGTAGCAAGCGTAATTGAACCAGTCAAGGGGGTGCATGAGCTTGCTAGTAAGTTATTGAATACGATGATGGAAAATGATCAGAAACTGATGAAGCAGACGGCATTTAGGACAATGGGTGGGAAAACGGAGACAGCTAGAAAACACCACGTAGCTGAGAAGTTAGATACACCAAGTTCGTTGATCGGGAAACTAGCAGAGTTAAAGTTCGATGTTAATCTTGATAAAAAAGAGAACGAAGTTCCAACACCTCATAGTGAGAACAATGAAGATGCGAGTTTAAAAGAGGCAACTTTCGAGAACGAAAATCCAGGCAAAACTGTCATGCAAAAACAGAAAGGAGGGGGCCTAAGCAGTAATGTTGATTTGGACAAGCTTGATGGTAATAAGCAAGAATACGAATATAAGGTATTAGATGCAAAGATCGAAGGTGAATTGGCAAAATCAGAAGACGAAACTAGCAAAGGTGAAGATATCGGAGAGTTAGCTTCGAAGCAACGAAATGCATCAACTGCTAATTTGACACAACCAGTAGCGAGAGCCAACCCATCCATTGGTAATTTGAGTGTTTATAATACGGAGGAGAGCCTTGGGAGCGAGGCACGGGATTATCAGAATGAGGCTAATGATGATATGAACGAGAAGATGTATTTGAAGCAAAAGGATGTGAAGCAATTTGGAGATTTTGGACCTCGGAAGAATGAGACAAATGTCATGTTGGGGAGGAAATTGAAGGACAGGGAGGAAGGTATGATAAGAAAGAATGAAAAAGGACTGTTGAGGTTGGAACATGGCAAAAATTTTACAGTTTCATGGCACAGGCATCCGTCGTTGTATTTTGACGGGAATAGCAGTTTGTGGAAAAATCATGATGTTGTTTCCATGGATATTGATCCGCTTGTAGACGTCTTCTACAAAGTAAATCATGAGAATTTAGTTGATTTAGTCGAACACCCAGAACTTGTGAGAAAAGAGCAAAAAACGCGAGTAAAAGGAACGTTACGGGGGCATCAGAAGATCTCACGAAGCAAGGGTGGAGCAAGAAAGAAAAAGGGGCGATATGGGTCAAAACATAGAATGCAGTCAGTATCCAAACAATTAAAATCACAACAAATAACTCGATTACAACAATGGATACAAAGAATGCAATTGTTGTCGAAGCAAAGAGCAATCACGACACAATCGGAACAGATGACAGATTCGACACAATCGGAACAAAGGGCAGATTCGACACAATTGGACGAATCAAAACAAAGGACATTGTCAGAACCATGGGCACAATTGAAACAAAGACCACTGCAAGGGCAGAGAATGCTTTCAGAGCCGTGGAAACAAAGGAAAGACAATGAGGCGAAGGACAATGGAGAAACACATCATCGACGCAAACAGATGAAAAAGAAAGGTTCAAAAGCGAAAGGACAGGGCAGGAAGAATCGTAAAATGGATAGTGAAAAGGGTCGTGCAGATGAAGAGCGTAAAATGGGTCAGACTGAGAGTGAACGTCAGATGGGTCATGAGAAAAATAACGGCCAAATGGGTCATGCAGAGAGTGAACGTCAAATGGGCCATGAGAAAAATAACCGTGAAATGGGTCATGCAAAGGAAAAACATAAAATGGGTTATGCAGAGAGTGAACGTCGAATGGGCCGTGAGAAAAATGACAACGAAATGGGTCATGCCAAAGACGAAAATAAAATGGGTCTTGCAAAAGAAGAACGTAAAATGGGCCATGCAGGTCAAGTCAGTAAAATGAATCAAGAGGTAAATGAGCGTAAAACACAACAGGCAGACGATGACGATGGACACGAAATGGGTCATGCAAAAAAGGAACTTAAAGTAGGAAGCCAAGAGATTAAGCATACGGCAGGCAAATTCGATAGGCAACGACATAAAGTAAATGCTAAGAATAAGAAGATACTTCGCCATCATTACAGACATAAACACAAAAAACCTGTCCAAGGTACAGCTAAATTTGGAATCAGTGGAAGTGAACAGAGTGCAAGTTCCCCCCAAGAACCAAAATTCAAAAACAACATGCCGGCAAATGTGAAATACTTTCTAATTGAAAATGCAGCAAAGCGTGGTGCTCTTTGCATCGATGGATCAACCCCCGGTTACTATTTACGCCGTGGTTTCGGCACAGGCGAAAAGAACTGGATAATACATTTACATGGTGGTGCGTGGTGTTACGATGCCCAAACGTGTTATCGACGTAGTTTCTCGATACTTGGGTCTACGAATCACTGGTCTGCTGAAAATATAACGAATTTCTTTCAAGGGTTTTTATCGGATAAAAAAGAAGTTAATCCATATTTTCATAACTGGAATGTTGTCGTGCAAACTTACTGCGACGGTGGGTTATTCTCAGGTAAGCGAAAGGAACCTTTGGAGATTAATGGAAGGAAGCTTTACTTCAGAGGACGGCCTATCTTGAAAGCACTCGTTGAAAGCTTGAAAAGACGGAATCTGGAAAGCGCGGCTGATATCATTCTGAGTGGAACTTCAGCTGGAGGACTGGCTGTTTTGCTACAAGGGGATTATTTGAAGCATCGGCTCCCGAAGACAGCCACAGTCCGGGGATTAGTCGATGCTGGATTCTTCCTTGATTCGCCATCACAAGACGGTTCGAATGTTGTTGAAAATCAATTCAAAGGCTTGTTCGATATTCACCGGCCCAAGCTTAGGATGAAATGTGAAAATGGAAAGGATAATAACACAAAGTATCAATGCTTGTTTCCGCAACAGACAATTCTACACACAAAATTACCGGTGTATTTCGTGAACGCTTTGTACGATCACTGGCAATTATCAGAGCTACAAAGACTCCATTGTGTTTACAACAATGATAACTGTATACCAGAACAAAGAGATCGAATCTTAAACTTTAGAAATGTTATGTATGATCATTTACTGGACGCGTTAGGGCATATGAAGCATGCCGGACTGTTCGCTGATTCGTGTATCGGACACGGACAAGTTATTGTTGATTATACATGGACTAGAATACGTGTAAATAATCAAACCATAAGTGACGCTTTCCATGACTGGTTTAATGATCGAAGTGGAAGGAGAAGACATATCAATACTGATTGTCGTTATCCGTGCAATGGCAGTTGTCCTAAAGCAATGGTCAGGTCGTGTATCAAGAACTTTAAAGGAGCGAGCAATAAGTTTAGGACGAAACGAAGTGCTGAATTGTGTTGATTGGTGATTAGGTTTATTAGAAATTCAATTGTATTTAACGTATTAATGTAATTTACTTCAGTTTAATATATTAATTTCAACTCATAGACCTTCTCGCACAATTTAGAGAGAAATTTCAATCGAGAACCAAGCATGGTGCACCGGGCGTCCCAGAAGAAAGTATTGCACAGATTTGGTTGGGTACAGCGGTGACAATTTAGCTTCAATCAATGGATAATCGATTTCAAAATGTTCCTCGATAGCTAACTTGAACATAGATAAAAAAGTATTGCACAGACTTGCTTGGGTCCAGCGCTAACAATTTTGTTTCAATCAATGGCTAATCAGTTTCAAAATGTTCCTCGATAGTTAATTTGAAAATAGATCTCTCCTTTGTTGGTTGATGCTTTTGAGTGTTGAAATATTAATCCTGAAAGCTCAAATTTGCCTCCATGTCCACACCAGAGCTATGGCGTTTTAGCCTGTGCAAGAAGATAAATGAAGAATATCCGTGATAAAATTTGACCAAAACTTGGATCATATTATCATGGTCTTTTAAATAGAAGTAACCTATTGTGCCATTTCTTTATTTTTCTCTAATTTCAGTTTTCAATTTCGATGTGCTTGAGGAATTAGCTTAGGTCGAAAGGCCAAAAAAGCTCTAGTTGGGACATGTAGGCAAATTTGACTTTTCAAGATTAACATCTCACCTCTCAAAGCACCAATATCAACAAATGAGGTATCTATGTTCAAGTTAACTATCGAGGAACATTTTGAGAATGATTATCCATTAATCGAAGCTAAATAGTTATCCCTGTGCCTTTTTTCTGAGACACCCGGTACATCAAGCAATGGACAGAATTAAAATTGTATTACCCTTTATTGTTTTAGACAGTTGAAAAACGTTCCAACTCTTTTTGGTCCTTTATTCTTATAAGTCGGAACAAAGTATTAAGATATTAACGGACGGAGCCTTTTAGAGGGCCTACTGATCGCAAAACTTAAAAGAATGATTATGATTTTGATTATGATTATGATTATGATTATGATTTGATTTGATTTGATTTGATTTGATTTGATTTGATTTGATTTGATTTGATTTGATTTGATTTGATTTGATTTGATTTGAAAACACCGTTATAGATGTGTGATCCGTTTTAGTTATTCAACACAACAAGGACAGATTTTGTAAGACAATAGCATGAGTTGCTTTTGATTGACACTGCAAATTCAAAGCGATTATCGATCGCAGACAAAGAAGATTCTCTCAACCAGTAAATCAAAACAAACAAAGCCGCTAAAGTTGCTCTGAAACCCAGGTAGTTGGCGCGATCGTTGTGCATTCCAAAAATTGTTTTTAAGAGCAAACATGAGCATATATCGAAAGAAGAAGGGTATATCTACATATCTGCATCAGGAATTTCATATGTTTGCTTCAAAAGCCGATTGGGATGCGATTCAATTCTCTTCTTTTTTTGGGTGTAATTAAAACACTTACTGCTCAGCTTCTGAGCCAAATAAATAAAATGCCCGAGGTAGATGTTTAGACATATCCTTGTTCTTTCGATATATGCTCATGTTTGCTCTTAAAAACAATTTTTGGAATGCACAACGAGCGCGCTAGCTACAGGGGTTTCAGAGCAACTTTTGCGGCTTTGTTTGTTTTGACTTTATGGTTGAGAGAATTTCCTTTGTCTGCAGTCGCTAATCGCTTTGAATTCAGGTGTCAACAAAAGCAAATCGTGCTATTGTGTTACAAAATCTGTCCTTGTTATTCAACACAACTATCGATAACGTCAACAAAAGGAAGGTAACTCTGTGTATGGTAATTTGCAATATCGAAAAGCACAAATCTGTTATGTTCCCACCTTTTGCAAACGTGATGTGAAACAACCGACCGTTTCAGTTTGTAACGTCAGAAGAACTTTGTCAAAAAACGTTACTCGGCACAATGCAAAATTAAGAAATAAACTAAATTCCGTCTCAAATTAGATGTCACCTGAGATTTGCGATAACGCAAAATTCCTTTGCAAAAGACTTCTATCGTGTTATTCGCGGTCATTTGCAGGTGACATCAAATCTGAGACAGATTATAACCCGATTAGTTGTGAATTTCAGTAGTTTAACTTTGGTTAACTATTTGTGAACACAGTCGTAGTAGAGTTTAAACAAGTTAGCCCATTTGGCGGGCTTTGGAATAAAAGGTATGAGCTTAATTTTCGAAACTGAATTGTTACTTTATCAGTCAAAGGCTAACTTAGATTCGAAAGTTTTGTTTGGTAAAATCACTCATCTCTTAGACCCAGAAATTAGGAAAATGCTGGTAAGGGGTTTGTATGGGAACAAGAACTCCATGTTCGATTCTGGTCCATGATATACTTGCCATTGAAATCTAAATAAAACTACGATTGTAAGTTTCAGAAATGAAATTTAAATTTCTATTGCAAGTAAATCATGGACCAGAATCGAAAATGGAATTCTTTTTCCCATACAAACCCCTTACCAAACCCCTTGCTGTCTTGCCCTTCAATTGACATCCATCAACGAGATCTTCTCGCTGGAATTTCGGTAGTATTGCGACCATTTGTTCAAATCAACAGTCTTTCAAACAGCGCTCTGATACAACTTTTATTGTATGGTGATAAAGACCTTTCTAGCGACGTTAATAAACATGTACTTGAACTGACCCTAAAGTTCTTTCACCAAACTGGTCGATTTAACTAAGGAAATTCTAAGCGTTTGTTTACATTTCATAGTCCCCAAGTCCCCTTGCTTCTCTTTCTTTTGTTGTAAGTTTGTTTCACATTGTATGTTAGACTCATTGGGCACAAATCCATTCTAATTATAAAATTGATTCTCCAGTTCACCCATTTTTGTGAATAAGACCTGATTGCCCAAAGTTAGCTCGACATACAATGTGAAACGAACCTTAGTATTTATCAGTAGAAATTGTTCATGTGTATTTTTCGTAGCTGTACATTAAATTTTAGTTTAGTTACACATTCTCTATGTTAATGACTGCGGAGTTGTCATGGTCTCTTGCACTCCGTGGTATCGTGTAGTGTAGTAAAGTAGCTCGTACGTAGTGCGTTAAGTAGTTTGTTTGTAAACATTTTATATTGAATAAAAAAAACCCTTACCAGCATTTTCCTAATTTCTGGGTCTAAGAGATGAGTAATTTCACCAAACAGAACTTTTGAATCTGAGTTAGCCTTTAACTGATAAATTAACCTTTCAATCTTTAAAATCAGCCGCAAACTGTTTATCCCACAGCCCGCCAAAAGTGCTAACTACTTTTGGCTCGCCCGGCATAACTTTGAAGAAACGAAAATCAACCCAGTTTACTGTCTTGGAAGACTGAATGCCAAATGTCCCTGTTCCTAACAAGAAGTACCGTAATTTTTACTATGGAGAAAAACTGTCAATTAATTACTGTTTTAAGCAAGGGAAAATTTTGTAAAACAAAGGATATCGTTCTTTTCAAGACAAAGCGATTTGACAGCTTTAAGAATAGATTTCACACTTTCAACGCAGCCGACAATAATGTTCTGCTTTCTCTGTTTATTTTGATTTGACTGAGTGCATTCATTGGTGTGAACCCTATTCTTCAGAAAGGCAAATTCTTTGTCTTTTAGGAAACCTGTTTCCTTTGTATTACAAAATTTTGCCTTGCTACTGTTTTATGTAAGCAAAATCTAACTATTATTACCAAAGTAGTATTGTAGTTTAATCGTAATTTTTTGTATGATAACAAAAACTTTGTGTAATGATATTATATTAACATAATAATTTAAAATCAATTTGATCAACATGTTGTTCCAAATCTCTTATTCGTAATATCAGTTGGGTAAAAAGAGGTATCAATTGCTTGAAAAGCACACCACAAGCTTTTGAAAGCGATTTTTTTAAACTTACTGCAGAATCAAAAAGTTTAGTCTCGTTCACCGGGTGACGCAGAAAAATGTGGCTCTCGATAACAAGGGAAGATTTTGCAACACAATAGCATTAGTTGCTTTTGATTGACACCTCAATTTGAAGAACAAGGTTAGATTTTGTAACACAATAGCAGCAGTTGTTTTTGATCGACACCTCAATTCAAAGCGATTAGCGGATGCAGACAAAGGAAATTCTCTCAACCAGTAATTCAAAAGCAAACAACGCCGCAAAAGTTGCCCCGAAACCAGTAGGGCAAACCCTCCCCTTGTGCACGCGAAAGGTGGTTTTTGAAAAAAGTTATGTGCTTATATCGAAAGAAGAAGGGTAAATCTAACGATGAGGATTCTTGTTCTACTCACCCAGTATCATATATTACATCTTGTGATTTGACTTTGTGAATAAGCCCTCTCTATTTAAGCCCTCCGCTTGAGTCTCCGAAATTAAACAACCCCCCCCCCCCCCCCGGCTTAATAGAACTTTTACGGTAGCTTTAGAACTGAAAATTTGTGGGTTTTAAAACACTTCGTTATGTCTTTAATGTAGCAATATAGCCCTTTACTTTTAAAAGCAGACTCAAGAAAGAAATAAGGTAAAAACAAAGCAGAAGCCAAAATTTAACCACGTTTAAGAATTTTTCGTACAATGTGACTTTATGACGACATAACACTTATCAGCTGTTGTCAAATAAATAAGGCAGACAATATTTTATAAAAACGTTAATAGCAAATTAAGTTACAGGCAAACTATTAATCTAAAAAGAGTTATTCACATTTGGTTAATCGACTGAAAAAAGTTCAGAATTATAAATTTCCTATGATCTTAATTTATGATATTGTCACTGAGTATTAAAATTTAACAGACAAAATTTAACAGAAAAATTTTAAAATTTCATAATTGTCATGGCGCAGTATAACTTTTTTGGGTTATAAATAAGATAGTAATGGTGTGCTTACATCTTTCCAGATGATATTACAATCTTGTATATGTAATGTAACCATTGGAATTCATTTTCGACTTCATCTAATCTTCTTAACTCCAGACGTTCTCTTTATCTGCAATGAGGATATATATATTATACCGGGTGTCCCAGAAAAAGTATGGGACAGATTTGGCTGGGTCCGGCAATGTAAATTTAGCTTTAATTAGTGGCTAATCACTCTAAAAATGTTCCTTGATAGTTAACTTGAATAGTCCGGCAATGTAAATTTAGCTTTAATTAGTGGCTAATCACTCTAAAAATGTTCCTTGATAGTTAACTTGAATATAGATGAAAATTAAACAGATTTGACTTCGTCCGGCGATGGGAATTTAGCTTTAATCAATGGCTAATCACTCTAAAAATGTTCCTTGATAGTTAACTTGAATATAGATGAAAATTAAACAGATTTGACTTGGTCCCGCGATGGGAATTTTAGCTTTAATCAATGGCTAATCACTCTAAAAATGTTCCTCGATAGTTAACTTGAATATAGATCAAAAGTATACAGATTTGGCTGGGTCCGGCGATGTGAATTTAGCGTTAATCAATGGCTAATCACTCTAAAAATGTTCCTCTATAATAAACTTCAACGCAGGAACCTCGTTTGTTGGTACTGGTGATTTGAGAGCAGAGATGTTGATCTTGAAAGTTCAAATTTGCGTCCACCTCATAATCAGAGCTTTAGCATTTAGCCCAAATTCTTGAAGCACATAAAATCAAAAACTGAAATCAAACATTTTTAAATTGCACCATAGGTGTCTTCTAGCAGACAGAATGTAATATGACCTAATATTGTTCAAATTTTATCACAACTATCATTGATTTATTCATTCTCCTTCAAGGATTTGTTTAGGCCAAAACGCCAAAGCTCTGGTTTGGAGGTGGATGCAAATTTGAGCTTTCACAATTAACATCTTTGCTCTCAAAGCACCAGTATCAACAAAGGAGGTACCTATGTTCATGTTAACTGTCGAGGAACATTTTGAGAGTGATTCAATCAATCCTTGTGTCGTATCTGATTACAGATGTTGACGTTCAATTCTTTCCAATTCTCCCTGTCGTCAGCATTTTGAATGAAAGTTCTTTTCATTGGTCAGCAGTTTCAAGCTATCAATGCATGTTGCTCTTTGTCTTGCCCTGTCTCTTTTACCTTCAATATTTCCCGTTAACAGCTGATGTTCTGAACCTTTCATTCTGTATAAGTGACCTAAAACTCAAGTTGTCTTTCCCTGATTGTGATTGGTCATTTATTAACGCTATATTCACATCGCTGGAGCCAACCAAAGTTGTTTACCTTTTTATCTATGTTCAAGTTAACTATCGAGGAATATTTTGAGAGCGATTAGCCAGCGACTAAAGCTAAATTCACATCGCTGGAGCCAACCAAATCTGTGTATTTTTTTCTGGGACGCCGGTTGTTGTAATGAAGTTGTTACGGTCCTTACGGCTTTTTGAGACCTCGCAGAAATTATATATTCGTATGCATTCTTATGAATTCATACGGTTTCTTACGAATCCGTGTGAATTCGTCTCCGAATTTGGGCATATTCGGGCATATTCGTCGAATCCCTACGAATTCAAGGGAAGTTTTGCGTACGAAAATTCTGCTAAGTTATGAAAGAACTGTACTCTCTTTCAACGATAGGCCTCAAATCTGCAAAGAAGATTCGACAAATGGTTCATGTATTTTCCCTCTGATTTAAAAGGCTAAAGGAATGCAATAATTGCGCTTGGGAGCTTTTTGGTACCTTCATATTTTCGGATTAACAGCGTTTTGCAGGTGAAAGTAGTTTCAGGATTAACAATAATCGAGAGGTTGGGACGTCATCATATTCTATGACATTTTGCTTCGAATTGAAAGGCTTGTAAGCAACTTATGGTACTTTGCTGTAAATCCACCGACGAAATTTTTTGATATCTTGATTTTTTTCAAATGGCAGTAATTTAATTACTTTTGAAAAAATTCATGAAAAATTTTGAAAAAATTTAAATCAACGCAAACCCTTAACCAATAGAGGAAAAATGATATAACCTTCAAGAAAGCCATAGTTTATGAACGTCTACAATATGGTGGCAAGCAGAAATCTGTAGCTTTTCTGACTTAGGGCCTGTTTATATGAGGAAAAACACTTCACCTGCTAGACCCTGGGCTGACAGGCGAGGTAAATTTCAGCCATTGTTTATATGAGGTATTTTACCTTACCTGTAAGCCCCGGGGCTGAGAGGCGAGTTTAGCTATTCTAAAAAAGAATATGAATCGAACGACATTTGATACACTTTGTAGAATTTTCGAATGTGCAGAAAAAGGAATAGAAGCCCTAAAGCGCCTCAATCGAACCTTTCGTATAAAATGTTTACAAATATCACCTCACCATACCGGTGGTGTTTCGTTTATATGGAAAAATTTCACGTCGCCCAGGTGAGATTCCACCTCTGATGAGGCGATATCTCACTTTATTACCTGACTGACGCTTCAAAAACGAGGCAATACAAGAATCCCGCCAATCCCATTGGCTAATCGCACATTTCCCGCGGTTTTCCCGTAGCCTTGTATAATACGATACAAGGACGCGTTTTTGTCACCACAGCAACTAATTTAGGCCTGTGAGATTTACAATGAACTCAAACGACATAACAGTAACAAAATGAGTTTGACTAAATGGTATAAGTCAAAATTAGAAGCTATCAGGTAATAAAACTCATACTAACCGGTTTTGTAGTTGTACAGGAAAATATAAAGCCCTCGGTCTTATTGCACAGACCTCGCAAGCTCGGTCTGTACTTTTAAGACCTCGGGCTTTATATTTTCCTGTACAACACAAAACCGGTTAGTATGCGCATAATACCGGTGGTGCTGCGCTTGTCATATAAACGCGAAATGGAAAAGCAATGGGATTCTATAGGAAGGAAGAATCTCGCCTGTCAGCCCCGGGGCTGGCAGGTGAGGTGTTTTTCCCCATATAAACAGGCCCTTAGGATTTAGAAATTTGATGACGTCATAGCCTCAAATTTAATAAATGCCGCCATTTTGAAAATAATCAAGATATCAATAAATTTCCACTGCAGATTTACAGCAAAAAAAACCCCAAGTTCCTTCTTCGCCATTAAATTTAAAGAAAATTGTAATAGAATTTTACACCGACCTGTTTAAAGATTTGAGCCCTATGTTATAATTTTCATAATGACATCATTGCAAGCAACTCCTTGGAATATAAAATGAATCTCTGACAATTACCTGTTCTTGCTCTGTTGCTCAAATATCTATTCAATCTTTTTGCAACCATCGGTCGAAGATGCTGCGAAATCTTTGCCTGAGAAGAATAAAGACAAACTTACTTGCTTTATTTTCTTAATCTCATCTAGAAGATATGAATCTCCCCCGTATAAAATTTCTCACCTGTGAAATCTTAGCTACAAATTACGTAAAGCCGGCGAGAAATTGGAGATATCATTCCCACGTATGAATCGTTTCCCGCCAATAATTATGCTGCTCTAGGTAACATAGGGCTCAAATCTTTAAAAAGGTCGGTGTAAAATTATATTACAGTTCCCTTTAAATTCAATGGCTTGGAAGGAACTTAGCGTTTTTTGCGGTAAATCTGCCGTGGAAAATTAATTGATATCTTCATTAGTTTCAAAATGGCGGCATTTATTAAATTCGAGGCTATGACGTCATCAAATTTCTAAATCCTAAACCAGAAAAGATACTGATTTCTGCTTTTCACCATATCGTAGGCCTTCATAAACTGTGGTTTTCTTGAAAGTTATATGATTTTTCCTCCTTTGGTTTAGGATTTACGATGATTTGAATGTGTTCAAAATTTTCCAGCAATTTTTTCAAAAATCATTAACTTGCCGCCATTTTGAAAAAAATCAAGATATTGAAAAATTTCCATGGCAGATTTACAGCAAAGTACTATAAGTTCCTTTAAAGCCATTCAATTCAAGCAAAATTGGAATAGAATTTTACATCCACCTTTTTAAAGATTTGAAAGATTTGAGCCCTATGCTGCACTAGGTACAAAATTGGAGGCCCCCGCAGCGATAGTTTGACTATCTTTGTAGACTACCCAGGTCATCGGCGAGCATTCAAATTTTTGAAGACTTCAAGAGCACAAATCTTATTTTGTATGAAGCCGACTTCTTAAATTTTACACTGTGCTTATTTACATTTATTACTTTCAGTGCTCGTTTCTGAATGTTCTCAAAAAGGGCTTGCTTTGATGGTGCCATGTGAAGGAGCACATTGTTATTTTTACAATAAAGCAAAAGTGGTAAAATTGTTATCTCATACATTTTTCCTGCTGTGTAAGGACTGGTATGTTGCCACATATGCGACAATAACACACAGACAGAGAATCGCCATCCTGAAAAACTTGCTGAGTTAATTGAGAAAAACACAGCATCAAGACTTCGGTCTCACATCCCCTTGCACGTAGCAAATGTAACTCACACTTGTTTACGACGTTTTTCAACTGGTTTGTTCCTTGGTATAAATTTTCCGATGTATCATTATTCAGATTCGCTGAAGATGAACCAAGATTGGTTCGAAATGTACAAAAATTAACATGTGTTAAATCAACTTTACTATCTACAGGGTGTCCCAAAAAAATTGTGCCCCGTTTGTCTGAAGATTGCGACAAAACGGCAAAAGATTCTCGCCAAACTTTTGCATGATGGTGCTCTTCAGATGTTCAATTAAAGTTTGCAACCATCTCCATAAAAATCCGTTGAAAAATGATGGAGCTATGACGTTCAGGAGACCAAATTTGCCTGATCACTGAAACCAGCGATCGGCCATTTTGTCTTACTATTTTGCAGCGATAAATAGCTTTATGGAATGAAAATGAAACAGCAGCCTCCAATGTCATAGCTCTCGTGAAAATTCCGATAATCCTCAGAGAGTTCCACTATTTCTGACCTCACAGAAATTATTTCTTCTCTTACGTGAAGATGTTCATCACTGCAAAATAGTAAGGCAAAATGGCCGACTGCTGGTTTCAGTCGTCAGGCAAAATTGGTCTTCTGAAGGTTGTAGCTCCATCATTTTTACGGGTTTTTACGAGGATGGTGGCAAACTTTAATTGAACATCAGAAGAGCACCATCATGCAAAAGTTTGGCGAGAATCTTTTGCCGTGTTGTCGCAATCTTCAGACAAACGGGGCACTATTTTTTGGGACACCCTGTATATTTAACCTGATTTTTTATGTATAATTTAACCTAAACAGGCTGAGTTCAAAATCTTAGGTTCTTATATGCGGGTTTTTACTGTATACAAACTTGGCGTGAGTTGATCGCCTTCGCCACATGATATGGCAATTTAAGAAGAAGAGTCACGAAGTTATATATTACTTACATCTTCTGACTTATCTATGTATTCATCCTCATACTTCGTTCTATTGTTGCCTGTTATGACAGGTGCATTTGTTGGAACACATGGAACTAAGAGAAAAAGACAAGAAATATTAAAAGATGACAAAATCCTGAACATCATAGTTTTCATTTAAAGCAAAAATTTCAAATGTCCTGAAATATTCAGTGTCCAAAATCTTTGTGCGCAGAAATACAGTAAAGTCCCGCCTTTCAAAAACACACTTTTTACCTCGGCCTATTGTTTTTCCTTGATGAGCCTATCGTTTTTCTATTGTTCTTTCAAAAACTCACGGTTTGGATTTGTTACAAAGTGGTTTCTTAAAGGTGCTCCGTCTTCAAAATGTAAACAGAACGATGATTTTTGCAGTTTTTTGAAAGGTGATATCATACAGGATTTTTGTATTTTTTTCAAAATGAAAGTTGCTGTTTGGGTATTAATCCTTGTACTTCACTAAGGAACAAACCAAACATTCATATCTTCTACGGTTGCTCGGATATAAGTGGATTTTTAACGGTCGTTTTTTTGTGGCTTGGGTGAAGCCACCAAACAAACTGCAGAGAACAATGGATAGTCGGCGACACGTGCGAGTTTACGGATTTGTTTACTGTTTGACGACGGAGCCCCTTTAAAGGTGATCTGAAGCGAAAATTTTTATTGATGCAAATGAATATGACTGTTGAATGATAAAGAATATCGTTTAGAATTCTTTGATACCTTGTTTCATTTTCGAGTTATCTACTATTTTATATCATTGGCTGATGACGTCATTTTGTTTGCAAAAAGTAAAGAAAGCATACAAGGTTTACTATGTTTCCAAAGGGAAATCGATTCAAATAACTTTTCTTCAATTGAAATGCCTTTCTGAACATCATATCAATTCATGAAACAATTTATATTACATCTATTCAGCTTATCAAATGTCTCCTACAACTGTAACCTTTCAAATATCATTATCGTGAGTGGGCTACCACAACTGGAGAATTGAAATGTGCCCCTGCCTGGGATCGAACCCGGGGTCTTCGTGTCAACTGTTCTTTCAAATATCAGATACTGCTATATTTCCATATATTATCGTAATAATTTGAAAAAAAATTACGTCATCAGTCAGTACATAAAATCAGTGGATAACTTGAAAATTCAAAGAAAACTAAACTCAAAGAAATTTAAATGCCGTCAATAAAAATTTTCGCTTCAGGTCACCTTTAAAGGCGGGACTTTACTGCATTTGGTGTCCAAATCATTTTGCAGTAAAGAAATGTCAGTTTTCATTTGGCATTCGAAGGATAGAAGACGTTCATTCAGATTTTTCGTAAGATTTCAGTCCCTGTTTAAAATCTGTTTGGTTGTGAGTCCTTGTATGAGAGAAAATAAAAATCATTTTCGGTGTGTTTGGTTGGTACCAATTCTGAAAACGGTAGGCTTCGTAGATCGAATTTGTGTTTGATTGGCTCCAAAATTCTCAAAATGGTACGTTTGACACCCGGTGTCCCAAAAAAAGTAGTCCCGTTTGAAAAATAACCAAAATTTGATTACGCAACCGATCTTCGATTTTCTTTGTTGTCAAGTAGATTATTTCCCAGACTAATTGGCTCGAAAATGAGCAACTTCAAGCTCTTTTTAGGGCAACCTGGTTTTGAATCATACTGCAAAGAAGCACTGATGATTGCCAGATCAAATTCTTTGCGGATGTAAAGCATCTTGTTTGATCATAAACGACTGAATTAAGTGCGCACTATCATTGGAGATTTCAATGATGATAAAAATCTGAAAATTCTGACTCTTAGGCAAGATTGAGTATGTTGCTAACATAGGGCTCAAATCTTTAAAAAGGTCGGTGTAAAATTATATTGCCGTTTTCTTTGAAATAAATAGCTTGGAAGGAACTTAGGGTTTTTTGCTGTAAATCTACCGTGGCAATTTATTGATATCTTGATTAGTTTCAATATGGCGGCATTTATTAAATTTGAGGCTATGACGTCATCAAATTTCTAATCCTAAACTACAAAAGCTACAGATTTCTGCTTGCCACCATATTGTAGACCTCCATAAACTATGGCTTTCTTGAAGGTTATGTAATGTTTCCTCCATTAGTTTAGGATTTACAATGATTTAAATTTTTCAAATTTTCCATGAATTTTTTCAAAAATTATCAAATTGCCGCCATTTTGAAAAAAATAAAGATATCATAAAATTTCCACGGCAGATTTACAGCAAAGTACCATAAGTTCCTTTCAAGCAATCCAATTCAAAGAAAAATATAATAGAATTTTACACCGACCTTTTTAAAGATTTGAAAGATTTGAGCCCTATGCTTATGTTGCTTAAAAACTATAGCTCAAAGTAACAAGATTTTTCAACGTGCAATTTTTCTACCTTGTTGTATCAAAAGCAAACATTTCATAATCTATAAATATTTGGGTCTTTGACAAAACAAGTCAAAAAGAAAATTTTATCAAACGTTTGATAATTCATTTTTGGTGATTTTTTAAACAGGATTACTATTTTTTAGGACGCCCGGTGGGTTTGGAAGGGTCTTCTGGAACTTCTGCTGAAAAAGGCAGAAGGTTTGGCAGACTTCGGAGAGATTCTCGTTTCATTACCAAGCCCTGGTGGTGACTCTAAAATCTACCGTCTCGAGATTTTTGTGTTTAATTGAAAAATACCGGGTGTCTCAGAAAAAAGTACCCCCTTTTGACTGGAAATAGGAACCAAGCAATAAGATATCATTGCTCCCCGACTTCACAGCTAAATTTATCAATGTTCAACTTAGATGCACATACCTTGCATTTAGAAATCGTCCACCAAACACCGGAGATACAGGTTCGCAAAGTCAAAATTTACAGTGCACCCAAAACCAGAGGTTTTGAAAAAGGGCCTAGTCATGATTTGTATCATGGACATTTTCCATAGTACCTGTAGACTTCAATTTCCATGTTTTGCTTTTGAAAAGAATAAAAAATGCATGGACATGGCGCTGATTAAACAAATATAGTAAAAATGTGGTAAGAGTGATAAAGTCGTGCCACATTTCCAAAATAAGCGTGCCTGTGCTCCTTTTCCTCTTCATTAATACAAAACACTTGGGATCGAATGCAATGCAAGGACCGTTTCCTGAAAGGAAAAGTCACTTCAAGAACAATTGAAATAATTCAAGGTATAAAACTTTTCAAAAATATAAAGTAAAGGTCAAAGTCGAAAATTCTTTTACAAAATGCGTGTTTGTTGTCAAATTATGGCTAGGCCATTTCTCAAAACCTCTGGTTTCAGGTGCACTCCAAATTTTGACCTTGTAAACTCATATCTCCGGTGTTTGGTGATCGATTTCCAAATGCAAGGTGTGTGCATTTAAGTTGAAGACCAACAAATGTAGCCATGAATTCAAAAAGTCCCGAAATATTATCGTTTTGTTGCCTTGTTGAGTCAAAAGGGGGTACTTTTTTTTGAGACACCCGGTATATTTCCGTCTCTGCGAATCCTGCTGGCGGATCCTGCTGTTCTTCGAGTTTGGTAGGCCTGGTATTACCCCTAAACATTGGCATTACCCCTAAACACATCCTAAAAACATTGAATGAATACAAGGAATCACGTTGTAAGACTAGATACCTGCACCAACAGATGGAACCTTTTTCATTAAATTGCAACCATATCTTGACGTGTTGTTCTTCAAATTATCGTGTCTTTCAGGCCGTTGATATTGATATCTGGTTGTTGAATCCAATGTGTAAGGTGCTTTGTCTGCGTCAACAGTTGGGATAAGAATTCTCAATGAATCTGAGATTTGGAGATCTGAAATGGAACGAACAAATATTTGCAACCCATTTTCAAGCAAACAGAGGTACAAATCTGAAAACAGAAAATTCTTAAAGGACTAGAGTCTGCGGTTGGTATCATTGATGATAAAATACAAGATTATACTTTTATCAATGGTACACCAGGAACACCACAAGAACACGACAAAGTAATGTAACAACAAAAATATTTTTTTACAGCAGTCTTACCCACTACCCTCAGACGAATGAAGATAATGGACATTTTCTCCTGCATTGTCCTATGTCCGGCACATTACGGCAAGATCTTTTTGGCCAGCTTGAAAACATTTCAAATTCAAATGCTTCGGATGTGGACTCCAAATCATTTTGCAATCTTCTGCTTTTTCAATTTCTGATTATTCAAAGCGATTAGCGATTGCAGATAAAGGAAATTCCTTCAACCAGTAATTCAGAACAAGCAAAGCCGCAAAAGTTTCTCTGAAACCCAAGTAGCTAGCGCACTCGTTGTGCATTCCAGAACTTGCTTTGAAGAGCAAACATGAGCATATATCGAAAGAAGAAGGATATATCTACGTATCTACCTCGGGAATTTTATTTGTTTGGTTCAAAAGCGGAGCAGTAAATGTTTTGATTTCACCCAAAAATGGGAGAATTGAATCGCCTGCCAATCCGCTTCTGAACCAAACAAACAAAATGCCCGAGGTAGATGTGTAGATATATCCTTCTCCTTTCGATTTATGCTCATGTTTACTCTTAAAAGCAATTTCTGTAATGCACAACGAGCGAGCCAGCTACCTGCGTTTCAGAGAAAAGTTTGCTGCTTTGCTTGTTTTGAATTACTGGTTGAGAGAATTTCCATTGTCTGCGATCGCTAATCGCTTTGAATGGCGGCGTCAATCAAAAGCAACTCATGCTATTGTCTTAGAAAATCTGTCCTTGTCATTTAGACGTGAATGTGAAAAAATGCTTATGGAGGAAACAATCAGTTTCGTCGAAAAAACGAAACGAATTTCGATTAATTTTATATGTCGCTTTATGCTTTGCAACCCGTCTTTCGTAATGATCATTCTGTTTATAAAACCAAGTGATTTTGTCTTTGCTGTATATAAAATTAAGTGATACTGTAAGTGCCAGCCATAGTGGAAACTTAATGTCCATGTGTCTTTTCTCCTGCCATGATAGGCACCATACTATTTCTATGATTGGCACATTTGAAATTGCACGTATCTTTTTTAAAAGAAACTGCCCATAAGAAACTCAACTCTTAGATCGCCAAAAAATTAAGAAACTCCAGTGCTGGGAAAATATAAGTTAAGAAACTATTTATTTTGATAAAGGAAATCCTTGACATATTTCTATTTATGTTCACTTGTTTCCTGTATCATATTACTCGTAAGGTACTTGAGTAATGTCTAAACATTGGAAAGGCTTAAAAAACCTTGTTTTGAACTGTTCACAAGGCCACCGGTAGTGAACATGAAGATCGTTATGTAACCTCTGAGAAACTCTTAAGAAACTTTGCGCACTCAAAACCTGGTAATTTTAAGAAACTTTCAGTACTGGCCCAAATCCTTAGTTTCTTATAAAAAAATACGTGTGTATGTTTGTAGTTTATAACGGGTGAGCCAGAAAAAAGTTCCCACTTTTGAAAATTCATAGCATCAACAGTACTGGATGGATTGGAATGAATCAATATTTGCTTGACAGCCAAAAAATCGAAGTATTTTTGTGATTTTTTTCGCCTTGTTACAAGCATTGGAAAAGTTGGTAAATTCAAATTTAGAAAAATTTTGTAGTTGCAAATAACTGAAAAAGGCCTAAAATACATGATCAAATCGTAAAGGACTTCTCGCTCACAACAACAGAGAAAAAGCAATTTCTCATGCGTGAGAAATATCATCTGCACATTTCTTGCCATGGGATTGAAAATCTTGAGTATCTGTTTAAGAATCTATGTCTTATTACTCTTGAAAGAGGTGAAACGCCTATGTGTATTGTTCTGTGTGAGGAGAGTCCTAACAATTTGATCAAGTGTTTTAGGCCCTTTTTCAGTCATTTTGAAAACATGAAATTTTTGTAAAGTTGAATTTACCTAATATTTGCAGTGCCTGTAAGAAGACGAGAAAAATCACAAAATTACTTTGATCTTTTGGCTTTTAACTACAATTCGAATCATTAAGATCCATGAAGTACTTGTGGTGCTATGGCTTTTCAAGAGTGGGAACTCTTTTTTGGGTCACCCGGTATGTTTTTAGAATTGATAGACGGTCAGCAAATTTCCAAACCATGAATGTATGATGTGGGTGAGGCTTATTACTTCTATTTCCACTGGCAGAACCATATCTCTGTGGGGTCCAGCTTTTACCCTGTAGGCCAGTGAAATCATTTTGGTATGAAGATTTGACGAACTTTGCTTCTGTTGGATAAAGCTTTGAAGAATTTGGCCTATGATAAAGGAAAGATGAATTTATGTGATTACATTGGTGCGGACAAGGGAGAAACGGTGAGTTTGGACCCTTTGCTTTCCCAAAAATGGTCAACAAGATCTACACAAAAAGGAATGCAATTGATAAATTAGAAGGGGTCAGGCAAGTCAAATGTGCTTGACACGTGGTCAAACTATACTTTAAATAATCTTCAGAGCAAATCTGATGTAAAGATAGCTTAAAGGGGTGTTTCCTGTACAAAAATACAAGGCCAAACTTGGCCTTGTACAGGCCATGTTTTAGCCTTGTAGAGGGGATTATGACCTTGTTATGACCTTGTACTAACCTTGGAAGAAAATTACAAGGCTATCAGTAAGATTCCAAGTTGCAACCAGTCTAACACAAGGTTTCCACAAGGCTTCTGCAAGGCTAATTAGCATTTTTCAAGCCATTTACAAGGTTACAGCAAGGCTATTCCAGGCTATAACAAGGTTGCAAGGCCATAACTACAAGGCTTGTACATGGCTATTACATGGCCTTGTATTTTCGTACAGGTTCCTACCTTTTCCAAAAGCTTGAATGTCAGTCACAAAAAATTTCTCCCATCACAAACAATTTCTTCATCACAAACATAAATTACGTACATTTATCAGTCTATATTGTTTTAACGTGTGGGCAATAATTCACTGTTGATGTGGCCTATATTATGATCAAAATTGTATTCCTACTCGTGTGTTGTTTCTCTTCCATGGGGATTGTGAGTAAAGCTTGATAATGTTGCCTTTCCTTTGTTCTTCTCTCATCACAACAAGGAGGAATGAATGCCATCATTATTCAAGTACATTTGGAACCATTGGAGCTCCTGCGCAGCGATATGTCTTATTTCAAATTTCCAAGGGAAGTTTGAAATGAGAAGTATCGCTGCGAAGGAGCTCGAATGGTTTCAACAGTATATTTTAATCATAGGGCATTCGATCCTACTTTGTGACAAGAGAAGAACAAAGGAATAGCAACATTATCAAGCTTCAATCGTGATCCCGTGGAAGAGAAACAACACACAGTGAGTAGGAAAGCATAGGAATCATTCGTCGTACATAGCCGATAGCTCGTGGCCCATGGTCGAAACCGCCAAAGCCTCATTTTCACGGACCAATCAGACGGCTATAAAGCGAGGGAGACAAAAGAAACCCGTGAAAATTTTCCTAAATTTTAGCTACTTTCATAAAACGCAACCAGGACAAAAAACTGCTTGAGATTTTCCGAATTTTTTTAAAGCAATCTGCTCTCCAGATATTTGGGAGTAAAAGTTTGGATGCCGGTTAAAATATCTCCAGGATTGGCGGAGTTATGGCCACAAACAAACCGACAAGGCACTGAACCTTGAACAATAGAGATTCTGGCCGGGAGACAATAGTAATAACAATAGTGATTGTTGTAAGAACGACCCGAAAATGCCACAATCTGTGTTTTTAATTGTTCTTGCTATTGTCTTTGGCTAAATTTTCTTTTATTGAAGATTCAATGCCCCTACGGTTTCTATGTGAATTGAAAAAGTCTACAAAGGCTTGTTCGCGCATTTCAAGTCATGTGGCAATACTCTAGGGAAGTTTCTGTATTGTACTCCTTTTTACATTCATGGCAAAAGTTTGCTCGTTGCGAAATAACTTTTCAAATTCAAAAGAGGTTTTATCAAGAGGCTATATCACCTGACTTGAAGTGGCGTAAACAGGTCTCGACAAGCCTTCGCCAATTTTGTCTATTGGAGAGGCAATAACTCCGCCAATCCTGAAGATATTTTAACCGGCATCCAAACTTGTACTCCCAAACATCTGGAGAGTAGATTGCTTTAAAAAAATTCGGGAAATCTCAAGCAGTTTTTTGTCCTGGTTGCGTTTTATGAAAGTAGGTAAAATTTAGGAAAATCTGCACGGGTTTCTTTTGTCTCCTTCGCTTTTTAGCCGTCTGATTGGTCCGTGAAAATGAGGCTTTGGCGGTTTCGACCATGGGCCACGAGCAATCGGCTATGTACGACGAATGATTCCTATGCTGAGTAGGAATACAATTTTGATCATAATATATGCCACATCAACAGTTCATTGTTGCCCATGGTTTTAACAATAAAATCCCCCGAATCAGCAGCTGCTTCCTATGGCCCAGGCAAATATAAAACATCAACAAAAGCAATTATAGATAATGAACAAACCTAGCATTATGTGCTGGCAGTCCACCTTGCCCATCAAAGTCTCTTTGGTTTGTTGTTAAATAGAAGCGCTTAGGATCTTTTAATCGAAAATCCTCATGACTTCTAACTAAATTGCATTTCTCTGATGTATTCCAAACGTCAGCTCCATCATTTCTTGGGGAGTTGCCTGTTCAAGTAAAATGATCAGCAAATTAATTAAGTTTTTATTTCCCAACATACAGTATCAATAACACAAATTCAAAACTTAATAGAAACGAATAAAAACAGTTGAGGTGGCAGGGATGGCTTCAGAGGGGTCAAGAAAAGAACATATTTCTACAATGGTCCTTTTTGGAGATCAATGTACTGTAAATGGGATGATAGGGTATGAAAAATGAATTATCTTTGAGCTCACCAGGAAAATATGGGTTAATACACCAGTTCTCAGGACACAGTAGTAGCATATGGATTCCCTGTTACCTTAGTACCTTAGTTTGCAGGTAAAAAAAGTCTTTTTAGTGCCGTTTTGTCAATAACTTTCAATGTCTGAAAATGAATAAACTCAACATGATCGTTGTGTCTTGCCTCATCTACCTTTTTATTTTGTGCCCAAAAAGTATTAAGTTTCTGATAGAAATCAAATCAAAGTGAAGCTTTTCAAAGTTTTGGTCCTAAGTACAGAATAAATTTTTGAAAGGAAACATTTAGTTTGTTGTTTACCTTCACGTCATACGGCTCTGGCCAAGTGGACTTGACTTTGAATGGAAATCTATTGAGCAGATAAACTACTTGACAGTTAGTAGGTACAGCATTAGAAAGATTATTCTGTCATTAACATACCTGCAAATCTTTCACCATTTTGTGAAATTGGCCGTTCCATTGCTTTGCTCTTTTGTTTCACTCTTGAAGTCTGAGGCCTCTGCGATTTGACTTGAACTGGATAATCAATCAAGCTCCTTGAAGCCTGCAAAATAAAAATGGATGTTAGTGATAATGTATAATAAATGTAAGGGAAATAGCACAATATGGTGGCAGAGCAAAGGGGGGACTGGTGGTCTGGACATCCCCCATCCAGAAGATCTTTGTGGTCTATATACGGTTTATATGTGGCAAAGAAATACCGACTGCCAAAAAATTGGGCTAGGTGTGGTTATTCCCAACAAAATTGTCAGATCAATGGTCAAAAATGCCCTCCCAACAGCAGAGAATCACAAGAAAAACCCAGAGCCCAGGTTGGAAAACTTGTATTGACTCCTGGATCCAGACATGTAAGTGATTGATGCAAATGAGGGGGTCTGGGGGGCGAAGCCCCCAACAAAAGCCTCTGTGGCTAGGCCCTTAAAACTCTCTGAGAAAATGGGCAATGCCCTTTTTCAAATTTTTGGTTGGAAAGACCTTCCTTTGAAGGTTGTATATTTCATGTACTAGAATGTAGACATTTACCTCAGATCAGAGAATTCAAACCAGTGCCTTTTGACGTGTTGTTTAGGCCATATAAAATAAATTAATAGATTCTCATCACCGCCCGCATGGAAACCCAATTCCGCGTCGATATTTTTTATATTTTGTTTGCAAAATATAAAAGTACCGCCCGCTCGTCAATTGCAATATTTGTGATATTTTTATATTTTATGTAACGTCAAAACACATACTATGTAACTGGAAGGAAATTCCAAAGAGACCTTAAAATTTATCTGAAGTTTTGAAGATCTTCCCCGCGCCACTTTGACTGCTTCCAGCCGCACCCGCGCCATAACTCTGTAAAAGGCCACATTTGGCAGTTTGTTTATACAATTTACTAGTACCCCCAACATTCAGATGCGCCAGAATTTATTTCAAAATGAGCTTTCCTGCACCAAAATCAAAGAATGCAATCTGGGGGCTGCTGTGCTATCAAATATAATTATTTTTCATCATCCACTTTGTCTTGTGTTTTTCGAAGAACCGCTCTCTTTCTGGTTCAAAATCAATGCCACTTTTCACTTGGACTCATTTGGATGAGGGGACAACCAAACAAACAGAGAACAAGAAAAATCATTTACTATGCCTATGGTTTGGCTTAACTGGTAAGGTTCAGGTTTGGGTAGGTCTTGCATTTAACTTTTGTTTCATAACTAGCTATAAAGGAAACTAGGTTTTTCATGTGCTTTTTCATGGTATTTCATACGCTTTTTCATGCTTTATTAAGTTACGTATATATTTACGTCGTTCTTTCTTTTTCTTTTCTTTGTTTGGGCCTAAAAACTCACCTCAGAACTTTGAGAAGACGCATCTCCCCAAGCAAGGCGTGGGCTGTTGATCTCTGTCGCAATGATGTATTCTTTCATGATTACTTTGCTGTTTTTTGTGTCGCATATGCAATCAATGCAGAATAAAGTGGTCGATGCAGTTACATGTGAATGGCAGCCATTGTAGAATCTTTGGGCGCCAACATGTTGCTATGGTCTCACCCTCGTTTGGGTCAAAACCTCGTCTTCAGAAATAACCAAAATTTTTTCTGACCAAAAAATTGTTTTCTTTCGTTCGAAATTCTTCGTTCGTCAAAGAATGACTTGGATGACAAATTTCGTTTCAATTTGGTGATATTTCTGCAGAAGAGTCTGGATCGAGCGAAATGTTATGCAGTCTTGCGCGAAAGGTTCGATTGAGTGGCTTTGAAGCTCCTATCATCATAATGACATTTTTCAAAGGAACTGCCCGAGCTTCCAGCAGTGGCGCCGCCAGGATTTTTTATTGGGGGGGGGGGCCAAATAGAATGGGGTCTGGGGCGGAGCCCCAGAAAAATCTTCTTCGACCACGCCCTCTACTTTGGCTGTAAATGCAACCAACGCCCTTTTTATAGGTTGACATAAAGATAAATGAATCTGTCGAAATAACACAAGTAGGGTACCACAATTAGAAAATGACGTCCCACCAGCGACCAAACGACGCCTTCGGATTTCCAAAAATTTCCCGCAACCAATCTAATACGTGTCAAGTAGAAATCTGAAGTATATGGTTTGTGAAAAGAGGGCATCGGGATCAGCAGAAGCTTCAAAGTCCAGTATGAGGCTTTGAAGCTTCAAAGTCCAGTATGAGTATGAGGAAAATTTTCGGGGACTCGTCCTTTACTTTGGCTTAGAACACTTCTACCGATGAAATGTTACCTGGTGGTGAAATAGAATTGTTGACAATTTGGTAATAGTTGTTTAAATTAGCATCCCCAGGAAACTATTTTTGTAAAAATATGATATTCTTTGGTTTAGAATGCATCACATCTTTACCAGTGCCCATTTGAAAACTTTCATAATTAGGTAATAGTATTTTTATGAATCACCACCAGAGGAAATTTTTTGCGCAAACACACTATAATTTGTCCCAGAACGGCTCTCACAATCCAATTTGCCTGGCCAGAAAATTGAAATCTTGACAATTCTGTGATAGTTTGTCTCGGAAATTTTTTAAAAATCCAACCTATACATTGGCTTAGAACGACTCTCCCAGTCACTTTACTTTACATAATTTCTCCGAAAGAATCGTACCCTACTACCCATCCTATACGCAACTACTTTCTCCTCATTTGGTTTGTGAAAAAGGATCTTGACTTAGATCTTCCACAAGCTATGTTGTTGAGATGTCTAGGACCTTCACGACCAGAAGAAAAATTCCGAGTCAATGCCCTACAGATTGTTGGAAAATGCAATAAGACAGCAAGATTGTACAAATCGATACTCACATTATAACTGCCAAGGTCATTGGCCTTACCCCCCCCCCCAATAATGTTACACCGGAATTAGACGAATTAGAAAAGTGGTCCTGGAGAATATTGGGGGGGGCGACCGCCCCCCCCCTTGCCCCCCCCCCCCTCCCGGCGCTTCTGGCTTCCAGCTTACAGTGCTGAGATATATTCCATCCAGTCAACCAGGGCCGAACAACGACAAGTGGTCCAAATTCAAACAGGAATTTCCATCTCGCAAAAGTATTGCAGGACAAACAATTCTTATCTTCTCCAGGGTAGAAAATATGGAACAGTCTTCCATCTGAGCATGGGTTGTAGGATAAATTTAGGTTCCCATGAATGAACTAAATTGGTATCAAATAAAGAATATAAATCACATTGTATCTTTCTTTTGTTTATCTTTGCCTTGTGGGGCAGCAAATAGCTTCTTTCGGGTCTAATATTGCGACATTCACCGTGCGTGGCTAGGCCCACCTCGTTGTTGAAAATAAGCGCGAAAGGAGATTTTGAAATTTGATACTTTCGCGCTTATTTTCAACGGACGAATTTGCTCCATTTTTTCACCGGGGAAATCACCAAGGTGGTGCAAATAACAATAGTGATTGTTGTAAGAACGATCCGAAAACGCCACAATCTGTGTTTTCAATTGTTCTTGCTATTGTCTTTCGCTGAATTTTCTTTTATTGAAGATTCAATGCCCCTACGGTTTCTATGTGAATTGAAAAAGTCTACAAAGGCTTGTTCGCGCATTTCAAGTCATGTGGCAATAATCTAGGGAAGTTTCTGTATTGTACTACTTTTTACATTCATGGCGAAAGTTTGCTCGTTGCGAAATATTTTTATAAAATTCAAAAGAGGTTTTATCAAGAGGCTTTATCATCTGACTTGAAGTGGCGTAAACAGGTCTCGACAAGCCTTCGCCGATTTTGTCTATTGGAGAGGCAATAACTCCGCCAATCCTGAAGATATTTTAACCGGCATCCAAATTTGTACTCCCAAACATATGGAGAGTAGATCGCTTTAAAAACATTCGGGAAATCTCAAGCAGTTTTTTGTCCTGGTTGCGTTTTATGAAGGTAGGTAAAATTCCAAGGTGGTGCACTCAGACGGGGGTGTTTCGAGCAATATTGAAATTCATTTTCCCAAGAGTTAGAACACTATATTCATAAAAAGGTTTGATGATTTATAACCTTTCTTTAGGGAAATGAAATGTGTTTCAGTGAGGAAATTCATTATGATATGATCAAGGGTTTTAGGCCCATTTTCACACATTCCGATCGACGTGTTGGATTTTTCGTAAATTAAATTTTACCTATATTTTGTGTGCTTGGAAAAATGGAAGGAAGTCATCAAAAAAACCTTTAGCCCTCTGGCAATCAATTTAATTTTGATTCATTCCGATGTATCGATTACACGTTTTTTTTTATAAGAAACTGGTTTATAAGAAACTAGTACTACGATGACCAAAAATTTAAGAAACTCTAGTACTACGCTCAAGAACAGTTAAGAAACTCTAAAACTTTATTTCTGTATGTCTCTCTTATTCTATGTCTCTCTAACAAAGGTACATTCGTCTTTTCTTGACTTTTAACTGCAAACAGTTTTTGACTTTTTGCCCTGATGTGCATTGCTTCTTCTTGATGACAATATCAATGCAAAAAGGAAGCCCTTTCTCGAGAAGAAGGCTCAATTTCGAACAATAACGCAATTTTAGGCCCAAAAAATAAGAAACTAATTAAGAAACTTTTACTACTAAAACACCGAAATTTTCATGCGAAATTAAGAAACTTTTAGTACTAAGTGCTGATCCAAGTTTCTTATAAAAAAAACGTGTAGTATCCGTATAACAAATGTTCAAACGTGTGAAGTTCTTTTTGGAGCAACAAGTCACAGAAAAATGTTTGATATTACCACAAGTAATGGGGAAAATTAGTATAAAAGTAACCAGTGCCTCTCTTTTTACTCCAGTGTTTGACAAATTTGCCAATTTTGTCTAGATTGTCTAGATTAGATTAGGCCAACCACGACAATGTTTGTGATACAAACAGTTCCGGCTACCTCAAGAGAGGTACTTGTTACTTTTATACTAATTTTTCCACATTACCTGTGATATTAATGTGCTATGCTAGATGCTATTAGAATTGGATTAGTACAAAAAGTTTCTTAATGTCATATATAAAATTCCGTCAGTTAGTTATAAAGTTTTGTAACTTGTTTCTTATTCCTTGGGTTGCTGAAAGTATGATGCATACAGTTTTTACAACTGCTACAGATGCAATTTCTTGAAAAATGAAAACAACCATTGGCAAGAAAAAGCATTTCATTACACTAAAAACATAGAATTGCAGTGAATATTCCTCGAGAATAAAGGCTTGACAAAAATTCTTTCGGAGCCTGCAGCGGTGATAGTCAGCGTAAACCAGAAGTTACATCTTAATCAACTTTCGATTTTCAAACATGCACTCACCTGCCTAACTGCCAATGGTGACTTTCTTCAATATTGAGCACAACTTTCTTTCTCGACTGTCTTCAGAAGGTCCTCTAAATGATTTGGATTTGTGCCTTGTTACAGGTAATGTAGTCGTCAACATAGGCCATGGTAACAAACATAAACTTTCAAATATTTGTTGCTAATGATATAAATCAGTACAGGTGTTCGTAATCATCGTAATTTGATTAATAATGGATGATGACTTTCTTAATATGGGGCTAAAATGACAACAAATCCGAGACTTGGTTTCAGCGGGTGGTTGGTCACCGTGGGTACCAGAATCTTCCAAAATAGGGAGAAAGATCACACAGTACAGCTGCCAAGAATTGATTATTCATGACTTGACAAGACCGAATCTAAGTACAAACATGAAACTGCAATTACTGACAGACTCGCCTGGTGATAAGGACAAACTTTCTGGTTGAGTTTCGACGCAAAGTACCGGGAGCAGCAAGGGCAAATTTTGTACAGCAAAGATTAAGGCCTGATTAAGACAAAGCAATTTTGCTGCCTAGAGGATAGATTTCACACCTTATGTGCAGTCACGCTTTATTCATTCTGATTTGATTCAGTGCATTCAGAGGTGTGGAGTATGCTTCAGACAGGCAAATCGCTTTGTATTATCGGAAACCCGGGTATTTTATTTCACAAAATTTGCTCTTGCTTTGCCGGGGGCTTTTTGAAGATCGTATTATGCTACAGCTGACGTCAGCAAAGATTTCCCGCGAAATTTCAGTTTGATTATTAGACCCCAGTCCCCTGAAATTTATTTCTCTTGCTGAAGGGCCACAATGTGTGACACAACTCTATACATGTTGAAACTGAAACGACAGCTGGAAATGCCAACAATGCAACGCTAGACTTATAACATGACTCGCTTTTGTGCTTCGATGAGTTAAGGTAGTAGCAAAGATTGCTGCACATGTATTACATCCAATAATATCAAGACAAACAAGGACAAATTTTGTAAGACAATAGCATGAGCAGCTTTTGATTTACACCTCAATTCACAGCGATTAGCGATCGCAGACAAAGGAAATTCCCTCAACTGGTAATTAAAAACAAGCAAAACCGCGAAAGTTTCTCTAAAACCCAGGTAGCTAGTTCACTCGTTGTGCATTCCAGAAATTGTTTTTAAGAGCAAACATGGGCATAAACCGAAAGAAGGAGGATATATCTACACATCTGCCTCTGGAATTTTATTCGTTTGGTTCAGAAGCCGATTGGGAGGCGACTAAATTCTCTTATTTTTTGAGCGTGAGTAAAATACTGCTCAGCTTCTGAACCAAAGAAATAAAATGCCCGTGGTAGATGTGTAGATATATCCTTCTTCTTTCGACGTATGCTCGTGCTTGCTCTTAAAAACAATTTCTGAAATGCACAACGAGCGCGATAGCTACCTGGGTTTCAAAGAAACTTTTGCGACTTCGTCTGTTTTGCATTACTGGTTGAGGGAATTTCCTTTGTCTGCATTGGCTAATCGCTTTGAATTCAGGTGTCAAAAAAGATAACTCATGCTATTGTGTTACAAAATCTGTCCTTGTTATCAAGACAACAATTCCTTCAACAGATCGTGAGAAATCATGCGTGTTTAGACGCCGCAATTGTGCTTGACTGCTAGACTCATAACATAAGTCCCTCTAACTTTCGCTGTTGTTCTTGTTGATATCGCTCCAGTGATATCGCTCTGTTGCAGCGTCAAGTCTGCAGGGGGAGCGAAACAAGAGACTTTTTTGGAATGAATCTACTTGATTGCCGCAGCTTTATACTACAGCAGAGGAAACTTTGCATACTGCTACGGAGGAGGTAGCGGACGCCTCCTCCGCAAAACAATAGGAATTTTTTCCGCACAAGCATACAAGCCGAAGCCCTGGCCGAAGCATAATTGCGGTGTCTAACTACCCATGGAAAAATGATAACCAGTATAGCTTCTGTACATATGTCAGATTTTAATATTGCGACTTCTAAACTTTTGGAATAACGAAATTAAAATCCTGCTTTTTGATATACAAGTTGAAACTTCTACTGTACATATCAACTTTTAAAACTAATGTTTTGCAAACTATGCTCGATTGAATTTCAAGACCCGGGGGAGTACATAACATATTTAGGGTACGGGTATGTGCCGCTCATATGGTTGGGTTTTTGGGCCCAAAATTCTCTAAACAAGGGTCCATTTTCGGCAGATTTTCCATAAACAAGGATGGGGTTTCGCTGAGATTCGCAAAAAATGGTTAAAATGGGCAGTTTTCCGCCAAAATTCATCATAAAAGTGGGTATCAAAAGCAAGTTTGGGTAATTAGAAGAGGGTAGCTTTCTAAAAACCGGGCGGCAGACCCCCGTCCATCCTCAAGTCATGTACCCCCCCCCCGGGTTTCAAGATAGAGAGATCTGTCGAGATTGGTTTAACCTGTGAAAGGTACCCCAACAGCTACGGCATGAGGTATCGCTGAATGGGAAATGTCAGGTAAATTTGATTGTGATTTTACAAACAAGGGCAGATTTCGTACCACAATAGCATCAGTTGCTTTTGTTGACACCTGAATTCAAAACGATTCGCAATTGCAGACAATGGAAATTCTCTCAACCAATAATTCAAAACAAGCGAAGCCGCAAATGTTTCTCTGAAACCCAGGTAGCTAGCTCGCTCGTTGTGCATTCCAGAAATTGTTTTTAACAGTACACATGAGCATATATCGAAAGAACAAGGATATATCTAAACATGTACCTCGGGCATTTTATTTCTTTGCTTCAGGAGCTGAACATTAAGTGCTTTAATTACACCCAAAAAAATACGAGAATTGAATCGCCTCCCAATCCGCTTCTATACCAAAAAAATAAAATGCCCGAGGCAGATGTGTAGACATACCCTTCTTCCTTCGATACATGCTCGCGAAGGCTCTTAGAAACCATTTCTGGAATGCACAACGACTGCGCTTGCTACCTGGGTTTCAGAGAACTTTTGCGGCTTTGTTTCTTTTGAATTTCTGGTTGAGAGAATTTCTTTTGCCTGAAATCACGAATCGCTTTGAATTCAGATGTCAACAAAAGCAATTGATGCTATTGTGTTACAAAATCTGTCCTTGTTGATTTGACACCATTTTCGAAGGTTTCTTGCAAGGGAATTCTCTGACAGATCCCTTATAATTGCAGAACGGAGAGGCGTATTTCAGTCAGGTAAATTTTTATTTAAAGTAGATTTGAATATGTCCACCATTAAATGATATACAGTAGAAACCCGCATAAAAGAACCTAGTCCTATAAGAACCTTGAGGCTAAAATTCCATGATTACAACTCTTTAAACAAGAACCCGCAAGGGGCTGAAATTTCAAAGGGTTCTCATATAAGAGTTTGATAGAACGAGAGCAGATTTTGTAATACAATAGCAAAAGTTGCGTTTGATTGACACCTCAATTAAAGCGATTAGCGGCTGCAGACAAAGGAAATTCTCTCAACCAATAATTCAAAACAAACAAAGCCGCAAAAGTTTCCCCAAAACTGGTAGGGCAAACTCTCGCCTTGTGCAAGCGAAAGATGGTTTTTAAGGGAAGTTATGTGCTTATAGCGAAAGAAGAAGGGTAAATCTAAAGTTCTCTCGCTTAGATTATATTTATTTGATTCAGGAGCGGAGCAGAAGGCATTGTAATTCTCGCGTCTTTAGAGCTTAAAATGAAACGATTACAAAACAGCTCCTAAATCAAATAAACATAATCTAAGCGACAGAACTTTAGATTTGCCCTTCTTCTTTCGCTATAAGCACATAACTTCCCTTAAAAACTATCTTTCGCTTGCACAAGGCGAGAGTTTGCCCTACCAGTTTTGGGGAAACTTTTGCGGCTTTGTTTGTTTTGAATTACTGGATGAGAGAATTTCCTTTGTCTGCAATCGCTAATCGCTTTGAATT
Organism: Aurelia coerulea; assembly: GCA_039566865.1. Lineage (NCBI taxonomy): Eukaryota > Metazoa > Cnidaria > Scyphozoa > Semaeostomeae > Ulmaridae > Aurelia > Aurelia coerulea. The sequence continues at coordinate 47,762,078 of CM076943.1, forward strand.
GAGGTGTCAATCAAACACAACTGTTGCTATTGTATTACAAAATCTGGATCTTTCATGTTGTAAACTTTATCAAAAGAAATAGAAGGAATGCACTGGCATGTATTAAATTACCTTTTTTACTGTACTAACTATAAGCACCTTTTCAAGGATTCTTCAAGCAACTTTTCCAGGCTGGACTTGAGTATTTCAGTTAATCGGAGAGGCCCTTATTCAGTCAGCCTCAAATTAAAACTTAGATTTGATATGCGGGTTTCCTACCAGTAAATGATATATTTGCCAATACCATTGTCTTGTCAATGCCTTCAAACGGGAATTGTTTTACTGACTCAACCGGTATGTAGACAGATAAAAGGGATTCCGGCTATCTTAGACTTCCTGCTACAAAACTCATCTCGTTCTAGATTCAATCTAAATTTAGAATCTAATCACTTAGATCTCCAATATTTTCAGTTTGATTTCTAGGTTCCAGGTTCCAAAGTTTAGGTGGAAGATTGGCGAATCCAATGCTGCTATTTCCAGGTGTTGAAATAATTATATGGAAGCTTTTCATCGGTTTCTTTGCAAACTAAGGCACTTTTGTGGATACCTGATAGCGACTATATATGTTGACTTCCTAGTACCCATAATTCTTGGTTGTGCGAATATCGATACACAATTTTCCTCCAACTGTTTCGCAACAAAAATTCTGCGAGACTGCAAGGTATATTTGACCGAGCCGCATCGTTCACTTTCCTAATATGCAGCCAACACTACAGCAAGTAGCTGGAGTGACTAACTACATATAAAAAAGTGGACACGTGCGTCTCAGATAATAAGCCTATGAGAGAGAGAGAGGTGTACCGGGTGAGCCTGAAAAAAGTTCCCACTTTCAAAAATTCGTAGCACCACAAGCACTTCATGGATTTGAATGATTCAAATTCTTGTTGAAAGCCAAAAGATCGAAGTATTTTTGTGATTTTTCTCATCTTCTTACGAGCACTGCAAATATAGGTAAATTCAACGTTACTAAAATTTCATGGTTGCAAAATTACTGAAAAAGGGCCTAAAACACTTGATCAAATTTTTTGGACTCTCCTCAGAACAATACACACGGGCGTTTCACCTCTCTCAAGAGTAATAAGACATCGATTCTCAAACAGATTTTTAAAATGTTCAATCCCATGGCAAAAAATGTGCGGACGATATCTCTCAGCCATGAGAAATTGCATTTTCTCTGTTGTTCTGAGCGAGGAGTTTTTTATGATTTGATCAAGTGTTTTAGGCCTTTTTCAGTCACTTTGCAACCACCAAGTGTTTCTAAATTTGCATTTACCAATTTGTCCAGTGCTGGTAAGAAGGCGAGAAAAATCACAAAAATACTTCGATCTTCTGGCTGTCAAGCAAATATTTATTCGTTCCAATCCATCCAGTACTCTTGATGCTATGAATTTTCAAAAGTGGGAACTTTTTTCTGGTTCACCCGGTATGTGCAATAGGTCGAGCATGACCCAAATTTGAATGAAAGATCTCATCAGTGCTATATTTCGACTGAATACATCACCATATTTTCTAAATACGATCACTAATTATTCAAATGCTGGGTAAACTTGCTTTGCATGGTCACATTTACCCTTGGAAACAGCATAGGCTGCCATGTTATTGCCCTATTGTCAGGGCAGCAGCTCTGACATATAATCATACAATCTACAATCTGATTGACTCAGAAATTCAAGTAGCAACAAGCGGCTTATTCGTCTGCAAGAAATTAATTAGATCTGGACACCCCACGGCAGAACCTAGAATTCTCCAAAAGCAGTTTTTTCTATTCTGGTGCAAAGACGTGGAATGAAATCCCATTAAAAATCAGAATGAGTTCTACGATTAGCATATTCAAAAGGAAACTGAAGGAATTCCTGCAAAATTAGCATCCTTCCCGAAGCACGATCCCTAGGGAGATCAGCAAAATTGTAAAATTCTATTTGTAAGTTGATCTTTATTTTGTATAGTAATAGTTCTTTTTTGTGTTAATATGAGAAAAAATGGCTTCATGCTAAGCCAATGATCAGTTTGGTCGATTTTGGCTTAAAAATTATATTTTCTTTGGAAATGATAATAATGGCCAGAGTGGCAAATAACAGTAACGAGACTAGTCGATATATAGCTACGGTGTCCAGCTACCCATGGTTTCTCTTCAAAGGACAAACAGGCACATATAACAACTTGCAGACATTCGTTTAGATATGACTTAGGACTTCCAATAACATTAGTCAGTGAGTGCGGCGTTTTGGGCATTGGAAACAAACCGAACCAAAATATGTAGCAATGGTTTACAACAAACCTTTCTCGTTCTGTTGGCATTACACGATCGATACTTGTTTCGCAACCGCTTTGATATCAAAAGATCAATGCCCGTCTGCCCCCGTCGCAAGAACCATTCAGCCACTACAGTACTTTCATTGTCACTCATTAGGAATCGACAACTTCAATCACCCATAAAAGTTGTTTTTGACGACAACTGAAATCAGACAAATCCACCTTCCATTTGCTACCATCCTCTTTGACGTTTCATGATTGTATGATCATAATAGTTGTTTACAAAAAGAATTTGTTTCGCCCCTGCAGTAGTCTAGAAGCGTGGAGTCCTTTGAAACATAGAACCGAGGTTCTTTGTTAGCCTCAACATATCGACACACATCGCAAGGTTTTATTCAACTCGCATATATTTGCGGCTACGGCCACGATGATTTGGGATCATTCTAAAGGACCGAACATGATTTTGGGAATGTTCATAAGGCTTCTAGAATATGAATTTTGAAAACATAGCATCTATTTTGTTAACATTTTCGGATATGCAAAGCAAGCGTACCCAGATATAATTCCCTTGCCGAGCAAATAAATAATTTAAAGAACAATTTTTAATCAGTTTGCAGTACCATATAATGTAATTGATAATGACTGTATAATACCTGCAAATGGACTAACATCTAGAGAAAATTCATCTGAAGATCTGCGTTTGCGATTATCTACATACCATTCTTCGTTATCAACATCTCTCTTTCTTTCATCAAATTCAGAGTCCTGCCTCTCTGAATCTTCCTCGTCTTGTTCCTTCTTTGATTCCTCCTTCTTACGTAACTCGTCAAATGCTCTTTTGTAGATCTCTGCAGCTGGCACGTGGAATTCCTCACCAGTCTCGGTTTCACGTGCATCCTCGCCTTCATCATCACTCGCACTTTGAACGATCTTCTTCTTCAATGTTTCCATCTTGGCTTTTCTCTTTCTTCGGTCAAGCATCCTAATATAAACGTCTTCCATATCTCTCTGAAATCTCTTTGTGGCATCACCCTTTAAGCTGTCTGCCCGATCGATGAACTTCAACACCCACGTACCCTTTGGATTCTCACCCCAGTTGTAAACAGTCATGAACGACCAGTTCTTTAGGCCATTTTTCGAGTCGTCATGGCCCCTTCTGTGAAGTAACACGCTCTTCGTGCCGTTGGGGGAATACAGTTCGATGCCCAAATCACCACGGTATCGATGCTTGAGTGTGACAGTGACAACAACATGTTCCAATTTGGTGACAGCATTTTTGCATGTGCCATTTGCATCTTTATCCTTCTTCAAACAAGACTGACAGCCATCTGTTTTTATCTTGATCTTCAGAACCCCATTGCTCGGGATATCTCGGTTCTTGATTCTAATCGGGAAATGGCAGGTATGCTGTGGGCCTACGGTCTTCCATTTCAACGCCTTATCTACCAACTTCATTGCATTCAGCACGCCGAAACCAAACTTTGAGTTGTAGTGGAACCCAACGCCGTTGGTACGCCAGCCACGATCCAACGGACTAGTCAGATCCGCCGTTTCGACGACCAAGTACTGCAAATCACGCCATGTCAACTTCGGATTCGCCTGAAGGACAAGAGCGAATATCCCAGCAGCCAAAGGGGCAGCGGATGACGTGCCAACGAAGTGTTTGGTGCATTGATGGTGCAGATATGTTGTGATGACGTTCGCCGAGCTGTCCGATGCTCCATACTTATGTTGTCCGCTGCAGTATGTAACAGCCATGGTGGAGGAGCATTTCTCGCAGTAGTATGTTGAAACACCGTAGTCATTGACAGAGCCAATTGAAATTGTGTAAATGCTGTTTACGTATCCATCCGCATTACAATCATCATGAGACATCCCACCATTTCCAGTTGCCCAAACATAGATGCTGCCAAGCCCTGAAAGAAAAATCGGCATCCTTAAATTATTGTCAAACTTAAAGGGAATGTAAGCATACAAAAGTGGCTCAAGCCGCTTACAGTCACAGTCTAGCCAATCACATATCAGTATTCCAGTATCCTAATGGGGATTCTTTTTATTGACTCACCCGATACAGTATTAATCTCCGTATTAGAAAAAGTTCGATTCACATTGTCACTCACACTCTGATGATAGTATCAACTTGAAAGGCCTTAGTGTGCTAAAGAATATCATTTGTGTGTGTCTATTTCTTCCGGGTGTCTCAAAATGATGTATTATCGTTTGATTGCTTGCATATCCATAACCAATGAACTGATTCTCAAAAATTTTGTTTTATTTGATTGACTAAAGGCTAAATTGTATTTAAAGATGTTGGTTGTGGTTTTACGACGATGTTTTCATGTCGAAAAGAAGATTGATAAACCTGCTCAAATTCCAGCCTTAGATGGCATGAGAAAGAAACGGCCTATCTTTCCAGTCAACATTTTAGATGTGATTCAAAAGTTTAAACTCCTGTTCGTATTCTCTGCACTCAGTATTATCTAAATTCGTATTCTCTGAACGACATATATTTTCTGAACGACATATAAGTTCAGCCTTTTGCGTCACATCTAAAATATTGACTGGGAAAGTAGGCAGTTTCTTTTTCATGCCATTTAAGGCTTGAATTTGAGCACATTTATTAATCTTCATTTCAACATGAAGACATCGGCTTAAACCACAACCAACATCATCATCGAGCCTTTCGGCAATCGGATAAAACAAAGTTTTTGAAAATCGGTTCATCGGTTATGGACATATAAGCAATCAAACGATAATACATCATTTTGGGACTCCAGGTAGTTCGTTTTTCATCTGCACTATTAGTATCCTTCATCTCCTTGTTTCCAATGCATATTATTGAAATAAACTTGATGGAGAGAGGTTGGACGACAAAAAATACTATAAGCTATGTTTTAACACACTGAGGCCTTTCGGACTTGTGTCCTCATCAGAGTATGATTTCGAATGATATTGAAATAAAATGTATATATATATATAAGACGCCGTTCTTTCTTCCAAAAAATACAAAACGACCTCGTTTTTCCACTAACTGCAAACAAATTTTGCTCACTCGCATGTTATTTCTATTCGTTGACAAGCTTATCATAAACAAACAACGATTTTAATCAACTGTTGACGCATTTTCAAAAAGAGAAATTCATAATGATGATGAAAGATATGATTTTCTGATGGAGTAAGCAAACATTTCTTCTTAAATCTGATCTGAGTAACGATAGTGCAAGCAGAATACCGAAAATCTTCTGTTTGATGAGAAAAAAGTTGAAAAATGCAGCTGCAAATATTCCCATTCATTGAAACCATAGAAATAAATTATGAATGAGTTTAACAAAAATTGCCAAGCCACTACCTGTTCTGAATTTTCACAAAAAAGATGCATTTGACAGATTATTGAGAGATCTGTAATCATGGGTAGTTAGACACTGCTGGTGTGCTTCTATGGAGAAGAGCTGGATAATATGTATCTGCGGGGGACATTTTTTATAGTACTGCGGAGGAGATATCTGCGGGGGAAATTTTTTATAGTACTGCGGAGGAGATATCTGCGGGGGATCTGTAATATATTTTCGTCCTTTCGATATCTCCTCCGCAGTACTACAAACTATTTGATACATATCATCCAGCGCTCCTCCATAGAAGCACACCAGCAGTGTCTAACTACCCATGCTGTATTGAAAGGTCACGGCTCCCTGGATATCAAGACAATAATATCGGCAAATATATAGTTTAATGGTAGAAATGTTCAAATCTACTATAAAATTTACCTGACTGAAATCGGCCACTCCATTCTAAAATTATGAGGGATTTTCTCGAGAAAGCCTCTTCAAAATACCTTCAAAACGTGCCCAAAATCATCAACAAATGTCCCTTACATTTTTGCCTTACAGCAATGACTTGTGGGCGCTTTAGCACGTGCTATCCTCTTGGGAGGATGAACAAGTCCTCCCTCTGGTATCGCTGGTATCGATGACCTGTTCAAGGGGATTCCATTCTCTCAAGAGGACAAAATACATGAATTTATGCGAGTGTCATCAATTTTAGGAAGGAAAATGTGCTCATTGTTTTCATTCGTTTTTGCAGGTTTTTGGAAGGGGCTTTCTGCAGAAAATCACCCATATCGACGGGAAGGAATGGCCGATTAAAGTCGGGTAAATTACAGAACCTAATTGGCATATTGGCAATAAAACAAGACAGTTTTTAATGTTATTGCTTTGATATTCATGGAGCAGTGGCCTTCCCAGCGGGGATTCTTTTTTCTGACTCACCCGGTATATCGGCTGAAAGTCCCTTCAAGAAACCATTAAAAATGGCGTAAAATCATGATCAAATTTCGACGATATGTGTGCCTCATGGACAATAGGACTTGACCTATTTCTTTGAACCTGCAGCTAAGCATCCTACCGTTGGAATTTTCTGAAATCTTCAATATTTTCAGAATAAGAGTGTTTCTCTTCTTTTTCAAGAATTCAAGAAAAATTTTCAGAAAAACTGAAAACCATCGAAATGTCTAAACTGTTTGAAGTAACATGAAATAATTTCGAAGAAAACTATAGTTTATGGATGCCTACAATATGGTATCAAGAAAGAGTCTGTCACTCTTCTGGTTTATGATTTAGAAATTTGATGACGTCACATCCTCAAATGAATTGAAATGTAAGATACGCTGTAATTTCCAAAAATATTCAAAACTTCTGAAAAGTCCACCGGTAGAATTATAGATAAGTATCTTAAGTTTCTGTCAAGCCATTCAGTCAGAAGAAATAGGTCATTGAATTTTACACCCACCTTTTTACGCCGAGATAAAGATTTGGAACCTATGCTTACCTGCAGTAGCAAGTGTTATTCCTTTGCAATGATAACAGTTACCATCCCTAGCAGCATAAAAAATAATTCCGGCCGATTTCATCAACATATTGGCCTTCCAAATGGGGATGTTTTTCACTCATCCGCTACTAACATGCCTTATTTGGGCAATAATTGACTGGTGGTTCGAAACCTCCCCAAATTTTGATAACTGTATACTTAGTAGATATCACAATTAGAAACATTGACATAGGCAGGTTTTAACAATACACAAATTTTTCTATGAGAAACTAAGAGTTTGGGCCTGTACTGAAAGTTTCTTAAAATTATCAGATTTTGGGTACTCAGAGTTTCTTACGAGTTTCTTACAGGTTCCATAACAATCTTTATGTTCACTACCTGTGCCCTCCTGAACACTTCAAAACATGGTTTTTTAAGCCTCTCCAATGTTTAGACATTACTCAAGTACCCTACAAGTGATACAGGAAACGATATGATACAGGAAACAAGTGAAATGATACAGGAAACAAGTGAAAGTAAAGTAAAAATATGTCAAGAGTTTTTACTTTATCAAAATAAATAGTTTCTTAACTCATATTTTCCCAGTACTGGAGTTTCTTAATTTTTGGTGATCTGAGAGTTGAGTTTCTTATGGGCAGTTTCTCATAAAAAAATTACGTGTAGTCTGTCTCAAATTAGATGTCCCCTGCAAATGCCCGTCAAATAACAACAACAGCAGTGTTTTGCAAAGGAATTTTGCGTTATCGCAAATCTCAGGTGACATCTAATTTGATATGGACTTTAGTCCAACAGAGAATCTTTATGCGATCTGCCAAAATACTCTGCTTTTGGAGAACAGAAGGTTCCATAGACATTCTGAACTTGCCAAGTCTAAACCACGGGTTTCTTGGACAATTCTACTATATTTTCCTCCATAAATTTGGAAGCTAAGGGTATTCTAATTTTATCAAATTTTACTTGAATTCTTTTTGAGAAAAGAAAAACCCTGTAATTCTGACAACATTCAAGATTTTAGAATGCAGTCATGACAGAATTATAGCAAAGAACATAACATTCCTTTGAAACCATTTTATCCAATGAAAGATGCAATAGCCATTTGCACCAAGCTTTGCTAAAGATCTCACTTGACACCTGCACTGGTAACCCGACTGGTAAAAGCTTTGATTCCAGCTCTGGGGCCAGTTTATGAGGTGGGCTGACCTGTTAGCAAGCCGCCAGGCCAGACTGGTTTAATACGAGAAATTTGATGTCAGCCCCGAGCCCAGCCCTTGGCGCCATATGTGACAAAAAATACAAGTTTGACAGCATCATGACCCAGTTGCAGTGGTCACGGGCAGGCTAACCTGTTTCTTCAATTAATATGAGAATAGCCAGGTGGTTTGAGGCCGGTATCCAGTGCTTGGTGAATGGGGATTTTGGCAAAATGGGCCAGCCTGGCATACACATAAAACACATCGATGATGATTACAAAGCTGTGACTAGATACAGTATGTAGCATCCCACCTGAAAGTGAACCAGCTTGCCTCATAAAAATAGGTCCTCCTACAAATCTGAAAAAACCTAAAGAAACATTCTTCAGATAAGATTGATAAGCGGGCAAAGGGAAAGAAATGAAATAACCAAGTTTTATCACCACAGACAATATCCAATTTTGAAACCTGCTGCTGGTGTACAATTCAAGTGAATAAAATTTTGATTTTCAGGGTGGCAGTATTCAAAACAAATTCAGCCTATCTTGCGGTTGCAGTCTTTTAATCTCACACCAGATGTATACATAATTAAAATTTTGAATTAATCTTTTCACTGAGATTAAGTATGTTCCATACATAAATTTCAAAATTTATTTTCTTTCCAGAATATCTCAAAACATCAAATATTGTGTCCGCCATTTTCCTAATTTCTTGGTTTAAATGATGAGTGATTTTACCAAACAAAAATTTTCACAGCTCCGTTTGCCTTTGGCTCATTTTAGTTTTAAATATCAGTGGCATACGTTTTATTCCACTAAAAATTCACTCGGTATTCATCAAGCAATAATCCTGACAAATTTTAACACCATCAACAAAATATAGACCCTTATTTGCATACAATGCACATACAATGTTCAAACAAGTCTTCTGGATATTTGAGGAAGCCTTGGCCGACAGTTCAAATGCTGAGGAAGAACTGTAGCTTGCTCACCTGAACTGTTCAAAAAAACTAAACTTGCTCGCCTTGAAATCTCTTCTTCCTGTTGTTTTCTACATACAATTCATTCATTTTGGAACACAGTGTGGATTCTGGTTGGCAGAATTAGGGTTGCACGAACAAAGACAGATAAAATTACAATAGAACTCGCTACTTTTTATTGACACCTAGATACAAAGCAATTTGTGATTGCAGACAAAGGGAATTCCAAGCTCGGTTGGTACAGGCAGAAACAAAAACAAAGCAAGCCGCAAAAAACACCTCACACCTGAATATTACCAGAAAGGACATGCACTACTCCACTGCTAAAAATTTTAAGACCAGGCCTTTCAAAGTGAAGTGCTTCCTTTGCACCTGTTTGCCAAGGGTAGATTGAATTTTGAAACTGGTAACAACAATATTTTGAATGCTAAAGGATTAGTCATTTATCTTGATTATAGATAGTTGAAGAAATGTCTCATTCATCCCAGAATGCCATTTGAGTTTCAAACCACAAATGCCCATACATTCAAGTCACAAGTCATGTAGACTTGCCCCAAGTCTATTTCGTCAAAAAAAATGTCGTCAAAAAAAATTGAAGGGAAAAGTGAAAAGCGATTTTTTTTGTAATATACTTTCCGGTAGACTTATTACAGTTGATAAAACAGACTTGGGGCAAGTCTACAAGTCATGGGAAACAACTAAAAAATACAACTCTTGAAAAAATAAAAATTGAACTGAATTGAACTGAACAACAAAAGAATTGCATGAGTATACCTCCTCTTCCTAATGCTGCGCCTGCCTCAAATGCCATGCGTCCCAATTTGCCAGGTCGGCCAAAAGTCTTTCCATTATCTTTAGGTCCCCATGAGCAACTGTATATGTCAATATGCTGTGGGTTGAACGAAAGTGCATCTGCTTCCAAACTGTCTGTCGCTTTTCCATCAAGCATTCTAATTGCACCAATTTTAGCATCATACGCAATGCCTGCACCACACAATTTGTTGTTTGCCTTTGCCGCAATTGTCCCAGAACACTTTGTACCATGTGCATTATATGGGTCTGAATCATTAGGGAAAGGGTCCGAGTCATGTCCATTTAAATCTGTACTTGCCACAGGGTCATAATTATCTTTTAATTCAGGGTGGGTGTGATCCATACCATCATCTAAGACACTAAGCACCACACCTTTACCACTGTACCCTCTATCCCAAACATCACGAACTTTACTATCAAACCCACCAGGCCCTGAGGTCTGGCCATCATTCTGAATATACCATTCTTCAGATAACATAGGGTCATTGAAAGTTAGTTTAGATTTCCCTTCCCTTTTCTCTCTTGAAAGAATCCGCTCTCGTTTAACCCATTTAACTTGGGGATGTGAGCGTAACAGTGTAGCATGCTCAATGTGATCTCGTTTGGTTCGTGTATGTACATGCTCATTTGTCATGGAATCAGTCGGTACTATTGGATCACTTTCTGTATGAGCATCTTCATGGTGGTGATGACTATCCCCATCATGGGCATGATGATAAAATTTATAAATTCCATCTAAATTAGCGACTTGTCCTCGATTAACGAACCCGTATTTATAAGCTAGATTATTAGCAATATCTGCATCAGCAGCATCGATTCTTACGATCCATGTATTCTCATGTATATCGTCATTTTCTTCGTTCTCTTCATCATATTCCTCATCTTTAGGCTCCAGCAACAACGATCGAAACTTCGCCACTTCTTCGTCGTTAAACCTTCTCTTAAATCGTTCTTCGCTCGCGAATGAACTTGAAATGTATGCTATAACTAATAATAAACATAATATAATAGTTCTCAAAGTCATTTTCAGTTATATTTGTGAGATCTTGCAATTTAAATTTGATCAACAAGTCGCCAGCGACTCTTTCCTTGCCGACATATTTGTTTCTTGGTCTCTTTCTGTTTTATTTCCCTTGCGAATATTTTCTCCGGCTTCCTTTTGTTTTCTTTCGCCCACTCAAATGCTGAAAGTTCTAAGGCACGTGGGTTGCCTATTGTCACCACGTGACATAAACGTATTCGCAAGTTTCGCAGCTGCTTCCAAACTTCAGCTGCAAATTTCTTAATTTTTTGTAGTAAACAAAACTGATGCAATGTTTGCAAGCATTGAAGTTTCTTGTCTTGTTTCGTTTTGATTAAAAATTTTTCCTTTTTTCCACTCCGCAGCGTAACTTTGGTAGTGTGCCGGTGTAATTGCATGTACGTAGGTTGAGTGCATCTCAGCTCAAATGCTACCCTAGGTACCAGAGCCAAAAAAAAAAATAAAATAAAATGAGCCAAAAAATAACAAAGCAAAGGTTGATTGGCAGAATTAGGGTTGCACGAGGACACGAATTTTATCTTTCTTCGCCTTTTCTTCTTAATAGGATAGTAAATATAAAGCAAAGTCTAAATCACTGCTTCTTTCCCGAAAGGTTTTGGCCCGGGATGTTCCAAATTTGCAAATTTTGAAATCATGCACAGAACGATAAAGACCTAGAAAGTATGTACAATTTATCACGTGTGAGAAATATCATCTGCATATTGTCATGGGATTGAACATCTGCATTTTTGTTTACAAAGTCTATTTCTTATGACTCCTGAGAGAAGTGAAATGTCTTTCTCTATTGTTCTATGTGTGGAGGATTTGATCATGTGCTTTGGACCCCTTCGAGGCATTTTGCAAACAACCTGACTTTCTTAAAGTCGAATTTACCGAAATTTTCAGTGATGATAAATACGCGTCAGGACATGGAAAGCATTGCTAAGAATGTGTGAAGCATCAAAGCATCTTCTGAGCACCAGTTAGGATTTGGGGTACCAGTGGCGGAATTTATGGGGGGGTTGGGGGGGGCAATTGCCCCCCCAATTCGATAAGACTCGGAAATTTTCTTAAAAGTCGGAAATTTCGTAGGTGGGATTGAAACTGTAGTGAAGAAACGAGTCACCGTCAAGAAGTGGACGAGCTTTTATATAGAAAGAGCAAACGAAATGCACAAGCTCGAAAAGCATATTCTAAAGTTTTTATTCACTTTCATTTATTTCATAAACGAGAAGAAAGTTCTTGGGTACGGGTTAGTTAGAGAGTAACAATATTTCCGCGAGATGTTGAAGCTTTGGGAGAGGCATTCTAAGCCAATGTAAAGGTGCGAGTTCTCCAAAATTTTCCTGGACGCGACATTAACACAAATTATCAGCGAATTTTCAAAGTTTCCATGTTGGGGGCGGGGGCAGGCAAAACCTGAATTGCGAGAAGCGTTCTAAGACAAAGGAGAGGTTCTTCACGCAGAACTGTTTTGAGAACTTGTAATTGATATTATCATATATTCAAATTTGGCACTGGCAAACATTGGATACAAGAGCTCTCCTAAGCCCAATTAAACTATCTGATTACCCAGAAAATTTCCTTGGGATGCTACTCTGAAAAAATGTTACAACATTGTCAAAATCCCAATTCAGTACTGGCAAACATAGGGTCATGAAAGGCATTCTAAGCAAAAATAGGGTGTGTCCTCAAAAATTTTCCTGGGGGCTTCGCCCCCAGCGTCCTCGTGGCTGCTAGGCCTACCGACAGTACGTTCATAATACATTCTTGCCTTTTTCTATCAGCCGCTGAATATAAATAGTTTTGAAATCTGATATACAACGACCTTAGCATTAAGGAACTATTTATGTCAGGTCTAAGTCTTCTAGCGAAATGCCTGAGAACAAAAGCATTTCCTCCGACTCGGAAAATTTACGGCTTGCCCCCCCACTCAAAAAGCTGAATTTCCGCCACTGTGGGGTACATAATAATTTAAGATCTTGAGACAACAGCTTGCTGACAATCTCTCAACTGCTAGTGAACAAGGACAGATTTTGTAAGACAATAGCATGAGTTGCTTTTGATTGACACCTGAAATCAAAGCGATTAGCGATTGCAGACAAAGGAAATTCTCTCAACCAGTAATTCAAAACAAGCAAAGCCGCAAAAGTTTCTCTGAAACACAGGTAGCTAGCTCGCTCGTTGTGCATTCCAGAAATTGTGGTTAAGAGCAAATATGAGCATAGATCAAAAGAAGAAGGATATATCTACACATCTACCTCGGGCATTTTATTTCTTTGATTCAATATACGATTTGGAGGCGATTCAATTCTCTTATTTTTTTGGGTGTTATTAAATACTTATTGCTCAGCTTCTGAAGCAAAGAAATTAAAATGACCGAGGTAGATGTGTAGATATGTCCTTCTTCTTTCGATATATGCTGATGTTTGCTCTTAAAAACGATTTCTGGAATGCACAAAAAGCGCGCAAGCTACCTGGGTTTCAGAGAAACTTTTGCGGCTTTGTTTGTTTCCAATTTATGGTTTTTCATATTCTAATTTCAGACAGACTTATTACAGTTGACGAAATAGACTTGGGGCAAATCTAGTAACTTTAGAACGGAATGAATATCTTTTCCCATCTCAAACAAGGAGCGCCGATCTCAAATAGGCTCTCCCCCAATACGTTCCCCATTAATTTTAGTTGGTGATAATATATTTGCAGCTAACGGCCATGCGCTTTCTTGTTTATTTTTCCGTATACTCTGTTATCACATATGGTTTGTTACAATTGAACAACTGAAGCAGAAAGCGTGATCAATCTTCTAGATATGCTTTCAAACTGTTGGAAGAAGCCCGACTTAGCAGAGAAGCATATCTATTATACGGCACGACGAAATCACGTGTGGGATCTTCCAGCTGCTTTGTGTAATTCACCGTGTAACTTTCACAAACTAAAAGCAGCTGATGGCAGAAAGATGCAATTTGCGTTGGGCAGAAGGCATGGTAATTCTTTACCACAAAGCTCCCGAAACAAATAAACAAAATCCGCCAGGCAGATCTTTAGATTTACCCTTCTTCGTTCGTTATAAGCACATAACTTCTCTTAAAAACCACCTTTCTCGACCTTTCGCGTGCACAAGGCGAGAGTTTGCCCTACTGGCTTTGGAGCAACTCTTGCGGCCTTGTTTGCTTTGAATTACTGGTCAGAGAATTTCCTCTGTCTGCAATCGCTGATCACTTTGAATTGAGATGTCAATCAAAGCAACTGATGCTATTGTATTACAAAATCTGTTCTTGTTGTGTGAACGTGGTCTGAACTCTGAAGCTCATTCACATCAAACTCTTATTTACAGTTTTCAAAAAAATATCCCATCCAGAGGAAATTTATCGAACAACAAAAATATGGCAACATTTTGAAGCAGGTACTATCATACTTCTTATTGTTAATATTTCATGAAACATAGCTATTCACAAAACTGGTCAATATTACATTAAAACCACCAGTAGTTAAAAATCTCGGATACAAAGTCAATCAACTTTACAAGATCTAAAAACTCATGTAGTCGTTAAGCCAATGAAGATTTTTACGTCTCTCAGCTCAGCAATTTTGCTCCATCAGTAGGCTTACTGTACATAAGATTAAAATGGACAAGACAAACTACCTAACAGATGAATTTGATAATGATCCGGTGGGGGGGAGAGGTATTTAGTATATTTGTCCGACGGGGATGTGCCGTTTTCCAGGGTATCGCTTTCACCAATTTTTCTAGCACAGGGTATCAAAATAAGGACATTGTTCTAGAGCAGGCTGACAAAACGTGTCAGGAGGGGATATTTTGTTAGATCGGCTCGTTTTTCCGTCAAATTTTCATGTTTTAGCATGCGCAATAAGAAACATATAATGTACTCAGCGACAGAACGTGTGTTTTATGTACCAATTCTTCTGTGCAATGTGTTCAGCACCATGCACACGCAGTCAGATAAGGTGGTGACGACAGAACACGTAGCACAGAAGAATTGACAAACAAAACACACGTTCGGTCCGTGAGTACATTATATGTTTCTTTGCTGCGCATGGTTTTGGAGTATGCTTTTCAACATTTTTTTCTAGAATCGGTTATCACTTGAAGCAAAAACTTCTGGAAAAGGGTAACAAAAAAAATGATTCGTGAGCACAGTCCCGTACAAAAGATTGCCTCATCGCGATAGAAAATTTACGTAAAAATCCCAGCTGCATGATTAAAAGTTGGCTTAGTCGATATTAAATTTTGAACCAAACACACACCTTTATGGAGTTTATTTAGCAAAGGTCTGGTAACGATTTTTAATTGGCAAATCTTTGAGATATTCTGCAAAAAACTGAGTAACGAGTCAATGTTCCTATATGTTATAGAGCAGGGACGAATATTCGAATTGACACAAAAAAACACACGTTCAATGTGTGAATTTTCACGCCGATCATCGGAATCTCAAATCCTTAAAAATCTGGTACTATTGGTACTACACCCCTTGTTTCATTCAACAGAACTTCCTTTTGTTTTCCAAGAAATCTGTCAAATCACATAAAAATCCTAAATAAGGTCTTGTTCATGGCTTGTTCTTGGGTTGTTCCACCTGTTCATGGCGTGTTCTTCGGTTGGTCCGAATGTTGTTGGGTTATTCTGGGGTGTTCCGTCAAAGAAGCAACGCGCAACTTACAATCATAGTCAGTGACTATGTTACAAATGATGGAGTTTGTGGCACTGTTTACAAAATTATGATCGCAAAGACAAGTTTCTCACAGCTTTCTTGGACTAAATTTATTATTATTCATGCAACTATCTAGGTCTGATCTGACAGACAATTGCCTCCCTTCTTTTCCCCACTCACTCTTGTGAGGGAGAAAGCATATGTTCCAAATCTTTAAAAAGGTTGGCGTAAAATTCAATGACCTATTTTTATTTCTCTGAACTTAATGGTTTCAAAGAAACTTTTGCTATTTTGCTATGATTCTGCCGTTGGACCTTTCTGAAATCTTCAATGTTTTCAGAATTAGAGTGTTTTTCTTCTTTTTCAAGAATTCAAGAAAAATTTTCAAAAAAGTTAAAACCATCGTTGTTTCTAAACTGTTTGACGCAACATGAAATAATTTCCAAGAAAACCATAGTTTATGGATGTCTACAACATGATATCAAGCAAAAGTCCGTCATTCTTCTGGTTTATGATTTATAATTTGATGACGTCACATCCTCAAATGAGTTGAAATGTAAGATACGCTGTAATTTCAAAAACTATTCAAAACTTCTGAAAAGTCCAACGGTAGAATTATAGACAAGTATCTAAAGTTTCTTTCAAGCCATTCAATCAGAAGAAAATAGGTCATAGAATGTTATACCCACCTCTTTACGCCGATTTAAAGATTTGGAACCTATGCTGAGGGAAAGTATAAGAGCGATTTTGCGCAACTTTTCACAAACTTCCTACAGAAACCTATAGAAATTTTCTGAAGATCGACCTCAAAACGAGATGGCATCTGTATTTAACGCTGCTGTGACATCTTGCCGTCTAGATGAATACAGTTTACTCCGTTAGAGATGTTGTCCTTTTGTCCAGATTACATTTCTAAATCACTGCACAAGTAATGTTCTATCAAACAAATGATACTAAAATATACAACATACAAAGTAAATTCTACCAAAATTTGTCTCGTCTATTCCTTGACCGTTCCAGGACATCTGAAATGACAGAATCCCGCGCGGACATTGATGTATCCGATAACGCGTCAAAATCATCGAAGCGCACTGCCTCTTTCTCACGCCCGAATTTCTGTCCAATTTCGCTTGGTTGGACGAAGGATTTAGGAGGTCTCGTTGTCCTATGGAAGTTCACAGTTTTCTTTGCAAGTTCGGCTTCATAGTCATTGGAGTCCAGTGCATCTATCGTGACACGTTTGCGGTCAATTTCATTGCGTGGATCTTCCAAGTCTGACAATACTAAATCACCGTTCTTGTCCTCATACTTATCACGCCTGTAGGCCTTCGGTAGCGCAGCCGGCGCAGCTCTCGTTTCGCGTACAACACTTGAATGGCCTAAGTCTTGAACTAAACGGCTCTTTTCACGTTTGCCTACCAAATTCCTCTGCTGATCAGGAGCCCACG
The DNA here is from genome assembly GCA_039566865.1 of Aurelia coerulea. Classification (NCBI taxonomy): domain Eukaryota; kingdom Metazoa; phylum Cnidaria; class Scyphozoa; order Semaeostomeae; family Ulmaridae; genus Aurelia; species Aurelia coerulea. The sequence goes on from CM076943.1 coordinate 47,779,318, forward strand.
CGGGCTTATATCTCCTTAGGCCCATATCCGGTCCTAAACTTCGAAATTCATGCACCGGTGCGGTTACTCCAATTGATAATTTTTCAGACGGTTGCGCCACAGTGCCATTGCGTAATGGAGTGGTCCGGTCTAAATTATGGCGTCGGTGATCATGGTTGTTTTTCAAACGCGCGCTATCAATCCGCCCTTTCATCAGATCCATAACAGACTCGCTATCATCCGAAGAACTTGAAGAAACCTGACTGTGAATACGTGTGACAATCTCATCCTCCTCAGCAGTGTCGGAAACATGCGCCTCGTTATCAGTTCCGGTCTCGTTTGCAGCAACAGCTTGTTCTTTCGCTTGGCTTTCTTGGCGATTTTCTTGTGGTTCCTCTCTTGGTATTTCGCGAGGTGTTGCAATATCTTTACCGTTAGTAACTTGTGTACTTTTCGCTTTGGCTTTTTCCTCGTTTTGTCCGTTTTCAACTTGTCCGCTACCTGAATCTGTAGAGCTCTTACGACTAGGCCCGTCAGACGCATCACTTAGATCATCCTCCAAAGAGGCATAAAACACAGTTGGGTAATGCGTTTCTCTTGAACGAATTTTGTATTGCTCCGCCTTTTCCCTCAATCGCAGCACCTACAAAACAAGATAACTTTCATTAAAGGACTCCGTCACCAAATAGGTGACAAATATCTAATTCACTCTCACTTGCTGTAGTATTTTCGTCGTGTTGCGGTGTTTCGGACTACAAATTTATTTCATTCATTCGTCACCGCAAGCACCTTCGGATCCGACGATCGACGCTGGTATCGTGGCTTTTCCTTTTTCGAATTGTTTTACCAAATTGTTAGCCTGCGTAGGGGATGCAAATTGTTAGCATCCCCTGCTGTTTTCATTGAACTGAAGTCAATTTGTTAAAGGGGCTCCGTCGTCAAAATGTAAACAAAACGATGATTTTTGCAGTTTTTTGAAAGGTGATATCACACAGGATTTTCGTATTTTTTTCAAAATGAAAGTTGCTGTTTGGGCATTAATCCTTGTACTTCACTAAGGAACAAACCAAACATTCATATCTTCTACGATTGCTCGGATATAAGTGGATTTTTAACGGTCACTTTTTGGTGGCTTGGGTGAAGCCACCAAACAAACTGCAGAGAACAATGGATGAACAATGGATAATCCCCGACACGTGCGAGTTTACGGATTTGTTTACCGTTTGACGAAGGAGCCCCTTTAATTCAACTCAACGGAAACAGTAGGGGATGCACGCATGCTACAAATCGTAAACAAATCTGTAAAAAACCATGGTCTTAGGAACGTGTCCATTGCTTTATGCAATGTTTGTTTGATGGCCTCACTCAAGCCATCAAAAAGTAACCTTTAAAAATCAATTTATATCTGAGCAATCATAAGAGATATGAATGTTTGGTTTGTTCCTCTGTGAAGTACAGAGATTTATGTTCAAATAAACGCTTTCATTTTGAAAAAAAAGATGACAAGTCTGTGTGATACTGGCTTTGAAAAAAACTGTTTCGAAATTTGGAGGATGGAGCCCCTTTAATCTCATAGTCGCAGCATATGAAGGTAACGAACGTCCAGTTACAATAATTGACTTTCGATGATCCACAGGGTGTCTAAAAAATGTACCCCAACTATAATTGTAGTTTATGAAGGTCTACGATAAACGAGAAAGAGAAATTGGTCGCTCTTCTGATCTACGATTTGGGAATTTGATAACGGCACAAACCCGAAAGTTGAAGAATTTAAAATGCTGTTTCTTCAAATAATCAAGACGTCATAAAGTTCACGGTAGAATTATAGACTGATGGACGCTGTAACTATAATTTCACTGGAGCGATAACAACAACAACAACAACAACAACAACAACAACAACAACTTCAATGAGATGAGCGTAAGTTTAGTTAGGGTCCTTGTATAGGGAGGCTAACTGTTGTGCACATTCGACAGTTCTATAAAATGTATCAAAACATCGTTCGATTCAGATTCTTTTGTAGAATAGCTTCACCTAAACTAAGCTGGCGTATGCTAGCGTCTGTCAAAATGGAATGGTGCCATGGTACACAAAGTGCTTAATAAGACTGTTGTTAAAGAAATTGTCAAGTGCCGTTCATAGCCAGAACCAGGTGACGTCATGTCTATTTCTGCTATGGACGGTACAGAATATTGTATTTTGTATCTTGTTGAGTTTTAACTGTGACAAAAAAAACCAACAGAAACATTACGCGACAAGTGTTCAAATAAACCCAACGATTCATTAATTGCAAAGCAAAAACATTTTATAGATTTGCGAGATATAACAGAAATTAATTGATATTTTCAAGAGTTACAATAGCGATGTTGATTTATGATTTAGATCCTAGTAGGAATCCTAGCCAATGCTTGCTTTGAAGCAGGTGAAACCACAAATGATGAAATTTTCTAGGTGATTGACAATAAGTTGAAGGTGCTCGAAAGGTCATCATCGAGACTTTCATTCATTCATAAAAACGCAAATGATATCTATTTATACCCTTCATGTACAACAATTGCAATATTGACTTTTGATTTAGGTCCTAATGGAAATCTTAGCCAATGCTTGCTTTGAAGCAGGTGAAATCGCAAATGATGAAATCTTCTAGATGATTCAAAATAAGTTGCAAGAACTCGAAAGGTCATCAACTCGAGACTTTCATTCATTCGCAAAAACCGCAATTGATATCAATTTATACCCTTCATGTACAACAATTGCAATTTTGACTTTTGATTTAGTTCCTAATATATATCTTCGCCAAAGTTTGATGTGAAGCAAGTGAAATCTTCAGATAGCTAAAAATAAGTCTAAAGCAGCAGAAATATCTTCACACAAAAATTGATGTATTTTCGAAAAATAACAAAGCTTATCTATACTCATATACGTATATGAACAAAAAAATTTTGAACTTTAGTTTCAGGCCCAAATAGATATTCTCAACAATGCTTGTTTTGAGGCAGGTGGTACCTTTTCTACGTAATTGAAAATGAGTTGAAAGCACTCAAAACGTGTTAACGCAGAAATTGATAGATCTTTCGAAACATAATCAAGTTTATTTACACCCATATACGCATATGAAGGAACACACGCTGACTTTTAGTTTCAGGCCTTAATAGATATTCGCGACAGTTCTTACTTTGAGGCAGGTGGAACCTTCTCTATGTGACTGAAATTAGTTGAAAGCACAAGAAAAGTCTTTACACAGAAATTGATAGATCTTTCGAAACATAATCAAGTTTATTTACACCCATATACGCATATGAAGGAACACACGATGACTTTTAGTTTCAGGCCTTAATAGACATTCGCGACAGTTCTTACTTTGAGGCAGGTGGAACCTTCTATATATGTGACTGAATATGAGTTGAAAGCACATGAAAAGTGTTCACTTAAAAATTGGTAGATCTTTCGAAACATAATCAAGTTTATTTACACCCATATACGCATATGAAGGAACACACGCTGACTTTTAGTTTCAGGCCTTAATAGATATTCTCGACAGTTCTTACTTTGAGGCAGGTGAAAGCCTTCTGTATGTGACTGAAAATGAGTTGAAAGCACATGAAAAGTCTTTACACAGAAAATTGATAGATCTTTCGAAACATAATCAAGTTTATTTACACCCATATACGCATATGAAGGAACAAACGCTGACTTTTAGTTTTCAGGACTTAATAGACATTCGCGACAGTTCTTAATTTGAGGCAGGTGGAACCTCCTATATATGTGACTGAATATGAGTTGAAAGCACATGAAAAGTGTTCACTTAAAAATTGGTAGATCTTTCGAAACATAATCAAGTTTATTTACACCCATATACGCATATGAAGGAACACACGCTGACTTTTAGTTTCAGGCCTTAATAGACATTCGCGACAGTTCTTACTTTGAGGCAGGTGGAACCTCCTATATATGTGACTGAATATGAGTTGAAAGCACATGAAAAGTGTTCCCTTAAAAATTGGTAGATCTTTCGAAACATAATCAAGTTTATTTACACCCATATGCGCATATGAAGGAACGAAAGCTGACTTTTAGTTTCAGACCTTAATAGACATTCGCGACAGTTCTTACTTTGAGGCAGGTGGAACCTTCTATATATGTGACTGAATATGAGTTGAAAGCACATGAAAAGTGTTCACTTAAAAATTGGTAGATCTTTCGAAACATAATCAAGTTTATTTACACCCATATACGCATATGAAGGAACACACGCTGACTTTTAGTTTCAGACCTTAACAGACATTCGCGACAGTTCTTACTTTGAGGCAGGTGGAACCTTCTATATGTGACTGAAAATGAGTTGAAAGCACATGAAAAGTCTTCACTCAAAAATTGATAGATTTTCGAAACATAATCAAGTTTATTTATACCCACATACGTATATGAAGGAAGAATGTCGATGTTCAGTTTCAGGCCCTAATAGATATTTTCGACAGTGCTTACTTTGAGGCAGGTGCAACCTTTTCTGGGTGACTGGAAATAAGTTGAAAGCTCTCCAAAATTCATTATATGAATTATTAAACGTTGCAATGTTAGTAATGCTAATCTCGAAGCATTTCAAAAAGTGTTGAACGTTAGTTTTTCCTTTGATAACGGATGTTTCCACGTCAGCATTTCCTCTTCTGGATTACACAACAGTGCATAATCAATAGATCACCAGTTTGCAAGGATTAACTTTTAATTTCAACGCTATTTTAGGAAAAAGAAATTGTTGAAATTTCCAAATGACCTGCGGCGTGGGGAGAGATCGGTTGAAAAGAAACTTGTGTACAATTTTTCTTCTGATTCTAAGGAGAGTGTGTTTAGGAGTGTGCCTTTATTCGTTGACACTGTAAATGCTAACGATATGATCACGGCATTTAGGCCTGGTTTTGAACGATTTTGGGATCAAGCGGTCTTATAAAATCGCTTGAAAAATAAGAACGCCACGACAGATTTTGACCAACTAAATTTTCTTATCTAAGTTGATATGTTAGCTGAAAAGATATCATCAAATTGTACGAATCTTGTCAATATTTTGAGAGCTACAAGCTTTCAAATGTCTTTATATTTTTTCGTTCAGCCCGTACGAAATACAATACTGTTGGGAGGTTGACAAATTCTACATCTCAACAGACGCTCAAAGTTTTTTACCCATCAAGTAAATAGACTAGGATTTGATCATATTTGGCTCTTATACATTGCATACGCGACTTTCGATCGAGTGGCGATAGAGCTTCTATCACTATTGCATACATTCTAATAAAATTCACAAAACGTCCCAAAAAATATCGTTCGATTCTAATTCTTTTCAGAATAGCTAAACGGTATATTGTATATTTAGTTTTATTTTAGGTTTATGTTCTTCGTGTGATGGCCCTGGGGCAGTCATTATATTTTGCTCCCCTTGGTATCGTTTCTGTACTATTGTATGGTAGCTCGTTTGTAGTCTTAGGTAATTCGTAAATTGTAAATTTTTACATTGACTTTATAACAACAACAAGACCTTTGCGCTAGCCTTCGAGACTGAAAGTTTGCCCTTTCGAGACTGAAAGTGGGCAAATTCCCACGGCAATAAATATCGCAAGCTTTGATGTGCCACGCCTTTCCTTCAAACATCTGGTTAAAAATTCACCAGAAATTATATTCAAGAGACGTGCTATCGGAAATAGGCATATAGGTAAACACAGCTCGTAAAATTCACTCGACCGGAATTTGGCCTAAAAGACGCCGCTAAGGAATAAAAATTAGAATGGTTTGAAATATTAATAGTCTGTCTGTAGGGAGAGGCTCTGACAATAAGAGTTGGTTTCTTGATAAAAGATATAGCAAAGGATTTACATTTAAAGTTTCTTGGATAAAGTTGTTGGTGATAGGAAATCGATGAGAGACCGCGAGAATATGGCTGATGAATATGGAGAGGCTAAAACAAGATGGCGCATTTCATGGTAGATAGATATTGCATATTTGCACTTACCTCCTTAAACCAGTCAAGATCTTCAGCTAACGTGGGCTAAAAAGAGAATTAGAGATTACGTGATAAAACATCTTAAGCGACTTGCAAAACGTTTGATATTGCTTATTGTTACAGTTATAAATCAACAAAGTATATTGCTTAGTGTTACAGTCCTAAACGCCTACCCCCACTTGCAGTAGTTTTAGTCGGCGAACAGTGCGTCTTCAAGGACCCTCAACTTACGCTCATCTAATTGCAGTGAATTGATGTTGTTGTTGTCGCTCCAGAGAGGGCCTTATGGCCGAACACGTTTCAAAACGGCAAAAAATTCCTGCCAGGAACAAATTTGTTCCTGAACCAATCAGGATGCAAGACTAGAAATAACTTGATCGGATTGGCTGATTCTTCTTCAATTCAAACTTCCCGCCAAAGGCAAACGAACGCGTTCGAACAACGCGTTCGACTGAACTGCTGCAACGATCAAAATCTCAAAGTAGCGAGCGAATTCAAGAGATCTTTTGCGTCCCCAAACAACCAAAATATCACTTATAGGTAGGAGTTTTTTCGCTTTAAAGGGTCTCTTTCATCCAGCATGCCTTGCACGTGCCATCTCTTGGTCCATCTCTTGGTCATCTCATGGCCTATTAAAATGGCGACAACAAATGGAAACCAAGAGACGGCACAGAATTTTATAAATGAGCTACGATTTCATCGATGATTGCTTACCCAGAGGCCGACAAAGTGTGGGAACAGGGGAACGCCGTTCCCAGGAAGTTTTTGCAAGATTTTTAGGCTGCAGGAAACTTTTTGAAAAGAAGTTAAATTTCATATTGCCGTCAAAACACGGCAGAAGCTGAACCTGTCGTAATTGCTATCTTGAAAGAGAAATTGAATTGCTGCATAACTTTAATTAAGCAGAATCTTGACCAAGAAGCTTGTATCCAGAATTTGAAAATTATTGGTCGTTGCAAGTAGTAAATTTCGTCCAAGTCAACCCTATCATTAAGCTGTTCAGATGCTTTTTGTGGCTAGGTAGTGCTTTTCGTTTCAAGGAAGGAAGAAAGAAAGCGGCAAGCAGATTTGTATGTGCACTTTGGCTGCTTACCTAGAGTCACTGTGTCGTGTTATGATGATATGTCGAGTTTAAACCTTAAAGTTGTTGGTTTATGAACTTGTTCAATTTCACCAAGTAGCTTTTGAACTATATTCTACCTATAACTTGCACGAACTACGCTGTACAATCCAAATGTAAGATAAAAACATTTTCGTAGGAAGTTTGGGCGAAATTTTTGCCGTTCCCAGGAAGAAAAAAATTTGTCGGCCTCTGTGCTTACCTCTTTGGGATGCAAATGTGGTGCCAATCCTCCTTTTCTTGCTACTACTGGAGACTTGAAGTTTGCGACGTACTCAGTTGTTAATGAACTGAATGAAATAATAAAGAATGCAGCTAAGAAAATTATGGGCCTAGAACCACGCCAAAGGTATTAGCACTGCAGGAAGCCGTAGAAGAATGGGTTTCATGCCTTGACGACACTTGGATTGTGGTTGAATTTGATGACAAAGAAATTTGAGCACAAGTTCTAAGATCCATGCAGCGTGAAAATCAGTGCTGGAAAAAGAGCTCGACCGCGCGACCGCCGGTCGGAGGCATATTTTGAAATCTGACAAAACAATGGAGGCGGCAAGGGCAAATTTTGTGGAAGAAAAGATTCAGGTTTCTGAAAAGACAAGGCGATTTGCCCTTCTGAAGAATAGATTTCACACCTCTGAGTGCACTCAATCAAATCAAAATTTCATTTTCATTTCCATTTTTCATTATTTTTACACGGTGGCCCCGTCAATCGAGAGGATTGCTTTACAGGGGGCCGTGCCAAACTTTACAATGTTACTAAAAATTTCTATCAAATACCTATATTTACAATCAAAATGAAAAACAAAGGAGTTAGCCTGAGAGAGGCAAATTACTCTTCAGCATACTTTTACAAATGCTAAGAGAGGGTGCTTGTTTGACATCCAAAGGCAATTCATTCCAAATCTTTGCACCCCGGAAAGATATCGCTTTCTGCCCATTGCAAGTTTTCATCCTTGGAACAAGGACATCGGCAATGGCATTCCGCAAATTCATACTGATATCACGCGCAGAGTTTTTCTTGAAAAGGTTTGAAAGATAGCCGGGTGCAAGACCTGACAATGCTTTGTATGTAATAGTAGCTGTCTCGCATTTTATCATTTCCGTAACCGTTACATAATATACAAAATAAACAGAGAGTGCAAAGCATTATGGCTAGCTGCGCACAAGGTGTGAAATCTATTCTTTAGGATTTCGAAATCGATTTGTCTTGAACAGACCTGAATCCTTTGTTTACAAAATTTGCTCTTGTTAATGGAGGCACTTTTTAAACTTCGCAGAAAGGGCTTTTTACTAAATTTTCCACTCTTAAGTACTTCAATAGAATGCATCATGTGAGATTTCTTGAAAGAAAACAGCCTTATGTTAAAACATTGTATTTTTTTCTAAAAACAGGCAGTCCATCGTATCTACAGATCTTCTCTTCGTTTTTGCCATGACAACTCACAGACGTTTAAAACAATTTACGAGAAGACTTCAGACTTTTCCTACGATTTGAAAGTATTTTCAGAAGAAGCTCTTAACTTGAGTGCTGGAAGAAATTGTTCAAATTTAATCAACAACTATTCAATAACATTTAGTATTATTACCGGTGAATCATAGAAAGTTTAAATGTTTGAAACAGTCTGCAAAACAAATTTCTAAAGTTGCAAAAAGTTCTCTTTCCCTTAGTTAGTCAGTCACAGGTGGGATAGAGTCATATATTTTTTAGAGTCATATATCGTAACAAAATATAGATAGCATCATTATTCGACATTTTCAACTATTTCAGAAAATTTGAAAAGACGGGTAAACTGCTAGCAATTCTATGTGGCTCCATTGTATGCATCAAAACATGGTAGTTCACTGCTACCTTGAAGCCATTGCTGTCAACGTTGATAAATCAATTTCATAATTGACGTGACACCTCAAACAGGAAATTGTAGATTTTGGAGATTTTCGAATTTCAATTTAATTATTTTCAAATTCAATTACTTTCGAACCAATTTTCGATTTTCGTTCAACATTTCCTTTCTTTTTCATCAGTTCTTGATATTTCATGCTTCAAACAGCTACTGTCATTATCGGACTTGGCTCACAACAAATTGTTATAACAACTTTTGGAGGCCTCTTTTCCGATGCTTTTTTATGGTCGGAGGCACTAATAAATATTTTCCAGCCCTGGTGAAAATTGTCAACCTCACATGACAATATCAAATCTACCGGGTGAGGCAATAAAAGGAATCCCCGTTTTAAAGGTCACGGCTTCCTGGATATCAAGACGATGATATCGGCAAATATATCGTTTAATGGTAAACATGTTCAAATCCATTACAAAATTTACCTGACTGAAATCGGCCACTCCGTTCTGAAATGATGAGGGATTTTCTCGAGAAAGCCTCTTCAAGAAACCTTCAAAACGTATCGAAAATAATGAACAAATATCCTTATAATTTCTGACTTACACGGGACTTACAGCAATGACTTCTGCACGCGTTATGTCTCGTTCAAATCCTACCCTGACCATCCCCCCGGGCAGCCCGGGGGTCAACAAAAATTCCTTGCTCAAATGCCCGGGGGCCGGGGAAAAATCGGTGGTCAAATGCCCGGGGGCCGGGCAATGAGAAAATGCCATATTCCAAGTTACTGTATAAGCAAAAGCTCCTGTTCTAGTCAAATGCTATTCAAATGCCTGGGGGCTGGGGAAAAATCTACGGTCAAATGCCCGGGGGCCGGGAATATTTTTCGTGCAAATGCCCGGGGGTGTCCCGGGGGGGATGGTCAGGGTAGGAATTGAACGAGACATTAGCACGTGCTATCCTCTTGGGAGGAAGAACAAGTCTCCCCCTGGTATCAATAACCTATTCAGGGGGATTCTATTCCGCCAAGAGGACAAATTACATGAATACATGTGAGTGTCATAAGTTTTAGGAAGGAACATCAACGAAAATTTAATCACTGTTTTCTCTCTTTTTTGCAGGTTTTTCGAAGGGGCTTTCTGCAGAAATCTCCCATATCCACTGGAAGGAATGGCCGATTAAAGCCAGGTAAACTACTGAAACTAATTTAACATATTGGCAATAAAGCAAGAGAATTTCAATATCATTGCTTTGATATTCAGCGAGCAGTGGCCTTCCAAAGGGGATTCACCATGTTTGGCTCTAACTTTCAAACCTACACTTGCAATTACCGTACTTGATTGCAAGCTTCCTTCGCTTGTACCTTAGTTTTCCGTTTGTATTTTAAACATTCCTTTTATTTGTAGTAGCAGTTACATGTAGTTTTATGTAGGTCCCCTTTAAGGTAAACGTTTTTTTTTTTTTTGTAGTTACGTGTAGTATTAGCAATTATTTTTCTCTCTAGTAGTTACGTGCAGTGGTATGTTCGTATTTCCTGTTTTATGTTGCCATGAGGTAGCCGTAGTTTTCGCTCCAATTGGTATTGTATTAGTAGTAGGGTATGGTATTTTGTAAGTAACGTTGAAAGTAATATGTATTGTAAGTTATTAAATGATGTATAAAAAAAAGGGGGGATTCTTTTTCGGTATAACAAAGAAATTGAGGTAGCTCACTCGTCAAAAGTTTAACTTTCCATATAAAACCTAACTTCATCGTTCAAAGCTTCTTTATAAGCCTTTCCTTACCTCTGGCTTCCATGAGGAAAGAATAGCGTTTGGATATTCTTTGATGGCTGAATGAGTCGCTTGTCAGGTAATTTTGCCACTTTCCCTGCAAAAAGAAACGTCATAACATACCGGGTGAGTCAGAAAAAAGAATCCCCGTTTGAAAGGTCACGGCTCCCTGGATATCAAGACAATGATATCGGCAAATATATAGTTTTATGGTAGAAATGTTCAAATCTACAATAAAATTTACCTGACTGAAATCGGCTACTCCATTCTGAAATTATGAGGGATTTTCTCCAGAAAGCCTCTTCAAAAAACCTTCAAAACGTGCCCAAAATCATGAACAGATTTCCCTAACATTTCTGCCTTACAATGCCTTACAGCAATGACTTGTGAACGCTTTAGCACGTGCTATCCTCTTGGGAGGATGAAAAAGTCCTCCCCCTGGTATCGATGACCTATTCAGGGGGATTCCATTCTCCCAAGAGGACAAAATACATGAATTTATGTGAGTGTCATCAATTTTAGGAAGGAAAATGTGCTCATTGTTTTCATTCGTTTTTGCAGGTTTTTGGAAGGGGCTTTCTGCAGAAAATCACCCATATCCACGGGAAGGAATGGCCGATTAAGGCCGGGTAAATTACTGAACCTAATTGAACATATTGGCAATAAAACAAGACATTTTTCAATATTATTGCTTTGATATTCATGGAGCAGTGGCCTTCCAAGCGGGGATCCTTTTTTCTGACTCACCCGGTAGAAGATATTTCACAACTCATTTGGAAGTTTTCTTGCAATTTTATAAGAACTGAAAATATAGGTAAATAGGCCTCTACGCGAAATCCCACAATCTATCGCAAAAATGCGAGAATCTATTGAAAGACTGACTTGAAGGTTTCGCCTCCCTTTCGCGTCGGGAGGGACTTTAACGTCCCTAACGGCAACCCACGAGATTTGCTAGTAGTATTTGACTGGAAAGCAGCGCACCTTGTTTGCAGTGGCAAAGTGAACTTCCTTTTTTAGGAATACAGGTTTCGTCTCGAATTGAAAATTACTTTGTGTAAAGGCCTATTCCACGAAAATGTCTTCGTTACAAAATGCCTGAAAACGGCCATAAACACTTGATCAAATTGTAAGGAATCCCCTTAAATGTCCTCATATCCACGTGCATACGGTATTGTTGTCGTTGTTGGATCTGTATTCTTAATATAACTCTCAACAAATGAAGACAGCAGCGGCGACAAAATATTCAACAATAATGCCGCAAAGGATGATAACAAATTAGTGTTTGCTCTTCACTTGATGGACACACCTGGCGCCAAACTCGTGAAATTTTGCATTTTGGTAATTGATAAAGCTAAAATAAATTGAAATTTTGCTAATTAGATTGCAAAACTTGCCTGCTGGTTGATTAAGAAGCTTTAAAAGCCATCCTAAAACAGAGAACTTAAATTGTGTCTAATTTTAGCAGACAATTTCTTGTAGCAAATACCGACTTCAAATATTTCAAGATTATTTCCGTTGTTTCATAAGATTTTCAAGATAAGAGTAGCAGCTTGAACATGTGGCAATCTAATCTACAGATGTTTACTGTCCATGATAAGAAAGGCCGTTACAGTAATCTTTGGTCGTCAGAGCTACTGCATCAATTCATATCGATAGTTCAAGATAAATTTCTAACTACTCCCGTCTGAAAAATCACCAAAATTTGATTACACAGCCGATCTTCGATTTTCTTTTTTTGTCCAATATATTATCCAATATATAGTTATTCTTGTAATTGGTTTCAGAATTAGCGAATTTAGGGCTACCTGGTTTTGAGTCATACTTCAAAAAAGCATTGATGATTGCCAGATCAATTTCTTTGTGCATGTAACGCTTTTAGTTTGGTCATAAATTGCAGAAAGAAATGCACACTATCATTGGAGACTTCAATAATGATAAAAAATCTGAAAAATTTGACTCTTACGCAAGATTGAGTATTTTGCTTCAAAACTATAGCTCAAAATAAGGTTTTTCAACGTATAATTTCTCTACCTTGCTGTATCAAAGGCAAACATTTTATCATCTATGAATATTGTTGGGTCTTTGACACAACAAGTCAAAAAGAAAATTTTATCAAAGGTTTGATAATCAATTTTTGGTGATTTTTCAAACAGGAGTACTTTTTTACGGGACACCCGGTAGCACTTAAATTTTCCTCTTTCGTTCGCTGGTATAGCGCTCAATTTTTTCAAATCTTTAAAACAGTGGATACAAAATCCCATGACACAAAAAACAGATATTAAGAAAAGTGACAGGTAATTTCACCATGATTTCACTCACCATTCGATGAAGGTTTCAACTCAGCAGGTTCATCTGGCAGTATTGCTTTCATGTCTGATGATGGACGCAACAAGGGGTGCTCTCTAAACTGCAGCTGATACTCTGATTGCAATGGCCTTGGTTTCTTCTTTTTCTTTTCAGAACCAGCAGTGTTAGTACCAACATTTTTATCTTCAACATTCCTTTGTTGGACTTGGGGTTGCTCAATCTTCATTGGTTCTTTCCAGGCGAACTGTATTTGGTATTCAGATTTGATTGGATGGCTGTGCAGCGGAGGTTCGATGGTTTGTAGTCCGGCTTTTATGCGAAGAGCTCTGTTGACCTAAACACAATCGGAATGAGCAACGAGTAATTTTTAGGGAGACGAGATACACTTTGTCCAAGGAAGCTTATGTGTCCCCCCCCCCCCCCCGTGTAGTGGATTAAAGCTCATACGCAGTAGCGTTTTGGGGTTAGAGCTCTGACGGGCGCATGAGCTTTGACTCTCTGAATGAGGGGACACATAAGTTTCCTCCGTCAAAGTGTATCTCGTCTCCTCAACAAGTAATATATAGCCAAAAAAGCAGAATAATTTTGATGATTTTCAAGCTGTTTATAGAACATTGTGTCAAATGGTTTTGGTCAAAATCTGACAACTCAAAAACTTTCAGAACTGGCTCGAATTCTTAGTTTCTTATAAAAAATATGTGTATACAATGAAAATATTTTCCAACCAGACAACGAGATGTAACATCTCCACTAAGGCATTGCTAAGAATAACGGTTACCAAAACATTCGCATTAATATTGTGCCAGAGAAATCCTCACCCTCTCATTCTGTTTATTCTTTATCCCAACGAGATCTTTCTTCCTTTGTTCTTTAGCAGGGCTGAGTACCTTTGTACCTGGCTGTGGCATTTGGTCTTCTTTCACACTCCGTTTTGGTGTCACATCTTCACCTCTCCTAAGCTGTACCCCAGAATCTTCACTCTTCTTTCCAGCCGCTCTACTTGCAGGAGATCTTTCATATTCTAACTTACGTTTGGTCTTGTCCATTCCATTTTCTTCATTCGCAGGGGGTGAGGGCATTCTATCAGAAGTTTCATCTGCGCCATTATCAGTGCCATTAATATAATTTATGGTGTCTGTTTTCAGTATGTTATGATTCAACTTGTAAGGTGATTTTCTCCTCCGTTGCATTGGTGGCTCCAGGACAAGGTAGCGTAAGTTATCTGACTCTTTCCCAGCAAGCTTCAGTGCCTTACTCGCTGTTGTCACTTGCATACCATGGTTTACTTTCGTTGATTCCTGAAAGGAAAAGAAATGTTTAAATCCAAAGTAGCATTACATCACCTTGGAAATTATAAAAAAAGCAAAAGCTCTGGTTTGGAGGTGGAGGTAAAATTGCACTTTTAAGATTAATATTTCAGCTCCCGATGCACCAATATTAACAAACAAGGTACAGTCTACTGGGGTAAAAAGAGTAGGCTGGTGGCACAATGGGTAGTACTGATTGCTGGAAAACAATAGATCTGTGAACTGATAAATCAACATTCACTATGTCAAGGTGGGTAGTTCGAGCAGTTCTAGCAAGAGAAAAAATTCTGAAAAAAAAATTTGACAAGATTTAACCATATTTTTCACCCTATCCATTTTACCCCAAAATTTACCCATTTTACCCCAGTAGACCAAATCAATCTTCAAGTTAACAACTGACGATGAGTTTGAATATTATTTCCAATTGATTCAAGCTAAATTCTTATTTCTAGCCTGATAAAATCTGTTACCTTTTTCTGGAACACCCGATAGAAATCATCCCTGAATTATTTGTTGATACAGTTCTTTTCAATGTTGTTCATAGAATACAGTACAACACGCTATATAAAAAGATCTGTATCCTATACGACCAAAGTAAAACAATATCTAGATTTCACTGTTAAATCAAAATGCAAAAAGAAAACGAGATATAAGTATACATTAAAATCGAAAATGACAGCATTATCAAACTAGAGAGGGATACGTTTGGATAAAAGATTAATTTTTCATAAAATGATATGTATGTATGTATGTATGTATGTATGTAAAATTTCGCCATCAAAATAAAAATGAAAAATAACAGATTCAGAAAAAAAGCTCTAATTACAATATTTACAAGTTTGAAAAAATTACAGGCAAAAGTTACATATCTAATTTAAAATCTAATTTAATAAAAACACCCCATGGTTAAAGATGGCAGGGATAGCATTAAAAGGTCAATGCGACCTTGTTTCCATAATGGTCCCTCCAGGAGTGCCCTTTGAAATTAAGAAAAGGAAAAATTAGCGATAAACAGAGAAAGTTTTCATGAAAAACAGAAATTCATCTAGACCTGAAATAAAGCCTTTCTTAAGGATGATAAGTAAGCATGTCTGTAGGCTGTTTTTAGATTTCTAATAATATATGTAGGGACTATCATTAAGACTTTGGAGATTTTTAAAGAATTGATCTTTGATTTTATGTTTGAAACTGTTGTTGTTTGTTGCAGATTTTAGTTCTGAGGGTAAACTGTTCCATATTCTAGGTCCTAAATATGAGAGACCATTTTGTCCTGTGTTGCTTTTTCGGAAAGGTTGAATTAGTTTGTTTTTAGATCTTCGAGTTACTCGGCTCTGGCCAACTGGTAAGAACATCTCTGACATATATGATGGGGCTGCATTATCAAAAAAATTGAAAACCTTTGCAGCAGTGCATTGCTCAAACCTTTCTTTAGTGGGGAGCCAGTTTACAGTTTTGAATTCTTTTACTCCTATATGTGCTCTGTTACTCAGATTCAAGCAGAATCTGATACATTTATTTTGAGCCGTCTGAATTTTTTTAGTTAATCTTTTATTCAACATTGGAAGCCAAGCGCTGCATGCAAAGTCAAAGTGGGGTTGAATTAGTGCATTTGCCAGTAATCTTCGAAGGGAAAGGTCAAGAAAATTTTGCTTTCTGTAAAGGAATCTGAGCCTGCCATTGATTTTACCAAGGGTCCTGGTTGCCATTGACTCGCCAGACAGGTCCCCATCAAGGACACAGCCAAGGTATGTGACTGATGTGTGTTGTTTGATCTTAATGTCACCTCTTCTAATGTCTAGTTTTTTACTGCCGGTTCGTTTATTTTTCCTACCAAAAAGTATCGATTTTGTTTTATCCTCCCCAAAATGTATGCTTAGTTTGTTGTCAACAAACCAATCGCAGAGGGAATTAAAATTTCTGTTCAGTTGTTTTTCTATTTCGTTGACGTCATTGTCTCCAAATACAAGACAGGAATCATCTGCATACAAAAGTAAATCACAGTCCACTGCTTGTGGCATGTCATTTACATATAAGAGAAAGATGAGTGGGCCCAAAATAGAGCCTTGTGGAACACCACATGATAATTCTCCGGGCGACGAGGAATCTTTGCCTATGTTTACATAGAAAGTTCGTTTTGTTAGGTATGATCGAAACCAGAATATTACTGAGTCAGCAAAGCCAAGATATTTCATTTTTTCTAGGAAAATCTCATGGTCGATTGTGTCAAACGCTTTTTGGAGATCGATCAATATCATGCCCGTAGACATACTATTTTCCAATCCCTGTATGATTTTGTCACTTAGATATGATAAGCATGTGTCCGTTGAGTGGAATGGACGAAAGCCAGACTGGTACCGATAAAGAATTTTGTTTTTATCTAGGTACTCTTGTATCTGCTCATGGACAACTTTTTCAATTACTTTAGAGATCTGCGGCAAAAGTGAGATAGGTCGATAATTTTTTGGATCATCTTTGCTTCCCTTTTTAAAAAGAGGTTTCATTTTGGCTTGTTTACAATCATCGGGAAAGCGTGCCAAGGAAATTGAAAGATTGCATAGCTCCGTCAATGGTGTAGCTAAAATTGGTGCACCATCTTTAAGGAATTTTCCTTCAAGATTATCAGGTCCTGCAGCTTTTGAAGGATTTATTCCCTCCAAAAGTTTGAGGACGTTATCACGTTTTGCATGGTGAAGTGTAAAATTGTCAGTTTTGAGATTAAGGTTCTTGTAGTATTCTTTGACACTTTCTATGCCGAATTTACAGGGCGGATTTGGTAGCTTCTTTACAAGCTCTGAAGCCAAATTTGAAAAGAAGTTCTTGAAAATGTTGGAATTAATCTTATCATCGAAACAATGTTGTCCATCTTTCTTCAGGCAGATCTTTGAAGCTTTATCTTGCTTGGATGGAAGTCCAAGTGATTTTAGGCTCTTCCATAATTCTTTTGGCTTGCCAATATTTTCATTTAGTTTGCCAACTACATAATTTTTCTTTTTCTTTTTTATCAGAGATAAAACATTGTTTCGGGCTTTTCTAAAATTAGCATGATCAGTGTGACTTTTAGTCCTTTTAAATTTAGAAAGCAGCTTGTCACGGATCCTGATTCCTTCAAGGACTTCCTCATCCATCCATTCTTGAGTGTTGTTCCTCACACGAATTTCTTTCAATGGAGCAATCTCATCAATAACCGAAATAATCAATTTTATGAAGTGAGAATAAGCAGCATTGATATCAATAAAGTCAAAATATTTTGGGAATTTAATCAATTTGAGTTTTTTCAAAAGAAGTTCTTTACTGTAATTTTTCATTGAGCGGATTTTGATGTATTTATGATCAAAATTCTTGGCTCTGGTACTTTTCTTTGTACAATAGATCATTTGGTGGTCAGATAAGCCCAAGTTGAGGACACCATGTTGGGAAACTTTTTGAGCCGAATTTGAAATTATATGATCTAATAGGGTTTCAGATTTTTCAGTTATGCGTGTTGGTTCTTGGATTAGTTGTTCAAGTCCGTGGAGGGAGCAGAATTCTTTGTAGCGCTTGATCCCATTAGAATTATTCCCTCTACCGCCAGTCAGGTCGATATTCAAGTCACCCAAGATAAAAACTTCTTGATTGTCAAAATTTTTTGTTTTTGAGATAGCAGCATCAAGCTTTTTTAGAAAACCACTTGAGTCGGGCGGTCTGTAAAGGATGCCAACTAGGATTGGTTTGGATTTTGGCAAAAGTAGATCAAAAAATATGTTTTCTAGGTCTGGTGCAAAACCTTCTCTTAAGTTGAAAGATAAATCTTTTCTGATGTAGCAAGCAACACCTCCACCTTGCCGATTTCTGTCGGATAACTCTGATTTGAGTTTTATGATTGTTAATATTTCGCTATTCTATAATCTTTCAGGCTTGTAGCAAACTGTTTCATTTTGGCAGATTGTTCCATAATCGTGCACCCTTGTTTCTAAAAGTTTTATCCACGCAGATTTTATGCGATTTATATATATTGTTCTTTAATCTATCGCTTGGCTTGTAGTATATTTGCGTAACTCTTAATTTGTTATAAAATAATTTTGACATACATCAGTTGATCTTTATTGTGGTGGATGTGATGTTTGTTTCATAGGGGTCTGCTATTTTTAGGATCTTTAAGTCTTTATAAAGTACGTTGATGGGAAACATATGGTCTGTAATATCCGTTATGTCATACAGTATGTTTAAAGCTCTAATTTCAAAAACTTTTCAAGCAAAACTACATAAAACAAGAATGTTCATTAATTTTGAACCAAAATTTTGTTGAGTACCGGGTGTCCCAAAATGATGTATTATTGTTTGATTGCTTACATGTCCATAACCGTTTATGGACATATAAGCATTCAAATGATAATGCATCATTTGGGACACCCGGTAGATATTTGGTTTTCACCAGTTTTCAAAATGTCTCAAAATCATATTTACTGCTGCATTCTTGCTCCCCTTTTTTGCTTTGCTTATATCTGAAGCATAATCAAGAATTGGATTGCGGACTTCTTCTCCTTGAAGATTTCTCCTTTCAACAGTGACATCTTGTTCAGTTGTAGTGGTCTTCTTGATATTATGATTTTTATCATGTTGCACGACTTTTCTGTACTGGAGGGGTGGTTCTTGCGTGACATGAGCTTCAAATGAACGAAGTCCAGCCTCTTGTTCTCTTCTTTCCTTCTCTCCTTCAACATTGGCTGGTTCTATGGTTGCATTTGATCTTGGCTTCAGAATAGGACTCCTGGCTATCTTAGAAATGTCACCCTTTGGGCCTTTGAAGGAAGAATTGTATTCTGTCTGAAACTTAGAAGGAAGAGATGCATAATAGTTTAGAACAATTTAACCATACAGTCAAATACAGAAATTAGATCTATGAACAAGGAGGCATCCACCCCAACATTGAAGGGGGACAACCTGCAAAAAGGGCACCAAAAGTATAATATTTTTGAACCCCTCTTTGAAGGCAGTCTGTCAGGGATCGCGCAGCCATTGGGCTAGGGGGGCTAAAGCTAAAGCTTTGTTCAAAGATATGTCTAAAAACTTTTTTTAAAAAAATATGGAATTTTCAATATTTTCATACACGCAACTGATGCATTTGCTGAGAGACCTTCTCAATGGCTAGATGTCTCAAAACCTGACTTCATTCAAATATGAGGTAAGGAAATTTCAACAATCTAGCGATATTGAACTTTCATAAACAACGAGCAAACACGATGTCCCTCTTAGAAATTGCTAACGATTTCGTTAAAAATTAGAACAGGCATCCAACTTTGCCACGTTTGCTCTGACAGATCTTCAATAGTTATAGTTTTTATAAGAAGAAATACTTTGCTGTTAATTTTGTTGGTTGTAACGATGTCTCTTTTCGTGGTAATTGAAATCTCTTTTGAACCAAACTGTATTTATAAATATAGACGTATTAGGAGGCAACTAATTTATTGAAAAGGGTGTTTTCCGACGTTCTAAAGGGCGTGGTCTCAAAAAATTTTCCAGGGGCAAGCCCCCAGTCCCCCATTTTTGCTCGCTCCGCTCGCCGTTCAGCCCCCCCCACTTTGAAACCGCTGCGCGGTCCCTGCAGTCTGTCCCCTGTTGTTTAAAGTTTATTTTCACTGGAGCCAAATTCATGTATCATTGAGTCTCTCTGACCTTAAGAAAAAAGCAAATTATCAACTGCCTATGAGCAAACATTTCGTCAATGCAAAAGTGTTCAAAGAAAGTACTGTAGATCATTACTCTGTCTATAGATGCAGAAATAAGGGGGTGAAACATGCTGGAGAAATGTACAGTATGTTATTTACTGTATGCCAAACATCTTTGGCATGTGAAAGCTGGAGGATTTGCAGGCATTAGCTGAGGATAATTCTTTTCTTGGGTGATTTGTTTCTTTTTTTACCGTTGTTCTTTTGTTCCTGGCATGATTTACTGGTATGGCATAAAAATATTTAAATCTTGGCATAAAATATTGGTGTCCACAAAATGATGTTTCCAGTTTGGGAAATGTATAGCATGAAAAGGAATTTCAGGTCAAATGCACTTCTCTTCCAGGGAAAACAAAGGTTGAATTGAATCCTATTGCTAGAATGCAGATTGCAAAATGTGATTCAACTAATTTGCAATTACTAGAGAATGTCAAAAGGACCCAAATCTGCAGCAGGAATGGGTAATTGATTAATTCCTTTCGTTGAAAATTTTTGTCACTACTGGTTCATATACTTTTAATTTTAGAAGCCCTTTACATGAGACCCGACATGAAACTCGTGCTGGCATGAGTTTCATGCCGGCACGAGTGTTCATATTGGGTGCTGGTCTGAGCTACTGTTGTGTTTACATGATGTTGGGGCAGCATGAAACTTTCTTTTTGGGGCGACATGAAAATTTCATGTCACTTTTTCATGCCAGCATGGAAATGGGATGAAAATCTCATGTAAACACAATTTTCTCCTGTTGGGCGATATGAAAACCAAATCACCTTTGCCGCCTATTTGGAAATTTTCATGTTGGGTCTCATGGCGACATGAGTTTCATGTCGGCTCTCATGTAAACAGAGTGCATTTTCATGGCAGCATGAGTTCATGCCGGCATGAGTTTCATGTCGGGTCTCCATATAAAGGGGCTCTGATACTGATGTATTTTCAACGTAAATTGGCTCAAAACTCAAACACAAGAGAATGCTAGACTTGTGTCCGCTAAATTACAAACTAACTGGGATTTTCCTTGCAAAGAATCCAGACTGGAAGGTTTTTATTTTGTGTGTGGAAGTTGAGATGGCTCAACTAAGACTTCTCAACTAAGACTTTTGACTTTTGTGGAAATCTTGCAGTTCCCACAGTTGAGAACAATAGATCTCATGTTTTTGCCAACTGCAGAGTGGCTCGCAGATTAAAGACAGCATAAGTTCCTGCATGTACATCATGCAAGATATTGCCTGTTCTATACAGACTTGAGACTTTCCACAGACTTCCACATCTGCTATCAACAAGGCCAGTATAGTACTAGAATATTTTATTCGATCCTAAAATATTCTCTGTACTATTGTATTGCACAGTGTAATTGTAATATTCCACGCTCTATTCTATTGCAAATATTACTTTGTGCAATATTCCACATCTGCTTATGCTATCAACAAGGCCAGTATAGTACTAGAATATTGTATTCCTCTTTTGGAATATTGCAAAGACACTATCACAGAATATTTCACAGACTACTATTTCACCATACTTTTACCTGTTAAACTGTGGGTGGGCCAGCCAGGTGGGCCTAAAACAAGAGCGCTCGCTCTCTCTCTGCCTCATTGTTTTCTTTTTTTCGCAAAGAGGAAGGTCAAAATAAGGATCGAAACCCGTGGATCAAACGTTATTGAATGCAATGATGATACTTACTCTGACTCTTGATGGCATTTTGAACTAAATAAGCTCATTTTGGCCAAGTGACTGTTTGTTGTTGTGAAGCCGCCATTTTTCTTTCATGTTCGAAATTGAAAACTGAGCAACCGTCATCACGAAAGAGAGACTAGCCAATCAGCGCGTCGCGTAACAACGAGCAACCTTGACAATGTGTGCCTTCGCAGCAACATTTGAGATGTTTGAAATGTTGTTACTATCTTAGCTTTGTACAAAGTCAAATTCTCAAATGAATTGATGAATTTGTTGATACGATCGACGTACAACACGACACGCCGACACGCACAACAACGACTGTAACTTTGTTGTTTTGGTGCCAGATACAAAAATTTTAAATTGTGTTGGCTCTGGTACCCAACGTAGGATCTCTTCAATTTCTCCGATTTCAAAAAGTATATTGGTCAACTTCGACTCAACACGAAAACTGTTGTTGTAAGATCTATCTTCAAACTGAATGATGCATTAGCATAGCAATGGCTAGCTCGAATTTTGATGTATCATATGCCAAAATCGCTTCTCCTAGGCAGGAAAATTAACTGGTAAAGCTCAAGTTTCAATTGTGCCTATAATCACAGCATATTCATTTTAAAATCAGCATTGCTGAAGGGCTACCCTCCTTAAATATTTGAAATAATGACAATAATAATAATACGAATGAGTAGAGCAGATAGATAAAGCCAATGATTCATATTTTAGCGTAATCCGAATGTACAGCAGACTTGCATCGCTCTCCGCAGGACAATGAAAACCCCTGAAACCCCTGCCGCGGGCTACTGCTTTAGAACAAATGAAACGAAAGGCAAATGAAATGGAATGAAAGGCATCGCATTTGCACTACTCTTGAGAAACATGATAAGAGGGTGACTCCCGGGGGGGGTACTTAGTATATTTTGCTGACGCCATGTGCACTCCTTTCCGGGTATCGTTTTCGCCTCTTTTTTCTAACGCCGGGTATCAAAAGAAGGCAATTTTTCTAAAGCCGGTTGTCAAACGTCTTATTTCTTTGTTTTTTCGACGAAGTTTTGCGTTTAGGGATATGCTTTTCGCTGATTTTTACGTTTTGGGATATGCTTTTCGCCGATTTTTTCTAAAGCCGGCTATCATTTGGAGGGAAAATTTCTAAAGCCGGGTGAAAAATTTTTTTCTTGGAGTGCACCCCCCCGTACAATTGAAAGTCAAGTAACCCCCCCGGGGGGTGACTGTATGATAGTGATAAATTGATCATCGGAAAACTAAGTGCTGTCAGAAAATCTTTCCTTTGACCACAAGACCTCATTCATCTTCGTTCAATATGCTTTTGGTGCTGAAATAAAAAGATCTTGATGAACGAACACTTTGTTATCATTTAGGAAACATTTTCTCTTTGGCACTGAAGTCTGAAATTTCAAAATTTCAGACTTCCAGTGCCAAAGAGAAGAAAATGTTTCCTAAATCGTCCTAAATGATAACAAAGTGAAGAAACTTCTAGTATAGTTCGAAGGGCTGTTGAAGCTTGAAGGAGTTCCTTATATAAAACGAAGAACAGGTCTCTTGGCACCCCTGCTGCGGGTGACGGTCGATAAAATTAAACCAATCAAATTTACGATCGTATTGACACGGAATTCTGCATCTCTATTATTCAACATGTAACACTTTTGGTATTTCACCTATGAACTCAAAACACTTCCTCAACTGGTTATTGCCTCATATCGCAATCTAGCCAATCAAGGAGCTAATCCCCATTTATGGAAAGCTCTCTTAGCCAATCAGAATTGAGATCGTAGTTTTGCTCAAATCTGTATACTTTCATTATTGTTGTTGCTGCTGTTGATATAGTGATTCATGTCATTTTGGGCCTGGCCTAGCCATCATTGCGAAAGATTTGTTGTTACGCTTTGAAGACGTTTTACCAAACGAAATAAAGATGAATTGCGATTTCTGGATCATTTATTCAGCATTAACTGGCTTTGCTATTATCGAAATGGGACAACTTGTGGAAGCTGGAAAGGACTATTACAAAATACTTGGTATTCAAAAAGATGCTACGGACAGACAGATAAAAAAAGCGTTCAGAAAATTAGCTGTAAAATACCATCCAGATAAAAACAAGAAAAAAGGAGCCGAAGAAAAGTTTAGAGAAATAGCAGAAGGTGTGAATTGGAGTATTTATGTGTTTGATTGTGATTCAACCGTCAAGAAATTTTATTGCAGGCCGGGTGGAAGTTCTGCCTAGCTAGGCCTGGTTAGGCCACTTTTTCCCTCGTGACGTTGGTTGTTACTTAGGCCCAAACAACAAGGATGACGTACTGTATTTTTGTATAAGAAACCGCTTATAAGAAACGGTAGGCTCAATTTTTTGAAAGTTAAGAAACAACCCCACCTAAATTTAAAAAGCTAAGAAACTTTTGTAATTTGCAGTTTTAATTTTCCCATCGCACTCAAAAATGTTTGACACTGTACAGTTATAGCAACGTGTTTGGACATTATTTTGAGTGTGAATTACGTTATTTATTTGTTTTGAGATCTTACTAAGTAATTTGGGAGCCCTTTAGACAAGACAAAATTAACTCTAACTTCCAGCATTATAAATATAAGAAACACGCAAGAAACTTTTGGTAGCAAAATAACAGCAAGGGTGAATCTGAGTGACTATTTTCGGAAGATCTTCGGCGCAGGGGAAGAACTCATCTGATTTTTGGTGCACATTTCTGGCGTAGAAAGAGGCCTAAAACAATGGAAAATTCAATGTTTCATTGTATTAAACAATAGATATCAATTATTCTTTGGCGCACACTGGTGAACAAAGTCATTACACTCGAGAATATTCGGTGCAGAGCAATGGAGAGATTCACCCTGGGCAAAATGGCCCTAAAATTTAAGAAACTGCCTACCAGCCCCGGACCTTAGTTTCTTATAAAACAAGTATGTTGTGTAATCAGAATGGAAAGAAGGGAAGTAGTCATGTAAATGAATAGAAAACATTGCTCAGTCGGTTTATCTGTCAGCCAGACTGCTATTTATGTTGTCCACAATTTCATGTATAACAAGGGAAGAGTGATAGAATAATTGTTTTTAAAACAATATAGCAGGTGCACATCTCCGGTGCACCCTTTGTTAATTTAGTAACAGTCTGGTCTGTCAGTAGCAGTTGTTGGGGAGACGTAGTGCTGATTGTTTTGACCCACTGTGTTTCAGCTTTGTTGAAAGCGAATCAATGTTGGGGCTCATGTTCATGCTCATCGTTCAATCGTTGTCATGCGCATCGTTGAGATTGTTGCTTTTGTTTCTTCTTTTGTTCTAAACAGTATGACAGGTTAAACTTTGGGTGTCCCCTGGAAATGACTGCTTTAATTCCGAGAAATAATCACTTTTGTGACACTACTGAGGCATGCCCGTTGCGCTCAACTGCTACCATGTACATCCAATTGAAAGGCCTGAAACCCTAGCTAGAATTGTTAAAATTTTCATGGGATACAGTCCTTCTTTACGGAATTATTTCATTCTCCACAGCATATGAAGTTCTATCAGATGAAAAGAAAAGGCGGCAATATGATCAATTTGGGGAAGAAGGAATGAAACAACAACCTGGATTTGAAGGATTCAAGTTTAATTTTGATGACTTTTTTGGGGATTTTGGTGGATTTGGAAACAGACATAGCCATGAACAGAGAAATTCAGGGGGAGGAGGTGGTGGTTTCAAATTCACTTTTGATAATATGTTTGGTGGACATAATGGACATGATGATGATGATGAGGACAGCATGTTTAGCGCAGGAAATCATGGATTTGGGAATGATGGGGGTTTTGGATTTGGGGATGATATTTTCTCATTTGGATCACATGAAAGCTCATTTACAAGAACGGAAAAACGATCATCAGGTGTGTACTCTTTATAAGAAATGTAACTCTCGGATTTCCAAAAAATTTACAAAAAATAACAAACCTAAAGAATGGGAAATACTGTATGATCAGGGATAGTCCTAGCCTACGAGTAGACCCATTATCCTACAGAATAGAGGGTCTACGAAATAATGAGATAACGCTTGCTACGTCTGTTCAATTAATTATGTTAATCCTCTATTCAAATAATGTGTGAAACCCATCTAAACAAAGGCTGCATAAATTAAGTTCTAGAAACCTGGAACTGTAGTGGCAAGCTTTCGCTCATTAATTCGTAGACCCTTTTCTCCAGTTGGATAAGGGGTCTACACGTAGGCTAGGATAGTCCCAACTGATTGGTCATTTTTTTAGCTGAATTTCACTAAGAATAATGTTATCTGCAATACAGTATACTGTAAGTAATCACAAAATAAAATAATTCAAGTATTCAGATATTTGTGATAGAAGTATTTGGATACTTGGTAAACAGATCCAATTTTTCTGGATACTAAAAACATTCGGCACTCTAAGCATATTTACAAGCATAAAATCAGCAAAATACACATTTTTTTCAAGAAATTTGAATCAGTACTTAGTACTAAAAGTTTCTTAATTTCGCATGAAAATTTATAATAGGTGTTTTAGTAGTAAAGGTTTCTTAATTAGTTTCTTATTTTTTGGAGTCTAAAATTGCATTATGGTTCAAAGTTGAGCCTTCTTATCCATAAGAAGGGCTTTTATTTTGCATTTGATATTGTCACCACAAATAGGTCGTGCACATAAATGCAAAAGTCACCAATTTTTGCATTATAAATTTGATATTTACAAAAGCAATGCCCCGTGAACTGTAATCTACCGACTCTTATTCTAGAAATAAAATTTTAGAGTTTCTTAATTGTTCTTGAACGTACATAGTGCCAGAGTTTCTTAGATTTTTGGTCAGCGTAGTACTAGTTTCTTATGAACCAGTTTGTGATACAAAAAAAATGTGTACTTTTGCTGGTGCTAACACTCACCTGCATGGAAACTAGTAAATTTGTTTAATGTTGTATTGTAACATTCACATATGCAAACTATGTCTGGTGAAAATCACCCTGGATGTGAAATCTTGATTCATGTCTCTAAGGCTGTTTTCAAGCTTACTTCCATGATGCTCTCACCATCCCATTATCAGGGGACATCTTTGCTCTGTCTCACACACATTTGAAGGTGTCATGGGACTAACTTTGCACGCAGATCATTTGGGGAATGGGGGTTTGAACCCCACCACCACCTTGTAAGAATCATGAAAGGGATCACAGATGAGCCATGATTGGCACTTACTGTAGACATGATTAGACATGATTAGATGAGACATGATTAGCACTTACTCTTAATTAGCATTAAAAACCATTTCACCTTCACAAAATCCTGTTATTACCTGTTACTGTATTGGACAATGACTTTGAAAATCAATTCTTGGGAACTGAAAACAACTCAATTTTGCCTTGAAGGACAAGATTCCACTGCATTGTAGACCCCCAATGTGCAAAACTCTCCTATCACTGCTGTAAATCTCATTCATTTTAATCATATGTTTTACTCAACTATCTTACTTGTCTTTTTCAGGTCACCAGACTTGCAGGACAGTTACAAAGAAAATGGGAAATATGGTCACAACATACACAGAGTGCTCTTAACAACTGACTTACATTTTTAATAAATTTGCTGTGTGTATATTAAGCAGCTTTATTTATTGGCATTGGTAGATGAAAAGTAATTTTTACCACAACTAGCTGGGCTGCTTGTTTGCTTATCTTTTCAATCAGAACTGACACATGCAAACAAACTGCAACTGCACCACACAGTCGAAATAGGAGACATGGGCAGACCCCTCCCCAAGTTTACATGAGTGCCCTATCTTTACATATATTTTCAATAAGAAACTCCTAATAAGAAGTCCTCTCTCAGATCACCAAAACCTTAAGAAACTCCAGTACTGGCAAAATACATAACTTAAGAAACTATTAATTTTAATAAAGGAAATCTTTAGCATGGTTTTACTTCATATTTTGATTTGTTCTCTGTATGATATTACTTGGAAGGTACTTGAGTAATGTCTAAACATTGGAAAGGCTTCAAAAAAGTTTTGAAATGTTCACAAGGTCACAGGTATTTCTACCTAAGAAACTCGTAAGAAACTCTGAGAACTGAAAATCTGATAATTTTAAGAAAATTTCAGTACTGGCTCAAATTCTTGGTTTCTTTTAAAAATATTGTACAAATACATACAGTAATACTACAATTTGCTTCATTTCTAAAGGCTAGTTTAGGTTTTAAAATGCCTCTCCAGTTCTAAAAAGTGTCCTTCTGAGAGCGGCCCCCTTCACTTCCAATACTTTCCATTCTTAAAATTACTGGTTTTCATCAGCTCAAAAACATTTCCATTGCCAACTTTTTAGATCTTTGAGGTGGTGCTCTGTCTGTTTCTGGTTGTTAAAGGACAAGTCTGGGGTTGGTATGATTGATGATAGAATACTGCTACTGTATGAATGATGTATAATACTTTTTTCCACTATTTCTCACCTTCTCCTTGTGAAATTACGTATTCAAATAAGCAATTTGAAAAGTGACGTCATATCACGCAAACGAATACGAGGCTGTGTGATTGTTTTTTTGCCTTTTAATCGCTGCTAGCCTCTTTATCGTGTACTCATGCATTGAAAATGGCATGAGAACACAACAAAGAGCCTTTCTAAGATAAAGAGGCGAAAAAACAATCACACAGCCTCATTTTCGTTTGCGCGATAGGACGTCACTTTGCTCAAATTGCTCATTTGAATATGTAATTTCACAAGGAGAAAAATAATGGAAAAAAGTATCATACATCATTCATAGCAGTATTATATTAATCATACCTACCCCAGACTTGTCCTTTAAGATAGTTCGGAACATAATTCATGATACATTTTTAATGAAATTTCAGAGAAAAACTTATACAGTATCACAGATGTTAGATATATTAATTGTTCCATAATTTTGTATATGTTGAGTGTATGCATAAATTGAGACTAGTAAATACTGACTAGTGAAAACTAGTAAATTGTCTTTATCGCATACTGTATGAAGACTTCTTTGTTGCCAAATAGATTGCAGGCAGGCAGCATGGTTTTCATGTTGATTCATGCTAAAGTATGTACACATTTTCTCGGCAATATTAATGATTGTTATAACAATGAATCTAAATTTATGTAGTCTGATTGCAGATATTTGATTGAAAGAATATTATCAATTGCCTTTTATTCTTCACATGCTTGCAACAGTTCTCACTTTGGTTCACAATCCATCACTTAGAAAAACGGCCAACATCATAAAGGGAATTTTCCAAATTTCATCATAAAAAATTTTCAACAGCAGTGGAGTCTGATGTAGCATGAAAATAGCTGCAAGGTTTCTTCATGCTTCCAGTAGAGTGCTTGCCTTATTTATTTTACGGTGATACAAAGCTCTAGATTTGAAGAGCCATTTGGAACAATAACCTTCTGGCCAAACAATATTGCGAGTGTTCCAAGTGTTTTGACTGCAGTCAAAATTTTGTTCAATGGCATTTGGAGAGCTGACCAATACCCTATATCAGAACCTTAAATAAGTCAGGATTAGCTTTAGGGAAAGGGTTAACCCATATTACATATTATTTGAAAAAATATTTTCTTACGTTGAAAATATTGATGAAATTTTTTGTTGTTCTCCTTTCGTTTACCTGCACAACTATCGAGAGCTAACTGTAATCGTGAAATAAATATTTTTACAAGAGAGAGCGCAAAGAAACCAGGGGGCCAGAATTGTGCTCTCTTGTAAAAATATTCATTTCACAATAACAAGTAGCACGCGATAGTTGTGTAGATAAACAAAAGGAGAACAACAATATTTGTATGTTTTTATGTGAAAATTTCATCAGTATTTTTAATAAAAGAAAATGTTTTTCGAATAAAATGTACTGTAATATGGGATTCCTGCGGTGCCATTTGCGATCCCAAGCACATGCGAATTCAGTAGATACATCAAACTTATTTGCACAAACTTCAATTGTTTATTCAGCCAATGAAATCTGTCTTCTTTTGATAGAGTGTGCCGCCTTTGTCACTTACAGTCAAAGCAAGAGAAGTGTGACCAGCATAATTCTAAAATATTTTATTATTCCAAATCATGATTGCATTATTATTCGAATAATAATTTAAATAATGATCTAATTTGAATAATGATGACATGTGCTGTAAGGCGCTCCTACTGCCAAATGTATTGAATGCCATGTCATTTTTGGCTCATGCACACACCCTCATGACCTATCGTCCGATTGCCACAGAGCAGGAGCGGTCAATAGAATCAAAATATTAATATTATTTGATTCTTCAAAAACCAGTATTTGATTATTATAATAATCAATATGCGCATAATCCATTTCAATTGCTTACACTAATCTTGCCTCGACTAGAAAGTTGTTTTCTAATCGGCTGCCTGCAATCCGGGACAATAATGGTTTGCATGTGAATGTTCGCAAGAAATCAAACATTGTGAACAGGTCCAAATCGCATTGCGAACGCTTGCATGCGATTTGCAAACGTTTGGATACAGATTTCAAACAGAATTGCATGTTATTTGTGAATTGCCAATCAAGTACACAGGATCGCATGCGATTTGTGAATTGCCAATCAAGTGGAAATGGGCCTTTAGGGTCTGATTCAGAGCTCAGTTTAGGGTGACGTATTTCAATGTACTGGCCAATTTATGAAACTTAGAAGAATGTCCATAATGGTGGTCATTCAACAAGGAGGTGTACTGTGTTAGCAGTTTTTTGGCAAAAAGAAACTCAAGTTTTTTCTGTCAATGGATATTTCAATTCAATCAATAAGATTCTATGTTCATACTTCTTCTTGGACTGGTGGTTCAAATGAATCCCTGACAATTTTTGTACCTGCATCTCCTGTTCCGCTGGAAGTTGTCACAGTTGCTCCTTCTCCATGCATTTCCATCAACCTACCAACTATCATAAAAAGAAAACAATCATTAAAATCCCTCCACATTGACAAGGAAAATTTGATACATTACTTTTAACCCATTCAGCCCCAGCTGTGGTTATCTCTTTTTGCATTAATCCTCAGCCTCATTCTGAATATAAAAGCTGTTTTCCCCAGAAGGAAATCCAAAAAATTGTAGAAGAAGAGGTACTAATAAAAAACATTCATTTTCTTAGAAACTATCCGTCAAATAAAAAATCACACCAAAGATAAAATTTCATGTACTAGCATATCTAATTGTTTTAGTAGGTTAGAAGGTTCTTTATGGTAAAATAATGTTAAATTCCTTTGACGAAAGTTTGATGTTGACACAAACTCATGAACGTTTTGCATTCTTGATGATATTTCTAATTCTTTCTCACATTTTTCATGGTACTATTGAAAGCAATCAATACATAAATGCACAAGATTGTCATCTGAACTGCATCCTTGGCAAATAATTCTTGACTCTGCTCTTTTTTATTTGCAGCAAAATGTTTGCAGCGCCGGGCAGAAGTGAATTTTTTAGGCCAGTGTCCCTCGTCGTTTGCCTGGGCTCTGGTCCAATTTTGTTTTTGTTTATAAAAGTTCTTTCCTTGTAGGAGATGCTTGACTATGGTTTTTTTAATGCTAAAATCGTTGCACTTTTCTCTGTGTTTTCTTTGGTCAACATCACTTGATTTAGTGACTCCTTGACACAAATAAAGGCATTAGCAAGAGCCAAATAAAAGGGAAACCAAAAGAGATCGAGCCACAATCACTTCGGTGAGCGCGTGATTTGAATATGTTGTTCGATTTTGATCGCTGTGATCCACTGCATTCATCAAGCCATTATAATTTATTATTGGCTCAACATACGGAGATCCACTGTATCTCTGTTCTTCTGCTTCCTCTGGATAGTCGAAGGTCCCTTTGCTGGATCCGTATTCGTTGATACAACGAGAACTTCGCTTCGAGCCTTCGTTTCCCGCCATGCTGAAACCAGTAGGCCATCCCTTTGAAATTATTCGAAGTCTCCTGCATCCTGTCAGTTTCTTTTTGCAGCGAACTTTATGGGAAATGTCTTTAGAAATAGAATTTACTGGTCCACAGCAGTACAAACCATTTTCCTTCAAAGGATTGCGCAGATCTGGACTTTAAAAAATCTCATCCTTATCAGCAGGCAGCGGGAAGTTTTGACCAGGTTCAGGGCCGTTGGATCCTTCGATTCCAATTTGC
Source organism: Aurelia coerulea (assembly GCA_039566865.1). Taxonomy (NCBI): domain Eukaryota; kingdom Metazoa; phylum Cnidaria; class Scyphozoa; order Semaeostomeae; family Ulmaridae; genus Aurelia; species Aurelia coerulea. Next base: position 47,811,142 of record CM076943.1, read on the forward strand.
GTCAAGTTCCTTGATTCAACTTCACTCTCATCATCACTTGAACGAGATAATTCACTGTCTGAAAGATTGTTCACTTCGATATCTAACTCTAGTCCCAGATCTGCATTCGTAAAACCTAAACATTCTTCACCATCGCTACTACTTCCAAAGATATCGACAAAATTGGTCGAAGAACGACGCCATTTTTTACGATGAGATTTATTCTGAAACTTCGAGCCAAGTTTTCTCTTTTATTTACTGCCAACCTATGTGCATGTTTTAGCATAAATACAAAGGAAATTTAATGCTCCATAGCTCTATGATTGTTATAAAACAATACCTCATTGTATATGCTGACCAATCAGCGATAACTACATGGACGTCAATTGACGTCTTCGGGGAAAAGTGCAAAGTATTGATCGACGTCATTTGACGTCAACGGGACTGAATGGGTTAAAGTGATGAAGACAAGGCAACTATGATGCAATAACCTTCATGACTTCAAGGAGAAAAGTTGTCGGAAAAGGCAAAGTAAACCTAAAACTTGATAATCTGGACATACTTTGGCCTTCCTTATAAAACTGAAACAGTAATTCAGGACAGGCTAAAACAAAAACGTATCGAGATTATATACAAAAAATTACTCATTTCAGAATATTGAAATGGGCCTTTAGGGTCTATCATTGTTGCAGAGATCAGCTGGCAGCTGACTTTGGACCACAGCTTTGGCTTGACAAAAAGACTGGGACTACCCAGACAGTAAAAGCAAAAAATGTATTTTTGTTGAAATCTGCTACAGTTTCAAGAGCTCATTTTTGCAAAAGTTTAAGACAGTAGAATGGTTTTTAAAGTGCTTGTCCTTAAAGACAAATGATGGAGATGTAAGGCAACTTAAGTTAGAGGCCTTGGTAATCTAGATATAGCCTATTGTATTCCATTGTATTTAACCCTTTGCATGCTGCGGGCGAGATATCTCGACACATTTATCTCCTTTGTTCCGACTGCGGGCGAGATATCTCGACATTTCAGGTAGGCCAAAGAAATCTGCGGTTATTGCGGGAGCACGCGAACAAACATAAACATACGGGAACTTTTCTTTCAGCGTACAAAACTAGCTTCACGTTGATGTCAAAAAAGTTAGGCCTTCTTATTGCCGTTTTTTCGTAGCATCGCTTCCAACGTTTTTATAAATTTACCAAAAATCAGCTGACACGCCATTAGCCTTTCGAGATGTGTGAAGATAGAGAAGAAGCACGAATGAAGACAGCGACGATGAAGATTTTTACGGCTTCGGATTCGTAGAAACTCGTGTCTTGTGTTGACCTTTGGTACCATTTTGAAGCCCGTTCTCTTCTCTTTTGATCTAGTCTCTTTCTGATATGATTGGCCCCCAATTGAGGCCACAATGACTTTCAAAATGGCGAGTGGTCAGCAAGCGCTCCGTTCTTCGGCCATCTGCGAAACGGCGGAAACCAGAGAAATTTCAGAAATATTTATGATCTCATTACTCACAAAATGCTGTGAAACTTACCGTTTGTATCACAAAGATTTATTCATATATTTATTCTCCAAAATTTGCTTTATAATCTTGCAATACTTCACTTTTTTGTCAGACATCGATTTGACCCTAAACAATTTTGACAAAATTTGTTCGGTGATTCAATACGGAATTTTTCGAAAATGCTCAGCTGGAAAGGTTGGGCAATCAACAAAGCGACCAGCATGCTAAGGGTTAATGATCTCAAATGATTGGCACTGCAGCAATCTTTTGTTCTATTTCTAAACCAGACGCTATATATCCATCATTTGTCTTTAACTCATTCACCCCCATAAGCGACATTTGTCATCATTGTTGCCCGGTTTTATTTCCCCATAAGCGACATTTGTCGTCAACAGCACAAGGTGTTGTTTCCCCATTGACGACATTTGTCGTTCTGGAAAGATGATGTAATTCTCCTGGGTTGCTTTGACAGTTGAAAAGAACAATTGTGATGTATAAGTAGCTTAAAGGATCAGCTTTCGATTGGTGTCAAATGTTAATAGGGTGTTTGTACTAAAATTTTGAGTTATTGTGGTTTTAGTGTAGGTGGTTCAATTTTGTTGACAGTTGTGATTTGTTTACCATTTGGCTTATGGTCATGGACGTTCTTTCGAAGGGGTTTTTAGAGAGAGTTCCCAAGGAGAAAAGTGTTTGGAAATACCAGTTAAGATATTAATAGGAATTACAATTCGTACACTGTGGTCAATGATGTTTTATCCCCTGAAGAAAGTGTTTTTTGAGAAGGATGAAGCGGAAGGCTAGGATTCGAAAGCAGAAAATTGGCGCCGTTTCATACACAAAATTTAGGCCCGTTCTTGGTGGCGACCCATATGTTGTATCTCATTTGGCTTGAAATATTTTATTTTCCTTTCAAACTGAGGTAAGACTGTTACTAAGATTAGTTATGAGTTTCTTATCATATCAGTATGCCTTCAAAAACCACATTCCATGAACTAAGAAACTAAATAAACGCCTCTCAGAGCAACTCCGTGCAACGGGAACCTGATCACTCACGCAAATGATGGCCAGTCATCTTCCGATATCTTTTCCGTTTTCAAAATTGTATTTTAATGGAAAGAAATTGATTTTCCGATATCGTAGCTTTCAAGGTCTTCACCTTCTAAAATATTTTGAATATTCTAAAGAAATATTTTCAAACTGGCTTCGATCATCAACTAAAACCAGAGCTCGAGGATAAATTGGATAAAATTTTTATCTCATGATCGTTCAAACTTCTCGCAAAAACAAGATTCTTTTTGTAATGCAATATGTTTGGTCTCATTTTAATGCCTGTTCTTTCCATAAAAAGATCTTTTTAGAAATTTTTTTGATATCTTTTACTAATAATTTGCAATTTGTTATGAAAAATGACATGATCCTTCACAACGATCCAGTGAAAACCGCTTGGGGAGAAGGTGATGGAAGGTGATGATCGATATTGAAATCTCGGGGATAAAGAGCTCTCTTTCAAAATACCTCGTGGGGGTGAATGAGTTAATCTTGTTTGGGATACTGTAAGTGAAAGTCTTTTGGATTTTTCCAGAAGAGCTAGACCCCCATTTAAGTGCTTTCCATTCTGCGCACTAGCGATTGCAGGGTCATCGTCTTTCTTTTTTCCTTTGTAAATTCGCACATGCCCCAAAGCGCTTCATTCACTCCATTGATCAGCGAGCCAATCGGAGTTAACTCTTTTTCATTGTGATTTACAAAAGGGGGAGTTCCCAGTATCCCGAACAAAGTCAAAAGTAAAGGCAATGCTGACATTTTAGCTAAATTTGGCTGGTTTGGAAATTATGACTGCAATAGAGGCAACAAGAGTGCTGGTTCAGAAATATGGCTGTAATTGGGGCTACAACATGTACCAAGTAAAACTGCAAGCTTCCACTACATTCAGCAAAAGCCTTCTTGTTCAGTAAAACATGGTTTGCTGTTGGCAACAGGGAACGAGAGACAAGGTACAGAGAACCAATGTCCCTAGCAAGGTTGCCTATATGGACCAACTTAGAGACCAATAGACTAATAAATCTGCATAAGTGGTGAGATCAATATCTCAAAGAAAGATGTTATCTGCATTTTCAAGAGTGTATAAAATAAATACTCACAATCAAACTTTGGCTTTTTCAGGCATTTGACTTTACGGATGTAAACTTCATGGATAGGATAGATTGACTGACATGATTTTTCAATTTCTTTGCTCATACTGTCTGGGATTCTGAAAATTAAACAATGAGAAATATTTAGCACCAAATAGTATAATTTCAGCTGGCTAGGTACTGTGATATGATCTCTTAGAAAGGCTTTGCACAGTGCACTAATTGTGCAATAAATATGGAAGTAATGTTACAGTAGTTGGTACATAAAGAAGGAACTAAATATGGTCCGCTATCAGGAACAACACAGACTTTTGCAGCTATAGCTGCAATAGAGGCTTCAATCTGTATCAAGTAAAACTGCAAAATTTCACTATTGTTAGGAAAACTTTTTTGTTCAGTAATACATGGTTTACTTTTGGCAACAGGGAACGAGAGACAAGGTACAGAGAACCATTGTCCCTAGCAAGGTTGCCTGACACTTTCAAAGTTAACATTCAATGTACTTTAACAGGTCTTGTAAGGAAGGGAAATACAGGTGCTAGACTGAAACAATCTGATACAGAGGCCAGAGTATTTGGCACTCTCTTCCACAGGAAATTAAGGATTCAAATTCATTGAAACAATTTAATAATAAAATCAAACATTGGAACAATGAAGGCTGCAACTGCAGACTTTACAGGCAGTACATTCCTCAATTTAGTCTTTTATAGTTTACACTATTTTCAATATGAACTTTGTAATTTTGTTGATTTGTTTTACTTGTGTACAGTATATATATTTTTGTATTTAATTTGTTGACTTTAATTAGTTTTATGCAGCTATGTATGTTGCAGACTTGGTGCAGTGAAATGTATGTGTACACTGACTGTATCAAAGGAGTTGTCAACCTAGCTGTTCAATTCATCAAGCTCCTAGAACTTTCCAGGTGGGTGTAGAGGTGCTTGTAAAGCTCAAGTGCTTCTCCTTGTGAGGTTGGAATGTATTGGGGCATTTCTGACCCTACAATGTTACTTACAGTATGTATATAATGTAGGTGGGGATATTTTGGCACAATAAAAGGAATTGACTTGTAGATTTGGAAATTAATTGAAATCTTACAATTTTTTGACAACTTCTTTGAGGTCGTTGGATGTGACTTCCTTGCTGATAATATCAACCATCTTCTTTCGGATAGCTCTGACCTGACTTGATTTAGCATAACATGTCTTCTTGATTTGGTTAAGTCTCTTTTTGGTGAATCCAATGCAGAAAATTCGCAACAAGTAACCATCTGTAGTTTTTACATCAACATGTGCTTCAATCATAGTCTGCAAGAACAAATAAACACGACATCTTGTAGAAGTATTTACAAGATTAACTGCTGAAACAGGCATTTCTCAAAGGCAAAAATTTGTAATGTAGCAAATGTGAAAAAGAAAGGCCACACTTGTTAGACCTCATGAGAATACAATAGGATGGTGGCGACGATGTAAATGTGAAATGAAGTTAAGATAAGGAACACCACTAAATGACAATGAATATGGCATGAGTAATAATGATTTTATAAATTGCTAATATTTTACCCCATCATGCAGGATACTCCAGGGCTGTTCTGAAGTCCAACAGCACTGAAGAAGTCCTACATAGCAGGACAAATATTGGCAATTTACATCATCATGATCACTGCCGTTTTGTCATTTTGCAGTGCTCCTGATCTTTACTTCATGAAACATTTATAACATGTATCATACTTGATCTGGAAAGTCTGACCAAATAACATTTTGGAAAAACTATATTCAGACCAAATATGAATTGATGTTGGCAACAGGGAACGAGAGACAAGATACAGAAACTTCTAGTCCCTAGCAAGGTTGCCTTTACATTTCTATGTTTAAATGTCTAACAGGAATAAAGAAATGATACAGTGGACAATTACATCTCAAGTAAAAAAGAATAGTAAATCAAGGAAGTTCTTCAGACCATACCTGCCATTTCTTGACAAGAGATCTCAGCTTGTCAGTTGTCATGTTAACTCCATGGAAGTTAGTGAGGCAGTGTCGTCCTTGGATGTCCTCAACGATAAGTTTGAATTTGCGGAAAGCTGATGTTTCATCAGCCTGCAAATCTGCCTGGCTTACTTCAAAGACACGGCCTTTAAGTCCATCAGAGGCAATCTCTAAAATGAATAATTTCATGTTTTTACACATTAACTATCTTTATTCATCAATATCACCTTGTTGCAGTTATGCAAGGTGACTAATCATATCTCAAAAGTATAGAAGAGGGTTTTCAGCAAGATCAGTTGCATATAACAGCAAGGGCAGTGTTCGGTGATACATGGATTTCATAAAAATTGATGATTTTTCCCCAGATGCAAGGATTCATGTATATGCATGCATAGTCTCTTCGAAGGGCCTGACCTAAAGAAATTCATTTACACAAAAACACATGATCTCACTAGAGATCATGTGATGGAACTTTTGCCATGAAACTTGCACTCTATGAAATATTGCCCAGTCAAATCAGATCTAAATTATTTCAGACACAACAAATCATTATAATGAAGTCCTTGGTAACATCATGAATTGCTGAAAAGCTCTGTTTACTTCGGAAAACCGATTTACCCCAAATAGACACTACAGGAAGGAAAACAGGAACAGGAAGTGTCTGGGATATGCAATGGTGAAATTACATGGACACATGGTAACTTCCAATTTAATTTGATACCTAGTCATTTTGGAAGTGGACTTTCCCAAAAAAATCGTCCACCTAGGGAAAATGAAGGATACAGCCCTTGCTGTTTGCAAGTCTGCTTTATGAATCATCGTAAATATATCATGCATGATTTGATGACTTGATCTGGAACAACCATGAAAAAGCTGTTTGGTATATCAATGCATGAATCAATTTCGGCAACAGGGAACGAGAGACAAGAAATTGAATTTTCTAGTCACTAGCAAGGCTGCCATTTGATGCATTATTCCCCTTCCATTTAAGTTAATTGCAAAGATAAATAACTAACTCCAGAGCTGCATACAGTATGCATGCCTGAGATTGGCCTAATATATTTTGTGATTTGAAACTGTGCCTGGAGATTGCTTAGCAACAAGAGCAATTGCATTCATAGGTGTCTTCTTTGTCCTATTTATAGGTTACCTCCACTTAGCTCTGTTCATTCATTTTAAGGCTACAGAAAACAATTGTGAACCTACAGTAGATAGCAAACCATGGCAGCTGCATGCACAAAATTCAGGTTGGAAAACATGCGTGATTTGGCCTATGTATAGAAGTGAGTGAAATAAATTTGAAGGTGCAAGCTGTGAGTAGACTTTAAAAAGCTGTGAGACGCAAAACAACAACAGATGTGTTGTTCTCGCATGTGAGAACCGGTTATGGCAGCTGTGAGCAGTGAGTTTGACAGAGTTTCATAGTTGCGAGTGAATGCAAGTTTTCCAAACTGGCGCAACGTCTCTTGATAAACTTTCCTGCCCTATGCAACTTACTTGTTCCTTGGGTTCTTGTAACAGGTGTCTTTCCCAGGTTCCTGTTGGCAAATAGTGCTGGTGCCTTGACATCATACCAATCTTTCTTGGCAAAAGGATCGATACTGAGGAAAGAAAAAAACTCACATGAACAAACTGTTATTGTAGATAACATTCCAGGTATCATACCAGAAATCAATTCCATGTGCATTTACGGTGAAGCTAAAAATCATATTCTATGGATATGCCATACTTTAACAAAAGATTCTATTTGCACAAGCTCTTATTTTCAAAGTTTAGAATTGGACTGTCTTCACTGAGGTGAAGGCAAAGTTGCTGTTTTTAGCACCAAGCGCTGGGATCGCAGAAGTAGAATAGGCCTAATTGAGTCTGTGATCCCTTGTCATGACGCTCAAGTGGTGGGGCTCTACCCTACCGGGTATCGAACCCTGTCTGCCTAACTGTTCTGGCCGCAAAGTCAGTGGATTACATCACTACACTCATTTTTTATGAGAAACCGCGTGTCCACAACACTCACTGCAAATATTGCTTGAGTAGAGGCTGTGAACCACACTGGAAAGTTTGCAATTTGAAGGTGCAAGTTGGCTGAGATGGCTTGATCACGATTTGATCACGATTTCCGCAGAAATTTCCTAGTTTCCGTGGTTGACAGCAATTGGTTTTAAACAATAATCTTTTGTTTAATTGTGACTGCTACCTGGCCCAGATCAAAAATCTTGTAAGTTCCTGTGCACCCAAGACATGCGCTCTACAACTTTCCAATATTGTGCATGACAAGGCTAGGAAATCAAGAAAGAGACCCACACTGATAAATAAGCTTGCAAAGTGCGCATGGAAGATGCGCACCTGGCTATTGTTATAGAAACAATTAATCGATTGTTCTTTCTGTTTGTTAGACTTGTAAAGTTGCCCACTGAAATTGAAGATCTTCCGCGCATGCATGCAACATAAAAAAGCAGCCTGGAAAGAAACTCGTTAAATTTTTTTATTCAAGGCAATCAACTATGTGATAATTATGTCACAAATACATTGGTGAATTTGCCCACATGAAGTTGGTCAAACCCAAAATTCCAAATCAATTTGTGTTTTGCTTTTGGCAACAGGGAACGAGAGACAAGATACAGAACAATCTAGTCCCTAGCAAGGTTGCCCTACAGTAAAATTAAGCTCTCAACTAACTGCAGATCGAATACTACAACAATGAGGATTTGAATAGTGCAAAAGGCCGAGTGAAATTAGCCAACCATATTGGTTTAGGCCCAACAATTGCATGGCGTAATCTTCCTATATCAACGAAATCAGAATGGGCATGCTCGCAGTAAAATCATTAAATAATTAAACTACTTTCGGATAAACGTTCTGCAACGAAAATTCCAACTTACATCTTCTTTTTGCTTCCTTTTTTTCCTTTAGACAGTCGTTTATTTTTACCGACCGCCATGGTGATGTGCCTATGGATTTGACACAGCGAAGAGAGAGTTATAATTCGGCCCAGGCCTCTTTGTTGCTCGATGCTCTTTGCTCCTCCATAGCAGCAAGCACGTGGATTGAAGGTCTCTTTTTGAAAACGAGGTCTCAAATTTGGTGACTTGCTTTTGGACCAGAAAATTTCTGTAGTGGCTCATTTCTTGTTCATATTTGTGCCAAAAAGATGTTTGAAACACCAGGATGGAACTCTTACGACGAGGAACAAGAAAAACTTGCCGAGAAGCTCTTTGCTGATGTCCCAAGTAAGCCAAAAAAGAGAAAAAAACATAAAGAAGACGATGTTGATGCTAGGCCCGAAAAACTCCCAAAAAAGGCAAAGAAGGGCTCTGGTGGTGTTGAAGAGAAAATCGTTGATTCAGAGACTGAACCTGATAAAAAATTGAAACTGCTGATGGAAATGTTAGAGGGTAAGAGAAATGACCAGGGAGAAAGCAAGGAAATTTCCCCAAATGTTAAGGGCAAAATCAGTAAGGGCAATGTAAACAAACAAGCTGCAGATTCAAAACAACAATCAGTGTTTGTTGTTGGTTCAAACGATAGTGCCAAAAAGCGAAAGAAGAAGAAAAAGAAAAAGCAGAAGAAAAGTTTGAAAATTGAAGACAGTACAGAGGAATCTAAAACTACTGACATTGCGAAAGGCAATGTTCAGGAAGACAACTCTTTGCCGTTGTCCAGTATAGCAGATGTAAAGGCTGTTGGAAAAAAGAGAAAACGAGAGAAAAGTTTGAAAGTTGAAGACAGTACAGAGGAATCTAAAACTAATGACATTGTGAAAGGCAATGTTCAGGAAGACAACTCTTTGCCGTTGTCCAGTGTAGCAGATGTAAAGGCTGATGGAAAAAAGAGAAAACAAGAGAAAAGTTTGACAGTTGAAGACAGTACAGAGGAATCCAAAACTCAAGACATTGTGAAAGGCAATGTTCAGGAAGACAACTCTTTGCCGTTGTCCAGTGTAGCAGATGTAAAGGCTGATGGAAAAAAGAGAAAACGAGAGAAAAGTTTTGAGGTTGAAAATACTTTAGATCAATCAGTACCTACAGATATTGAGAAAAGCAAAATCAGCAATAATAATTCTTTGTCTATGTCCAAAACTGCAGATGAACCAGTTGCAAAGAAAAAAAGAAAAACGAAGAAAGTTAAACAAGTAGTTGAGGGGGAAGAAAATTGCGTAAAAGAAGAACTTCAGGTAGAAATCACAACTTCAGAAAAAAGTCTTTCTAAGAAACACGAAAAGGTGCAAAAAGAGAAAGAAGAAACTTCAACTTGTCTGAGGACTGAACAACAGTTAGAAAGAACTGATGATAGTCAACAATCACACACAAAACAAACTGATCATAAAAAGATTGATTCCAAAATGTCAGTTTGTGATGATCCAGCTGAAAGGACTAAATCCAAAGCCACTGACTTTAAAAGCAAGTTACAAAAGAAATTAAGTGGAGCTCAATTTAGATGGATAAATGAGCAATTATATACAACAGAGAGTCAAAATGCATTTGATATGTTCTCAAAGGACCCAGATTTATTTGATATTTATCATAAAGGCTTCCAGAACCAAGTTGAAGCATGGCCTGAAAATCCAGTAGAAGTGATGATTAGATATCTGAATGAAAGGTAACCCTGAATGATCTTGTGATAAGGATGGTAAATACTGTATGTACTGCAATGGTGAGGCTCCATTTTTAAGTCAACAGCACATACCTAAGGCGACCATCTCAAAAATGTTTGGTCAGTTGGAAATATGATCAAGTTTTCATTTTTTCTGAATTTTCTAACAAGAAGCACTAATATTATACCTGGTGACCCAGAAAAAAGTGACCCCACACAATCTGTTACAGAAAATTAATTAAATGGCTGATTGAAATGCTTCAAACGTTGTTCTGTCGCTAAAAGACTAGCCTATGCTCTGAATATTTTTCGCAATTTTCTTTGGCCCGGTAAATTTCCAAAATTAAGGAATTTGAGGAAAAGGGCATGCCTGAAATCCTCAAAAAGTCGTCAAAAACAGGGGATCGATTTACAGCCGTTTCAAATCTTCAAAACAACGAGGAGCATGTTTCATTTCAACCTGGGAATAGGCAACCCAGTTGGAAGTCTTCAGAGCAAGTTTATTGTCCCTAGGTACTTAAAAATATTCTCAGGTAAAATGAAACACACTTCTCGTTGTTTTGCAGATCTGAAATGGCTTTAAATCGATCCCCTGTTTTTGACGACTCTTTGAGGATATCAAGCCTGCCCTTTTCTTCAAAATCCTTAATTCGGGAACTTTACCGTACCCAGAAAACTTGCAAAAAAGATTCATAATGAAGGCTAGTCTTTTAGCGACAGAAGAACGTTTTGAAATATTTCAATCGGCCACTTACTTTTTTTTCTATAACAGATTGCGTTGGGTCACTTTTTTCTGGGTCACCTGGTACTGAAACTAAAAATCTTTGTTGCAGCTTTCCTTTATAACTTTTAGACACCTGACACAGAAACTTAGACATGATGTCATACTGAAAAACAGCAAAGGCCCCTGCTTGACATAGGAATTGGCAATCACAACAGACCTGTAGGTTTTAAGAAAAAACTGTTTGAGAATCTTTCATGATGCCACATGATGGAAAATTTCATGATTGAAGAAACCCAAAAAAATACTTTATTCTTGCAGGTACCTTACCAGTGCTCACTTATTGCGGCATATTGAATCTGAAATTGAATAGGACACAAGAAAACAAGCTCAACTCGTTTCACAATCGTGCAATGCAAATAGTCGCAAAAAATCAAAGATGTGAAGTTATATCACCAATAAATGCAGTTAAAAAGAGAGCCTGCGTGCTAGTATACAATGTCCTGCAGAACAATGTCTGTCATGCTTTAAACCAATACTTTATGTATCAAGAACATTGCAAGAACACAAGGAACAATCATTGTAATGTATGTCTTCCACGGATAAGAACAGAATACGCGAGGAAAGGTTTCTACTACATGGGTGCAAAGACTTTTAATGAGCTACCACTGAGTGCAAGGACGTCTGACAATGCATCTGATTTTATGAAAATTATGAACACAATTTATACATAAGATTTTAATTTGTTATACTACAAAATTGATTTTTTGAGACCTGCAGTTGTAACATATTCATATATTTTCTTTTTTAAGCACCTTTCTTTTTACAGGACAAACATTGATAACAGCAATTTCGTAATTGTTGAAGTTTTTATCCTGTTAAATAATTCGTTATTATTATTTATTATTATTATTATAACAAGAGTTTTATTCTTTCTCAATGATTGATCCTATCATACCAAAATGTGATATCAGTTTTCAAACATGTCAATTTGTATTTAGTGCAATGGGTATATTTGGATAATTGTTGGGGATACGAACAGGCCAAGTTGTTGTGAGCCTCATGGAATCCGCTAAAAAGGGCCCCAGATCGGATGCGCAGTAACGATTTACATCACTATATAACATGCGAATTAGCTTGACATTTGAGAACAAGGGAAGAAACAAAAGCAACAATGCACATGACAACGTGAGTCCCAACATCAATTTGCTGACAAAGCTGAAACACAATGTATCAAAACAATTTGGTCAGCACTTCATCTCCCCAAAAAATAAAGAAAGCTACAGTACAGTATGCTACTGCCTTTCTTGGAATTAATTGTTGATTCATATTCTCTTATTTCAGACCATCTGATATCATTGTTGCAGACATGGGTTGTGGAGAAGCTAAAATTTCGCAGAATGTGAAACAAAAAGTGCATTCATTTGACCTTGTATCACATAATGAGTTTGTTACAGCCTGTGACATGTCCAAGGTGAGGAATCAAGGCATTCACTTTTCTTGTGAAAAATTATTCATAAGAAACTTGACATGCAGCTATGATTATCACAAACAGCAAATATGATGCTCCTGCTAACGCTCTGATGACCGAGTTAAAATGGCCAACTGTGATGAAAGATAATAAAAGACAAAGTTGTTGTGCGTGTTGAACGTTGATTATATCAATAAGAGGCATAAAATCATTTAAAAATTCGACATCATACAAAGACAAAGATTTACACGACGTTTCGAGCATAACTCTTCATCAGGTTTAAAGATAGAAAGAGAAGCGAGCATAGAATGATAGAGTCGAAGGGTAGTTTCAAAAGATAAATAAGTGATTAGGAGAACACCAACAGAATTAGGCATAGAATGTGATCGTGGAATACACCGTGATAGTAAAGTGAATAAAATGAAATGATAAAGGTAATCAAAAAAGAAGAGAGAAAAAAATGGAAAGGGGTGAAACCTAATCACATCTGTGATGAAAGATGTGATTAGAAATGAGACAGCAACAATAAAGTCTGTAAATAATCTCACGCCTAACTGTTATATTTGCTTTACATCTTTACATATCCAATTGTAACAGCAAATCTTATCATAAAGAACTGTGGGCTACGCTTCCCAAACACAAACTTTGGGCACGCCTCCCATACACTACCTCAAAGAACCCTTCCCCCAAAAACCAAATGCCAAAATTAGTACTTGCTACTATCTCTTCTCCACTTTTCATCAAAAAATCTGCTAGATACGATCATGCTAAGAAATGCCGAAATTGACTTCACATTTTGAAAACTAGATATGGCCAGAAAATCTGGGGGAAAAATCTTGAATAAACTTATAGCTGTGAGGCCAGACTTGATAGTAATTGATAGAAATTGAAAAAGCTACATTGTTAGCAGTTTTAGTTAAAAACTATTTAATCATAGAATAAAATGTTCAACAAAAATAGATTCAATAGATAGATATGGAGGGCAGTATCATTTTGGCTGCTCTTAATCTGAAATGTAATCTTTTTTCCAGGTACCTATTGATGCAGGGATTGTTGATGTTGCTATTTTTTGTCTGTCTTTGATGGGAACAAATATTGTCGACTTTTTGAAAGAAGCAAACAGAATATTGAAGCATGGGTAAGCCTATATTTCTTAGTTTGGCACAATTCAGTTTTCATCACAGACTGTGGAAAATTGAAATACTCACCATAATTTAAAAGCATCTGCATGTGCATCGAAACAGCGTACCTGAGCTATCAATTTTTTTGGGTTGACTTTGAATGTAGTTTACATCTTTCTCGCCGCCTAACTTTCCAGAATAGTTTACAGCAAACGATATGTCTAGAATTTGTTAGCTGAAGAAGATTGAAAGAATTGCATCACAGTTTCTCACATTTTCTCTGCATCTATATATGTCTTAAAGGGGCTCCGTCGTAAAAATGTAAACAAAATGATGATTTTTGCAGTTTTTTGAAAGGTGATATCACACAGGATTTTCGTATTTTTTTCAAAATGAAAGTTGCTGTTTGGGCATTAATCCTTGTACTTCACTATGGAACAAACCAAACATTCATATCTTCAACGATTGCTCGGATATAAGTGGATTTTTAACGGTCACTTTTTTGTGGCTTGGGTGAAGCCACCAAACAAACTGCAGAGAACAATGAATGAACAATGGATAGTCCCCGACACGTGCGAGTTTACGGATTTGTTTACTGTTTGACGACGGAGCCCCTTTAAAGTCCAAACTGTAAACAAATCTGATAGCACCGCACGTGGACATTGTTATTGTTTTATGCAGTTTTTTTGATGGCTTCACCCAAGCCACCAAAAAATGCTCGTTGAAAATCCACTTATATTGAAGCAATCATAAGAGATATGAATGTTTGGATTTTTCCTCTGTGAAATACAAAGATCTATCTTCAAAATGATGCTTTCATTTTCGAAAAAACAGGTAAACGTCTGTGTGCTGTTGCCCATCAAAAACTTCAAAATTGCCGTTTCGGCCGAAATTTGGAGACGGAGCCCTTTAACCAGCAATGTTTGGTTACGTTCTTTTAATTTTATTTTATTCGTTCTAGTGGAATTTTGAAGATTGCAGAGGTGGTCAGTCGCTTTGAAAACATCACAAAATTCATTGAAAATGTTTGTTCCCTGGGGTTCAAGTTCCTGTCGATGGTAAGAACTAGAATCAAAGCCTTCTTCGTTGATAAATGTCATGCATTCTTTTCATCACCATATTGACTCGATACTCAATCACTCCCCAAACAACCTCTTGCACCATGACATGCAATCTGAAGGCCACACTACACTAGAAATCTCTCAGCCATCCGATTAGCCCGCTTCGTTAGACAAAAATTAGCAGTACAAGAAATCAGACTTTTGTTTGAAAATGCTTGCCTTTCTTGAACGGGAACAGATACAGTAAAAACCCGCATATAAGAACCACACACTTTTTAGAACCTAAGGCCTAAAATGTTCTAATTTCACCCCATTACAGAAGAACTTATTCATCCTGAAATTCAAGGAAGGTTCTTATCTTAAAAAAGTTGGTAATATGTGACAAAAGGTTTCAAGAAATTTATCCAAATACTTCAGTAGATACAAAGCATATGTAAAAAATTCCTTGTATGAATGGATTTGATACAGATAAGGCTATGTAGGTAGATAAGGTTGTTCTCTATAAAATTGTGTCATGCTAGTAAGTACGTTAAAACCCTGTTTTCTTATATTTGGCCTAAATTCCCGAAGATCTGTAACTAATTCTTTTGATAAGAACCTATTAAAGAACCTTGCATTCTGTTTTCAAGAATAGTATCATATGCATAAGAACCTAAACAGGGTCATTTCAAAATGTAAGGTTCTTACATGTACGCCGGTTTTTACTATAATGTTGCAATATCCGCTACTTTTGATTGACAAAGCGATTAGAGATTGCAGACAAAGGGAATTATATTCTCTGGCAGTCAAGTCGCAAACAAAAGCAAAGCAAGTCCAGCTGCAAACGTTGCCACGAAACCCAGGTAGCTAGCTTGCTCATTGTGCATTCAAGAAATTGTTTTTAAGAGCGGATATGAAGAGGGATATGTTTAAACATTTGCCTCTGGAATGTTATTGCTTTTGTTCAGAAGCCAATCGTTAAGCGATTCAATTCTCATATTTTTGGATGTTTTGGGACACGTTTATTTATTTATAAGTTTCCTTTCTTTCTCTTTCAGGACTCGTCGAACAAGATGTTTGTATTGATTGACTTTGAGAAGATATCCAAGGCAAAACTGAAGACTTCGCATGCTCTACACCTAAAGCCATGTATTTATAAACGCCGATAAATTAAGGACCTTTCATACAAAGTATCGCAGTTTGTTTTTCGTTGTTCTGGCGGCAGGAGAATTTTTTATTTTTATATGTATAATTAAAACCAACAAAGGTACAATTAAATTTAAAGGCAGAAACACCGCAATACGACAAAAAACAACAGCAAATATGATTAATTTATTTTTTGCCAATATTTCGTCCTGTCATGCAGGACTTCTTCAGGGCTCTAATGTCAAGGTACAATTACCTGCACCATTCACAGCGTGAAAAGCCATAAAGTCTTCGAGTTCCCACTGCGAATGGTGGTAACAATTATGCAAACTGGCATTTAATTTGTTTGGTTCAACAGCCGATTGGGAGACGATTCAATACTCTTATTTTTTGGGTGTAATTAAAACACTTACTGCTCAGCTTCTGAATCATACAAATTGATTAAATGCCCAAGGCAGATGTGTAGATATATTCTTCGTCTTTCGATCTATGCTCGTGGTTGCTCTTAAAAACAATTTCTGGAATGCACAATGAGCGCGCTAGCTACCTGGGTTTCAGAGCAACTGTTGCGCCTTTGTTGTTTTGAGTTACTGGTTGAGGGAATTTCATTTGTCGGCAATCGACAATCGCTTTGAATTCAGGTCTCAACAAATGCAACTCATGCTATTGTATTACAAAATTTGTCCTTGTTCGTACCAGAAGGAGAATGGTATAGAAGCTCCAAAACTTCCCAACAAATACATTGAACGTTTGTACCAGAATAGTGTAAACAGGCTTTCCTAGGCCCCGTATACACAATACCGTTTTCGTTTCATACCGGATTGGTTTTATGTCGGATTGGCCTTCTTTTTACACGAGACCATTTTCATTTCCTATTGAATTGCACCAATCCGATATGCTTCATACCGTTTTAGCGTTTTCAAATGAAAACGCTTTGAATGAAAGTTGCATGACATGGATCCAATGATATCGGGTAAAGTTGAAAATTTGCGTTTGTCTCTGGAATTCACAATTCCGCTCAATATGTTGAATCTGATTGGTCCATTCTCAAAGGTGTGTCAAAATCTTGTCAGCCAATCAAGTTTTGGGTTGAATGAATCATGCACAACAACAGCAACACCTTTGGGACAAAATTGTTTTGTGGCCTACCTGTGTGTGTGTGTGGCGGGTGTGGAGTTTGCATACAGAGAAAGACCAGATCTGTCGCATAATAACGCTGTTAAATTGCAAAGAAGAGTAATTTTCTTCTCAAAAAAAGCTTCACAATTTATCTGGTTACAGTCCTAAGTTGCAAGAGAAGAAAGATATCTGATTGCTTGCATTTTTGTGGAAGAATTCTCGAGAGTGCTGCGCAGGGATCACACATTGTAGGCCTAAATTTGGCCTCTGCTCGTCGTACTTTTGTTATCCGCTACGAATACACTAACTACCCAGTAACAAAGTTTGAAGATGGTAGGTATCCTCGTCCGTCCACTCATCACAGTTAATAAACAGACTGAGAGAGCATCCATACTGAGAGAGCAAACAGACTGAGAAAGCAGCAGTAAGAGGAAAGAAGGGAGCCATTTGTCATTATTGCTTGGAAAACCATCTTGTTTTTGCCCATATTGATTTGAAAGATTGCCTTTCTTTACCTTTTGATGCACCAAAGCTCTATTGTTTTAAAGACAATCAGTTTTGTTTCCCTACTGTTTCTGCCAAAGTTGCTTTTGTCTGTGTGCAAATGATGAACTTTTTGTGGCCTAATAAAAGGTGTGGGGTAGTGGAGGCAGTGGTGTAATCCTCTGACTTTGCAGCAGCCTGAACCAGACAGGAAAGTTTGTATAGTGCGGGCAATATCTTGCACATGCAGAAACTTATGCGGTTTTCAATCTGGGAGCGATTACAGAATGCAGGGTCCACTCAATAAATGAGCGGCAATTATCATTAAATGAACGGCAAATATTGCAATGGGACCTGGCTTCCATAATAAGGTATAAATCTGAATCCTGCAGTTGGAAATAAACAAAAGATCTATTGTTTTAACCTATTGTTCTCAACTGCAGAAACTGCAAAATTTCCGTGAAAATCTTACTCCAGCTCAACTTGCACATACAAATTACAAACTTTGCAGTTTGGAGCTTGTAAGGAAAGTTGATTTTTTGTGTTCCAGACATTGCACCAATAGACGATGAAAACTATAGAAACTAAGTGCTTTGTGCATTGGATATACAGGCTGAAATGAAACACGCCCTTATTGGTTTGAAGATACTGTATGAAATGGCTTAAAGATTAAAGATTTCCAAGTTTTAAAGAATAAAGATTCAGATCTTAAAGAATAAAGATTTCCAAGTTTTAAAAATCTCTGACCAATATGAACATAAAATCCTGAAATGGATGCATATGTATGTAAATAACAAAGATAAACTACCAGCAGTCTTCCAAAATCTTTTTCAAACAAGATCAAGCTTACATAACTACGAAACGAGACACAGTGATCTTTTCCAAGTGCCAAAAACCAAAACTCGATTTGGCAATTGTGCCATCTCTGTAAAAGGAGCAAAATTGTGGAATTCCCAGCCCCCTCATTTGAGAAAGATACAGGCATTAACAAGCTATCTTAAAGCTCTGAAAGAGTATCAAATAGGCTCCTACCTTTAATTAATTTCTTATTCTGGTTTACTGTAGCTTCAGGATAGAAATATAAGTTTGTTTCCTTTTTCGTCAATCCATGGATTATCCTTGTTATATTCTATTGCAGTATTACTATCATTATCATAATCATTATAATTTTACTTTTTTCATATCTAACCGCTGTTGTTCAAGTAATTTTTATTGCATTTAAACACGTTATATTCTAATCATATGGTACTTGTAGTTAATGTTTTAAATTGCTGTTGTTAGGTTTTGCTATTATTGTAAGCGCCCTAGACTCGATAAGCTATGCTTCTCTAGGGCGTATGAAAAGGTTGGTAGTTAGTTTTAACATCAATTTGTTTTCATAAATCATTATCACTAAATCATTATCAAATGGCTTTAAATCAATCCCCTATTTTTGACAACATTTTGGGAATTTCAAGCATGCCCTTTTCCTCAAAATCCTTATTTCAGGAAATTTACCAAACTGTAAAAATTGCGAAAAGTACTCATAACGTATGCTAGTCTGTTGGTGACAGAACAACGTTTGAAGCATTTCAATCGGCCACTTTTTTTCTTTCTATGACAGATTGCATTGGGTCACCCGGTACAGGCTAGTTCTTATTAAAGACAAATTACGGAGATATAAGGCGATTTAAGTCAGGGGCTTGTGCAATCTAAATATAGCCTATTGTATTCCATTGTATTTGATGATCTTGAGAGATTTAGCAAATCAAGTGGAAAAATGAAAGCACTCAGCCATCTTTGTTCCATTTTTAAACCAAACACCATGTATCTGTCATTTGTCTTTAAGGTGCAACACAATTTTCCAAATTTATTAATAATCTCTCTTCATTTCTATTCCCAAAGTCGACAACTAGCCATGGTGCATCAATGATTGAGAAATCAAAAAGAAAAAAGAAAATTGATGATGAACACAGCCGCAACTATGATGCTGGTGCAGTTGATGTGGATGAAAGACAACTGCGCAGAACAGGGGTCAGAGGAAGAAAGATATATGTCCTGATATTCTTGCTGATGGTTCTGCTATTGCTTTTTGTAGCTAATCTGGTGGTAAGCCAACTCCACATTTTCCTTTTTGCTTCCTGTTAAGGTGTTGTGACGCAGTGGTCTAATCCTCTGACTTTGCAGGCAGAACAGTCAGGTGGACAGGGTTGAACGAGGCATTGGAGTTCCATTTTCAAATTCTGCCATCTTAAGATTATGCTAGCAAAAAATGTGCTATTTTGTGTGAACTGGAGGCTATCTGTAACAATTTCATGCTGTTTTCTAATTGTGCCAGTGTGGTATGAATGCGGTCTCAGAAAATATTTTCTGACGAAACATTGACCAAAAATTACTTCATTCATAAGAATAACTCAAAATTATGTGATCCTTATTGAAACATTTCAACTGGAATTTATTTTAAATGTACAGTAATGCTGTCACTCTGATATTTTCAAGAAGCCTGCTGTTATACTTTGAAATAGAAAGATACCAAAAATTGATTTGTTCTTTTCACAACAGATACTAATTGTCATATTCTATATTGACAACATCAATCATACGGGAATGGAAAGCATCTCATTTTACAAGAATGGCAAAACAAAATGGCATCAGGATACAGATCTCAAATTTGTTTATCCACTTGATGGTGTGCTGGGAGGTTTTGATAATGAAAATATTGAAATCAATGGGGATGGACAAAAAGTAAGCATAGTATTTGTTGTTGTAGCATTACAGTACTGTATATTGTATTTTTGATTTCATATTTTTGTCTTTGCTATTGATTGGGATTCTTGCAAGTAGATACTATTGTTTTTATTGGCCCAGGTCAATAATGCAGAACGTGAAAATTCCGCGGAACCGGGGAGCTTAAATTCCGCGATCTAATGTTCCGCGTTATTGATTTTAGCATATGGTCAGAATCAATAAAGCGGAATTAGATCTAGCGGAACTTTTGATATTTGAAAAATGTGTTGTAATGCCACAGTATCAATGTCAGCCTGTAGAACTATTACTAGTTATGGCCCCTGAAATGTCTCAACATCCGATCCGCCCTGAATTATGCTTTACGAAAAAAAATGCTTGGTAGGTCTTTACTAGGATCCACTTTTTTACCTGATTTGCTGGCTCTTGTGTAGTCTGGTATTCCAGGAAATAATGTATTTACAGTAAAACCCGCGTGTTAGAACCTAGTGGATTAAGAACCTACAGGCTAAAAATTGTCAAATTTTCTATTGTTTTATTGCCTGCACCTCCAGGACCTCCAGAAAATTATGAAACCATGATGAAAGGAGGTCAAGTTCCAATTTAATAAATATTTTTCAAGTTTCCTTTCATGCACAAGGCAAATCCTTAGCCTAATTGAGAATTTAAACTTATTAAACGCTTGCACGCTATTGAACCAATTCTTCCTTTATGTTATGCTACTTTGAATGAAGAAAAGTACTTGTAAAATCAATATTTCAGCAACAAAACGGTTAATTTAAACAACTTTGCTTACCTCAGTTCAACAACACAACGAGTCCGAGACCACAGACATGGCCTCATAATAAGCGAACAACCAGCTGAAAAAGTTCTTAGCAGCGCCAACCCCCAGTTCAATTTACGGCAAGTTTTGTTTACTGGCCATAGCAACGGGCTCTGACCACAGCAACGTGTAACGCGCTTGTGAGAAAAGTGAACAATGGAGTTAGGAAAAGTTTCATACCCCTAAGTTTTTCTTGTTACTGGGATTTTCAAATTCTAACATCTGTTAGAGTTGACCAATCAAAAATCAGGCTGTCTGATTCCCTGTGGCCAGATCGTATAAAAGTTGATATCGTGTTTCATAACACCGGAATTTGAAACCACAAACTTATTCATACGTCATCTTGACTTTGAGAGGACCACTGACTCTGTGTACTTCTGGGTCACGGTATGGTTTTAGGACACTCTCTGTACTGGGTCACAGGACACCCAGTACTCTACAGTACTGGGAATAAACACACTTCCTACAAGGTAGGCGCCCTTGGTTTTATAAGAGCCAATCCATTGCATTCATTGTTTAAGAACCCAGGCTGACTTGCAAAATAGTAAGTTCTTATGTGCGGGTTTTTACGGTACTGTATTTACTGTATATACTACAGTAATTAACAGGGTTCCTGTAATCATTTCTCGTTGTGGAAGAAGAGATTTCTGACCAGAAGGATTGATAAACTTTTGCAAAACATTGTCACTTGAACGCAAATTTTAGATAAAGTTAAATCGAAATTTTAGATGAACCTGAGAGGGCAAAATGAAATTTGGAATGATTTTATGAAGTCAGAGGCTTCTGGAATGAGGCAGTCAGGGCTACAGTATGCAAAGATAGATACAGTATCAATACTCCAGTTTCATTGTATTCTGTCATTTTGGAGGATAAGTGCATTTCTACATAAAGGTTCAGACACCATAGACAAATCAAATATTGTATTCAATTTGGGTAGCTTATTTGTAGTGAGCTACTGTATCTGAAATGTTATTTGATGTTATCTTTTTTGCAGGTTTTTATCCAAGGTGGTCCTTCAACAAATGAGTACCCGTCAGGTAACTTATTTGCAAATTATCATGTTACCATTCAAAATGTTGTTTCTTTTCTGCTAGCTAGCGCTTTCTATTCTAGTAGCTAGCGCGCTTGTTGTGCATTCCGGAAATTGTTTTTAAGAGCAAATATGACCATATATCGAAAGAAGAAGGATATATCTACATATCTACCTCGGGCATTTTATTTCTTTGGTTCAGAAGCTGAGCAGTAAGCGTTTCAATGACACATTGTTTTGAATTACTGGTTGAGAGCATTTCCTTTGTCTGCGATCGCTAATCGCTTGAATTGTGGTATCAATCAAAACCAACTCATGCTATTGTCTTACCAAATCTGTCCTTGTTTCAAACTGATCGTTTCTTCAAAAATTTCTCGTTGCCTTCTTATGTTAAATTTTACTTTTCTCGCACTTTTTAGTTGCAGTAGGACCTGATGGCACTGACATCAAGATAAAGAAAAGTTTCACATTCACTGATCCTTTTGCTGCGAAGAAAGTCCTTCATTTGGATCATAATTCAATTTTAAAGAAAGAAGGGAGATTTGTTGGAGATACACTCAAAACAAACAGCATTCGTACTCCAAGGGTAAATGTCTTCCTTCAATTCTTCCCTTCTTTTCTTTATTCAATGAAAACAATTAAAAGAAGCAAACAACAAGATTTATAAACTACGTGCCATCCATAGCGGAAAAGGACACATTGTCAGCGAGTTCCCACTATGAATTACACTTACAAGTTCAATTATACCAAATTAATTTGACTAATACACACGTTCACATACAGAGGGACTTACATACAAACATAAAACATAGATACATTCACACATAGTACACATAAACAGATACAGTCACTAACATGTCAAACACTAATTCTTTGTTTCCAGAGGATGCTTAGTTTCGTAATCTACAAGATCAAAACGCTTGGTTGATTTAATGTACTTTATTGTAGCTTCAAGAATCATTCTGTTGATGATTGATGATATGCGGAAATTCAGCACTTCCATACAATAGCAGTGAACAAGAGAAATTATCACCAAAATTCTTCCCTTTCATATTTGACCCGTCATATTCCACAAATATTGAATCGAAATTGCAGCCATAGTGCAAAGCGAAACTGCCCAGAAAATTGTTTGCTTCATAGTACAGTGGCGTTAGTCGTAGCAATAAAATCTTAATGTATATGAGCCTATTACCGTAAAGCTTAGGGCTCAAATCTTTCAAATCTTTAAGAAGGTGGATGTAAAATTCTATGAAATTTCTCTTTGAATTGAATGGCTTGAAAGGAATTTATGGTGCTTAAAATTTAAATCATCGTAAATCCTTAACCAATGGAGTAAAAATGATGCAAGTTTCAAGAAAACCATAGTTTATGAAGGTCTACAGCATGGAGGCAAGCAGAAATCTGTAGCTTTTCTAGTTTAGGATTTTGAAATTTGATGACGTCATAGCCTCAAATTTAATAAATGCCACCATATTGAAACTAATCAAGATGTCAATGAATTTCCATGGCAGATTTACAGCAAAAATCCCTAAGTTCCTTCCAAGCCATTTATTTCATAGAAAAATGTAATGAAATTTTACACCGACATTTTTGAAGATTTGAGCCAGCTATGTTTTACCGTAAATGGTACCTCAGGGTTTTGAAGACAGACCAGACTCACGGAGAGCCTTTCTGTTACAATGTGTATAAGCTTTTTCTGTTTCAATTTTTGATAAAATTTTGTTGCAGATCATTTCAGATGATAATCAAGATATGCGATTTTCTGGCAAAGAAATCAATATAACTGGAAGCGAAGGAGTTTATATGGATTCAAAGTCATTTTTACTGCAAACGGATAGAGATATCGGAATTAATGTCAAGTATGCAAAAAGTGTAAGTGTCAAAATTTGAACAGTTGCACTGAATACCTTATTATTTTGCCAGATATAGCCGACCTTGCAACTGGTTTAAAAATGTGCAAATTTTAGCTCATTTGAATCATACTGCAAAAAAGCATTGATGATTGACAGATCAATCTCTTTGAGCACGTAAAGCTTAAAGCTTCTAGTTTGGTCATAAATGACAGAAAAAATGCGCACTATCATTGGAGACTTAATTTATTATAAGAAATCTGAAAATTTTGACTCTTAGACACAATTGAGTATTTTGCTTAAAAACTATAGCTCAAAATAAGGTTTTCCAACCTGTAATTTCTCTACCTTTTTGTTTCAAAATATGAAAATTTATCATCTATAAATATTTTTGGGTCCTTGACCAAACAAATCAAAAAGAAAATTTTATCAAAAATTTGATGATTCATTTTTGGTGATTTTTTAAACAGGAGTACTTTCTTTGGGAATCCCGGTAGTTGTTTTGCAGTAATTCAAATCGGGCTATTTTGAATACCCTTTGCAGAGCATTGGTTCCAAATCTTAAAGAGGCTGGTGTAAAATTGAGTGACCTATTTCTTTGTTCTGAATGATTTCAAAGAAACTTTTCCTATTTCTCTATAATTCTACCGTTGGACTTTTCTGAAATCTTAAATATTTTCAGAGTTGGAGTGTTTTTCTTCTTTTTCAGGCATTAAAGAAAAATTTTCAAAAAAACTTAAAACCATCGTAATTTCTAAACCGTTTGACGCAACATGAAGTAATTTCGAAGAAAACCATAGTTTATGAATGCCTACAATATGGTATCAAGTAAAAGTCTGTCATTCATCTAGTTTATGATTTAGAAATTTGATGACGTCACACCCTCAAATGAGCTGAAATGTAGAATGCGCTGTAATTTTGAAAAATATTCAAAATTTCAGTAAAGTCCAACGGTAGAATTATAGATAAGTATCTAAAATTTCTTTCAAGCCATTCAGTCAGAAGAAATACAGTAGAAACCCGCATAAAACAACCTAGGTTTTTTCTGGGCAGCCTGAATTGGTTCTTAATCAAATGGCTGCTATTCTAAATTCCAGCCTGTATGGTTCTTAAAAAGGTTCTTATATACGAGCAGGCCTTGCACACATTAACACTGTTTTCCAGCCCAAGAATTCTTGAGATTTCTTGAGAATTCTTGAGAACAAATCTTTTGTACCAATGAAGAAGTCTGATCAGGAGGTGAAGAATTCTAAAAATTCTTGTCATTTTAATAATTTACATTAAAGCTATTATGTAAGAACCTTTTCCAGTTGCAGCCTCTTAGGGGTTCTTATTTAGGGGGTTTTAAAGATTGAATTTCAGCCTCTAGGTTCTTATAAAAACAGGTTCTTTTATGCGGGTTTCTACTGTAGGTCATTCAATTTTACACCCACCTTTTTACGCCGAGCTAAAGATTTGGAACCTATGCTCCTTTGCAGACACTTCTGCAAGAAATGTTGATTTTCATCAGTCATCATATCTTTCTTATTTTTAGGTTTTAAAGATGGGACCAACCATCGAGCTTTCTCGTTCAAAATTAGAAGACACATCGGACAGGGATCAGAAGTTACTCAATGCTCATCGTTATCGACTTTGCGCATGTGCAAACGATGGAAGACTATTCAAGGCACGAATTGTTGATGGGAAGTCTTCTTCGTGTTCCTCTGCATCAAAGAATCCATGCGCATAAGATGCATCATATATCGGAGAGGAGGTCCTGTGCGAAGACGTAATTTGGTTAAGGGGCCTGCCTCTGGAAAGATTTCGTAGATCGCCTCTATTCGATTTGAAGTTAGTTACATCAGTAAATTGTAACCATGGTAGCACGAACGGCAGTGTATGCTGCAAATAATGTTTTAGCCTTTCGATAGAATGTTTTGGAAAAAACTTCTCATGTTTAAAGTGAATGAACGGAGCTAAGAGGGGGTCATCTATAAATAGGGCATTGAAAACTCCTACGCATGTTATTGTTCCTCTTGCTAAACAATATCCATGATCGTCTCGAAATCATCAAATACAATAGGTTGATAATAGAATACTCAGACTCCTTCCGCGCGGGGCTTTTATCTCCGTTGATTCTCTTTAACTGATATCATATGTTAAGCCAGCAGTTGCCAAATAATGGGGACCTCTGTAGTCAAACTAGCTCACCTTGTGCCGTTTTATCGTCTTATCGTAGAAGCTCTATTTAGCCCCCCTCTCTAATAAGCCCCTTCCCCTCTGAGCCAAAATTTCAGATAAGCCCCCCTCTCTTTTAAGCCCCCCCCCCATTTACATCAAATTCCAAAGGCTACCAAATATTTTCCATTCATTTAGCATAAAATATCCGCATGTTAATTTTGATACGTTTTGGGGTAAAACTGTGTCGAATGGATGTATTTGACTCGTAAAATTGTATGCTGAATCGGCAAAATATGGGGTAAAAGAACTGAAAAGCTATCATATATATCCTTGTAATTTGATTTTGTGAATAAGCCCCCCTCTCTAATAAGCCCCCTCTCTTTTAATCCCCCCCTCTGGAGTGTCCGAAATTAAATAAGCCCCCGGGGGCTTAATAGAGCTTTTACGGTATACGTACCAGGCCCAACTCTTAATTTGACTTATTAAGTGTCCCGTCTATATTGCATATTTGCAATTTATATTTTAGCACTGCTTCATATTTGAAAAACTAATGGAAATAAATGGCAAAAGTTTTAATTTTGGCAGCTTTGCCATGGGGATGAAATTTTACACAAGTATAGATCGAGGGTATGCCATGTAGCATTAACGACTCAAACAATTGCGCAAAAGCTTTGAAACTTATCTGAGAAGAAAGATTTAATTTAGACTTCATACCTTGGAGTACAGTTCAGTTCGATGGGGGAGATTCAGGCAGATGTGTAGAGAGTTTCTTATCAAGTAGTGTAGATTTTGTATAATGTATTCCAAGTATTCGAATTAAGTAGTTGTGGTATCTAATTATGAACAATATAACATTAATGAAAATAATGCACATATAAACTCACAAGCCTTGGAAGCTTTTCTAGTGTCGATGAATTTTAACAAGTATAATCTGTCTCAAATTAGATGTCGCCTGCAAATGCCCGCGAATATCAACAATAGAAGTATTTGCAAAGGAATTTTGCGTCATCGCAAATCTCAGGTGACACTTAATTTGTGACGGACTTCAGTTTGTAGGCATATATTTAATAGGTATCATTTTGTCTTTCTTAGCTTGCTGTAAGGGCTAGGACAGCTGAATACGGGGAGGCAAAAATTTTGATCGTTGCAGTCTGTTCACTCTGGACCCATTTTACCACTGAGTGACTGGTGGATGGACGAGGTCTGCCGCCCGGTTTTCAGAAAGATGCCGTCTTTTAATTACCAAAACTTGCCTTCGTACCCACTTTTATGATGATCTTTGACGGACAGCTACCCCTTTAACTATTTGTTGCAAATTTCAGCCAAACCCACCCATTTTGAAGGGAAGTCTGCCGAAAAGAGGATCCTTGTTTAGAGAATTTGGGTCCAGAAACCCACCCATATGGGCGGCACATACGCGTATCCTCAGCGGGCTCCTACCCCGTTTAAACTGTACCGTTACTCTGGATCCGTAACAAACATGTATCTATGAGCCTCCCGTTTACAGTGTTCCTCCGAATCAATAACACTTTTTTTCCTTTTATGTACTGTATGATTTTTTCAGGAGCAGTGTAAACGCTCTCGAACGGTAACGACTTTGTTGCAGATCACAATTGTAGCGGTGAAGTCTAAACTTGGTATGAGCGAACAGACTGAAAATGCATATTGTAAAATTTTGACACTTCAAATAAATATGTAATCCTCTTTATAGTACATGAATATTTATATGTTTAAAGGTATTTGTAACATATGAATTTGAATACTACCATTTTCGTCTTCCCTCGATTCTCAATCATCTCTTTTCTTGCAGAAACGAAGCGAAACGAATGCCATAAACAAGGACAGATTTTGTAACACAACAGCATGAGTTGTCTTTGTTGACACCTGAATTCAAAGTGATTAGCCAATGCAGACAAAAGAAATTCCCTCAACCAGAATTCAAAACAAACGAAGTCGCAAAAGTTTCTTTGAAACCCAGGTAGCTATCGCGCTCGGTGTGCATTCCAGAAATTATTTTTAAGAGCAAACACGAGCATACGTAGAAAGAAGAAGGATAGATCTACACATCTACCACGGGCATTTTATTTCTTTTATTCAGAAGCTGAGCAGTAAGTATTTTACTCACACTCAAAAAAATAAGAGAATTTATTCACCTCCCAATCGGCTTCTGAACCAGACAAATACAATGCCAGAGGCAGATGTGCAGATATATTCTTCTTCTTTCGATCTATCCTCGTATTTGCTCTTAAAAACAATTTCTGGGATGCTCAACGAGTGAACTAGCTACCTGGGTTTCAGAGAAACTTTCGCGGCTTTGCTTGTTTTGAATTACTGGTTGAGGGAATTTCCTTTGTCTGCGATCGCTAATCGCTTGAATTGAGGTGTCAATCAAAAGCTGCTCATGCTATTGTCTTACAAAATCTGTACTTGTTAATGCCATATGAAATTAGACTTCGCAGAGAAAAATGCCAAAAGAATGCACATTCTGAAAATGCACAGCTCTTTCCGATGGATTAGGTAAAGGTGCAATAACAAAACTGCAAAGCAACAGCTAAATAAAAGCTGCACACTTTAAATCCATATTTCTTGTAAGTTGCAAGAAGCAGCTGTCTAAATTGCACAAGACTGCTGCCGAAAGCGTAATTAGAATAACAGAAACTGGAAAAACTTGGTTCTTTTTAGAAAAGCCGGGTTTATCTGATTTTGGTGACTTTCGCTTGATATCCGTGATTCCGCACAGGATTTTGTCTCGTTTCCGTTTTGAACCACAACAGAAACTCGGAAGATGGCGGCCAGCGAAGGTGGGACTTCGCGAGATATTCATTCCAAATATGAAATCAAACGAACATCATACAAAGAGAAAGATCTTCAAACATTGAAGTTACTGTTAGAGGTAAGGTTTTTCTTTAAAATGCAATAATGAAATTATTGAAAGCTATCCATTTCAGGGCAAAAAAGGAGAAGATACCATAATAGGCTGCGTTTTTGTTTTTACAGCATCAATCAATCAATAACTTCATATTTTTTTTCTTTGATTAATAATCTTACAAACTCTCACAGGTAGAAATGAGCCCAAAACCCACATTTGGATTTTACAGAAATTCGAAATCAGGTGTGAAATCGTACATGATTTTACAAGACCCATGGTATTGGACATACCTTATAATCGCACCATAGTGATTTTACTATTGAGAATCACAAATCGTATTTCAGCTGTACAAAATCCCATTACGATCCTACTATGATTTTTAACAGCAGCAAATAAGATTTGTGATTCTTCAATCGTATGTATAAGCGTCCGATTGTCTGTATGTACAAGCTGTGCACAATTGTTCAACAATTCAAATACCAACAAAATCATGTGCGATTCTAGGATAAAGATCTCATGTCTGATCCAAAACTTTGAAAATCACAAGCGATTCCAATCTGATTTTAAAGGTCAATAAATCTGTCTTGGATTATGAGAACATCAAAATCACGTGTGCTTTAGAAAGGAATGCAATCACAACTCTGATCAGCAACATGTTAAAATCCTAAACGATTCCAATCCGATTTGTAAGGTCTGGAAATCGTTGTGTTATTGTGAGGACATTAAAATCGCATGCGCTTTCAGGAAGGAATATAATCCCAAACTCGAACATCAACATGTTAAAATCCCGTACTATTTCAATCTTATTTATCAGATCGTTCAATCTGGTGGTTTATGATAACCATCGGCGTAGGGGGAGATAAAATTTGGGGGGCTGCCCAATAAAAATCCATTGTTTAAGAAAATTTTGCCCGACTTAGCGCGGATTTCTGCCCGATTATGGCTGATTTTGCAAAAATTTTCGACGTTGGGGGGCTGCAGCCCCCCCAGCCCCCTGTCTCCTACGCCTATGATGATAACATTTCAAATCGTGCACACTTTTAGAAAGGAATAAAAACCCAGGGGGTTGAGTGTATAATGGGTGCCATCCATGGAGGTGTTTTGGGTCCAAAATTCTCTTTCCAAGGGTTATTTTTAGAAGATTTTCCATTAAAAAAGGATCAGTTTGTACATGGTTTGTATGAAATGAGCAAAATTGTTAAAAATGTATACCTTTTTCACCAAAAGCTCTATTTTAGTTCCCTCTTTCTATGAAGCCTCCTTATTTCAAAATACAAGAAGATGCAGAAAGCCTTCATGTTCATTAAAAATACACTCAAGGCAGGCTCAATAGAGCTTTACGGTAAGGGTTTTTTCAATCCAGACAGCGAGCTTCGGAAGAAACTCCCGGGGGGGTTACTTGACCAGGTTTTGGTCGGGGACGTGCCATCGAAGCTTCAAAAACATACCCGTTCCTTATACCAATTTTCCGAATTAGCATACCCGACTTTATACCAATTTTCCGAAAATGTATATCCGATCTTATACTTTAACCAAAATCATGAAAATCGATACCGTTCCCAAAAGCGTGAAAATCGATACCGTTCCTTATACCAAAATCGCGAAAATCGATACCCTTCCCGATGGCACGTCCCCGTGCCCAAAATATGTGAAGTGCCCCCCCGGGAAGAAACTTTTACCGTCGGGAAATGTTTTCGCGATGGTGGTTTTGGACAAGAAACAGGATGCCGCTGCGAAATGCCTTACACAGAGTTCGCTGCGGAGGTGCTGCGTATTGCGCACGTGCGCAGCCAAACTTTGGCGGTTGCAATTTTGAATATTTGAACACATGAAGAAGGAAGTTTAGCTGACTGAGCTGGATTGGGACGCTCTGCAAAGCAAAAGACGGCTTTGTGACAACACTCAACGTCTCAAAGGATCAAGGATGTGTCAGAGAAGGTTGGCAAGATATTTAGGACAAAGAACATACACACATCCTGATGATGGGTAAGTTTGCAAACCTGTTTGAACAAATCAAACGTCTCTGCTAAATTTGGGCCTAAATTAGTGGGCGTGTTCTCGATTTGAAAACTGTAAATCTTTTATCGCAAATCTTCGCTTCATCAGATCAGAGCCTATCTTTTTAACGGGTTTTTGGGGAGCAGATTGAACTGTTCAACACAGATGGGACAAATTATTTATTGGTCAGGTCAAGTAAAGTCAGTAAAATATGAATCTCTGGCCCTGCCTGGGCTTTGTGAACAAAAACATCAAACTATTATGTGAGGTGCTCAAACTTTTTCTAGGCATGGAACTAGAAGGGGGTACGAAAAATATGGTCCTTTGCAGGTGCCTCCAAGAATTTTTGTGATAAAATGTATTTTTAGATGTAACTTTTCCTCAATAAAACACACACAAATTTATAAGATGACTTGACAAAAAAGTCATGTAGTCATTTTATTGTGATTTCATAAAAACAAAACAAAGAAAGAGGTTCTAAAATTGGGTTCTAAAATTTGACTCAAATATAATTAAAACATTGAGTTCGCATTAATAGCACACTCATGAACATTATCAACCTCTCTTTTCAATCAAAAACAAAAGTTGTGATTTTAAATCGCTCTTGGAATTAAACCAAAGGAATTCCTGAGGATAATGCAATGATTAAGAAGTCTTGGTCTCCACTGCTAATTACTTTAGCATGATTGTAGGATAAGAAGGGCCATCACCATTTTGTCAGCAAAATTTAGGATAGTGTTAAAGGGCATATATCGCGATAACAGTTGGTTGATACAACAAAGAAGCTTGGAGTGGAATTCCATTGTTTCGTGACTTTTAATTTCTGCTTCATGAATTTTTACTGCCGTAAAAATGTAGCCTCAGTCCCGTGCTTTGTACTAAACAAAAGAGATAATTGTATTACATTAGCCAATCAGGTTCACGATACATGCCCTTTAACACTCAGCTATTTATATGGACTTGATGCCTTTAAGTATGGGGCCCCCAAAACACTTTTTTCGCTAAGGACCCCATCAGCGCTCAAAAACAAACTAGCATGGTAGCGGTGCTACCGGGATGGTAGCTGAAATGCTCAAATTTCCCAGGAAGGAAGAGGGGAAAAAGGAAAAAGAAACGGAAAGCAAGGGGAAAGAGGAGAAAACAATGAAGAAAGGGATGGAAAGGGAAGGAAAAGAAACTAGGAGAGTGAGGAAATGGGGCTAGTGTCAGGCAGTATATTGGGAGAGAAGAAGAAAGCATGTAAGAAGAAACCAAGGTGCCTACTTACCTTGCTACCAGTAGGGGCAATTTTTTTTTAGCCCTGGGCCCCACAATGCTCTATTATTCCACTGCCACAAAGGGCTTTTGATACAGTGATTTGGAGCCATCAAATGTGGTTTATCAAATATTGGATCCCGTGGGGGCTACATAACTTGTTGATGGGCAGGTTTCTACTGCCTGGTTCTCAGAAAGCTACCCATTTATGTTGCCAAAATATTCCTTTGTTCCCACTCTTGTCATGAATTTTGGTAAACTGATTTTTGCCAATTTAAGCCAAACCAACCCATTTTATAGAAATCTGTTGAAAAATGACACTTATTTAAAAAGAATTTCGCATCCAAACCAAAAACCCACCCATATTGGTGGCACGTACGCCTGTACCATCAACATCTGTTGTATAAATTGTATCCCCTGGATTGTATCAAACAGACTTATTTTGATCCATTTGCACAGAGGTCATCAAAAATAATTAGGGAGCTACATCAATGGATTAGGATACCTTTACATTTTCAATGTCATATAAGACCATGGCTGGGGTTCAAAAATTCAAATCAGGTTTTCCCTGCCATTGGTGGGCCTGGGTACCCTCTTTGTTTTCAATGACAAATATTTTTTCTCTAATCTCTTGTAGATGGTTGGATGAAAATATAGAGTTTACAGGAAGTATATACTGCATCAGACATCACTATGGTTTGGAAGCAAAGTACTTTCTTTGCAGTTGGCGGTCAAAATGTGACGTTTATTTTGGGACAACTTATTTGTAAATATATAAACATATTGTTAAATAGGGTTTTCTACAATGTTATAGACATTTGGATATTCCAAAGCGCCTGGATCAAGCAATATCTTCATACATTTTGTAGAAAGCTGAATAATTTTGAATATTTACAACAGTGACTAAAGCTGGAATTCCACTCAGTCAAACATTTCATGTAAAATGTATAAAAAAGTATTCCTTGATCCAGACTCTTAATTGTAGAATAGCCAAGAGGCATCAATTGAATTTCCAAAAGTTTGCCAGTAAATATCAGTCTTGGGCCAGGCAAAAAGCTTATTCACATAAGTCAGTTCTTCTCTTCCACTTTCCAATGTTATCCTGCAGACTTTGCAAGGGTTTTGAAATGGTCTTTATTGTAAGGAAATTGGTCCTGTATCAGTGAATAAATTGTGTTAGAAGTGGAGCAACAGGATAAATGGCATGACCAATCTCTTTCTTTGCTTTGATATTCTAATTTATGAAGTGTCAAAAGCATACTGTAAGAATCAGTCTCAAGAGCTTCAGCTCAAGCAGTTTCATACACACTGTAACTCCCCATAATAACAAAGAGGTCCCTTTCAAAACTATCTATATTTTCAGTAGAATTCATACAAATTGAAAGGCCAAGACAGTTTTATAAGCAGAATTAAACATAGCATAGTATTTTGTTTTCAAATAAAGTTTATGGCAAAAGTGAAAGACAATACATCTGCAGTTATCATTGACTCTTTGTCTTTCTTTCCGCAGTTCAGTGAACATGCAAACATCTGTGCATATTGAGTTACCCACAAAGATTAAAATTTTTTTAACAAAGTAAACTATTTTTGAATCTGCTTGGTGCATATTTGTATGTATTGTGATCTTGGCATGGGAAGAATTACACAAGAGAGTAGGACAAGAGTGGTAGCAATCGAGGTAAAAAGCTAATATCCGCTCTGGTCCCGTGTATCTCTCTTGTAGAGGCTTGCTGTTGACGTTAGCGCTGTTGACAGCTTAAGGCTCATTGCAGTTAGAGCATTTCTTTGCCTGAAAAGGCAAAGTTATCCCTTTACCTCACTTCCTACCCATGCTGAGACCACCATACTATGGAATGTATCAAATTATGAACAAAATCACATTGGATTATCACATGGTTCAGTATCATGTGAGAGTGAGCAAGTGCATAAATCATGGGTTGTGATTATACAGCACACCAAATCACAAAGGATGAAAACAAATGATAAATC
The DNA here is from genome assembly GCA_039566865.1 of Aurelia coerulea. NCBI lineage: Eukaryota > Metazoa > Cnidaria > Scyphozoa > Semaeostomeae > Ulmaridae > Aurelia > Aurelia coerulea. Next base: position 47,845,127 of record CM076943.1, read on the forward strand.
CAAAATCATAGGTTGTGATTATGCAAGCAATATAATCACAAAGGATCATTGTGTGATTATAGTTTTCAAAATCATACGCTTTGATTTCTTTATGGGTCTGTTCCCATACGATTCCACCCAAGGAAAAAGAATGCTCGAATTTCCAGTCTGCAAAATCAAGAGACAATTTCAAAAGAATAAAAATCACATGCGATTGTACCGTCAGAGAATTCTAGTGCTGCTTCAATTGGGATTTCACATGTGACAATCACATGCGATTAAGGGGTCAGATTGAATGCGATTCAGAATCACAAGTGCAATCCTGTGAAAAATCATGTAGGATTGCATGCTGGATTTAGGGTCTTTTTTACCTGTGGTACGGCAGTTTCCAACGAGATCTCGGTCGGGTGTGCAAGAGCAAAATATCGAGTGTGCAAGTGTGCACTTTTATTCAAGTGTGCACTTCAAGTGTGCATATGAATTCTGCTTTTATATTTGTAAGAAAGTCTAACAAAAAATATGAAAATAAATGTGAAAAACATATACAAATTCAAAGGCTTTTCTGTCGCTCATTCGGGCAGATGAGTTTTGGGCCTAAAATGGCGAAAAGTTTGATTCCACGCGATGCAATTTTGTAGATTTACTACAATGAATCCCAGTTGCCATTTTTGAAAATATGACCATGAATGAAACTGCTAACAGTGATAAATACAACAATTGTAGTAAGTCTACAAATATATCAGAAATTTCTGTGTCGTAGTTTTCATCTGAAGCCCTTCAGTCGTCAGTGTGGCACAATAAAACCCCAATAAAAGCATCAAACAATAGAACACACAGGAAGAAGTGACAAAAAGTTCAATTTAAGCAACAACATATACAATATATAGGGAGGCTAGTCCATTACGTCACACTGCCAACCAAGTATAAAACTGTTATAATCAATAAGCAGGTTTGCACATGTCTTCATTGTTCCCAAAACAAAATACACTGCTGATTTGTTATTTTTCATCATACCCGACCTAATATTGATACTGTTCAAATACATATTGCATATATGTGATGTTGAAATATATTCCTTTTTTGCAGCCATATTTCCAAGCAAACGAAGATAAAGTAAGTCTAAGATTTGAATGTGGGATTTCTAAAATATGGAACATATCAGAGAAACATGATGCCATCCTACAAGGATTATTCATGTTTGCTGGAGCGTAAGGTTCCAAATCTTTAATTTGGTTGATGTGAAATTCTATGACCTAACTTTCAGAACTAGAGTGCCTTTGAAATTCAAGGAAAATTTTGAAAAAACTAGAAGTCATAATTTTTGATGAACTATAAAATGATTTTTAGATGATTTAGAAATTTGATGGCGGCACATCCTTAAATGAGTTGAAATTTGAAATATGCTGTTATCTTGAAAAATATTCAAGATTTCCAAAAAATCTGCAGTAGAGTTACTTACAGTATATTAAGTAGATAAGCAGCTAAAGTTGTTTTCAAGTCATTCAATTCAAAGAATTAGGTCATGGAATTTTACAACCACTGTTTCACACTGATTTAAAGACTTAGAACATATGCAACACTAAATACAGAGGAAGAATGGGGAAACTCAAACAAATTAAGAGAACACAGCAACAGATTTCATTTGAGCTGATAAATTTTTTGAACTTTAATTCTACAAAAACTGCAAGAATGCAACATACTGTATGCACAATTCAAATCGTTCTCAATGTAGAGGCTGTCATAGAGGCAGCAAAATCTCATAGAAAATAAACACAAACGTGCATGTGTGTCTGAGATAATGATTTGTAATAAACAGGTGGTGGCACCAAGGGTAATACTAAGGGGGTACAGCCCCCCCCCATCAGAAGCATTGACCCTCCTGTCAGAGGAAACTTTGGGTTAGTTTCAGAACAAGCAAGCAAGCAATATTTATTTCATTTGTTAATGCAGGCTGGGTATATGGTAGCTGTACCGCTGTTGAGGGCCTGTAGTACCACACCACGGCTTCTGCCCTCAGAGTTACCTCTGAGTTCTGTTAGAATCCGGAAAAATGATGTATTAAAATTGCATAATATTTAGATGTTTTAGTCCCAAGTTCCAGGCCATTTCTTGTGCCCTCTTGTGAGAAGATTTTTGCGCCACCCCTGGTAATAAAAAGGTATGATGAAATCTCCAAAATTTAAACTTTACATCATTTTTCCCTTTCATTCGAAATGACGCGCTGATGAGGACACAAGTCCAAAATGCCTCAGTGTGTCAAAAGGCATTTAGTATTTTTGTCGTCCAACCTCTCTACATCAAGTTTTTTGTTATATATTTTACCTTTACCAAGTTTTCTTTTGCCTACAGAGACAGAATTTAGCATGTTTAAAAAGATTCCTGAGAGCTTTTCTAACTGCTGAAGCTGCTCATGATGGAATAATGAAATATTTGGAGTGGAGGGAAAAGTTTCAAGTTGATGCCATCAATGGAGATGATACAGATATCATAAAAGAGCATTCAATTGGACGAGTAGTTGTTTTTGATGAAAAGGATAGGGATGGCAGGTAAATAGATAGAAACCTGAGGTTGTACTATTCTTTGCTTGGTTTTCAGGAACACTGGAGATCAGGCTGCAGTGGGGCAACCACCCTAGCCTTTGTGTAGACTGACAACGTGATTCCTTGCATTCGTTCAAGGTTTTTAATATGATGTTTTATTTTCACTCAATACAAGGACTCACAACCAAACTGATTCAAAACAGAGACTAAAATGTTACTAGAGATTTGAAGAAAAACCGAGCGTCTTCCATCCTTTAAGCATCGAAAGAAAAGTTGAATGTCGCTTCGAACGCCGTTTCGAACGTTGCTTCGCTCAGTGGCGGATTTAGGGGGCAAGTGGGGGCAACTGCCCCCCCTTGACGATGAAAACTCGGCTTGGTGCCCCTTTTTTGGTGAGAAAAGCGCCTCTCATCCTGACTCTTGCGCACAATTTTTTAACTGTTTCGATTTAAATATGGGGAAAACATATAAATCAAGGCGTTATTTAGTAGTAAATCAAAGAATTTTCTTTAAAATGCACCCAAAAATTTTTGCGCGCCTTCAGCGTGCTTACTTTCCATTGTATTTTTTGCGCCCTCTTTGCAAGTTGCCACCCTTCAACTTTGGGCTGGATCCGCCCCTGGCTTCGCTTCGAAAAGTTGAACTTTGATCTAATCAACCAATCAAAGCTAGGAATAGACACGTGGTCTGACCTTATTAAGAAAGTAGCAATGTGATTGGTCCCTCCTTAAACGGGGTGGAGATGGCCTAAATTAGTCTGCGTTTTGAATCTGTATGGTCATGAGTCTCAGTTTGAAGCCATAACATCATCCAATTCAATGTGGAAAACTGAGACTCATCGTCATACTGTAAGTCTAGCCTTTGTGCAGCCTCGACAATCCTAAAGTGTATTACACTTTCCCGGAGGAGGATTGTCGAGGCTGCACACTGGCTATGACCACCCCTCCTGACCTCTCAAAATTGGACTACAGTATATTCATTATTTCCTTGTCGCAGTGGCGGATCCAGCCCGGAATTCTGACCGGTTTATAGGGAGTAAAAAAGGGTGTCTGGGGGCGAAGCCCCCAGAAATTTTTATTGTAACCACGCCCTTCAGACTTTCGGAAAACAAGGGCAACGCCCTTTTACACAAATAATGATGGGCTGCAGGTCTAGAGCTTTTCCGTGTAATTTCCACCCCCCATCCTCTGCATGATAACTTTATCGACGAATGTCTGTGCACATCGTCACCCCTCAGACCCTTAAATTCTCTACGCCTTCTTTCAACTTCAAAACTTCCTAAAATTCACTCGTATTTTTGTTTTATGCGCTGTATCTCTCCTTCACTCTTCTCTTCAATGGCATTGTGAAGTCGATAAAGATCTTCCTTTTCTAGGTCAGCCATTGCCGTCTGCTCTGCTAGCCCTTCTCGTTCTTGTTCTATTCGATGAAAATCTACTTCCTTTGCAAACATATTTTACTTCCTTCAGAAACGGTTTACTTCCTAATCGACACAGGTTCACTGATTTTGAACAATTGCCGACCGGTTCACGGAAGTCGCTGGACAGGTTCACTCAACCCTTATTGGTTCATCAGATTACAAGGACTTGATATCAAAACAATTGGGGAACGTCACAGCCATTCAAAGCGAATCAAATGTGCAAATCTGTTGCGCAACTTGAAACTGATAACGCAGGTTTCGAATCACATACCTCCTGGAGAACCATAGCAAATAAAGCAAAATAACTGACATATGTAGGTTGCTTATTGTTTATGAGAAATTTTGTGTAGAAGTACCCTATGTCATGTCTATGAAGACTATCACCTTTTGACTTGAAACTGGTTTGCGGAGTGAAAATAGGTTCAAGTTATTTTACTTTCCTGTAAAGTTAGGCAGATACCCGGCAGATAATACAAATTTGTCTTAGGTTTGGAAATCTGACCGATGCACGGAAACCGGTGAAACCGGTCTGGATCCGCCCCTGTGTCGTTTTGGGCTCAAATTTGCAGTTTTGCCCCCCCCCCCCTTGTTATGACCCAAGCAGTTTATGAAACAGGTTTCTCTTTCTTCTTCTATCAAGTAAAATTTAAACTAAATATACAATACATTACTGGTGCCATCCACATCGGAAAAAGACACACAGTCACCTAGTTCCCACAGCAGATGGAACTTACAAATTAAATCACAAGGTTTCTCTTCATCTTTTCACACCACTATAGTCTTCACTACATATCAAACTTATTTTTAATTCAAAGCTCTATAAACACATCTCCTCTCTTTTGCAGGCCAATAAGTTTAGTCAAAGTCAGACTTCATGATCCAAGTACAAGAGACATGCATTCAATGACCAAATACACTGTTTATTCACTGGTAATTTACAGTTACGTGTTCTTTAAATCATCTGAAATATTTTGAAAGATTTACATGATCTACTCTTAGTTTAAGTGTATTATCAATAAGGACCTCAAATACGATCTCTGTTTTTCTCTCATTAAACATAATTCTGTTTTTCTCTCAACTGCTGCAACCTAACTCTTTATATCATTCTATGTGCTTGCAGGAATACATGGCCAGTCTCTGTGATGAAGATGTCATCGATAATTTTTGCACGATATTTGATCTGAGGGTGAGTTTGTTTGTAGTTTCTTCAGAAATGTCTAATCACTTTAAAATGTTCCTCGATAGTTTACTTGAACATAGATACCTCATTTGTTGATATTGGTACTTTGAGAGCAGACATGTTAATCTTGAAAGCTCAAGTTTGCCTCTTCCTGCAAACCAGAGCTTCGGCCTTTCGGCCTAAGCAATTTCTTAAGGCACAGCGCATAAATCAACGATAGCCTTGATAAAATTTGAACAATATTAGATCTTTTCTCATTCTGTTTTCCAGAATTAACCCCCCAGTCACCTATTGGGAAATTTCTTAATTTTTCATTAATTTCAGTTCTTAATTTCGATGTGCTTCAGGAATTTGCTTAGGCCAAAAGGCCAAAGGACTGGTTTGCATATGGACGCAAATTTGAGCTTTCAAGATTGATATTTCTGCGCTCAAAGCACCAATACCAACAAACGAGGTATCTATGTTCAAATTAACTATCGAGGAACATTTTGCGAGTGATTAGCCATAAATAAAAGCTAAATTCACATTGCTGAAATATGAATGTTTTGCTAATTTAAAAAAGGTACATTTTCCATTTTTCTCTCCAATCTTATCTTAAAATTTATTTAGTTTATTGGGACCGATTTTCAAAATTGTTCAGCAACATTGAGAAGGAAAATGTGAAGAAAATGTGAAGACTCTCTGTCTCTTCACAGGCATTGTTGAGCCCCACTTTCGATACTGCTGTTCTGTTTGGGGTTGTGCTGGTTCTACAGAAATTGACCATTTGCGAAAGCTTAAAAATCGTGCTTCTAGAATCATAACGAATAGCAGCTTTGATGCCCCCAAGGAAACCTCTTATTGAAGGGCTGGGTTGGAAGACCATTGAAGAACTCATTGGTAATGAGTCACCAAAACTAAGGTGATGGTATTCAAGTGGCTCCACAATGATTTATTTCACCTGTGTGAAGAAACAAACCTCTTAAACCAAAAACTCACAATGCTCCTCCCGTAACCTACGCAATACAGAGACCGACTTGAGGCTACCAAAGAAAAAACCAGTAAATGGGCAGAAATTGTTTTTCTTTCCGGGGAGCTAAGCTGTGGAATAGCGTTCCAGCTGAAGTCAAAGAAGGGATTCATTTTTCTTTTATTGTAAATATCGTATAATTATTATAAATAGTTTTTTAGCTTTATAGTTTTTTATAATGTAGGTTAATTTATTGTATATTGTAATTAAAACTTTTTACTGGAGTGCCCCTTGAAACTCGGCCTTTGCTGAAGGGCAACCCTCCTTAAATGAATAAATGAATGAAAAAAATGAAACACAATCGGTTTAAGGCAAAGCTACTTTAAAGCACATATGTCACATTAGCAATTGGTTGATACAACAAACAAGTCTGGAGTAGAATTCCATTGTTTCGTAACTTTTTATTTCTGTTTCATGAATTTTTATTGCAATGAAAATTCAGCCTCGATCCTGTGCTTTGTAATAAACAATAGAGAGAATTGTATTGCATGAACCAATCAGCTTCATGACATATGCCCTTTAATATGGCCCGCGTGAACGTGGGCTCGAATCCCGCTCTGGTCTTTTAACTGCTCACATTCTTCTCTTAAAATGTTGATTTCCCTTTCCTGCCTTCCTATAAAAATTCAGTTGATATCGTTTTCCCTGATCTCTTTTATACCTTCTTTTCATCTTGTTAGGAATTTTCTTTGAGAAATATGGACTACACGTATGTAAAGCGATTGATTTGGATCTTGCAAAATTGTTATCCTGAAAGATTAGGAGTGTGTCTAATTATCAACTCACCGTGGATTTTCTATGGTTGCTGGTCAATCATTAAGTTATGGTAAGTGTTTTTCGTTGTATTCCGACCCTGTTCAGGAAATGTTGCACAGTAAACACCCAAACACGCGTATAAGAACCTGGTGAATTAAGAACCTATATGCTGTAAGAACCTGTATCGAATATTTTACATTTACTATGGACATGGGGATTTTAGAAAACGATCATTTGAAACCTTTATTTGAAACCTTTGAAACTTGATAACGGGCTATGCTCGAAACGTCGTGCTTATTTCAATTCGCATCAAAGTGCTTATATGTTACTTTATTTACTTGTTATCTTTGAAACTTGACTTCTTTTCAAGAAAGCTGGACGTTCTAAATCTTCTATGCTTGCAGGAAATTTAAGTATGATTTGTAAACTATTCTCGGATCAGCCTCTCATTTACCCTGTTCTTCCTGCCAATCCGCGAAGCTTTTGTTCCCTCTGTCTATAGAAGATCTTGTTCTGGAGCAGGATCAAAACTGTATTGGTACGGTGTAATGGTGTAATCGTGGTCTTAGACAACAAAATACCGTGTTGTCCCAAAAAAAAGTATACAGATTTGGTTAAATCCAGCGATGCGAATTTAGCTTTAATCGATGACTAATCACTCTCAAAATGTTCCTCGATTATTAACTTGAACATAGATATCTCGTTTGTTGGTATTGGTGCTGTGAGAGCAGACATGCTAATCTTGAAAGCTCAAATTTCCTTCCACCTGCAAACCAGAGCTTTGGCCCTAAGCAATTTTGCTGAAGCACATCGAAATTGACATCTGAAATTAATGAAAAATTAAGAAACTGCCCAATGGGTGACTGGGGGGGGGGTGACTTTTGGAAAACAGAATAACACAAGATCTAATATTGCTCAAATTCTATCAATGCTATCGTTGATTTATACGCTGTGCGTTAAGAATTTGCTAAGGCCAAAAGGCTAAAGCTCTGGTTTGCAGGAAGAGGCAAATTTGAGCTTTCAAGATTAATATGTCTGCTCTCAAAGCACCAATACCAACAAACGAGGTACCTATCTTCAAGTTAACTATCGAGGAACATTTTTAAAGTGATTAGACATTGATTGGAGCTAAATTCACATCGCTGGAGTCAACCAAATCCGTATGCATTTTTTTGGGACACCCGGTATATCATAAAGTTTATTACCGATGATAAAAACAAATTAGGTACCAATATCTTCCTTGATTATTCAGCTTACCTCTATCGAAAGGGTAGACTTTTTGGACCTTATTTTTGAAGAATACTAAAGATACCCAAAGCATGATGTCAGAATACTCGAACGGAAATCAAATCACATTGCTTCATCTGTGATGGGAAGTTTAATGATTTTGAGAGATTTCCTTCATTTTAGGATCAACGAGGTAACAGCAAGTAAAATCATATTTATTCGGAGTGAAGATGACCTTGGAGACTTTTTAGATGTAAATAAATTACCCGAGAAATTGTTATAAAAACACTAGAAGTTTGAATTGAATATAACAACTTATCTGAATGTAAACTGTAACACCGGGTGTCCCAAAATGATGTATTATCGTTTGATTGCTTATATGTCCATAACCGATGAACCGATTTCCAAAAAATTTATTTTATCCGATTGCCGAAAGGCTAAGACGTATTCGAGGATGTTGGTTGTGGTTTAGGCTGATGTCTTCATATTGAAAGAAGATCAATAAACCTGCTCAAATTCAAGCCTTATATTTCAAAAGTCAATATTTTAGATGTGATGCAAAAACCTGAACTTATATGTCGTTCAGAGAATATATGTGGCTCAGAGAATATGAGTTCAGTTAATACTGAGTTCAGAGAATACGAACAGGAGTTCAGCCTTTTGTATCAGATCTGAAATGTTGACTGGAAAAATAGGCCGTTTCTTTCATGCCATCTAAGGCTTGAATTTGAGCAGGTTTATCGATCTCTTTTTCGACATGAAAATGCCGTGGTAAAACCACAACCAACATCTTGAAATACAATTTAGCCTTTAAGCAATCAAATAAAACAAAGTTTTTCAAATCGGTTCATTGGTTATGGACATGTAAGCAATCAAACAATAATACATCATTTTGGGACACCCCCGCCCGGTACATAATGTAAATTTGCAAAAAGTTGTTATCTAGCCTCTTGGAATTACCTAGCCTCTCAGCTTCTTTCATAAAAAGCAAACACTTTATAATGCTTCAAGTTTCTTTCGAGAAGTGTTCATTTGCTTCATTGACTATGTTTGCTTACATGCAGCATTCTGTCAGAGATATCTTCTTCCTGGGAAAAAAGTGAAACAGAATATTGTAACATTGTAAACTTTTCAAATGTTAGTAGCAATGTTTCATCATCTGCAAAGGAAGTCTCCAACATTAAAGAGGCTGGGTCATGTGACCGTAAACAAACCTCTTATCTCAATGATCTATATTGTTGCCCACACATGTCCATTGTGTTCTGGACAAATTTTGGTGGATGGGGTGAATCCACAATAAAGTTACTGCTAAAAATCCACTAATATCTTTGCAATCTTACAACGTATGGTTGTTTCGTTTTTTTCTCTTTGAAGTTCAAGAGTTCATCTTCAAATAGTACTTTCGTTTTGAGAATAACAGTGGAGAATCTGTGTGATATGACCTGTAAAAAAAACTGCAAAATCGTCGTTTTCAAAGAAATGTGTTTACTTTACGTGCAACGACAAATGTATTCAAAAGTTTTTCCGCTTAACCGAAGTCCAAAATCTAGCAAACATTCATTGCTGCGGATTTTCCCCAAATTTTCTTGCTTCTTTGGCGGCTCTCCTGAGATGAAAGTTCATTTTTGTAGCCCCAAAAAGTTAAACCACAGGCATGAAACTCAACTCGTCATTATACCCTTGAGTAAAATGAAGAATATGCTGATGTTGCAGATAGCAATTTAGGTTTAACCATGTTTTAATTAATACGTAAATTTATGTTTATTTGCTGAAAAAATTGCCACATGTCAACTCTCAAGATTTTATTATACTCTTAAAAGGAATGTAAGCATATAAAAAGGGCTCAAGCCACTTGAGATCAAATTCTAGCCTATCAGATATCAGTATTTCCTGTTGACGTAGAGCAGTCACCGAAATAAGGTGTGGCACGTTTCATAGCCTATTTTCTTCGCGTAGCTATTTTTATTAAGGGCTTATATATGCTTAGATTCCCTTTAAGTTATCTCCAAAAAAAATTTCAAAATCATTTGACCAAATTTGGAAAATTGGGAAATACTTTACCTTCAATAGGCAATTACGCTAAAGATGGCAGTGGAGGACTTTTTACTAAGATGCATTGCATTCGAATAACGAATCTTTAATGATTCTATTGGAATTCGCTTAAATGCAATGGACCTTGATAAAATGTTCGCCGCCATCTTTAGCGTAATCGTTTATTGGCTGTCGTAGAAGCAAATATCTCTATGGCACAACCAGTATACTTTGGTGTACCAACCTGCTGTCTCGGTGGCAGTAGAGTTCCTCTTTTTAATGTTGAGGAAAAAACATTTTATAGTCAATCAAGAAACATGGCTGGTGAAGTCGATTTATATATAGAATCGTGATATAATCAAAGTTTGGATTTTTGGTATATTTCTAACCATATATTTAACCATATATTGTTTATTTAACCATGTAAACTTGTGATGCACTTCGCATTTGTAATCATATTTATTCGTAAAAGATTGATTGATTGATTGATTGATTGATTGATTGATTTATTGGTTAATCATGTTTGAATTAAAGGTAATATGTCCTTGTAAGTACAGTTGCTTTGCAGGGGGCATGCCAATTTCACGTGATATTTCATGTGATCACTTTCGTAAAGGAGCTCACTACATGGGAAAGACTAATCTAAGCAGACTAATGACTTACTTGCGGTTGCGCTTTCGGAGCTAAAATTTTAGTTTGCATGTGATCAGTTAAATTCTGCCAATCCCTGCGCGCTCTTCGAGGCTCTTTGTCAGCATCGCTTCAGCATATTTCGACAAGAGTGTATACCACGCGGCTGTACTTACATGGAAACATTGCCTTTGATTAAGGGTTAACGATCGATCACTGATTAATGATCTTTGAAATATGATAATGATATATGATATGTGTTTGATATAATTTCTATAAAATTAAAAACACATTTCAGCTCTCTGAATTCAATCCTTGCTTCATATCAAAGAGCTTGATATTTCGGTATTTTGTGCATACACTCTTTTCTTTTCATAAGAATATTGTTTATAAGAATGTTCAGGCTCAGAATCATGCAAATTTTAAAAATATCATAAGAATATTGCTCAGGCTCAGCTCGCCATATTTGTGTCTCATTTTTTCCCTATCCCATTAACCCTATCTCACCTGGGAGTTTTGAAGCGGTCAATACCTGGGGGGGTGGATTCCACCCCCCCCCCCCCTCTTTTCTTCGCTGTTGTAGTAGCTACAATCTTTAGAATTGGTAAATATATATACTTTGATGCAAACAATCAATATCATATGATTAAATCAAATTATCTCTATTGTTCTCGTTGCTATGACAATAAGAAGATTTTAAGTTATGATTATCATGATTGTTACCAACATGGTTGAAACAATGAAATGAGGCACTAAATTGAAATCTTTTGTTTCAAATTGAGTTGGATATCATCAAATACACGTGTAAGTATAATTTTGCATATATTTGAGATTAAAATTTGCAACAATTAAAAAAAAATTATACAAATTTTGTTGCCTAAACAGTAAAACATTGGTTGCCATGGTTACGAGGCTATATTTAGCATCTTGAAATTTTCATCATTCGATACAGTATAGATACAAAGTCAAAGTAGCGGAGTTTTGGTATCCTGCATTGCATATTCTAGCATAGGCGAACAAAAATTTGGTTGGGGCCCCCAGGTGAGATAGGGTTAACAGAGAATCTCATGACTGATGTATCTCATTTTTTCAAAAAGTATGTTAGCTTTATGATCGTTAAGAACATTTTTATTGTTATAATTGCTTAAATTTTTCTTTCGTTCGACCAGTTCCTCGTAATGACATGACAATTCTTTTGACTTCGTTCCCCTGAAACCATATCAGATTTGAAAAAATTAGAATACTTTAAGAATATCTTGAGGCTCAAAACGAAAATTTCTTAAGAATATTGAGGCTGGAAACAATTTAAAAGTATTCTTATAAAAAAAGAATGTATTATTCACATTGTCCACTATCTTGCCACTATTTTTGAATATGATTTCTTACTGTTCCTACAAGGCTCTGCGTCAGTTCTTGCTAAGAGTGATGTAAAGTCGATGCAAAGAATAATGTAAGATATTTGGAAGCAAGAACATTTTGTAATACAATAGCACGAGTTACTTTTGTTGACACCTCAATTCAAAGCGATTAGCGATCACAGACAAAGGAAATTCTCTCAACCAGTAATTCAAAACAAACAAAGCCGCAAAAGTTTCTCTGAAACCCAGGTAGCTAGCTCGCTCGCTGTGCATTCCATAAATTATTTTTAAGGGCAAACATGAGCATAGATCGAAAGAAGAAGGATATATCTACACATCTACAGCGGGCAGTTTATTTCTTTGGTCCAGAAGCTGAACAGTAAATGTTTTGATAACACCCAAAAAAGTAAGAGAATTGAATCGCCTCCTAAACGGCTTTTGAACCGAACGAATAAAATGCCCGCGGCAGATGTGTAGATACATCCTTCTTCTTTCGATCTACGCTCATGTTTGCCCTTAAAAACAGTTTCTGGAATGCAGAACGAGCGAACTAGCTACCTGGGTTTCAGAGAAACTTTAGCGGCTTTGCTTGTTTTGAATCATTGGTTGAGAGAATTTCCTTTGTCTGCAATTGCTAATCGCTTTGAATTGAGGTGTCAACAAAAGCAACTCATGCTATTGTATCACAAAAATCTGCCCTTGTTTCCCACAAGCTAGGTCATAACTAGTTTTGTGAAATCAAAGCTATGGTCAAATGCTTTGCATCACAGTTTACATTAGAATCGAAAACTTTCGGACGATCAAACTTTCGGACAAGTTTTTTGTCCGAAGGCTTAATTGTCCGAAAGAAAAACGCAAATTTTTCCCATGCCACTGTTAAAAAATGATATCGGTGATCCTGCTTCCAAAGTGAGTTTCCATATTGCAGTTGTCAGTAACAATGTTCTTGAGTCGATGAAGGTACCTCTTGTTTTCGTCTGCAATCTTGAAACTGCTTTTTTTAATGCTTCTGATGCATCTATATGTATCTATATAGTTAAACTTGCACATGATCAAATAACATAACAATTACTGTTAGCCTTAACATATATTTTGGCTTTACGCAAAAAGTTTTTGTCTGAAAGTTTTTTTTCGTCCGAAATTCTCGAAAATAACGCGCTCGAAGAAGAAGACAAAATACCTTGGTCTGCAAAGTGACTGCTCTTTGGATTCGAAAGAACAGATCAAGGCAGTTTCTGCCAAGGTCTCTAGGGCAGTTGGATTTTTAAAACATGCCAAGTCTTTTCTTCCGAAAGAAACTTTGCAAACCCACAGGTATTGTGGAGCCCCATTTTGGATACTGCTTTTCTGTTTGGGGCTGCGCCTGTTCAACCGAAATTAATCAGATGCAAAAACTTCAAAAGCGTGCTGCTATAATAATAACGAATAGCAGCTTCGATGCCCCAAGCAGACCTCTCGTTTGGGATGGAAGACCGTTGAGGAACTGGTTACTATGGTGAATCAAAGACAATGGTCTTCAAGTCCCTGAATGAGCTGGCTCCACAATACCTGTGTGACTGTGACCTCGTCACCCGAAATTCGCTCTGCTCGTCAGGCCCGATACCAGCCTTAATTCTTAGGGGGGCAAAGAACCAAAATTTTCCGACCCTCTAAAATCAACAACAACAACAGCAACAACCCCAATTTTAGGAACATACGTTAAAACATGCACCAAAGGACTGATGTGCTCCTTTAATGACTAGATTTTGGAATTATTTTGTAGTTTCAATGTTGCAGCCTTCAAAATTGGTCAATATGAAGGAAAAAATGATGTAGATTCAAAATCCATGTCAAATTTTATCCTCCAAAGGCAATAAATTCATGTTCTATGCATCATTGTCCCAGTAGAATCTTCTAAATGTGGGTCTGTAACAGCAACAAAAATCCGATAGGTGGAGTAAAATTTCCGACAAATGGCCTTCTGGGGGGCGCTCCGCCCCCCAGCCCCCTTACTGGCTTCGGCCCCGCTGCTCATCATATAGCTTTCGTAATACGGGGACCGACTTGACGTTACCGATGAAGAGGTCAACAAATGGCCAGAAATGTTTTTCTTACAGAGGCGCTAAACTATTGAATAGCCTGTCAGCCGAGTCAAAGCAAGCAACCTCTCTTTATAGTTTCAATAAGGGTTTTATAGTTTAATCTAATTCAATTGGTAGCTTTTACATACTTTGTTTCCTTGGATCGTAACTGGAGGGCCTTTTGAAAACCAACTTGTTGAAGGGCAACCATTATTCTAAAGAAATAACTTTAGGGTATGGATCAGTGCACAGTGCACAGTGCACAGGTGACTTGAGACAACAGCAACAACACTAAACAGTCGTTGGCCTAAAAACGAAGAACAAATGACTGTTCGAGAGAAGCAGAATCACAGAGAGAAATCAGACACATTTAACTGGCAAAAACGGTTTGCTTTTACTAATTCTAAAACTGAACAATTCCATTTTAAAAATACTGAACCATTCTGTGCCACCTGTGTCCACCTGTTGCTCAGTGGAGGTTAACTGCCATGCCACATCACATGGCAACACCAGCAGCACATGCAAAGAATTGAAAAACAATTATAAAGTTCAATGTTGGGATTCCTAACGACGCCAGTGAGCCCATTCATTGAACCTCTTCAATCTTTTGTGTCTTTCCAAAAACCATGAACTCTGTTCCAGTCAAGCAGTCAAGGGCCTGTCCGACAGTGTCCCTTTAGTGGAAGCTGCGGGGCAGAAAGATTCAAATGGTAGCTGAGGAGCAAATGGCAATTTTGTGGATGAAAACGAGGTAAATGCCACATCACATGGCCACACCAGCAAAGCAAACACCAGGAACACATGGCTGGTGGCTGTCAAAGACCAGGGAGCAAGTGTAAAGCTCCCTGTCAAAGAAAAAGACCTCAGACAAGAAAAGTTGACAGCTGTGGAAAACAAAAACAGATAGAGAAAATGTTGGCAAAAGTAAAAAGAGTGCACAGTGAGATCGATTCAACGTTATGTCCAAAGATTGGTATGAAATTTATAAACGTTTATTGTTTATTTGATTGAATTTTATAGCTGCATTATTCGGGATGGTACGACTGGTTTTCTGTGGTTTTCGAATTAGATTTTCACAACCTTTTTTATCTTGTGATAGATAGAGAATCCAGTTTTGCCAGGGTGCATTCCACGTAAACTCCATGACGCCGATTGACGCCGAAGCGTCAATAGTTGATATTATCTGATTGTACTTCTTAGAGTTTAGTTTTTATTTCTATTTTATATGTTATATACATTTTACATTTTATACTTATTTAATCTACAATCTATCTAGTCTGTATGACTATCTGTTTTGGAGAGTTTTCACCATTGGCATTAAACAAAGATAAAGATCAGCTGGCCAATATCATCAAATTCAATGATAAATTCCTCTCTATTGGCGCGTGGCGTACAATTTCTTCAGCCTGCCTGTTGCCCTGTTGCCTTTCGTGTGTTTAGGCTTAACACATTTGAAACTCGTTGCTCAGAATCCAGCTGTATCTTTATGATCGTTCATTGCATAAAAATCTGATAGCACTGGCGAATGCTACGGGGTTCAAACATGTAGAAAACATCTTCATTTGCAAGTTATCTGCTGCTACTTGCCTGCATTAGGGAGAGAAAGTTTGGATTTTTTTAAGTTTATCCCCGGGGGGGGGTACTTGACTTAAATTTGTACGGGGGTGTGCCCACGAGAAAAAATTTTTTTTACCCTGCTCCTGAATTTTTCGCTCAAAATGGTAACCTGTTCTAGAAAAAATTGGTGAAAAGTATAATCAAAAACATGAAATTTGACTGAAAAACGACCCGATCTAGTAGACTGGCTACACAATCTCTGTATGCTCCTTAGAACTGATTTGTCGCTAATACAGAGACTTGTTGCCAAACAGTGTCTGAAATCGGAATAACTTGATAGCCTCGTTTTCATAAGCGCTACATGCGTAAAACGCGGACCACGGAATTAGTATTTTGGTTGTTGTTGCTGCTGTGATCAGTAATCATCAAAATATGACTCAAGAAAACAACACATTGATACCAAGTTTCATTCATGTGAATTTGAAAGAATTTTAGACAGTTTATGACTCTGACAAAATTGAGCATGGACAGTGAACATAAATTTGAAATTTCAGAGGAGTTTCAGTTTCATATATATATAAATTCACCACGGAGAGAAGTATTTAAAGGAGGAGCTCTCTCAATAGGTAAACTAATCGAAGAGAGAGCCCCCCCCCCCCCTATCAAAGTGACCAAAGATAAAGTGACCAAAGTTCAGAGTGACCAAAGATAAAGGAAGGAACCAAAGACTTGACAAGATTAGACATTTCATCATCATTATACATTATCATTAGCAATCAGTTAAGTGGTATCTGAAGGACTGAAGTACAAGGAATTTTCAAGGGAACTGTTCTTTATATTTGCTCCAAGTGATTTGCTGCATCAGATAGACAAACTCTCTCCAAGAAAAGTGCCACCTAAATGCATGCTGATGCGAGGTCTGATAATAATGAAGCAGATATCTTGCTTTAAACAAACCC
The DNA here is from genome assembly GCA_039566865.1 of Aurelia coerulea. Lineage (NCBI taxonomy): Eukaryota > Metazoa > Cnidaria > Scyphozoa > Semaeostomeae > Ulmaridae > Aurelia > Aurelia coerulea. Next base: position 47,861,833 of record CM076943.1, read on the forward strand.
CTATGAATTAAGAACATCAACATCAATGTGATAAAGTAACAAGTACTTGTTAAATCACAAGCAAAAATTATATCACCCTTTCCTTTTCGTATGTGATCCAAACACGGGGTGGGGGGGGGGGGGGGGGTTGGATCACATATGGAACTTATAAAGATTCTAAACTTCTAAAATATCTAAGATTGTTTTATTTGGCAGATCAAATGCATTCAAACCAAAACAACTGTTAAGGTGATAAAGTACAACAGCTCAACATTGCCAAGTAACATGCTTGCAGTTAGATAATATTAGAAATTCAAGGCCCCCGACGAGATCAGAAAAGTGGGGGGGGGGGGCAGGCCAAACTTGATACAAAGAATTACCACAACACAATAACATGATGATGACTTGATGATGAGCTGCCTTTCAAAACGGCATGATTTGCAAACATGTGGGGGGCGTGGCCCCCCGGCCCCCCCGGTCCCCAAGTCATCGGAGGCCCTGAAATTGAAATACACGAGCCAAATGTAAACGAAAAAATCACTAACCTGAACTTAGAGTAGGCCTACACTACACTGCAGTGTACTGACAGACTGACACTCACTGCTGTCTTGAAAATGCCTCTCAAGTATCACAACAGCATTACATTTTGCCATTTCCTGTTAGAGCACAAACAAATATCTCTTCCCAGTGCCCACTTCATCATGCCAAATGGCTAGCTAAATTCCTTCAGCTTCATTTGCTTCTGCTCTTCAGGTCGATCAAGCTGCGACGACAGCGCCGGACGCCATTGCTTCTTCTCGAAAAACTCAGACCAAACAGGCCTCTACTTCAAAGGGAGGTTTTCCAGTAAAAATAAGTAAAGAGACGAAAAGTTGATTGGCTACAAAAAAATTTTCTATTGTTTTAGCCGAAATGCTCCAATCAGATTTACAATTCGGTTTTTCGTTCTGAAAATTCCGATTTGAGACACTCTCTGGCAACTAGTCCCTCATTGAGCGGCCATCAGCAACAACAACAACAGCGAAATCGAGGGACTAGTGTAGCTAGTCTACCGATCTAGCAGAATATTCCCCTTTGACTTGTTTTGACAACCTGCTCTAGAAAAATTGCCTCATTTTGATACCCTGTGCCAGAAAAAATTGATGAAAACGATACCCTTAAAAACGGCACATCCCCGTCGGACAAATATACTAAGTACCCCCCCCCCCCGGGAGTTTAGCTTGTACAGCCCCTTTAATTCAGCCCTCCTACCTAATAACCCGAGCGAGAGGTGAAAAATATTCTCGATACATGGGAGTTTCCAACACAGGGCTGAAATCTGTCGCCACGCGTCAATTTTGTTTTTCAATTGTTTGTTTGTTTGTTTGTCATCTTATTTTAATTCAATCTCATTTTAGCTTCCAAATAGAAACGAATCTAAATCGAATATTTAAAGGCACACTGTCGTGGCTGTGATTGGCCAGTCGTAATGTTGAAAGAACTAAAAACAACCTGGCCTCTGAACAATTGCTAAGCCTTTATGCTCTTGGGTCATACTTTGTTTCGAGAATAAAGGGAGTCAGATCTTTATCGCCTTCATGAATTTCAGTGTACAGCGTAATTACTGAAGCTTGCCTAATTCTATTATTTTGTATTGTCTTATTCATCCAATCAGTGCCACGACAGTGTGCCTTTAAATAAACTACTGGGAATACTTAATATACGTATTTAGGTCGTTAGCTACAAACACTACAGCTGCAAGTTGGCCCATCCCATTGTTTTAAAACAATGGGGATTAGGCAATAATTAGGTGTGACAATAAGGATTAAATTTTCATCCCTCCTTGAGCAAAGAGCGAGTTTCAACCCAGGGGTGAAAATTTCTCATGTAATCGAACAAAAGCAGTTTACAAGTCTGTTCACCAGAGAGGTGAGCTCCTGGGGTACTCCCATTGTGGCCTGACAGGGGGGTCCAGTCAGGATTGGAAAATACCCTCAAATGGTAGTATCTTTTCACAGAAACCCACAAATGGGAGCAGTGGCGTGGTGGCAGGGGGGACGGGGGGCCCCAGTGAGACTTTTTGAGGGGGCGCCAAATCGATCCACAAGGAATTTGAAAAACTTTGCGATGATACGACCTCTCCGTCGCGATACATGTAGGTTAACTTTGGTAAAGGTAATTGACACCGCACACAGTTCACCAAGAAGATATGAAAGAAACAAGAAAATTCTACGGTCGAGACCAGTCGCGGCTTTGAGTTTCCAATGGGGCAACACTCCATTTCACGATGAAAACTCAGCTTGGCCCTCCCTTTTTGGCGAGAAGAGCGCCCCTCATACTTACCCAAGCGCACTCTTTTTTAAGTCTTGCATTCTGACGAGTGTGGAAGGATCATATAAATCAAGGCATTATTTTGATTAAAAACAAAAAATTCTTAAAAAGGAAGCAAAAATTTTCGCGCGCCTTCGGCGCGCATACTTTCGACCGTGCTTTCGGCGCCATCTTTCAAGGTTGCCCCCCTTCAACCTCAGGCTGGATGCGACCCTGGCCGAGACGATGGAAGAGTCTGAAGATGTCCAGTGGAAGAGAATTTTGAGTCATTTAACGCCAATCTGTAGGGCGTGCTTGCATAATTTTCCTGGGAGACTGGGGAATTATCAGATACGGCCCTCCGTTTTCCAAAATGGGCAGCCTAACTAAATTACGGGCAGTTCTAATTCAATTACTGGCAGTTCTAAATGACAAAACGGGCAATTATAACTTTTCACATTTGGGATATTACAAAATCTCCGAACAGAATATGCCTAAATTATCAAAATATGCAATGCCTGGTTCAGACAATTTCGTACAATAGACAAAGTTTGTATTTCTAGATGGAAAGGATAACAATTTTGATGGCATTTCACACAATTCGGAGGTTGGCAAGGGGCTCTCTTCTCAGATCTTTGCCAGAGAGGGCTCTTCGAATTCTACCGAATCTGTTGAGAAACTTGAAGGTCTTGAAGCAAGGCAAAGAGACTGGAATATGCTACACAAGTAAAGAAACGGCGACTTCTTGTAAATTCTAATGTCATCTTAACCATTCTAAGCTAATCAAAGCAATAAAGACCAACAATATTCTGCTCGCTTCGCTCGCTTTTCCACAAAATTTTCTTTTACTAAAAGTGGGATCCTTTAAATACATTGGATAGTTTGTTTGAAAGATGGTATGAGGGAAGCCTCGACAAATTTATTAATAGAGCTTGGCAATTTTAAATTATCCCTAGGATGATCCATACAACCCCTCCCCACCACCAAACGTAATTCTCTGGTAAAAACATCCTCATTGTTTCATACACCATGTACTCAGGGTTGTGTTCGATATTTTGTAAAAATGGGATCGTTTGGTTGAGTTTTGCTGGCTTCAATCAAGGAAAAAAATGAACTTACTACGCAGAAAATTTAAATAGTGTTTTCCTGAATCCAGAATCATTTTTTGATTAAACTTTTCGACTCTGATGAAGATGATTTACAGCATGAGAACAAAATATGCACCAAGCTAAACTAACGAACACTCAGTTTCATATGACTTGCTTAGAAGCAGCATTGCTCAATACTGTGTCAGAGGCCTTCTAATGAAATTTGATTCTGACCAACCCCTTGGAGAAGGGGCAGGAACGCCGGAGAGGGGGGGCGCGGGGGGGCAAGCGCCCCTCCTGCCCTTTCCTACGGGGGGCAAGGGGGGTAAAAGTGCCCTTTCAATGAAAAACAATAATTTACTTTGACAACGTTAAAATTGATACAACGGAAGGCAAATTATGTTGAAACTTGATAGAAAGCCACCATAGCCTCATTCCCTTATCGGAAACACAGCAGTATGCGATCTTGTGTGATTTGGAATGAGGACATGTGGAGAAACAGCCGAAACATTTCGTGAAAGAACATAATTAATGTTCGTTGAGACATTTTTGATAGCATTTTAAGCCAATCTAAAGGGCGTGGCCACAAAAATTTTCCCGGGGGAGTACCCCAGACCCCCCAATTTTTCGGCTCGCGCCGCTCGCCTTCGGTCTCGATTGCCCTTACGTTCCTAGTCGCCCCCCTTGCCCTACCATCGCTCCGGCGTCCCTGAGAAGGGGCGCCAAAAATGATCTGGCCACCCCAGTGGAAAACGACCCACCACGCCACTGAATGGGAGTTCATAGACCTATAATTGGACCACTTGCTAGCTTCTGGTAGCGAAAATTTTCTGCAATTTTTCAAAATTTTCTATTGTAAAACTGATTGAGCAAAGCAAGAAAACTTCAAAATTCAGTGATGATTATTGCTGCAACGACCATATTGCCATGCGGAGGAGCCTACTGAGTTGAAATCTTATAAATGGATAGGAATCTTGGAATACCCTAGTCTGTGTTCCAGACCACTTGTTCATCTTTTTAATGATGCGATAAATTTAACGACTGTAAATCTTCCTTTCATCCAAAAGTTGAAAGGGTACTTCACACCATTATGTCTTTAAATTTTGGAGATCTATCAACAAGCGATCATATTACAAGCGTGGAATGAATATTTTGAATGAACTACTTTACTTCTTTCACAAAATTCTGACCAGCAGCTATCTCAGCCTAGTTTCCTCAAAAAAGCTTGAACTATTGGAAATTGTTTCTAACGAAGAAAGTGACTTATCAAATAAAACTGATCTCGTTATTGTAAAAGCCATGATCTTAAACGAGAGTCAATGAGCTTGAAAGCTCTAAACTAGAACATTCATTTGAAGTGAAATAAGAGCAAATCATAATTAGGATACAGCATGTTGAAGATGGCAGATCAATTCATTTAAGTTTTCTATTGCTGCCATCTTGCTGAAACATTTCGTTATTTTCTTTTGCAGTGATAATCCCAGACGAGAAAACGACAACGACTTTCCCTCCCCCATCTTTAACTACCCCATCTTCCCCTGCTGAACCAACTCGCAGGAACACAATGACAACTAGTGAAAATGCAACTAACTCTTCGATGACGAATGGTAAGATCTAGACTTCTACTTCTTTAGATTTTTTCATCTTTTTTACAATGCAGTACAATCTAAAGATTTTCAATCTTCCTCAAATTCCAAAGTTACAAGTACTGCACCCATAATTTCTTTCAATGTCGGAGATACATAATTTTCTTGGGTCACGTAGAATACGAATATTTAAAAAAGTTTTTATTTTTGTAGTAGCTCGTATTTTACAAATAGAGTTGAATTGAATCTTGCTGAAACAGCTCGGTATTTTCTCTTGGAGGTATGATTCTACATGCAACAATAGCACATTCGCTGTCATTATTACCAGCAGCACCTTCAAACACGTGTTTCCCTAGACTTATGACGATGAGTCTCTTGTTTCCCTGTGCTCTTTGACTTCAAGATGGCGCTTCAGTCAACAGAGACTCATATTGATTTTGACTGGAAAGGTCTGCAGCTGTTTTGCCAACCAAGAAGCCAAACATCCCATATAGTGAGCGGAGAATTTACCAGACCTAGCTCATCTAGACCAGTTTTTTGCGTAGATTTCGATTCTGGGAGGTGATCAGCCATTTGAGGGGGCTTTTTCAAGATATAGGGGGTCATAGGTTAAAAAATGGGGGAAATCATAATTCTTTGGTTCTCAAAGAAAATATTGTTATAGCTCGGTTACACATGGATATCTAGCATCAGATATATCTCCGTAAATGTATTTGGTCGTCAAGGGCATGTTCCTGCTTTGATAGTGGTTGTTCAATTTGGTCATCATGAATACTTGGCCTTGTACATGCTCCCATGTCTTCCTCGAATTGTCTCTCTTCTTGACGATCTTTTGGTAAATGCCTGCAATGGAGATCTGGCCCTTCTCACATGGACCTTTTAGAGCAATGATACAAGGGACTCATCGTCATAAGTCTAGTCTTTCCCTACCCCAAAAACAAGGCAATATGAATCAACCCCCCGAGAAAAACTGGAAATTACTGCAAGTAACTCATCGATGACGAATGGTAAGATCTAGACTTCTACTTCTTGAGATTTTTTCATCTTTTTTTACAATGCAGTACAATCTAAAGATTTTCAATCTTCCTCAAATTCCACAGTTGAAAGGGTACTGCACTCCATAAAATTTTTTGAGACCACGCCCTTTAGAACGTCGCAAAATGCCCCTTTCAAAACGAGACTCGCCTCTTTACGCCCATATTTACATACAGTTCGGTGCAGAAAATGTGTTGATTACTATGAAAAGAGATCTTTGTCATTACAACCAACGAATATTTCTACTTAAGATCTGTCAGTGCAAACTTTCCAAAGTTACTATGATTATTGTAATTTTAAACGAAATCGTTAGCAATTTCCAAGAGGGACATCGTATCTGCTTGTTGATTATGAAAGTTCAATATCGCTAGATTGCTGAACCTTCTTGCTTCATGTTTGAACGAAGCCATGTTTTGAGGCGTCTAGCTATTTGAGAAAGATACGTATCCCAGCAGATGCAGCAGTTGGGTGTTAATGACCATGTTTTACGTTATACTAAATATACCACGGTTGCCCGGTTGACACATAAATTTGTGGATGAGTTGTTTTTCTTCATTTTCATTGATTTATTTGAATGGAAAAATCCCAAGGGGGTACACCCTAACTTTCAATACGGGGGGGGGTCCATGCCACTATTTCTTTGCTGACCCCTAAATATTATGCCTAATGGTTTGGGGACCCCAAATATTGAGTCTAATTTTTTAGAGGCCCCAAATATTGTTATCTATTTCTGGGGCCTCTAAAATGTTTTTGAATGATTTCAATTTGAGGTTCTTGATCTTTCTCAGTTTTTGAACAATACCAAGACATTTAGTTCATGATTCGCACCTTCAGGGCCAAAATGCACGATTCTTCCTTTCTTCAAATTTGTGGACCCCAAATATTGAATTTCTGTCCATCTTGTAATCCACAGACCCCAAATATTGATTTCACGTAAAATTTCGGACCCCAAATATTGGCACGGACTCCCCCGTATTGAAAGTCAATGAGTACCCCCCCCCCCTGCATACCCCTGGGGAAAAAATTGAGCACAATGGCTGCGCAGTCCCTGATTACCGTCCGAAAACCAGATTGACAGAAAATTGCGAATCCTACATTTTCCCATAGAGTGAAATAATCGTCATCCGGCTTTTCCAGTCAATATCTTGCAAAAACTTCATCCTTTTCCAGTCAATATCTTGCAAAAACTTCATCCCTTTCCAGTCAATATCTTGCAAAAACTTCATCCTTTTCCAGTCAATATCTTGCAAAAACTTCATCCTTTTCCAGTCAATATCTTGCAAAAACTTCATCCTTTTCCAGTCAATATCTTGCAAAAACTTCATCCTTTTCCAGTCAATATCTTGCAAAAACTGCATCCTTTTCCAGTCAATATCTTGCAAAAACTTCATCCTTTTCCAGTCAATATCTTGCAAAAACTTCATCCTTTTCCAGTCAATATCTTGCAAAAACTTCATCCTTTTCCAGTCAATATCTTGCAAAAACTTCATCCTTTTCCAGTCAATATCTTGCAAAATCTTCATCCTTGTCCAGTTAATATCTTGCAAAAACTTCATCCTTTTCCAGTCAATATCTTGCAAAAACTTCATCCCTTTCCAGTCAATATCTTGCAAAAACTTCATCCTTTTCCAGTCAATATCTTGCAAAAACTGCATCCTTTTCCAGTCAATATCTTGCAAAACTTAATGAAGAAATAGATGTGAAGTCGTGTGGGGAACTGAAATCTATGGCTGCAAATGACTCCAATTTGGTTTAGTGCTCCTGAATGAATTTGAAATTCGGCTTTTTCACATCCACCAAAACATAGATTCAACAAGGACGGGGAAGTTGTTTTATCTTTATTTTACATCGATTGAAAAAATCATCTAGTCTACTATGTACATATGTACATGGAAACTAATCAAAATCGATGGATACAGTAATTGAAATAAAATAAATAATTTTTTTAAACGGTTTCTAAATTATTTACAGTAAAACGACAGGCGTTGCATTTGCACGTGGGGTCATCCCATTGTGATATTAACCTTTTGAAAGTATTAAGGCTTTCAGCTGATTTTAGCTCATTTGGTAAGCAATTCCAAATCTGCGGTCCTAAGAACTTGAGACAGTGAGTACCGAAAGTAACCTGGTTTGGTCTGTAATGAGTAAGGTTATTAAGAAGTTCTAGAAGTGAATGAATTGCCGTTGTTTGGAAACTGGTTTGTTCTTTGGAGGGTAGTTATAGCTGAAACTGACCAAGCAACATCTCATAAGATAGGTAAGCCCACGGGGGGGGGGGGGGTTTCTTCGATAGTAAAGGTAGCAAGGGTATACTTTTTCGGACTTCTAGTCTAGCCAAGGGTATACTTTTTTGCAATTTTGGCCAGCAACGGTCTAGCCAAAAGGGTATCATTTTTGACAACATTGGTCTAGCGAACGGTCATGATATCATATTTGGCACAAATTTGACAATATTGGTCGAGGAAATTGTCAAAATTGGTCTAGCCAAGGGTACCATTTTCGTAAAAATTGGTTCAGACAATTGTCAAATTTGTCTAGCCAAGGGTACCATTTTCGTAAAAATTAGTCTAGCCAACGGTACCCTTTTGAAGATGCTCGTGGCAGACCCCTACCCAAAATTGCCAAGAAACTCCCCCCCTCCCATGGGTAAGCCATTCGGCTACATCCTGACGCCTCATTTGTGTTCATAATATTTGCTGTCGGGAAGGTAGGCATGATCTAGCTTGTAAAGTTTTTTTGGGTCACACGGTATGTTTATATGTATGCACCGGGTAAATAAAAAAAAGGTAACACGCTTCGCTTGCTGTTGAATAAAGAGTACGTGGCCGATATTCACAACTGAAATATCAATCTGTCAGTCAAAGACTAACTTAGTGTAAACAACCTATTTGGCAAAATCACTCATCATTTTTAAAGGAGCTCTGTCACGCAGGTGATTGGTTTAGAGAACAAAGCGTATTTAAGCTTGGTACGCACTGCCCGTTTAAGTGAGTTAAGGTGCGTTTATCCAAGCGCGTCCACACAATGTTGCTCATTTCAGTGTACTTTGAATATCATTGTACACATATATATTCTATTCATAACTGACCCCATCCCACAACAAAAGTGTAAATCACAAACAGTTGAGAGGACGAATCGTATCCTAGTATTAAATTGCTAAGCAAGTTAATGTGTAGCCTGCGTGCAGACTTTACTTTCCACTGCGAAGGAGAACCTATGAGCATCATGATCCGCCTTGGCTCTCCTTCGCAGTGGAAAGTAAAGTCTGCACGCAGGCTAATTAATGTGGCATACAACATTTGATAATTTTGCTGACCCTGCAACGTTGACGAAACTACCAAGGGCCGACAACGTTGCTCTTGCATGCATGAGTTTCTCACTGATCTTATCTCACTGATCTTATCTCTTTAATAAGACCCGGATACTACTGAGAACAGGGATCCGATCAACATAAGGAATGAAGCAAACCACCGCCGTGAACAATCGGATGGCTTGATAACCTATGGAATGGAAGCTGAAGGGTTTGACAGCCCAACGCTTCCAGGAGCGGTGGAATTATGGGACAAGCACCAAAAAAAAGGACCACTTCTATAACACCAAGGACCCTAACCCCAAAGCCATTTCTGGAAGAAGTGACGAAAATGTAAGATTGTTTTGGTTATTCTGTCACTTTCTGTTACCGGCAGGTCATTTTGTGCCATCCAGATTCTGAAACTTTGATATTGTTTTGCAAGATCATGTAACATTTACTTGTGACGTCAAGCTGAGGTTTGCAGGAGGCCTAAGGAATGGTATCAAGCTCGAATTTCCACAAATCGATCTAGAATTCCTTTCTCTACAACGTATCCAAAAGGGGCTAAAATATGCCAGTTTGATGTTACCAAAGTTTTCTGCAAACTGCATCACGACCTTACGAGTAAATGGTGCATTATTTCGTAAAATAACATCGATATTCAGAATCTACAGGGTGTCCCAAAAATTATATATGCTGTTTGAGTGGCTTCTGCGGAGCCGCCATAAATCCAATGGTTCTGTTTTTAAGATTCTTGACAGAAGAGACTTCAAATTAAAGATTGACAGCGAGTTTGAGTAAATCCGATCACTAGTTGTTGATTTATGGAGCAAGAAAGCCAAAATTATTGGCTGCCTCAAAACCAGAGAATTCATTATTTTCCATTGCGTTAAAATCAACGAAATTTGTTGAAAAAACATACCTAGCCCTGTTTTCTGATGTTCATAAGTGAGACAGATAGTCATACATTGAATTTTGTGAAAACCAAGAATTTTGGACATATCTAGGGTTGCTAGGAATGGAAATGTGCAATTTAAGTGCTTCAGGCCATGGCATGCATCCATCAGATATTTTGCTTCTCAAAAGTGATAAAGTCGTTTTAAGCCAACAATACTGCTTTCAGCATGCTGCTTGGTCGATATTCTTGAAGAATATGGTCATTGATTACTCGCAAATACGTCTTCTGGCATAACTGTAAAGTTTAAGTCAATTTAATGCTAAAATTCAAGATATAAGGTTAAGTACCGAGACAAAATCCTCTGGTTTCGAAGCAACCAATGATTGTGACTTTCTTTCTCAATAAATCAGCAACCACTTGTCAGATTTGCACAAACTCGATGCCAAACTCTAAGTTGAAATTTCTTCTATTCACAAATCTAAAAAACAGGAAATTTAGATTTATGGCTCCTCCACAATAGCCATTCAAACGGCGCAAATGTTTTTTGGGACACCCTGTATAATACAAAGTGACCTACAATAACAGAGACTGACAAACTAACCAAATAGGTTGCACTGTAACTCGTTTTTACCGTTTGTGCAGGGTGGCTTTATTATTCTGGCCAGTAATTCATGATAGCATCATCATTTACAGTTGTTAGAAATGAGTAGATCTCGGGGGGGGGGGGGTACTTGACTAGGGAAGTGACGGGGGTGTGCGGAAAACCTCTCCACACCCTGCACCCTCTCGCATCAAAATTGGCCAAGGTATACCCTGTCGCTTAAAATTTTGCCTCTCAAATACAGTGTAGAACGCAATTTTTGCTTGTGATACCCTGTCGCATAATTTTTTACCTATTATAATACCCTGTTGCATAATTTTCTTTAGAAAAGGACACCCTGTCGCATAATATTTACCGCAAAAGGACACCCTGTTGAGCGGCACATCCTGTCAGGTCAAGTATGGGAGTACCCCCCCCCTGGGTGTAGTAGGAATGCTCATCTGCACACACATCACGTGCACACCTTGAATCACGTGCACCTAATATCACTTCCACTTAGTGTCACATATAGAGAAGAGCATCATAAGCATTTAGACTTTAGTGCCTTTTTATGAACAAAACAAAACAGTATAAACTATTTGCATAAATTGATCTAACCTATCTCGTCAATTCCTAACTTCAGATATCGTGATGTCTTACCACAGGTGGCGGAGAATGGTTCAGTATTTTAAAATGGAATGGTTCAGTTTAAAATAAAGTTAGTAAAAACAAACCTTTCTTGCCAGTTAAATGTGTCTGATTTCTCTGTGAATCTGATCCACTGCTATTTACTTTAGTTAGGCCAATATGCGAACGACTGTTTAGTGTTGTTACTGTTGTCTCAGAAAGAATGGTTCAGTATTTTTAAAATGGAATTGTTCAGTTTTAAAATTGGTAAAAACAAACTTTAAAACTGAACAATTTCATTTTAAAAATACTGAACCATTCTCCGCCACCTGTGCTTAATCTTCAACTGACGTGATGACGAGAATTCAAAGGGTGACGTGACTAGCATGTGGAAACCGGGAAGAAACTGGACCCAAAAAAAGAGACGGGCTGTATTGTCTCCCAAACAACAGTCCCGATAAAAATAGGCACGTTTCACGAATCACAAAATTCGATAGCGAGATCAATCTGCAATTTTCCCATTTGGCCAACAACAGTCCAACATGCATAGATTATGTTTACATGTGATTATTACCTTTTCGATAGGATCAAACCATGGGTATTGTGGACACAATTTGTGTCGATCGTGTCCACAATACCTGGCCTAAATGTTACCAAATGAATAACTGTAGTTCGATCAAACTAGCAGATATGACTGCTTTCAGAACTCGTTGGCTTTGAGATATGCAGTGAATGTGCGCACATGACTACTAAATTTATTATTTTGTTTATATGAGGCAGAAATCCAAATGGATCCGTTCCCGTGTAATCGCGGTCTGAGTCAAATTTGCTTTTTCCAGCTGTTGTCATCAATCCTATAAGCTATGTAAAAAGGTCGTTATTGCTTTCACAAATATAGTCTAGCAAAAATACAAAGGATAGCAGCAATCATAAAGTGTCGTGAGTTTTCAAAAGTACCTACATTTTCTCAGGAATGCAACCATCAGTGAATGGAGCATTTAGTCAATGGAAGAGACAAATTTAGGTGTCGATCAAGGCTCTTGGTGCAACTCGGCCGTGATACGACTATCTATCTGTGCAATAATCAGATTGAAAACATTTAGAGTTTTGGTTTGAAAAGGATGCCCTAAACTTTCTATGTGCTTCCATTAAAACTACACGATGTATACCCTTTTTGGTTTCCATTCCTATTATGTTTCCTATGCAACTTCCCCCCCCCCCCCCCCCCCCCCCCTAGCAAGAGCCAGGTCTCCTGCCTGATTGTATGATATTTTATTGATTTCATAATATATCATGAATAGTTTTTAAGTATTGCACTGCACTCAACTCTCTCTAAGCGACACCTTTATAATATATCGTGGACAACCTGTTAAGGTTACTGTATCCCTTCAGTGACCACTCACGGTGTTTTCTCTCTTGATTATCACGCCCGCGACATAACACGTAAAAACTATACATCATTCGATTCGTCATTAAATAGGGAGTTTTTACGAGCCAAAAAGAATACAAATATCCGAAAATTGGGTGCTATACATCCGAAAACGTCAAAATCGGACCTTCCCCCCTTCTAGAACCTCCCTGTCCCCCCAGATATGTTTCATTTAAATTTCAATGAGATTTTTGCGTTTTCAACACATTAATCTAGCAAAGAGTGTCTCAAATTTCTTTTGCATGCCTTAGCTTCAGAATAATTAATAAAACAATTTTGCCCCTCGCTCCTTGTCCTCGTTTTGAGATTCATTCAAATGTTAAATTTGGACTATGCAATTTTTCTCAAAAGTGAGACACACTTTGGTCCCCCTATGCCTTTTCTCTCTGTTTGCCAAATTTCAGCCAATTATATCAAGCCGTTGGGTACAGGGAGCTGTATGAAATGAATACCCATTCGTTGCTGAAAAATTGATTTTGAGAAAAGCGCTGAAACAGTTTCTTATAGCGAACAGTTCCACTGTTGAAAATGATTAACTTCAATCTGGCCACAAGAGTAAACAGAGTAATCCTGTATGTATTTAGTGCAGAGTTTACAATGACGTAATTGGTATTATAACCGCAAAATCCACTCAACAGGAAATCAAAGGCACTTGAAACCTTTAACCTTTGGTTCTCAAATAATCTTCGTCATGTAAACAGCATTTTCCTAGCAGAAAATACCTTGCTTTAAATTGCTTATGATTCGCTGAAAAATAAAGTAAAATTCCTTGAAATTATTAGAAATTGTAGGTAGATGTGTGTGCTATCCAATGATCTAAAAATCCAAAAATTGATCGGAAAAAACTTTTTATCGTCCTGAAGGGATACAGTAACCTTAAGAAAGGAATTATTTTTGCATCCCTATTGACAAATGTTAGCTAAGATTCTCTCTGTAAAGTACACACCTTGTTAGAGAGGACACATTTAGTTGGTTTGGAAGGTATTCACTTGATTTAGTTTGGACAAGAGACTTTAATATGAGACTTTTCACTCCATTATTCCATTATTATGAGACTTTTCACTATGATTCAAATCTACAAAGATAGTTTGATTTTCTTTCTGACATTTTTTGATATACTGGAAGCTCAATGACTAAAGAAAAATTAATCTAGTTATCAGGCAGTTAAAAAGAACTAAATTTATTAATTTCAAAACCAATCGAAAGATTACCTTTACCTGGGAAATTATTTGGTCTTTGATATACTTGACAAAGGTTTCAAGTCATAGACTCTTGTCATAAGACTCTTGTCTTGTGCAGAATGTCCCAAAAAATTGTTTGACGATTGATTAAATCATGGGCGATGATGGACCGATTTTGTGGGAAGGAAAGGTAATAATTGTAGAATTCCTTACCCATTAGTTGACCAGTTCTCTAATTTGCATCCCTATTGATCAATTTGAGAGAACAAGATCAGTAAACGTTCGTTTCTTTGCGGTATCTTTCTTGACTCTGTTCAGTTAGGCCCCCACGAGTTCGAACTGTTGTTGTAACTGTAAAAGTTTTTCAAGAAAAAAAATCTTCCTCCCCTGCGCTTTCCCCTTTACGTCGCTACGAAGGAGAGGGTTGACAAACTTTACAGTTACAACAACAGTTCGACCTCGTGGGGGGCTTAACTGAACAGAGCCGAGAAAGATACTGCAAAGAAACGAACGTTTACTGATCTTGTTCACTCAAATTGATCAACAGGGATGCAAATTAGAGAACTGGTCAACTAATGGGTAAGGAATTCTACAATTATTACCTTACTAATTGACGTGGCAACTGATACATACTTACGTACAGGGTGTCCCAAAGAGATTGTTCGATGTTTGATTAAATATTAAACAATAGCGAAAAAATGAATAGATTCCATGGTAAAATAATCATATTGCTGAGATTTTAAATTGATTTTAGACACAAGAAGCTCGAAAAACGGCTAAATATTCAAGAAGTTACAAGCTTTAGAAGTTTAAATTTTTGCAAAAGCTGAAATCAGACGCCCCTAAATTGCATATTTTGTGAAAAGAGCATCTCGCCTATTCAAACTAAATCAAATGGAGTTGAAAAAGAACTTTCGATAAATTGGCTTTCGCTAACATTCAATCAAGGTTATGGATGCTTGGAGGAATCCTGTTGAGCACAATTGGGATTTGCCCCGTCTCTCATCGATTAAGTTTTCATTCCATGTTTTTGGATCCTCGCATTCTTAAATTGATTTTGGTAACGGTTACAAGAATTGAATTACTCTTTATGTCATATTTGGTTTGCTCTGACATCAGCAAGTGTTTTTACATTACACAGTTTTCTTTTACATCGATTTTGGGACGTCTTCGTGAAAAACAATTCAGTTAAGGGCGTCTTGTTTCAGCTTTCACACAAACTTGAACTCCAAAACTCCGTGATTTCTTAGCGTATTCGCAAGATTCTGGCGTCAAATATCTATTTAAAATCTTAGGAACAGGGTTGTCTAACCAGAAACCTGTATTTTTTATTATCAATTTTTAATATTTAATCAAACGTCGAAAAAATTTTCTGGGACACCCTGTACATACTGCTTAAGTAAGCATGTATCCAAAAGCGTCAAAAGCGTCAAAAGTGTTCCAAGACAGAGTAGGGGTTCTTTGCGCAAATTTTTTTAGAAGTGGTTATTCAAGTCGTCAAATATTCAGATTTGGCACTGGCGCACAAGGGATCCAAGGGATCTCCTGAGCCAAAATCAATTATTTTTATTCAAAAACGTTCCTGGGGGATGCTGCTCCATGAAAAAAGTTACAAAATTGTCAAAATCCCAATTCAGAACTGGCAAACATAGGGCCGTGAAAGGCATTCTTAGCAAATGTATAGGGCGTGTCATCAAGAATTTTCCTGTGGGGGCTCGCTCCCAGAGTCCTTGCAGCTGTTGGACCTACCTTCAGAATACATTCTTGGCTCTTTCTATCAACTGCTGAATATAAATAGTTTTGAAATCTGATATACATATTCTCTTAGCACATTTAAGGAGCCTAGTATGTCCGGTCTTCCAGCAAAAAACCTGAAAGGAAAAGCATTTCCTAGACTCGGAAAATTGACGGTCCTTGCCCCTCCATTCAAAAAGCAGAATTTCCGCCACTGTATTTGAGGGTGAGATGTAGTAAAATGGTAAACAGTACCAGAATTTATACATTGTGGCATTTTTTAATTCTTCATTACATCTCTGATGTTTGAATGACGTAAAGCAAAAATCAGCATTCGAATCAGTTTCGATATTTTTTCAATGTTCTCCTTTGTTTCTTATTTCTGATTTGTTTCTTTTCCTTATCCCCGATGTTTCTCATTTCTGATGCGCAGAGAATCAGAGGGCCAGCAGCAGCAGCCAACCAGTAGCAACAACAACAACCAACACAACAACAACAACCAACAACCAGCAGCAACAATATAACCAGAGCACAAATAATATTCAGGCCAAATGCGACGCAGGAGTGGTATACGTCACGCCTGCGGCACAGTCTAGAGCACACTTAATAAACAATTGGTTGGACAGCACCATAATAATAGGGAAACAACAGGAGGAACTCCGCCTACTAAAATTAGATCCGCACGAAGTTTCTGGCCCAAGCGGCCAGAACGCCGTATATGTGCCTTAGACTTATGACAGTGAGTCTCTTGTTTCCCTGTGCTCTTTGATTTCAAAATGGCACCTCGGTCAACAGAGACTCGTATAATTTCTCTGAAAAACCTGACCCTATTAGGCCAAATATACTGGTTTCATTATGAGTCCCTGTGAGCAAGGTAACGCAGGGATACGAGGGACTCATCGTCATAAGTCTATGTGCCTAGCACCAGGGCCTTGTTGGGGATACGTGCAAGCTCAAGTTGACGAGGACGTGGATATCCTCTCGGGGACTATGAACGCATGCGTAGTGTGTAAATTTTTGCTTATTCGATTACGTATTGCCACTATTTTCATCACGAACTTTTAGTCATTCGACAGGCAACCGGAAGTCAGACATTGAAACGAAACCACATCCGCTACAGAACAAGTAATTTTTGATGAGAGAACACTGAAAAGTTTTCATTCAGAATCACTCGCGATAGCGCTTCATGAAAGCTTGGCAAAGGAATGTATTCATCTGGCTAAGAAATGATATTCATATGCCAACTTACTTAGCTTTGCTTGGTTTGTTTCAAATGGCCTCCTTTAAATGTTGTCGAAATAGCACAGAGCGCTGCTGCTATCTTGTTTTGCCTAGGCCAATTTATCAACGCAAGACCAAAACCGTTCAACATTTACTTGTGCCAAGTTTCCAGAAAGGTCCATCATGAAATTTTTGTTTGCAGCTTCTTGTAGGCATATATCAAACATAACTGCAGTTAAGAATTGATAAAATATAAGCTAAGTTTCCCACATATCGAGCTGCGAATCTTCCCCGACAGTTTGCTGTCACTGCAACTTTTTGAATGATGATTATATCCACAGCGCATGCGTTCATAGTCCCCGTGCTGATTGGCTGTCAAGTTGACCCAAAAAGACAAAGCTAAAAAACAATACGGGGAGTACCATGTATCCCCAACAAGGCCATGTAGTAGGAATGCACATCTGCACCTACATCACGTGCACACCTTGAATCACGTCCACCCAAACACTTTAATTTTCATTAAATTGCACTGACAGGCAGGCACTGACAGGCACTACATTTATAAGTCGGTCCGTCCCATTGTTTTATTAGATTCTTAAAACTTTTCAAATTATCTGCAGATTTCAGCTCGTTTGGTAGGCCATTCCAAATCTGTGGGCCAATAGACATTAGACTGTTGGACCCAAATGTTGTTTGATTAGGCCTAACATGGGCTAAGTTCTATTTCTTAATGAATAATTTGAAGACCGTAATTTAAATATGTTCTGCATACAAGGTGGATTTAACTGTTTCACTGTTTTGAATAGCTCAATGCAAAGGGTTCTTTGACGAGCAATAAGCATCGTGCATTTATCTGACTTCAAGAGCAACTCGTTGTACGAACTGGTATGATCATTATAGAGAAATCTTAAAGCACGTTCTTGTAACTGTTCAATTTTCTGTAATCATCTCGAAGATGAAACATAAGATCCTTTTGGATGATTACAAAGTCCGTCCTGAGCTAAGCAAGCATAAGAAAATCTGAATATTGATTTCTTCATAACCCCAAATGATCGTTGTGATGCTGTTTTTAGCAACAGTCAGAGAGATGAGTGTTGCTGCTCAAGTCGCCTTCAATAGCAAATCAAGCGCCATGAATAACGACAAGAATCGCCCGAAAAGTGATATTTTGATCTTCATGTCAAACGAAGATGATACGCAACAAATAAAAATATATTACCCCCAGTTCGCTTGGTTCATACATGATGCATCTGTCTCAAATTAGATGTCATGTGAGATTCACGATAACGCAAAATTGCTTATGCGGAACCCTGCAGAATGTTTCTATTCGCGGGCTTCTAATTTGAGGCAAGCAGTCACGAAGATAACCTCTGTGCAGAATCATATGCATGGAGATCTTTTGGTTCAGTGTGACCACGTGCCTTCCCCCAGTCAATGCGCCATTGTTTGCTGTAATTCTGCACCTTTCCTCTCAACTTCACCTGCGACGTTTGCATCTGTAGCTGTGTAGGAGGGGGGTTCTTCTACCTTCGGTGATGCTGCGAATGCTAGCCTCTGTGCAGGCCGCCGGTTACATCATCCTCTAAACTTGACTTATTTGTATAATGAATACTATCAATAAGTGGCTAATGATGCGTTCGTTCTAGAAAACGATTGTTTCAACATAATTAAGCTGCTAATGAAGTCAAGAACGTGCCAATTCTGGGTAAATTTGTTGTTGTGCCAGGGTAAACATCGTGGTGATTTATCCATCTTATGGTGTCAAATCTGTCTAACATGAAATAAGCCGACGTCAAATGTTGCTATAGGATCGCGGGAAACTTCTGTCTTGTATGCGCTTTATGTGCGCTTTCTTTATTTCAGTGCCAATTAGCTGAGATAAAACGTTAATCAATCGCTTTAACGAGCGTGACGGACTTTCTTTCTTTCTTTCTTTCTTCCTGACCTGGAGCCCCCTCTTAGATTACAAAGTACTTTGTAATCAAAAATACCATACGTTTATGCGGAAGCGCACGTTTTCAGACAATAAGTGCACTGTTATGTAAATATATTAGTTGGACCCTGTCATAAATAGATAAATGGGGACCCTGTCATGGAGCCGAATATGCCAAAGTGATACCCTGTCCTGGAGTAGGAATCCTGAGAATGATACCCTGTTCAGCCACAAGTCCCCGTACGGAAAAATATATGAGTCCCCCCCCCCCCCCTCCCACGGGCATGTTGTGTTTTAGCAAGGCTGCGTGTTATGTGTGACGTCATATTACGTCATTGGGAATGAGAGGGTTGGATTTCATACGCAGAAGAAATCTTCTTCGCAATCCTTCCTCCCAGACGATGTTTCCCTCTTACTGCTTTCATAAAAGTAGTACGTCATCGTAGACCTTTGTACGTGAGTCAACCCTAGGCTCACCTTTGATTACTTTTACAACCAGCATGGACTTGCCACAAACAGCGATGCTTGTTGGCAGAAAATACAACTTACCCCTCCCCCCTCCTTCAGTTTCTCAGCGGATTTGGATGAATCACGAAACCCAACTTTAGCGATGATTGGGGGGCGGGGCGGCTGCCCCCTTGCCCCCTGGCTACGCTACTGAGTAGGAATTAGGGCGCGATTTATTGAATTGGGTTACCACCGAATAGCATACATTCCTCTGAACTAAAGATTTGGGAAAGGGAATTTAGGTCACATTTGTAACGAAGAACGGTATGAATGAACTTGACCGTATTTTTAATGACATTTTTACGATTTGTTTTTCGAAACTAAATTTGCATGAGCTTTAGAAATCAACGTTTCTTATATTCAGTAGGTTCGACGTTTTATTACCATTTATTACTTAAATCGTTGTTTACGTTGATGTATACTCGAAGTACTTAGATTAGAATTTGTATACTCTTTCTACTGTGGCCGAAGTTCATACCCAGAAGCTTTCATCTTCGGAATTTTTACGGCCTCGTTAGGAAACGTTCACTTTACAATTGACAACTAAACTAGGTCAATTTTTTTTGGTCGGAGAATTAGCCCCTTTGAATTAGAAACCCATATAAATAGAGGTTGCAACCTTAGGGTAAGGCAGACAACAGGCCCACGGGCCAGAAGAGACGCAAGAATCTGTGTCAGACATATATGCTTGAAAGTAAGTTAAAACATTTCAACCCATTCGAATTGATCGTATGCTTAGTCGTTGTCCTATGCATGAAACCTACAAGGTTCTAAGTTTTAGCTCTTAGAATAGCAGTATCATTTTGCATTTATTCACGTTAATTTTGTTCATATTTATACAGTCCTCTTACTTATTATCAGAAGTTGTTTTTTATCGGTGAATCTATTTACAACATCGGGAGCTTGCTAACGAAGAAGTTTCTCGACACATTTCGTTGATTAAAGGACATATGTCACATTAGCAATTGGTTAATACAACAAACAAGTTTGGAGTGAAATTCCATTGTTTCGAGACTTTTCATTTCGGTTTCATGAATTTTTATTTAGTTTGGACAAGAGACCTTAGTGAGGTTAATTTCGATTCTCGACGTAGTTTAGCTTTAGTTTAGTGGTTTGTATGTTTTGTTTGGTTTAAACTTCGTGTCGATTTTTCTTGTGTTTTCTGCCTGGTCAGTTTGATTCCCCGGAGGTACTCTAGAGTTTTTGGTCTTATGTCTGGGGTGGACCCAGAATCCCGGACAGGCATCGCCAAAGTGCGTGAGCACGCCACTCGCAGGCACATTTTCAAATCCAGCGAATATCTGCAAGCACATTTGAAAAAATGATCTTTTCTGTAGATTTTAGCGATCAATTGGTAGGAATTAGGTAGCAACTATCATGGTCTTAGTTTCACTAAATTTGGTTTGGTTTGACTGTATTTGATATAACTAATATACTACGATTAAGTTCTATAACTGCAATGGTAATTAAAGTTCTTAGAAGCTCCTGCCGAGCCTAAACGTAGGCTATGGTACACCAACCTCGTTCCCAAGGGTATCTGTTGTTGTCAATAGGAGGCTAGACTTCAACTTGGGACCAACCTCGTTCCCAGGGTGTTCTGACGTGATACGCTCAACGCTCATCGCGAAGCCGAATGAACAACAGCTTAGCAGCCATCATGAATTTGCAGTTTGCTAGGCAACGCCAATCGACGAAAAACGGCTTTTGCTCTAGCGCTAATTCTGAAATAGATAAAGCGAGAAACTAAAACAAACACTTTGAGGATCTCAACCCTTTTGAAGGTATTTGAACAGTAATCCGGGGTTAGCAAGTGCGTTTAATGTGAAAATAAGCACGATTTGTTTGGGGTGCAAATTGGGCCTAAGTTGAAAATAAGAAAATTTTTCACCGCAGCTTCCAAAACGAAATGGCTCGTTATTCTCCCAATTTTTGGAGATAAATATCAAATTGTGGTTGTATTGGGTAAAGAATGTAGTTTCCCGTCGAATTTTGACATGCCGCGGCCATTTACCTCGCTTAAATTGGAGGTACCGCTCAAGATGGAGCAGACCAAAATTTGGGACAAATGCACTGTGGGGTACACAGTTTCCAAGGAAAGCAGAGGTTGAATTGAATCGTATTGTATTGTATTGTATTGTATTGTATTGTATTGTATTGTCAAATGACTTGAATGTGGCCTAAAACTGGACGAGGAACGGGCAATCAATGAATTCGTTTCGTTATAAATTTGTGGGAGCTCCCCCCAAGCTCCTGCTGGTTCAATAGGTATACTTTAATCTTGGTACTGATCAGCATAGGTTCCAAATCTTTAAAAAGGTTGGTGTAAAGTTTAATGACCTATTGCTTTGAACCGAAAATGGCTTCAAAGAAACTTCAGTTGTTTTGCTACAATTCTACCGTTGGACTTTTCAGGAATTTTCCTTATTTTCAAGCTTTCAGATTTACAGTGTGTTTCTTCTTTTTCAAGAGGTCAAGAAAAAATTCAAAAAGCTTGAAGCCATCTTAATGTCTAATGTGTTTGACGCAATATGAAATGTTTATGGATGCTTATCATATGGTATCAAGCAAAAGTCTACCACTCTTCTGGTTTATGATTTAGAAATTTGATGACGTCACATCCTCAAATGAGTTATAATATAAAATACTCTGGTATTTAGAAAACTGATTCGTTCAAAATTTCTTTAAAGTCACAATATTTTTGATGTGATAGAATTATTGCAGAAGGTATTCAGGTAGGGTTGCTTCTTAAAGAATTTCTTTCAAGTCATTCAACTAGAAAAAATAGGACATAGAATTTTACACTCACCTTTTTATGCCGATTTAAAGATTTGGAACCTATGCTGTACTGATGCATTTTCCATTCAAAATCGGTACAAAATTCACACACGGAGAATTGTTAAAAGTATGTCCGCTAAAGTGCAAACTAGCCCAAAATTTTACCCCACGGTATCAAGCCCCAAATTGCGTTATAAGACACGCAGATGAGTTGTTTCTTGTAAACTTGTTTCCGTCTTTAAATTGGTGTAGTAACCATCGAGCATCGACTCCAAACGCAACCTCGGGTCGGAAAATCGAAATATTTTTAAGAGGCCATTTTTGAGCGGGAACCACAGCAAGCCCAGGCGGTTGATGGAACGATAATAAGTGTAAAACTTCAAAAAATACTAGTTAATTGTAGTACCTTTGTGTCTTAATTGTTGCACCTCTCTACGGCTAAATGTGTTTCCTTTATTGACTTCTGTACTATATAATTGTTCGAATACGAGAGTTTGATGTGAAGTAACTAATGCAGTACTATATAATAGTACAAGGACTGAAACTCTTCTCCTTGTAGTAAAGTAGAATAGTTTATAAGTATAGCAATTAAGTAAATCTGTATTGTAAATCTTTAGCAGAATGTATAAAAAATAAATAAATAAATAAACTGCTTTGTCTTCGCTCGCAATCCGCCATCCAAAGACTAAATTCGTAAGGTAACATGTCAAAATGTTTCTCAATGATGGAACTTATGGGAATTACACTTTCCAATACATTGTTTCTTCGTCTGCAATGTCTGAAACGCAAAAATCTGCCACTTTTTCGATGCAAATCTAATCAAATTCACGTTCTCCCTATGCTTGCAGCATCGAACCGTAACAGGGCGATCGAACTTGCGTACATTCTGTGCAAAGCACGGCGCTGGCTGAGGAAAACATTCGAAATTCGATCGCTCTGTTACCGTTCGAAGGTGCAAGTGAATTTTTGGTGCCGGAGAAAGTGAACTTTTCTATTTTTCTTTGAATAAATTTTTCAAAGACGATAACTCACCGGGGGGGGGGGGGGTACTTCACCATCGGGTCAGACGGGGATGTGCGCCAGTTTTGGGTAATTTTTGGCCCAAAAATTCTGGGAATGGGGTACACTTTCACTTGGAATTTTCTGGGATTGGGGTTAACTGTCATACTAAAAATTCTGGTAATGGTTGTTGAATGTCCCCATTGATTCAGAACAGATTTGTTCTGCTTGTGACCCTGAGAGGAAATTATAACGTTGAATTGTTCTTTGTTACTTCTTCAAAATCCTGGGATTGGGTATCAATAGCTGACCTATATTCTGGGATTGGCTCATAACAGAAATCCTGGTGGCGCACACCCCTGTATGAGTTTATAGTGAAGTACCTCCCCCCCAGGGGATAACTCACTCTGGGGACGAGATTGGGGCATGTCCCTTTCGCGGACACTGCGGGGCAGGAAGATCCAAATGGTAGCTGAGAGGAGCAAATTGAAAATTCTGTGGATGAAAACGAGGTAACCATCGCATGGCCGACAAGAAAAGTTGATAGCTGTGGAACACAAAAAGAGAAAATGTTGGCAAAAGTGAGAAGAGTACACAGTGAGATCGATTCAACTTTATGTCCAAAAATTGGTATGAAATTTCTAGACGTTTATTGCTATTTTAAATTTTATTGTTGCACAACAATATAGAAATTCACAACAACTTCATTATTTCAATTATTAGGCCAAAATCTTTTAGGTTTCAGTTTCATTCATTATCAATTAATCCTAAATACAATTCAAAATAAATACTCTACGACTAAAATACATAACAACATTATAACTGAAATCGAGAAAAGAAAAACTAAAATGAATATAAAAGATACTTTACATGATTGTATTTAAGATTAATTGACTAAGGAGGAGCTCTCTAAGTAGATAAACTAATCGAGAGAGAGCCCCCCCCCCCACAAAAAAAAAGATTTTATTAAAACAAAGACAGATGATAACCAAATGATAACCAAATATGATAACACCTCATTGGGATAAAGTTATATGTGTGCAGTGAACAGTGAATTAGTTCTGGGAATCAGTGGCGGACTGGCTCTGATTTTTGCACCGGCCATGAATGAGTTATGGGGGCCCTAAGTGGGTGTGGCCTACATCATGAGGGTGTGGTCATGCACAAAATTTGTCACAATTCCTCGATTTCTTACCAATAGCAACGCTAAACTCACTTTCTTTGAAAATGAGGCTTATACCTTATTATGACATGATTAAAATCTTTACGTGGTCTCTACTTTATAAAAGTAACTCTGGCCTTTTGAGAGTATTGTGGGCCAGATGATCTGTAATATTTTCGTTTCACAAACTGTTGAGCAACCCTTTCTCGAACCTCGCCCAGCAATGTGGCCAGGGAAAATTTACTGATGGCAGCGGCGTGGCCAGGGTAAATGAAGTGGGGGGGATTTAAAGGAGGGGGTTTGGGGGTGAAGCCCCAAGGGAAATTTCTGGGGCCACGCCCTTTACTTTGGCTTAGAATGCATTTCCCAGTATCATGCTTGCCATTATCGACAAGAAAACCTTGATCGTTTTGTAACAGTTATCTTATGAATCAGGGCACAAGGAAAATTTTTGAAGAAAGATCCTTTACTTTGGCTTAGAATGCATCTCCCAATATCATGCTTGCCAGTGCTAAAATGGAAGATTTGACATTTCTCGGAAACTTCTTACCCAACCTATACCCAGTTATTTTCTCCTCGGTTTTAGAGGAATCTCGAGGACCATCTTTCGACAAAAGTGTGGGGGCAATGGCCCCCATACCCCCCCCCCCCCCGTGGCCATGCCACTGACTGATGGAGTATCAAAATGAGGGGTCTGGGGGCAAAGTCTCCAGGAAAATCTCTAAGGACACTCCCTCTACAATGGTTTAGAACGCTTCTTCCAATCTCATGTTTGGAGGTGCTTAAATTAAATTTTTAGCAAGTGTAACAGTAGTTTTATGAATTAGCATCCTTAGGGAAATTTTGTGAATCTGTTCTTTGGCTGAAATTTTCAAAATTATTTTAGCAGTTTTCTATCAATCAACACTCTTATAAACATTTTCGCGCAAAAGCTTTTACATTGCTGCAGCAATCCAATTTTTGCGTGCCCCCAAAGTGGAGGCCTTGACAAAGTTTTTCCCGGAAAATTTTTGAAACTGACAGCCTTATTTTGGCTTAGAACGATTCTCCCAGTCATTTTCTAGCATTTTTCAGAGAGTCTTACCCTACACTACCAAAACTCAACTATTTTCTTTGAAAGAATCTCTAGAACCATCTTTTGACAGAAGTGGACGGGGCCTTTACCGTATCTTCACTCTCGACTGTATTAATTTCTTTGATCAAGTTCATTGACACGGAAGGATTCAAATGTGAAGTGAGATGTCCATTATTCAAGAATGCAGATCTACTATAGAAGTTCCTAATTTCGCAAAAGGGGCCTTTTTCTAGCAAAAATGGGGCCCTTTTTGGAAGATTTTGAGGGGGCGGGCCGGTGGGCCAGTCCGCCACTGCTGGGAATATGAGTCAATGAAAAAAGTCTTTAATTTTGAACGAAATACTAAAACAGAGCTAGCAACCCGTATAAAAAGTGGAAGAGTGTTCCAAAGTTTTGAACCAAAATACTGAATTGTTTGAAGACCATATAAGGTAGTATTTTTAAAAGATTTAAAAAGATCACCTCTAGTAGCCTGACAAGTCCCAATCTTATGAACAGCTGCATTAGGCTGAAAGTAATCATGAAAGCACGAAGGACATAGTAGATACTTAGGCCTGCCAGAGAAGAGAGAGATGTCGAGTTTTGGATCGTATTGTGTTGGATTGTAATTTATTGTTGGTAGTTTTTGTTTCTATTTTTTATGTATTTTATAATTATTATGTCATGATTTGTCATGGACATGATTGATTGAGCGATATATATTGACAATCAAGTTAATTTTTGAAAAATGACAACAGCAACGCCAGGAGGGAAAACAATGGATCAATTGAAATTGAATTAAATCATAATGTTCTATTATTTCTATCAGATTTCAGTTTCATGGCACTACCCAGACTGCAGTCTTTGCTGTTTCGTGGAAAACATATTCTCCGTGCAATCTTCAGAAAACCATAGAGCCTTTTGTTCTCCTATTGTTTTCATCTGCACACTTCTCCGCACAAGAAACAAAGAATGCAGTCTGGGCCACTACAGCAAGAAAATTTCTTCAGGCATATAATGTTGCTCAGTCCAAAGTTTTTTTCCTGCGTGGCAGGGAATTTCTACAGATTCTTTTGTCTCAAAACAATAGGCTATTGACATTACTAAGATTGCATGGATAACGTGTTCCCCATGCAAGGCAAAATCTTCAATCTGACATTTTAAGTGTATGGAATGCACCCTGGCAGTTTTGGCCTGAAAACGGAGGAAGGTGCCGAGGCTCAGAAAACATTTCTTTATGAAACCGATATGCAAAACGTAACTGCAACTACTTTTGGTAGCAAAATGACCCAAAAATTTAATGAAAAATGTCTACCAGCCCCAGATCTTTGTTAAAAATACGTACAGTATATCATTTAATTAAATCAATGATCTTTACTAAAAGGTAGTAGCAGTCTAGTCTAGTAGACAATTCATGAAAACATTATCAGTGTCGCAGAAATTAATAAAAAAATTGCAGAGAAACTTATTGATCTTGAATCCTTCTACCAGTGCTCAGAGTTTGGCCGGAGCTTGGTCAATGCTGGCGCTCAGCGGAGCTAGAGAAAAAATATAAAATGGGTCTGCTGCTCCAGCCAGTGGCTCCAGCCAAGCTCCGGCAATTGGCACCCTCCTGAAAATGTTTCCTCTTAATGTTGATAATAATTGAGTTTTTTGTTTTGCAAGATATGTCCTAAGGGGAAATGTTTTCCGCCTTTGTGGTTTTTTATATCCACTAGTCTGAAAACAGCAAAATCTTTCATTCCAAAAAAGGATGAAACATTTGAATTGTCCAGACTGGAAAGTACTGTAAGTTTGCGGAGCGCATGCAATATGTTTTGTGCACAAGAACTTATGCGTTTTTTGTATTCATTTAGAGCTAAAGCAAGGAAAGGAAGACTGCACATACAAATGAGATCAAAGCTCAAAGAGACTACTATCACTTTCCATTAAATTTTTCCTGTTTTTATTACAGTCCAGTTTGAAAATGGATGTATCAACAACTGTTCTGAAGTGGCAAAGAAGATTAAATTTGAAATTCAGAAACCCAAATTCAAAGAAGATGCTGTAAAGAAAGATGACATTTTGGTAAGGAGTAAACTAATTTGTACATGCTAGTAATTCCTTTCATCCATCAAATATTGCATTTTCAATGGCTAGGCACATCAAGATGTCAAAAATCTTAGAACTCCAAACATGAGAGATATGATAGCAGTGAATTGAGACTTGCTTGGTAAATAGCTTTTTCTTTCTTTCTATGCTTCTACCTGATATTAAGTAGTTTCTGGACACTGAGAAGCTGGGCTTATTGAAGCATTGTCCTCGTTATTCCTCTTGATGTGACCACATCTCATGATTCCTTCTGCCTGGAAATGCAGAGAACTGGTGTCTCTCCTTCGTCTACGTAGCGCATTTAATCTGCTTTTGATAGGGTGGAGACTCAAACGACCAACCCTCATATTGGTAGTCAACTGCACCACACTACTACTGAGCTTTCCCTACCTAGGATGGAAATTTGTTTTTGCCAAGCTAGTGTTATTATCAATTTCCTTAAAAAAATGGCTAATAAAAAATTAGCTAATAAGCTAATTTAGGCCAACTAAATGTCTAATGTGTTAAGCTAATGTGTTAAGCCACGCCAATTGTCTAACAATTAGGCCTATTTTTCTACCATTGCTCTTGACCTCGCTCCAGGCCATAGATATTTGGTGTAACACACATAGTATTTTCCTGCAGGTTCCTTCTGAGCCATCAGGCAATTTGTCAATAGTAAGGGCAGCATTAGACTCTTTGGGTGCATTTTTATTTTCATGATTTCATTTTTAGGAGCTTCTATAGTCACATTATTTAACTGCATACATTTTCAGGTAGCTGACACTGGAAACATGAAATATTTTGGGCATCGAGAAGACTTGCCATGTCGGTTAGTATATTCATTTATCATATCTGTATCTTCATTATATTGTATTGTATTATCAGTTCATCAACTTCATCAACCTTTGCGATAGTCTCTTCTCTTATGCAGTCCAATGAATAAGAAAAGGTTCAAAATATTGACATGCAGAGTAACATATTCTGCAGTACTTTTGTCCTGTAATGTTCTTGGAGTGATATTGTATGGATGCCCCTGTGGTTAACAAATTTTTGAAGACTGATATTGACTATATATGGAAGATATTGACTATCTTTGATAACCATATTACCAATATCAAATTTATGTTAATCATTTTAAGGCCTGGGTTACACGATAGCAGACTGCTTTTCGCATCGGATTGTTTTCAACCCATCTGCGTCAAAATCGCACTGTTTTCATTGCAGTTACACGACACCGGATTGCCATGAACCCATTTTTGATTGCAGTTTAACACGACACCGAGTCACCCTGCACTGCGAAGTCTATGTCTTTGACAACTGCGAAGCCCAAATGGAGTGGGGTCACGTTGGATTGGTGCAGTTACATGAGATGGAATGCGGAGCGGAGTGCATCGGATTCATTTTCACCTCACCTCCAGAGCGGAGTGGTTTCACTCCGCGAAAACGGAGTGGAGTGACACCGGATTGCCTCGGTGTCGTGTAACTGCACCCCCCTATCCGATGTGAAAAGTAATCCGGTGTGTGATGAATTCGGTATCATGTAACTGGGGCCTAAATCAATACTTCCATCTTTCATTTGTTGAGTACTAAGCAAATTTATAGTTTTTGCAACTCCTTTTTAGTTACTTTAATTGTCAGTGGTTTTAATGAATGCAAAAATGTCATGTTTTCCTTCAGGTACTATCTTGGGGTTCTTGACAGTGACACTGGAGACCTGGATATCTATAATACTGAAATGTACAGCATGCTACCCACAATCATTGGTATGTTGGCTTCTTCAGGATTTATCTTATCTGGCCCATGTCAGCAGAATGTTACAGTGCACTTTGCCAGCTTGCTTTTAAGCTGAATCAATGAGATCTTTATCACTGTACTGAATGTTTTTTAGGCAAACTTGTAAGTTTTCTATTGTTTTTTATTTTCATCATTTCTATTTCAGAGGATAATAACAAAATAATAGTTCAAGATCAAACAGATTCTGATGCAACTTTCCTGGAGAGGGTATAAACTTATTGCTTATGAATTTATATTAGTTATATCTGGTTATACCGGGTTTCCAAAAAAAAAAATGTATACAGATTTAGTTCACTCCAGTGCTGTGAATTTAGTTTCAATCATATCTAAGCACTCTAAAAATGTTCCTCTATAGTTAACTTAAACATAGGTACCTCTTTTGTTGGTATTGGTGCATTGAGAGCAGACATGATAATCTTGAAACCTCAAATTTGGCTCTTCCTGCAAACCATAGCTTTAGCCTTTTGGCCTAAGCAAATCCTTAAGGCACTGCGTATAAATCAACAATTGCCTTTTGATAAAATTTGAACAGTATTAGATCTTGTGTCATTCTGTTTTCCAGAAGTCACCCCCTAGTCACATATTGGGTAGTTTCTTAATTTTTCATCAATTTCAGTTCTTAATTTCGATGTGCTTCAGCAACTTGCTTAGGCCAAAAGGCCAAAGCTCTGGTTTGCAGGTTGACGCAAATTTGCGCTTTCAAGATTGATATTTCTGCTCTCGTAACACCAATACCTACAAACGAGGTATCTATGTTCAAGTTAACTATCGAGGAACATTTTGAGAGTGATTAGCCATTGATTAAATCTAAATTCACATCGCTGGAATCAACCAAATCTGTATACTTTTTTGGGACACCCGGTCTGATATCTGTTCCTTCAGCAATATGCCTTCAACAAAACCCGTAAATGCTCTGCTCATCTGATTTGAAAGTTTCTAAAATAGAATTATCTTAGCCATCATGTTTGCTTGCTTTTATTTCTTTAAATTTTTAAATCAGTTTCAGTTCTTTGTCATGAGATCTAAAAAACTGGAAAAATTACAGTAAATTTCAGTTACACTCTAAAGGCTGGTTCCCACTGCCATGATAAATCACCGACTGTTTAATCATTGCTTTCCTTATGGCCAATTTTCCTAATGCAATGAAAGTTCCTTGCACAAGGAAAACAACATAGCGATGAAAGTTTTATGCTCATAAGATTTTAATGTTATGTCATTGCCATGTTGCTTTCACTGAGCAATGAACTTTGATCTCATTTGAAAATTGGAGATGAGAAGAATGATAACTGATTTCCTTTTGTTACTTGCCTTTTGTTATGTTCCTTTTCCTTTTGTTATGTTTCTTTTGTTACGTTATACCAGCACCTCTAAGGGGACCATTATAGAAGTGAGGTCAGCTTGACCTTTTAATGCTATCCCTACCACTGTAATTAGGAGCGTTTTTCTTTACATTTTAACCTTATACAGGATGTCCCAAAAAACTTGTGCCCTGTTTGCCTGAAGATTGTGACAAAACAGTAAAAGATCCTCGCCAAACTTTTATACGGTGTTGCTCTTCGGATGTTCAAATAAAGTTTGCTGCAATCCCCATAAAAATCCGTTGAAAGATGATTGAGCTATGACCTTCAGAAGACCAAATTTGCCGGATGACTGAAACCAGCGGTCGGCCATTTTGTTTTATTATTTTGCAGCGATAAATAGCTTCATGTGATGCAAGAAGTAGTTTCTGTGAGGTGTAAGAAACAGTTGAACTCTCTGATGATTATCGGAATTTTCACGAGAGCTATGACATTATTTAAGCCGCTGTTTCATTTCATCCATGAAATTTGGTCTTCTGAAGGTCATAGCTCCATCATTTTTGAACGGATTTTTACGGGAATGGTAGCAAACTTTAATTGAAAATCTTAAGAGCAATATCATGCAAACGTTTGGCGAGAATCTTTTGCCGTTTTGATACCATCTTCACAGGCAACCAGGGCACAATTTTTGGGACACGCTGTATATTGTATTGTATGTATTTTTATATCATAAACTTGTAAATACATTTTAATTGTGGCAAATGATACATACATTATATATTCATCACGCAGTGGGAACCAATTAAAAACTGAATTTTACCCCTCTCTAACTAAGTGTCTTTTGCTATTTGCCTCAAACGTTTCGTAATGGTACAGTTTAAGAATTTCTCCAACAGAATGATAAATTGGTGGAAGCATTTGGAAGTGCAAGACAAAAACGAGCTGTATCAGCCAGACAGAAGAATGTTGTAGACAAACTTGAAATTAGCAATCAGATATTGGAGGTTGCTGAGAGAATAGATTTAACGAAGAAGTCACCAGAGGATGGTGGTGAGTATGAGGTTATTAGAAAAGTTCACGGAATAGGCACTGGATTTTTTTAAAGCAAGTCCAGTGTATGTTATGTCCACGGGCGGTAGGAAACGCTGAATTTAGAAAAAGCCTCATGGTTGATACATCGAGTTGTTCCTTTCCTATTATATCATTCCATTCGTGATATATCGACTTGTTTTCCTTCTGTGTCTACCTCTCCTGTGAAGGCGCCATTTTTATCCGATTGACATGTTTTCAAGGGCCCTACTGCAATTATGCCACTCAAACGGAAACTCCTCCAAGAGAGGATTATAGTTTTCCGTTTCATTTTACCACACTTGAGTGGCATAATTACTCCAGGGCCCTTGAGGTTATGTCAATCAGATTAAAATGGTGCCTTCGCAATGTAGACACCACAAGGAAAACAGGTCGATATATCACGAATGGAATGATATATTAGGATAGGAATAACTCGATGTATCAGCCATAAAGCTTTTTCTAAATTGAGCGTTTCCTACCGCCCGTGGTATGTCTTGCAAAGAGATGAGTTGTGATGTACTGCACCTTTGAAGTGAATGACATGAGCAAATGGCATGGTCTGTCAATGGAACAAGAAAAAACCTATTAATGCCATTTTTTTGCTTTGTTTTGTTGGTGCACAGGTTGAGGCCAGGGAGGGGGCTACTTGGCTTAAATTTGTGCGGGGGTGTGCCCATGAAAATATCTTTTTACCTGACTCCAGAATTTTGTCTCTCCACACAATGGCCAGATTTTTGAAAATATTGGTGAAAAGTATACTCCAATACATAAAAATCGGACTGACCAACAACCTTATCTAGCAAGATTTCCCTTTTCGAAATATTTTCAAAACCGGTTCAAGAAAATTTGCCTCCTTTTGATACCCATCGCTAGAAACAAATAGATGAAAATGATATAATACCCTGAAACGGCACATCCCTGTCGTTATCAGGTGCAATTGCCTGTTTACATTCCTATGAAATTTCCTTTGAAATCGGGTCTGGTTAATAGGCTACAGGATCAATGGTCCTTGGTGGAGGGGGGGGGGGGGTCCCAGTCAAGTGCATAAATCTTAAATTAACTTTCTTTAACATCCTTTGTTTATTGAGTTATCTTGTCCTTTATCATGCACCTGAGCATATATGCGGTCCTGCTCATTATTTCGATAGATGAAAGATGCAGATTTCGTTTCAGGATCATCACTATCGATAACTCCGCCAATCAACTTGAATGCTCCATCTCCTGCACTGCTCTACGATATCGAACACAGTATCCTTTCCTTACTGTAGCATCTACTAGGTAAAACGTGTCTCTGTCATATGTTCACTTCAGGCACCTCAGTTCACCTCTCTCAGCAACACTGTAAACACACGTTGTCTTGAACAGCTTTTCGCTCCTACATACGATAGTTCAAATAATGAAAATACGATATTTCCTGGAAGTTATATAAACTTTGTGCCTTGGACAGTGCCTACTGTTGATAGGCAGTGTTAAAGGCGCACTGTCGTGGCGCTGATTGGGTGAATAAGACAATAAAAAAGAATATGATTAGGCAAGCTTCAGGAATTTCGCTGTACACTGAAATTCAAGAAGATGATAAGGATCTGACTCCCTTTATTCTCGAAACAAAGTATGATCCAACATCATAAAGGCTTGGTAATTATTCAGAGGCCAGGTCTTTTGTTAGTGATTTCAACATCACGACTAGCCAATCACAGCCATGACAGTGTGCCTTTAAACTTGCCTGCTGTATTCATTTTCCAAACAAACAAAGTTTTCTGGGCATGGATTAAAAAAGTATCGAATACGGTATGTCTTTATATTTAGGACAGTAGCCTTCTAGTTCGGACAATGGGCTGTTAACAGCCCGAAGAGGAGCTGGCAGCACAATTTTTTGAAAAGTTTATTATTTATAAGCCAGTTATTTGCGAGATCTAAAGTTAATTCATCGAAATCCCCATGACACTGTTTCAAACAATGTATGATTCTTAAATGTATTAAATAGAATGTTGACTGTTGAAAATATTCCTAAAAATCGCCGCCTCGTATAATGGAACCAGGGAGATTAGGTATTTAAATCAGACTACAAATTGCCGTGTTTTTTAAAGGACAAGTCCTGGGTTGGTATGATTGATGATGAAATACAAGACAATACTGCTATGAATGATGTATGATACTTTTTTCCACTATTTTTCGCCTTCTCCTTGTTAAATTACGTATTCAAGTAAGCAATTTGAGTGAAGTGACGTCAAATCGCGCAAACGAAAACGAGGCTGTGTGATTGTTTTTTCGCCCCTTTATCGTTGCAAGCCTCTTTATCGTGTTCTTGTGCCATTTTCAATGCATGAGAACACGATAAAGAGGCTAGCAGCGATTAAAAGGCGAAAACAATCTTATAGCCTCGTTTTCGTTTGCACGATATGACGTCACTTCGCTCAGATTGCTTATTCAAATACGTAATTTCACAAAGAGAAGGCGAAAAATATTGGGAAAAGAATCATACATCATTCATAGCAGTATTATCTTGTATTTTATCATCAATCATACCAACCCCGGACTTTTCCTTTAACGACTAATCGTAACACCTCTATCACAAGGATACTGAAATGGTCCTCCACTTTATAAGTTTCGCATATTTACGATCTTTTTATTTATCTGTCAGATTATTTGTCCTTAATTAATTACAAGTTATATCTCCAAATGATGAAGTCGTTCTGATGGAAAATGTGGATGAATTTCTAACAGCCTCTTCTGAAAAGATAAGAAGATGGAGAGATGAAAGCAGGTATGCACTTAACCCTATTTTGGTTGGGGGGGGGTAAATTTGCCCCCCCCCCCTAGTAGACTTTTTGTTATAACTCTGTCAGGTTAACAATTGTGGCCCGGTAACTCTCTGATTTTTTGCTACTACTTACTGTGCAATGACTCAAGAAGTTTCATAAAAATATTTTAACAAATGAGGGGGAGGGAGACAATTTTCCGGAACTGACTCTGTCAAAATCGCCAATACTCAAATATTAATTTTCGCGAAAAAAGTAGCAAAATTGCATTATTTCGCAAAGATACTTTTCATGGTAGTGCTATTTGATGTATTCTATCATAATTTTCATGTTTGGATGGAAATTGAGTTCCAAATTAAATTTTAGCGCATTTTTCCTGATTTTGACCGATTTTGCCACTTTTCTTGACCATACAAAGAAAAATGCTGATGCAAGCTATAATGACGGCTAATTTTAGGTTAATTTTATATTTTCATAAAGTACATGCCTAGGGCTATTAGTACACCAACTTTTGTTGCTCTATCTATTTCCAGTCAAGAGTTAGGTAGGGGGGCTTTTTTGCCCCCCCCCCAACCAAAATAGGACGTGTCAGATAGCCCAACCACTATAGGGTTAAAGAAGTGAATTTACGGAAAATTTAGGAACAGACAGAAATTGACTACGGGAAAGTGCAAAGTTTATTCATAACATCGCCTGTGCAAAGTGTAACGGGGCAACTACTTTTTTAGCTTTTACAGAACTGGGTCAACACGTTTTTTAAAGCAAATAAGGGAAGTAACATTTTATAAGCTCAAGTTGAAGTTTGAAATATAGAATTAATCATTTTGAGGATGAAATTGTAAATCATGCCGGAAGACAAATGCTCTGAAGGATGTGTATAAATTGATGCAAAAATTCCATGTCAGTTGTTTGCAAGAACGATTCATCAGTCATATCTCTTCATCTTCAAAGTCATTTTTTCGTTGACAGAAACTTGTAAGGACAAGAATTGATTTTGTTATGGTAAAGGTGGATCTGCACTTAAAGTGGCTCGCTACTGAAAATTTCGAAATCACGAAACAGCGATAAGGTCTCCAAACAAGCAAAATTGTGCTCTTTATGGACAAAACAGGCTCATATTATCTTTTTTGGGTCCTTCTATGGAGCTCAAGCTCCGTGCTGATGGAATTCGTTAGAAAAGCTTGATTTCTATGGATTTTGAGCTGCAGGTTTAAAGATCTTATTGATTTACTGTTTTTGGCTCTTTCGTGAACTTTGCAGGTATTCTGTTTTTCAGGGAAATATTGGTAGAGAATCAATGCGCGCAGATACAGAAACGAACGAATACTCAGATCTAAGTTGGGCATTGCACAAGAGATTCCTGCTTGATGATCGAATAACATGCACTTTTACTGAAATAAGAACTCAAATCGAGAAACCTTTTTCTTGGACGCCCGGTATATACCGGGTGAGTCAGAAAGAAACGTGGGATGTTTTGCGGACTGTGAGGTCGCGTTTAGCCACCCGATCGTTGTGAACTAAATTATTCTGTGCAGCCATAAATCTGACTTAGATCAGAAACTTTCCCCATCGATTTCGGTCATGTGATACATTATTTAAAAAAGATTTTCTTCGTAAGACTTTGCGTAGGAGTCTTGCAAACTGGGGAAGCTCCTTTAGCATTTTAGCCTTGCCAAAGTTACAGGAAGATATGGTCTTATCAGGGGAGAATGAAACAGTTCGGACATAGTGTTTTCTCCACTGGGATGCCTTGTCATAACTTGTCCTGCCCAAGGGATATGTTTGAGAGACAGTAAAAACGCATGCTTCTCTGCGTTGTAAAGAGATTTCTTTCAACAAGATCAACGCGCTATATCATGCCAAAGCTATTTAATTCTCCCCTGATAGTACCGCGTGTACCTGCAGCTTTGGCAAGGGTAAAATGCTGAAGGGGCTCAGTTTGCAAAACTCCCATACAACATCTTACGAAGAAATTATATTTTGATTAATACATTAAGTGACCGATTTCGATGGGGAAAGGCTTATGATCTAAGTTAGACCTCTGGCTGCAAGAAAAAATTTAGTTCACTACAATCAGGTGGCTAAACGCGTCGTCACAGTCCGCCAAACACCTCATGTTATTTCTGACTCACCCGGCACATACCTACATACAAGCATGGTCAATAGAAAAGAAGTTATTTTTCTTTTGACTATCTATGATACAAGGGATTCTTTTTGTATATTTCAGAACTATTTTATCGTATGCCTTTGCAAGTCCAGATATTTCTATTTCTGCTTCGTCTTTGATCGTAAACAAACATACAAAACACCTCATTTAATGCTAAATTACAGGAATATATTCAATTCTTTATCACTCTACAGATATCCAGAATATGTTTTAGACCATCTAACAAGTCTACCA
Source organism: Aurelia coerulea (assembly GCA_039566865.1). Taxonomy (NCBI): domain Eukaryota; kingdom Metazoa; phylum Cnidaria; class Scyphozoa; order Semaeostomeae; family Ulmaridae; genus Aurelia; species Aurelia coerulea. The sequence goes on from CM076943.1 coordinate 47,898,598, forward strand.
GTAAGTGAAGAAGCACGACTGGAGAAAGCAGCAATGTTACGTTATTTAGCATATATGATGCAGTTCTTCAAACTCACGGTTGCTGATCTGCGGAGGAGAGGTAATGATTTCTTAGAAGGAAGTAACCAATGCCCCATTTACACTGTCTGAACCAAATTAAACGACACCTTGTTATCATATTTTGCTTTCTAAGTGGTAAATGCAACGAATCATGTGAATTAACTGTTTGTAGCTTATTCGCCAGCTCAACTTGCAAATGCAGATTAAAGGGGCTCAGTCGTCAAACAGTAAACAAATCCGTAAACTCGCACGTGTCGGGGATTATCCATTGTTCATCCATTGTTCTCTGCAATTTGTTTGGTTGCTTCACCCAAGCCACAAAAAAGTGACCGTTAAAAATCCACTTATATCCGAGCAATCGTAGAAGATACGAATGTTTGGCTTGTTCCTTAGTGAAGCACAAGGATTAATGCCCAAACAGCAACTTTCATTTTGAAAAAATACGAAAATCCTGTGTGATATCACTTTACAAAAAACTGCAAAAATCATCGTTTCGTTTACATTTTGACGACGGAGCCCCTTTAAGTGCTATATTTAAGGCTTCATTTTTAGAAACAGCTTTTTCAATTTTATCCAAAGCGTTTCACAACAGAGTAACCCATTCTAGGTGGCTGGCCTTGGATGTCTATACACTAATGAATTTTGACTATAAAGGCCAATTCTCTCTTTGCTTTGCATAACAATTGACATAACCTTTTCGAGATCCCTGAAAAATGAGTCTCTCACCTTCTGGTTAAGTTTACTGTCATAAAATTTCATCCCAAGTAACTGCACTCAAATTTTCTTGCGAAGTTGCTGCAAGTGAAAGCATCTATTCATTAATCGAAAGCCGTTTCGACGATTTTCTGACAGGCCTCATTAATGTGTGCAAGTGGCACAAATTTTTCTTTACGCATGATTCGAGGCATATTTTTTCCCAACCATTGCCTCACAGACAAAGTATGCTTTTGATGAGGGAGGCCCGCTTTCTCAACCTTATCCATGAAGGCAATGCTAACTGTCTTAAAGGGGCTGTACAACCCGTCCTCTCTGCGTGGCTCTGCGTGTGAAATCATCGAATGTGTTGGGACTAAACACAACATAGCTAATGGCAATTTTGCACAGAGAATAGTAGTCCAAAGTATCTACGACAATCTTGATGATCGAAGCTTTGGTGGAGGATTTGTTCTATTTTTCTAACGCCGAATATTTGAAAATTTTAATGGATATTAAAAGTTCCATCACATTTCATAAACATAGACAAGAAAACACTGCAATGAAACTTACGTAGAAGCTGCGATGAAACTTGCCTTGCCATCATTAAAAACCCAAGGCTTTAGTCACGTGCGCGGGTTGTCCCGTACTTCCGATTGTTTGCAAAAATTTTGCACAGCCCCTTCAATGGCACAAACTTTTCGTTTAAACTTCGCTATGATTTGGGTTAATTAATGTCTTGCTTTTTGCAGGTACAATTCCTAATATGCCTTCACATATCAGAGAGAGGTTATTCGCAGAATTCTCGCTAGAAAAAGACAGGAAAAGGTAAGTGCAGCCAGAAAAAACCTACCAGGTGTCCCAAAAAATGTATACGGATTTGCTTGACTCCAGCGATGTGAATTTAGCTTCAATCAATGTCTCATCACTCTAAAAATGTTCCTCGATAGTTAACTTGAACATAGGTACCTCGTTTGCGAAATTCTATATTCGATAGCGAAATTCGATATTTGATAATGACATTTGATATTCGAACTTCGATAAAAGAAAACAGCTAAGCTAACCAAAATGCCCTTGCGTGATCCCCAAAGACCCGAGTGCGTGCTCTGATGTGTGGTAAATCGATGCTGTGACGGCTTTTCTTTTTTTGAAAAGCTCCGTTTTCACCCGTGCACACGACAACATGAAAACGGTGTTTTCGGAAAGCTTCGTTTTCGGTGACCGAAAACGCTGTCTACATGTGAACGCTAACCCAAACGAATATAGAAAAAGATGCGTTTTCAAAAATATCCGGATGCGTATGGACGAGGCCTTAGATGTATGACCCAGAGTCCCTTGTTTCCCTGCACATCACTTTAGTTTGTGAGGTATCATTCACAACAGACTTTTTGGAAGAATCAGAAATGTTTATGTAATCCAAAGAAAAGCCTTCATCAGCTTCTCATCAGGAAATACAAAAATTTACGACTCTTCCACAAACTTCTGTTGTGAATAAGACCCCATGGTCCCTTCAAATAAGACCCTATTTCAAATTCCAGACTGAATGGGTTCTTATACAATGGGTATCTAATTGCAAAATTCAGCCTGCAGGTTCTCAATCCACTAGGTTCTTATACGCTGGTTTTTACTGTATAGCCGAAATCAAAAGAAAATACTGATTCATGATAATAGTATAAAAGACAATTTATCATAAACTATGGTTTTCTCGAATATCGTATCATTTTTCTCTCTCTCTGTTAATTCAGGATGTATGATGATTCAGATTTTGTGTAAAACTTCTCACGAGTCCTTTTCATGGGCAAGTTAACGCTGCTATTTTGAATTCAGCAGAAATATTCGTAAGTTGAACATTGGTTTGATGTAACGTGGTAAAAATCTGATAGAATAAAAATCCAATAGATTGTAACAATTCCTGTTTGCGTGAATTGAAACCAAGACCTGACATAAATTTTCCTTTTTATTCTAGGTTCCTTCCGAAACGTTTCAAGGACAAATTATTGTGCTATATATTGGTATTAGCGCTGATTATTGATGAATTTGTACTCGATTGTTCAAGCCTGATGAGGGACTTAAAATTAGGACCTGGCAGGTAAGAACATATTTTTAACAATAAATTGAACCAATTTTTCCTGCACTGCCAAACAAGGACAGATTTTGTAAGACAATAGCATGAGTTACATTTTTGACATCTGAATTCAAAGCAATAAGCGATTGCCGACAAAGGAAATTCCTTCAACCATAAATTCAAAACAAACAAAGCCGCAAAAGTTTCTCTTAAACATAGGTAGCTAGCGCGCTCGTCGTGCATTCCAGAAATTGTTTTTAAGAGCAAACATGAGCATAGATCGAAAGAAGAAGGATATATCTAAATATCTGCCTCGGGCATTTTACTTCTTTGGTTCAGAAGCCGAGCAGTAAGTGTTTTCATTACATCCAAAAACATAAGGCAATTGAATCGCCTCCCAATCGGCTTCTGAACCAAACAGATTGAATGCCCAATACAGATATGTAGATATATCCTTCTTTTTTCGATATATGCTTATGTTTGCTCTAAAAAACAATTTCTGAAATGCACAACGAGCGAGCTAGCTATCTGGGTTTCAGAGAAACTTTTGCGGCTTTGCTCGTTTTGAATTACCGGTTGAGGGAATTTTCTTTGTCTGCGATCGCTAATCGCTTTGAATTGCAGTGTCAATCAAAATCAACTAGTTCTATTGTCTTACAAAATCTGTCCTTGTTGCACTGCCATGCTTACGATGCATACAAGAGAGATTTTCTCGATAGTGTAAACGCAACGTTGCAACCGTTTGATTCTAATACAGAGATTCTTAAGAATGATCAGCCACTTATTACAGCTGAATTTTCACCGCTAAGCTCAACCAAATCTCTTGGAACACCCGGTATTTAAGCATCAATGTCCAACAGAAAGGTACGGTATATCTCTTGCTATAAGTAAGTAAACAAAATGTTGCTGAGTGCTGTTAAGCCTGCCATCAAAGTTGAGAATTTGCGGATTTTCAGCAGGACACGGGTGGATTTTTCAACTAAGTACATGTCTCAAGCAAATAGATATATTTCGTTTGCATCATTTTTCGAGTATTGTACAAAAAGACAGAAAACTGCTGTTTCTTTCCCGCTGTCAAGTAGCTAAATATTCCTGCGTGGGCTTACAAGTTGTTTTTTGAATGCTGAATAGATAGATTTTCAGCTGGAAATAGGCATATGTTTTGGCTTAATTTTGGTATTTTAACTGAAGGAAAGGTATTTATATTGCTAAGTCTACAGTAAGCCAGGGTGCATTATGTATTTTTAAGACCACAGAACAACAAGAAGAGCTGAGCTCGTGACATTTTAGGGCGTATTCTTTGGGCATCTGAAGTCTGCAAAGTCTTCTGAAAACGGTAGACTTCGTAGAGAAAAATGTCAGTTACCAAAAGAATGCGCATTCTGAAAACGGTAGAGTTGGTAGACTTCGCAGAGAAAAATGCCAAAAGAATACACATTCTGAAAACAGTAGAGTTGGCAGACTTCGCAGAGAAAAATCCCAAAAGAATGAGAATTCTAAAAGTTTGAGAGTTCGTCTACTTTTGTTTTACATACTGCTGAGTACATTAGTATGGGGCGCTATACAAATGTTGTATTATTTTTATTATTGTTTTGCAAATCCCAAGAGAAAATAATTTATAATACTTCATTGTATTTTCGAATGTTTTGAAACCTTTTCATGCAACAAACAAGGCTCTTTGCGATCTCTCGGAAGTCTACCAGTTTCAGGAGCAGAAGGTTTCCGAGGCCTCGGAAGTCTACCGTTTTCAGTAGCGCCCAAAAGAATACGTCAAAAATCTCTCGGATGTCTACTGAAAACAGAATGACCAAAAGAATGGGCTTTAATAAAAAATGATCTGAAGTCTGCGAAGTCTACCGTTTTCGGTAGAATGGCACCAAAACAATGGGATTTTAGCCTCTACCGACTCTACCGTTTTCAGAAGATGCCCAAAAGAATACGCCCCTAATGTTAGACGGAATCTAGTATTGTATCCATCCAATTTGTTTTAATCGTTCGTAATGTAGTTGTATGTGGTTTCACGTTGCGTGTCTTTATCTATTGGGCATGGGCCAGTGTCTTTATCTATTGGCCATTGGCCATCTTTCGCTCCCCTTGGCACTGTCCCTAAAGTCTTGCATAGTAATAGTTGCATAGTAAGAGCAACATCATATAAAAGTTGGCGAGAATCTTTTGCCCTTTTGTTGCAATCTTTAGGCTAATGGGGCACAATTTTTTGGGACACCCTATACAATGATGAAAAACTTGTCTTTTCCAATTTTACTATAAAAACAGGGGCAGATTTTGTAATACAATAGAAACAGTTTCGCTTGATTGACACCTCAATTCAAAGCGATTAGTGACTGCAGACAAAGGACGCTTTCTCAACCATAAATTCAAAACAAACAAAGCCGCAAAAGTTACTCTGAAACCCAAGTAGCTAGAGCGCTCATTCTGCATTCCATGAATTGGTTTTAAGAGCAAACACGAGCATATATCGAAGGAAGAAGGATACATCTCCATATCTACCTCGGGCATTTTTTCTCCGGTTCCTAAGCCGATTGGGAGGCGATTCAATTCTCTTATTTTTTGGGTGTAATTAAAATACTTACTGCTCAGCCTCTGAACCAAAGAAATAGAATGCCTGAGGTAGATGTGTAGATACATCCTTCTTCTTTCGATATATGCTCTTGTTTGCTCTTGAAAGCTTTTTCTGGAATGCACAACGAGCGAGCTAGCTACCTGGGTTTCAGAGAAACTTTTGCGGCTTTGTTTGTTTTGAATTTTTGGTTGAGAGGATTTCCTTTGTCTGCGATCGCTAATCGCTTTGAATTGCGGTGTCAATCAAAACCAACTCGTGCTATTGTCTTACCAAATCTGCCCTTGTTCTATAAAAATAAATGTCGACCTGTAACGTTCTATTCCAGGATATCATCACCTCTCAAGGCAATTGGATGTTACGTTGAAACAAAAAGAGTAAAGACAGAATCCACACAAACTGATTCAGGAAAAAAGTCGAACGCAATTACAATCGCTACCCTTAGATTACCTTTACCTATCCATTTTATGGAAAGTAAAAAAGGAACATCTTAATTTCAATGAATCGACGTAGTTTTGTTGCTCTATGTTCCTCTACTTTTAAAAGTGTCACCGAACATTTTTGTTCAAAGCGGTTCGAACAACAAGGACAGATAATGTTACAATGGGATCCGCTACTTATACACAAAAACAAAGAAAGCCGCAAAAGTTGCTCCGAGACCCAGGTAGCTAGCTCGCTCGTTGTGCATTCCAGAAATGGCAATACAGACTTCTGCCTAAAGTCTAAGGCAGTTTTATTCTGTTATAGGCAGCTATATTTTATCCATGAATCTGGTCGATTCGAGTGAATTTCTGCAGCCACTTACCCATCCCTTCATAAGCCACCCGATTTTGTCGCCTAGTTAAAGTAGTTTCTTTTCTTTTATTATCTTATTTAATGGCCTCTGGGTAGACACAGCCTTTTGCTTCCTGGGGTTGATCGTCCTAGTAGGATTGTACAGTAATTTTGTAAGTAACGTAGTTCGTAATATGTATTGTAAATTTTATTTGGAATACCGGGTGAACCTGAAAAAAGTTCCCACTTTTGAAAATTCATGGCATCGAGAGTATTGGATGGATTGGAATGAATCACTATTTGCTTGACAGCCAAAAGATCGAAGTATTTTTGCGATATTTCTAACCTTCTTACGAGCACTGGAAAAACTGGTTAATTGAAGCTTACAAAACTTGATGGTTGCAAAATGACCGGAAGAGGCCCAAAATACTTGATCAAATCATAAAGGACTCCTCGCTCAAATCAACAGAGAAAATGCAATTTTGCATGGGCGAGAGCTATCGTATGCACATTTATTGCCATGGGAATGAAAATCTTTAGTATCTGTTTGAGAATCTATGTCTTATAACTCTTGAGATGAACGCGCGTGAGTATTATTCTGTGTGAGGAGAGTCCTAACGATTTGATCAAGTGTTTTAGGCCCTTTTCAGTAATTTTTCAACCATGACATTTTTATAAAGTTGAATTTACCAACCGGGTGTCCCAAAAAAAAGTACTCCTGTTTCAAAAATCACCAAAAATTGATTATCAAACCTTTGATAAAATTTTCTTTTTGACTTGTTTCATCAAAGACCCAAAAATATTCATAGATGATAAAATGTTTGCTTTTGATGCAACAAGGTAGAACAATTACACATTGAAAAACCTTATTTTGAGCTATAGATTTTAAGCAAAATAGTCAATCTTGCATAAGAGTCCAAATTTTTTCAAATTTTTTATCATCTTTGAGGTCTGCCATGATTTTGCGCATTTCTTTCTGTCATTTATGACCAAACTAGATGCTTTACATGCACAAAGAAATTGATCTGGCAATGATCAGTGCTTTTTTGCAGTATGGTTCAAAACCAGGTAGCCCTAAAAAGAGCTAAATTTGCTACTTTTTAAACCACTGAAAAGATCAGCTATATATTGAAAAATAATTTGGTCCTTGATATACTTGACAAAAAAGAAAATTGAAGATCGGCCGTGAAATCAATTTTTGATGCTTTTTCAAACGGGAGTACTTTTTTGGGAAGTGCTCCTATATTTGCAGTGCTCCTAAGAAGACGAGAAAAATAAATACTTTGATCTTTTGCTTCTTAACTAGAATTTGAATCATTCAGATCCATGAAATAGTTGCGGTGCTACGAATTTTCGAAAGTGGGAACTTTTTATGGCTCACCCGGTATATTATATAAAAACAAAAAACAAAGCTAACCGTTTTGAGAATTTCGAAGTCAATCAAATACAAATTCCGCGTCCACCAAAGTCTGCCGCTTTCAGAATTGTAATCAATAAACACAGCTTTAGGACTCATTCAGAATAGAGTAAAATAAACAACTTTTAACATCATGTAGCATGATAACAAAACAATGCAGATCCTAGTAGTGATATCGATTGGCAAATGCGTAAAAAATGTAAAATGTTGTACATAGTTCGTTCTCAAAAATTCATAACCAACCGTCACACGGAGTAGCAGGTATCCTTTCAACCATTGGTACTGTCCATGGAGCCCTTGGGTTTGTTTTTGTTTCTTTTACCTGGGCGTTGGAGCATAGGTTCCAAATATTTAAGGCAGCTGCCCACTAAAAGTTACAAGCAGTTTATACACACTTTTACTGATATCAAAATGATGAAAACAATGTTTTTAGGCAAACGACAAACAACGAGCCTTGTATTTCAACTCTGAAGGAAATAGCCTATTCCAAAAGCTCTCTATCACAGCACGGGCACTGAGTCTCCATTGGCTGAAAAACTAACACAGAGAATCGACATGGTTGAAACTGGCCCAGGCTAAATGGTAAAAACAGCCTATGGTATTTGATAAGTGGCACTTTAAGGTGCTTGCAGTTTCATTATGTGGCTAAAGAACCAATGAGTATTCAAGTCTTTCCTTTGGCCTGTTTATAAGCCACTCAATATTTACATTACACTTTAAGGTTACTGTAACGGTTCAAACAAGAATTTTTCGATTTTTCGTTTTCGTCATATTCTGATGCTCCAAGTATTCGAGTACGGTTTTAGCCACCTCACTTCACTAAACGAACCCAATTACTTGCAAATTTGAGCATTTTAAAAGAAGCACTCTCGTTTCTCAAAAATTGCGCGAACAGCATTAGGCGATTAAGGTAAACTCACTTGACCTTGCGAATGATTCGCATACTCCTGTGGTTTAGAAGGCAGTAATTTTAATCCGCACGGATATAATATTTGCTCTTCGTTTAACAAAAACTCCTTTGCTTTCGCAACTGATTCATTCGCAATGGGGCGTTTTCGAAAAGCTGACTGGGCGCAGAAAAAACGACCAAAGTTTAGAAAAAGAATTAAAAAATCCTTTGAAAGAGAAGAGAAAACGAATCTTGCGTCATCAGATAAGGGGTCGTGGTTTGACCAGGAAAGTTTATATGCTGAGGAGGGATCAGAATCGGAGTTGGATGAGTCGGACGAAGAGGACACAAACGAAGAAAGCGCATCTGAATCATCAGCGAACCTTTTCTTGATAAGTTTATCCTTACTAGAAACCCAATTGAATGCGACCTCGGTTTGCAAGGAATGCCACAGCGATTTAAAAATTATCGATGAAAAAAAGAAGCGTCAGGGCCTCGGTGCCAGCTGGGAAATTTACTGCACTAATAATGACTGTCCATCAAAAAGCACAAAGAAGTCATTCCCAATAAGTCCTAAAGATGGTCGATCGTTTGCTGTAAATAAAAAGGCTGTTATAGCATTTAGGCTAATAGGAAAGGGCTATTCAGCAGCAAGGAAATTCTGCAGTGTTCTCGGCTTGCCCGAACCAATACATCGAAAATATTGGCGTGATCATACAAAAACTATCAGTGAAAAAGCGGAAGATGTTTTGCAAAAGTCTTTTGACAAATCAGTAACTGAATTGAAGGAGTTTAAGGAGGAGTCCGAAGGAGTCCTACACCGCGCTTAATCCTTATTGCTTGACCTGTGGTTTCATGTTTGCACTTACAAGCATAATCGTTTCTCCCGCACTTTTTTCCTGAATTTGATAAAAGCCTGATTTCTCGAAACAGGATTTTGGAGTACTGGTAGGTACTAAAAAATCTTTGTGTACCCAACGGACCAATGAAATGGCTTGAAACTTGGCCCACATGGTCACAAAGCATGTAACTACGAAACCGTGTCAGCGATTTTCTACAGATCCACGGGTCCGATTTTTACAGAGGTTTCAAAGTTGAAAACGGCATTTCAGAAATTTACACAAATTTAAAATGGCATTATTTTTAGACAGTACATTTTATAAAAAATCCGTGACACGGTTTTGGAGTTCAAGACCTTAAGTCTATGGTAAATTGATAATCGCAGTCCAACAATGGTCGCTGGGGTACACAAAGATTTTTTCGCTAGGGTGGTCGATTTTGCCGAAAATCTGGAATAAATAATTTGTGCTTTCTTTAAATCGACTGCGCATATTTTCATGATATTCTGCGTTTAATTCTGCATCGAATGATCTACAGGTTTATTTGGTATATTTTGAGGAACGGCCATGGTAAACAAAGTTTCTTAATCACCGTCTGAACGGTTACAGTAACCTTAAAGCAACTGTTTGGACAATATTTTGAGTGCGAATCATGTTATTTACTCGTTTTGAGATTTTACTAAGTAATTTGGGAGCCCTTTAGACAAGACAAAATCAACTCTAAACTTCCGGCAATAAAAATATAAGAAACACGTAAGAAACTTGTGGTAGCAAAATGTCCCAAAAATTTAAGAAACTGCCTACCAGCCCCGGACCTTAGTTTCTTATAAAAAAAATGAGTGTATACTTGCTCATTTGCTTCAGGTCTATTCCGTTGTTTATTAGCACTAAAACAATATAATTACCCCCATACGTGGGCGTAAGCAACTAAGAGGTCCCTGCGAATGAGAAACGAAAAGGTAATTACGAGTAGGAACGTAAGCAACTATTTCGTTTCCTTCTCATTTCTCCTTCGCATCGACCTCTTAGTTACTCACTCCCCCGCAGGGGTAATGATATTATTTTAGCGCTGATAGACCACGGAATAGATATGCAGCAAGTCTATACTTACATGAGCCAATTCTCTTTAAATGGACCTGCAATCGTGGCCAAAGCTTTTGGACGATAGACCAAAACTTAGGTTCTTCGAAGATAAAGCCTCCCCTCCCCTTCAAGTCAATGTTATAGGAACCAAATTATTTTCTGCAAACGCTGGTACATGTTCTACTCACTTGGTACATCACTTAAAGGGGCTCCGTCGCCAATCAATAAACAAATATCTGTAAATATCGCAGGTTTCCATTGTTCATCCATTGTTTTCTGCAGTTTGTTTGATGGCTTCACACAAGCCATCAAAAATTGACCGTGTAAAATACACTTATATCGGAGCAATCGCAACAGATATGAATGTTTGGTTGGTTCCTCTGTGAAGTACAAGGATGTTCCTTCAAAGAAACGCTTTCGTTTCGAAAAGCTTGAGTCATATTACCTCTCAAAAAGCTGCAAAATCTTCGTTTCGAATGAGATTTGGAGGCGGAGCCCCTTTAAATCTTATACGTCTTAAATCAAATACAGCAAATTACCATAATAAATCATAAAATCCAAAAGGCTCTTCCTAAGAAGTTTAGCATACGGCTCAAACCTTTCAAATCTTTGAAAAAGATGGGTGTAAAATTCTATCACATTTTTCCTTGAATTGATTCAGCTTGAAAGGAACTTAGGGTATTTCACTGTAAATCTGCCATGGAAATGTTTTTGATATCTACTGTAGATGGTGGCAATTTCACTATTTTTGAAAGAATTGATGGAAATGGACAAGTCCCGTGGGAAGCACAACTTCGTCACGATTCGTAGAATGGGAGCAGGGCAACAAACATGTTTGCTTTTAATTCATGGAAACTTTTGAAAAAATCAAAATCATCTTGATGAAAAATGATACAATCTTCAGGAAAATTATAGTTTATGTCATTACATGTCATTCAACAAGATGGTGACAAGCACAAACCCGTCGCTCTTCTGGTTTAGGATTTATAACAGGATTGAGACAAAAAGAAAGATTACATTCTTTGCTGTTACTCAGAGTTTCACGCTATACGGCGAGTAAAACTCTACTCGTCAAACTCTGAGTAACAGCAAGAACATAATCTTTCTTTTTGTCTCAGTCCTGTTATAATTCGCTCTATCTTCATGGCATTGAGCACTGTTTTAATAAGTAAAGACACACACAACTTTTTGTGGTTTAGGATTTATAAATTTGTTGACGTCAAACCCTCAAATGATGAATGAAAGTCAACAAAGATCTCTTTTGAAAATTCCATAAATTTACGCTAATTTCCTTTATTCAACAAGGGCAAGGTCATTCATGCGCAATTTGCATGGCCATGAAGATTATGCATGAATAATTTTGCTTAGTTTGGATGAAACAAATTATAGTGGGGACAGACTGCTTTTAAGATAGCATAAAAACTCCAAGGCAGATTTACAACAAAGTACCCTAAGTTCCTTCCAAGTCATTTAAAGGCACACTGTCTTGGAACTGATTGGATGAATAAGACAATATGAAAGAATAGAATTAGGCAGGCTTCAGTAATTTCGCTGTACACTGAAATTCACGAAGATGATAACGACCAGACTCCCTTTATTCTCGAAACAAAGTATGATCTAAGAGCATAAAGGCTTTATAATGATCCAGAGGCCAGGTCTTTTGTTAGGGAGTTCAACATCACAACCAGCCAATTACAGCCACGACAGTGTGCCTTTAATTCAAATAAAAATGTAATAGAATTTTACACCCACCTTTTTAAAGATTTGATGCCTATGCTAAGAACGTCTTGTTTCATTTATCCAAAGGTATCTTGCTCAACAGGTTTCCCAACCCATTTGCCGTACCCCTGTGCCTCCAAGTGATTGAACAAAACAGACTTGCATGCTTGATATGTCTTCGCGGCAACTTTCGCATCATGATATGTTACCCCCGGTTGTCTCATCTGAGAAACCTTGACTACCTGGCAGAATTTGTCGAAGAATACCATCTTGGAAAGTCGGGACGGCATAGCGACGGGGGTCCTTCCAGACACGCCGTTGATAATTTCCACCGTTGTTTGCCCATAGTACCTGAAAGATAGAAGTGCTGTTAAGAGCAAGGGCGAATTTTGTAAACATTTCCATTTTTTATCATTTACCCATGGTAGCACCGTCAGTCTATAGAGAATAGGCTATTTTAGCAAGAAGACATGAGCTGAGAAAACGCCAGCATAATTCTATTGTTCGAGAATGTAATTTACAAAGCGAAATCAACTTCAAAACTTTTGTGAATCTCCTGGGGCTTTGTGTAAGATCTGCTATGAAATCAACAACCTGAAAAGTGTACTTTTGAAGGCCGCTCACCCAAAATAGAACGTCGATATGGAAAGTAAAAACTATGTGAGCATATTCATAACCAGTCGAGACACGAGAGCACAAACTATTTTCAAGGAGTATTCCTCTCTATGGGCAGCTGTTTGAGTAAAAAGGCTGGAACATTGGAATGCTCCAAAAACCACTGAGCGTCCCCGTCTTCGAAGACGTCCGCGCCTTGTTGCTAAAACAACCTGACGCTTTACAAGGGGCAGTGAATAAAGAATCTATTTAAACATTTTGTTCTAATCAAGAAAGCAATAAATGTACATAAAACTGTTCGTAACATATTAAAGGGAGTACAAAGGCCAGCATGCTTTGCACAAAGTCAGCGACTTGCTCTGCACAGCTTCCAGAACAACTGACTGTAAGAAATTCACTAAAAACAAAAACAAACGATGGCAAAGGCTGCTGGTCCTTGTACTCCCTTTAAAGCGAAATTAGACCAAAAGAAAGGTAAAAAACAACCCGCTACAATTTCTTGTTCACTACCAGCAGAACCCAGTTTACCATCGTTTTTCTGAACACCCAGGCTAATAGCTACCTGAAAATGCCCACCACAATTTTTCCGGCTTCAGATGGTACTTACCGTAACCCAGGGCTCAAAAAAACGAAGTAGCGCGATAGCGGCGGCGGCGCTACCATGAAGGCAGCTGAAATGCTTAAACTTCCCAGGAAGGAGGAAGGGAAAAAGGAACGGAAGGAAAGGAAAGGGAAACGAAGGGAAAGAAATTAAGGAAGGGAAGGAAACGAAGAAAAAAATAAAATGGGATAGAATTTGGTGGTATACAGGGAAAGAAGAAGAAAATGTGTAGGAAGAGATGAAGGTGCTTGGCTTGCTATCAGGAAGGAAAATTTTGTTTGAGCCCTGCTGTAACCACAGGCTGGTCTATGGAGGAGAAACATCTATGAAAAGAAACTATGAGTCTACATGAAGGCTACCCCAATACTTAAGGGGACAGAAAAGTCTTGATCGCTGCCTCGTTAGTTGTAGTGCATGTAACCTTTATTTAAGCTCATCTTACACCAGACAGGATTTTCCACGTGACAATGTCACTGCTTATGGTGTTTATTGAAAGAAGAAAGCCTAAAATCGAGCGGCAGCTGCATCACAACCACTGATCACAAATGACATCACAATAGGCGATTAATTCTCGGAAATGAAAACAACCGAGAATTGTCCCGCAGCAAAACGACGATTTCAAAGCGCAATTACTTGGAAACTATACATCATTTACAAAAAATATTTTTACGATGATTTTTATCACCTTCAACTACCCCTTTTGAGATTGACATGAAATTATCCCGGAATTCTTCTTTAAATGTAACAGAGCCTACCTGTATAGGTAATCGTGCTGAGATGCCGTGTTGGAAAGAACGATCGAAGACAAACAACACGCTTACCCTATGCACTGTGATCCAGATTTCCGTTTTAGTGTAATTAATGCCAAAAAATGAAAATTTCAGAATTGTACAAAACTGATTTTTCTATATTTAACCGTAGCCTGAGGTATATCAAGACGCAAAAAATTTTCAAATCGGACAATTTAGTGCTGAGAAAATATCATTTCAAGTTCGGCCTAAAAAGTGTACTGCAGGCTTCTTTTGTAGCACAGCAAGGCCACAAAATAGCACTAAGTTTCAAATTCAAATTTCTTGGCTTGCACTCACTCGATTTTCATGATCTTTGTTTTGTTTGACAGATTGAACCCTGCAGAATATGTAGTGAAAAGGTCGATTGAAAATTTCATCTTGGGATGTGCAAATTTTTCAAATCCATAATGGTAACCAATCGTTCATAAAAACTAAAACTGAATCACGAAACGCTCCTTCAACATTGAAAACAAAAAATCTATGTTTCAGAACTCTCGTAAAGCCTATTGCAGAATCACGTTTAACCTATTGGGAACATTTTTGCAAAAGGGCTAAGTAGAATAAGCTCTCAACTAATTTTGGCGAATTTTTCACGAAGGCCAGTGAAGAGGAAGCCTTTTTTAGCAAATTCTGTCTGTATTTGCCACTGTACTATAGACTGAACTAGATGTTCAATGAAACAAATATTTCCCTCTTATAGTCAAAAGGAGGTTAGAGATCAACTCCCTAATCATATTAGGTATCTATTTTAGTGTTTGTTCTGTTTTCCGATGTAACTAGGCGCATTTTTCACCTTGGGATATAGCAAATCATTGTAGAGTTGGCTGGATGTTTTCAAAACCCTTAAAAATTAGTTAATTATGTAAAAATACTTTATACTACTATTGCTAAAAAGCATGTATTTGAAATTGTGGAGATATGATGAAATATTGCCTTTGCTAATAGGTTTTCGTCATAAAAATGCAATTTTTTACTATGAAAAGGTGCAAAACTGGTCTTCGTGAAAAATTCGCCAAAATTATTTGAGAGCATATTCTACTAAGCCGTTTTGCAAACGTGTTGCCAATAGCTTAAACTTGATTTTACAATAGACTTTCCGAGAATTCTGAAACATATATTTTTTGTTTTTAATGTTGAAGAAGCGCTTCGTGATTCAGTTTTAGTTTTTTTAACGTTTGGTTACCACTATGAATTCGCAAAATTTCCGCATCCCAAGATAAAATTTTCAATCCACCTTTTCACTACATACTCTGCAAGGTTTAATCTGTTGAACAAAACAAAGATCATGAAAATCGGGTGAGTGCAAGCCAAGAAATTTGAATTTGAAACTTAGTGCTATTTTGTGGTCTTGCTGTGCTTAGAAAGAAGCCTGAAGTACACTTTTTAGGCCTAACTTGAAATAATGTTTTCTCAGCACTAGATTGTCCGATTTGAAATTTTTTTGGGTTTTGACATTCCTCAGGCTACGGTGAACAATAGAAAAATCAGTTTGGTACAATTCTGATACTTTCATTTTTCACATTAATTACATGCCCTGGAACACTGTGCTATGGATAAGAACCATATTCATTCATTCATTGGGAAATAAATGCAATCTGTTTGCCAATCAACCTCTTTCGTGAACTCCAAAACATTACTTACGTAACTGTAATAGGCAGGGCCTGCAGGGGTAAAATAGGTAAGCTTGGGTTGAAATGGATATGACCAAGAGTTTAAGTAAGTTTGGCTAAGATTTAGATTCACATATTTCCCTTTGTTAAGAACCTACACCCTGATTACTGGATGTGCCTCATTGAATAAGAACCTAAACAGGTTGAGTTCAAAATCTTAGGTTCTAATGTGCGGGTTTTTACTGTAAATCAAACAGGTAGTTCATTTGTATTTGATTTGATAAGGTTACTGTGAGTTTGTTGTCTGACAATACCAGCAGATCGTCGAAAAAAGAAATAAAAATAAATGCGTACCAATTGTAACTGTTGTTTGTAGCTTTGGAGGTATCTCTCCCATCTGTCTTGGTGGGTCTGCCAAATTCCGGTGTCACAATTGAGTAGTTCTGAGGAACGTCTGTAAAAAGTACAATAAAATCATTGTTATTCAATAGGAACATCAAGGCGCAACAAAGACATCATTACTTCCAGGATAAATTACAGTATTTCATTTGAAAGTTTAGGGCACTTTGCACTCAGAACTGACAGTACAGACTCACTCTAAAGAAGTCAACGTTGCATGGTAAACTTGAGAATCTATCAGATGCCTGAGAAAGAAAACAGTGAGCATTGAAGTAATTCAAACTGACCCTCAAAGGGTCTAATACTTTCACACAATGTTTTCAGCTCAGCCTGTTAGCCCGTCATCAATATACTAAGTTGGTACAACACTAATTTTACAAAATTTTTTATGTCCAAGAAGAACTCGGTGCTCCACTTTAGCGGAATTACTTTAGCAAAATTGTCACGTTTCTTCCAACTCGCTGGACTTGCTTAAAGTCTTGCTCTTGGTTATAAGGGGAGGGGAGGAAAAGAAAAATGGAAGTTCGCTCTCCTTCCCCTTTCTTTTTAAATTTTGTTCTTCCTCTTTCCCTTGCTCTCCCTTTCCCCTTCCGTTTGTTTATTGATCAAGAGCAAGACTTGGCGCAAGTCCACCAACTCGTGAAAGTTACTTCCCGCAAAAGTTTCTTAACTTAAAGGAGGCCTAAAGTGAATCTTGTTATTGATGCAAGTAAATAGCACTGTTGAATGATGAAGACTTATGTTTAAAATTTCTTGATACCTTGTTTCACTTCTGAGTTGTCCATCCTTTTGCAGAATCGGCTGACGACATCATTTTGTTTGCAAACGGTCAAGGAAACATGTACGATTCACCATGCTTCCATAACGAAATCAATTCAGAAAGAAAATTCAGTTACCATACCATACCATGATTTTGATACACGAGACAATTCATATTCCATTTACGTAGCTTAGCTGCAAAGTTCCTTGCAACTGTAACCGTTTAAAGATCAGATACAAGCTATATTTCCATATAGTATCCTAGTAATTTGCAAACAAAAATACGTCATCAGCTGATATATAAATTCAGTGGATAAACTTCAAAACAAACTGAGATATCAACAAAAAGTAAACAGAATCTTTTATCATTCGACCGTGCTGTACATTTGCACAAATGAAAAATTTCGCTTTAGGCCACCTTTAAAGTATACTTTTCTAATTTCTTACTTCTTATTCCATTAACTCTTGCAACCAATGATCTTGTAAGATGTTCATAGTTGTACTGTTCACCAATGATAATTCCCTTGAGATAAACCGGCTTCAGAAAATGTGTCAAAAGGGATCCTTGCACACCAAGAACATTCCATTTCATCAATTTGTCACTACATGACATGGTCAACAAGCGTTCTCCTGCTAAAATCCCATCCGTTGTTTGTGTATTGCTAGCGGGAACAGGTACTGTGCCTGAAAGAGAGAGACAGTAGTGTTATCAAGGGTAATAATGCACCGCTCATGTGGCCTGTATAATGATCAAAACTACCTTCTTACCAATTGTGTTATTTCCTTTCCCACAGGATTGCGAGAAATGCCTCATAACGTTCCTTTCCTTTGTCATTTTTGTCACAGACAATTTCGATTGAATGTCGCATTATTAAAAAAGCTCAAACAAAGGTACATGTGAAGGTATTTTGCAACAAAAAGTATCAATTAATATCCTCCAGTCAATATCCTCGAGTAGAATATTGCATCACTAAGTAGGAGTTCCAGCACGAAAGTCAGTTTGAGCTGTTGAATAATGGCGGCATTCAATCAAAGTTGTGTGTGAAGAAAATGACCAAGGACACCATTATCAAGCTTTTCTCGCAATCCCATGGAAAAGGAACAACACAATGAGTAGGAATGTAAATTTATCATAATATAGGCCACATCAACGCTGCACTATTGCCCATGGTGTTATAAGCAATATATGGCCCAAGTGACCTTCTTGGGCAAAAAGGTTGCAACTTCAAACAATTCTCCACCTGATCTGATCTTACGATTTCAAAGCTCTTGGGTATACGGCATGCATTGCAGCCCTATTCGTAAATGTGGCCTATTTTCATGCTGCTTAAAATTAATGCTGTAATGTCGATATCAAGTTTGAGGCACATTGCTGCCTGCAACTTCAGGTGTTATAAAATGTCTCCTTACGTCAAGGGGTGATGCCAGAAATTTTCTGACAGAGGGCTCAAGCTTCTGACAGGGGGGCTAAAAATGCAGTTTTTGTACGTCATTTTCCTAAATTTCCTCCGACAAGCCCAAAAGTTTCTCCAACAGGGGGGGCTAGATGCTTCTGACAGGGGGGGGCTGTAGCCTTCCAGCCCTCCCCTGGCGCCACCCCTGCGTGATCTAAACAATATATTTTAAATTGAATGAAATGCACTAAAAACAAAGTGAAAAATGGCAATGCATGCCGGTTCCCCAAGAGTTTTTAACATCTAACCACAGGAAACCAGCAATTAATCGTTGTTAAAAATAGAAATTTTCTTTTGAAATAATTGTTGCTAAAAAATTGTATTTCTTTGTCCCCCGTGCTTGCTGTTGGTCATTTTCGTACTTTCTTCCCCTGTGTTATAGTTGCGTAGTAATAAGCTGCATAGGCTTGCTACGCAACTATAACACAGGGGAAGAAGGTACAAAAATTACCAACAGCAAGCACAGGGGACAAAGAAATACAATTTTTTTAGCAACAATTAATTCCTGGTTTCCCCGTGGTCTAACTTAGACCACATCTGAGTATCTATGTGATCTTTCAGATGATCTAAATCTAAAAACAGATTGGTTGAAAGTCAAAGCTCATTGTCCTTATCAGCAAAGAATGAAACTTCTTTTACTATTTAACATGAAGACTTAGGTAGAAAAACCATCAGAAAGGTTGATAAGTGCAAATGGTTATTAAGTAAGCCCTAGTTGCAGATACTAGAAATACCTTAAAGTGAGGGTCATAGGGGCTTACGGTTCGCGGTTTTATGCCACTTTTAGACCGGTTTTACCGCTTTTAGATGTAAAAATCTAACTTAAGCAAGTCGGAATGAAATTCATTTGGGAGATCTGAACCTAAATGTGAGCGCAGGGAGCAAAAATGGGGCTCTGGGGGCTTTCTCCCGGAAAAATTTTCCATGACCAAGATCATTCGAAAGTGTCCCATTAAGGGTCGAGACTGATTGGGGACTTTCCTGCGAAAACTTGAAACTAGGACTTCCACTTCACAAAGCTATGCATCATTTTTAAATTGCATAACATCAAAAGTGATGGCTTGATAACTTCTGATAACTTCCTTGAATTTAGATGAGATTCAATCTTCATATACATGGGCTTGGCTTTAACTAACTGTTTCACAAACAAAAAAGAACAAATACACAAAATTTGTTGTAGCCGCACTTACAAACAAACAACTTTAAAAAAGAACAAACTTTGGCAAATCATTGCGGGCCTCAGCCCCCAGTTCCCCCGCTTCCAACGAACCTGTAACTAAAAACTAGTAAAGTTCTTTAAAGTTCATCACTTGTGTTCCCATCTGTTATACAGGAATTTACGCCTAAGGTTAATGTGAAATTAAAGTTTCTTTTAGAAAACTTGATTTATTGTTTACCTTGAGAACTCCTTGCCTTGAATTCGCTTTGTGGTCGCAATCCAAACTTATATGAGCCACAAATGCTTAACTACTTTGAGACTAGGAAGCAGCTCGGACAAGCACACTCTGACAAGGAAATCTCGCTTTGCTTGCTTTCAACTATACATTACCACTTTTAACCATAAGCAACCACTTGCAACTATGTTACCAAAACCTATTATCTGGTTAGCAATTAGGCTAAGACACTGCCAGACACCTGACCAACTAGGCCAGGGGCTGATGTCCCTTGGATCAATTTCAGAGGGCCCCTTGAAAGTTTAGATAGCGAGAATAGATGTTGTAATGGCGTTTTCTGTATTCCCGAGAGTCTAGAGGTGGTACAAAGCTTTTTTTGAAAAAGTTAAAACAGAATCAAACCAATCATTTTCATTTCCTATTAATATTCCCAAAGGCTCCTTCTCATTGTTGTGCCCCTGGGCCCCACTGGCTTGGTTTGGTGTTTGGTTTGGGTTTGGCTACCTAAATTATATCGATTGAAAATATGAAACCTTATAGATAAACAAGTTTCTTCGTAAACAAATACAAAGAATCTATTCGTCAATTTTACATCCCCTTGCATTAAATAACATCGATTCTGTTTTGGATACTTGGTAAGTTTGTGCGTTCTTTTTGTTCTGATTTCATAACGGTAGTTTCTGTATTTCGAAATAAGCCAATTAGTATCTTAAGTTAACTTGGTAACATGTTTCGAACATCAATCAAATCAACTTAAATTTCACGCAGATATATGAGTTGTTATGTGGTGCTTTCTCCTTGAATAGTTTATCTACTGAGAGAGATCCTCCTTAAGAAATTTCCCTCCAAGCAAATTTTTAATTTTCTGTAATATCTAACGTCTAGCCTCTTTGTTGTCTCTTGTAAACTTGTCAATTTTAGTTAATTGTTAGGATTTTTATGTGGTGCAACTTAACTGAACTGTTGAGAACATCACACGAAGGGCCTAAATGGGGAAAAGGACAAAGAACAGGTTCTCTTATGATGGGACTTGCCTATGATTTAGTTGAAAGCATAAACCCGATCTGAAGCAAGAATCCATTGGCAGAGTATACTGATCTTAACTGCTCTTGAGTTTCAACGTATTTCAGCCTTGACAAATCAGCCCTGAACGCAACATAACTTAGAAAAAGAAGACCACTTAAAAAAAGAAATTGCTGCCAGGACTGACTTGTAAGGTACTCGAATCATTAGTAACACGCTATTCCTGTGGTGGGGAGAAATAGATCAATTAATAAAAGATATAGTGATAAAATTAATGGAAAGGCATCTGAAGACACAAAGTAACAAAATAACAAGAATCAGAGTAGCAGTGACCAAGGAAATTTCTCATTTTCTTGGAGCGCATACTTCAACGTTAACATTTTCTGTTGTGTTGTTTCCCGCTATGAGGAGCACAGTTAAATGTAAATAGTAGTTGCATTGTGTTTTCATAATGATAAACAAGATTTTCGGTGGTAAGACATGCTTAAAGTAAATGTGCTTGAATATCCATCAATCATGATACCACATACCAGGTGTCCCAAAAAAATACTCCTGTTTGAAAAATAACCAAAAATCAATTATCAAACCTTTGTTAATTTTTTTTTTAGAATTAATTTGTCAAGGACTCAAAAACATCTTTAGGTTATAAATTTTTTGCTTTTGACACAACAAGGTTGAAAAATTACAGGTTGAAAAACCGTATTTTGAGCTATAGTTTTTAAGCAATATACTCCATTGCGCCAAAGATTAAACATTTCCCGATTTTTTATCATCATTTGAGTCTACAATGATAGTGCGCATTTGTTTAAGTCATTTATGACTTAACTAGAAGCTTTACATGCACAAAAAAATTGATCTGCCAATCATCAGTGTGCAGTATGATTCAAAACCAGGCAGCCCCAAAAAAGAGCTAAATTTGCTAATTTCTAAAGCAATTACAAAATCAGATATGTCTGGGAAAATAATTTGGTAATCAAATTTTGGTGACTATTCAAAGGGGAGTATTTTTTTGGGAACACTGGGTAGTTTGTGTCACAGAAATGTTTCACATCACAGACAATGTTTTTGTTACAAAGTAACATTGCAAGCAACAATGGATCTGTTTGGCTTTTATTGCTTTGAAGATGTGATGACATTCTACAGTGAGCGAAGGAATGAAATTGCTAATTCAAGCAAGGATTTCCTATGGCCTAATGACTACAGGAATGATTTTGTCAAGAGTGATGTTGTAAAACCATAGCTGTATAATTACATGATTGACTTGACTTGCTACCCCAGGTTTATCTTAGCAAGGCTTGTTTGCCATGACACATGGGGTTTACCTGGGCATTGTCAAGAAAACACTTCAGCTAGAGACTGCATGACTTTGAAGCAAAATATCATCCACATACCTTGGCCATTTTCAATCTTAGTTCTCAGCATGCCAATTGTTTTATTGTTTGATGCTACTGGTGCATTATTGTACACTCGGCCATCACCACAAGGTGCTGTGTTGATATACAGATAGAGGTGCAAGCTTGATTTCAGTTGAAATAATGGCGCTTTAGGCTTTCTCTCTAAGCAACTCTCCTTACCAGTCATTGCCAATTGAAGCTGGTCAAAGAAGAATTGCCTGAGACCACGGCAGGCAATGATTTCCGCATGGCAGTCATTTAAAACTTGACCAGAATTATTGATGCTTTCTCCGCCAATACACTTAGTGCCAGTGCCAATGCTCAAAACTTCAAAAGCGTCCATCATTTTGCCGTTGACTTCTTTTGCCATTGCTATCCCCGCAAGAACTTTGTAAGGCACTTCTGACTGGAAGACTTGGTTGAATTTTCTTGTCACAGCTTGAACGATTTTGTCTGCAAATTCTGTGTTGATATCTGTTTGATTTTGATTACCAGTATTTGTCTCCACCTCCATGTTGAAATTTGTGATGTTGTAGAGAACTTCAAGGGCTTTTGTCGCAGCAGCAATCTTGGCTGTTTTCTTGGATTGACCTATACCATCAAATGTCTTGTCACCAATGGTCACAAAGCAGGAAAACTGCGTTTGGTTGCCAGACAGCTTTTGCTCAGAGAACAAAAATTCCAATCCTTGGTGCAACTCGTACAGAATGCTGACAGGGTTCTTCTTTCCTATATCTTGAATATCAGGAACCTTTTTGGGGGGTTCAGCAGCTTCTTCAAAACCTCTGAATCCAGGGGCTCCCTCAGTAAACCTACTAGGGTCTTCAAATTCTTTTTCAGCTTTGTACTCAGCCTTGAATTCATCTGTAACAGATGTCCAAGAATCCAATGGGATTTCATTAACTTCTTCAAAGACTTTCAAAACAAGCTTCTTCTTTGCCAGCTTTTTAGAAGCAGCTTGTGCTGTAAAGACTTTACCATCAATATCAATACCAAGGAAAAAGCGTGTTCCTGTTCTGTCACTAACATCTTCTTCAATGAATTCCAGGTGCCCATAGTATTCATAAAACATCTGCAATGGGTTCTTTGCTGGGTTGATCACCTGAAAAATAGAAAATTAGTATAATGTGTGCAGTTGAAGGTGTTGTGATGCAGTGGTGTAATCCTTGCAGCCAGAACGGTACAGGGAATGCAACAAATACAGTAGCTTTATTTTTGCTTGCAAATTTTGAAAATGATTAGCAACTAGTTGGGTGAAAGGGAAGCTAAAAGCTGGCAGTTTGAAAGTTTCTCTAAAGCCTCACTTTGTTAATGTCCAGTAAAGTACATCTCGGTTAACCAGGAACTAACAATACTTAAAACCAACATTCAACTTTTCAGATAAATGTAAATTTTCCTTGAGCTTTTTACTAATTACAGTAGTTGCGTTCTGTGCAGTTTTAGTCGCAAAATTTTGAGAACTCTAGAAAATTGATCCAGAAAATTACAGTAGATACCTATGACAGAGCATTGTCACTGATTCTGTGTTCCCAAAAGATAATTTCTACCTAGCTGTTGTGTATCCTGAGTTTCCCCTTCACCACCTTGAAGCAGGAAGGCGTACAAACCTCCCTGGTTTTATCTTTGAAAGGCAAAGGGTGTAAAATTCTATGACAGTTTTCTTAGAATTGAATGGCTTTTGGTACTTTTCTGTAAATCTTCCGTGGAAATTTTTTGATATCTTGATTTTTTTCCAAAATAGTGGCAATTTAATTACTTTTGAAAAATTCAGGTTTATTTTGAAAAAGATTTACTAAATCATCGTAAATCCTAAACCAATAGAGGGAACATGGTATAACCTTCAAGAAAATCAGTTCATGAAGGGCTACAATATTGTGACAAGGAGAACCTGCAGCTTTTCTGGTTTAGGATTTAGAATTTGATGACGTCGTAGCCACAAATTTGATAAATGCCACCATCTTAAAACTAATCAAGATATCAATGAATTTCCATGGCAAATTTACAGCAAAAAAACCCTAAGTTCCTTCCAAGCCATTTAATTCAAAGAAATCTGTAATAGAATTTTACACCAACCTTTTTTAAGATTTGAGCACTATGTTTGAAATGTTCGAGTTCATAACTCCATTTTCAGATTACTAATTCCTTCCAACAACATGCCAAACAGTAAGTTGATATGCCTAGCATATAGCTAGAATGAACAGCAAATTGCCAAATTCTTTTTGTCTGTGTTCAGTCAAATGCCAGAACTTTTTTGGGGCACCCAGCAGTTGGAATTACTCAAGAACACACACAAGAAATAGGAAAAAATGAAATTTTAACAATTGACATTTTATTGGTATCTCCTTGAACAGGAGATCCTGAGGCATCAACAAGTGGATAAGTTTCAAAACTGGACCAATGAGTGTTGAGAAGTGAATTTCCAAAGTTTAGAACAATCATGTTTGCTGTTAACATTGAAATGAAACTTCCAGCAAAATTTCGAAAGCTTTAAGTGTAACTTTAAAATGTCACAGATTACCCCAGAGTTGTTTGATTTTCACATTTGTTTCAAACACTTATTGCATCATATTTTGTTATAAGGTGCAACAATTATTCATAAATGGTGAAAAGGGTAACAAGACCCAAACAAACTCCCATCAGTTTCTGGCAATTTTCATCAAAATCATAGAAGCAACAAGAAGTGATCATGATTTAGGTGTCTGGAACCAATAAATATAACCAATAACCAATAAAAAACACCTGCACAGTGTTTCATGAGTATTCCTGCCAAATAGTTTTTCCTGTTCATATGAGTTTTTCTCACAACTAAAGACCAATTGAATTCAATTTTCAAAATTTCATTTCTTCTCTCTATTTATTCTGTAAGTTTGCCGATCTCGATCAGTGTGAAAGGAGTTCAACAACGTATTTGCTAAGTCTCTGCCACGTACAGCCTAAAACCCTGATAACCTGAATAATGACCTCTGCAAAATGCAGAGCCTGTTTGTATGAGGATAATTTTCCCACCTTCCATTCCCAAGGGGGTACTTGACCCAAATTTGTACAGGGGTGTGCCAGACGACAACTTTTTTCTACCTGGCTCCAAAGATTTCCCCCTGCAAACGATATTCGATTCTAGAAAAAATCAGTCAAAAGTAAACTCAGAAACATAAAAATTGGACCAAATAACAACCTACAGCATCTAGCACCAGTTCCCCCTTTTACATGTTTTGACAACCAAATTCAGAAAAATTGCCTTCTTTTGATACCCCGCTCTGGAAAAAATAGATGAAAACGATACCCTGAAAGATGGCACATCCCTGTCAAAAATCACAGCTGGGATGAAATCTGTGCGTTGTTATATGTAACTTTCATCTCACTTTCCAACATTTACAGCCCACCTCCCAACTCATTATTTCAAGACAACTATAATCGAAATTGGCATTTAGCACCAGCAGCAATTAGGTCTCCTTTTGTTTTCATATTGATGTGTGCAGATGCTCAGAAGCTCTTTCCTTTGTCATTCCCTCTTTTTCCAGAGGTACTGCTTTTACACCCTCCCTCCTTCATAGCAAACTTTTAGATTTTTTAGGGTTTCAGATACCTGGGAAAGACTTAGTCAAGTCCAGGGTTCCCAGGGGGGGGGGCACTCAGCACATGCACATATGGGGAGGTAAGTCCGATATTTTTGGGTCAGAATATTGCAGAAAGTGATATTTTTGGGTCAAAATAAATTGAAATTATGTTTTTGATATTTTTGGGCATCAAATATTGTCAAAATGAAATTTCTGGGTTCTTTAGAGGCAATCCAGGCCTCAATTTGCATTATTTCAGATGCTTCATGTTCATTTACAGATGTCAAGGTATAAAATGAGCTCATATTTTTTTGGGTTGTAATGAAGCTAAACTGATATTTTTGGGTCTCCTAAAAATTTCTCGGACTGACCCTCCATATGCATATGTGCTGAGTGTCCCCCCTGGGCCAGGGTTGGACCTGAAATGTAAATACCTTTTGAATTGGGGTTGACTCATCTTCCGGAACTGAACTTTGATTGTCTTGATATCCCATCTTTGCAACAGAAAACTTTGCCTGCTCTTTCTCTGAAAATGTGCTTGATTTGTATTCTTTACCCTTCATCTTCAAAGTAGCTGTCCAACTGGAAACACCTTCTGCATCCTTTGTCTCCGTAAATGAATATGTTGCCTGTGGATCAACATGCTTCACTTTTGCGTAGGGGTGCATCCTTCCAATGGTTGAGACCTTGCCAGCCTTTCCAATAGGGGGTCTTTTTGTCTTGAAATAACGGATACCAAAGAATGCAGAAAGAACATCCTTAGCAAGGTCTTGTTTTGCAGCTCTCTTTCCTACACCAGTGCCTTGAAAATCTCTTCCATTCAAGACAACTTTACATGAAAATTTCAAAGGTAATCCTGTGTCAATCCACTCCAACTGATCTGCAATGTTTGGGAAAAGCTCATGCAGAACCATACTTGGGAATTCTGCAGCTTTTTGGGGATTGAATGGAATCTTCATCGCATGCATTCGCTCTAAATTTGCCTGCAAAGGATGCTGACCCATAAATGGATTAGCTGGGAATCTTCTTACAAGTGGTGGGAAATTTGGACTGCTCATTGGGAAAACACTATTTCCTTGGGATGGTGGCGGTGGTGGTGGTGCCTGACCTGCTTCAAAACTACCTTCCCATGGGTTTGCATCATCCTCAGCGAAATTCAATGAGGTTTCAGATGGTGTAGAATCATAAAACATAGGTGGTGGGTTGGGCTGTGCAGAAAACCATTGATTCCCTCTCCCCCAGCCATTATCAGCCTGCGATCCCCCATCCAAGTTCGCGTTAAATTCAATCCCAAGGGCAGTCAAACAACTTTTTGCAGCCTCTGACTTTGCTTTCGACTTCGAGTTTGCAACACCTTTGTAGGGATTTTCCTCATGAGTAAAACTAGCTGTGAACCCTGCATTAACTCCTTCTCCATTTGACACGATCTCAAACTCAACCTTGCCTACTTTCTCGTGCAAAACCATCAAAGGGGGCTTCATAGACAGAGGGACTTTGCGTAATTTACCCCTGGCATTTTTGTTGTAGAACTTTCTTTTGCGCTTCATGCCAGCACCATCTGGGGCATTAGCATCATCTGAAATACCTGATTGTTTTGATGGTGAAGTATCAGTTGATTCTTGTTTGAAATTCTCCATCACAGCATCGTTATCTACCTCCATCATTCTGAATTGTTTTCGCTTCGAGTCGAAGGAAGAGAAAGGCCATGTGTAGCGTCACCAGAAAAGGTCTGGGGAGAGTCCTGGCAGCTGTGACAAATTCATCTCCTCCATCGCGTCCTTGTCACATTCTGGTTCCAAGCAATGGTTCCAATCCAAGGGGGGGGGCACTCAACCTCGTCCGCACTGTCCGCAGGGCCTTTGTCAAATCTATATAACTACTCGCTGAGACGGTGAGATCAAACGCTGAATTTGTTTGTCTGCCGCACTCATTCCTCAGCTCTCCCGTCGCCTAGAAGCTCGCTCTTTGTCTCAAAAAATCGCCTGGAAAATCTATATGTGCATGAGGATGTTCATATTTTGGGGTGATCTCCTGCTGCTGGGGTATCAGCGGGGGAAATTTGTTGGCAGCCTTCTTCAGCAGGTTATTGTTTTTTGAGTGACTGCCGATTGTTACTAACGACACTTGATGGTGCTATCAAGGGCCATCAACGAACAAATCACTTTGTGGTCGATGGTAAACAACCAAAGACGTCACATCGGACGTCAGATGCACATTCACCTTCGCAGGGGCTGGCAGGCCTGTGCCCGGGGTATCCTCCTTCACAATGGCACTCTATAGGGTTTCATTATCCCGCAGTAAGTATGGACGAGGTTGTAGGGTGGTGGGGTGCATGATCGATGCCAGCGATTATTACCACCAATTGGGTGCTGTCACGTGACCATACCCATATCACGTGATACCTTCTCCTTCACAATGGTGCTCTTTCTAAGAGTATACAAGTGAAGGGATGACACCAAGTGAAGGGCATATGACATAGTTACGGATGAAGATGTGGGGGGGGGGGGGGGGTAATGATACTTTTAGTTGTTGGGGGCAGTCACGTGCCTAGCCCCCATGTCATGTGACTTACTTGGCAAATTGCCAATGTAGGTCACGTGACTTGGCACCATGCCAGGTTTCCAACATGTGACTTGGCACCTTGCCAAGTCATGTGACGTCACTTGGCACATTGCCAACTTCCCCTAAATTCGCCCCCTGATGACATGCAGCTTATTCCCCTGATGGTTATTTGAAAAGCTACCTTGCATAAGGAGATTCAATGCTTACTGCCCTGCTAAAAACCAGAAAATGAAGCTAACGTTACTAAGGCAACCAGGACACGTGACGGCGGCACCAGCTAGGACAGCTAACGCAGCAAATGCTACTGCAACAAAGTAGCTAGCTAACTAACTAAGAACAACGTAAATGATACAACTAAAGGAATCGAGCAGGCAAGTAAAGCCAATTATCTTGAAACTAATCCATATGTGAGCTGGGCTTTTCCACCCCCTTCGAGGTTTTCCTTGCCAGATTGTTAAACGAAATCAGCTATGTCATCCCCACCTCCCTGACTTTGCCAATTATTGATTAGCTACATTTTGACGGAAAAATTTTTGAACAATGGAGCTCACAAGTCACGTGACATGCCCATATTTGGAAGCAGGTAGCAGCAAAATCATTGTTTTAAACACAAATTTAACTTTGAAAGCCTAATTTTTAATGATTTCCATGTCACTGTCACCTCATAAGACGTGGCAGCCATACCCAAACTGCACTACATGCTACAAACTACTTGCTCTATCACTGAACCAATTTGTATTGAATTCTGGTGACTCTAAGGGAGTTTTCACAGCGGGGTGGAACCCCCCCCCCCCCTTATAAATGGTAGCTCAAAAAAGCCCATACGTATTAGGGTTACCATAGGCAACAAAGGCTACTAGGACAATACCAACTAATTTCCCCCTATAACTTTTCTAACAAACTATTTGGGGCAAGTAAAGCAGTTACAGCGAGTAAGGCAACCACAACAATCACCCTACTTAACGTATACAATAATATAACCGAAAGCGCCTCTATATCACTGAACGTACGTAAGGTCATCAAAGCAAGGACAATACGGCAACTAACACAACTAAAGGCGCTGAGGCAACTAAGTCCACTAATATAAGGGAAGAAACAACACAAAACCAACTCCACAACTGAAAGAAGACAACAACTAACGTAAGTTAGTCCACTAAAGCAACTGAGGGCCAATAAGGCAACTAACGCCACAAAAGGCGCTGAGGTTAGAAATTCTTCAACCCTGAACGCATTCAAAAAAGAGGTGCAACACTGAATCATCAAATGAAAAGTTGTAATTTAGTTTCGTTAGATTAACAACTATTGTATATGTTGTAATGTATTACTTATTTTAAGTTTTACCATTGCCCCCTGTAAATCAGTTATTATAACTGAGGTCTGCCGTCGGTAAAAAAGATAAAATTAAATCATATAGCATCCCATAGCACTAAGTTATAACCAAATCCACTAAGGCAAGGAACGCAACCAGATCTACTCAGCAACTAAAACAAGACGCCAACTATCGTAAGAAAGCCCACTAAAGCTACCAAGGCCAATAACGCAACTAAGAGCACTAAAGGTTCTGAAACAACCAAGTCCACTAAGCCAAGAAACGCAACTACATCTACTCGACAACTGGACTTGCCCAAGTCGTCTTTGGGCAAGTCCACTCAACAACTAAAACAAGAAGCCACTAACGTAAGTAAGGCCACTATACCAACTGAGGCCCGTCAGGCAACTGACGCAACTAAAAGCGCCTGCGCTAAGGCAGCTGACTCCTTAAGGCAACAAACGCCGCTAGATTGACTCCACTGAAACAACTGAAACAACCAAGGCACCAACAACAACGACGACAACTAACTTTTCAGCAGGTTCATCTCTTTAACGTCCAAACTTCCACCGAAGAAGCAAGTCCCAAAATACACTTATATACATTTCCTTGAATTTTCACTTAAGTACTGCTTTATTGAATGAACTAACGAAGATACATTCTCCCCTTAATTACTGCCACTTAGATGAACTACAGCGAAGCTAAAGGGAACGCGGAGGCGCGGCGAAGCCGCGCCGAGCGGGCCTAGTGATGTATGTGGATTAGTAAAGTGCGAGTTGCGAGTTACGAGTTGTGAGTTGGTGCTTTCTGTGAGTTGCAAGTTAATAGTGAAAAGTGCGAGTTGGTACATTTAAAATGCGAGTTGCGAGTTCTGTAAAAAAAACCTCAGATTTTCCATCTTTTGCAGCAAAAATACCGTAATTTTTTGGAGAGCCTTTGTCAAGATCAGGGGAGTTAAAGAAAAATTTTTTAATTCGCAGAGAGCCGCTAATAAAGGTTTTGCTTTGAGCTCGGACAATTAGGCCTACAGAGAAGAAAAATTCTTCTATAGGCTGTATGTCCAAAACACTTTTCTACTCATAACTAAAGACTGAAAAGTTTTTTAACTTCGAATTTACATACACGTTTTTATATAAGAAACTGGTTCATAAGAAAAGGGTACTAGGATTGCGAAAAATTTAAGAAACTCTAGTACTATGCCTGAGAATTGCTAAGAAACATTTAAAGCCAAATACAAGGATGTCTTGGGAAATTATCGTTAAGCCTTTATTTTTTAGTAATATTCATGATAAATTTGTGTTTTGCAAAGTGAACTCTCTTTCTTGATAAAAAGTGTGCTGTCTGTCAAGAAACGAATACGTGGCCGTGGAAGAAACTACATGCATCTAAAAAATAAGAAACACAGTAAGAAACTTTTAGAACTAAAAAGCTGAAATTTTCACTTGAAAATAAGAAAAATTTAATTCTGTGGGCTTTTCCCAGTTTCTTACGAAAGAAAAAACGTGTATCAGAGCAGGCCTGACTGAAGGATACGCAAGAAATCATGCTGAAGCTACTTCGAACATGAGTGAAAGTCAAGTCCCCAGTTTACTGCATTACAGTAATAAGTAATATTAGTAAACGACTTGGGGGAATGAAAGCCACAAATTGTAATAAGCCTGCAGCTTCTTATAATTGATTTATTATAAAGAAAATTACAACGGCCTAAAAATGCTAAATCCATAAAACAGTTCTAAATTCAATTGCAATCTTCAAAAATCCCTTTTATTTGGCAAAAAATGCATTCAGTCAAAAGAAAACAGGCAACTCGTAATTTTAGTTTCAACTCGCACTTTTGAGTTTCCAACTCGCACTTTTGAGTTTCCAACTCGCAACTTTCGTTCAACTCGCAACTCGCAACTCGCAAATTAAGTGCAACTCGCAACTCGCATAATAAGTGCAACTTGCAACTCGCAACTCGCAAAATAAGTGTAACTTGCAACTCGCAACTGCAACTCGCAACTCGCACTTTACCATATCACCTGGTGCCGCTCTTTTGTGTAATGTTCAGATCATGTCACTATAAACAAGGACAGATAATGTTACAATAGAACTCGCTACTTTTCATTGACACCTAGATACAAAGCAATTTGTAATTGCAGACAAAGGGAATTCCATGCTTGGTTGATCAAGACATAAACAAAAACAAAGCCAGCCGCAAAAATTGCCCTGAAACCCGGGTCGCCAGCTTCGTCGTTGTGCATTCCAGAAATGGTTTTAAAGAGCAAATATTAGCACAGATCGAAAGAAGAAGGATATATCTAAACTTCTGCCTCGGGCATTTTATTTTTTCCTACAGAAGCTGAGCAGTAAGTGTTTTAATTACACCTAAAAAGTGCGAGAATTGAATCCCCTCCCAATTGGCTTCTACACAAAATAAATAAAATGCCCGAGGCAGAACTTTAGATATATCCCTCTTCTTTCCATATGTGCTAATATTTGCTCTTAA
Source organism: Aurelia coerulea (assembly GCA_039566865.1). Classification (NCBI taxonomy): domain Eukaryota; kingdom Metazoa; phylum Cnidaria; class Scyphozoa; order Semaeostomeae; family Ulmaridae; genus Aurelia; species Aurelia coerulea. Next base: position 47,930,668 of record CM076943.1, read on the forward strand.
AAACCATTTCTGGAATGCACAACGAGCGAGCTAGCGACCCGGGCTTCAGGGCAATTTTTGCGGCTTGCTTTGTTTTTGTTTATATCTTGACCAACCGACCATGGAATTCCCTTTGTCTGCAATCACAAATTGCTTTGAATCTAGGTGTCAATAAAAAGTAGCGAGTCCTATTGTAACATTATCTGTCCTTGTTGTCACTATATACATTTAAGGAGCCCTGAAAAAGAACTAGTGCCTACACATACCTCAGATGGATTTAATAACAAACATCCACTTTTTCTGCCGCGATCTACAGCGGGTTTCACCAGCAAATAACACAGTCAACAAAAATAGGCGCGAGAACTTGAATGATCAGCTACATGCCATCGTCGAGTGAGAACAGCATCCGATTCCAATGAACAGAAATATGAATAAATCAACGGTGAATAACGAATGCATGAACTTGCCATATGCTGAAGATTACGGGAGTAGCTGTACGTGCACTCTGGCCCAGAAAGAACAATTTTGTGATGTCTTTTTCGATAAACCATCTGTGGATAAACCGTGCCACCATTCCTTTATCCAACTGCGGCTATCTGCACGCAGGCTAGATGGAAACCGGCAATAACATTACCAAAACGATGTACGAATTGATCGGTCACTTCCCATCTTTTATTGCAAGAAAAATATCTATCGTCTTATGGTCTAGCAGGCTAGCTAGCAGCTTCGTGAAACAGAACTGAAATGCTAGGTTTAGTGTTCTTACGAATACGAATAACAAGAAGAAATGTACATCTTATTTTCATAACGAGTAAAAAAGATCGATCTTTTCGACATTTGAAATACTATTTATAGAAACTCCTCATGTCAATTTCACATTTTGGGCGGATATCATCAAAAATATTTTATCTTTTAGAAGTCCTTCGTTAGAAAATCACCCCTTCACAGTGAAGCAACACAGTAGCATCAAAGCAAAGTTGGGCAGTTTGCAAACTCATTGCCCATTCATGGAAGAAAACCCCTATTTTTGTAAGATTCTACAACTTTCATCCAATAAAGAAAGCTCCTCAAAATTCTCACTTTCTGAGTACAAAATGTTTCGTAAGAGTTTCTTAAAAGTTCTCTCAAATTTCAATCGGTGGTGCAGGATCTCTGGGATCTCCTGTGCCTTAGACAAAAATTGTGCAGCAAATTATGAAATCATGCCACAACAGTGTAGATCACATACGAAATCTCATGTAAGAAGTTACCAAACGAAAAGTGAAATTTATTTGTTTCAGTTTCCAAAATGTTATATTTACTTTAGGCTTGATTCTAATAAAAAAGTTTCTTGTAAGGTTCCCAAATTTTCAAAATTCCAACTGACAGTTTGTCGACGTTCATTCAGAACCACATTTTGAACCAATGAATTGTTAAAAAACGAAATGATAACAAAAATTATTGCTTTTTAGTAATAGTTGAGTTGGTATTGCAATTTCTGGTTGAAAAAATGTTTTGCAACTCATAACTTACTTTCAAAAGTTCCTTAAATTTGAAATGACCTTTCATCGCTTCTAATAGATTTTCCTAATTTATGGAAGAGGCAGCAACGGTTTCCTTCAAGCAGTTTCCTGCAGAAAAAGTGTATGCTGTTGCATTGATAGAGGTCCGCTATCATAGGAAAAATGTCAAGAAACTGAACTCTCGGGTCACCTAGAATATGAAATCTTTGAAACTGGAACATAATAACTTCACTTTTCATTTAGTAATTTCTTACATGAGACTTCGTATGTGATCTACACTCATTTTTTTTTATAAGAAACTAAGGTCCGGGGCTGGTAGGCAGTTTCTTAAGTTTTTGGGCCATTTTGCTACCACAAGTTTCTTACATGTTTCTTATATTTTTATTGCAGGAAGTTTAGAGTTGATTTTGTCTTGTCTAAAGGGCTCCCAAATTACTTAGTAAGTCTCTCAAAACGAGTAAATAACATGATTCGCACTCAAAATGTCCAAACAGTTGCTATAACTGTACAATGTCAAGATATTTTTGAGTGTGACAGGAAAATCAAAACTGAAAATTACAGAAGTTTCTTAGCCTTTTTCAATTCAGTTAAGGTTGTTTCTTAGCTTTCCAAAAATTGAGCCTACCGTTTCTTATAAGGGGTTTCTTATAAAAAAAAATGAGTGTACACTATTGTGGCATGATTTCATAATTTGCCGCACAATTTTTGTCTAAGGCACAGGAGATCCCAGAGATCCTACACCACCGATAGAAATTTGAGGGAACTTTTAAGAAACTCTTACGAAATATTTTGTACTCAGAAAGTGAGAATTTTGAGGAGCTTTCTTTATTGGATGAAAGTTGTAGAATCTTACAAAAATAGGGGTTTTCTTCCATGAATGGGCAATGAGTTTGCAAACTGCCCAACTTTGCTTTGATGCTACTGTGTTGCTTCACTGTGAAGGGGTGATTTTCTAACGAAGGACTTCTAAAAGATAAAATATTTTTGATGATATCCGCCCAAAATGTGAAATTGACATGAGGAGTTTCTATAAATAGTATTTCAAATGTCGAAAAGATCGATCTTTTTTACTCGTTATGAAAATAAGATGTACATTTCTTCTTGTTATTCGTATTCGTAAGAACACTAAACCTAGCATTTCAGTTCTGTTTCACGAAGCTGCTAGCTAGCCTGCTAGACCATAAGACGATAGATATTTTTCTTGCAATAAAAGATGGGAAGTGACAGATCAATTCGTACATCGTTTTGGTAATGTTATTGCCGGTTTCCATCTAGCCTGCGTGCAGATAGCCGCAGTTGGATAAAGGAATGGTGGCACGGTTTATCCACAGATGGTTTATCGAAAAAGACATCACAAAATTGTTCTTTCTGGGCCAGAGTGCACGTACAGCTACTCCCGTAATCTTCAGCATATGGCAAGTTCATGCATTCGTTATTCACCGTTGATTTATTCATATTTCTGTTCATTGGAATCGGATGCTGTTCTCACTCGACGATGGCATGTAGCTGATCATTCAAGTTCTCGCGCCTATTTTTGTTGACTGTGTTATTTGCTGGTGAAACCCGCTGTAGATCGCGGCAGAAAAAGTGGATGTTTGTTATTAAATCCATCTGAGGTATGTGTAGGCACTAGTTCTTTTTCAGGTTTTCAATTTTCTACTCTTCTTTTTGCTAATCATAGATTCTGTAACCGATGAATGACTGCAGTGAGCTTAAAAATGCCACAATTCTGCCACATTTAAGGAGCTGGGCTCATGATTGATCGTTGAGTAATAGCCCTGGATAGAGAAATGGTCTTATAAAAGGGAAATCCCTCGCTGATTTAAAGATACCCTTGACGAAACTACAAGCATTGGGTAAAATAAAAAATGCATCCAGTTTCTTACCGCCCATTCTCCTCATATTGCAGTTCCTGACATTTACAGAGTGAGTCAGAAAAAAGTTCTCTTTTGAAAGATAAATGACTTCCTGAAGCTGGCTTCTTTTGGCTGCTATTTTCGTCGCCCATTATGCCCATCAGTTTACCAGAGAAGTTTCCAATCGATTCAAAATATTAAAATGCAACATTTATTTAAAAAAAAACCCCAATTTGGGTTAAAATCTTACTCACTGACTTGGAAAATCATCGAAACCCAAAAAAATGCAGCATTATATGAAGTCTATTTTCATTTTAGAAACTGTGCCAAAACTCATCCATCCATGCACAAAAGATAAAGCAGGATTTAGAACAACTCGAAGCACGTATTTCAATTGCCAAAACTCGAAGTCTAGGTTAATTCTTGTTGATATATTTGGGTTGAAAGTACCAAATGTTAAACAAAGAACAGTAATTAAAGCTGTTTTTCTGATTAAAACTTTTTACCAGAGGGTAGTGTTCATTGTTTCTCCTGCGGCCATAATAGGCGACGCTAGAAGAAAACGACGTTTTTACCCCCTTCTCTAAAATCTTCTAAAATCAGTATAAAGAGTTCACGTAAAAAGTCAATACTCTGCTATATGATCCATGTTTCAACAATCACATTGGTAAAAGAATGTTTTTCTTGGCTAACATTTACATGACTTTTTCAAAGCTATTTTTAGTTGTCTTTGGGCCTATCAAGAAATATGACTTTTGGCTAAACGCAAAATTCCTTTGCAAAACAATTCTATTGTTGTTATTCGCGGGCATTTGCAGGTGACATCTAATTTGAGACAGACTATAATTTGAAGCCTCAGAAAGGTAATGGAATGACAATTTTACAAATTGGTTGCATAGGTAATCCTGCACAATTTTTCAAACAGTTGATAAATTTTTCGGATAAACCTCATGTTGGTACTCTCCCTTTGATAAATTAAAGAAACAGACAAAATATATCGATAAAATTTTTGATGAAAATTCACAACAGATCAAACATAGATGATAAAAACCACGAACATTACAAAATCAGTGCCAATAAAAATAGCACAAACAAATTTAATATGTCATATAACAATGCATTTAATTGAAAAATATTTCCCAAAAAGTTTAAGCAAAAATATTAGGGATACGACTTGATACAGCTCGAAACGGAATTTAGAATACAATTCTCTTTTTTCAAGATTTGAAGAAAACAACAAAACATACGCTACATGGAAAACATTTGAATATTAGGGATCGATTCTCTGTTTAAATTCAAAGTACATGCGCCCAAGTTTTGATTTGCTATTCGAAACCATCATTTGCTTTTTAGTATTCAGTTCCCCAAAGAGCATATGTTTTCTTGCCGATGTATCATTGAAAGATTTGCTTGAGATTTCCAGCCACTGTGAAAGCTACTTTAAAAAGTTCCTTCCCATAAAGTCAAACAATTTTTGAAAGGATTCCGAAGCCAAATCTGTCCAAAGCATCGATAGATATCTTCTTCTTGGAAATTACAAGATATTTGTTGTCCATGAAAATAAGGAACATATCAGTTTTGCACCAATAAGTTTTGTGCTACCGGGTGAGTCAGAAAAAAGAATCCCAGTTTGAAAGGTCACAGCTCCCTGGATATCAAGACAATGATATCGGCAAATATATAGTTTAATGGTAGAAATGCTCAAATCTACTATAAAATTGACCTCACTGAAATCGGCCACTCTATTCTGAAATTATGAGGGATTTTCTCGAGTAAGCCTCTTCAAAAAACCTTCAAAACGTGCCCCAAATCATGAACAAATTTCCCTTAAATTTCTGCCTTACAATGGCCCTACAGCAATGACTTGTGGACTCTTTAGCACGTGCTATCCTCTTGGGAGGATGAACAAGTCCTCCCCTGGTATCGATGACCTATTCATATTCAGGGGGATTCCATTATCCCAAGAGAACAAAATACATGAATTTATGTGAGTGTTATCAATTTTAGGAAGGAAAATCTGCTCATTGTTTTCATTCGTTTTTGCAGGTTTTTGAAGGGGCTTTCTGCAGAAAATCACCCATATCGACGGGAAGGAATGGCCGATTAAGGCAGGTAACTTACTGAGCCTAATTGAACATATTGGCAATAAAACAAACAGTTTTCAATATTTTTCGTAACAAAAGTGTAACAGATCAGCCTCCCGTTTACACTGCTCAGGCTTATCCGTAACACTTTAATTGCTTCAATCCATAAACTAATTTTGTTCTGGAGAAGTAAAAATGCTCATGAACCGTAACAACTTTGTAGCAGATCAAAACTGTACCGGTAAAATGAAAAAGTGACCCAAGTTTCTCGTAAAAACATGCAAACCATTCCTAAAATAGTACTTCATTGCTATGGTTTCGTACGAAAACAAACAAAGCCGCAAAATTTTCTCTGAAACCCAGGTAGCTAGCTCGCTCGCTGTGTATTCCAGAAATTATTTTTAAGGGCAAACATGAGCATAGATCGAAAGAAGAAGGGTATATCTACACATCTGCCGCGGGCATTTTATTTCTTTGGTCCAGAAGCTGAGCAGTAAATGTTTTGATAACACCCAAAAAATAAGAGAATTGAATCGTCTCCTAAACGGCTCTTGAACCAAACAAATAAAATGCCCGCGGCAGATGTGTAGATACATCCTTCTTCTTTCGATCTATGCTTGTTGTTGCTCTTGAAAACAGTTTCTGGAATGCACAACGAGCGAGCTAGCTACCTGGTTTTCAAAGAAACTGTTGCGGCTTTGTTTGTTTTGAATTGCTGGTTGAGAGAATTTCCTTTGTCTGCAATCGCTAATCGCTTTGAATTGAGGTGTCAACAAAAGCAACTCATGCTATTGTATTACAAAATCTGCCCTTGTTTTTCGTACGTTTTACTTCAACGGTATTAAATCCCCAGAGGACGCTACTTGACTAAGGAAAGAAAGTCGGTTATCTACTGTAGAAAAATTGTTCTTCATGTCAATCAAATCCTGTCATGTAGGTAGAATCACTCCACAATATTTATACGCTTTTGCCCAAATTCTCTTAATCTTTGTCCTTATGATAGAAAACTACAGTATCCATTCTCTTTCAAGTTTCACCGTCCAGCTTCATACCCAGGGAACAATCTCAGCAAAATGACGCCCAACTCCGAGTTAATTTCCAATTTCTTGGCGATTTCTTGCCTGCATACAGGACATGTTGTTACACCAGCCTTGAATGCACGTGAAAGGCAGTCCTGAAAAACAGATAAAAGTTTCCTGAGAACATCTTGTCAGACAGTTAAGACTGATGCTGCTTTCAAATTTTATGGTGGTCTTTAGTGTCTCCAAGTTTGATTGATTCAAGTGACATACCAAAAAAAGGCCAGATTTTTTAGCACAATAGCATGAGATGCTTTTGTTGACACCTGAATTCAAAGCGATTAGTGGCTGCCTTGGCTGCAGACAAAGGAAATTCTATCAACCAGAAATTCAAAACAAACAAAGCCGCAAAAATCTCTCTGAAACCCAAGTAGCTAGTGCGCTTGTTGTGCATTCCAAAAATTGTTTTTAAGAGCAAATATGAGCATATATCGAAAGAAGAAGGATATATCTAAGCATCTTCAACGGGCATTTCATTTCTTTGATTCAGAATCTGAGCAGTGAGTGCTTTAATCACACCTAAAAGAATAAGAGAATTGAATCGCCTCCCGATCGGCTTTTAAATCAAATGAATTAAATGCCCGTGGCAGATGTGTAGATATGTCCTTCTTCTCTCGATCTATGCTCATGTTTGCTCTTGAAAACAATTTTTGGAATGAACAATGAGCGAGCTAGCTACCTGGATTTTAGAAAAACTTGTGCGGCTTTTCTTGTTTTGAATTACTGGTTGAGAGAATTTCCTTTGTCTGCAATCGCTAATCGCTTTGAATTGCGGTGTCAATCAAAACCAACTCGTGCTATTGTCTTACCAAATCTGTCCTTGCTACATACCAATCAAAGCGCGATACCGGGTCGCCGAAAAAAGTCAAGACGTTCAAAATCGTAGTGAGTCACCCAAAAAAACTTCACCAGCTAACCCAAATTAGAAACCCAAATAAAAACCCAAAAGATCTGGTTTGGTGATGAACACAAATTTGAACATTCAAGATTAATATTCCAACACTCGATGCACCAATATCAACAAACTAGGTATCTATCTTCAAGTTAACAATCGAAGAGTACTTCAAAACTTATCAGGGATCGATTCGACTTAATATCGTTAGTCCCGATCAAATCTGTTACCTTTTTTGGGACACCCGGTAGGTACCACGATTTTTTCAAATGCCTGAACATTCTTGGCACCCCTCTGGTAGAAGTGTGAAAAACGAGTTTGATTATCAAACAACTTTTTGTATTAATACCTTGCAACTATTGTGGCCACATTTGGTGGTGATTGGCTCGAAGACAACTTCTTGACAACAAATACACATGAAAGCTTCTTTTACTGCCTCCAGAAAGACCTATGTTGATTGAAAAGATAGTCGATAAGATTAAGAATTCATAGAGAATGTTAGACTGACGACGTGATTGGGTCAAATGCAGTTTAGCGGACACAGCTTCCAAGGAAAACAGAGGTTGAATTGAATTGTATTAGTCCCGCATATAAGAAACACAAATTTAAGAAACACAGACCCTGATTTTCAAAACAATACCCCACTTTATAAGAAACTAGTACAGGTCTGAAAAAAACACAGGCCCGTAGGAAGCGGGGGGGGGGGCAGGGGGGCTCAAGCCCCCCCAATAATTTCTTAAAACAATGGTGCTACGTCACACGCATTAAGTAGATGTATTGTTCTCTATTGTTTTGAGAACAATTGCCCCCTCCCCCCAATCCGAAGCTGCTTCCTACGGCCCTGAAAAAACATTGTCTCTTATTTAACAAGACTAAGCAAAAAAGCACTTTCCTGGAATAATTAAAAAATTTACTGGAAGTGAAAATTTGCAAATGCAAATCAAAATAATATGTTTTTGATCACAATCATAAATTTGTGTCTGAGTAGTTGATCGATAGTGCATGAATTTTCTAATAAGAAACTTTACCCTGATTTGAATTTTACGTCATTTTATAAGAAACATGACAGACCTGAAATGGAAAAGGTTGTTTCTTATATGTGGGACACTACTGTATTAGAATTGATCGCTGATTGGCTTATTAAACAATAGCAATAAACATCCTGTCATCTGATTGGATAATGCAAAATTCGATCGTGATTCGACTGATTCGCACTTGCGAGAGGACGTCAAAATGTTTTAAACAAGGCCTAAATCTGCAGCAGGAACCGGTAATCGATATACCCTTTCAGCTGATTATTATTGGGGGCTGCCGCCCCCAAACCCCTGCTGGTTCAGTAAGTATACTTCAGTCTAAGTACTGATTCATTTTTCATCCAGAATCGGTAGAAAATAAAGCACGGGGAAATGTTAAAAGTGTGTCCGCTAACAAGAATAGATTTTGTAACACAATAGCATGAGATGCTTTTGTTGACATCTGAATTCAAAGCGATTAGTGGCTGCAGACAAAGGAAATTCTCTCAACCATAAATTCAAAACAAACAAAGCAGCGAAAGTTTCTCTGAAACCCAAGTAGCTAGCGCGCTCGTTGTGCATTCGAGAAATTATTTTTAAGGGCAAATATGAGCATATATCGAAAGAAGGAGGATATATCTACACATCTACCGCGGGCATTTTATTTCTTTGGTTCAGAAGCTGAGCAGTAAGTGTTTTAATTACACTCAAAACAATAAGAGAATTGAATCGCCTCCCAATCGGCTTTTGAATCAAATAAATTAAATGCCCGTGGCAGATGTGCAGATATATCCTTCTTCTTTCGATCTGTGCTCAAGTTTGCTCTTAGAAACCATTTCTGGAATGCACAACAAGCGAGCTAGCCACCTGGGTTTCAGAGAAATTTTTGCGGCTTTGCTTGTTTTGAATTACTGGTTGAGAGAATTTCCTTTGTCTACGATCGCAAATCGCTTTGAATTGCAGTATCAATCAAAACCAACTCGTGCTATTGTCTTACCAAATCTGTCCTTGTTGTGTCCGCTAAAGTGCAAACTAGCCACGTGATTCCTAGCATTTGTTCAACATGTTTAATCTGATCTCTTCATTTTCATTCATATAAGGACTCACAACCAAACAGATTCTAAATACCAGGGAGCTATACACTATAACCCAATAGCTATATACGCTATAGCTCCCTGCTAAATACAGACTAAAATTTTACGAAAAATCTGAAGAAATTTTGAAGGTCTTCTATCCTTCGAACGTCGAATGAAAAATCGAGCGCTGCGCTGCTTCGAACGTCGCTTCTCTTCAAAAAATGGAATTTTGACATGATCAGTCAATCAAAAACTAAGAACAGGCACGTGGTCTTACCATATTAAGATAGTAGCGATCTGATTGGACGCGCCCTAAACGCGGCGCATTTGGCCTAAGTGGTATGTGTTTTGAAGCTGTTTTATCACGAGTCTCAGTTTGGAGCCATAATCATCATTCAATTCAATGCTGAAAACTAAGACTAATGTAGTCAGTCTAAGAGAGCGTTACAAATTGACAAATTTGGTCTATCTTGCTTTTGTGAATTTTATGAATACAAAGAATAGCGCTTCGCATCTAAATGTGATGGCTCTGTTATGATATTATCAGTTATTGCAATCGATATTTTAAGTTTGACATTTGGGAAACAAGTCAGCTTTCTTTTGAAAGAAAAGAAACTCGCAAACCTGATAACTTTCGACTTCCTTCGTCAGTTCGTTCCATATTTTTTCATTCAATTCATCCAATTTGATAGTTGCTTTCAAATCTTCTGGTAATGAATAAACTCCTTTTGATTTCTTCATTGGCGTATCAGCAGGGCTATCTGCATCTAAAATTAAAAAGAATGGGATCTATGATCCAAATCATGCATCTAGTCTTGGATTTTACTTAAAGACTTGACAAAAGTATAGTTATTCTGAGAAATTTTGGCATATTCTCAAAACTACCGCATAACGAATTTCGAACAAGTAAAGTTCCTTATGGTCAATCCAGTATACAGAAGAACATAGATCTTTATGCCAAGTAGAAAATGATATTGAAAAATTCAATTCATTCTGTAAAATGATGGAAAATGAAATTAAATCAAGAAAGTCTGAAGCGAACGATATCTTTATGCATTTTGTAGGATATTGATATTGTATAATATCGAATGTGAATAACAATGATAGAGCTGATCCAATCATAACCATTCATATAAAAACGAATAAAAATATGGCATGACCCAGATTTCTTCGTAGAATAGCTAAAAGGTCAGTTTTTTAAATAATGAAGGTTAAGCGGATTGAGCCGCTCGTTCGACACCTCGAATCTGGAAAAGTAAAAAAGGCAAAATTAGAAGTTGTCTGTTCTGATGAAAATGATTCCTGTTCCTTGCACTTACCTCGTTTTCTTTTTGAAGCGCCATTTTCTTTTGATGGTGTTTTGTTATTTTTGCCTTTCTCTGCCTCTTTCTTGGCTTGAGCTTCGAGATAACCTTCTGGGTACTGTAAAGAGAAAAAATAAAACATTGTCTTACTTGCCCGATCAATTTCCCCAGACTACCTTTTTTGGTTGAACAGTCTTTTTTGGTACAAAGCACGAGAATTAACTTCTAAATAATAGGTTCATTTAACAGTGGAAGTTTCCGAGCGGGCAGAATTTTACACAATCAAAACTCATGCAAACTGGAAAATTCCACTCATATTGAAAACAGGCCGAGCCATAACCATATTATAGCATTAGCCTCATTGTATAGTCCCAAACAACAACAACAACTGCATCAACAACAATAACGATATTTTTTACATTTTTGAATTGAATTGAATTGTTGCTAAACCTGGCTTTTGCGTACTTCGAGCGTTCAACAGTCTATCAATCTGTTCGTATTATAACTTTACAAATTTTCACCATGAATTTAATCCTTGTACTCTACGTTTAACCACAGGAGGCCCAAACTATTGTGGTGATGGGGCTTTCCTACGTTCTAACGCATAATGTATCAAGATCTTATCTTACCTTACAATCTCTTGTTGAAATGAAAAGGACTTATATATGAAAGTTTTCTTGTTTATATTTCATAGCCGTTTCATTTGTTTCTTGCGTCCTTGCTCTTGGTCAATGGTCAATCAAATACGACGCCTCGATACTAGCCATAAATGCATAATACTGCAGCACAAAACTGCAGTACAAAAGCAGGCGGGGTTTCAATCATTATCATCATTATGCATTCATTTATGGCTAGTATCGAGGCGTCGTATTTGATTTACCAAGATCAAGGACGCAAGAAACAAACGAAACGGCTGTCATATGAAATATAGACAAGAACCTTTCATATATAAGTCCTTTTCATATCAACAAGAGATTCTAAGGTAAGATAAGATCTTGATACATTATGCGTTGGAACGTAGAAAAGCCCTCTCACCACAATAGCTTGGGCCTCCTGTGGTTTAACTTGAAGATTAAATCATACGAATAAGTGTACTAATGAAGCATATTGTTCAGGGGGAATGGGAATAATGAAAAGAACTTTTTACTTGTCAAAAATGAGGTTTGGATCGTGCGCCTAAATCTGGTAAATTTGTGAAGGAAAACTCAGCAGAAACATTGCAAGCTGCGGCATGAGGTTCCTTACAGTTAGCTAACAATGAAGGGAACAACAAAAAACAAAGCCAAAAGTGAATAAAACTTGCCTGTATATCAAACTGAAACATATCTGACTCAATTTGAGCAGAGTTATCGGTGATTGACTCTCTGAAAAGTATTCCAAGATCAGAAGGAAATTTATGCCACTGCTAGGAGAGTTTATACTGAGAACAGGGGTCATGCTTTAGTTTTCCCTCACTAAATTTAGCAGATTTGGACGCTCGATCCAAGCCTCCTTTCTAGCAAGTAAAAAGGTATATTCAGGGATGCAAAGTACTGCGCTTCTCTGGCTGCTATGCTATGGAACATGGGGAAAACAAATAGAGGATGCAAAGGAATACCTGCTCGTTCTCTGTAGCCTAATTTAAAGTTCTCGTTTCTTGATTGATCACTTTTCTATTATGCCAGCTTCTGAGAACCATTTAGGCGGAGGGTTAAAGCCTCCCTGTGCATGGATCTCGGTACAGTAATGTCCCGCATATAAGAAACACAAATATAAGAAACACAGACCCTGATTTTCAAAATAATTCCCCATTTTATAAGAAACTTGTTCAGGTCTGAAAACAAGGTTGTTTCTATTTAAAAACTGTGAACTGAAACCTTGGAATTTTTACAGCTTTCCAGTTGAAGTGAACTTTACCTATTTAAATTAAAATGAGAACTTTGTATGCAAACTGAGCAAAAAGCACCTTTCTGGGATAATTTTAGCACTTCCTGAAACTGAAAATTTACAAATACAATTCAAAATATAATTTTTTGTATCACAATCATAGAGCTAATGTCTTAGTAATTGATCTATAGTACATGATTTTTGTAATAAGAAACTTGACCCTGATTTGTAAGTTTATCTCATTTTATAAGAAACATATCAGACCTGACATTGAAAAAGTTGTTTCTTATATGCGGGACACTACTGTATTTGAAATAATAAGTCATTCCTAGTTACAGTCATAAAACTGCACATTGCGTCATTGGATCGTTTATAATCGCATAGATCAGTTACCTGTATTGTAAGTCCAAGGTCTTCCATTATTTTCTTCCCTTCTGTTGACCAAGGTGGAGGATTCTGCAATAAATATAAGCAAATTTTTCTAGTTTCGTAGTCAGAACAAATCTATGACTTTAAATAGTATTAAAACTTCATAAACCACGATTAAACACATTTCGTCAGATACTGATCACAAGATGGACATTCTGAAACAACTGATGAATTATTAGAATACCGAGAGAGCATCATTGAGCCCTCCTCTATATTAAGCCCCCCTTCTCTAATAAGCCACTCCCTTCTAAGACAAAATGTTGGATGCGCCCCCTCTCCAGTGGTGTAGAGCTAGATCAATAACTAGGGGGGCTCAGAGAGGTGGCACCATGAAATTTGTTGGGGCCACGCCTTTTACTTTGCTGTAGAATGCATCTCCCAATATCATGCTTGCCATTAGCAACAAGAAAAGCTAGATAGTTTTGTGACAACTGACAGCTATCCTACAAATTAGAGCACGAAGAAAATTTTAGAAGAAATATCATTTACTTTGGCGTAGAATGCATCTCCCAATATCATGCTTGCAATTAGCAACAAGAAAATCTTGACAGTTTGTGACAACTGACAGTTATCCTACAAATCAGAGCACGAAGAAAATTTTTGAAGAAATATCCTTTTCTTTGGCTCAGAAGGCATCCTTGATTCCATATTTTACCAGTGCTAAAATGGAAGCTTTGATAGCACAGTTCAATTATGTATAATCTCCTTCTAGCATTATTTGGCATTTCACGGAAAAATTCTCACCGAACCTATACCCAGCCATTTCTCTTCCGCGTTAAAGGAATATCAAGGACCATTTTTCGAAACAAGTGGCGGGGGCACCCCATACCCCCATCGCCTTGCCACTTATGATGTCCGTTTGCACTTCCTTGTTCTATTGTAATTTGCACTTGTGTGTTTCTGAAGCCATTTTGATGTAACATTAGTGGCATCCAATTTATGCTTATAAGGAAGATAAGAGCTTGACAGTCATTGAAGATTTCATCTTGGTGCAGCCAAAAACCAGGATCTCTTCTTTAAAAGAATATAACATTACCTTGTTCTGTCATTTTTGTCATAATAAACAAATCAAGACAATCAAAATTTCTTCAGAATAACTAAAGCCCCCAAAATTACGGAAAAATAACTAGGGGGCTGAGCCCCCCTGAGCCCCCCAGCTCTACACCACTGCCCCTCTCTATTAAGCCCCCCACTTATATCAAATGCCACAGGTTACCAAAGATTTTCCATCTATTTAGCTAAATAAGTTTGCATGCTAATTTCGATATGGTAAACTGTGTCGAATTTGTGTATTCAACTCATGAGACTGTATATTGATTCCGCAAAATACAGGGTGCAGAAACTAAACAACTACCATATATTCCTTGTCATTTAACTTTGTGAATAAGCTCCCCTCTCTAATAAGCACCCCTCTCTTTCAAGCACCCCTCTGGAGTGTCCAAAATTAAATAAGCCCCCCCCCCCGATGAATTGAAAGCATTCAACAATGCAAATTACAAATCCATTTAAAATAAACTTAAAATTTTATGACCGTCAGCAATAAAGGGGTACTTTAATATGAGTCAAGGCATTTGTTGGGGATACGAATCGTCAAAGTTCAAAGCAACGGTTATCCCCAAAAAGGAAACCTGTGATCATGCGCAGAACGCATGTTTGGTTTTGTGAAAAGAATGTGGGCGGATAATCCGGCCACAATCCAAACAAGAATTAGCAAAGAAACAAAGAGATTCTCGCGCAATGTAATAGGTTTCCCAGCTGTTGATCTGCTTTGAACTTTACCAGCATAACAAAAGGCTCAGACAAAAGGGGCAGTCCTCGGTATCCTCAACAAGCATGCTCAAAAAAACGAAAAAAACAGAATACATGGTTGTTGGTCACAAAAGACAAACTAGCCGTATCCAAGGTCCAATAGAAGTAAACATAAATGGAGGACCAATCAAACGAGTCAAAAAAGTTAAATATCTTGGAGTTACAGTGGACGAAAACCTTACATGGAACGAGCAATATAAAAATCTCAAAGGCAAAATTAAAAGTGCCCTTTCGTCCCTGCGGAAACTAAAGAACATATTACCGCAATCAAAATTGGATCAGGTGTACAAGGCACTGCTTGAGAGTCATCTGAGATACTGTGATGAACTATGGGGCAGTTTGTCAAACACAAAGCTTGATCATCTTCAGCGTCTACAAACTAGAGCACGATCGCTAATAGAAGGCTCTAGATTAAAGGATGGGTGGAGTTGCAACTGGCTTTCAGTCTTAAACTTAATCAAATTTGACAGGGCCGTGATGATTTACAAAATAATGAATGGTCTCTGCCCGGACAATTTAAGAGGGAGGCTTGTTACCAGATCTCAATTATCTAACCATCGAACGAGAAATCAGTTAGATCTGGACACCCCAAGACAGAACCTAGAATTCTCCAAAAGCAGTTTTTTCTACTCTGGTGCTAAAACGTGGAATGAAATCCCATTAGAAATCAGAATGAGTTCCACAATTAGCACATTCAAAAGGAAACTGAAGGAATTCCTAAACAATTAGCATCCTTCCCGAAGCACGATCCCTAGGAAGATCAGCAAATTTGTATTATTTTATTTGTAAATAGATGTTTATTTTGTATAGAAATAGTTCTTTTTTAGCTGATAGGGTTTTTGTGTTTAAATATGATAAAATGAAATGAAAATGAAAAACCTGAGACATTGCAACAAGAAGTGAGAAACGCGTACCGGATCGTCTCTTCGCAAGAAGTATCTCCAAACAATGAAGCCAGATTTCCCTTTCTCGGGCCAGTATTTTACGATCTAGCAAAGAACAAAAATGGTCTATCAGTATTAAGTAAATTGAAATAAAAAAAGGAATACAGCTAATGCGAAACACAAATTTAATGGAACATTTTCTCACGTCTACTGAACTGAAAGAGACCAGTTTGATCACAGGAAGCCCAAATGGATAAATGATAAATGTCATTGTTGGCCGACTGCTGGTGTATGTGCAGCTCTAATCAATGATGATCAGTAATTTTTCAGAATGAAGTCAAACATTATGATTTACCTTTTCAAAGCATCAGTGTTGTTTTTGTGTATCTAACTCTTGTATTAATTGTAAAACAAAGCAGCATTCTCTCCGTCAGGTCTGCTATTTCTTATTCCGAATTCCGAAGTCAAGGTAACCAGCCGTACTCAATCTGAAGTCGAGGCAACTATATTACGTCACATAACGCTGCTGATAAACGGTTGCAGTGACTGTACCATTGTTATGAATATAACAATATATTCATAACATATTGTTATATTCATAACAATGGTACAGTTGGTACAGTCGCTGCAACCGTTTATCAGCAGCGTTATGTGACGTAATATAGTTGCCTCGACTTCAGATT